>JANUYF010000003.1:224455946-225700946 GCA_026167975.1 Phrynosoma blainvillii | reverse complement strand
CCAACTCTTCAAAACTTTCAGGCTCTTCCACTGCTAAACAAGCTCTTGCATTTGTCACAACAAACCTATCTGGAGGCTTTCTAACTCTGTGACTACGTCTGGGAATAAACTCTGTTGATCTGCCTCTTTCATCCTAACTTTATGTACTGGAAGTTGTAGTTCTATGACTAAATCTCTTGTCTTCAGTCATTCTAGTAGTAATAGGTCTAGATTGTGTCTCATTATCAGAAGAACTATCACTGCTGCTAGTGGATGCTTCTGGCTTTACTGAAACCCCTCCGTTTCGTGAAGTTGGTTCAATTTGTGTTTCTGGCTCATTTGAATTTCCTAACCTTAAGAAAACTTCTTTATTGGCATGCAGTTTGTCCCAACCGGCTTGTCTCTTGAAATTTGCAGACCTAGAATACTGCACTTCTTTTCCACCTAAATGAAACTTGTAGCTATTTCCAGAATAACCCAAAAACCTAAGCCTTCTACTTTTGGGTTCTCCTTTCTTCCTGAAACAAGCTGGAATGTAAACATAAGCAAACTGTCCAAAGACCCTCAAATATTTGTAATTTGGCACTCTCCCATACAATACCCTGTAGGGAATGTCTTCAATTTCTGAATGATACAGTCTGTTACTAATATGTACTGCTGTCAAAGTTGCTTCCGCCCAGAAACTATCTTTTACCTCTGCATCTGCCATCAAACAAGCAGTTATTCTTTTTATATCTTGTATTCTTTTCTCCGCTAAACCATCTTCGTTAGGACAAGCGGGATTAGTAGTTTCATGCCTTATTCCTACCTTTTGAAACCAATTAAACAATTGATTACTTAGAAACTCTCCTCCCCGGTCAGTAACAATGGTGCCTACTCTAATATCAAATTGTCTTTCCACCATTCTCACCCATGCTTTTAAACTTTGCCCAGCATCAGATTTGTTTTTCAATATTCTTACAAAAGCAAACCTTGTAAACCTATCAACAATTACCAGAAAATATTTGCTTCCCCCTAAAGATAAACAATTAGCTTGGGCAACATCTGCATGTACAAACTGAAATGGTCTTTGGGCAATTCTTTTGGTTTTCTTGGCTACTGGAAAAGCTCTGACCTTTACCTGATTACATACAGTACAATCTAAGTGATTTTTGCACTCAGCAACTTTTAAATCTGGACACATACTGATTAACTTCTTTAAACATTTGAAACTAGCATGGCCAAATTTTCTGTGGAGTTCATGTATGCAGTCTTTGTGAATTGGACTATTGTCTATGTTATTAGCATTTTCAACCCTGTAGCTATCAATATTGTCCTCCAAAAAATAAAGTTTATCCTTTTTCAAGCCTATGCCTCGCAATTCCCCATTCAGTTTTATCTTACACATGTTCTTTTCAAAAATGACTGTGTTGTCTCTGTCTGTTAATCTGCTCACTGATAACAAATTATTTTCTAACTCCTTTACATGTAGCACATCATTAAAGTTTTCCTTTAGCCCTGGAATGAAAACTGTACCCATTTGATTTACAGTGCTGAGCTCTTTCCCATCAGCTAAAACTACAGCATTTACATTAGCTGATTTTCTATTACTTACCAAATTAATATTGTTACACATTGAAGATGATGCTCTTGAGTCAATCAACCATTTACAATTAGTATTTTGTTTTTCCTTAATCATGGTTGCAACCCCCTTTTTATCACCACTGTCCTTCAAAAATGGAGATCTGGACTGCTTGTGATACTGCCGCGGCTGCCATCTGCTCTCTCTTTGCTTGCTTCTTTCAGCAGCGAATTGTTTACATTGCCTCTGCAGATGACCAATCTTCTTGCAATAAAAACACCTCCGTTGCTCCCTTGTAGAAGCTGCTTCTTCCTGCTTTCGTAGATCAGGTGTCGTTTGTTGTTTTGGCACAGTCCTCAAACTTGCTGAGTCATTCTGCTCAGACTTTCTTCTCAAATTTTCCTCCAATATTTTTGCAACAATTAAGTCTCTGTTCAGCTCAGCTTCTGGCAAATTTTGCAAGCTATTTGTTATGTTGTCCCAAGAAGAGTCCAGCGATTCTATTAAAATATAACACTGCTGCTCCTTGCTAATTTCCACTCCTCTCAGTTCAGCTTGCACGAATAAATCCTGCATTGTTTTTAAATGTTCTATTACACACTGTCCTTTAGTCATCTTTTGTCTGTAAATTCTTTTAGACCAAAGCATTTTTGCAAACGCAGTTGAAGGAGTGTGTATTCTCTGCAAGGTCTCCCACACATCCTTGGCGGACACTTTATCTCTTACGTCGTTAATCAAGTCTTCTTCTAGCATGAGATAAAGACATGCTTTTGCTTTAGCGTCTCTGTCTTGAGCGGCTTCATCAGCATCAGCTGCCAGCCCTGTTTCAACTGTCGACCACAGAGACTCCTTTATGAGTAGAGATTGGGCATATATTTTCCAGGTAGAGTAGTTATTTCTATTTAATTTACTAAACTTTAGTATCTCCATCTTAATTTGTGCAGTGACTCAATTTGACACAGTCCTTCTGAGTATGCACAGCAGACAAAACACAAAATGATTTACTCACAAGGCTCCACAAAACTTTCTTCCACTCTCTGGAACTTTCACCTTCTGTGGATGCTGGTTACTCTAGTATCTGGGCTCTAGTGACTGGGTCTAGTGACTGGGCCCATAACCCTTGTCAGGGATGATGGGAGTTGTAGCTCTTCACCTCTGGCTCTAACTCACCACCTTGTTATGCAGCAGAGCTGACCAGCTTTGATCAGTGGTTGATGCTTCTTTCCCAAGCAGCAGAGTTTCAGAGAATAGGCTGAAGACCCTGACAAACTCTCCAAGCCTTCTCACTCTTCTTCCTGAGATGTCTCCAAACTTCTCCAGGATTCTTCTGGTTCTTGTATCTTCCCTCAAGACACCAGACAACTCAGTAGTCTTATATAAAAGATCTACTTTATTCTACTATATATAAATACTATATGCCCTACAAATCACAATATCTTCAAAACTACTCCACAATACACCAAACTACTCCACAATGTACATTAGCAAACATTGCAATTTATAGCCATTGTTAGACACCACCCACCAGTCAGTTTCCACCCAGTGGGTGTGTACATACATCTTGATTGGTCCACAGAGATCATCCCATACCTAAGACCAACCCAAGTGTTTCATCACTTTACCTTGACCACTTAATGAGTCTCAGGTGTTTGCAATCTATCACAGGTGTTCTCAATATACCTTCTATAACTTTGTCCTTGGCTCTCAAGGCTTCTTAATTATATTATCTTTTTCACCTGTGTATCTTCCTGATTGCTCCTGCTTAGTCACTTTGACATTCACATACATATTTTTATTTCTATTACTGTATATCCCATGTTGCTTTTTCCTTAACATGTCCTTACTTGCATTCCTTGTTCTTTCTTTTATTTAGCTTGTACTAATACTAAAGCAAAAAACTAGAGGCATTTTATTTTATTTTATTTAGTACAGTTGGCCTTCTGTATCTACAGATTTTTTATCCATGGATTCAAGTATCCATGGCTTGAAAATAGTCATTCAAAAAGCAAACTTTGATTTTGCCATTTGATATAAGGGACACCATTTTACTATTTATTGTATTTAATGGGTCTTTAGCATCCATGGATTTTGGTGTCCACGGGTGGTGCTGAAACCAAACCCAGTGGATACTAAGGACTCACTGTATGTGCTAATGCTAAAGCATAATGTTTACTAAGCATACACTAATCCTCATTCACAGATAATGTAGTTTGTTGTTTGAACATTTGATGTCCTCTGTGCTCATAACTTGCTTCATTGGATTACTAAATGTCATATTTTTTTCTTAGCCCCTGGCTCCTTGACTGGTTTGACATTAGCTCCTCATAGTTGTTTGATGCACAGTCTGTGCAATGATTGTTGATCCCTTAACAGATAAGCAGTAGGTTTGCAGTAGCATTAAGATTAAAGGTCCTGCCATTCTTGAGGAGGCCTCAGCAGAGTCTTTGTGCTATTGTACCCAATTTATTTAACTTTTGTTGAACAACAGGGTTGCTCTTCTCTCTGTGTCTGTTCTGCTACTGCCATATATGTCTGTATTTGTGTTTATCTCAGGAAGTGGGGCACTTGGCTTTTGTGAGAGATTTAATTTTGCTCTGCCACTCTTTCAACTTGCTGGCAAAGCAGACAAAGACATTTGGAGCTTGTTGCACATGCTTGAAAACAAAGTCCTGGACTAGCTCTCTCTAAGGTTGCAGTCATATGGTATTTGGTCAGGATGTAATTCATCACATTGAGCTGGAACAGATCGGCTCTAAAAGCCAGCTTCCCAGCGGCTTGGGGACATGTGGCATTTAGACATGGGCAACTTCATGACATTCCGGCAGTGCAGCATTTACATACTGCACACCACTGAAGGGGCCATGGCGGGATGGGAAAAGGTGGCTTTTACCACCTGAAAAAGGAGCAGATTTTTGCCACTCCTCTTTCAGGTGGCTTCAAGGTGGATTGGGGCTGCAATGTATGGTTGTCGTAGCCCCAATCCATCTTGGGAAGTTTCACCCCTTCAGAAGTTTCACTGTCTGTTTCTTCCTGAATTAATTTCAGCAATTTTCTTCCTAAGTTTCTTCTTGAAGTAATTTCAGCAGTTTTCTTCCAGCTGTAAGAAAGTTTTCAAAAACAATGCATTTTTTAAAGGCTGTTAGCAATTCAGGACTTATTCTATCTAAAATTCACACATGGTTGTTTTACATAGAAAATAGTATTTTTCTGTGCAGAAAATGGCATTTTCTGCATGGGAAATAATGTTTCAATGCAGAATTATTAGTTCCTGCACAGAAAACAGCATTTTCTACACTAAAAAAAATAAGAAGCTGTAATTGAGGATTTGTTACGTATAAAGTTTGCACACAGTTGATTTGCATAGAAAACAGCATTTCTGTGCAGGAAACAGCATTTTCTGTGTTAAAAATAATATCTCAATGCAGAAATATTAATTCCTGCAAAGAAAATGCAGTACTATGGAAACTAACCATAGGAAATTTTACACAGAACAAATCTGCTGTTACAGCTTTTTGTCTGTTCAAAAAATAACTTTTTCTATGCAATAAATAATATTTTGCATTGAAACATTATTTTCCATGCAGAAAATGCTGTTTCCTGTGGAGCAAATTTTGTTCTTCATGCAAAACAACCAGGTGCAAAATTTGCACAGAATAAGTCCCAAACTGAAGATTCTAATCAGTCCAAGATTCTTCTCCTCAGAGTTTCTCAATATTTGAAAAACATTTTTTCAACCACTTTTCAAATATTCTTATCATCTTTCTATTTGAATTAAAAACATTCCCCAGAGTGAGAGTGGAAACAAAGGGGGGTTGCAGACTGCCAGAAATAGTGCAAATTGAGTCCACTTTAAGGATTAGGGTTAGGGATAGGGAATCAGGGGAACTGTGGTTTATTGTGGCACCAGAGCTGTCTGACAGAGAAGGCTCAATGTCTCAGAAAAAAAAACAATTCCCATGATTCCCTAGCACTAACCCTAACCCTAAAAGTGGACTAAATTTGCACTATTTCTGGCAGTCTGCAACCCCCCAAAGTCAACCAGTTAGATACCACCTATAGGGGGCATAGCAAGTGAGAGCAACATAATGGTGATTAAGCAAGTGAAGGGCTCAGAAGCCTGATCAATTCAATGGACTACTTCTTTCACATTGGGAATAATAGTTTAAATTAAAATGCTATGTGGCTACATCCTTGATTCCTGGTGCAAAACAGTCCTCCCATATCATATTTGCTACTGTCCAGCATCTCTTTGGGGACCGCTGGGTTGCACCCTGTTTGCAGGACCTTAGACATCTATCTGATGGTCCATGGTTAGTGGGACTATTTACTGGGCAAGACATCTTGCATTCCTTCTTCATGTATGAAAGAATAGGGGGCATGCTTCTTAAATTTGCAGATGACACCAAACTAGGAGGAATAGCTAATACCCCCGAAGACAGGATGAAAATTCAAAATGACCTTAATAGAATAGAAAGCTGGACCAAAGCTAACAAAATGAATTTTAATACAGAGAAATGTAAGCTACCGCACTTAGGGCAAAAAAATGAAATGCATAGATATAAGATGGCTTGACAAGACTATGTGTCAAAGGGATCTAGGAATCCTAGTAGACCGCAAGTTGAACATGAGTCAACAGTGTGATGCGGCAGCTAAAAAGGCCAATGCAATTTTAGGCTGCATCAATAGAATTATAGTATCTAGATCAAGGAAAGTAATAGTGCCACTGTATTCAGCTTTGGTCAGGCCTCACCTGGAATACTGTGTCCAGTTCTGGGCACCACAATTCAAAAAGGATGTTGAAAAACTGGAGTGTGTGCAGAGGAGGGCGACTAAATTGGTGAAGGGTCTGGAAACTATGCCCTATGAGGAATGACTTAGGGAACTGGGTATGCTTAACCTGGAGAAGAGACGGTTAAGAGGGGATATGATAGCCCTGTTTAAATATTTGAAGGGATATCATATCGAGGAGGGAGCTAGCTTGTTTTCTGCTGCTCCAGAGAATAGGACCTGGAACAATGGTTGCAAGCTACAGGAAAAGAGATTCCACCTCAACACTAGGAAGCTCTTCCTGACAGTGAGAGCTGTTTGACAGTGGAACATACTCCCTCAGAGTGTGGTGGTCTCCTTCTTTGGAGGTCTTTAAACAGAAGATGGATGTCCATCTGTCAGGAATGCTTTGATTTTGAGTTCCTGAATGGCAGGGGGTTGGACTGGATGGCCCTTTTGGTCTCTTCCAACTCTATGATTCTGTGATTCTATGGTAACTCAATGTAGAGTGCATTGCAGAAGTCCAACCTTGAGGTTTCCAGTGCATGCACCACTATCTTTAGGTCCTCCAAATCTAGGAAGGGACACAGCTGGCGTATCAGCCAAAGCTGACAGTAAGCACTCCTGACCATAACATCTACCTGGGCTGACATTTGGAGAGACAGTGCAGGAGCACTCCCAAGCTGTAGACGCAGTCCTTCAGGGGGAGTGTAACTCCATCCAGAATTCGTTGACACACCTCCATTCCCAGATTCAGACCCTTGATGGCAAGCACCTCTGTTTTGTCTGGATTCAGTTTCAATTTGTTTTTCCTCATCCAGTCCATTACCTCCTCCAGGCATTCATTCAGAGGAGACACACTATCATTAGCTGAGACTATTTTGGAAGGTATAGAGAAATATATTTGGGTGTCATCAGCATATTGATAACACCCCACCCCATGCCTCTGGATGATCTCTCCCAGCATAACAATAAGAGTAATCCTTCTTCCCCCAGCCTTCTAGATGTTCTATCCAGACAGTTGATGCTACATAATTAAATAAAATGTGACTGGAAATCCAATATAGATTGTGCCACTATCAGGCATCCCAAACAGAGCAGATGTAGAGAACGTTAGCTTCCAAATAGTTTAAAATCAGACTAATGGTTCCAAGGATTCATTTCTACAAACACTGGATTATTTTAAGAACCCTAATAATCATACCAGAGAGCAATATGCAGGTGCAGTGTTGGCAGAGAAGTAGAATTTCTTCACTGCAACATTGCCACTGAATAGGACCATAGGTGGACTCTGCACTGTTTTCAGCCATTGTGAATGTTTCCTATTTAAAAAGATAAAAGTATTCTCTGTTGACAAGGTTGTCAAGTCATGTCCAACCATAGGGGGTGATGCTCATCTCAGTCATTAATCCAAAGAGTGAGTGTTGTCAGAGACTACTCTGTGATCATGTGGCTAGCATGATTGCAGAGAATGATGTTTACCTTCCCGTCAAAGTGCTACCTATTTATCTTCTTGCATCTGCATGCTTTCAAACTGTTAGGATGGTAGAAGCTGGGACTAGTGATGGGAGCTCTCCCTACTCTAGCTATTTTCAGAACAATATTATTTCCTTTATTTCCAGAAAGCTGTGCTGCCTTTTGTGTGTGGGGGGGGGGCAGAGGTTGCCTAGAAAAAATTAAGTGAACTGCCCAAATTGGATCCAGGGGTGCAGCAGTAAGAGGGGGTGTGTGGGTGTGCCCCCCCATGAGAATTCTGCTACAAAATGATATTTTACTTCATTCCCCAAATTTCTAGCATTGCATTAACTTAAACATTCATTTGAATGTGTAGAAAATTAGTTTAGGCATACAAGGAAAGGGGCAGACAACGTTACTAAGGCAGTAACTTTGTTATATTAGTAAGTTACTAATACAAGAGTTCTGGATGGGAATGAATTTTAATGGGTAACTTTCTGGAATGCTATAAATTTGTGAACTAAAGGAAAATTTCATTGGGGGCAGAATTCTTACTGAAGAAGCAGTGCCCTTATTTTGTCCCCTTCCCTCATAGCTATACACCTGGTCAAATCCATGTTCTAGACTTTATCATCAAAAGAGATTTCCAAGTCAACTGATATTTTTCTGAAAGCTGATTAGAACTCTCTGGGAATCACAGCCATAAGGCCCCTCACCTCTCTACAAGTTCAGCACCGACATCATTCAGTCATTATCAGCCCATGACAGCGGAGCAGTAGATGATTTCTCCTACCTCTAAATGATTCCCTTCTATTTCATTAGAATATCAAATCAAGAACATGACCTACTAAGAGGCTTATCACATAGCTAAAATAAAGTGTTTTACCTGAGCCGAATTTAATTTTAAATCAGGCTGCAACCAGACCCTATCACAAAGATTTTGCTGCTGAAATCGCCATCCGAATGCAGCTCAGGTCCATCCCTGCTCCCAGGCACTTCTTTTCAAAACCGAAAGTTTTTCAGCTTGAAAAATAGCTGCTGGAGTGGTCCTGGAAGTGGGGAAGGACTCGGGCTGTATTCGGGCAGTGATTTCAGTGGCAAAATCTTTGTGATATGGTCCAGATGCAGCCTGGTTTAAAATTTTATTTAGCCATGTGATAAGCTCCTAATTGTGTTGTTTCATAAACACATGCCATCACTGGAAGAATTGAGACATAATTCAATAAAGTCCTTTCATTATCCTCCACTGTTTATGCTTTTTAGGAACTGGAATATGAAACAAGGTCTCCCCTGAAAAACTCACTATGTGGTGGTACATAGGGTCTGCCTTGACATCTTTGCCAAGATTAGTTTCTCATGTTTGAATGTTTAAACCTACACAGTATTTACAATTGTAAATAACATTTTTTTTGGGGGGGGTCTCTTTATTTTGTTAAGTGAGATACTTTTTTATTCAAGGGAAGCTAGGCCTGTCTTCTTTGTGCTTTCCTTCCACCTGTGGGCAAAGAAAGTTTTACTCACAGAAACAATTGAGTGGGTTGCAGTTAAATCTGGACAGGTGCTGTCTTTTTAAGAAATGTATTTTTTAAAAAAATTGTTTAGCTTTTGTTGTTTTCATTAAACTCTTTTTATGTTTTAACCTGTAATTTATTCACACATTGCAGAGACCTTGTAGCATCTTTGAGACTTACTGAAAAAGAGAAGTTAGTAGCATGAACTTTCAGAGACTTGAGCCTACATCCTCAGATGTAGACACAAGTCTATGAAAGCTCATGCTACCAACATCTCTCTTTCAGATAGTCTCAAAGGTGCTATAAGATACCTTTGCATATTTATATATTGTTGGTCACCTGAGGAGAAAGGTGGGGGTAGGAGTCAGATAAACAGTAAGACAGATATAATTCATAAAGTAATGTAAGATAGATTTTCAGTATTGAAAATTATACCATTTTTCATAATGTAGGTTAGAGGTGGAACTCATGCAGTTCCCCAGGTGATTCTAGACTACAAGTATGGTTGACAGAGTGAAAACTAGAAAGGACTACTAAACCTTTAATGGCTGTGTAGGGGCTGCTTGTTATCTGGCTGCATGGCAAGCAACACATGCTGAAATTCCATCTTCTGCACAACCATTAATGTGATAGGAGCCCTCTCTTCGTGTTTCCACTCTGGCAGTCCTAACTGCATGTTCCCCCAGGTAGGTGCTAGGTGGTCATCTTGCTGAGAGAGAGAGATAATAGTAAAGTAACCATATTAAGCATAGAACAATTAACACAAGATATTTTACTTCTAAATGTTATTCAATAAAAGTGACTCTTTATCTTGCAGTGGAAGTTTCTGACTGAAGTGATTTCTATATGTTATAAGCAAGAACTTACACACTATGAAATATCAGAATTGGTTTGGGAAAATACTTAGAATGCTGACCCCTTGCACATAGGAATAGTATTGAAGGGGGCAAAGCAGGGCAAGTGTAAGTAACTATGGCCTTCTGAGGATAAGAGATAAAAGTAATTTCAATATATAAAGGACCCCTGTCACAGTGTCAGAAATGCAATAGGTTAAAGCTTGCAGATGTAAGCACAAGTGTCTCACTATTTTAGCTGTTTAACCATTGGTCTAGCGACTCATACAAATGGAAACATTACTATTTACCGATTTGCATCTACAGAGCCAATTCAGACTTTTGTTCCTGGGCAGGAAGCCCTGTATTCTTCTTCCTGTAACATGCAGTACTTTCAATCTGTGAGAATGTGATGAAACTCCAGGGACAGTGCAGGATATCTGTGGATGTTTTTCTTCCTTTGCTGTTCTCTTTTCCAGTGACATAGGGTGTTTATACAGCTTCAAATTTAATCAAATTATAAATATTCTGCTATAATGTGATCTTTTATAATACACATGTACACCTGAGGGATTCAAAACCAATAAAATTTGTTTTGTAATTTTATTACAGCTAAAAACAAGCTTTAATTAAGCTATCACTGGTACAGAATGTGTTTATTCCTACTCTCTACAACTGAAAACTGCAGAAAACAGCAGGGGGCACGTTGTCCTTCTGATGATGTGCTAATAGAAATTGTCCATGGGAAATAAAAAAGAAAGATAGCTGCTTTCCTTGTAACAGTCACAGTAGTTAGTCCCTAGCAAAGGTAGCTAGTTATTCATTTAAAATGGTGGATCATATTTTCCTGAGAAATTAATATCTAATTTGGGTTTCTGAAAAATCTAGATAGAGGACTATTTCTAGTGTAGATCACTCCAGTGAGTCTTGAAAGGAATTATTCCAAAAGTGTTCTCTTGGGAGCAAACTTTAAAACAAAAGGTGCCCCTTTTAGTGACAGCAAATAATATATCATAGTAGGGAGGGGGGCTACATATTTTAAATAGCTAGTGCTATTTTACTGGGGAAAATCCATATACTCACATCAAGCTGCACTGTAATATTAAAAAGCACTCAAAGATTGAGTATAGATTTCTTATAGTTAGCTTTAAAATGGACTTTGTTATATAAAAAGATGTTATAGTTTATTCAAAAAGTACAATATATATATAAACAAGCCTTAACTTCAGTTTCTCCTCTTTTCTCCACCAGGATTACACGTTAACTATGTATTTTCAACAATACTGGAGAGATAAAAGACTAGCCTATGCTGGGATTCCTCTCAACCTTACGCTTGATAACAGAGTAGCAGATCAACTTTGGGTGCCTGATACTTACTTTCTAAATGACAAGAAGTCGTTTGTGCATGGTGTTACTGTTAAGAATCGAATGATTCGCCTTCATCCAGATGGCACAGTATTGTATGGCCTCAGGTTTGTAGCTAAGCAATCTTGATTTCTCCATCATTGGTTTGTACTTTTGTAATATGATCTTTGCTTTCTTGTGCAAGGTTATAACAGACCTTTTGCAACATTTCATACATCCCTATTTTTCCCCCTGAAAGATGCCTTCGGAGACTAAATGACATTGTCAGTGTTTCTTAACTTTTCCAACCATGACCTCAGTCAGGTTTTATTTGTTAATAAGAGTCACAATAGTGCAAATGTTATATAGCAAGATCTGAATTACTAGCTCAAAATTTCTTTCGAAAGCATGTGTCTATTGGGACCCTAATCATTATGGAATAGTTAATGATTATGGAATAGTTAATAGTCCTAAATCTACCTGCATTACTTCCTCCTGCATAAAGATTTATGGATATCATTCCCTTGCTTCTTCTATATGTCCTATTACAATGCAGCTTTGCTATCCCTGCTCCCCCAGGGCAATTTTTCCCAAGCATCCAGGCCTTTATTTTCCTTTTTATTGACTGTATTGGTGTCCCTCCCAGTGTTCCAAGATTAAGGACCAAGTAAAACATACAGTGAATTTAACAAAATATCTAAAGCACTGATAATAAATCATAGGGCACAATGGTTCCCAAACTTTGGTCTTTTGGATGTTTTGGACTCCCATCTCCCAGAAGCTTGGTCAGTAGTCAGGAATTCTGGGATCTGACATCCAAAACATCTGAAGGACCAAAGTTTGGGAACCACTGATGTGGTAACACTCATATTGAAGCTAATATGTGAGAACCTGCTGAAAACATCACTGCATTGTGATTTTAATATTTAGACGTTGTTTTTCTCAAGGGTGTTCCATTTGTATAGAAGGTCTCCTCACCAATGGCAGCAGTAAAACTTCTCTTTGTTCAAGATATTTGTAAGTAGTAAGCAGCTTTGAAATGTTATAGTCCCCATGAGGCTGTCGTGCTTTGGACACATAATGAGAAGGAAGGACTCGTTAGAAAATACAATAATGCTGGGAAAGGTAGATGGAATTAAGAAGAGAGGAAGGCCACATGCTAGATGGATGGACTCTATTAAGGAGGTTGTCGGTATGGGTTTTCAGAAATTAAGCAGAACAGTGGAGGACAGGGGTCTTGGAGATGTCTCATCCATAGGGTCACCATGAGTCAAGATTGATTTAAGGGCAGCTAACACCGAACAAGTCCTCATGACAGCCAGTATAGAGTGCTGCTTAGTTTGTACTCTGGGACTTGGGAGATACAAACTGAAGTCATTGATGAGCTCTGATACTCACCTTAGGCAAGTTACTCTCTTTCTCAGATTGACCTCCCTCACAGGGTTGTTATGGTGATGCTTACAGAAAAAGCAGCTTCAGGTCACCTTTTCCTGCCCATCTGCTTAGCCCCTAAGAATAGGGAGTGTGGCTATGAAAGAACTAGATAGATTCTAAAATGCAAAGATATACAACCCATTGTATATCATTGTATTCCCTATTACCATGTATGGATGTGAGAGCTGGACTGTTAAGAAACATGACAGGAAGAAAACTCATTTGAGATGTGGTGCTGGAGAAGAGTGCTGAGGATCCCATGGACAGCCAAAAGGACAAACAAGTGGGTCCTAGAGCAGATCAAGTCGGAAACCTCCCTGGAAGCCAAGATGACCAAACTGAGGCTATCGTACTTCAGACACATCATGAGAATAGAAGACTCTTTGAAAAAAACATTAATGCTGGGGAAAGTGGAGGGAAGTAGGAAAGGAAGAAGGCCACATGCTAGATGGATGAACACTATTAAGGAGGTCACAGGTATTAAGGGATTGCCGGAATTGAGCAGAGCAGTGGAGGACAGAGGATCTTGGAGATATCTCATCTATAGGGTTGCCATGAATCGAGATTGACTCAAGGGCACTTAACAACAAAAAATTGAAATTGGGACAGCTGACAGGAAGCAATTATTAAAGTTGACATCAGAGGAAATTTAGATCAGTTTGTAATGGTTCAGGGATTTCTGGAGCTCATATACAAAGTTTCTCATTTTCAAAACATTTTTGTACACTCCCTACATTTGGAAAGAGTGTAGGTCTCATCTGAAAACAAATTTAGATGAGTTTGTTGTTTGTAGGAAATCTGCTCAGCCCCCTCAATTTGCCATGCTAGTTAAAATCCCTGTTATCACCAAATAGGAGGTTACTTTCCTCAGCATGTAGATGATGATCCTTCTATCCCACTGTCCATTTTCAGGCTATGAGAAAGCACAGCTAATAGTCTGCCCAGCTTTTTGGAGGAGTGTGATTATATGGCGGCAACAGAGTGAAATGATGTTACAAAAGAAGGCGGGATGGATGTTTGAAAGCTATCCTGCCGTCAGTTCACTCTGTTTCCTGGAATGGATTGGAGAGCACACCAATCATTCCACAGACCCTTACTCTGCTCCTCCAGAGTAAATAAGACCCACATTATCCATGACCTCATTTTAGATGAGGCTGCCAACCTGGCTTGCTTTACTGAGATTTGGTTGGGAGAAGCCAGTGCTGCGACTTGGGTGCAGGCTCTCCTGGCCGGGTACTCAGTCAGTGAGCAGGTAAGGAAAAGTGGGGGTGGGGGGTGGCTCTCATTCACAAAAACAACCTGACCTTGACCGGGATGCCTGTCTGGAACACAGTCCACTTCGAGTGAATGTACCTAAGCCTGAAGACTAGGGATAGTTTGGGGATTCTGTTAGTATACCAGCCTCCCCGTTGCCTAACAGACTCCCTAACCGAGCTGACACAGCTGGTCTCAGAGTTGCTGTTGAAGTCACCCAGACTTTTAGTTTTGGGTGACTTCAACGTTCCACTTGAGACCAGTTTGCCAAATCTAACTGCCACAGCTCAGGAGTTCATGGAATCCATGGCAAACATGGGCCTATCCCAATTGGTTTTCGGGCTAACTCATTGTGTGGGTCATACCCTCGATGTGGTCTTTAGTATGGAACAGGAATATCCGTGGGCAGAGGTTATTAAAATCACTGCATTATCATGGACGGATCATTTCCTCTCTGCCCCACTGGGGGTGGCGGACCTATTAGAATGGTCCGCCCTCAAAGGCTAATGGAACTAATGGGATTCCAGAAAGCCTTAGAGGGTTTAATGGTTGGTAATGCCAGTGATTCTGTTGAAGCTTTGGTTAATACTTGGAATATCGACCTCACAAAGACTATCGACACAATCGCTCCCAAGTGTCCTTTCCAGCCTGCTTCTAACTGTAAACCATGGTACACGGAGGAGCTTAGGAAGATGAAGTGGGCTGGACAACAACTAGAGCACACCTGGTGGAAGACTCGACTCTTATCCGACAAGCCTCATCATAGGAACTTTCTTTAGTCCTATCGAGAGGCAATACATGCAGCGCAGAAATCTTTCTCCTCTGCACGTAGTGTGTCTGCTGAGTCCCATCCAGCAGAGCTGTTTAGGGTGGTAGGGGAGCTGATGCAGGTTCCACCTGTGCAGAAGCCCTTACTTAACTCGACAACAGTCTGCTGCGATGCATTTAACAACTTCTTTGCAGATAAAATCTCTTGGATAAGAGCTGACTTAGATGCCAGTGTTATGACAGAATCTATTGACAAGGTGTCCAGCAACTCCGTTGACAAAATTATACTGGATCAGCTTCAACCTGTGAGTACCGATGACGTGGACAAGCTCCTTGCTAGAGTGAGGAAAACAACTTGCCCTCTCGATCTTAATCCATCATGGCTGGCCGTCCAGGGGGGCGACGCA
Organism: Phrynosoma blainvillii; assembly: GCA_026167975.1. Classification (NCBI taxonomy): domain Eukaryota; kingdom Metazoa; phylum Chordata; class Lepidosauria; order Squamata; family Phrynosomatidae; genus Phrynosoma; species Phrynosoma blainvillii. The sequence continues at coordinate 225,685,633 of JANUYF010000003.1, read as the reverse complement.
CTGAGAATGTTCCTTAGGGAAGGTTTTGTTCTATCTTGTTTAAAGGAAGTGGCAGTTAAGCTGCTTCTGCAAAAACCTTCCCTGGACCTCCTGGATAGGAACAACTATAGGCCAGTCTCTCTACTGCCTTTTTTAAGGAAGGTGATCGAGAGAGCAGTTGCTCTTCAACTCCAAGCTGTCTTGGATGAAGCTGATTATCTAGATCCATTTCAAACAGACTTTAGGACATCATATGGAGTTGAGACTGCCATGGTTGCTCTGGCTGAAAACCTTCACCTGGGTATCGACAGGGGTAGTGTGAACCTGTTGGTGCTCCTCGACCTCTCAGCACCTTTTGACACTATAGATCATTCAATCCTTTTGGATTGCTTGAGAAGATTAGGAATTAGAGGCACTGCATTGCAGTGGTTCCGTTCCTTCCTCTTAGCTTCAAAAAGGCTGTTAAGGCGGATCTCTTCCGGCAGGCCTTTCCTGAATAACTACCTTGGCTGTAAGAGTCAGCTAATCTTTCTCCCTTCTACGCTGCTACTATTTGTGTTGTATTGCTGTGATGTCTTTCTTTTATATTATGATTTATTTTAAATGCTTTTTAAACTGTCTTAGTTTAATAATTTTTAAGGGGTGGGGGGGTTAGGGGTTGGATGTATTTTATTAGAATTTTACTTGTAAGCTGCCCCGATTGTGCAGAAGGGCAGGATAGAAATAAATAAATAAATAAATAAATAAATAAATAATAGGGAGGGAGGGATATGGAGAAAATGATTCCTAAAGACTTTTCTGTCAGTAGTAGTCTTTCAAGTACACAAATATATTTTTGTGAGTTTGGAAGCTACTCAGTCTCTGCCTGCTGATCTGGAGAGAGGTCTATTCTTCTCCACTTCATCAGTAAGAGTTCTTGAAAGCTTGGATTATGCTGGTTGTGACGGGCACAATCCCATCTTTTCAGAACATCTCATCACCCAAGGAGGGGAAGTTTAAATTTCTATGTATACTGAGAAAGATGGGAGAAGTGTCCATATACAGTTGGTTGCAAATTGTATTTGGGCATTTAGAAGGGAATGGAAGACTGAATGTGTACATGCATGCACATGTAGCGAAACCCACTGTCCATTGCCTTTGAGAAAAGGGTTACTATCCATTGTCCTAACCTAATTAGGTTCTTGGGATAGATTTGCATACAAAACCAGTACAATGCAGCTGAGGGACTTTGACCTTCAGGAAAAACAACATTATCAGCTTATTGTTCATAATTTTTTACCAGTGATCTCCTTTATAAAAGGAACAAAATATTTGACAAATGCATTCCTTTTTAAGATATGTGACACTTCCATTCCTGGTCACAAAACAGTCCCAAAGAAAATATGTGTAATCCAGGGTCTCTTCCATTGCCTCTATACTCATTACTATAGTACTGCAAAGCATAGCTAATCAAAGACATTTTTTTCACCAAAGTATATCAACCAGGGATTCCCTTCATTCCTCCAGGACAAGGTCCATAGTACCCAAGGCCAGCCAAGTTAAATAAAGCACTGAGCTTGATTAAATGAACTAACATGTTGCTGTCCTTCCCTTAACCATAAATCTCTGGCCTAGGTAGCCACTTCACCCTCCCTAAGGATAGGGCCTGTCTTGCCACAAAGATAGAATAGAATAAATCTTTATTACAGTCACAGACCACACAAGGAGTGAGGTATATTCAATGAAAACATAAGTATAAAATATACATCTGTTTAAACATAGAAAGGATATATATACATTTTAAACTATTATTATTTTAAAATAATAAAACTTTAAAAGTAGCATGTAAAGCATCATAACCACCCATTTACAGAGCAAAATTCATTAGGTCTAGTCTGTGGCCTCTGTCATTATCCAACAAATTTTAAGCACTGCTGCACAGACCCCTGTATGTTATATCAGCATTAGTGCCTGAAAACAACAGGTAAGTATAAATTTGTCCTGTGCATTGGATATTGATACAATATGGGTTAAATGAGGCTAGTGTGGATGTCTCTGTAAAACAAACACTGGAGTAATACATGCTCTATTGATTCTATATAACCAGACTCATGGGGACATAGTAAAGGATTTTCCTATATTGGCCTTCAAGGACAACTGAAGGGACAGCATGGCATCATGCGAGAATAAAGGCCCTCCAAGGTTTAGGTACTTCCAGATTAGTTAAATATGCCATAGAGGAGGTGAAATACCTGTTGGAATCACTAGCAACGATTGGAGACTGAACAAAATTCAATTAATCCTCTTTGTCTGCTACACATTGTTTGATGGCTGCTTTAACTCTATTATACCCCATATTGAGCAGAAAGTCTGAAGAGAATTCCAGTGATGACATTTTATTTATCACTGCCTGTTTCCATGTAGATTGGAAATCATCAGTCAAAGTTAATAGGGCAAAGCCAATGGGAATAAAAGATAGTCTAAGCAGGCAATAGTTAAGTGTTATCACCTACACTCTAGCCTCCACTTTCATGAAGCCTGACTCCAATCATAGGGTAGCATTGGAGATGCATTTTGGGATTTGAAAGACCAGTTTTAGAAATTTGGATTGCACTATCCTAATGTTGCTAAGTTGGGAAAGGGTTCTAATTGGGCACCACAAAGAAGTTGTGATATTGATTTGACTTTAAAGAATTTGAGAGCTGCATGTATATAGTGGCTTCCTCTTGTCCTGAGGAATTCAAGAATAACTGTTGTACTCCTCTGTGCATTATCAGCAACATAGGGCCGATGCAGACCAGCACAAAAGGCCGACCTGCAGGTGGAGTTGGGGCGGGGCAGCCGCACGCCAGCTGCCCTGACTCTGCCCCAACCCCATCCTGTCACTGCATGCCCATTCGCACAGCACATGACATCAGGACGCCACTTTGGCGCAGCGTGTGCACACGCTGTCCCAAAAGGTCACAAAAAAGCCACTTTTGCCACCCCCCCAAAGAAGTGGCAAAAAGGAAGATCGGGACCATGGCATGCGGTTGTCATAGCCGCTCCCAGGGGCAGCTCTGTTCCTTCCTTCTTGGGCCATCTGTATCAGCCCATAATCCCCATGAGTTGTTCTACTACCAGTGGAATGGAAGGCTACCCCCTGATATTTGAAACAGCAGACCTTCTCAATCTTATGGCCACCAATATTCCAAGAATAACTCTTGGGCCTTTTGGCAAATGCCACAAAGATAGCAATAGAAGCAGTGTGCACACTGAACAGAGCAAACACCAGCATGAGACTCTGTGATATTGTGTCAACCATTAATGTGTAAATTCAACAAATAAATAAGAATGCCAAAGATAAATTGCTCAAAGCAAATAACTGCTTACAGTTGATCATCATAGTTAAATAGATAATTTGAATATAAAATCTCATTGCAATTTAGCCTCAGAATTTTATTTAACATGTTGAATGGATGTAAATTATGAATACTTCTGTGGAAATGGAAACTGCTCATGGGCATTAGTTTCTAGTATAAATATAGTATATATCTAATTGTGTGACTGATAATATTGATCCATGATACAATACTCAGGAGCATAAAAAGGAGGAAGTGGGGGGGGGGACAACCCCAAAGGCCACCATCAGGCCGATCAGGTGCCGGTGCCCCCACATGATGCACTACCTCCCCAGATCTCTTGGAGGCCTCACCAGGGCCACCAAATGTGGCCCAAAACTAGCCTCAAAAGGAGCAGTTTCTTACTGTTCCTTTTTGCAGCCTGTTCAGAACTATGGCAGCACGTGCCCTCAGGACCATTGTGTCTGGTTGCCTTGGTCCTGTGGCAATGGGGTGGGCACAGCCTCTGGCCATTTCTACCTGTCTGCTTCACTCCTAAGACTAACTGGTTTTTATTTTAGCATGGACTTTCATTAATATATACCCACTTCTTCAGATGCAGTACAGAGTGAACACAAAGTAAGATCTGCTATTTAAAACTGCTCCCAGTTTTAAATAGAAGATCTTATTAATAACAAATCATACTTCTATATTACTACTATCTGATTTTTAGCCAGTACCTAATGGGTATCTAAATTTCTCTTCAGATATTGCATATCTCATTGAATATGGAAATAGCAGATTTATATGACAGCATTTTCTTACAATGGGTGAAAACATTCTCAGAAACATAGATATCAAAGAGTATCATATTCTAGAAGAGATAGCATCCATGATCTAGGAGACACAGGTGAGGAAGAGCAGCATAGAGTAGTATGCAGCTATGGTTAAAACTGAAGGAAGACTATGAGTGATACAGCTGAACTGAAAAATAACACCACATCTACTGATACGTTTACCAAAAAAAGGTATCCAACTGAATGACTGCTGCAAATTTAGAGCCTCCAAAGCATTTCCCTCAGAATGGAACTTGAAACAGCATCTGCCTGGTGATGTGACAACTGTGGCTGGTAACCCCCCTCCCCCCATGCAAATGGTGTTGTGAATCCACTCCGGGTTTTATCCTAAGCTTTGAAGGCACTATCAAATGTGCTTAACCTTATTCCTAGAGTTGCACCTTATACAGCTCCTTTAAAGTATGGAGAGAAACCAAGGGGCACTGCCCCACTGGCACTGTAGGTCACCCACCACAACAAAGTAAACAAAAAATTATACATCATTCACATTAACTCATTTCCTGGGCTAGATAATCAAACTGTTGAGGTAGATTTTTGTGTGCATGTGGAGCGATTATAATTGTATCTCTCCACAATAAACTGATGATCTAGTTTTCCATTCTTCTCATGTCACAGATGGAAACTGGAAGCTGAGACATAAATTCATACAATTATTTAACTGGTAAAAGAGGCAAGGGGTGAATTCTGATCTAAATCCCATATATTGATAAGCTTTGCAGTTGATTTTGTACAAACAGATGGGGAACATATAGCTTATTTGCCTGTTTTATGGGCCCCTATTGCTTCCTTCCAAAAAAATTGGCATTGTATTAGCATATTTTGGCTACACAAAAGTCAAGCAGAGGGAGCACATACTTTGGAAGTTAAATGAAGCTTCTGGATGGTTCCTGGAAGCAATCTAATCTTCAATCAAAAATTTACCTTGATTTAAAACAAGGTGAATTCTCCCCATGCACCTTGTTTTCAGAGGACAGATTGACTTTTTTTACCCCTACCATGTGCAGCTCCTAGTGGGATTGTGGTTCGTTTATTCAGTTGGATAAACAACACACTGCTGTAGTTATCATGTACAAACAGAAATTTTCTTTTAAATTCCTGTGGTTGGTGCAGAGAAGTCAAACACATCACTGCTTCACAATGTAGCATGTAGTACACAGGATATTACACTACATTATTACACAATGTAGCATGTAGTACCTCCTGGATATTACACAGATTCTAGTTGGCTATATTGTATCCTTCACTTTGTTTTGAAGTAGTTATCATGGTCATAAAACATTATGAATGCAGTGTTAAATAATGAAGCATGGAGATTTGCCAGAAATATCATAAGTTGCACATTTTCAAAGAAAGAGGTCATAGGAATTCAAGAAATGGAAGAAATGTGAGACAAAATAGGCACAAAATGGGCAAAAATAGTGTGAGGATGGTTTATTACTTCATTGAGGCAAGTGTCAAACAGAAAAATCTTGATAATGGAGCAAAACATAATAAAATTCCATCATTAGCTTCAAAAGTATTCATCCTTTGCTGATTTGGAACCATACTACAGGTTGAGTCTCCCTGATCCAGAATTACAAAATCCAGAATATTCCAAAATTTTCCATATGGGTGGCTACCTTTGATTTGTTTGATTTGTGTTCAGTGTACACACACTTTGTTTCATGTACAAAATTATTTTAATTTCCTTTTGCCAACTCTTTTTAAATACATCAGCACACAAATTCAAGTTAAAGTTTAGGAATTTGTTTGGTTGATTGATACAAATAATTTTGGCTTTGTTGCTTTTAAAATACATATTGATATATGTTTAAAAAAAAAAGATTTGCATTTATGTTTTGCTGAGAACTTTCCACCAAACTTGAGTTGTTTGTAAAATATTTAATTTTCCTAACAAAAATATAGGATTTTATCCAATTTGCAATTATTAGGATGGAGTATTTTGAAAATTATTTTGATAGCCTGTTAGTTTAAAGTGGAATGGTTTTTTTGGAGGTGGAGGGAATAATTTAGTGTTATTTGTAGATGGTAAGTCACAGCTGCTGTTATCATACTGGAGAAATGTGGTCTCCCTGTAGTAAATAGTCCTGAGCACCTTGCCTGGGGAATTAGCTGGGCACTGGCAGAGGTTAGCAAAGAGGAATTCTTCCCTTAAACCACAGACCAGCTACAAAGAATCCTTATGAAGTTTTTTTTTAATTCCATCCTAACCAAATCTGTAAAGTAGATCAGAGAAATAGTTAATATAATAACTTAAATGAAATATTTTGCAGTCCTACTATTTTGTCACTGTTTTATTGTTTTAATGCTCTATATTATTTTATTTTCTGGATTCAATATTTTCATCTTGTAGATTGCTTTGAGATCTCTTCAAATAAAAAGTAGTATAAAATGTCTTAAATGAGTATTTCAATAATTTTCACCTTTCATCTCTCCCTCCCTTTTGGCTGTGTTGATGCTAATCAGACTCTTGTTCCTTAATTAATAAGAATGTCTACTTTGAACTTCATTGGGAAGATCTGCTAAAAGAATCCAACTCACCTAATCAAGCCCCCACATTGACAAAATTTCTAAACATATTCAGAAACCTGCATGTTAAGTTCATGAATAAGGCTTATGCCTATATATGTGTACTTACCCCCTAAACTCAATAGGATTTTCCTCTCATTAGATTTGTCTACACAAGTCTTGTGTCATCTAGAGATCAGTTACAGCATAAGGATGTACACCTTCATTTATTTCATTATTGTAAGGAAGACATTCAAGATAGTTTCTACCCATTGCTGAGATTATATGTTTTTGTACATTTGCATGTATTTTCCACATTTTCAGACTTAGGTCATGACAATTTTGTTTGCACAAAAGCATTGCATAGTTTCCACAATTGACTACCGTCTGTGCAAAAAGAAGTTTTGCACAAACAAGGCTTTTTTGTACAAATAACATTTTCACAGAAATGTCCCCAAAAGCAAAAAAATCTCATGATTGTTGTTTGACAGAGTGTCTCAATATGTCAAGATGAGGACGTTGTGCCCTGTTGTGGCATGACTGCTGGGCCAAAGTGCCCGATGTTTGTTACATTCAACAAGAATCTTTTCCCCCCTTATATTTGGGTATATTCATGAAAAATACTATAGTATGAAAAATTCCTTTTACTACTAGCAACCAAAAATTATCTTGTGGTATAAGGAATTTTTCATACTATAGTATTTTATGAATATACCCAAATGTAAGGGGGGGGGGGATAACACTTTGCTTAATGCTCTCCTCTGGAAAGGCTATCGCTCAGTGGCAGAACATAGCTTTCACTGGCATCCTTTGGAGCATTCATGGAGGGGATCATACTCCACCATTGCAGGATATTAGAGCTTAGGCCACTAATTGCTGAGTTCATTCATTTACCTCTTCAAGTAAAGCTAAAGGCATCTGGCTAAAACTCTAGTTATTCAACTGGACCCGCATGGGGAAACTGAAGCAAATCCCATTATTGGAGAAAGATGGGATATAAATCTTGAAATAAATTAATAAATATAAATAAGAGTTGTATGCATCCTCCTCAGCTGTTCTTGTATCCCAAAAGTTCCCATGCTCCCACAAAAACCACATTTTTTGAGCAAAAAAAATATATGTCCCAATGCACTTTCTAACATCTGTGGGGGTGATTGTCCACCCACCCTTGCTCAGTTTTCAACCCTTATAGGTGTTTTATCAAAACAAAAAGTGGCAGTCTGGTCACTTCTGGTTCTGGAGGGGGGGAAAAAGGTCTATATGGGCCAAAACATGGTAAGTTTCCTATATACATAACTCTCCCATTTGTCCGTCATTATTTAATGTTTCATAAATATGCCACTTTCTGTTTAGAAACACTTAAACCTCTTCTAGATATTTCCTCATAGTCACATCTTTCTTTGGACTCTTCCCTCCCTCCCCCTCAACCTTTCTATTGCGTTCCTGCCTATGTCAATGATTTTTAAAAATACTTCCATATTAACTCAGTTTGCTGGTAAACTATTTCCTTCACTTTTACATTTTTCACCCCCCCCCAACAGCTACCTTATACTCTAAGACACAATATAAAGATAACAGCTGCTATAAGGAGTCTGCCAAAAAGCACTTATCATTGCAGTGCTCAGTGCAGTGGGAATGACATTCAGAAGGCTATAAAACTCTATCTAGAAGCCTATAAGAAATTGGCATCTTTCTGCCTGAATATTGTGGTGCAAATGTCATCAGCAGTGATGTGCATATGCTTCAGCTGAATGGAGTGGTGTATGGGTTAAGAGTTTTTAAATGTTTCTGCCACATGCAGCACCAAGGTTATGTGCTTTGGGCACCTTGGATGCAGCATCCATCATTAAAATTGCCCTCAGATTTTAGAAGTAAGCAACCTTTCTTATGTTTCATTCTATAAAGTATGTCCAGCCCAGCATCCTGTTTTCTTTTCTTTTCCATGTTGTTGTTCTTGTTGTTGCTGCTGCTGCTGCTGCTGCTTCTCTGTCACTGTACTGTTCATGGAACATTTGTAATGACTTTCTTCAGAATTCTCTACAGACATTTATAAATTGATAATCAACAACACCATTCTTAACTGTGTTGTGTGTTTAACAGATCTCATTTTTAAAAAGCTGTTTAATCTTTTGCAAGTAAATGTAACTGTGTTAGACTTTCTGGGATTTTTTTTAAACTTACAGATATATTAAATTTGATATCACTGTGATCGCTTTTAGCAATTAATTCAGCAGCGCTTACAAAACCTGAACACTAAATTCTCAGCACCATCCAGGGCCAAATGAAACATGACACCATTTATGTTATGTAGCAAACAGAAGGCATTGGGTTTATATGGGGAAGGGAAATCCATATCCGAATACTGATGGACAAGTAGCATTGTGGTTCCAGTCTATATCAGGTCACATTCAGGGCATGAACTGAATATTTCTTTCCAGTGCAGATAGTAGGCATATATGAACTTGAGTAATAGCAGGGGCAAGAGAAGTAAAGCCCTCCTAAGGTCTCAGTGTTCCAGTCTAGGACCCATTGACCACACACAGTTATAGAACTATGATTTCACTTTAACTGCCTTGGCTGCATCATACAGAATCCTGGAGTTTGTGGTTTGGTGAAAATCTAGAACTCTTTGGCTAAAAATTCTAAATAATCTCCTTAAATTGCAAATCCCAGGGATCCACTGAATTGAATCAGTTAATTGCCATTAACATGGATTAATAGCACTATAATTAGGCCACATATCAGAGAGTGCAGACCTAGAATAACTACTATCACAGACCTAGAGCAACTACTGAGGAAAGTCAAGGAAGAAAGTACAAAAGCAGGTTTACTGTTGAACAGAAAGAAAACAAAAATAATGACCACAGAAGATATTTGTAAATTCAACCTAGACAATGAGCAAATAGAAATAGTAAAATAATCCCTGTTCCTTGGATCAAATATTGATCAGAATGGGGACTGCAGTCAAGAAATCAGAAGAAGACTTAAGAATGGGGAGAACAGCTATAAAGTAAATAGAAAAGATCCTCAAGAGCAAAGACATACAACTAAGCATAAAAGAATCATACAAGCAATTGTGTTCCCCATTGCCATGTATGGATGCAAGAGCTAGACAATTAAGAAAAAGAACAAAAAGAAAAATTCATTTGAGATGTGATGCTGGAGAAGAGTCTGAAGATACCGTGGACAGGCAAAAAGATAAATAAATGAGTCCTAGAACAGATTAGGCTGGAGAGCTCCCTGGAAGCCAAGATGACTAAACTGAGACTGTCAGACTTTTGACCATGTCATGAGAAGACATGGCTCATTAGAAAATACCATAATGCTAGGATAGGTGGAAGGAAAGAAAAAGAGAGGAAGACCACATGCTAGGTGGATGGACTCCATAAGAGAGGCCATAGGCATGAATCTTCAAGAACTGGAGACAGTAGTGGAGGACAGGGAATACTGGAGCTGTCTCATACACAGGGCAGCCAAGAGTTTGGATTGACTTGAAGGCAGTTAACAACAACAAATCAGAGAGCATACCCTTGCAATTTACTGGAAAAGGATGGATACAGTTGCTACACTTGAAAGGTGTTATAGCTAGTTGGCTGATGGATTCACTCCTTGATTGCTCTCCTCTCTAGTCAGTCATATGATCAACTGCTGTAAGATAGAATCACTTATTACATCTAGATCTTTTCACTCTACCGTGACACAAATGTGCTTTAATTATCGAGCCATCTAAGTGTGGTTGAAATCACCTACTATTATATTACTTTCCCTTTTTTCTACCTGCTTCACTTCTTTGCTTGCCTCAAGATCACTCTTGGAGTTTGGCTGAGGGAAAAGTAATAGTATATTTGCTATACTACTACTTTTCAAGATTTGTATTTCTAATCTCAGCATTTCTGTGAAGGTTTTATCCTGCTTATATTTTTCAGTTTATTGTATGCTATGCCCATGTTGATGCACAGATCAAGAAATAATTTTGCCTGCTTTTGATAGTTTATTTCCAAAATTAACCACATTCCACAGACATCATGTGCCCACTAAAGCCAGCCCTTCCAGTTCCCTATCTTGCTTAGGAAGCTAAGTGTTGTGTCCCTTTTCGATATCCATGCACATTTTCAATCACACCTCGTAAACCTTTTTAAATGTCTATGATTTGTGGAAATGTTACATCATAAACCTTTAGTAAAAGAAAGAGAGAGAGAGAGGCAGTATGTATGTATGTATGTATGTATGTATGTATAGATTGGGTTTTATGAACCCGTTTGGAAGCCTTTCCTGATAATGTGGTTAAATAGATCATGCATTAATAGAATCCACATATGCTATTACATTTAATATGCTATTAAATCAGACTATGGTCATAGATTTCATTAGCTAGTTGGTTGGTTGGTTGCCTGGCTGGCTGACTAAAATATTATCACTCTATTTGTTGTGATGGTCACTTAAGATGATTTCCAGTCATCAAAATACTGTAATAGTGTAATAGTAGAATAGAATAGAAGTAATAGTGCCACTCTATTCTGCTTTGGTCAGGCCTCACCTAGAATACAGTGTCCAGTTCTGGGCACCACAATTCAAAAAGGATGTGGAGAAACTGTCCAAAGGAGGGCAACTAAAACGGTGAAGGGTCTGGAAACCAAGCCCTATGAGGAACGACTTAGGGAGCTTGGGATGTTTAGTCTGGAGAAGAGAAGGTTAAGAGGTGATATGATAGCCTTGTTTAAATATTTGAAGGTATGTCATATTGAAGAGGGAACAAGCTTGTTTTCTGCTGCTCCAGAGACTAGGACCCAGAACAATGGGTGCAAGCTCCAGGAAAAGAGATTCCACCTTAACATTAGGAGGAACTTCCTGACAGTAAGGGCTGTTTGACAGTGGAACACACTCCCTCAGAGTGAAGTGGAGTCTCCTTCTTTGGAGGTCTTTAAGCAGAGGCTGGATGGCCATCTGTTGGGGAAGCTTTAATTGGGAGTTCCTGCATGGCAGGGGGTTGGACTGGATGGCCCTTGTGGTCTCTTCCAACTCTATGATTCTATGATTCTATGAACACAAAATACTATAGAACAAAATAGAACACAAAAATAAAAGCAAAGACCCGTGTGCTTGCACTGTGCCTATTTGAATGCACAAGCCTTGCATCATGTTTTAACTGCAGCTGCTTATCTCTGATTTGTTGTTGTTAACTGCCTTCACACCGGTCTTGACCCATGGTGACCCTATGGATGAGACATCTCCACCACCACCCCAAGAAAATCTACTGCTCTGCCCAGCTCCTACAAATTCTTATTCGTGGTCTCTTTAATAAAGTCTATCCATCTAGTATGTGGCTTTCCTATCTTTCTACTTCCCTCCACCCTTCCTAACATCTTTTCCTATGATTCATGCCTTCACATAATGTGTCCAAAGTGTGGAAGTCTAAGTCTTGTCATCTTGGTTTCTAGGGATATGTCTGGCTTGATCTGTTCTTGAACCCATTTGTTTGTCCTCTTGGCTGTCCATGGAATCCTTAGCACTCTTCTCCAGCACCACATCTCAAATGCATTGATTTTCCTCCTATCTTCTTTCTTAACTGTCCAGTTCTCACATCCATACATGGTAATAGGGAATACAATGCTTGTATGATTCTAATTTTTGTGCTGAGTTGTATATCTTTGCATTTTAGGATCTTTTCTATTTTTTTCATAGCCGCCCTCCCCATTCTTAATCTTCTCCTGATTTCCTGGTTGCAGTCCCTGTTCCGATCAATTATTTATCCCAGATATGAGAACTCTTTTATTATTTCTATTTCCTCATTGTCTAGTTTGAATGTGTGTAAGTTCTCTGTGGTCATTATTTTTGTTTTCTTTATGTTCAACATTAAGCCTGCCTTTGCACTTTCTTTTTTGATCTTACTTAGTAATTGTTCCAGGTCTGTGAGGTTCTCTGCTAGTATTATGGTGTCAGATATCTCAGATTGTTGATATTTCTTCCTCTATTTTCACTCCTCCCTCTTCCATGTCCAAACCTGCTTTCCTTACAATATGTTCTGCATATAATATGTTGAATAGATAGAGTGATAGGATGCAGCATTGTCTGACTCCTTTGCCAATTGGGAACCATTCTGTTTCTCCGTGTTCTTTTCTCACAGTATCCTCTTCTTCTGAGTACAGATTCCTCATTAGGACTATCAGATGTGTTGGCACTCCTTTATTTTTAAGGGTGTTCCATAGCCTTTCATGATCTATGCAGTCAAAGACTTTGCTCTGGTGTGCTCCATTATCTCTGCTATGCTCCATTAGCCATCAGATATTTGCAGTGTGATCCCTGGTGCCTCTTCCTTTCCTGAACCCTGCTTGGACCTTTGGAATTTCTCTCTCCATGTGGTTGAAATCTATGTTGCAGTATGTTGAGCATAATTTTGCTTGTATGGGAGATTAGTGCTATGGTTCTATAGTTGTGGCAGTCTCTTGTGTCTCCTTTTTTGTGGCTGGAGATGTATATTGATCACTTCCAATCTGTTGGCCATCGTTTTGTTTCCCATATGTTGACATATGTTGGTTAGCACTACAGTTGACTCTGTCAGTGTGGATTGCAACAGTTCTATTGGTATATCACCTGTTCCTGAGTCTTGTTTTTCGACATTTCTTTTATTGCCGCTCCCGCCTCAGTTTTTAGAATTGGGTTCATCTTCATATGGCTCTTTGCCAAATGTGTCCTTCAATATTATTATTATTATTATTATTATTATTATCTCTGATACCTTTGCATTTTTGTTACTGTTTTCACCATGTTGTTTTTGTTATTGTGTTGTCTCTATATGCTATAGGGAGAATCCTTTCTTATGTTGCTGCAGCAATTCTCACACAAGTTAGAAGATTTGTGTTTTTCTCCTGTTTCTCAACACATACACACGCAGAGCCCCAATTTGTTATGGGGCTCATCCAGCCTTCAGTATTTCTGAACTGTTAGCAGACACCCAGCATAACTTGGGGAAAGGGTTTGTTTGTCTGTTTAGTAACAAGACCTCTATTGGGATCATTCAGTGCATATCTGCAAAAAGATCTTGCTCCCATTTCCTTTTTTAAAAAAGTGATGTCAGATTGACCTCCACTAAGATTAAGCAGGTAGAATGCACTCCTGTAGAAAGTGCATGTAGCATCATCCTTGGCTACTTTTCAGAACATGACATGCTTTTTGTTTTCTTTGATAATCAACTGCTGGATCATATTAACTCAAAATTTAATTCACAGTTTTAATTCACAATTTAAATCATTTTAAAAGCATTTGCATATACTGTAAATCATTGTTGTTATTTATAGCCCAATCCCACCCACCTCAGAATTGGGATTCAAAGCAGCTCACACTTTAAAAGAGGGTGCAATGAAAAACATACAGAATGAGAGCATTAAAATAGAATTAACCATTTTAGTATTGAAACAAGTCAATTACAGTAAAAGACTAAAATGCAATTTAAGATTTTGAACAGCTCTTTAAAACAATTCAGTTAAAACCTCACCCTCTAACCTGTTCTTTTATAACTTTCGGTTTTAAAAGCATGTCTGAATAAAATGTTTTTAACCTGCCACAGGAAGGACAACAAGGAGGAGATCATTCTGGCCTCCCTGGCCAGGAGTTCCAGGAGCAGCCACCAAGAAGGCCCTCTCTTGTGTTCCCACCAATTGTGCTTGTGATGGTGCTGGGACTGAGAGAAGGGTCAGTTCTGATGATCTCAGAGCCAGGGCCAGCTCATACAGAGAGAAACAGTCTGCTAAATACCCTAGACCTGAACCATATAGGTCATAACCACTTTGAATTGTGCCTGGAAACAAACAGGCAACCAGTGGAACTGTTTCAGCAGGGGTGAAGTGTGGTATCTATAACCTACCTAACAGTCTCATTGCAGCAATTTGGATGAGCTGAAGTTTCCAAACATTCTTCAACGCAGCCCCAAGTAGAGCAAGTCACAGTTATCCAAATAAGATGTAACTAAGGCATGTACCACCGTGGCAAGACCTGGTGTCTCAAGGAAGGGCCTCAATTGACACACAAGCTTTAAATGTGCAAAAGCACTCCTGGACACTGCAGAAACCTGAGCCTCCAGATTCAAAGTTGAATCGAAGAGTACACCAAACTGCAAGCTGTGGCTTCCAGGGAAATGTAACCCCATCTAACAGGCTAAATCCCTATTCCTTGACCTGCTTTCTGGCTGACCAGGCACACTCTGTCTTGTCTGAATTAAGTTTCAATTTGTTTGCCTCCATCCAGTCCATTATTGATGACATACACTGGTTTAGGACCATTAGAGCCTCCTTGGAATGGTGTGGAAAGGGGTCATAGAGTTGGGTGTTATCCACATATTGATGGCATTGCACCTCAAAATGTGAGATGACTTCTCCCAGTGGTTTCATGTAAATGAGTACTAATCATACACTAGCAATTATACACCTCCTTGTTGTTAATATTGTATTTTATACTTCATAAATTATTGTGAACCTTTTGGATAGGGTAAAGAAAAATATTTCTTAATCTTAATTTAAAATTTCTTAAATTCTTTTAAATCTTAACAGAAATTACATCCTCTGTTGCTTGTATTTGCTCTTTGAGCAAAGGAAGAAATAAATCCCAGTTCAGAAATAGCTAGCTATTTGGTAACTCATGTCATTGAAGCAGTTGTTATGGTTACTTATTCATTCATTTTGTTTTCTTTCATTTCAGGATCACAACCACTGCAGCTTGCATGATGGATTTGAGAAGATACCCACTAGATGAACAGAACTGTACACTAGAAATAGAAAGTTGTATGTATACATGTGCTTGTTTGACTCATTTCAGTCATGTGCATTATTATTATTATTATTATTATTATATTATCAGTGAGTTATTTTTGGCATTTACTCATACCATGTACTAAAGCCTCTGGGCAGAAGCAAATGTGGCATCAATGTTAAGCATCTCAACTCACACTCCAGACACACCCAGATACCCCATCCAATGCCAAAGTCCTAGACCTGCTCCCAGTCCCTGCAATGCTCTTCCTTGTTGTTGCTGCCTGTTCGTCTGCCTTCTCTAAGAGAGTTAATAGTGGTAGGCACATAGAGAAGAACCAGGCATTTGCTTCTCTTTCTCTTTCTCTTTCCCTTTGGGCAACCGTGATAGTGTGGATTGGCCCCAGCAAGCCATCTTGCTATACCTCTCCCCCCACCCCACCCCAGCTAAACAAACTCTGGATCCAGAACTGTAGAATAACTTCAGAGAAAATACTGATCCTTACTACAGATTGAATCTCCCTTATCCAGAATTCCAAAATCCACAATACTCCAAAAACCAAAACTTTTTTCACAGATGGCTGAGATAGTGACACCTTTGCTATTTGATGGTTCAGTATATGAACTTTGTTTCATGCCCAACTTTATAAAAAAATTTATAAAATTAACTTCAGACTATGTGCATAAAGTGTATATGAAACATGAATGAATTTTGTGTTTAGACTTAAGTCCCATCTCCAAAATACCTCATAATGTGTGTATATGCAAATGTATATTTCAAAATCCAAATAAATCAATAAATCCAAAAGCCCAAACATTTCTGGTCCCAAGCATTTCAGATAAGGGAGAATCAATCTGTACTATACCTGTTGAGTAAAATGTAGAGAAGGTAGCCATTTTCAACTCCTATTTATATAAACAAGCAAGTTAATTACATGGATAAATGTTTTCCAAAAGTATAATAGTTTTTGAAAGTTCTTTTACATTTATATATCACATATATGAAAAACAAATGACTTTGTACTACATGGTTTGAAGTCAAGGGAGCTTAAAAATGTTCAGATTTGTTTAGATTGTTCATGCACATTCTGTTTATCCCTGCTTTAAAATAAACCAGGCATGTTATTTTCTTTTATATATGGAAAATAACTTCCTATCACATGGTTTTCAATCTGTTTTGAAAAAAGTATGAAATTGAAAGGCTTGGAAAAAAAGTGAAATGCCACTCTGAATAGGCAAGAGCAATGACTTGATCTTTATCTACAACACACGAGAACTAGTACACTCGTCCCTCCACATTCACTGGGGTTAGGGGCACAGGATCCCTGTCAATGTGGAAAAACCACAAATAACAAAAACACTATGGTTTTTCTGGAGAGAACACCTCTCTAGGAATCTCTAGGTCCTCCAGTGCAACTGTGATCAACATCTGCCAGACATTGACCATAGAATTGCGCTGGAGGAACTACAAATGCCTAGTGGAGCATTCTCTCTAGGAATCTCTAGGTCCTTCAGTGTGACTTTTTGTTCAAGTTGACCATAGAGTTGTGCTGGAGGACCTAGATATTTCTAGAGAGAACATATTAATAAAATCTGTGAATAATCAAAGCTGCAAAAGTCAAAGCTACAAGTGTGGAGGGACAAGTGTATTCATGTTTTAATTAGATTCACTTTGAAGAGAGCACGCACTGGGTTTCAATTTGTTTTCAGTGTACTTTATTATGGATGAGTGATCTTGCTATGTCCCCCCCCCCCCCCAGGGCTGTCGAATTAACCTACTTATGATTAGAAATTCAGTTCCACAGTTTAGTTGTTTTTCTGGAAACTGGAGTGTTCTTATCATTTAAATTTGTGTTATAAGAGATCCATTCTTTCTTCTTCAACTTGGTAGATATAAGGGGAATTTTTAGATACATAAAATATCAGTGCACACTAATGGACTCTTTAGTGTAAGTTTCATTTGGCCTCTTCCCAATCCTCTTGAAGTTCATGGGAGCTTTGGCATGGATTTCAATAAGAGAACTAGACCATCTGTCTCAAATTTGTCTTGCAGCGCTGCTGAAATTTTCTCCTGATTTTTTTTCAATGAGACTTCAAGGATTTTTTAGTCGAAGTAGTTGGGGTTTTTAGGATAGATGTGTGCAGTTTTATTTAGGGGACTGTATATTCTTTTCCATTTCATCTAATCACCTTACTGCCTATATGCCAGCCAGGATTCCACTAGTAGCATCAGTGGCTGTATTTTTGACACCGAGGACTATCAGTAATTGTGGACTTGGTGGCTTGTAACTTTTTTTCAGTACAAAGTGATTTTTTCCTCAAAAACAATCTGCTTTTCAGGAGCCATTTCCTATATTCCTGATTTTGTTTCCATGTTCAAACAGAAGTGCAGATAAGTGTAGATTCTCTGTAGCTAAACAGTTCTAAGAAGACTTTTATTCATAAAATAAAATATTTCATAATATAAATTAAATCAGTTAGTTATAACCTTTGCTAGAATCTTCTCCACTGCCACACTAATGTTCCTTTTTATTTACAAGTGAAAAAGCTTGCTTATAGTTAGGATTATGCTGAAAGTCTTCACACAAGTATTTTGCTGTAGAAGTAACTATCTTGGAAAAAGTGCCTGTTTTGTTTTTTAAATGTGTTGCCTTGCCTTACATGGGATAAGGAGGAAATTCCTGTCATGCTGGCAGATATCTGTTGGTATGACATTAGATTTAAGCCAATTAGGACCAGATCTCCTGAACTGCTGAAAGATGTGCTGCATTTCACAAGGGTAAAAGTGTTTCTGAAAAGGACCTCCTGCATTGTCTCATCTCAGCTATCTGTATCTTTCCACTCATTGCACAAGGTTTACATTATTTTTAAGGTAAATTCCTCATATCTGATGGGGTCAGACAGTCATGCAATATCAATTCGTTTCTTATGAAAACATGATTGCACCTTGAATTTTTAGCATGAAGCCATAGGTTTTGCTCCACCATCTAAAACAATCATTCTGACAAAAAGAAGGATTAAATGAAATATCTGTTGGATAGTATTTTTCATTCAAGGAGCTGATAGATGTTTTATGCAGAACTGAGAGAGAGAGAGAATCTAGGGCTATGGATTGTTTTGGAAACCCTCAGTAGCTTGACACATTGCCATATGTGTGTGTGTGTGTGTGTTTGTGTGTGGCATAGAATACATGTGGATCAACTCTTACTGCACTGCTTGGAAGGGTGGGTTTTATCCTTTTCTTTGAGGGTCAATGGAAACAGAAGCCAATTTGGGGAGGAAAAATTAACAAAGAAATTTGTACCTCCTGTAGCAACTGTCAATCTTACATTTTATTACTCAAGATACTAATGAATCTGTATTTTCTTGACAGATGGATACACAACAGATGACATAGAATTTTATTGGAGAGGTGGGGATAATGCAGTAACTGGGGTGGAGAGAATTGAACTTCCTCAGTTTTCTATTGTGGAGTACAAACTTGTATCCAGGAATGTTGTCTTTGCCACAGGCAAGTACTTCCTAAAAAAAAATTCTCACCATTGTTAGCTGTCATATACATACCCATCTTTGTCTTTATATGGCCAGAAATTACCATTATTGGATAGCCACCTTTGATGTTATAGTGGTTGAAATAAATGAATTGGCATGTTAAAAAATGTTGTTGTTGTTGTTTTAAAGATAGAAAGGTAGCATCCCAAAACAACATAAGACTTTGAAAAAATAGTTGGATCAAGTCTTTTGGGTACATTAGAAGGATGCTAACAAAATACTTTTAACTAAAGATGCCAGTGACTGGATCTCTAAATAAAAATTTCTGCCCTACCATTAAAAGCCTCTCACCAAAATACCTAAAGATAATGCCAGCAGTAGCATGTACAGAATTAGAAGTTTGGGAGGAGAGGTGACAAATGTATAAATGATAATAGAATCAAAATTTAAAGGACAGAAATTGTTTCAGTTGGTTCAGCAATCAGAATTTATTCAGGAGCAGCTGCATAATGTAAATACTGTGTTCTGAGCCAAGTTCTCAGTCAGAATTCTCCTGATTAATTTTCTCCATGTATGACTGAGTTGTATGAATCATGCTAATTAAGAAATCATACTAATTAAGTAACAAATGAATGTGTATTGAGCAAACATAACTTTTTGTTTCATGCTGGTTTTGTATTGAATTTTGAGATTCTTTTATTTTATTGCATTATTACTGTATTTTTAAAAATGTACAATACCTAGAGAATGCATTTCATAGCTGTTTGATAAATAGAAATAATAAATAAATATTCAACAATTGAGAGGTGGTTTTACCTTTTTATTATCTGCACAATTCCAAAAGATTTACCCACAAGAAAAATAGATTTCTGAATAATATGCATTAATTTCAAAGTGAATGTGATAGAACATCTCATTGTTTTACAGATATCAAAGCAGTCTATCAAATGTGTTTTTGTGGAAGTGAAAGTGAAAGTATTCTGTCCTATTAGTTTATACTTGAGGGGAAAAAATTACTAAGAACTGTGGATTTACCTCCCTTTCTGATAGGTGCCTATCCAAGATTGTCACTGAGTTTTAAGTTGAAGAGGAATATTGGATATTTTATACTCCAGACCTACATGCCCTCAATACTGATTACTATTTTATCATGGGTGTCATTCTGGATCAATTATGATGCATCAGCTGCAAGAGTTGCCCTTGGTACGGAATGAAGATAAGTGGGACATTGCATGTGTCAAGTGCATATCGGTTGCCAGCAATTGTACCATGATAGTATCCAAGATTAGTTGTACAAAGATGATGATAATGATTAATATTATTATTATTAAACTTTATTCATAAAGCACTGTAAATTTGCACAGTGCTGTACAATACTGAGTATACAGAATTAAAACAAAAATTAAAAACCTACCTAAGGTGTCCAATCTAAGAAAACAAAATAAACAAAGATAATTTTATTTTAGAACAACTCAGCCATGTCCTCATTCTTCAGTTGTGTAGCAGCTTTTGTAAATTCTCTCATTTGAATTCCCCAAATAAAGCTAAATTGTGTTACCCATTGAAGTTTTTCTGTTAAACTTCAGGAAGGTTTTAGGAACACAAAGGCTGCTTTAATTATTGAATTATTGGAAGGATATACTGAAGAAAGGAATAAAAATGCTTCTCTGCCTCTTTTTCTTCTCCCCAGTTCTTTATGGATTTCTTCCTGCTAGATATGTTTAGAAAGTTGGGAAAACTTAGGGTAAGATCAGTGTAGTTAAGACCCATTCTTTACTATGGAACTTTAAAGTGTTGGATTCTATTTACATTATGCTACATTTTGTTTATCCTCATACCATCTCACACTGATCTTAATAGATCAGGCATTCCAGAAATCTTGGATAAAACACCATTGTGAGCTTTATCATATATTCTGTAATACCTTCAGCCTGTGCTACAACTCAAGAATGACTTAGAGGAGAAAATACAACATGAAACCAAAAAAAAATTTAGATGCCCATATTTCAGTTTCATCCAATTCGCTCACAACAGTTAAAAAGTAATAGCTTTCAGAATAAATTAGAAGAGTAATGCATAGAAGATCTTAATATATTTGCCTTTCTCACCCTTTTTAGGTATTACTACTGTACTTACTATGACAACTATCAACACTCATCTCCGAGAGACTTTGCCCAAGATTCCCTACGTCAAAGCCATTGACATGTATCTTATGGGCTGCTTTGTATTTGTCTTCTTGGCCTTACTTGAATATGCCTTTGTTAATTACATCTTCTTTGGGAAAGGGCCTCAAAGGCAGAAGAAACTTGCTGAAAAGACAGCCAAAGCAAACAATGATCGCTCTAAATTTGAAAGCAATCGGGTAGGTCTTCGCATTGTCTGTATGTCTGTCTTGTTTGTTCAGAATTAAATGCACTTAACCTTGCATGCTGGGTTGCATTACTGACTTATGTAAAACCACATTTGCATCCATCACTTTTTATAAAGATACACTCAGCGTGCATTTATATTATAGAAATAATGCAGTTTGACACTGCTTTAAGTGCTAGTGGCTCCATTCTACAGAATTCTGGGATTTGTAGTTTTTTGAGACACCACCATTCTTGTCAGAGAAACCTAAAGACCTTGCAAAACTTCAAACCCTAGGATTCCAAGGATGGAGCTACAGCACTTAAAATGGTGCCAAACTGCATTATTACTAGTGTAGAGGAAGTAAGGAAGACATCAGGAGCCTTACACTTTAAGGTTGTACTGCAAGCATATAGCTGTGTAGAGTCTAGCAATATCATCCTTTCTGCTGTGGAGAAGAAAGGTCTAAATATGAGGCAAATGTTTAAAGAGCCAAGGAAATCTTTGAGATTAGTCCTTATATTCCTCTGTGTACTGGTCTTTGTTTATTTGCTAATTTTATTTTTACAAGTCATCACCCCGAGCAGTTATAACTGATGGTCATCCAATAGCAGTGGGAGAGAGAACAGAGAATTGTGTTTTAAAACCTAGGTAGGACTGTACCAGTATAGGAGAGATTTTATTTAGAAAGCTTATCAAAATGATCCTGTAAATACTAACCTAGGTACATTTTGTGACCCTGGGTCCAGTGTCTATGAAATAAAAGTAGAGGACAGGATATAAATATTTTAAGAACATATATTAATTAAATAAAATAATAAATAAAAATAATAAAGTGAGAGGTGATCCCTGTGGCTTATGACTTCCGGGTGTTTGTCACCATAGTTTTCCCCCTTAAATGTGAAATGTGTACTGTAACATAAGATGTGGAATGATATCTAGGTTCATACATTTTCTTCTACTAACATCAAACATTTGTTAGTTTAAAACTAATTTGACTGCTCCAGTGACTCTGGAATTGCACCTGATATTTTATTAGATGTTTATCCCACAGGGTTTCTTGACTTAGAACTATCATGCCTAAGTATGATGCTTAAACTACCTATTTCATTGAAGCTAAGAGGCTCACTGTAAGGATGAGGTGGTGATATAAGGAAGAGGGGTTTCAATTTGACTGACACAGGGGAACACTTAGGCAAGAGTCATATTTATACAAAACGGATGAGTGCCACCTCAACCAAATGGAACCAGACTGTTGCCGTTTAATATATTTTTTTAAAAGTACAAATAAGCTTCTAAATTCAGCCCTAGAAAAAAGCCAACAGGATGTGGGGTTGTGGATCACACTGGGCTACAC
The DNA here is from genome assembly GCA_026167975.1 of Phrynosoma blainvillii. NCBI lineage: Eukaryota > Metazoa > Chordata > Lepidosauria > Squamata > Phrynosomatidae > Phrynosoma > Phrynosoma blainvillii. The sequence goes on along the minus strand of JANUYF010000003.1, from coordinate 225,663,051 downwards.
TTCAATGGGAGGTGGACACCAAGTAGGGTTATCACTCCTGGCATTCCCAATGACCTCCTGGCATTCCCAAGACTTGGGCTTATCCCATGGCTTTTCAAGGATGGGAAAATCCCATTCTTGAAAAGCCATGGGAATAGGATAAACCTGTGTTGCTTATGGACTGCATATGCCCAGCCACGGAAGAATGTGGTAAGTTCCATCACTGACAGTTAAACATGTGTCTGTTCTGTCGGGGATGAGACAGGATAAGTCACGTGTGCTAATCTCACTTGTGCAAGGTCACCCAGTGGATTTCCATGGTTGAATGGGGATTTGAATCCTATTATCCAGAGTTGTGATCCAGTGCTCAAACCACTATGCCACACTGGCTCTAGCCCATTTCCCCCCTTCCTTGAGATGGCAAAAGCACAGTTTAACTAATGATCACCAGAGAGATATTTAAAATATTTTAACAGTTTCAGACAAATTCTTATCTGAAGTGAAGGCAGTTCAGTTTTCAGTCTTAAATGTGCAGGTGTATCCCAAGAAAGGCCCAAGATTGCCTTTAAGAAGTTACTTTGAATTACCTCTAGCTGGATGAACACCGTCTCATTCAATCTCCAAATAAAATCTGTGGAATAACTGCGCTAGAATATTTTTTTTAAGTGCAGGGAAAATTAACTGAGCACTGTTTAAAAAAGAAAATATATATATATTTGCTGTGCACTTAGTAAGATTATTTTAAGTTGTATCTTCCAGAGCAAGGATTATTGAATAGAATGCCCAGATATTTGAATAAGGTTATTGTTCTATTTGCTGTGAGTTAATTAACCATCTGTGCTTAATTCTGCTCTTCCCCAAAGCCATAATTTTAATTTTTTCCTAGTTTTTTTTTTCCTAGTAGGATTTCTCCCCATTTTCACAATAATCAGCCTGTCTCACCATTATATTTCTAAGGCCAAACTTGGCAAAGTATATAAATATATAACAAGATGACTATATTACACCTATCAAGAAAAGGGGTAAAACAGTATCATAAATGCCATGACCTGAAAAATATCATACATGTTGAAATTAAACAAGAAAGGTACAAACACTCTTTTCTTAATACCTTTCCTGGAAGGAATAGAATCAGAGGGGGACACTTGCTCTTACCCTGTTGCATTATTTAGATTTAAAATGAGGAAATTGTGAAATTTCCAACCTCAGAGATTCCAAGGATAGACTGGATAATTATCTGTTGTAGCTGCTCAGATAAGTCTTACCTTAGCGTTGATGGGACAGGTCAAAACTGTAGGATGATAGACTAAATAACAATTTTGCAAATGTGGTAATTGTTAATTTGAATATTAAAGTGGTTTCCCCCTCATTCTAATCCAGAAGGATTCCCCCCTCAAGCCAAATGGTACATTGTGACAAATATAATTTCATTAACTATTTTTCAAAGACCAATTGTTCCCCAGGTTTTCAGAGTAGAAATGGCGGGCCATTAGAACTTTAAATCCTCCCGTTTCTGTGAGTGAGCTCGGCAACGAACATTTTTGGCTTAGATTATATTGTTGTTTCTGGTTTCGGGCCGGCAGATCGGGAGGAACTTGGAGTGGAGAGAAGACTGAGAGTTTTTTTTTCTTTCCCCGATACTCAATGGGCGCGTGGTGGTGGCTGCAATCTGGTGTAAGGTTGGGGAGAGAGAACAAGTTCATCTCCCAAGTCCGCTCCCCTTTTGTATAGTTTAAATTTCCCTGGACCCTCTCCGGACTGATTCAGAGGTCAGTAAAGCAGCTCTGGAAGGCTTATTTGGTATCTTGGGTGATTGAAAGAACTGAGGAGGAGGAGGATTGGTGGCGTGTTTTCAAAGAAGAGCTTCAGTCTCACTCCTATCACACTCGGATAAAGAGGGTGTTTGAACGGAGAGAAGAATACTCACTCAACTTTTTTTTCTTTCTTGACTTTGTTTTTTTGTATAAAGGAGGCTAAGGGGAGGGGAAAGGGAGCTGGGGGAAATCAGTGGGGGGAGGGGAAAGGGAAAAAAGGGGGGAAACCGTGGCTTCTCAGGGACAAGGAAGGAGGAGTAAGCAATTTGATTAGTCTTTGGAGGTTTAGTTGCACTCTGGGAATTGTAGTAAATAAGGGGGAGAGGAATTATCATGGGAATTGTAATTTACTGAAAAGAGGAAGTGAGTTAAATACAATCTATTATAGGATAATTAGATTACCTTTGGGAGTAAAATTTGTGAGAACCAGTTACCTTGAATATTTTGAATAAATAATTATAAGAAAGAAAATAGGGGAAAGTATATAAATATATATATAAGGAGAAATAGGAAGGAGGGGTGGAAATCATACAACTTAGATTAATTGCTAAAGAATTAACATCTAAGAGAAAGCTAATATAAATTACAAAATCAAAAAATAAGAATCAACTGTGTAATTAGGTTTTAGATTAAGACAATTATATATATATATATATATATATATATATATATGCACATAAATTATTAATAGGGGGAAAATTAAATTAAATTAAATTTAAAAAATTAAATTAAAAATATATGCATAAAGAATTTTTAAAAATTAAACAAACTTTGATTAGGGTGCTTAAATCAAAAGTTAGAGTTTAAAAACCTGTTCTTTCAAATAAAAATAAAGAAAGAAAGAAAGAAAAATTAAAACAAAAATAAAAACTAAATTATAATAAATAAAAAAGTAAATAATATTAAAAGGAAAAATAAACAATTATTAAAAATTCTCACATATTAAGGGAAAATTAGTTAAAAAAATGAAGGTTAAAAAAATCAGGAAATATCAAATACAAATAAATTTATCAATAGCGACATAAAGTGGAATCTATTTTTGTAAACCCATAATAAATTTAAGCAAAATGTCTATGGATTTAAGGAGCCAAACTACTAAAGCTTCAACAAGCAAGTCTCAGTCTCAACTTCAATTTGTTAGAAGGTCTTCCTTAGAACAACAGAAGGCTGATCCATCCAATCGAATGATATTTGATGAGATAAGAAAACTGAGATCCAAACTTAGGCAGGAGATGAATGATATGTTTGTAGTTGCCAGTATGTCCCTGTAAGAACTTATTGTATACAACTAAGATGTTTTATTGTAATTTTATGCTGGCCGAATGGCTGTAATAAAATATGATATGATGAATGATTTTAAAGCTGAAATTCGCCATGAGATAAGAACAGAATTGAAATAACTAAATGAAACGGTGGAGAAATTAACAAATGAAATGTCTACTTTGAATCAAAAGATTAACAGACTAGAAGACAAAATGGATTTAGCAGAAGAGGAGTCTGATAAAATAAAAGTCAGAAAAGAAGACGAATTGGATGAAAAAGCAATGTGGGAGCAGAAATTACGGGAAAAATGCCTAAAAATTCGAGGCCTCCCAGAATCAAAAGGAGAAGACCTAATGAAACTATTTACTGTAAATCTAGCGAGATTTCTAGAGAAAGAAGAGAAATTTTTTGAAATGGAATTGGACAGGATCTTTAGTTTGAATTCAAAAATTGCTAGGAAGAAAGATCTTCCCCGAGACATAGTAATTTACTTTGTGAGGAAACAGACCAGTGAGGAAATACTAAGACAACATAATATATCACCTTTAACCATAAGAGGTTATGAGTTACAACTTTTTAAAGATGTGCCGGCAAGAATTCTTAGAAAAAGAAAAGATTACTCCTTTTTGACCACTTCACTAAGAGAATTGGACATATCATATCGATGGATGCAACCAGAAGGTTTGTCCTTCTGGTACAATAAAAGAAGAATAGTAATTAGGAATCTAGAGGAAGCGAGGAGCTTTTGGGAATTTCTAGAAAAAGCAAAGAAAAGGGAAAGAAGAGAAAGAAAAGAGAGACAAGGAGAGTCAACTAACACTCCAAGAGGGGAAAGAATAAGAAACCAAAAGCATGATGGGATGAATAAGAAAATAGATAGAGATCAGAAAGAAAGAACAACTCTGAGAACATTGGATCAGGAAGATTCTAAGTTTTTGTCAAAAGGACCAGAAGATGATGCTGTAAGAGACTTGATAAGTTTAGGAGGAACACAAGAAGAAGAGAAAACAGAAGAAGAAACAGACGACGAAACCGGACTGGATTTGGAGTGGGACCCAGAAAGATATAAACTTATAGAAACGTAATTTATTAGAAGGGGGGGAGCCATAAATGAATAATCAAATTAATTTTATAACTTGGAATATAAAAGGTCTCAATTCCCCACAGAAAAGGAAAAAGGTATTCCATTATCTTCAAAAGAAAAAAATGAGATGTGATTTGCATGCAGGAAACACATATAAAAGAAAAAGACAAAAAATATTTGAAAACTAGGAAACTAGGAAAGGAATTTATTTCAGCAGCTAAGGATAAGAAAAAACAGGGAGTTGTTATATATATTAATTCAAAATTTGAGGCCAAAGAGGTAAGAAATGATATGAATGGTAGATATGTGATGGTAGAACTAAATTCTTTGCTAGGCAAAATACTGATAGTGGGCATGTATGCACCAACAGAAAAGAAAAACAAATTTTATAAAGAGATCACAAATCAAATTGAAGAATTAAATTACGACTAGATAATCATGTTAGGTGATTGGAATGGAGTTTTAAACCCCAAATTAGACAGACTTTCAGAGAAAAGAATAAAAAAAAAAACACCAAGGGAAACTACCAGAAATTTTTTTCATAATGATGGACAGACTAGAGTTGAGAGATATTTGGTGAGAAAAATATCAAGAATCCAAAGATTTCACTTTTTTCTCTAATCCTCACAAATCTTGGAGTAGACTCGATATGTTCTTTCTTTCTACACACCTTGTTAAATTAGTAAAAAAGATAGATACCCTCACAATGATTTGGTCGGACCACAATCCGGTCTTAATGAGTATTGGCAAAGAAAAGAAATCTTACAGATGGCAATTAAATGAAACACTATTTAATTAAAGGAATGATAAAATAGCCGAAGAATTGAAAGAGCAAATAAACTTCTTTTTCGAAGAAAATCTAAACAAGGAAACGGCTAAAAAATTTTTTTTTTTGAATGGAGAAGGAAAAAACATGAAAAAGTACAAAATTTAGAGGAAGAAATAAGGAATAAAAAAATCAATTGAAAATAAACCCAAAAGATAAGGAAAAATTAAAAGAAATTAAAAGTCTTCAAAAACAGATATCAATTATAATGATGGCAGAGATGGGAAAAATTGAAATTTATTAGACAAAGAAACTTCCAACATGCAAATAAACTGGGAAAATATCTCGCATAGAAATTAAAAAAAGAAACTGGGAAAAATATATCTCTCAAATAAGAGAGGAACACAAAATTATTCAGACCAAGAAGGGATAAAAAACACCTTTTATAAATATTTTTCTAAGCTATCAGAAGAGAGAGAAATTAAAACTAAATTAATTGAAAAATACTTGGAAAACCAAACAATAAATAAGGTAACAGATCAAGATAGATTGGCTCTTGATCAAATAATCATGATAGATGAAATAAAGATTGCAATAAATAAAAGCAAGTCAATAAAATCTCCGGGACCTGATGGAATCTCCGGCTGAATTTTATAAAATATTTCAAGATCAACTACTTAAACCTTTACAAAGAGTATTTAACGTGATCTTAACTGACCATTACCCTGAATCATGGACGAAATTGATTACTATATTAATACCAAAAGAAAATAAAGACTATTTGAACCCAAAAATTTTTAGACCGATTTCATTGTTAAACAATGATTACCAATTATTCGCAGGTATTATGGCAGATCGACTGAAAAATGTACTAACTAAGTGGATCCATGAAGACCAAACTGGCTTCCTGCCTAATCATCATATGAAAGGGAATTTAAGAAATTTAATAAACTTAATTGAATACCATTATAAAAAAATAGATTAAAAAACAGTGTTGTTATTTATCGACGTAGAAAAAGCATTTGATAAAGTTAATTGGAAATTTATGTTCAAAACGCTGGACTTAATGAATTGGGGGAAATTTTTTTAAAGTGGATGAAAAACATCTATAAAACACAAGAGGCGGCATTGGTGATTAATGGGAAAATAACAAAAAACTACAAAATATTTAGAGGAGTTAGACAAGGATGCCCCTTGTCACCACTTTTATTTATAATTACTCTAGAGGTGTTGAATAAAGCTATAAGAAAAAATTCAAAAATTCAAGGGGTAGATAATATAGAGGACTTATTAACAACACTAAAGAATTATAGCAATGTCTCCAGATTAACTATAAATAATGAAAAGACAAATATGTTAACTTTGAATATGACAGTGCAAGAAAAGCAAACATTGGAAGCAAAAACAAATTTTCAATGTGCAAAAAAAGTAAAATATTTAGGGATATATGTAACAAATAAAAATACTGACCTATTTAAAAATAACTTATGAATGTAAATGGGATGAAATTTAAAAGACTTGGACAACTGGAAAAAATTAGAGTTATCATGGTTAGGGAAAATATCGATTATTAAAATGAATATACTACCAAAAATGATTTTCTTATTCCAAAATATTCCCATTATAACAAATGACAAACCATTTAAGAATTGGTACAAAGATATCTCCAAATTCCTATGGTCCGGGAAGAAACCCAGGGTGAAATTCAAATTACTTCATGATGAAATAGACAGGAGGGGACTAGCGTTGCCAAATTTGAAAATCTACTATTATGCGTGTGTAATGGAATGGGTCCTAGATTGGTTAAAATTAGAAAATGAAAGACAATTAGAATTGGAACGAATAGATTTAAGATACCATTGGCATGGGTATTTGTTTTATGATAAGGTAAAAGTAAACAGGGACTTTAACAATCACTATATAAGGAGATCCTTATTACGAATTTGGTTAAACATTAAACCTAGAATCTGTCCAGGAATCCTGAAATGGCCTCAATTAATGAAGCCTTTTACAGAATAACTCCATTGAAAAATACAAATTGGGTAACTTATGAAGATTTAATAATAATAAAAAAGAAAAGATGAAACTTAAACCACTAAATCAGTTATTGGAAGAAGGCATGAAGTGTACATGGTTTACATACCATCAATTGAAGGAAAAATTTTATCATGGATTCAAAACTAAATAACATTAAAGATGCAGACTCAAGGTTTGTAAAAATAATAAAATCAAATAAAGAACACACTGTCAAGAAAATATATAAATTATTATTGGAATTAGAAATGGAAGTAGAATAGGTGAAACCATATATGATCAAATGGGCCCAGAATTTCAGCCATCCAATTGCCTTGTCACAATGGTAAAAACTATGGTTAAAAAAAATGAAGTATACAGTTAGTTATGATTTAAAAGAAAATACTTACAAAATGTTATACAGGTGGCATCTGACCCCCTTCAAATTGGCAAAGATTTATAAATTAAAGAATAATAAATGCTGGAAATGTGGGAGAGAAGTGGGGACATATTTCCATATTTGGTGGGAATGCTGCCAGGCTAAAACGTTTTGGAATATGATACATATAGAACTTGAGTTAATATTAGGAAAATCGATAAAGAAGGACCCAGCAATGTATCTACTAAATGTAAATGAAGAGGACAGCTTAGAAAAAGAACATGGGAGGCTTATATTTTATATGACAACTGCAGCTAGATTGACATATGCCAAAAAATGGAAGCAAAATGTAATCCCTGATATTGATGACTGGGTTTGGAAAGTTTATGATTTAATGGAGAATGATAAACTTACACAGTTGTTACAAAAAAAAACCGCTAATTTTTTTTAACAAGGTATGGAATCCGTTTATTAAATATATTAAACAAAAATGGGGTGAACTTTGGGTGAAAGGATTGGAAAACATATAAATATATAACAGATATTGGAAAAGTGAAGCTGATTGGAATATGTAATTCATCATTAGGAAATGTATTATACATTTTTCACAATGAAGTCATTTAGAAATAAGAAGCTTTTATATTTATAAAGCAATTTATATATATATTATATGTAAGATAATGAAATAGATATAGTAAAAGTATAAGCAATATATTATAGAAATATAAACTAGTATTGCTAGAGGAAATATATAGTTTTATAAAGCGGAATCAGTTGATAGTATAAGGAAGTCTTTTATATTTTTGTAGCTAATGTTTTGTTTTTAGCTGATTTAAGGTGTGTATTGTTAATAAATCTTGTGGTTTTTTTATTTTGTTTTGTTATGTATGTATTATTGTTGTTTTGTCTTGTTTGTTATTTTTGTTTTAAAATATATAATAAAAATATTTTTTTTAAGAAGAATTTAGAGTTTAACTAGAGAAGTGCAGATAGGGAGCTTAAGCTTGAAAATCAACTGGTCCATGCCTCGTCTTTCACCATGTTGTTATCATGTCATTGTTCTGTCTTTGTCCACCTCACCTAACTGGCTATGAGAGAAGGGTGCTGCACATCACAGCAATGATGATAATGTTACACTGTTTTTATCTAGAAGTTGCAAGGAAAACAGGGTAGGAGACATCAAGTAGTGGCAGTAGCAACAGGTCTCTCATGATTTCTGACTGAGTCCTATAATACAGCAGTACCATGGGAGTCTTTTCCTTCTGGCCTATTCCCAACTGTCATCAGTCTGGAGAAGTCATACTGATCTGATAAACTGAATAATATTCACCCTTCCAGAAAACACGCAGGGGTAGCTGTGTTGGCCATTTTGCAAATTCAAACAAAAATCCACCGGTGATACTTTTATTGGTCAACCGAAGTGCACAATATACTTGTTGCAAGCTTTTGAGTCTGCATGGGCTTCTTCTTCAGGCAAGATGTTACAAACCAATTGTAACATCTTGTCTGATGAAGGAGCCCATGGAGCTTCAAAAGTTTGCAACAAGTATATTGTGCATTTCAGTTGGCCAATAAAGGAATCACTGATGGATTTTTGTTTGAATTTACCCTTCCAGAGAGCAGAAAAATTCCCATGAGAAAGAACCACACCATCTGTTCCTCTAACATTGTTCTTCCACCCAAACATTATCAATGGGGCATGGGATTGAATCAGAGGAATGGCACTCCTCATTTGGTATCACGAATCAGGTCAGGTATGTATTTTGATGGTGTGCAGTAGTGTGATGGTTGAAAGCTTGAAATAATGGTTTCCTAGGAAAATGGCTCAAGACTTGAAATCATGTTAAAATCTGATTGGACACCCTGGGGAGGGGGAAATCTATGGTAATGAATCACTCAGTCATGGATTTTAAGTTATTAGAAAGCAACATATATATTCTAATTCCCAAGTCATTTAGGCTATTACCCTTCTATAAGAATAAAAGGTAATATGATGGATAAATGATTTGGGGATAGAAACCAAATTTGGAGGTTTTTCACTAAAGTGGACAAAAAAAGGTCTAATAATCCACTTCTGTACATTCTAACTGTCTGCTAGCCACAACTGTCACCACCTCCTCCTGCTCCTGCTCCTCCTCCAATTTGACAACCCACATTTTTACCAAAACTGATATTCAAGGCAGCTTACAAATTAAAATACAATAAAGTTAAAACACTTAAATAACCAACATTAAAATGGAATTAAGGTACTGTACAATATTTAAAAAAAAAATGAAATACACAGTTAAAATGATAAAAAGCACGGTTTAAAAAAACCTGTCAAGTTAAAACAGTACAGTACTCTCTTTAAAATCTTTGCCTGCCAACAGAAGAGTTGCAAGGAGGGGGCCATTCTAGCATCTTTGGAAGGAGGTTCATGAGCCTAGGGACAGGCACATAGGGACAAGCACCTTTCTCATGTTCCCATCAGTCATGCCTGTCAGTGGATCCTCTCTGGAGGATTTCAGGGCCTGAGCAGGCTCATATAGCCTGGTCCTAAACTGTACAGGCTTTTATACATCATAACCAGCATTTTGAATTGTGCTTGAAAACAGACCAGCAGCCAGTGAGGCTATTAAAACAAACCAGTATTACCATCCATGAAACCAGCCTATTAACCCTCTGGTTGCAGCTCTTTGTAAAAACACTCTTTGTATAGAATTTCTGAACTCTGAAGATGCTAGCCACAGATGCACAGATACCTCTGAAGATGCCAGCCACAGATGTCAGAATAAATTCTTCCAGAACATGGTCGCATAGCCTGATAAACCCACAAAAAAACTATTTCTGAACTCTCTTCAAAAGTAGCACCATGTAGAGTACAGTACAGTACTCCAAATAGTATGTAACTAAGGCATATGTCACAGTGGCCAGATCAGACATCTTCAGGAATGAGGACAGTTGGTGCACTAGGTTTAAGTCTGCAAAAGCACAGGATGTAGAAAAACTGGAGCGTGTCCAGAGGAGGGCGACTAAATGGTGAAGGGTCTGAAAACTTGGCCCTATGAGGAACAACTTAGGGAACTGGGTATGTTTAGACTGGAGAAGAGACAGTTAGGAGGCATATGATAGCCCTCTTTAAATATTTGAAGGGATGTCATATTGAGGAGGGCGCTAGCCTGTTTTCTGCTGCTCCAGAGAATAGGACTCAGAACAATGATGCAAGCTACAGGAAAAGAGATTCCACCTCAACATTAGGAGGCACTTCCTGACAGTGAGAACTGTTCGACAGTGGAACACACTCCCTTGGAGTGTGGTGGGGTCGCCTTCTTTGGAGGTCTTTAAGCAGAGGCTGGATGGCCATCTGTCAGGGATGGTTTGATTTTGAGTTCCTGCATGGCAGGGTGTTGGACTGGATGGCCCTTGTGGTCTCTTCCAACTCTATGATTCTATGATTCTATTCTATGATTCTAGTCACCACAGAAACCTGGGCCTCCACGTTCAAGGTTGAAATGAGGAGTACACTCAAATTGCAAACCTGTATCTTGAGGTGAGAAGTGTAACTGCTTCCAGTGCAGGATGAATCCCTATCCCTTGATCTGCCCAACTACCCAGCATTCCTGTCTTGTTTTTATTAAGCAGCAATTCATTTACCCTCATTCAGTACATCACCAATGCCAGATACTCAATCAGAACTAGCACAGCTTCACTGAAGCTTGGTGGAATGGAGAAATAGGTATCATCAGCATACTGATGGTATCAAACTAAATATCTGGACAAACTCTCTCAGCTGTTCTGCATAGACATTGAGTAGCACTGAGGACAAAACAGCCTTGGGGATTTCACAAGTGAATGACTGTGAAGGTGAACAGGACCCCCCCCCCCCAGCACCACATTCTAGGCTTCCCCCCTCCCTTACAACCTTTATAAAATAGTGCCTTTAATTTTCGTGCTAGCAAAGTGGTGGTGGTGGTGGTGGTTGCCTTCAAGTCTTTTCTGACTTACAGCCTGCCATGGGATTTTCTTGCCAAGTTTCTTCAGAGGGGGCTTGCCATTGCCATCCTCTGAGGCTGAGAGTGTGTGCCTAGCCTAAGGTCACCCAGTGGATTTATACGGTTGAACAGGAATTTGAAGCCTGGTCTACAGCATCATAGTGCAGTGCTCAAACCACTACACCACAGTAGCAGGGAGGTATAGAATAAGATGGTTGATGGTATCAAAAGCTGCCAAGAGGTCCAGTAGAACCAACAGAGACACACTCCCCCATACAGTTCCTGGTGAAGACTAGCTACCAATGTGACCAAAGCTATTTCTCCCATAATGAGGTCTGAAACCAAACTGTGAAATGATCTAGATAAATGTGACGTTCAAATGACACATGCCTCCAAAGTGGCTGGAAGCCACACTGAAGGCATGCTCTTGTCTTTAAGACTGTAGCAAAGAGGAGCTCAGAAAACCCAACTCCTGGCCAGCAGCGGTTGGGCCCTGCATTTGCAGCCCAAAGCTGGCCATGCAGTCAAGGGGGTTCAGACCCACTTCTGACTGGAGCAGATCCAGGCCGCTCCTTTATGCCTTCTGCTCCTTAAATTGTTTTATATTCATACTATTGGAATAATTCCTAATCCTTGTCAACAATTTATGGAAACTTGACAGTGACAGTGTCAGACAGGCAGGAAGGAAGGAGCAGCCAGAAGCCACTTCTAGATCAATTGCCCTGGCTGTGGCAAACACATGCCACGGCCCCAAGGGCGTCTCCTGCCATGGACCCAAATAGGAGCAGAAAACATCCTCTCCTTTTGGGGCTGGATTTGGTCACCTTAGGTGGCCCTGCATGGCTTCTGGGTGTTCCGTGGAGTGCATCATGTAAACGCCATGCACCCAGAGTGGTTGGAAGCTGCCCCCATCTGCTTGTCTGTTTTGGGGCTTGATTTCTGTAAGGCCTAATTGCATGTCTATGGGATATATCTCACTTTCTTATTATGAAATACTGCTGTGCATTTTTTTGTATTAAAACAATTTAGAAATCATATCATTATGAATTTGTTTCTAAATAGGTGGATATGCATGGGAATATTTTGCTAACCTCCCTTGAGATTCACAATGAAGTTGCAAGCAACGAGATCACTACAAGTGTCACTGATCCTCAGAATTCAACAATATCCTTTGACAACTCAGGTATCCAGTACAGAAAACAAAGCTCACATCGAGAAAATCTTGGAAGGCGTACATTGGACAGAACTGGCACTCATACAAAGAAAAGTCATTTACGGAGAAGGTCATCACAGCTAAAAATAAAAATTCCTGACCTAACGGATGTGAATGCCATAGACAGATGGTCAAGAATGGTGTTTCCATTCACGTTTTCTCTTTTCAACTTAATCTACTGGCTATACTATGTCAACTAAACTGACTTCTATTTTTTTTAACAAAGACTTCAACAAGCAAAATACTACTCTGCCTGTTATTTTGTATGTGTACATAAGAACTTTTGCACTATATATATATATATAATATAATATATACATATATATATATATTTAAAATCCTGTTTATGTGTGTACATATATTGTGAAAGAATGTGTATTATACCCATTGTGCATACACATATACACTATATATATACACACTCTTTCTTTCTATCTTGCTCTTTCTCTGGATGATAATAGACAATTTAACACACAATACACATTAATGAAGTTTTTTAAAAAAATAGAGACAATTGTTCTGAATATACTAGACTTAAAGAAAGCTAAGTGTTGTATAAGACCACCAAACAATTCTCAGATCTCTGTTTCATATTCTTAGAATTCTGTGATATTGTTTGCAAAAATCCTTTCATTTATACCGCTCATTAACTGATACAACTACACTGGTAAGGTGTTGTTTTCTTTGAAAAGTAATTTATATTTACTGTCAGGTTTACAATCACTGGGCCATATTGATCATGATTTTTGTTTTAAATGTTGTCATAAATAATGCTACTTTCCTTAAATTGACATCATTTTCATCAATCACATTTCCTCTGTTGTAGTAACTTAAATGTTGTTCAATATATGGGTTTGTTTAGTGTTCATATGACTTTAATATCCACCTTAAGGTTCTATTTAACATGGAAAAGGGGTTATGTGTTATAATCACTCCACACTTCAGTGCATGATGTAATATTTTAATCTGAGCTTTTCCAAGTTAATTTCTGTTTTGGTGAGGGGGAACCCCAGTTACCTATTGCTACAGTAATACACTTTGAAATTAAATGGCTGCTAACATTTTCAGACTTTTTTCCTTAGAGCTTGGGAATAATTTGTTAAAAATTCATTTCTTCCTCTTAATCATTTTAGTAGTTATTTAAAACATGAAACACCTATAGCAACAATGACAGTAACAGGTTGAGTAATGAATCAAGCTTAACATTAATTTGTTGCTTTCAGGAGGCAATTTGTTTTTATTTAAAGATAACATGTTATTAATGCATTACTAATGCTTAATGTAATGACCTATTTTTAATATTTTTTACTAAAGCTATTAATTTGAATTAATTTTCAAATTACCATTAATACATCAGCTTTAACACTGATGTTTCTAAGTTCTATGTGTCTTCACCAAAGTTAATAACACACCTCAGGGCTCCTGAGGAAAGTCATACTGAGAAAAAATGTTAATATTAAATTAATATTAATAAGTATTATTAAATAAATTAATATTACTACTTTCCTTCTCCTCTGCCTTGATGTAACTGCTGTCTCTTTTCAAAGGGCTAGAACCCTACATGTTGTAAGAAGTTTTGGAAGGAAGCAGGCAAACTGAATGACTTCTGTAGAATATGAAATTGGTTATTATAATATGAAATTGGTTATAGATGATTCACATATCATAATATTTAGAGAGGGGTCTCCTCGAGTGCTGAAATATGTCATAGCACATGACTTTCCTCACCTGTGTAGATTGCATTTAGTGTGCTTTGTTTTGTGAATAATCACTGGAAGATAAGCATGAGTTTAATTTGCAAATCTGATTACTGAGCACAAATCTCTGGGCAGGGGGCAGGGGTGGGAATAGGCTAAATAGGTCAGTAGTAAGGAATATGCATTCCTCCTAGAATCTAATTTGACCCCGCATTTCTATCATGGAACTTTCCAAATAAAAAGAATTCTAACCAAGATACAGTCTGCTGATCTTAAACATTTCTTCAAAGATTACCATTCCATTGATAATCTAGAAGACACCTCAGGTTACTTGTTTTAACAGAGGACAGTCTTGCTGTGTTTTTTGTTTGTCTGTTTTTAAGGAAAATGCATTCCCATTACTAAACATTCTTATGACATGACTAATATAATATATATTTGCATTTTATGCATATATATTAATATTTTATCCAAATTTTATTTTTAGCGCCTGCTATTGTGACTGCATGGTATATCATGCTTTTGTTTCTGTGATGTTATCATTTTTCTTCTCTAGCACTAAGCCAATAGACTGCTTCTGATGTATAAAATCAGTAACAGAACATTTTCATGTCTGTTTTGTACATATATTATATACACTAAACTTGCTAGTATAGTTGATATGCTACATTCACAAACCATAAACAGTAGAGAACAAATGTCTTATTTGAACATTAAATACATTAAGTAATTTTCCTTTGCAAAATGTTGCCAGTTTTGTTTTCATTCTGGTTCACATCTTCATTGGGTCTAAACTTTTCCTAAATAAAAGGTTCTAGTAATTAGAGTGCATACATTTCAGTGCAAATAACAAAGCATGGAACAAAACATTCTCAAAATATTTTCCTTTCTCCTCAAAATTGTACCCATTAATACAGTTTATTACAGTAGACAAGTTTATAAAGATCAAGGTGCATCTTTTAACAAAACAAATTAAAACTAGATCAGGTGAAGGGAATAAAGTCAGGGCACTGAACAACCAAGAACCCTCACCTAGTTTAAACTATTTTTTTTAAAAAAATCTGTTTGTGCAGTTCACCATTTGTACACCACATTAATTTCGTTATGGTAGCTTCCACATATAGGTTCATCTAAAGTTTTGTATAGTCCTAGGTGTATAAAAAGAAGAAACAACGTGGTATACATTTAAAGGACCACTTCCCTTATTACATGAAAGCTTTTTGCATGCCACTCCCACATAAAATAGTATACAATAGGAAATGATTAAAATCCAATCTCAAGCAGGAAATTACTCATAATGGGACCCCCACAATCTTATCCAGAAGTCCCCTAGGCCTCTATATGGAAGTCTGAAGGAACGAGGGATTGTAAAATCTCCATTCCCTCCTCTCCATTCTGCTGCCAGGTCAGTTGTGCCAGCTGGAGAACATTGTGGGATACCTTCCAAAGTTTATACTGAGGTCAAACTAGAACCAGACCATT
Source organism: Phrynosoma blainvillii (assembly GCA_026167975.1). Classification (NCBI taxonomy): domain Eukaryota; kingdom Metazoa; phylum Chordata; class Lepidosauria; order Squamata; family Phrynosomatidae; genus Phrynosoma; species Phrynosoma blainvillii. The sequence goes on along the minus strand of JANUYF010000003.1, from coordinate 225,647,390 downwards.
CTAATTTAATTTCATTCATGTTTGAAAGCAGTTCTGTTTGGGGGGAAGTGAGAGTATGATATTTTACATAGTGTGCTTAGTGATTTGGAAGAAAGATGTTGTACCTTCTCCAGAAGAACAAGCTCAATGTGAAAACTGAAACCCACAGAATTTGCTTCAGCTTCAAGTGATAATCATCTGCTTCTACAAACAACATAAGCATATACGTTGGGAATTTGAATTTACTTGGGACCATGGCTTTCCCGGAAGAATGTGTACAAATTAAAACTATGCTTTTTTTAAAAAAAAAAATCCTCTTAGCAACCTGGCTTACTTTGCTGCCTTACCAAAACTTCCACTAAAAATATTTCTCTAAAATATAAAAACATTGGTATAAATACGAATAAAAAATTGAGTACAACCCTTGTATGAAGATAATTCCTTTAGAATGTGGAGATTTCAAGTGAAGTGCTCAAAAGGTATGATAACATGGAATGGTAATCTCCAAATAAAATGTAAAAAGTTGCAAATATTTGCAAAGTAATGTCAGCAACCCTCTAATTACATCAGGGTTTAACTTTATTTAGGCAATGTGATTCTCAACTACCTGTCTGTAATGTGTTATACCAATCCTAACTGCTTTACATTGAAACAGATCCTAGAGCTTATGGTAACTTTCTGTAGGAGTATCTAGAATTAAAACCTTATCTCACTGAAACCAGTAGGATCAAGCAGATTTCAATACAAGGGCAACAGCTTGGGTGGATGGTGGACTGCAGCCAGAATCAGTGTGCTGAAGAGATGAAACTGAAGCCAAAATTCCAACCAGAGAGGAAAAGATTGAGGGATTTCTAGGAAAGCAGAAGGGTTTTATTGTTGTCTTAGTGAGACTTTCCTCAGGGGATTTGCACATCCCTGACTTCATCCTAATCACTTGATAAAACATAACCATAGGCTTTCTATATGAATATTTGATGTAGAAGTAAAACTCTAGTCATGTGATTTGGGACCCATATCTGTGCAGTACATAGATGAAATAATATAACTCTTATGCTTCTGGAAATAAAATGATAGACCTAAATCTAACGCAATACTGTATTTGCCAGGTTACTGTAGTTATGTATGTTGGTGGGATAGGACCCGAGTGCTTAAAATGTTGACTCTGTGTATTTCATCATAGAAGTAATATTTAGGTTTGCCAGGTGAGATAAGAAACAGGCCTCCTGCCCTTCTATTGGTTGGGTAGAAGAAGGAATTTCAACAGATGTGCTTTGTCACTGAAATGTCCTCCTCTGCACAAACATTATTCCATCTAGAAATGCTACCAACAAAACAGAGAAGCAAAATCTTCAGCCTAAGCCCATTTGAATGGTTGTTGTTGTGTGTCATGAAGTCATTTCCACTTATAGTGACCTCAAGGCAAACTAATTATGAGGTTTTCTTGGCAATATTCATTCAGAGAGGGTTTTGCCAGGTCACCCAGTCATGAAATTCTTTTACTTTCAATTGGATTTACAAAAGCTTGTGCAATTTGTTGCACATCCCTTCTGGCTTTGCAGAACTGCATGTGGAATAAAAATTGGATAGCAATCTTATGCTAATTCTGAGAATACAGTCAGTCCTTAGTATCCATGGGAGAGCTGTTCCAGATTGCCCTGCACCCTGCAGATACCAAAATCCATGGATGCTCGTGTTCCGTTGTCCCCAATGGTGGTATGTGCACACAGCTGCACCACCATTAAGGACAACAAAACTTCATTGTCAGCATGTGCATGTGTTTGCACCCCCATTAGGGACAACGAGATTTAATGGTGGCACGGACGTGTTCATGTGCTGCCCCAGGACTATGGGAGCTGTCCCTAATGAAAGTGGGGACAACTTGGTGACCCTGCCATCCATGGATGCTTGAATCCATGGATGGCAAGTCCAGAAATACTGAGGGCTGACTGTACTCTACTGCTAGTGTTAGCAAAAAAGTACCTTTTCTAGGCTCTCTCTGAGTATGTCCACACAGGCCAAATGAACCAATTCCTCTCCCCCTCCATTCTTGCCACTACCTGCCTTCATGATGCAAGGCCAAAGCCCTGATCTAAATGCAGACTGTCTTCACAATGTGAAGCCAGTTCCACACTGAATCCAGGCCATCCCTGCCTTATACTAGTTTAGAATGATTTACCTTTTGCTCTAAAGCAGGGGTAGGCAACCTTTTTGAGCCAGGGGCTGGGTTGCTGTCCCTCAGACAATTGGGGGGCCGTAGCACCAAAAATAAATAAGTAAGTAAGTAAATAAATAAATAAATATAAAAATTTTTTTAAAAAAATTAATTTTTTTTAAAAAATATGCATGCACACTCTCTCAGCCCCAGAAAAGCCATGGCAACCCCCCTGTGGAGATTTTGCCAAGAAAACCCCAAGAACAAGTAATAACAACAATAATCAAAATCATCATGGCAGGCGGCGGCGGGGGTGGTGGCAGGTCCAAAGGCCTCGGGAGGCCGCATCCAGCCCCCGGGCCTTATGTTGCCTAGGAAAATCTGGAGCACTCCAGAACGATGCCAAGCATTTTGCTGTTCCACCCATCACCACTAGCCATGTGATTGACACTGGGTGCCTCATTTTCAATAAAGAGCAGGTGATCCATGCCAGTAGCAGTGGTGCTGGATGGAACAGCGAGACACGGTAAAAAGCTGCCTGGCATCACTCCAGAATACAGAGGTAATGGAAGGGAAACAGGGCAGCCTCAGAGCCAGAATACTCTGGGAGCTGGTGTAGTCTCTCTCTCTCCCTCTCTTCCTCTCTGATGTATTGATCCATTTTATTGCTGAACTAATTGTTGAATTTATCACACTAAACTTAACAAAAATCACACAGAATTAATAATTTCTTTAACATTTCCTCAGTTTGGTCCTGACGACATTTATACTCCTATTTTTTAAGTTAGCTGATGTGACATGCATACCTCCCCCCCCCAAAAAAATCCTCATTATATAAGAGATGATAAATCATTTTTTTAAAAAAATCTTACTTATTTCACTTGTCAAAAATCTATTTGTCAATTATATGAGAGCAAAAAAACAGAATTAGTTCCTACTGCACTCCCCCCCCCCACACAAATTTCAGAGCATTTGCCTAAGGTCCAAAACACACTGCAGAAATAATCCAGTTTGAAACTATTTTAACTGCCCTGGCCCACTGCTAGAGAATTATGGGAATTATTGTGGCACCAGAGTTCTCTGATAGCAAAAGTTAAACATCTCACAAAACTACAGTTCCCAGAATTCCCTAGCATTGAGCCAGGGCAGTTAAAATGGTTTCAACCCAAATTAATTCTTGCAGTGTGTTTTGGACCTTAGTTCTCCTCTCATACGATCACCACAGCAATCTTGCAAGAAATGTTAATCGGAGAGAAACTGACTGCCCAACAGTCTCCTAATAAATTTCATGACTGATCAGGGACTTCACCTAGGATGTCTATTGCCTCACCAGTAAATTAGTTAAGCATGAATGTATTCTTAGTAAAAGAAATGCGCAGGGTCTAACTGGTTGAGTCACGCCCTCATTTTTTAAAGAATGAGATATTGCTCTTTCATTGCAGATTCTGATCCTCTGATAAACAAAGGACACAGTCCTAAACTCAGTTGTCCTTTCCACCGAATAAACATCTGAATAAAAATGCCTGGCTTCCACTCCACCAAATGCATCTGAGGAAGTAGACGGAGGACTACAAAAGCTCATGTTGCCACTTTCTTTCAGTTAGTCTCAAAGGTGCAACAAGATATCTCTACATACTGAGTCTACAGATTAACACTACTATATTTTTGAATTCTACCATTGAATAAACATGTTTGGGAATTGCGTCTACAGTATCTTTGGCATATATACGGCTTCAGTACGACATTACCAAGTCATGTAGTAACAGAGGCTACAATAATTTGTTTTTTCAAGCTAAAATCCCTAATTCTCAGAGCTATAATGCAGCTAAAGTATGACTCAGGGTACAATCCTGTTCACAAGTTACCTAAACATAAGGACCAGGCAGAGGATTTGCTGTCAAACATGCAATTCCTGGAACAGTTGTAAAGGAGATCATAGTATGTCCTGGTAAATTCATATTTCTTTAAGGTTGTGCACTCACGCTTCACTGGGACATTAAATACCAAGCAGTTTCTTGTTCTCAGCTCTATTACTAGGGCTATAATTTGAGAAAGGAGATAGAGGGGGCATAGGCAGAGTTTTAAATGTCTGGGTTTGCTTGAAAAAAGTCAGGCTACATCAGCAGAATGAGGTGGGATGTATAATGATTCAGATAAACTTGTCTCAAAAAATGAATAAAATGATCTCATATGTATTCATTACTTTTTAAATGATGGTCTAAGATGCTTTGTTTTTGTTTTGTTCACTTTTGTTTGCCAGAATGACACATATATTTGGGTTTGCTATTTTCTTTGCAGCAGCAAAAATGGTACAGCAGGAAATGGATATTGAAGTATACTTAAGGTATGAAGTATGTCCCAGCTGAAAGATTTGGGAGAAAAATATGTCAGTGAATGAAAAAAAAAATGGGGGGGGGAATCTGTTCTTATGTTCCCTGATAGTGTATTGTTACTTTTTAAGATAAGCAATGGAATAACAATATTTCATATTTACGCAGCTTTCTCAAAAAACATAGACATTTGCTCAGCAGCTCTTCTAACAACCTTGTAATAAAGACCTGTATTACAAATTACATATGAATTCTGTAGTAATTTCTCATAGGATACAGTTTTCAGTATGAAAAAGCTGTATTTCAAGAAACAGCCTTCTTTTTTAATAATCCAGATCTTGTTGATCTTCTCAATGCTTGGTGGCTGTTTACTGCCACCATACGCTGCTGCTCCAACATCACATTATTAATTACTTATTTTATGATGTATTACTTGCATTTATATGGCATGTACCTACCTTTTCATGGCTCATGTGGACATGAATCTGGTTCTCCCAAACTTGACTCCAACACTGTAATCCAGTGGTTCCCAAACTTTGATCCTCCAGCTGTTGTGGACTTTAGCTCCCAGAATCCCAGCCAGCTGGACTAAAAGTGAAAGTGAAAGCTGAAGTGAAAAACATCTGGAAGATCAAAGTTTGGGAATCACTGCTCCTACCTCACTAGTAATTTTGGACTGCTTTCCTTTTGATGGTGATCATCATCATCATCATTATAAAAGAAAAAGCAGTACAGGGTAGATTAAAACCTATAAAACTGTTTAAACACAGAAAGTTAAAACACATAAGCACAGAACACATTAAATCATCCAGCATAAAATTAAAATATTCCAATCTAGAATTAATATTTTAAAATTGACTGGGTAGTCCTGCTGGAAGAGATAGGTCTTTGATACTCTTAAATTCAGACAGCATATGTATCTGTCACATCTCTCCCAGCAGGTCATTCCACTGTCTAGGCAGGGTGACTGATAAAAATGTCCTCTGGGAGACAGTTGCCAGTCTAGTTCTGGCTAGTTGAAGTAAATGTCCTCCAGAGGACATGGGTGAACCACATTATCTCAATCAGGGAGTTAACATGATAGCATAAGTGGTTAGACTCACTGCATTTCCACACTACACTCTTATAGTGCTGCTATTCCACTTTTACTACCCTGCCTGCCTCCTGTTGCGTTCTGAAGCTTGTAGTTCAGTGAGGCCTAAGAGTTTTCTGGCTGAGAATTCTACATGCCCCTCACTCAACTGCAAATCCCAGAACGCCACAGGAAGCAGCTAGAGCACTAATTGTGGAATAGCAGCACTATAAGAGCATAGTGCAGGAATGTAGTCAATAGATGTAATTGCCAGGACTGAGCATAGCCTCCCCATTGCTCTCAGAAATAGTGGTGGGTGTCTCCATTGGCCAAGGTTGCTGCTCTCAATTATGCTGCATTGTGCTGCCATCTCCTGTATGGTATGCCATGTTTCCCAATTCAGCAGGACCAGAATGAGCCCAGTTTTTACTCCTGGCTGCTGTCCTGCACCTATTCTTTATTGCTATATGGGTAGGAAAACCACTGTGCACAGTAATTAGATATCCTGAATGATTTGCAAACATTAAATGCCCTGAACTGGGACATATGAGGTTCCTTTCTGTGTCATACAAAAGCCTAGTGTTTGTATGCCCTCAAAGGGCTTGCTAGTGTTGTTTTTCATTATTACTAATGCATGATAGAAAAGGTTGTGTAAGCTACCTTTTTTTCCAGTACACACAGCAGTTGCAGATACAGCCATCCCTCCACATTTGCGGATTTGACTTTTGCGGATTTGATTATTCACGGATTGTATTAGCATGTTCTCTCTAGGAATATCTAGGTCCTCCAATGCAACTCTATGGTGAACTTTAACCAAAGGTTGCACAGAAAGACCTAGAGATTCCTAGAAAGAACACTCCACTAGGCATTTGTAGTTCTTCCAGCACAATTCTATGGTCAATGTCTGGCAGATGTTGACCACAGAGTTGCACTGGAGGACCTAGAGATTCCTAGAGAGGTGTTCTCTCAGGTAAAAACATAGTGTTTTTGTTATTTGCAGTTTCTCCACATTTACAGAGGTCCTGTGCCCCTAACCCTAGCGAATGTGGAGGGACCACTGTACAGTGGTAGGTGGGTTATCTCATTTTTCCTTTACTTCCTCCCTTGTAAATTCACACTAATGCCCCCAGTGCTATTACAGTGTATGTCACTAGGAAAATACAAAAACAATCTGGCATTTTAAGGAGAAGATTAAAATATTACTAGCCAACATGTGAACAAATTGGAACCCTTCATATATAATGAAAACTCATATTTTATCCACTGGCAGGAAATAAATTGGTGGCAAAACATGGCATGGTTAATTTCCCCTTCATTTTTGCTAGAAATATTTCACCAGAAGGGGAAAAAATCTAGTCCTGCAGAAACGAATTATTATGGGTTTGCACAGAATTAGATATATGGTTATTTTAAAGGGGCATTAGTATAATATAAGTAAAATGACATTTTAAATTATCATTAGTATGGATTTCATCACTCAGCCTTCTTGATAAATCAGGTTTCTCCCCCAGTAATATCTGATGGCAGACTGAAGGAAAGACTATGAATCTCAACTTATAGACACAATATTGTCCTTAGGTATTCACAAAAAACAAAACAAAATCTCGAAACACAACCCTATATTGCCTGAAAAGGAACAGCCAAACCCATCTCATTAAGAAAACAAGAGGAAAATAATAGCAGACTATAACCAAAACAAATCCCAACCCTGTTCCTTCTGTGCATCAGAAAAAAAAATCAGTAAATAAAGATTCTTGTTTTAACATTATTATAAAAAGTTTAACTTTATTTCAAATAGCAAAATAAAGATTTTACATTAACTATTTTCCTTTTCAATTTGCTGCTATATTTTTCTGCCTTTAACCCAACAAAAAATTTGTGGACATAAGTAATTACACTAAACCCCAACTGGACTTGTGTGTGTGTGTGTGTGTGTGTGTGTGTGTGGTGTGTACAGTTAAAAACCTAATATCGGTATTTGCTAATGATTTGTGAAAATGGACATTTTACATACAGTACAATCATATACACATCAGCTTAAAAGGAAATCCCATTGATAGTTTTTGTTGGTTTTTTCGGGCTGTGTGGCCATGTTCTAGAAGAGTTTCTTTCTGACGTTTCGCCAGCATCTGTGGCTAGCATCTTCAGAAGATGCTAGCCTGAAGATGCTAGCCACAGATGCTGGCGAAACGTCAGAAAGAAACTCTTCTAGAACATGGCCACACAGCCCGAAAAAACCCACAAAAACTATGGATGCCGGCCATGAAAGCCTACGACTTCACAAATCCCATTGAGTTCAGTGGAGCTAAGTCCTAGGGATAATGTAGAACTGTAACCTTAAGAATATCAAAATAATACATACAGTGAGTATTACCAGTAATTCCTTGAATGTTAGACTATGCTGAGGGCTGGATATAGATGAATCCCATAGCTATGTGTTCATAGGCCCATTTCTAGAGTTGTCGGAGCTAATTAACAAGTTAATTCTACTTGTTAGTGTTTCAGAGTACCTCTATAATAAGCACCCATGCCTTTTCATACTTTATGTTTGTTGGTTAGATTTAGATCTCACCTTTTCTCCAATGAAATTCGGTATATATAGCTCTGCTCCTCTGCCCTTTAACCAACAATAAACCTGTATCGCTGAAGCTGGGAAAGAGTGACTGGCCAGCATGTTCCCTAGCTAAAGTAGGGACTTGAACCTGAATCTATTATGGGCTTTTCTTAGCAAGTTTTTTCAGAGGGGATTTGCCATTGCCATCCTCTGAGGTTGAGAGAATGTGTTGCCCATGATCACCCAGTGGGTTTCTGGCAGAATCAAACCCTGTTCTCCAGAGTCCTAGCCCAATGCTTGAACCTCTACGCCATGCTGACTCTCATACATCAGAATTGTATGACACAAATTTTTGTATGTAAAGCAATGTATTAATAGTGCTACATAGCCCTTGTGTTTAGTGGCAACATTGTATAACTGAATGCACCACCCATGTGCACATCAAATGTACATGTGCATGCATGCTCATCCCATGTGCAGTCATGAGCAGTCAGGTACATCTGCATCTACTTGTACAATACACAGCTCCATTTTTGTGACCTTGAACTAAATAAGGCAGTTTTGCATTGGACAAATATGTCCAACCACTTCCATTAGGGAAATTATCCATGCATAAAACACCAATGGGATTCCAGTCCAAATCATTCAGAAATGATAAATTGTACCTAGCTAGGCAAATAAAGCATTGCCATAGTCACTTTGAAACCACTCATTTCAGTCCTTAGGGTGGCAAAACTGAGTGCCTGGAGATGCTATGGGGTTGGCATTGTGTACCTGCCGTCACATCACTTTTCAGCTGGCTCACTGGCAGGTGTTTTATAGTGTTGCAAAAATTACACTTGCTGCTGCACAAAGTGTTACATTTCCCAAGCTTGCACACTACTGCTAAATTTACCTTCAACATCCTGAACACCAATAAGAATTTTCACATGCACAAAAAAGTGTTATTATTGTGTTGATAATTAGATCTGAATATCCAGATGCCTAAAAAGAACAAAGGAGGGTTGAATGGAGTGAATCCAGAATATTCTTTTATTACACCAGACAGTTGCTTTTATTCTTTGGATTTCATGATAAGATGAACTTCTCTCTTTCCCAGATGATGGAATTCAAGAATGTGCTGAGCAGATGTAAACTCCCTTCCTCTTAACTATAGCTTAACTTAACACGACTATGGAGTTTATCACACGGGGGAAATCCCGTGCAGAAACGAGATTTAAAAGATGGGGGAAACCCACAAAAGTGGGCAGATTTTCACACACATTGCTGTTAAAATGAGGTTAACCCGAACGGAAAGTAGTCAAAAACTGCTTTCTTTTTACTTTCGGGATTTTCCAAAAGTAAAAAGAAGCAGTTTCTGACTACTTTCCGTTCAGGTTAACCCCATTTTAACAGCGACGTTGTCTGAAAATCTGCGTGCTTTTGCGGGGGTTTTTCAATTTAAAACCCCATTTCTGCACGAGATTTCCCCCATGTGATAAACTCCATAATATAAATTATTGTTTTGATATGAAATATGGTACCATCAAATGAAATAAAAGAATTCCCATACCTGGGATCAATCATTGATAGAAATGGGGACTGCAGTCAGGAAATCAGAAGAAGACTAAGAATGGGGAGGGTGGCTATGAAAGAACTAGAAAAGATTCTAAAATGCAAAGATATACAACTCAGCACAAAAGTTAGAATCATACAAACCATCGTATTCCCTATTACCATGTATGGATGTGAGAGCTGGACAGTTAAGAAAGGTGATGGGAAGAAAATCAATGCATTTGAGATGTGTTGCTGGAGAAGAGTGCTGAGGATCCCATGGACAGCCAAAAGGACAAACAAATGGGTCCTAGAGCAGATCAAGCAAGAAAACTCCTTGGAAGCCAAGATGACAAAACTGAGGCTGTCATACTTTGGACACAACATGAGAAGAGAGGACTCTTTGGAAAAAACAATAATGTGGGGGAAGGTGGAGGGAAATAGGAAGAGAGGAAGGTCACATGCCAGAAGGATGGACTCTATTAAGGAGATCACAGGTATTAAGGGGTTGCAGGAATTAAGCAGAACAGTGGGGGACAGGGGGTCTTGGAATCCAATAACAGCCAAACAATGATACCTTTATTGCGCCAGCCAAAATGCACAATTACATGTTGCAAGCTTTTGAAGTCACACTGGATTCTACATCAGGCAAACAAGAGAGAAAAAATTGAAGATGTTAGTCATAGGCCTGCATTTTCTGTTTCTGGTCTTAGTTCAGATGGTGGCGGTGGGCTATTTGCAGGTTGGCACCTCCCCCTTTGGCCATGCGGTCACTGGGAGATTCCCAAAGTCAAAGAAATTTAGTGTCCATTTGCAACTCAAAGAAGATGCTTCCTTTGGAATCCAAAATGTCTCCTTCCTTTGTGAAGCCACAGGCTCCTATATAGGTAGAAAATACTGAATTTCTCAAGAAGCCTTCATGTTTTGCATCAGTGTGTGGCCAAAGAGGGAGATGCCATCCTGCAGATAGCCCCCACTACCACCATCTGAACTCGGACCAGAAACAGAAAATGCAGGCCTATGACTAACAGCTTCATTTTTCTTCTTCCTCTTTGTCTAATGAAGAACCCAGTGTGACTTGGAAAGCTTGCAACATGTAATTGTGCATTTTGGTTGGCACAACAACAAATTATTTTGTAATTCTTATCTATATGTAAACATTAACAGAAGCAAATATTATCTAAATCTGTATACCCTAAATCTTTGAAGTACATAAATAATGCCCCTGCTTAGATATGGTTAGGTACAGTCTGAGTTCAGCCTTAACTGTTATAAAATCTGAACGATGTCTGTATGCTACTATAAAAATCATGATTTTTGACCTTTAAGCAAGGATTTCTAAATTGCTTACCTAAAAGTCAATAAATATTGAACAAGTTTATTAAATAAACTGAGGGTTTTCATACTTCATGCTCTTCTTCATGCTCACCCCCTTCTTTCAGAGGAAAATGATAAATCATTAGTTGAGTTACATGCCAATTTTTCCAGCCCATTACTCAGAGGTAACAGGCTGCGGAATTTAGTGCTCCATCATTGTGGCTTGGGCTGCAGTCTTTCCAACTAACCCACCCAGGCCTGATTTCAGGGTTCAGGGAATTGCCCAGGCTGAATGTAGTGTATCAAATCCCATTCTAGAGAAGAGATTTTCCATGCCATGAGTGTTCAATTGAAAGATAACTCAGGAAGCAGTTATGTGCCTTAATCATCTCAGGCTTCATCTGAAGTGTAGAAATAATGCAGTTTGACACCACTTTAAGCACCATGGCTCAATGCTGTGAAATCTTATAAGCTATGTTAGATTTTAATGTTTTTATTGTAAATGAAATTTTAAATCTGTATAACGATATAATATATTTTTAAGGGGGGTTATTTGTTGTTGAATATACAGGTGTACTCCTTTTTAGCTGTAAGCTGCCTTGACAGCCTTGGCTAAAGGCGAGGTATAAATAAAGTATTATTATTATTATTATTATTATTATTATTATTATCGCACGAGTACCTGTAACACTCCCATCGAGTCCCTGGAACGTGATGATATGGGAATGAGTGTTACCACATTAGACTATTGATAATGGTATAGTAATGTTAATAATAACAATAATAATAATAATAATAATAATAATAATAATACATTTATACCCCACCCCTCTGTTAAAACAATTGGGGCAGCTTACAACAAGTAATGAGAACACATATTATTGCACTGCCTTTACTGTTATAACGATACCAGCGCTAAAGTAGTTCCTTAGCCGTCCCTCATTGGCGCATGCTCACTGTTGTGAAAATCCCTATGTCTGCATTGGAAAGAATGCTACCGAGAGGTTTAGGTAGCAAGCATTCATTGTTTTTTCTTGTAAACACGACACAATTCAATCTACAAAAATAAAAATAAAAATTTAAATTGCCTTAAGCATGCATTTTCATATATATATATATATATATATATATATATATATAATGCAACATAAAGGTATAATAGCAAAAACAGTCTACACATAGAAACAAGAGAGCAAGAAAAAAGATTAAAGAAATAAGAATAACAAGAAGAAATAAAAATGACTTCCAAACTTTTCTTTAGCTGCTATATCCTAATCCTTATTAAATCCTCATCTCCATCTTAAAACAAAACAAAAATACACTTCTTTCTATAATCTATCAGTAATTCATTAATGCAGATATAAAGTAAAAACTGCCATATTAAGTACTTGTCTCACAAAGAGTTGATACAAGTTTAGCTTTCCAGTATCTATCCATTAATAATACTTGTTGTATATACTTGTCTATATACGTGACTTCATTTGGGGGTTTGGGAGCCAAAATTATGGCTTTTGATATAACCCATGAATGTAAAGGATGAAGCAAAGCAAAACAATGCCAAAGAATTTACAAAATTCTGGCAGACAAAACTGTTTGTGCTCATGAGGAGGGAAGTATGGTAAATGGTGGCTGTGTGATGTAGTTGGGAGGCAACCATGCACAGGTGGGGCTAAGAAAAAACGCACATGTCAAAAAGGATGTAAAGACAAAGAAAAGAAAATGGTGACTATATTAACAGTGATAACTTTAATGTGATAACTTTACCTGATTTTAACCCAGAAAAGCCGAAAAACATACATAAATGTACTGTTAAAATCCTTCAAGGCTTAAGTCCTTTTGGTGCTTCTTTCAGGGGGAAATGTCAAAGAGCTGCCACTGAAGCCATTTTCTTGCCCAGGCATTCAAAAAGGCCAGAAGTGGCACCATGGCAAAGAAAGTAGAGAGAGGTCCATGCTCCCAGGACTGACTAAGCTCTCACCTTTCACAACTCTACTCAGAGAAGGGGAATGGTTCCTTTTTTGATAAGAGTTAAAGTACAGTACTTAAGTTAAGCTATAGAAAAGTCAACCCAGATTTTGCACTATAATTTCTAGACATACATGAGTATATACAGGAATTTGTTGTATATGCCTTCAAGTCATTTTTGGCTTATTGTGACCTTAAGATGAATCAATCAAAGGATTTTCTTGGCACTTTTTAAAAGAGAGGGTTTGCTGTTGCTATCTTCTGAGGCTGAGAGAGTGTTACTTGCCCAAGATCACCCAGTGGGTTTTTATGCTCAAGCAGGGATTTGAACTCTGATCTCCAGGTAGTCCAACCTCAGACCACTACATTGTACTGACAGATATACAGTACAGTTAGCCCTCCTTATCCATGGATCTTTTATCCATGGGTTCAAGCATCCATGGCTTGAAAATGTTTAAAAAATAGATACATTTCAATAAGCCAACCTTGATTTTCCATCTTATATAAGTGACACTATTTCACTATGCCATTGCATTTAATGGGACTTCAGCATCCATGGATTTTGACATCCACGGTGAGTCCTGGAACCAAACCCCAGCAGATACCAAGGCCCCACTGTAATAATAACTAATTCCATTTAAACAAACCATTTCTCCATTCTTCAAAGTTCAAACAATAAACTCCATCTTCACTTCCTTGAAATATACTGTTTAAACATTAAAACTAACCATTAGGCAAATTCATTCTCCACATTGTATAGCTTCAGTGTTCCCATAATATAACTTCAACTTAGTATTCTTCATTAAGACAATATTCTTTTCTCTTAATCAGCACCATTTAAACTATTTAAACCCTATTTAACGGATATTGTGATTTTATCTTAACATGAAGTTTTCTCCGTAAAATTGACAAAATATAAATTCAGGCAAACCTCTCACAGTTAACAACACCTTTAATACAGTTTCCCCACAACCATCCACTCACCTGATCCTAGCCTCCTCCTTTATTTCGATGGATAAATGTCTGCTGAATTCGGAAAGCAGGCAAAGTTAAGGCTATCATTTTTAGTTTGTTTATCCTGTGTAATGTTCAGCCAGCACAAGAGGTTGTGGTGAACTGCCTTGTGAGTGTTGATGGCCTGTTGTTTTTGGTTTTTGGTTTGTTTGTTTTTACCAGCTCAGCTAAACAGAAGGAAATTGCTCATAAAATGTTATGTTTATTGTTGGCAGAGGGAGGGGGGGAGGAGAAAGGAAATGATATACTCAGTTATGCTTATGACAAAATCTTATGCTACATGCCCTCGGGGTAAAACTGGCAAAACAAAGTTCTCAACTTCACCGGTACAAGAGAGTGACACTTGTTTAAGAACACACTGGATGAGAACAAATTGCTGTTATTTTGCTCTTTCAGAGTCATCCAAACCATGCCTTGAAAGCAAGCCAATGCCACTTTGACTTTCCCAGAACCTAGCAACATCTCCAGCTCAAATGGGCATTCATGTGTGGCTGGCTGCACCTGCTGCCCACATCTTCTGAAGCCAAGGTGAGTGGTTGGGCTGATGGAAGGCAAGGAGGTAGCCCATCCTATAAAAACATGAATGAGCTGCCTTGTGCACAGCTGGCTTTTGACAAAGGGCCTCTGCTTGCTCTAGTTCTCCTGTTGAATATATCAAAGAATTGGTTCCAAGGCAGACATTCATTTGCATTTGAAGAAAAGGGCAGGAGGACAATCTTTATAATTCTCCCTTCTTTAATTTGGATTTTTCACATTCTGGATCTTTCACCAAATTCCTTTTTAAAGTCCCATTTATTTTCAGGAATATATCATATCATAAAACAGTCCGAACATTGACACAATAGTGCTGCAGGTGATAAACTAGCCCCACAGTTCAAACATGTAAGAAACCTACTACTGTAACCTTCTTGTGCCTGTCACACCTCTCTTCCAGTTCAGGGGCATGTGTGTGTGTGCTTGTGTATACTTGTTGGTAACTGCCTTTGCCTCAACCTCAAATCATGATGACCCTGTGAATGAGATAGCTCCAAAACTCCTTATTCTCAATTGTTCTGCTCAGGTCCTGCAGGTTCAGGCTCATTGTACACTTATTATTATTATTATTATTATTATTATTATATTTATTTATATCCCACCTTCCTCCCAGTACAGGGACTCAAGGCGACTAGATGTGAGGATCCAAATGGGAAAGGGTATGTGTTCAATATGCTTTTCTGGTCCTATTTTGCTGCTATTATATTTAAGGAATGCTTCAACAAGATTTTGCATAAGCCAAAGTGTGTATACCAATTGGTACAACTTAATTCATCCCAAGAATGCTTGCTTGCAACAACTCCTGTTGTTTTTAATGAGTGACATGTGATAACTAGAAAAACCTCCAGGGGGATGTTAAATGCTTGAAGTGTCATAATGATGTGGACAAGATTTGTTCACTGACTTGCTATTATAGCAATGGTGATTTATTATACATGAATTCAGTGTACCATTTCTTTTGGTTAGTTCCAAGAGGAAGCAAAGAGACTGAAGAATGAAAGAGAGAGAGGAAGAAAAGGTATCGGAAGCTGGGGGAATTCAGCTTTCTCTTTCGCATCTACTACCAGTATGCCAGTATAAACTTTCATTTTCATTGAGAGGGGTCCTCAAATTATCTTTTCATTACTTTCTTTTTTCTCGCTTTAAGCCAAGACCAGGCATTCTCAATTCCAATTCCCTCTTACCTCACTAATTAGATTCTTCCATCCCAACCATATAAATGAATGTCTGCCAACCTATCTACACTGTAGAAATAATGTTGTTAACTGCCATGGCTCCATCCTATAGAATCCTGAGATTTGTAGTTTTGTGAGGCACCAGAACTTTTTGGTGGAGAAGGTTAAAGACCTTTCAAAACTATAAATTCCAGGATTCCATAGAGTGAAGCTACAGCTCTTAGAGTGCTGACAAACTTCATTATTTCTACAGTGTAGATGCACCCTTAGACAACCCTCCCCTGCATCTGATGAAGTGAGCTGCAGTCTTCAGAGATAACTGTTGTTATTTTCTGCAAAAGACTAACAAAAAGGAAGTGCCAATCTAATATGGCAGATGTGTTCCTCCCTTAATATCATCCTTGTACTTCTCAGAATAAAACCTTCCTATATCTTCAGCCTTGTAGTGTTGTTTTGTTCCCTTGACAGAGTTTGAATTATAAAGATAAACTGCATTCCTCTCTTATGCACATTTAACTTAGCACATATGTTTGAGTAGACTGTTAAAAAACCCATACTTAATCCTGAGGCAAATAAATGCAGACTAGTCCATCAAAAAGGCTTTATCTATTTTTGATGGTTGTTTGGATCCATTTCCCCAAAATCTGAATATTCAAATCAAGCAGCTACCTTTATTGTCTGCCTTTCCCCAGTTTTCATGTTCTTTGCACTCAGGTGCTGTATATCCAACCTCCTTTCTTCAGCTTGTGACATCTTATCTTTCCCTCTTCATCCTTACACTTTGCCATGGAAACTCTCCTCCTCCATTTCCTTTTTTCTCCATTTCCCTTCCTTACTCTCCCTTCCTTCCTACTCACTCTTTTGTTTGTTTGTTTTTTGCAACCCCCTACTTATATTGCTCAACCTTCCTTCCCTATCCTCACTTCATACACTTATATGGCACCCTCCGTTGCTTCTTGTGCTCCACTGCTCACTCTGCTCACTTTCCCATCTCTCCTATTCCCTACATGGCCTCACCTCACACCCTTGCAGTTTGTCCCTCCCTTGCATCTTGCATTGCTCTCTCTCCCATTTCTCTTACGCCCTTCCTCACTTCATCTCCCAACTTCTCAATGCACCCATCCCTTTGGCCCCATTCACATTACAAAAATAATCTGGGTTGTATCCTTGTTCACACATGTCCTGAATGCACTCAATGCACCGGGGGGGGGGGGGTGCTGGCAAAAAAACCACCCACTTACCCCAGGATATTTGATGCCATGTTTTCCCCTGAGTTTTCCTGAAAGATCTGCATCAATTTGCATCTTCAGAGGTGTAGTCCTCTACAAATTAAATTGTAGACTAGCAAAAGATCTGATGAGATATCTATTGAGTATTAATCAAGAGGAACAAATTGAATATGAATATGGTCCACTTATCTTCTATATGATGACAGTGGCAAGAATTATTTATGCTCCTAAATGGAAAGAGAAGAAAATACTGGGTGGTAAAGAATGGATTATGAAACTGTATGAATTAATGGAGAATGATAGCTTAACTCAATACAGAAAAAACCAAGTGAAGAATTTGAGAAAATATGGAACCCCTTTATTATATATTTAAGACAAGAATGGGGACTGCAGTGGGTAATAGGATTGGGAAAAGAAGCAACTTAAATATATTATAGAGAGAACCTAAGCTTCCTTTTTGTAACTTATGTAACTTTGTAACTAAAGGTAGATGAGGGAATATTTGAATAGATTAATTTTATGAGGTATAGATGAATAATTGTTATATATCTGTATAGTTTGTTAGCAATGGACTGTTGTGTTCTTAAAAATATGATATATATCCGATATTTTAGGAGAAAGATTAATTTTCATGAAATAATTCAAGATCAGTGATTAGAAGTAGGAAGTCATGTGTTTGTTATATAGTAATGTTTGTATGTTTTCGTTGAGTATTTGTGTTTTTATGTGTTTTATGTGTTTTAATTAATAAAAGTTATTTTTTTAAAAAAAAAAAGTGTGATTTTGAATTTATTTGGATCATTCTGTATCATTCAAAGGTGGAGGTGGATCCATTTTATCCCAAAATGATGGCATGTGTGAATTACAAAAGGGTTACAATAACTCAAAGCGATTTGCAAACCCAAAACAAAATGGGAACAATAAATCCAATATGCTTCAGCATGGCAATCCACATCTCCTTTGGTCAAAAAAAATGAGTGTGCTTGAATCTGACATTTAACCTAGTTGCCTCACTTCTCCTAATGCTAGGGCCAGTTTTGGTTTTAACTCAGTGTTGAACTTTCTTTGTAAGCAACCAGAATCAGTCCCAAACTTCTCCCTATGGATCGGAAAAAGGCTCCATTCTAAAACCCTGAAACCCTGGAGATGTGCTATTAGTTAGTGGAGGCTATATGGTCATGAATCACCCTCTGGCCTGCAACACAGCTTCCTGGATACACTTTTAGACATTGATGTTGATCTCACTTCTATGCAATCATGGATACAGCCATTCCGTCCACAAAGAAAAGGAAATGGGAAGTCTTTAGCTGTAAGGGTATTTTATAAAAAGCTTCACATGATTAAACGGTTGTTACAATTGTAAAACGATCAACAAAACAGTAGTCTGACCACCATAAAACAAACAAACAAAAAACCATCTCTACCTAGGCTTCTGTGGCTGCCTATAATCAGTTGTTATGACTATCTTGCACTGCCAGAGGCATCAAATTGATTTAAATCACAGGAGGAGAAAAGTTCTATAATTTGAAGAAATCACCCTAATGCTAAGGGTAGTTGGCCAATGAAACAAGTAGCTACTGGAAAAGGCTGTAGAATGCATTTTGATGATTGAGCCTTAAAGCAGTCAACAACTACCAAGAGTATGGAGCAGAGGGAAGAGTTCAGGAACAGCAAAAGTATTCTTCATTGCCTAGTTTGACCTGAGGCATTTGAACCCCTACCTTAAGTACTTCCTTACTGTCTGATGTTTTAGATGAATACAAATCCTGGTTATTACTTCCTTGGCTGCAAGGATCAATTGTGGGAAAATATCCTCTTTGTTGCTTCTGGTACAGAAATGTGTTTGCCAGCCATTGATCGTACATTGCTGCATTTTATTCACTCAGTCCCACCTTTAATGCCACAAGGCACAAGGTGCCCCAAGCAAACAAGTAGTATGCACTCAAGGGAAACGGCACAGTGACATCAAAGATGACATTGTGACAACAATGGCTTTCTTGCCTTCTGATTAATAATCATCCGGATGCTCCTAGGAGCAAGATTTTGAGTGTCACAATGACTGGTAGAAGCAGAGAAGCAAAGTATGGGCTGACCCCTAGGGGCACGTTTAAGTACATTGTTTTGATTTCACGAACATCAGAATGGCAGGAAGAAATATTTTAATTAACTTATCCCTAGGCCTGCAAGCTTGATGCATATTCTTTTTTTCCTCCTGAGCAATGAGTTTCTTCCCCAGGCAAGACCACGTTGTCCTGTTCTCCCTCTGCCCCCCACAGTTGTAATTTAGGCAGAAAAATCTACTATGACAGACAACCAGCCTCTCTAAAAATAATCTCCTCCACCTACTAGGCATGCCAAGCCAAGGTTCTTCAGGATGTGGATGTATCGATTCTATCATTCACACTCTAGAAGTAATTGCTCCCTCTGAGCATGTTTATAGATCCACACAAGCTCCGGGTTCCTTGCAGGATGTCACAATGGTTCACAATCATGACCAGAGCATTTTCTAGAACACAGAGGCTGCCTGACTAGGCATATAGTTCTCTTTGAGCAAACAGAGTAAGGTCCTGAAATAACTTGATCCAGACACTTCTTTGAAGTGCAGACACTTGATATATTCTTACTGGCAAAAGAATCACTTATTGCAGCCACAGTCAGATTGTCTTGTAAGTCATTGGACCTGAGCTAACTGTACATGAGTTCAGCAGTTGGCTATGCATGTAAGTGAGATGTGTAGAATTTTTTACACCAAACAAATGATTCACTCAGTCATGCATTGGAAGGAATGGAGCTCTGAAATCAATGTCCCCATGCCAGTGTTCCTTGAATGATGATTAAAACTGTTCAGTCATCTATTCAGTGTGGTGCACAGTCCCTAAAGACATACTTTCCAACCTGTATGTTTGTCATCTGTACAACAGCATTTCATTGCTGGATCAAGACTTTTTCCACAAGCATTTTCCCCTGATGCCTTCACCCCACCTTCTTGTTCTTTACAACCTAGCCAGGAGTATAAAAGAGCTCACTAGTACCACTGCCTTGTATCTTCCAACACAAGCATGGCCACCTCTACACACAAAGGCTAATGGTTATACTGGAGGACTCACATGTAGAGATCCCTTGAAGCTGCAGTGCTGCACTAGGCTTGATCTCACATTGCAGCAATTTTCAGAAGGACTTCTGGTCATGAAGAACTATTTTATGTACATTATTTAGTGTTCCCTTAAAAGTATATAATCTGGAAAACAGGAAACCTAATGTCTGTTAACTGAAGCAATCATTGCTGCACCTTTGGATGTTATATTTTACAAAGAGAGAGAACAGAGGGAGGGAGGAAAGGAAGGGGGAGGAGGAGGAGGAGAAAGAGACATAAATGGGAGATGGTTCTAACATGTCATGGGGATGGTGGCATAAAATATTTTCAAAGCACATAAAAGTCACCCTACCATGTTTATACTTGGAAAGGTGAGATTTAGAATACAACCCAGTGGTTTTTGTACTACATATGCATGTAAACCTCTTGATGGTATATTTTATTTATTTATTTATTTATTTATGGGGTTTATATCCTGCCTTTCTCCCAAAATGGGATTCAAGGCAACTTACAATAATTTTAAAAGATAGAACTGATTTTATCCACAAAGTGCTGTGCAAACTCTTCCTAACAAGTTATTGAGTGATTTATATACTGCTCTTTTTTCTTCCCAAATGATATGCTGATGACAAAATCAATGTTAGAAACCTCTAACCCACAGGGCTTCCCTATCCCACCCACAGGCCTGCTGCTGGGTTATTTTCCATCTGTGGAAAACCAGGGGACATATACTAGGAGAAGATTATTGTCCTTGCACATAGCACCAGAAAAAGAGCTGGGATCCAGAGGGCAAGCAGTTCTGTAGAGCTCTATCTCTCCAATGAAATTTTGCTGCCTCCCCTTTTCCATCCTCAACTGTTTTTCAGGAAGCAGCTGAGCATCACAAGCAAAGAGAATCCACAGGGAGGAGAGATAACCCTACTGACATGATCTCCCTTCTTCCAAGGTGCCAAGTGAGCAACAGGAAAACAGCTGTGGGGAAGAGAAGAGACTCCACAGCCTGCTTATTGGCAGTATTCAGATATTTTCCGGCCACATGTATGTGTTTATGTAAGCTTCTACTTGGATTGATTGACTGATTGATTGGATTTATACCCTGCCTTTTTCCTGGAACAGAATCCAAGGTGCTTGCAACAGACTTGTGTGACTATCTCTTTGAACCAATAAAATTTAATAGGAGAAGAAACAGTCAAACCAATTAATAAAAAGAGAAGAGGGTGTATGTGAGAGGGTGAGTTTGTTTTGTGGTGTGTGAATTATGTGTGTGTTTGCACCTGTATAAACTGGGTATATGTATGTAAGGTGTATTTTTGGTCTTGCCCCTGGTCACTTTGGGATTTTGCCCCACCCACTGCAGGAGCTGAATGAATGTTGCTCTCAGTGGAGTAGAAAAAATTGACAACTTTGGTTAGAGGCAATGGCGTGCTTGTGTCACCCAGCAAGGGTCCCTGGAAGATGATGCTGAGGGGTGACCACTGCAACCTGCCTGCCCTACCCCCTTCCATTGTTTCACTTTCCTGCCTCCCCTCCCTGGCCTCCTAGCCACCCACTGCCCATCACCCAGCCAGATACAAAAAGGACTGCCAGGCAGTGGGGATGGGCTTGGCTCTGCCCTGCCCTCCTGCCCTTCTCTCCTGCTGCCTCGCTTGCTCAAATGGATGCCTGCCTGCCACCAACCCAGATGACCAGCCAGGGCTACCAAGGGCCAGGTGGGTGGCTAGGCAAGTGAGGCAGCAGGAAGGGACAGAAAAGTTACTGCCCTAGAAAGCCAGCAGAAGAACTGATAGGCTAGGCAGAGGGAAGTCCCAAACCAAGTCCAAGTTACTAATCCGAAGAGTCAGCCGGCAAAAGGTCAAACATGGTCCGAAGGTCTAGGATTCCAGAGAAGCAGAGAGAGAAAGAAGTCCAAAGGTCCAGAGTTCCAGAAGTTCAAGAGTAGTCAGTGGTCCAAGGGTCAAGGGTACCAAGAGTCCATGATGAATCAGTGATCTGAGAGTCAAGGATTCGAGCCAAGGGAAAGGAGAGACAGAGGCTTTTGCCAGATAACCTCTGGCACTGAGGCAGCGCTCCCACACCTGCTTAAATCCCTGAGCTGCAGGTTCTCAGCTGGGGCTGATTACCTAGGCATTTTTCTTAAAGCCTCTGGGAGTGTTGCAGACCTGCTCTTTCTGTTCAATGCTGGCTGAAGGTAGACACAGACCCTTGATCCTCCTCCGTGTATGAAGATGCTGCCAGGAGGCTTGGCGGTGGATCCTCATGGAAGGACGCAGGCTGTGCCGAAAGTTCCGCTGGAGCTGAGCTGAGACCAGGCTGGGGTTCCACCCTGCAGGCTCATGACCCAGAGGAAGTTCTGGCTTGTTCTCTGAGTCCTCATCCAGGCAGAGCATGACAGGTACATGCTTACCCCATCTTTCTCAAAGAAGGTGTAAGGGGCATTCACATGTTCCATTGCCCCTCCTTCTCCAATGTTTTGAGTCTCTCATCTGAAGATGGTGCTGGAGAAGATGGGAGGGACATGTGTGCACTCACTCATCCATCCCTCCTTCTCCAGTGCCCTGATTCCTTTGTCTGAGTGAGCCATGGCACTGGAGGAGATGGAAGGGGTGGGAGGAGGACCCAACTGGGTGTCATTCCTCCTTGGAGGTGCCCCCCAGTGTGATCTGCACCCCCTCCTCCAGTCACACCACTGATCAGGAGGTCTTCCTCACTATACAATGATTGTGCCATGATTCTACTCTTGTTGCAATCTACGGAAACCTGGTATGGATAGTGTGTTGAGGCACTGAAGGAGCTCTCTGGGTGAAAATTCTGAATGCCCCTCCCTGAATCTCAGGATGCTATCAGATAAAGCCATAGTGGTTAAATGGACTCATAGTGAGAAACCCATGTGGTATGAAATATCTCTGGGTGTCTTGTGAATGTCAGTGACGAGCAATTTCACACATTACATTTAATTCAAACATTAAATTTTATGGCAATGGCTGCAATCATACTTGAATGATTATTAGTGTAAGACTTCAAAGCAAAGGGTGATGGCATGATAAAAAAATATTTTTTATGAAGGATTATAACAAGGTAGAATAAACTTTTTGAATAAGCTCTGAAACCTCTCTTTCCAAAGAAGTTAGACTGGTACCCTTCCTACTTCCTTTTCCCAAACAAGTAAAGGCTTTCCTGTTTTGACAGGCATTTGATGGCTGATTGTTTAAGGCCTGTCCCATCTAAAGAATGTGCTGGATTTTTCTGTGTGTTGTGCTGGTGTGTATGCATGTGAGAGAGAGTTTAATTGTTGTGAATTTTTAGCTATATGTTTCTTTATTTGTTGTAATCCTCCTTTGAGTCTCAAATTATTATTATTATTATTAGAATTAGAATTAGAAGGGTGCTGCCATCCAGAGGGAAAAAGAGGCAGGCTTGGGAGCCCAGGTACATCAAAGCCTCCCCTCCCCCGTGGTACCTGTTTCATACAACCAGATAGGAAACTATACACCTGGACATCACCAGATGGTAAACACAAAAACCAGATAACCAAATAATTGGAAGTAGATGATGGAGAAACTCTATCCTTGTGGCCAAAACCAGACCAGGAGCTGACTGTGGCACAAACCATGAACTGCTCATAACAAAAATCAGAGTTAAAATGAAGAAGAAAGCAAAAACCATCATTATACCAAAATATGACCTGAATTTCAGATAAATTCAAGGACAGTGTAAGAAACAGATTTGAAATATTGAGTATAATCAACCAGGAACCTGAAGAACTAAGGACAGAAGTCAAAGACATAATTAAGGATGAATGCAAGAAAACACTAATAGTGGCCAAAAAGAAAAATAAGAAACAATGGATGACAGATGAAACACTTCATACAATAAAAGAAAGAAGAAAAGCAAAAGCAAAGGGAGAAAGCCAGAAGTATGAACACAACTGTCCAATGTCTGACACACAGGGATAAGGAGAAATACTACAGTGACCAATGCAGAGAAATAGAAGAAAACAACAATAAGGGAAGAATGAGAGACCGCTATCAAAACATCAGAGAAATTAAAGCCAAGTTCAAACTGAAGGCAGGGATGCCCTATGGAGAAAAAAGGAACATAATACAAGAAGAAGAAGAAATAAAAAGATGCTGGAGGCAATACACAGAAGAGTTATATAAAAGAGATGAGGGAATGAATGATGTTTGCAATGAGGAGCCATATGAAGATGAACCCCAAATTCTAAGAAGTGAAGTGGAATCTGCAAAATCACCAGGAACAGATGATGTCCCAATTGAACTGCTACAGTGCCTATGGAGAGATGCAACTTCAGTGCTAAGTGAAATATACCAACAAATATGGAAAACAAAGTGGTGGCCAACAGACTGGAAATGATCGAAATGCATACCAATCCACAAGAAAGGAGATACAAAAAACTACAGCAACTATAGGATAATAGAACTAATCTCACATACAAGCAAAAGAATGCTCAAAATTCTGCAGCATAGACTCCAATCATACATGGAGAGAGAAATTTCAGAGGTGCAAGCAGGATTCAGAAAAGGAAGGGGCACTAGGGACAAATTGTAAACATACGATGGCTAATGGACTACACCAAGGAATTCCAAAAAAGAATCAGTATGTGTTTCGTAAGTACAGCAAAGCTGATAGTCCTGATGAGAAATCTGCACCAGGGACAAGAGGCCACCATCAGAACAGAATTCGGGGAAACAGAGTGGTTCCCAATAGGCAAAGGGGTCAGGCAAGGCTGCAGCCTATCACTTGTTTAACTTATGTGCTGAAAACATCATAAGAAAGGCAGAATTAGAATCAGAAAAAGGAGGAGTTAAGATAGGAGAAATCAATATTAACAACCTAAGATATGCGGACAACACCATAATATTAGCAGAAGACATTCAGGAATTGGAACAGTTAATAAGAAAGGTCAAAGATGAAAGTGCAAAGACAGGTCTGATGCTGAACATAAAGAAAACAAAAATAATGACCACAGAAGAAATACACAAATTCAGTGCAGACAACAAGGAAATTGAAATAGTTAAAGAATTCCCATATCTAGGATGAAACATTGACCAGAATGGAGACTGCAGTCAAGAACTAAGAAGAAGACTAGGAATGGGAAGGGCAGTTTTGAAAGAACTGGAAAAGATACTGAAGAGCAAAGACATACAACTGAGCACTAAAGTCAGAATCGTTCAGGCCAGTTTATTCCCAATTTCCATGTACAGATGCAAGAGCTGGACAGTGAAGGAAGCAGACAGAAAGAAAATCAACTCATATGAAATGTAGTGCTGGAGAAGAGTACTTAGGATACCATGGACAGCCAAGAAGACAAACAAATGGGTTCTTGAACAGATCATACCAGGCCTCTCTTTGGAAGCAAAGATGACCAAACTGAGACTATCATAGTTTAGCCATATAATGAGAAGGCACAGATCACTAGAAAAAAACAATAATGCTAGGAAAGGTACAGGGTAGAAGAAAGAGGTGAAGACCACAAACCAGATGGATAGACTCAATCAGAGGGTTATGGGCAAGGGTTTGCAGGATCTGGGGAAGGCAGTGGGAGACAGGGATCCACAGGGTTGCCATGAGTTGGAACTGATTCAGGGGCAGCTAACAACAACAACAAAAGCATTAGTATTAGTATCTGTTGTGGGAGTGAGACCAGAATATGATGGCATATAGAAATATGCAAATGTGATGGGATACAGTTCCAAAGAGCTGTATCAGGTAGTACAGGTCTGTGAAACAGCTTGACTGTGTAAAAACCATGAGTCTCTTAGGGCTTGAATCCAGCTTGAGACCACTTTAACTGTTCTGGCTCAATTCTCGGGAATCATGGGAATTGTGGTTTTCCCAAGGCATTGAGCCTTCTCTGTCAGAGAGCTCTGGTGCAACAATAAACTACAGTTCCCATGATTCCGTAGCACTGAGCCAGAGCAGTTAAAGTGGTCTCAAACTGGATTATTTCTGGCAGTCTGTTCAGGCCCTTAGTCCCGAAAGCAATAAATGTGAAAGCAATAAATTATGATTACCCAACAGTCAGTTCTCTTGCAATAGGAAATTTTTCTCAGAGAATTCTATTGTTCTATTTGTAATGGTGGTGAAAGCACATATAATAATGTGCCAAGAAACCATTGGCTCTCTTTCTACCTCTACTAATGTATTCCGGTCTTAGTCAGCACTTGGTATCTTTTCAGCACTCAGTGAGGACCTTCTTGTTTGCACAGGCTTTCTAGTATGTTATCTAAGGGCCTTTGCAGACTGCCAGAAATAGTACAAATTGAGTCCACTTTAATTGTCCTGGCTCAGTGCTAGGAAATCATGGGAACTGTATTTTTTTCTGAGACATTGAGCCTTCTCTGACAGAGAGCTCTGGTGCCACAATAAACTACAGTTCCAATGATTCCCTAGCACTGAGGGCCTCGGCAGACAGCTTATTGAGCCGTCTCCGAGGCAAGGAAGAGGAGGGGCAGCCGCACGCACGGCGCCCCTTCCTCTTCCCAAGGTCGTCTTTGGAGTTGCCGGCCCTCCACATGTCCGGCGCTCCGGGGACAACCTCCCGCCGCAGCGACCGCACGCGCTGCGGCGGAAAAGTCAGTGAAAGTGCGCCCGACGCTTTTAGGGCGCACTTTCACTGACTTCTGAAAGGAGCGCTATTTTTGCACTCCTTTCAGAGGCGCCGACGGTGCGCCATGGTGCAACTGCTCCAGTCCCGCGGCGCACCGTCGCAGGGCGTCTTGGACGCCCTCATCTGCTTCCCCCCTGAGTCAGGGCAGTTAAAGTGGACTCAATTTGCACTATTTCTGGCAGTCTGCAAAGGCCCATAGTTGGCTCTAATTGAACTTTTTTGACTGTGTTGTTTTCATCCATTGATTTTGCTGTTTCTTCTGGTATTACATTTTGTGTTGTAATTCATATTGGCTGACATTCTGTATTGCAGTTACAAATTTATAACCTGGATTAGAACAGTTATGAATATGAAACTGTTCTATAGTCAGTAATGCTCTGTAGTCACAATCGTGGCATTATTGCCACGATTCCAAATGCCCTCATCTCAAGCCCACCTTAAAAGCCAGCAGCTGCATCAAGCAAAGGAGGTCTGTTCAACTGGTGATTTGGGTGCAAGGGAAATGGTGTTTCCAGCCCCCCTCAACACTGAGCAAGGCTGCAGCAGTAAGAAGCAGAACCTGTTGCAATTCCTCACTGCAGCCTCATTTGCTGATGTGAAGGGACTGGAAACATTTCCCTTATATCCTGATTACCACCTGAATAGACCTTTGCTTAATGTGGATGCCAGCTGTTAGGGTAGGTTTGGGAGGGTTGGGCCAGGAGATGTTATATAGTTACACATTCATAATTAAGTAGCTATTGTAGGATATCGGTGACTGGTATTATTATTATTATTATTATTATTATTATTATTCAGATCTTGTTTACCTAGATGTTTCTATCATTGCTGGAGAAGAAATTCTATAGCACATTCTGCTAGTGAGAACTGGGAATAAAAACAAAACAGAAAATTAATGTGATGTCTGGATCAGTGTAGGAAAAGTGTCTATAAGGGGGCAACTACGTATGCATTTGCATCCTTTCCTTAGGGCAGAGCTGAGGAATCAGTGGCCATACAATATTTGATTCCAGCCCCCCAAATGCTCAGCCGACCTGCCCATTAGTTAGCAATACTGGGAGTTACATTCCAGCAACCTCTGGAAAGGACTACAGTTTCCCCAACCCTTTAATATGGCTTGGAGAAAGGCAATTATGCTCCAGAAGCTTTCCTCCCTAACAAGACCCTGCAATAGACACCCCATATATTATCCAGAGAGGGAATGAATTCAAAATCATTCCAACAATAACATCTTATTATAGCAGGATGGGAGGAAAGTGAGGAAGCAAAAATGACAAAAATGCAGCTCATGCGCCATGGTTTTGTTGCTATGCTGCTACTGATGATAATCATGATCATTATGCACTGTGGGGAGAGGATTTCCAATCCTGCTGCAGTCTGTTATGAAAGCTGGGGGTAAAAAAAAATCCCTTAGGCTCCTTAATGTTGCTGAATGAAGAGTTTAGTTCTCCAACAACAACAACAAAATCATAATAAAGCATAGAAACTGAAGAAGATTCTGCTGCTGATTCCCTTCATTGGAGAAGTTCAGTGGTAATGTCGCTGCATAAATGCACTCCTATGCTTACCTTGGCAACAGCACAGAAATTGCATTTGGAGCTTTTCAATTTAGAAAAAGACAGCTGAAATGAGAGCAACACATATTTTGGAAGTTTGTACAATTACAAATTATGTGAAGAGAGAGCTGAGAATTTGCTGATGTTAAGTGTCCTCGGGTTGTCCCTGACTCGTGGTGACCTGGTGGGAGGAAATTGAAATAGTTAAAAGAGTTCCCATACCTTAGATCAAACACTGATCAGAATGGAGACTGCAGTCAGGAAATAAGAAGACTAGGAATGGGAAGGGCTGCTATGAAGGAACTAGTCAAGATTCTAAAGAGTAAAGATATACATACAGCAGAGCACTAAAGATAGAATTGCCCAAGCCATTGTATTCCTCATCACCATATACAGATGCAACAGCTGGACAGTGAAGAAAGCATATAAGAGGAAAATGCATTTTATCTCAACATATTTGAGATAGGGTGCTAGAGAAGAGTGCTGAGGATACCATGGATGGCTGAAAAGACAAACAAGTGGATCTTTGAGCAGATAAAGCTATACATTTCTCTGGAAGCCAAGTTGAACAAATTGAGACTCTCATGCAAGGGGATATCGTAAAGTTTTAATTATCACTTTTTTAAAAAAATGACAGAAGTTTGTTTTGATTTGTGGTTGTTAATTCATCTCTACATAGTCAGCATCCAGATTTACACATTTTTCCCAGTGTTTCTTGACCCTCCGAATACCGTTATTGCAAAAGTCTGCAGACTGAGCCTTAAACGACTCTTCCACTTCATGAATGACATCATCTGTGTTGTCAAATCAGTGACCCGCAATGGATTTTTCATTTTTAGGAAAAGAAAAAGTCACTTGGTGATGATGACACTGACAAAATTTCATCAATATACCATAATAACTTCTGGCTGATAACTATTACTTTACAAAACTCCCTTTGTTCATTGTACTTTGGTCAAATCATGAGAAGACAACCATTGCTCTTTCTCCCTCTCTCTGTCTTCCATGCACATACAGACACTTAAAAGAGTCACTTAGCATAAACATTTTTGTCACTCAGTGCAGCTAGTTGGCAGCAGCTTCAAGAGTGAACAAAGAAAATTCTCCTCTGCAACATTTAGGATGCAGATTATAAACAATAAAAACAAAACCAACTCAGAAGTGTCTCTCGGAGTCACAGGGCTTCCATGTTGTGCCGAGACACCACCCTAGAGCATGGGATCTTCCACCATGCTGCTTCTCCTCCCAAGGGAAAGCTAGAGAAAGGGAAACATCCCATGGATTTTATAGATCCCCCCTCATCACCATATTGTGGGAGCTGCCAAAAGAAAAATACAGGGAAAAGGAATATCAATTCTTTCAGCAGGAAACCCCATCATTAGAGAAGAATATAAACATTCTTATTGAGAGAAGAGTTCACATCAAATGTTGCCTGTTTATACTCTGAACTAGGCATGCCTATCTCTACATATGCAGCTATATAATTCTTCCACAGCTACAGTAAGAGGTTGTGTTATAACACTAAGAAAAAATGTAAATCATATTTCCTCCCCAAACCTTCCAGTATTTCCCCAAATCATACAACACAGGCAGATACAAGGGAGACCCAGGTTCCAGTCTTCAATGGTCCATGAAATTCAGAGGGTGACTTTGGGTTAGTTATTCTCTTTCAGCCTGACCTGTTCATAAGGATAAGAGGCAGAGCTCATTGGAGAAAAGTAGAAATGCAAACATCTCTAATAACTATATTATAAAATAAAGTTTTAACCCTGGGCAGGGAGCCAGTCTTGATATAAAAATTGCTAGAAGAAAAGATGATGGCGCCATTTCTGCAGATCTAAAACATGGCACCAGACAATGTATGCATTTTACCCAGGTGTTCTACATAAATCTACAGAAGCAAGGCTCAACACTATCTATTTAATTAGCACATGCATGGATTTCTTCCTAGCCATAGAGTTTCAATTGCATTATCTACCGGCATTTCCATTTCGATCTGTGGTTGCTTCTTAGACAGGGTGGGGAGGGAAATCTCAGCACAACTTCAATAATTTGCTCATTCCAAATGGCATTTACTGAGCAAAAGACCACAATGCATGTGGCATTTATCATACTCTGATGTAATGAAAAGAAAACAAATGGGTGGCTGCTGCTAGCTTTATCTAACAAACATTTGAGTGCTTTCACACAATGTACCGCTGTCACTAACACTTGCTCTACTATCTCTGATTAGGATGAAAAATGGAGACCAAGATACATAGAGGCTGAATACAATTCTACAGATTTGCATTCAAGGAAGCATGGTTACATGAAGATACATGTATTTTATTGTGGCACCAGAGCTCTCTGACAGAGAAGGCTCAATGTCTCAGAAAAAAAAAAACAATTCCCATGATTCTCTAGCACTAACCCTAACCCTAAAAGTGGTCTCAATTTGCACTATTTCTGGCAGTCTGCAACCCCCCTACGTTGGCAGAATCCAGAGAAACATGGAACCAGGCAAGATTGCTTGCCTTCTACAAATGTGCTTAGTGCTCTGGATTATCTACAGCGTTTCTATATGAGGCCATGGGCTGAAGCATACATGATCTAAGTTCTGATATGAGTCCTCCTTGCCTCCCCATCATAATGCCACATAGCAGGTTTCCCTAAGATTTTGCACATCCTGCATTGCCTAGTGATAAGTTTGGGCAGCCTTTCATATAGGATTCTTTCTGCATAATTTGCAATATTGTTATTGTTGTTGTTGTTGTGTGCCTTCAAGTCATATCTGGTTTATGGTGATCCTATCATGGCGATTTTCTTGGCAAGATTTGTTGACAGGGAGTTTACCTTTGCCTCCCTCTGAGGTTGAGAGAATGTGACTTGCCCAAGGTCACCCAGTGGGTTCTATGCTTGAGCAGGATTAGAACCCTAGTCTCCAGAGTGGTAGTACAACAGTGAAACCACCACACCACATTGGCTCTTACAACCGTACTTAGAAATAAATTATTGAGCAATATGAAATTGGGTAATCTAAAGCCACAATCTGACAAACTGATGATAAAGAGATCTACAGTGAGAGACACTGTGTGGATGTTAGCATGCAAAGGGATCTTGAAGTACCTTTGAGATTTACTAACTGAACAAAAGGAATTAAGGCATATGTTTTCATAGATTTGGTCTACTTTCTCAGATGTGCAATATCCTGGGTGGCAATTGTTAACATTAAAGAAGGGCAAACCTTCTGTGGCCTGGAGTCAATGCAATGGCAGCTCTATCCTCCAGCCCCCCAAAGTCAGAAAACATCTTCAAGTGCTTTCTTGGTGAAGCTGTGTTAATTTGTTACAGCAGAAGTGAAAAGAGTTTTGTGGTGCTTGAAAGACTAATAAGCTGTATCTGGCATAGGTTTTCACAGATAGCACTTTGGGGTTGGTTCCTGTCGTATTTATCCACATTTGTGGTGCTGAATTTTTGTCCCCACTTTTTTTCCCCTGACAGGCTCTCCATTTTTTAAAAGTTCCATAGCAGTCAGTTACAGTGTCCAGACAGATGGTTTAGAATTTCATTGTGGCCTGAGTCTTTTTATACAAGCTCACCCAAATTCACCCATGTGACAGAAATAACTTGAAATGTTTTTCTCATTCTCTTTAACGAATATGAAAGAAAACATAAATTCTTGTACAGTGTGGCCTAATGTTCTTTCCATATTCCAGAACTGACAAAGCTTGGAAAAGTTAATTTGTTGACTATATTTTCCAGAAATGCCAGACAGAGTGTGAGGCTGAATTCTGGGAATTCAAAAACATAACTTACAAGTAAGGATGCTGTGGGGTGTCTGCTAGTTTCACATAGGAAACTATATTGTTTGTTGTTTACAATAAATGGTTTACAGGAAACTGATGTATCAGTCAAGCATACTTTATGTAATACTCTGCAACTTCTATCACAGCTAAACTCAAAATAGTGGCTGCCCTAGATTTCAGTTCAATGGTAGAGTTCTCAGAATTTTTCCCTTCTATAGACCCACTCCCTCCTGTTCTTCCTATTGTCATTACAGGACCCATAACTCTAGAAGGAAGCTTGCTTCCCATTTTCAGCATTAATGTGCTAAGGCAGCTTGGATAAAGGCTGTGTCATGCACATTTCAATGAAAACACTAGCTGTCAAGCACAGCATTGTCTATCTATAACAAGATGATAGATGTCAAGTTAAATCTTCCACAGATGCTAAAAAGCAATGATGAGGAACCAGAAAGTCACACAGCTTCTCACTATCTGATTTATTCAAAACCTGTTTTTTAAATGTGTATATTATTTTCCCCATGTGTGCTCAGAGTCAGCACCTGAGCACTGAATAACTGACACCCTTCCATTAAATGTGTATAAATTCGAAATGATTAAAAATACTTTGATCTAAGTACACTGTTATCCAGTTTGGGAAAATAAAGCTATCTTTCCTATTGATTGGCGGGTCAGAGGACAGGAGAAATGCAATAGAAAGGTGAGGAGGGTACTAGTACTGGGACAAAAACATGCTTCCACTCCAGTGCCCAGCTAACCTGCTTTACAGACGACAGTCCTCTACTTGAAGGGCAAGTGCCATGTTTCTTCTCAGCATCCCACCTGGAATAATGCTGCATCTCTGCCTTCTTCAAGAGTTCACTTCCAAATACACTAAGAGGCCTCCAGAAACAGATAGGGTTAATTCCTTCCCCCTTGATGTCACTGCACATATCAGACACATTTCTGGGCCAAAGCACAACTGGCTGAAATGGAAGTGAGCAGCATACCTGAGCACAGGATTTTCAACACGTGGATGGTGATTGTACTTGGCCTGAAGCGGGCTCATGACTTGGCTTCATTGCAGAAGCTGTGTTGCAGGGGGAGGCAAAGGAACATGCCATTGTGGAGATTATTCCTGTCTCTGGAATTACACATTGTTCTTATCCAATGTTTGGTCTGTAATCACTGAAGATGTCTTTGCCCAACCTGATCAATGCACAAGCTAATGTGTGGACTATAATGGGGGACATCTTAATGTCCTTCATCATAAATTAAAATCCCCTCTTTGAAGCTGTATTGATACCATCCATATTCATTGATAAAGTAACATGTTTACTTTAAGTCCTATGAGATTATAAAAACAAAACTTTGGCTATTTTTTAAAAAGACAATAATGCTTTCCTATCAGTTATTTGCTTGAACTGCAAATGAACCTGAAATGAGTAAATAAATGAAAAGAGTACAAGATTCCCATTACTCTTTGTGTTTTGCCAGAAAGCAGCCCTTAATAATGAGTTGTTTTGATTCACAGTAGTGATCACTTCAACAGCTACTTTTCCCAGTTTACTTGTTCCAATTCAGTATTTAAAAACAATACTATCCAGTTTTGTTATGTGACTTCCTACTTATTTTTATAGTTTTCATGTAGGATTTCAAACTGCCCTGGGGGGGGGGGGGAGGGAGTGAGGGGAGTGAGAGAGAGAGAGGTTTGCTTCTCTGCTTTTATGTGCTTATATACAGAAATTGGAAAGCAAGGTTATTAGTCACATGGGCCTAAATGATATGGGGATTTACGCACATCCGCACCCCACTGTTTCCAAGTCTGCTGACCTGAAATGTGTATAGTATAAACTCAACACAAGCTTAAAGATTCAAGGAATCTGCCTTGAATCCCATTTTTAGGAGAAAGGTGGGATATAAATTCAATAAATAAATAAGTTATGTGGATATATGCCTATAAAGGACCGTTTGCAGTTCTGCATCCTAGAAGATTGATCCCAGCACTCATACATTCACCCAGAGCTACTTCTTAAGGAGTGGGGTGAATGCACAAGAATCAACAAAAATATGCTACAATTTCATTGTGAATTGCTTGATATAATTGCAGAAATGATAGCAGAACATCATTGATGAGAAGTACACCACTTCTACTAGGCAAACAGATAGGTGAAGAAATCAATTTCCATGAATCAGGATTGGATAATGGTGGAGAAATATATTTTAAAAATATCCCTAACAATTAGAGCATGTGGGTTTTGCACCACTCCAGGTAGTGTACCCCATCCCCAGCCTTTTCCTGCCTTCCTCCTCACTTATGAAGTATGAAGTATGATACTGTGGAAGCCTACTGAACCAACAAAAGAGACTATGCTTTGCTTCAATTAGATGTTAAATGCTAAGGACTTGTACTACAGAGTTATTGCAATGGAAACAAAAGACATAGCTCTATTTAGTCAATTCCACATACTGTAGACTATGACTTTCAGTCCTGAGCAGTACACTTCCTGTGAGAACATGCTCAGAATGATGTGATTTTTAATAACCAGGCCATGATAGTGAGACCGGTACAAGACTACAGTGGGTTGATTTGCAGCATCAGGAGGCAATGGGGGTAGTAACTAATCTAATTTGGGATTCAAAGGTGTATGGAAGGAGGAGGGAAATTGGAGAGGCATGAAGGAGGGGTTAAAAGGCTGAAGAAGAGAATAAGAATTACTAGTGATTTATTGCATCTACTAACCATAGAGATTAGTATTCACATTGGGTCACATAACAAAAGAGCCCATGGCTCCATTATTTCAGGGTGGTGAATCCATTATGGATTTTACAAGAGCTATGCCAGATTTTGGGGGAGCTGTCTGAGGTACTGAACCTATTTAAAGAAGAAGCCTCAACAACTTGAATGGTTCCATGCATTCAGTACTCCAAAGTAACAGAGTCACCAGCTGCCTCTATGGACATTCAGGACTTCAACACTTACTTGCGCTACTTGCGCTAAATGAAACAATCTGTATCTTAAATTTTGTGTATGTTTTCCAGTCATCCAACAATGGCATGGCTCTTCAAGGTGGGGTGTGGGCTTTGTCAGTTGCAGGAGACTTGGGCAGGGGGGTGGAATGGAACTTCTTGGCTGTATATATTCACACATATCACCTGATACATACCTATCACCTCCAGTTGCTAATGATAGAAAGCATGGTGTCGTAGTTTGAGTATTGGACTGGTACCCTGGGAGACCAGGGTTCAAATCCCTGCTCAGTCATGGAAACCCACTGGTTGACTTTGGACAAGTCACATTATCTTAGTCTCAGAAGAATGCAAACACACACACACACACACCCCGAACAAATCTTGCCAACAAAACCCCATGGTAGGGTTGCCATAGAGTCATCATAGATCTTGAAGGAACACAACAACAATTATAGTTATATTTGCTTATTCTTGTTCTGTGTGTATGGCCAGCTGCTGTGCTGATGCCCCCATCCCACAAGGCTGGTCTTTGTTTATTCCCCTTTATTCTTTATCCTGGGGAACTTGTGACATCACTGAGAGTCTTCCATGGTGTGTCACATACCACAATTCTCTCCCTGCATAAGAGCACATTCACAGAGACACCCTGTGGTGAGTAGACATCCATAGGCCATTGTGGACACTTCAGCTTACTAACAATCTTCACTGAAAAAAATCTTGGATCAAGGATGCTACTGGTTTAGCCCTGGCCTCTCCACACCTCTGATGTGCTTCATGGCTGTTTCCTAATGTAAGTCCACAGAGCTGCTCCCACTGGGTTGCCACATCTCAGGGCTTTGCCCTGATTCACCAGTTTTCATGGGTAATCTTCAGGGGGGAGACAAGAGTGTAAATTCTCCAGTTTTGGTGACTCACCTCTGGGCAAGAGAAAAGGACTATGTGCAAATCTCCAACTCAGCTAGTAGGACACCAGCTTGCTACAGTTTGAAAGTCTTGGTTGATTTGTTACTGCATCTTGCAAATACTCTCCAGAGAGATCTATGTATTTGTTTAGTTTGTTTGTTCCTTCCCTCCCAGTCATTATGGTGGCAAGCTTCACCTGCTCTGCTCTGCATCCACCTTATAGAACAGGGGTAGGCAACCTGTCCCCTTTAAGGGCCGAGGGACTTCAGCTCCCAGAATCCCAGGGGCTATTGGCCAACATGGGGCTATTGGCCAACATGGCTAAGGCTTCTGGGAGCTGAAGTCCCTTGGCCCTTAAAGGGGACAGCTTGCCTACCCCTGTTCTAGAAGCAAGTAGGTTATATTAAATGTTTCTTTTGCTGTTGAATTCAACCCATGGGGACCCTGCTGATGAAACATCTCCAAGATCCCCCTGTCCTCCACTGCTCCACCCAACTCCTGCAAACTCATAGTTGTGATCTATTTAATAGAGACCATACATCTCACATGCAACCTTCCTCTCTTTCTACTTCCCTCTGCCTTCTTAGCATTATTGTTTCATGCCTTCTCATGATGTGTCCAAAGTAAGACAACCTGAGTTTTGTCATCTTGGCTTCTAGGGAGATTTCTGGCTTGATTTGCTCCAGGACCCATTTGTTTGTCTTTTTGGCTATCCATGCAATCCTTAGCATTCTTCTCCAGCACAACATCTCAAATGAGTTCATTTTCCTCATATCCTCCTTCTTAACTGTCCAGCTCTCACATCCACACATGGTAATAGGGGTTACAATGGCTTGTACTATTCTAGCTTTTGTGGTCAATTGTATATCCTTGCATTTTAGAATCTTCTCTAGTTCTTTCATAGCTGCCCTTCCCATTTTTCATCTTCTTCTGATTTCCTGGCTGCAGTCTCAATTTCTATCAATGTTTGATCCCAGGTATGAGAATTTGTTTACTATTTCTATTTCTTCACTGCCTAATTCAAATTTGTGTAGATTCTCTGTGAGCATTATTTTTGGTTTTTTATGTTCAACAATAGGCTTGCCTTTGCACTTTCTTCCTTGATCTTTCTTAGTAGTTTTTCCAGGTCTTTGAGGTATCCTTCCTCCTATTTTCACTCCTTCTTCTTCTGTGTCCAAGCCTGCTTGTCTTACAATATGTTCTGCGTACAAGTTGAACAGATAGGGTGAAAAGATGAAACCTTGTCTGTCTCCTTTGCCAATTGGGAATCATTCTGTTTCTCTGTATTCTGCTCTGACAGTAGCCTCTTGTCCTGAGTACAGATTCCTCATTAGAACTATCAGATGTGTTGGCACTCCCATGTCTTAAAGGGCATTCCATGCCTTTCATGATCTATGCTGTCAAAGGCTTTGCTTTAGTCTATAAAGCACACAGTGATTTTCTTTTGAAATTCTCTGGTGCACTCCATTAACCATCATTTGTTTGCAATGTGGTCCCTTGTACTTCTTCCTTTCCTGAACCCTGCTTGGATCTTTGGTATTTCTCTCTCCATGTATGGTTGGAGTCTATGGGGTGTTGCAAACCAGCATAAAGGGCCGGCCTGGGGGGGTGGAGTTGGGGTGGGGCAGCCACACGCTGGCTGCCCCAACCCCATCCCGACACCATCCTGACACTGCATGCCCATTTGCACAGCACATGGCATCAGGGCACCCTCCTAGCACAGTGTGTAGACACGCTGTGCCAAAAGGGCACAGAAGAGGCATGGCACCAGCTCTTAGTGTGGCCTTTTGCTGCCCCTAAAAGGACTGGCATTTTGCCACTCTTTTAGGGGTGGCAAAAGGAAGGATTGGGGCCATGGCATGGGATTGCCACGGCCCCAATCCACTGCTAGCAGGGGAGACCCAGAGCCTCCCGAAATGGGCCATCTGTAAAGGCCCTATGTTGTAGAATTTTGAACATAAGTTTGCTTGCATGGGGTATTAGTGCTATGGTCCTATAGCTGCTGCAACCTTTTGTGTCTCCTTTTTTGTGGATGGGGATGTATATGGATCATTTTCAGTCTGTTGGCCATCATTTTGTTTTCCATATCTGTTACATATGTTAGTTAGCACTATAGTTGACGCTGTCAATGTGAATTGCAGCAGATCAATTGGAATATCATATGTTCCTGGTGACTTGTTTTTTGCCATTTTTCTTATTGCAGGTTCAACCTCATTTTTTAGAATTTGGGGCCCATCTTCATATGGCTCTTCATTCCATGTGTCCTTAATTTTGTCATCTCTTTTATATAGCTCTTCTGTGCATTGCATCCATCATCTTTTTATTTCTTATCCTTAAGTAGATGAGAAGGAATAATTCCCCCATTTCACCTTGATCTGGGAATTTCTGGATTAATTTCTAAACCAAAAAAATATGCCTCCTCTTCTGTGGTATAATTTATGGAATGTCTTCCCCTTGGACACCCAACTGGCACCAACACTGGTTTCTTTTAGACACTAATTTAAGAAATAGTTTCTATTAAAGCCTTTGGAGCCTAATCTTACTTTTTCTTTAAGTGTACATGACCGACAGGAGGAGGCTCTCACCCATTTTCATAAGGGGTTGAAGACCTTCCTCTTTGATTCACTGGATTAAGCTGCTGAGTCGCACCTGAAGTTGCTGAGATGGGTAGTGACTAGTGAGATGTTTGAAATGTTATGTATATTTACAGTGTTATGTTTTATTATCTTTGTCTTTGACTGTATATATTTGGTGTTCTCCCTTTGGTGGAAAGAACATAACAAATTATTCTTCCTGTTGTTGTTGTCGTTAGGCAGAAGGCTTGAAATCAGAGCTTGGGATGTGGAGCTTGGGAAAGAAGATTGTGGGAATTGTAATCCAAAAAGAAACTTCTCATAACTCTGCTTCCAAATAAGTTGTGTTTGAGGCAGGGAGCATGGCTGCTGAGCAGGCCAGCCCTGGCATTGTATTGTGCTCACCCAACTCAGCAATTTCCCCTCTGTTCTTTGGTTTAATGTGTTGGGGAGAGGATTCATCCCTGTGCTTCCTTCCTTGGCTGTCCTCTGACACTTGCTAAAAGCTCCTATTGAAAAAACCTACTACAGGGATCATCATCAAAGACTGGGAGCCATAATTGCTTTGACCATAAGTTGGAAAGATGTTTGGCAAATAGAGTTTCTTTCTAAACCAATAGGTAAATATTGAAGATAACTTCTCAACTAGATGAGAAATAAAAACTCTTATTTTGAAACTATTATTTGGGCTCCATCTCCCCCCTACCTCTCCTTTTTTTTTTAAAGTGACAATTCACATTTGTTTTCACTTCTCTGAAGACAAAAAATGGGGAAACAAGCACTTAAAATTGAATGCAGGCTGTATTTTGTGGCCTAGTTCACTTCTTTCCTGTTACTCCTACTTCTTCTTTCCATTTCCTCCTCCTCCTCCTTTGTCTATAATGCTCCCTCAGCTTTTAATTCATGATCTCGTATTCTGTTGAGATAGCTACCCTTTTCTTTCTTCCTCCCAACTTTTTTAAAGGAGTGTTATAGCAGTGGAAAACACTTTAAAAAGTGAGGCTTTAGGGCAACATTTGTACTCATTTAATTCCTGGCTTTAGGCTTTGCATTCTCATCACTTGCACATCATGTAAAGTGACTTCTTGCAAATAAAAGGCGAGAGCCATAGCTTTAGTCTGATCATCAGAGAAAATGCCTACTGGGATGATTTGCAGGTATTTGAAATAGGGAGAGAGTGAAATGCCATATTTACAGATCTCACTGGAAGGAGCCCCTTGAATACTCATATGCTGTTGTTCAGTATCATTCCAGCCTCTTAAGCAGCACTGCTTATTGGTTTAGATTTGTTGCAACATTTCCACTGTATTACAATGGTACAGGAATTGCAGCATGTACTCCAGTTCCCAATCAGTTAGGAACTATGGAAGTGAACTGGAGCCTGGGGCTCAGGCGGAGGTGAAGGCATTACTGTAACACAAAGGTGAGTGAGTAGTGGCCCTCTGGATATTGCTGTACTACAGTTCCTATCATCCCTAGAACCTGGTTACATTGTCTGGAGCAGTTGGAGAGCCCCAAGTTCCTTGTCCTTGGTTCCACATTTGTGATGGCATTTAAAAAAAAGCAAGTATAAGGGGGAAAGGGAATGGCAATACACAGGGATCTCCCACCTGACAGCAGATTCTGCCACCTGGTTGTCATGATGGGGCAGGAGAAGTCTAGCTGGATGTTATTGGTGAAGGAATCAAAGTTGAGGATGGAGAGAAATGAGGTGCAATGAAATATTACCTTCATCCAATGAGTTTTGCTGAACTACTTGGTTGCCCTTAATTCATTTTTCAGGGCAAACAGCCTCTTGATCGCTGCCTATCCCTAGTCACATATGTGACTAGGGTCAATGTTCCAGAAATGGGGCACTGGCATTAGAAAAGTCCTCTGTCTAATTTCTCCCTACATAACCTATAAAGAGGAAACCTGAAGAAAAGTCTTTCTGGACATGGTGGCCTGTTTGTAGGACATTCTTTTCAGACATATTTGTGACTAGGGACAGAGCTGCTTAATTTATCCTCCTATATCATGTTGTTTTCCTGGCATTCGACAAATAGTAGGAGTTGTGGATTCAAGATCATTGTTGGGAATTCATTTGAATCTGTAAATTAATGATACTGCTTTATCTGTCATGGCTCCATCCTATGGAATCCTGGGATTTGTAGTTTGCTAAGGCCCCAGAGCTCTCTGACAGGGAAAGCTAAATATCTCAAAAAAATTCTCAAATCCCAGAATTCAATATAATTGAGCCATGGCAGTTAGTGCAGTGTCAAACTGCATTCATTCTGCATTGTAGATACAGCCTCAGACAACTTCTCTCAGAAGCAATCAACCAAATATTCACAAGATTTTAAAGCCAACATTTCCTGTTATCATACTTGGCACCTTTTTAGCATTTCTCAATCTTCCCTGAGCACTGCAAATGTTAATTAATGTTAGCAGTTTTTCCAATGAGTGAGTGCAAAATGTTACACCTTGAAGAAGATGAAAAGTAGTGATGTGAAAGGTTAGAATGTGTTTTTCCCAGGAGAACATGGGTTGAAATCTCTTCTTTGAAATGCTCTGATGTCTATAAAGTCCCTGCAATTTACAGGTTCTCAATAATCAGATGAAAAATTGCCCCAGTGAAGACCAAAGGCCCAGCATTTAGCAGCTTGAATTTATGAATTTACATTCATAAACCTCAGTGAATATCAATTACATTATCAAATATTACACAAAACATTCTCCTGGTTCTCCTGCTGTCATTTAGTGTACAAATTGGCCCATTATGGAGCTGCAAACTAAGATACTATCATGGTCCTTCATTAAGGTGCCATGACTGAAATGTGAAAGCTGTCACTTGACAGAAAGTGATGATGCATGGGCACCATAAATCACAATTTAACCCATAATAGCCTTCACCTCAGTGCCTGCCTGTGTCATTTATTTCATTTCTGAAGACATTTAGTGCCATTTATGCTAAAATGTTTGCAGACTCAGCTCTATTAGTACAGAGCTACTGAAGAAGAAAGACCTAGGAAATCCCCAGGTCCTTCCCCCTGCCTGGTGCAATGGCCAATATACACACACACATCTTGATGAGTAACACTCTTCATGGGCTCACCATGCTACTGTTCTCATTTGAAACCAGGAAACTAATTTCTATGAAAAGAAAGCAGACCAGTCCTTTGTTCACACTACAACAAACAAATGAAGATATATTTATTATGCCATCACTGGAATCCAAACTTAATCAAATTCAAATGACTGGTTATATTTTGGGCTCATTTCCACTTACATTTAAACTGGTTTCGGAGTCACATAGATTCAGGATCGCTGAATTGATTTGCACTAAGCGAAGTTTACACTATGTTTGCCACAATCAAATCTGTCCATGTTTGCAATGTAGTTCACATTTGAATGGCTATCAGAGCTGGCACCCAGAAGGGAGGGGTGATGGGTATAGGGGTAGAACATACCTGCCCCAAAGGTCTTGCCAAACCACCCCATTTTCCCCTCTCAGCACTCGCGGTGGTTCATGGGGTTCCTTAGGATTTTAAATTTCCCACACTGTCATAATGATCCCTTTAAATCCTCATGCAGCTATTTTCCACTTCTGCCAGTGTTTTGGTATCCTTTTTGCCTGTGGGTCATAGGTCAGGGAAGTCAAGGGGGCCCTGGGGGGACATAGTGCAGTTGTTGCATGGGGCCGTGGGATCCAAGCATCCCAATTTCCCACCCACTGAGTCTACGACTCCCTGCACCCATGAACCCATGCAACTGTGACCTTACGCAAGAGCGCAGGAGGTGTCAAGGTTTTTATTAAGCTGCACTATGTCCCCCCAGGGACATAGTGCAGCTTAATAAAAACCTTGACATTCCACCATTTTTGGTTTGAGAGTATTTGGGGAGGGCTATGAGAAAGGCATAGTGGATTGATCATTGGACGACTCTAGAGACCAAGGTTCAATTCCCAGTTTGACCATGAAACTGACTGATTGACCTTGGGAAAGTCACATGTTCTCAGCCTCAGGGGAAAGCAATGGCAAACCTCCTCTGAACCAATCTTG
Source organism: Phrynosoma blainvillii (assembly GCA_026167975.1). Lineage (NCBI taxonomy): Eukaryota > Metazoa > Chordata > Lepidosauria > Squamata > Phrynosomatidae > Phrynosoma > Phrynosoma blainvillii. Next base: position 225,605,008 of record JANUYF010000003.1, on the reverse strand, counting down.
CCAAGAAAACCCCATGATAGATTCACCCCCAAGTTGACATGGACATTTTTAAACAAAACATTTAAATGGTTTAGGGCAGGGGTCCCCAAACTACATCCCACGGGCCAAACCCGGCCCATCGAGGCCTTTCAACCGGCCCATGGCCAGTCCTGCCACCACAGCCACTGCTGCCACACCACCGCCGCCGCAACATCGCCGCCTTCCTCACACGTGCACGTGAGTGTGGCCGCCATTTTTAGTTCCAAAATGGCATTTTTTTGCCCTAAGTGCGGTAGCTTACATTTCTCTGTATTAAATTTCATTTTGTTAGCTTTGGTCCAGCTTTCTATTCTATTAAGGTCATTTTGAATTTTCATCCTGTCTTCGGGGGTATTAGCTATTCCTCCTAGTTTGGTGTCATCTGCAAATTTAAGAAGCATGCCCCCTATTCTTTCATCCAAGTCATTGATAAAGATGTTGAATAGCACTGGGCCCACAGAACCCTGTGACACCCTACTGGTCACTTCTCTCCAGGATGAAGAGGAGCCATTTCTGAATATCCTTTCAGTTCGTTCAGTCAACCAGTTACTAATCCACCCAACAGTATTGTCTAGCCCACATTTACTATCTTGTTTGCAAGAATATCGTGGGGGACCTTATCAAAAGCCTTACTGAAATCAAGATATGCTATGTCTACCACATTCCTTTCATCTAGCAGGCTGGTAATTTTATCAAAAAAAGAGATCAGATTAGTCTGGCATGACTTGTTTTTGAGAAACCCATGTTGACTTTTAGTAATTATGGCATTCCCTTCTAAATGTTCACAGACTCTCTGTTTAATGAACTCTTCTAGAATCTTTCCTGGTATTGATGTCAAACTAACTGGGTGATAGTTGTTAGGATCTTCTTTTTTCCCCTTTTTGAAGATGGGGACAATGTTTGCCCTCCTCCAGTCTGCTGGGACTTCTCCTGTTCTCCAGGAGTTCTCAAAGATTATTGCCAGTAGCTCTGAGATTACATTTGCCAGTTCTTTTAATATCCTTGGATGTAATTGATCTGGTCCTGGGAACTTAAATTCATTTAGGTTAACAGGTATTCCTGTAATTCCTCTTTACTTATTTTGTGCTGTATTTTCCCTATTGTGTCCTCTGCTCCATTTCCCTCAGGTTGAGCACCCTTTTCCTTTTGTAAGAAGACTGAGGCAAAAAAGTAGTTCTGCCTTTTCTCTGTCCCCTGTTAGAATTTCTCCATCTTCTCTGCGCAGTGGTCCTACCATTTCCTTCTTCTTTCTATTGCTACGGACATACCCAAAAAGGCCCTTTTTAACCCCTCTATCAAGCCTGAGCTCATTCTGTGCTTTGGCTTTCCTGACTTTACCCCTACATGCGCTAGCTATTTGTTTGAATTCCTCTTTAGTGATTTTGCCCCTTTTCCATTTCTTATACATCTCCCATTTAAAACTTAGTTCAGTTGAAAGTTCTTTTGTCATCCAACCCGGTTTCTTGAGACATCTCCCATTTTTCCTTCTCATTGGAACAGTTTGAGATTGTGCTTTCAGTATCTCTCTTTTGAGAAACTCCCATCCATTCTGAACTCCATTCTCCTTTAGTATTCCTGACCACAGGATCACTCCCAGTGTTTCCCTAAGTTTGTTGAAATCAGCTCTCCTAAAGTCTAGAATGTTTGACTATGCCTAGCTTCTCCTTTCCACTGTATAGGAAACTCCAGGAGAACATGATCACTGCCACCTAAGGATCCCACCACTTGCACCTCATTTACCAGGTCATCCCTGTTGGTTAGGATCAGATCTAAAATAGCTGATCCCCTTCTTGCCTCTTCCACCTTTTGGACAATGAAATTGTCTTCGTGGCAAGTGAGGAATTTGCTAGACCTTGAAGTATTGGCTGAGTTTGACTTCCAGCAAATATCAGGATAGTTGAAGTCACCCATCACTACTACACCTTTCCTTTCTGAGTGTGTGGTCATCTGTTCTAGAAAAGCATCATCCAATTCCTCAGTCTGACTTGGGGGTCTGTAGTAGACTCCCACAATAATATCCCTGTTGTTTCTTTCCCCTTTAATTTTTATTGATGCTCTCCATCTTATTTCCAGGATTTAAGTCATGAATCTCTTCACAGGTGTAAACATCCCTGACATATAATGATATTCCTCATCCTTTCCTGTTTGGCCTATTTCTCTTAAAAAGGTTATTTCTCTATTCCTACATTCCAATCATAAGACTCATCCCACCAGGTTTCTGTGATGCCTATTATATCGTATTTGCTTTGTTGTGCTCTTGCCTTAGGACATCCAAGGACAGCTTTTCCATCTCACCTGGAAGCAGATGAAGGGAGCCCATTATATGGTTAATCCTATAGTGTCAGACATTTTGTCTAGATCTCTGCCAAAGAAGCAAATCCACTTCACACTTGGCTGGAGAATCCTGCCAGAACATCAAATTAAAAGGAGTTATTTAAAATGCTTAAGGCTGAATATAGGTAGAACAATTTTGCCCAGTTGATTCATCCATGTTTTGGGGAAAACAGAATGTCTAATTTTAGAGAACAAACTAGTTTTCCCAAGATGAAAAGAAAGAGAGAAAGGAAGAAGAGGAGGAACCAATGGATATGAACAACAGAATGATTCATGTTATATGATGGCTAAAATAGTACTTTGCAGTTCCCCCCCCCAAAAAAAACCACTTTCCAGTCTTTTCTAAAAGGAAAGGCAACCTGATTGATTTGAAACAAAGCATGTACCAACACAGAGAATACAAGCAGCAGCCCTTGCAAATCCCATCAACATGCATGAAGAAGCAAGCATTGTTTGTTTCGAAGGAAATTCCTTCAGGTTGCAGATGGCCCCTGGCTTTGCACTGAACATCCCACATATAAAACTACCTTCTTTCTCCTCAGCCCAGAGAAAGATACTCTGTGTCTCATCTTCTTTCCCTTTGGAAACTGTTCTGAAGCCTCAGTGGGTCCAAAATGCTGCTGCCAGAATTCTGACTGGGGCCACTTATAGGAAGGATATAATTCCCTTGCTGGAACAGCTTCACTGGCTACTGATTCATTTCTAGGCACAATTCAAATAATGGTCATGACCTATAATGCCTATATGCCAGACTATCTGAAACACTATATCTCCCCATATGAACCTGCCACAGTCCTACAATCTACAGGGGAAGGCTTTCTTTCAGTCCAATCACCATCACAGGCTCATTGTATGCTTTTATATAGTTTAATGTGAGGATATTTGACTGTTTTACCATTTTTATTGTTAAGGATTGTTGTTGGGTTTTTTACTGATTCTCCCTGCAAGTATCCTTCAGTTACACTCAGGGAGAAAGGCAGTATATTAAATAAATAAATAAATAAATAAATAAATAAATAAATAAAATTAAAATCCAACTTTGTCATGCCTGGCCTCCAACACAGCCAGTTACTGGAGAGTGGACAGTGGGGTCTAACAGAAAAGCATGAAGCTATGTGTCTACAGTTGGACACGCAATGATGACATCATCCTCAGGAAGTCCTGGAGGATGCTATCATTGTTGTGCATCCAGTGATAGCCACATAGATAGATGCTCCTCTGCCATCCACTGCTCTTCATCAGCCAGTGAATGGCCATGTTAGGGGAAGGGAGTACCTTCATTTAAAAGCTGAGTTTTCAGCGAGGTTTGGTCATTGTCTGAGGGAAAGAGTGAATTCTTCCCTCTGCAACAGCCAAAAAAGGCATACGCAGGCTTGGACTATGACTGGAGACCAGGGTTCAATTCCCCTTTCAGCCACAAAACCCACTGGGTGACCTTGGGCAAATCACATGCTTTCAGTCTCAGGAAAGGCAATGGCAAACCTCCTCTGCAGAAATCTTGCCAAGAAAACCCCATGATAGGTTCACCTTAGACCACTATCAAAAACATTTCAAAGGGACACAACACACACACACACAGAGGTCACAGGTTGCCAGTCAACATTCAGTGGAAAAGGGCCATTGCTCAGATGGCCCAAATCAGGGTATTTCTGGTCCTTGGAAAGGACCAGAATGCATTCCATGCATGTATTCCATCATCAGTGTATGTCATTTAATTTCCACACCATTTTGCCACTTAGGAAATTATTACATTCAATTTAAACCGACTTATCCCTGACATGATAAAGTTGCATTTAATTTTGCAACCCATATGCAGGCCAGATCCCAGCCGTGCTTATCCAGTGGCTTTTCAAAAATGGGAGCTTGCTGTTTTCAAAAAGCTGAAGGATAAGCACAGCTGGGATCTGGGCTGCATACGGGTTGCACTCACCCAACTGTGGCTGAGTGCAATAACACCTGTTTTTAAAATTAAACATAACTTTACCCCATCAGGGATAAGTCAGTTTAAATTGAATGTGATAATCTCCTTAAACACACACACACGGGGGTGGAGGTGGGGATTGAGAGAGAGAATTTCTACTTATTTCTGTAGTCAGCTTTCTCTAATATACAAATTTTTTATGTAACCTTCCCATATATATATATTGGGCAACTGTCCCACAAATATTCCTTTTAAAAAGAAACTTTCTGGCATTTGCTGACTAACGTAAGCTGGGCTTACACAGTCCTAACTGTTTGCTATTCATATTTACAACTGTGGCAGTGTTTCCATGATTACAAATGCTCCTTACCAAATGTACTTTAACAGCCAGTAGCCGCACCGAGTGATGGAGGTCTGTTCTGCTGGATATCAGGGTGATGGATGATGTTTCCAGTTCCTTCCTACCAACAAGCTGTGGTCTGCCAGTCATAAGCAGAATCAATGTTACTTTGTTGTGCCTCAGATCAGTGGGACAAAGTGGCTGGAAGCACCATCCTTCTGTGCCCTTTATTGCTAGCAGAACAGACTTCCACTTCTGGCTGCCAAGGTAGGTTTGGGGAGTCAGGTCAATATGAAACTACGTTTATGATGTAGGATCTAAGCATTCTTTTTGTGTGTGAATTTCTGTAATTATAATGATTTTGTTTGCTATGTAGTAGAGCTGAGAACCACATTAAAATATCTGGGGTTGAAATGATTATTGCTTTTCTGACGTATATATCAACCCAGAAAGTTCAAATTAATCAATGTATTTAATGATGGGAAGAAAGTGTGTGTGTGTGTGTGTGTGTGTGTGTGTTTTAAAAAAAAATCCCCTATCAGTTTGTTGGCAGGGAACTTTTGATATATAATGTCTCAAGCTTAATCTGTAGCATCTCAGAGAAATTACTTTGAGGTACTAGAACTCCCAGAATTCTCCCATAGTTGGTTGGGACAATCGGGATGAATATACTATACAAAGCTAGATGGATCAGTGTTTGACTGACTGATCTTAGCTCATTCACAGGTTTTGCCAACTTTCAGGCTTAAGGTTATATCCAGGAATCTGTGCATTCAGGGGGACTGCATCTCCATCCAACACAGCCTGAATCCCTCTTCCCTGATCTGCCTTGCAACTGACCAGGAGCACCTTTGTCTGGATTAAGTTTCAATTTGTTTGCCCTCATCTGGACCATTACTCATGACAGGAATTAGTTTAAGACTGAGACAATTCCTTTAGGCATAGACTGTCAGATAAGACCATTACTCAGACAGCTTCCTTGAACTGACGTAGAACAATAGAGATGGATGTCATCTGCATACTGATGGTACCACCTTTCAAAACAGGTGACCTCTCTCAACATGTTTATGTATATATTAAACTGTGGGGGACAAAACTAAACCCTGAAGAACACTACAAGCCAATGGTGAAGTGGTCAAATGCACTACCTTTGTGATTTGTCCCTCCTTGAAGGAACAGAGCCACTGTAAAACAGTGTCTCCCATTCCCATCCCAGCAAAATACTGGTCTCACAGTTCCAACCATTAGGGTCCTGCCACTTACCCTGCCCTTGTTTGTTGTTGTTCTATGCCTTCAAGTAGTTTTGCAAGCATGATGATTCATTATGTTAAAAAAGGAAAAGAAAACAAATTGCAAAAGAAAAAAGAAAGCCTGCTTGGGAATAGCAAGGAGTAGGGAAATGAGGGGGGATAGAAGCATAATCATGCCTGCTGCTTTGAAAGGAACTACTCACGCAATAATGAAAAAACAGCACAACTGGGGGGCACAACTGGGTTTTGCCTATCAATGAAAAGGAGCACCCCAACAGTACATAAGAGCTACAACCAAGCATTTGTGAATCTGGCTAAAACTTCCTTCAGCTTGACTGGTGGTGAGGCATTATGGCAATGGTAGTTGCATGCCTTGATGCCATTGTTGATTTGTTGTTATTGTTGTTATTATTTTAAGATATGTTTTAATCTGTATGCCATTTAATTGTATTGGGGGGTTTATTGAGATATGGGATTGTGTATTTTATCATGTAAGCCACCCTGGTTGTGTTGCACAGAAAGGCAGAATAATAATAATAATAACAATAATCAGAACCTAGAGGGCCATAGGTTCCCCATCCCTGTGCTAGAACCTTGCCCAAAAATGGAATGTTGGAAACCGGCAGGTATTTGTCCAATATGGTGATATCCAGGAAGGGCTGCCTCCTGTAGGGATGATGGGCTCGGTCTTATTTTAGTGAGGCACTGACCACACCCTTTACCTAGTCAGCCCCCCTGTCTTTTTTTTAATGAGCCAGGAAGAACAAGAGTCTACAGTGACCCTCATCCTTTCCAAGAATCCTGTTCACATCTTTGGGCTGTACATATACTGAAAATTCCTGCTGTCTTAGAATATGTTACAATCAAATGATGCACCGTTTTTAAAAAATTACTTAGAATGTAGAATAGGACTATAGTTATTTGTGGGAAGTGTGTATTGAAATGCTTTGTCATATGAGGTAGATATAAAGATTTGAATATATAGATTATTGTACTGGAAAGAGTTACAGATCATTCTGGAGGAAAGAACATTGGAGTTGATAACTTCAGAAGAAATGGAAATAATGTTTGACTGTATGAGAGAAAGGTTGTTAATAGTTTTTAAAGATTTGAAATCCATTATTGATTGTTTGTGAAAAAAGAGAAGAAAATGAACTGGGGATTTATGGTTACTATAATTAATGAGAACAGGCTATTGGAAGAAGTGAATTGTCATACTTGGAGTTAGAGAAGCCGTGAATAACTCTGCATTTATAACCATCATCTTTTCCCCTCTTTTTTCCTTGATGTCTCACTTTTCTTTCTGTTTTGTATTTTTTTTCTTTTTCATTTTTAATTTCTGTAATTTTTTACTGTATTTTTAAAAATTCATAATAATTTTTTTAAAAAAGAACATCCCTGGACTGGACAAGGAGAAGCCAAAACTACATCAACTGGATTGTATTAAGTGCAGTATGCTCTGCAGTTTCAGAATGGATCTGTGATTTTATCAGTAAAGTGCCAGGTGTGTTATTCACATTAGAGTGTTGAGTGGTCTTGATTCTCCTCTCATGGGCCAATATGTAAAAGACCCTTGCACACTGGAAATGACTAATGAAAGGTTTCAGGCTATAAATCTTCCAGTCATCTGAAGCTACATTCCAATTATGCAAACTGAATATAGTGGTGGTTGGTGGCTTCTATATCCAATCTACCTCATTTTAGTCTGAACTTTAAAGAAATATCCAAGGTGCTGACTTGTTTGGGGGATAGGAGTCTGCAGATTGGAAAGCTCCTTTAAAATTAACTGAAAACCAGAAGAGAGTCACTGTTCCATTGACATGGAAGCCATCAGCATCCCCTCCTGTAATTAAGTCCCTATGTGAAATTTTTTAAATTCCTTGCCTGCCAGACATACTTCGAATATACCCCCCGCACACACACACAGGGCTCACAAACGAAAGCACTATCCTCAGCTGAAAAATGCATTTCTCTTGACAATTCCAGTCAGTCTTCCAACATCAAATTGACATAGTTTTTCTTGGATTTTGTAGTTAAGCAATCAGCCCAGCAGCGATCAATAACCATGTGCATTTGCTGCCTGTCTGGCAAAACAGAATGCATCCCTGAGGGATTCTGGTGGAAGTATTTTAAAGTAAATGATGTTGCTACCAGACCATTAGGTGACAGAATGAATGCCATTAATTGATGATGAGGGAAGTCTTAGTTACTGGAAGCATTCCTTCTGCAATCTGTTTGGTAGGGTATGCAAAACAGACTTTATAATCAATGATACTGGGAGCTTAAGAAACACTCACTGCAGAGATACTTAAGAGCCAGTTATTATCATATACCAACCCTCTCCTCCTGAAAACTATTTGCTTTGATGCCAGCAAACAACATTAGATTCCCACTCCCCTTTCAAAGTGAGGGACTTCCAATTACTTTCTAGGGTATGACTTCAGGCCTTTCAGCAAAATTTGGTATGGCTGAGCAAAATTTGTTGATTTTTCATGAGAACATGCACAGAGAGAGAGACACATTTAACAACTTCACAAGAACCAAAGGTGGTTGTGGGTTTTGTGCTTGTTTTTTTGCAGGAACAAAATGTATTCTTTTCATAGGACGTTATCACATGTGGGCCAGAAAGTGGAAATAAAAGTGGAAATGAGGCATCCCGAAAATAAACGGGAAATTACCCTTGTTTCCGCATACGTCATTACCTTCATTGCGCATTTACAGTAAGTGTATCGAACATCTACACACAAGAGAAAAAAAACAGTAAATGTAGCCAAAATGAGCCTCCTGCACATGCACAGAGAGAGGAATGCTCGCTGGAACCATGGCAACAGCGGAGAAATACGCTACAATACGTATTTGGTTATCAGACCTACGGTAAATGCAAAATGATTCCCATCATGCAATTGCAATTCCTGAAGAAACCGAAATTCAAAAGATCTCGGTTCTTTCCACTTTCTGTCGGGGTTCTGTGCGACATCGTGTGGAAACGCGGGCAAATAATCCGGATTCATTCACCATTTCGTTTGGATTCTGTTTGGATTGAGCCCTGTGTGATAACGTCCATAGTACAGTTACGAGACTGCCCAAAAGCAGAAATCTGAAGATGAGAGCAGATGTATATCACTCTCTTGGATTCAAGGAGGCTACTTCCTAAATTATTATTATTATATTTATTTGTATCCTGCTTTCCCCCCAGAATGGGGACTCAAAGCAACATACAATCAAAAAGCACAGTACATAAATGACTTGCAAACACAGTTACACTTGGCCCTCTGTATCCATGGGTTCTGCATCCACAGATTCAAACATCCACAGCTTGAAAATATTTTTAAAATATATAAATTCCAAAAAGCAAACCTTGATTTTGCTATTTTCTATAAGGGACACCATTTTACTACCCAGGGGGGTTCCTAGAACCAAACCACAGCAGATACCAAGTCCCCACTGTACAGTGGCTAGAATTTTGTTGATGACATATTCAGGTACAATGTATGTCTTTTTATGGTAATTCCAGGCAGAGGTATTCAGCCCCTCCATTCACAACTTCCCCTTACAGTTTCAACCTATGTATCCTGTATGATCTCTCCCTGTACAAATGAGTACAACATGTTGAAATATTTCCCAAAGTTCCATGCACCCAACAAGGAGGTCTTGCTTGAAGAAATCTTCCAGATATGCAGATCAAGGGTTGCTGAAGGCAAAACCTTTAAAGTCAAAATAAAAATGTACATTGATGGTACAAAAGAGAAGGAAGGAAGGAAAGGAAAGGAAAGGAAATGAAAGGAAAGAAGGAAAGAAAGAGGGCAGGCAGGCATTTATGTATTCCCTACTATTTTTGTTTTTGTTGTGTGCCTCCAAGTCATTTTTGACTTATGGAAACCCTAAGATGAACCTACTATACCATAAATTAAAACCCTATCACTTAAATCAGGGCGGCTGCTGTTGTTGTTGTCAGTGTGCCTTCAGGTCATTTCTGCCTTATGGTGACCTTAAGGCAAACCTATCATGGTTCCTCCCACAAGATTTGTTCAGAAGGAGTTTGCCATTGCCTTCCTTTGAGGCTGAGAGCACATGACTTGCCCAAGGTCAGGTGACAAGAGTCTGATTTCGCTTTCTGAACTGAAACATTTAAAGTAAGGTTTCCTAATTCACTGCCAAACCAATCATCCACAGGCAAGTATGGCAAGTACTGTTTCAGTAATTTTGTTTTAATTTTTTTAATGGTTCACATTTTTTGAAATGGTTTACATGAAAGTTGAATGAGGTTTACATTTTATCCTTTTTACTGATTGTAAAAGAGTGAAGAAAAAAACTTGATTCCAACTCCTCCAAAAGGCATTTTTGTTTATGTTACACTGTAATGATCAATCAAATAACCTCTTGGATTAAATGTACAATGGCTGCAAATCCTACACACTCTCACCATAGCCTAAATATCCACATGAGGACCTATGCTATGATTACCCACATACCTTCCATTTGATTTACTGTAAAGCCACTGAAGCCACCCTGCATTACCATTTCTTATTTCAGAGCAATGAGGCAGAACTGGAGAAGTGTCTGGCTATGTCTCCATAGCCAGACACAAAATAATTACGGTAACACTGAGCTCCCCAAAGGACCTGGTGGATCTCAGCATTGATGTCATCATTTTGTGTCTGACTGTGGGGACACAGCCGGATATTTCTCCAAACTTGCCTCTCACTGCAAAGCATAGCATGGCTGTATGGGTCTGCTTCAGGGGCTTTTCAGTACATTAGAGGGTGGGCTTTGACCTCTGTGAGAGGAGGAAAGAAATATCAACACTTGCAGTGCCCAAAAAAGGACATCCACGTGCATAAGGGAAATTTTTACAGGCAGATGTCCCTAACAGAATTCCAGCCATTGTCATTTTTCACCAGCTCATTGTAAGTGACAATTTTAAAGGAAAACAGAGTTTGAAAGTAGGTCAGGGAAATTAAATCTAGTGCATATAAACAGTATTTTCTTCAATAGCTGAGATCCTGCATTGAGAGACATATATATATATATATATATATATATATATATCATATAGCAATGTTTCCATAGCTATGCCTTCCAATATTAGCCCACATGCCTGCCCCCCCCCCCATCACCTTATGAACAGTGCATCCCCCACAACACAACAATTTATGTGTTGTCTGGGAGCAGAAAGATGAGTGGAAATGTGTCCAACTAGTTCCCTGTGGCTGGGCACACTGTAACAGACATTTGCAGGGACCTCCAGGATCCCCAGGAGCTCTCTGCAGATGCCTGCGACAGTGTGTGCAGTTTCAGGAAAATAGTTGGATTAATCCCTGCTCATCCCACCACCCTGCTCTCCAATAACATCGAAATGGCTGGGGGTGGGAGAGACTGCTGCTTACAAGATGGATTTAGGCAGGATTTTAGTTTTTACATGGTTAAAACGGAATTCCAGCCTCTGCAACAAGAACAACAAAGCTTAGTTGTGATGGCATATGTTTCAGTTACACTATGGTAATTTACTAACAGGATGCCAGCCAGTGCCTGTTTTGTAAGTAGTAGCCTAGGATGCTGGAACTTGTAAATGAGTGTTCAGAAGGCTCCAAATGACTGTAGCAATATTTGACTCTAGATCACCAGAAATTACGTCCATATCTGCCACTGATGACCTATTTCTTCTGTTGCAAAAAATCACTTGATAGAAAATCAACAAGCAGGTGGTTTCTGGAGCTGATAGAAGGCTAGCAGGATTTTTCTTCTTCCTATGCTGTTTGGTAGTTAGAAGACTGTCTCACCCAAGGACCACCATCAATCCTACATAATTCACAGGAGTAAAGGAGAAATTCTGCCAGTTATTATTATTATTATTATTACCTTTCTTGCAAGACTGGGACTCAAAGTAGCTTATATCACAATGATTCCAACTCTATGAACTGGATAAAAATGCAAGCACTCTTGTTTATATCATTCCTTTATATATTTCAGTCAAGACTTCTTAATTCCCTTCCCTTGGCTGTCTTTTATGACAGAATGTTGCAGCCTGAGTCCAAGCTTTCCTTACCTTTAATTTAATGTATTTAATGGCTATGCCTAAGATTTTTTTTGGGGGGGGGGGGAGGGGTAGTTGTGTATGGTTAAGAGTAAAGATGAATGGATTACAGTGTGGAAAAGGCACTGTTTGGAACATAAATTCATTTCTTCTCTCATGCATTTTGGCAATAAAATGGCAAAAATAGGAATCTGAAGATGTAATGGTTACCTTATTCTAAATAGAACACAGTAGCTACCAAAACAAAAGCCCACAAAATTAGAGAGGGATAAGTCCTTCTGTTTCTACTCCATGTCAGTTTCACACGTGTGTATTCATCATTCCAACATGTTTCCATCTTAATGGTGAGTTTTGTAAAGTCATCATGAATATGCATATATAAATGTGTATGTGTTTTATCACCAAATGACCATTTCTAAATTTAGACAAAAGTATGCATTTTAAAACACATTGTATCATAAGTATGCATACAATTGCTATGCAGAGGGGCAGGGTACAAATTATTATTATTATTATTATTATTATTATTATTATGCAGTTTGGTATGTGGGCTTTTTATTTTTGTTTAAAAAAAATAAAGATGAGAGGGGGGAGGAAGGAGAAAAAGAAAAAGAACTATGGAGCTCAACAGATGACCCTTAAGGAGTGGCTCCGTGCTGCCCCTGGGAGTGCCGGCTTGGGACCATGGCAACTACACAACACGGCCCCAATCCGGCACTTTGCTGCTCTAAAAAGAACTGGCAAATGCCACTCCTTTTTAGAGCGGCAAAAAGCTGCCCATGCCACAGCGACAGTGGCTTTTGAGTGCTCCTTTGGCACAGCATGTATGAACGCTGCACCAAGGGAGCGCCCTGATGCTGCCTGCCATTTGTTTGGGTGGGTGGCATGAAGACAACTTGGGGGTGGAGTCAGGGTGGCTGGCATGCGGTCACCACACCACACCTCCACCCCCAGGATGGCCCTTGTGGCTGATCTGTACAGCCCCTATCTTAACTGGAGCTGTCCCTGGTGCTGAATCATGGGTCCAAAACACACTGCAGAAATAATCCAGTTTGAGACTGCTTTAAGTGCTCTGGCTCAGTGCTAGGGAATCCTGGGAACTGTAGGTTATTGTGACACCAGAGCTTTCTGACAGAGAAGGTTAAATTTCTCACAAAACTACAGCTCCCAGAATTCCCTAGCACTGAGCCAGGGCAGTTAAAGCAGTCTCAAACTGGATTATTTCTGCAGTGTGTTTTAGACTATAGTTCTAACATTGATTCAGCACTTTGAACAGTTCTTTTAAAGTTAAGACTAAAATCCAGAGTACATGGGACACCCTACTGACATGGGAACAGCTAACCATGTCTAGGAGAAAGAGAGAGAGAAAAAAGAACATGTGCATTAATTTGGGAGATGCCAATTACTGTTATGCTTTGTAATGTACAAATGTCATATAATTCAAGCACAACTATGGAACAGCCAAGTCAGGAAGTGCAGAGGACAGTTCATTAGATAATACAGTCTGAGCTTTGTTTTTATTTTTAATTTTATTGAAGTATACACTAATGCCCTCTGTTTTAGAACAACACTATACAAGGCCAACAAAAATGGATAATAATATGGGGCCATGCATTGTATGTTGATTTGCAGTTGGATGCATTCCTTTCACAAACTCCATAAGGTGACATTTTCCTTCGTCAGTTCTCTAGTTCTCTGTGTAAGTGATATGGAAGTATCAGAGACAAAAATAGATTCTGAAATGTTCTCACTTCAGAAAGCAATTAAACCTGTTATTCCAACACTGTCTTCAGTTGTTTGCAAGTGTCCCAAAGAGCTTCTCCATTAAAAAGTCTTATGAACTGTGCAACTTATTTTAAATGATCATTAATCTACTAGCAGTATTTGGGAGTCACATCATTTATCATTCTGCATTGGTCAGTGTTTTAGGAAGAGAAATAAAACAGAGGAGGGGTATTCTGTGTAAGCCCTGGTGGCGCAGTGGTTAAATGCCTGTACTGCAGCCACTCACTCATAGACCACAAGGTTGCGAGTTCAATACCAGCCAGGGCTGAGGCTCGACTCAGGCCTGCATCCTTCCGAGGTCGCTAAAATGAGTACCCAGCTTGTTGGGGGGCAATCAGCTCACAGTTGTAAACTGCTTAGACATCCCATAGCGTGATATGAAGCGGTATATAAATAAGCTGCTTTGCTTTGCTTTGTAACTCAAGGAAAAGGCAAGCAGTGAAACTCACATTTCTGCACCTCGCTCATTCTGGCCTTTGAATGAAAAATGATGTCAATGGTATGTAGGAACATATTTCATTTAATAGTCAAATATGGAATAGAATTTTCTATAAGGGCTGTTTAAGATAGCTCAGTAATGTAAAAAGCAATAACAACAAAAACTGATGGGGGAGGAACAGACAATAGGAATGAGACATTATGATTGATCAACTAATGAATCATTGGAGGAGGAGGGTCTGGCTATTATTTCCAAAAGAGCATTTGAAATGATTGACAATAAATCAAAATCCAGTCATCAAATGACCAACAGACCCCAAAGAAAAGCCAGAAAAACAAAACAGGCAATGAGAAAAGGGTTTCCTCCCCCTCCATCTGCTTTGTATAATTTTTCATCAAAAGCCTGCTAAAGACGCTATGTTTTAAATAGACACTAGAATGACAATAAAGTAGCAGATAGTTGGGGTTCCCTTGACAGCAGGACCAGTCCTACCAATAGACAGAGTGACAAATCTGCCTTAGATGGTTAATGGTGCAGCAAAATCAGTCCTTTAGTTATATTCCTCCTGTGCTTCCTGGCCATTCCTCTGTGTTTGAGGATAGAACTGTGTGTGCCACATAGTCTGTCCTAAAGCCCCTAACTTGACCTGCTATCCTTCGATGTGGCAGCCATGGGTTTTTCGGGCTTTGTCTGAAGATGCCAGCCACAGATGCAGGTGAAACGGCAGAAGGGAACTCTTCTAGAACATGGCCACACAGCCCAAAAAACCCACAGAAAACTTAGGAAATTGAATTCCGCACTGCCTCTAGGCTCAATTCATTCATTGAAGCTGCACTGGAAATCCTATTAACTAGCTTTCCTAGTAGAATGGGATGTTCCCAGAAATCTCTGTTACCAGGGAACCCATGAATACCAACTCTCCCTGCTCTTCTCTCATTACCAGGGTCAATTTGGGGAGCAAATAGGTAAGCAATCAAGAGACAGCCTTTTCTTGTTGCAGTGATAGCTAGTGTAGGATTAGCCATTGCTAGCTGGACTCAAAACTTCATGGGACACTAGACTTGTCTTTTCATTGAGGAGAGTTCATTTCCTTCTTTAAATATTTTTATTAAGAATTGCCAGATACGTTAAAAACTACAAATACACATGTATACATAAAACAGAAAGAAAAATAAAAAAGATAAAGAAGAAGTGTTCATTTCCACAAAAACTAACTACAAACATCAGTGTTGTGTCTATTTCTATGTACTCAGGATCTGACTACACAGCCCAAATGAAATCCAGGGGATTAGCAAATGTATTTGGTGGCATGGGAATAAAGGAGAAAATGCTTCATGGGGGTGGGGAGATGAATCTTATTCTGATTTTCATAAGCCAAGAGTTCTTAATCTGGGGTTCCTCTTGTTAGGCGTGGTAACGCAGCGCGTGGAGCCCATGTAACGTGAAGCACCAGGATCCAGACTTCTCCAATGAAGCAGGCTATTTGTCAGCTGGAGAAACTCCTCTCCCTTTCCAGATAGAGCACAGAGACTCTACAGTCAGACGTCTCATGAATGAGGTTTTAATCTTTGTTGCTCTATCAGCATACACCAACACAACTCAAACAGCAATCCACGAACTCAAACCACAATCCTCAACCACAGTCCATATGTGTGTCCAGAGGCTTGTGCCTTATATAACCTGTGCTCCACACATGGCTTTCTGGCCCTGCCTCTTCCTCCTGGACACCTGTCACTCACCTGAGTGACACTGCAGTTTTATAGCACTTTTGCAGCAGTTTCTGTGCTTTCCAGCACCAGGTGACTACCCCCATGATGTCATGTCCTGTTTCATCAGCATGAGGCTGCATGATTCAGCTGTGGCCAAATGCTGTGTCATCATGGCTGCTGCACTATACCACAATGTACATTTTCCCTTGGGACCCAATCCTAACACCTCAACCACTAGAAGATCTACGGGTGGTGATCAGAGGGACTGTGAACTGAAGCAAAAAATTCTTTGGTTTCTCCCTATTACTCTGAAAATTTTGTTTGAGTTTAAGAGGGTCCATAGTTTTCATCCAATTCTCAAAGGACTCCATGCCCCCCCCTCAAAGGTTAAGAATCACTATCATACATGATGCATGTAAGATTTCATTTTAAATTGATGCCATGTAATTAAATATTTATTAATATAGAAAATTCAGTGTGGCCAATGGAAAAAGCATGAAACATTAAAACTGACTTTTCACTTCTGTGTCAGCCCCCAATGCAACATTTTCAAACTAGAGACAAATTCTGTCAAATCCAGCTATCTCTTTTCGCATCTTTTGGAAATACCATAATAAATATTTGGCCATTTTATTGAGAATTCTGATTTAGTCCCCTTGTAGATCTATGAATGTGTGGACATGAGCACAACCTTGGGAAGTTAAATCTACAGAAGGAACAATCCTCTCTGTCTATTAGCATTTTCAATATTCTAAGAAGTTGCCATGTTAGTCTTATGCAGCAAGAAGGAAGAGGAAAAGGGGGGAAAGGAATGCAGGGACACCTTTAATAGTTTGTTGTTGTTGTGTGCCTTCAAGTCATTTCCAACTTATGGTAAACCTATCACGGGGTTTTCTTGGCAAGTTTCTTCATGTTTTTGTTTTTGTTTTGCCATTCCCTTCTCCTGAGGCTGAGAGAGTGTGAATCGCCCAGGGTCACCCAGTGGATTTCCATGGCTGAACTGAGATTTGAAACCTGGTCCCCTAGAATCATTGCCGAACACTCAAACCACTACACCATGCTGTCTCAAGACTTACTAGTTATTATTGTTGCATGAGCTTTCATGGATATTACCCCATTTCTTCAGATGTTTACAGAGATGAAGTGGGTTTATATCCAGGAAAGCTCATGTAAAAATAAAAACTAGTTAGTCTTAAATGTGCTGTTACATTCCTTGTCCCTTTCCCCTTAGCATTTTTGATTTGACTGTTCTTATTTCCTCATTGGCTGTTAGGATTCTGTTACTATCATTCCATTCCATTTTGAACACAATTTATTTGATTCACTAATTTCCTTGGACTGGCTCAGAACAGACAAGCTGCTTAACATACACACACATGGATGCAGACACACAAACGAGTGATAATCTTGAAGAAATGTCATGGCATTCCCTTAACTAGATTAAATTCATCTCTGGGCATTTCCTAAAGCCTAGATAATGGGATAAAATATACCTTTCATCATCACAAGCAAACTAAATTGCATTCCATTTGGCTTAGTTTCGATTAAGAAGCACATGTCTCTGTATCTACCAACAGCTCACCATGCAGCAAAATTTTCAGTGGCACAAATATGTAAAAGTAAAATAATAACCTGAAATATATTATCTCTCTTTATCCCTTTCTGATTTCCAGATTTAGACCTTCTAAATCATATAACAACCCAGGCAAATTATTGGGCTGTTTAATCAAAGATTAGAGGGGAAATTAATTCCACTTCCCTCCCCTTGAAGATATCTCCAGGTCAACAATTTATGAAACTAAAACTATTAACTAGATGATGAAGGAACTCTGCCAGAAACAGTGCATGACCGCTTCACTGGGATCTCTAAACAGTATTAATACTTTTTTTCAGTAAAAGTAATCTCTTTTCATTAATTCAAAACATTTCAGGGAGGGAGAAGAGGGGAACTTCCAAACCACTAAAAGTGATGCAAGAAATGAGTCCGAAACTCATATAGATCAACATGATATATGCAGAAGTTCTAGCTTCAGCCTTTAACAAATCAGTAGTGTCCACTGGTTGGCTAATCACTTTTTCCAGTGGGGAAAAACTTAGAACAAAAAATTAAGCATCATCATACACATTTGTGAACAGAATCATGTCCTCATTTCAGAGTCTTGCAGTGCACCTACATGACATTGTTGTTATAACACTTCCACTGTCAGAATCTTGGGATTTGAAGTTTGGTGAAGGATTTAGAATTTTCTGCTAAACAGTACTAGTCCACCTCTCCCTGAACTACAGCACTAGAGCTCTCTATCTGAGAATGTTAAATGCCTCAACAACCCACAAATCAATTGGGTGGTATAAATAGCCTCTAAGACTAAAGGTCTGTTGAGATTCCACATGCAAACATATGTGAACCCAGGACTGCTCAGCGCTCTGGCTGACTCTTCCACTAAGCAGAATAAGCCACGTCAATTGATAAATACTGAGGGGTGCAGAAGAGAAGGCATCCAGCCATTCTGTCTGAATTCCCTGTCTATTTTCTTCTTTTGGAGGACAGACTTGTATGTGTCACACAGCCTAAAGTAGTCTGTTGCTCTCAAAGTCAGTTGAGGACTCTCTTGTTTGAATCTGACATAAGAGTCAAATGGTAGGCTAATTTACTTGAACGTCATCTTGTCCTTTCTAAGGTGAGATGAGAACACAAGTGAGATATTCAAAAATGCAGCAAAATCAGGAATTAGAATTTTCCCTCATTTTAGGGGGCCAAAACTCTCAAAGAAACAATGAATAGAAAAGTATGTTAGATGTTTTTTGTGCACAATATGAAGTAAGGGATTCCATTCATTTCAGTCTGTTTAGCTCAAGGGAAGGTAAACTTCAGCTTTGTGAGGTCTCGATTGTTTTGTTTTTGTTTTTTGTGAGAGCTCCAGAAGGTGCACCACCTGGAGCCAGATGGAAAATGGGTGCCTCAGAGAACAGAGACAATTACCCGCTGAACCCCATGAACTACACATTGGCATGTCCTACATTCACAAATACAAATTGCCATCTAAGTTACAACAGAATAGGGAGTCTTCAAAATCTAATGCACACCTTAGAACAGATTTTGATAGTAAAGGAACCAAACAAACAAAAAGCCCTGATTAGTGGTCCTTGCTGGTCTACTATAAATGTTGGCTCTGTGTTCTACCAGTAGAGTGTGATTTATCTGTCCACCTCAGTCTAGATAAATTGTAGGCTGCTTCTCTCAGGCAGCATCACTGAAGAAACTGTGGGGGAGGTTGCAAAAGAGGAGAAAATGCAGAACTCTGAACTGACTTTAAATTGGGTTAGATCTGAAAGATGGCACACAGATATCATGTGATGCAAAGCAGCTGAGAAAGAGGGCAATTATGTTCCTCCAACTTTCTTGAGATTTAGAGTACTACTGAGGTTAGTAGACTGCGACTGAGATTTCTTTCCTCACCCCACTCCCAAATTGAAATTACCTTAAAGAACAAAGAACACCGTGATTCCAGCCCATATTGTTTACTTACTTCTGTAGTTCTGCAGAAGAGAGTCTTTCCACAAATGGATCCTGCCACACATACTGAAATGTCAGCACCTTCACAAAGATGCAGAACACAGGAATGTTTTTGATTTCTTGTTTATTTGTTTACTATCACTCCTGGCCTCCAACAGCAAGCATGGCCAGTAGCCATCCTGGCTTCAGGATTCTGAACATTGTGGCACCAACAGGTAAACTCTGCAAAGATACAGAAGTCCTGGCAACCTTGTGCTCTACCTGCTTGGTTTTCCTGCAGTAAAAGCTGTTTCAGAGTAATGGGAGAGAGGCACAAAATGGATGGCAGTGAAGTTTGTTGTTCCAGCATTCTTCTTCTGTATTTGAGGTGGAGTACACATTGATTCAAAGAGCCAGTATGGCATAATGGTTTGAGTGTAAGACTATGACTCTGGAAGCCAAGGTTCGAATCCCCATTCAGTCATGGAAACCCACAGGGTGACTTTGGGAAAGTCACACATTCTCAGTCACAGAAAACTCTATGGACGTTATCACACGGGGGCAAATCTGCTGGTTAATCCACACAAAACCCAAACAGAAACTGGATTAGTGCCCCGTGTTTTCACACGACGTCGCACAGAAACTGGACAGAAAGTGGACAGAAACTGGTGTTAACCGAGATCTTTTGAAATTCGGTTGTTTGGAGGAAATACAAATGTGCAATTAAGGTAAATTCGCAGTTAAGGTAAATTCGCTATAATGTGAAAAGCAAATGCGCATTTGGAAGCATTTCCCCGCATTTTCCCATGGTTCCTCAGGGTCCTGGAGGCAGCGTAAGCGTCTTTTGCACGCGCTGCAGCGGAGCCGCCCGGGGAAGCTGCGCTGCGGGGCCGAGGTATCCCCACACCTCGGCCCCGCAGCGCAGCTTTGCCGCCCCTGAAAGGAGCACTAAAGTGGTGCTCCTTTCATAAGTCGCCGAAGGTGCGCCGAAAAATGAGGCGGCGCACCTTCGGCGACTCTTCTGCTGCAGCATGTGCGAACGCTGCGGCGGGAGACCCTCCTCAGAGTGCCAGCCGTGTGGAGGGCCGGCTGCTCCAAGGATGACCTGGGGAAGGGGTGACAGCTGCGGCGAGTGACAGCCGCGGCGAGTGACAGCCGCGGTGAGCATAGTGCGCATGTGCTAGAAGATCATTTCTAGTACATGTACGGGATTTTTTCACTTGTGTGTGAATGTTAAATGCGGTTTCAGCGGGAGCTTCCCTTAATTGCACAATTAAGGTAATTACATGTGAAAAACATTTGCGGAATCAAGGTTTATTTTCGGTTTATTTTCGGAATTTGTCATTTCCAGTTTATTATCGCTTTGTGGCCCATGTGTGATAACGTCCTATGATTGGTTCACCTTAGGGTTGCCATAAATCAGAAACAACTGAGATGAAGGCATACAACAACAGCAACAACAACAACACATTAAGAACTGAAATTAACTAAAGCCATATGGTCCAACTTTCATTCATCTTGAAATGAATGCCATACAAAACAGATGGATCTCAATGAGTTTCTTTTTGTCATCCTATCTATATCTATTTGTCATCTATTCAATAGCAGATTGAGTTATCTTTCTCTAGGGGCAATTGTCATGTGTCCCTCAGAATGCCCTAGGTGTAAAATTCCTTCAGAGTATTCTATAAAGAGCCATCCTATTTTTGTGACAACTACCATTTCCTCCCCAGAATTCTAATGGATGATGCAGTGTTAACAGAATTATGGGCAAATAAAATGGTCACCTCCAGGAGATAGCTATTAAAATCAATACTACTAAAGAAAACAACCAAGATCACAGTAAAAAAAAACAAAAACAAACAACACAACACTGCAGCTTCCACCATCTCACTGGCTGATTTATGGAGGAATTGTGATTTTTAAGAACAAACAATGAAATGAAAGAAAATAACTGCAGCACCAAAATGAAAAACATTTCTCTCACCTTCCAGGATGGGAATAGGCACAAGGACTCCTCCATTGCCCAGGCAACCTGGTGATGCCTCTTGCCTTGACTTGCTCCACTGGCAGTTTTGTTGCCTTCTGGCACTGCATGACAAAATGGGGGTCGTTGTTATTTTTGCTTTAGTTTAGCTCTAGTTATCATAATTATACACGGGTAAGTGATAAATAATGTAAATTGAGATAGGTACAGTGGGGTGTGTGCCTCAATGTGACTAATCCAATGAAGAGTGACAACATCTGCATCCAAAATTGAAATGAGTATTTGGTTGAAACTAATGCTGTGCAGATGGATGATACCCACAACCAAATGGATGTAATTCCTCTAGTCTACACGGTCTTTCTGGATCTAGCTGAGATGATTGGATTCAGTTACCTTGTTGTGGAGATCATCCAAGTGTTGTCCTTCAGGCTCAGATTTGCACTACCTTTGCAAATAACACATTATGTTATCCAAAGAGAATTTGTAGCACCTTTGAGACTAACTCAAAGACGTTTGTAGCATGTGGTTTCATAGACTCCATCTATTTCATCAGGTGTCTTACATCTGATGAAATAGACTGAGTCTAGAAAAGATTATGCTACAAACATCTTTCTATCAGTTAGTCTCAAAAGTGCCACAACTTCCCTTTGCAAGCTAAAATGGCTATTTCTTTGAATATGACATGTTTGTGTTATAATCTACCCAATCCCATTCCTGTTCCTATTTTGGTAGGGGAAGCAAGAAAAGTTAAGATGAACCTATCACATAGTTTTCTGGGGCTGAAACTGTGACTCACCCAAGGCCATCCAACAGGTTTTGGTGGCTGAGCAGGGAATGGAACCCCGGTTTCCAGGGTCATAGCCAACACTCAAATCACTACCAACTCTGTCTCTTTATGTTGTTCATTAGTAATATTTTACTTCACTCATATGGTTGGTATGCTTAATTTCTCTTACACACAAGATAGCTAATGGATGGTTTCCTTTCTTTTTAAATGTTTTAAGAAATGATCCCATGGCAAAGAGCAGCACACAACTACCTCTCTTCATCTTGAGCCTCTTCATCTTGAGACTTAGCAATAACTGGAATTGCATCTCATACTCACAGGAAGCCTTAGAGGAAGAGAATTGAAGCAGCCATTGACTCCCTAGGAAATGTACATTCATGGAGTTTGTGTTCCCACGAAGTGCTGGCTTGGACTTGACATATCACAGGAAGAGGGAGGCCCCCTACTCTTGGTACATAATACACAGAGATTTTAAACCAGCATTTTAAGATCTAACCACTCTTAAAGTTTCTGAAAGTTCTTATAAAAAATGAAGCATATGAAAATTATCACTTTTTCTTCACATATGGATGTGTGTGAACTAGGCCCTAGTGTGCATTCATGGAGTTTGTATTCAGTTTCTAATGTGTCCTTTCCACTTATGCTTCTTTTCCCTGCACAGTTCACTCCAAAATCTCTTATGAACTGAAATCATGGGATTGGAAGGGAGGGGATTTATCACACTAATTTTAGAAAAAGAGTTTAATTGGAGATTTTCAAGAGTTATTAGAGGACTCTGAACTGCACTTGAGAAGAACATTTCCCTGAAGTGGCACTTTGAGTTTCAAGAGTGACACAGCATCAACATCTGCCTAGACTTAGGAGCAGTCTCTGGAGTGAGGCAAAATGTCATGTTTTCCATTGGTGCACAAGGGAGAATATAATCCCCTTGCTCCTAAAATTATGTGTGTCAACCGTACAAACACTAGACCATCTGTCAGGAATAACATTATCTAACAGCTTTATTTTCAGGAGGGTATCAACATGTAAGGTGCTGTCTTTGACCTCAACACCTAAGTATGATGTTACTTTCAGCTTTTGCTTATGGAGTGACTTGTTTGGTTATACAAGATGAGACTTTGGAAAAGCTGTTTTTGGATGACAACTATTATAATCCTCCAAACAGGGCTTTTGGGTGCATGTAGTTCAATAAATGATTTTCTAAAGCTTTGCATAAGAGAGTGAGACTTTGGGCCTTTGCAGACTGCCAGAAATAGTGCAAATTGAGTCCACTTTAAGGGTTAGGGTTAGTGCTAGGGAATCATGGGAATTGTTTTTGTTGTTTTTTTCTGAGACATTGAGCCTTCTCTGTCAGAGAGCTCTGGTGTCACAATAAAATACAGTTCCCATGATTCCCTAACCCTAACCCTAACCCTTAAAGTGGACTCAATTTGCACTATTTCTAGCAGTCTGCAAAGGCCCTTAAAGCCAGTGGAGGTCAGTGAGGCAGCTGGTTAGGCCAAACTGTTGGATTTCACCACATGGTAATTAAGAGAAAGAAGCTTGCCTGCCATCATCTTTGATTGCCAAATGTCTGGATTTATACAGTGGCATACTGTGAGTGAAATATCTAGATTATCTTGGGCAAGTCAGACACTCTCAGCCTCAGAGGGGAGGCAATGGCAAAACCTCCTCTGAATACATCTTGCGAAGAAAACCACATTATAGGTTTGCCTTAGAGTCACCATAAATCGGAAATAACGTAAAGGCATTCAACAACAACAAAGTGTGGTTTACACACATCTGTGTCTCTTTCTGGATGGGCACAGGAATTATCCTTTGTCAGGGTGAGGGAGGGAGGAGAAAGAACTGTATGGATGAACACTTATGCTCTGCCTACTAAATGTGGAGCCAAATCAGAGGTGCCACAGCCATTCATGACGGTCAAAGCTAATGGTCACCTTGATGGTGTCAGTAACCCATATCCAGCAGGGTAACAAATCACTCAGCACCCATGCCTTGAAAGGTACTGGTTATGATACTCCATGATTCCAGCACTATGAACGTTATCACATGGGGGAAATCCTGTGAGGAAACGGGGGTTTAAACTGAAAATAACCCGCAAAAGCGGGTATATTTTCAGACAACATCGCATTTAAAAGCAGGTTAATCCGAACAGAAAGTAGTCAGAAACTGCTTCTTTTTATTTTCGGGGATCTTCTGAAAATAAAAAGAAGCAGTTTCAGCCTACTTTCCGTTCGGAGTAACCTCCTTTTAAATGCGCAGGAGGTTTTCACTTTAAAGCCGGCTTCTGTTCGGAGCTCCTCATGTGATAACGTCCTATGATCACCTCCTGTGAGAAAGGCCAAATAGTGCTCAGTGCTCCCCCCATTGTTTCAGATATTGTTGTTGTTGTTGCATGCCTTCAAGTCATATCTGGCTTATTGTGACTCCAAGGTGAACCTGTATTGAAGTTTTTATTGGTAATATTTGTTCAGAGGAGGGTTGCCATTGCCTTCCCCTGAGGCTGAGAGCATGTGACTTGCCCAAGGTCAATCAGTGGGTTCATGGCCAAACAGGGAATATAACCCTAGTATCCAGAGTCAGTTGCAGATATTCCCCATCACTATATCAGCCACCGGTTTTGCCTAGGGAATCACCTCACTCAACAGCTACCACTATGGGCCATTCTCTGCATAAACCAGTTTACAGAATATACAATCGCACTTGCCTGTGCCTGACAATATGAAAATATTCATTCCTTACAAAGTTGCATCCCATTTTAAAATCAGAGAACTAAAATTTCAGAATAGCATCTTCACAACTTAAGTCATGAACTCCTGGATGGCAAGAACTAATGATACCAGGGTGGGGTTTATAGTCAGCATTCATGCAAAAGAAGATTTAATAGGAGAATATAAGAGAGATGGGGGGCACATATGTTGCTATTGGAGATATATTTCTTAAATTATTCATTCTTACAAGAGAGAACAAAGAATTTAATCACACACACACTGGCTACCAGACATCTTCAAATATTATGTAGTTTTCAAAGTTGTCTTACATGGAGAGAAATTCTGCTGCAGCAGGGTGGGTGCATGGGAGATCCTGTGACCCAAATCTGTGTGACATTGGGAGGGAGAAAGTCAGCCATGGATCTGAAAGGCTGTAGCTTTTCCCCATCACTTGTCCCACATGGAATCAAGAGGATGGGGATGGTGTGGGGAAATAGCTGTGCATCTGGAGGCTGTAGCCTTCCAGCATCCTATTTTGGATACCTTCCTACTCACCAGTTTACTCAAAGACTCCGGGGGGGGGGGGGGGGGGCAGACCCAGAAGTGGTATTGAAGATAATTCTCTTCATTGTGATTTTCAGACAGTCACAACGCTTCTTTCTTATTTGAATTTGAATAAGCATTTGAATATTCTTTCCACCTCTAGCTGCCATATATGATTTCATGTTCTGGGTACAAGAAGCAGAGCTGAGTTTAATCTGATGCTATGCTGACAAGAGGCCAGTAGTGATCTTTTTTGTGCTGGGTCAAGCAGAGTGCTAGCAAAACATCATAATGACCAAAGATGCATCTAGAGAAGGCAAGGAGTTTTAGGAGCCTTTTATTTATGGTATATGCCAGAGCATGTCTCCATCCAGCTTTTGTTCAAGGAACTGCTTGTGTGGAACAAGAAAGGGTACAAGGGTACAATCAAGAGGTCAGTCCTTCTGCAATTTGGAAAAGTTACCTGTTTGGGTTACAACTGCTAGAACTTCCCAGGTAGCATGGCCACTGAGGTTGCAGTTTGAAACAATAACTTTTCCAGCCTCTGGCCTCTCCTGTTCATGGTGCAGTTAGATACTACTACTCTCTCAATTTAGTAGTCCTAAACACTCCCTCCAAGATGGTAAGAGATGAGTTTTATTTAGGATCAAACATAAACCAAACCTCATAGCTTTAGCGTCACTACTCATTCTGCTGAGTGGGAACTTACAGGTCTCACCATTCATCTTGCTCTGTCAGTACTATTGCTTTCTCTGTGTTTAAGACCATATGAAATACTTATAGCTCTATTTGTTATGAGTCATTGAATTGTTCTTTAAAGGGAGGTAGGGTGATCATTTTTCTTTTAGATACAGTCAGCCCTCCATATCCATGAATTTTTTTTTAAATCCACAGATTCAAGCATCCATGGCTTGAAAATATTTTTTTAAAATATATAAATTCCCCCCAAAAAACCCTTGATTTTGCCATTATATATAAGTGACACTACTTTACTTTGCCATTGTATTCAATGAGACTTTAGCATCCATGGATTTTGGCATCCATGGGGGTTCCTGGAACCAAACCCCAGCAGATACCAAGGGCCCACTGTATACCCAAGTTATCCTTTGGAACTTCACAGAAACTCTTGCTGTCCATAGAGATCTCCTCTTTCTTCAAAATGGTGCTCAAGTGCAGGTAGGGCAGATTTTGCTAGAGCTGGAATCTCACAGCCTGCTCTGTGCAAGTGGTGTTAAAGAGTTGCACTCCAAATGTTAACACAAAAAGCTCAAAGCCTCTTTGTATCCTTGCCTGGAAGTCACTGCAGTTCTTTACAAACAAGAACACTGCAGCAGCTTCTTCCCTTCAAGCCTAATTATTCTGATTTTTTTATACCAGTGACTAACAGCTGATTTTTTGACATAAGCTCTACTTCCTGTCATTCCACTGACAAATTCATTTAATAAGAAATCTATTCCACTATGTGTTTGCTCTACTATTGTCTGTAGGTTTCACAACAGCTGCAAGGATGACAAAAGGGCTGAGACCTCTCTGCTGTTTGCTGGTGCCTGAAACTGATCCAGCAACAGTTCAGAGTGAAATTCTGTCATTTGAGTCTCTCTGAATTGCTACTAGAAATATCACAGATGCCTGTCTTTAACATGGACTGCTGCTTCAAGGCTTAGAGTCCCATACCCCTGCTGTGGCACTGCTGTTGTACAAGAAGCTGGAAGTGGAATCATGGCTATGGTCCCACATTACATCTAATAAAAGATTTTATCTGCATTTCACTTTCACTCTCTGTTCCCTCTAGCAAAGGAAAAGTTATGAGCTCCTTAATTATTTGCTAAAATGGCTCCTTCCTGCCTAACTGTGTACCTTGGAGCTATTTTGTCTCCTCTTCCATTTCCCTTATAATCTAGAAAAATTATGTTTGATGCAAGATAAAACGTAGGATTGGCCCACGAGATACTGCTATTTGAAGTGAAGGACAGTATGCCATCCTCAGCTCATGCCACAAACAGAACTCAGGCAGAATAGCAATTGCAACTTACTTCAATGCAGTGGTGCCACTGAGGCTGGTGTCATTCAATGTGGTAACACCAACCTCATTCCCCCTAACCCCCCCCCCAACTGTCCAGCTACCCAGACTACTGTTGAGGGGAGCAGCATTGCAGCCTCCAGATCCTGAAGGCCCCCCTGGAAAAGCCTTCAGAGTCCACTGCAGCTGCTGGGAGACCAGCCATGCTGGACTCTGACGACACCATTCCCCAGCATCTGCCGTTACTGAGGAGGGTGATACTGTGGCCTCCAGAGGAACCATTTAGGGTCCTGTGCAGCTGCTGGATGATCAGGAAAGGGAGACAATGCCCTTTCTTACTCACCTAGTAGCCATGCCAGTTGCTCCAGGTGTACTATTCCACCAGATGACACCCCCTTCTGAGATGTTACCTGATGCAGTCTGTAGGCCTGCCCACATACCTAATGATGTCTCTGCTTCAATGTTTGGGGTGGAGTAATGGCAACAAATCCCATCTGATATAGGCTAAGCAGGTTCTATGGGGGGGGGGGGAGTCCTGGATTTGGGTGATGAGTAATTATGGAAAGTAGTACCTGTAGGAAGTACTTTCTATAGGTTAGACTGTTTCTCTTCTAGAGATCTTTTAAACCACATTTTTACTTGTAAAGACCCTAATGGCACCTGATCCTGTCTGATCTTGAAAGCTAAGGAGAAAGCTAAATCCACTCTGTGGGTTTTTGTGGGGGTTTTGGGGCTATGTGGCCGTGTTCTAGAAGATTTTATTTTTGACATTTCACCAGCATCTGTGGCTAACATCTTCAGAGAATGCTGGCATGGAAGTGAGTGGGTGACCCTTGGTTAAAAGAAGGTGATTTACATGTTAATCTGTGTGTTGTTGTGTTGTTGAATGGCAAGGCCTCAGGGTGGTAGGATATGCAAGGAGGCATTGTGTCTATTTAATTAGTGATCCATTGTCTGTTGGGAAAAACCCTGACCTTGGGTGGTTTTCAGTTGCACATGTTGGGCTTTGATTTTGGTGTTTTTCAGAACTGGCAGCCAGACTTTGGGCCTTTACAGACTGCCAGAAATAATGCAGCTTGAGGCCACTTTAACTGTCCTGGCTCAGTGCTAAGGAATCATGGGAACTGTAGTTTATTGTGGTACCAGAGCTCTCTGACAGAGAAGGCTCACTGACCCAGAAAAAAATACAGTTCTCATGATTTCCTAACACTGAGCCAGGACAGTTAAAGTGGCCTCATTAAGTTATCAAATTCCTTATTTAGTGTTCCTATTTTACTATGTTTTCGATCAAGCCAAAACCTTTCCTTGACTTTCGATGACTTAATTAGATCAGATTGTAGTCGTAAAATCTCAAAATTTTATAAGATGCTATTAGCCTTAGATCTGGAAAAGGAAGTGATCGAACCTCAAATGGTAAAATGGGCCCAAGATTTTGGTTATAATATTAAATTAGAACAATGGGAGAAGTGTTGGTGTAAAAGATTAAAATATACCTTAAGTAGTAATATTAGAGAAAAATTTTACAAAATGCAATACAGGTGGTATTTGTCTCCATATAAATTGGCCAAAATGAAAAATACACAAGACTATCGCTGCTGGAAGTGTGAGAAGAAAAAAGGTTCACTTTACCATCTATGGTGGACCTGTAGAAAAAGCTAAAGAGTATTGGGATAATATAAAACAGAAGATGGAGGAAATATTAAAAATTAAGTTGAAAAAAAAAAACCAACGGATGTTTCTATTGGGTATGATTGAAGATTCGGATGTGGAGAAAAAGTATGGAAAAGCAATTTTCAGTCTTATATCTGCTGCAAGATTCATCTATGCTGCCAGGTGGAAAGTAAAGGAAATACCCTCAATTCAAGATTGGACGATGAAAATTTTTGATATAATTGAAATGGATAAATTAACAGATTTGATTAAAGGAGAAAACAAAGAAAAATTTAGAAAAGATTGGAGGGATGTGATCGATCACTGGAAACAAGTAGGAGAATTGGTTAATGGAATAGGTTTGTAATGAGTTATAGATTAAGATCGAGGATGGACATTTCAAAAGAATAAATAAAGAGTGTTGTGATGATGAGCTAAATTGAGGATAAAGTTATATCTAAATAATAGTTTATGATGGACAATAAATAAGAACAAGATATACTTAACGTTTGGCATATGATGTTAAATCGATAAATATTATGGAAGTAAGATGATTATGGGCTAAATTGCAAGAAAGCTGAGTTTAGGAAGTGTTTTTTTTTTAAAGTTTATGTATGTTAAATATGTTATGTGTGTATTATTTGTTGTTTATGTTTTTCTTTATGTTTTTCTTTCTTTTTTGTTTTAAGGTTTTGTTATATGTTTTGTTTTTGTCCTTGTTTGGGTTTTTTTGGGGGGGTTGTTTGTATGTAATTTTCTATAATTGCTTTTTTAATCAATAAAAAAAAAGTGGCCTCAAACTGCACTATTTCTGGCAGTCTGTAAAGGCCCTTTGTTTACTTTAAGGGTTTCTTCTTTCCTGTTGAAATTGTATAGGTGTTTGTGGATTTCAATGGCTTCCCTATGCATTCTGACCCAATAGTTGTTGGCATGGCCCAAAATATCAATGTCTTTGAATAGAATTTTATGCCCGTTCTGCTACTGCTGATTTTTGTGGCTGACCCAGTCTGCTGTGTCTCTAGTGTTCCTTGATTCATGTTTCAACACTGCATTTGGTGGTCCCTAGGGTATACTTGTCCGCAGCTGCATGGTATGCGGTAAACTCCTGTGTCTGTGAAAGGGTCTCTCCTGTCCTTCACTGAGTGCAGCATTTGCTGGATTTTCTTGGTAGGTTTTCATATCATTTGGAGGTTGTGTTTCCTCATCATTTTCCCTGTTCTGTCTGTGACTCCTTTGATGTATGGTAAAAATACCTTGCCTTTGGGTGGTTGTCTTCAATCCTCTGGGTTTTTCTGGGTCTAGCAGCCCTTCTGATGTCTGAGCTGGAGTAACCATTAGCCTGTAGAGCCCAGTCTAGGTGCTTCAATTCATCTTCCAGGAAGTGCTGTTCACAGATCCTTTTTGCCTGGTCTACCAGTGTTTTTATTGTGTTTCTTTTTTATCCTGGGTGATGGTTAGAGTTCTTGTGTAGGTATCTGTCCATGTGTTTAAGTTTTCTGTATACTGTGTGGCCCAAACATTGGTTAGACTTGCAGATGACCAGGACATCCAAGAATGGCAATGTTCAGAATCATCTCTGGTTAGTACTTGGTTGGGAGGCCCACAATGAATACCAGCTGCTGTTGGCTATATTTCAGAAGAAAGTACTGGAAAAATCACCTCTGAATATTTGTTGCCTAAGAAAACCCGATTAAAAACCTCAGTGAAAACCTCATGAGGACAAGCAACTTAAACCAACTTGAAAGCACATATACATACAAAATGTCCTTCACCACAACTGAGGCAGTGTAGTAGGCACAGAACATGTTGTGTGGCATTCACTATTCTGTGCATGTTGGACAAAAAAGGAAATAGCTGAGGAACTGATGAAGACCTTCCAGGAGGTAGCCACCAGTAGTCCCAATATCAAGTCTATTAAAGGACTGGGGGAGAAGAGAAAGCGACTTAGGGAGGATTCTCTTTGTCATCATTTTCAGATACCTGAAATATCCCTTTCTTTCTCTTTATCTGCAAGCATTTGAAATTTCTTTCCATCTGTACTGTATGTGCATTCCTGTAATGTTGAGGTGCCCCAATGCTAAACTACAAGATCCATACAACGGTACAGTTCTCATTATTTGAGTGTGGAGAAAACTGAATAAATTATTTGTGCTCCCCTGTGAGAAGGAAATTAATAAAGAATTATTTCCCCAGTGTCATATGAGACATAACAGGAATCTAAGCAACTGTTTCAGTTACTGGACACATTTTTGCACCTGACCAGCTGCCAAAAATGCTTTTCTGTTTGTTTGTTTTTGGCTCTGATGTTGTCATGCTATCTAATGAGATGGTTTTTACACAAATTCTGGCCCCATTTCCTTATTTTCCCTCCAGAGTATTTCCACAACCAGCTGACCTTGAAGTAGTTCAGCCTTCTGTAACATAACAAAGTCCTACTCCCTGATCTCAGTCTTTGGCTCTGAAATCTCTGGAAATGGGATGCTACTGAGTTGGCATCTAATTCTATCTCATGGTAGGGCCAGACTTGACAAAGGGTATGCCAGAGGACCAGAGCAGTACTAGTGGTTCCTGGAAAATGGATGTCTGAGGAAGCAAACTTCAGAGGAAGAGCAGGAGTAAGCTGAAGGTTGAATCACAGGTGTTTCAAGAGGATGCTTCCCTGTCTCACCAAAATAACAACTAGTACAGTAAATCAATGTCTGCTTATACTTATAGTTGTAGTCTTTGAAACTCAAAGCTTTGGAGTTGAGGTGGGGGTGTGATGATCTCTAAAGAAGATAAAGGTAAGAGAGGAGGGCTTCAGTCAAGCCTTCTGTAAGCCTTCTCTTCCATGCTTTGAAGCTCTGTGCTAGCTACAGAAGTTCAGATAATAGCTTTTCAGAAATACAGACACAGACACACATATGTGGCACCATGTTGGAAAGAGGCGGGAGCTTTTGACAGGAAAGAAGGAAACATGGAAAGAGCAGGAGCTGCTTGACCATCTGGCATGGAGAGTGGAAGGAAGCCCAGAGGAGCAGCAATAGAAGTGTAGCCCACCACTCTTTGTTTATGTGTGGGTAGGGTTGGGGAGTATTTTCCTGCCTTTTTAACAAAGTAAAACAGAGAGATAATTGTTGATGTGCACAATAAGAAATGATCATGTAACCAAACATAGGAGTTTATCACACGGGGGAAATCCCGTGCGGAAACAGGATTTAAAAGGTGGGGGAAACCCGCAAAAGTGGTTAGATTTTCACACACATCACTGTTAAAATGGGGTTAACCTGAACGGAAAGTAGTCAGAAACTACTTTGTTTTACTTTCGGGATTTTCTGAAAGTAAAAAGAAGCAGTTTCTGACTATTTTCTGTTCGGGTTAACCCCATTTTAACAATGTCATCTGAAAATCTAACCGCTTTTGCGTTGTTGTTTTTCCAATTTAAAGCCCCGTTTCCCCACGGGATTTCCCGTGTGTGATAAACTCCATAGAAAGATGGCGGGGGGAGGGGATTCAACAACCATTTGAGATCTACTGCCAGGTCTGGAGCAGACCTTCTGCTGTTTTAGGCAAAAAAGAAGATGTTGTTTTCCTTCTACCATAAACCCAAGCACACTGGTGTCATAACTCATTCAATGGAATCCAAGAAATGTGACACAAAGGGTTGGGGTGGGGATGATGGAAAGGCTTCTGGCTCCAGATGATGACTCTCTCTGCAGATCAGACCACCTAGCAGCCGATAAAGCAAATAAAAAATTCAGGAAGGCAGGCAGAAAGGTGGAGAAACGTTTTCTTAATGCATACATGGAATGTCAAATCCCTAGTGACTCTCTGTTCAGTCATAGAAACTCCCTGGGTGAACTTGGACAAGTCACATTCTCTCAACCATAGACAATGGCAAATCTACTCTGATTAAAACCTGACAAGAAAAACTTATGAGAGAGTTGCCATAAGTTGACTTAAAGGCACCTAATAACAACAATTTGTGCAATATCATCCACCTCTTCAATATTCAGTTTTCTCTTGCAGGGTCTGCACTCCTTGACCATTTCATGGTTGATGAAGAGCAGAGGTTTTCAGAGAAGCATCTAGCTATATCCCTATAATCAGACACAGGTGATAAAAGCAGAGGCATTCCAGAAATCCCAGATGATGATATTATCATTATGCACATGGCTGCAAGGACTAGTCAGATACTTTTCCAGTAGCTCCTCCCATGTAATTAAGTAGTTGTGGACAAGGGGTGCAGGAGCAAGAAGAGTTCTGTGAGAGAGAAGAGACCTGTTATTGTTCTGCTTGGCCAGAACAATGCAAGATCTGAGACACGGGAAGTGGCTGAAATTTGGGGAAATACTGTCTGTTTCTCTGCAAATTCTGCAATGAAATATGACTCTGAGGGACTCAAATGTCCCATTGTGGTGCATATTTTAAAAGGTATACACTGTTCAAGTAGCTGTTTCACAAGGCCATCCTGTGGCTGCTGCAAATAACAAAGATTCTGCTTGTAGTAGGTGCTGCAATGTGATGTGCATCCTTTAGCATAATTACATCACTGTATTTCAAAGCTTGTTCATGTGACTGAAATGTTCTTGTAACTGAGATTTAAAAGGCATAATGGCACCAGCATTAACTCATACTTACACGATTCCCTGCTCTCTGTGTATAAATTTGTCAAACCTCTGCTGACAGCAATACAAATGGAGGCTATTCAAATCCATTTTTCCCAAGCAGACCATTAAATCATTTAATTTTTCTCTCCCCAGACACAATCTAATCCTGGAGGTACCTAATTGTGAAGGTATATATATTTTTTTGGCTTTTGATAATTTCATCTCTCCTAACAACATTTTTAAAAGGTGTGGGTTCTGCCTGCTAAAAAAAGTTATATCCTGCCTTTCTATATTTTTTTTAAAAAAATCACACAATGTGACTAACAGGTGGACACTGTCTAAAATAAGAAAGAAAAGAAATGAACAAATCAGATATAAAGACCAAAAGCAAAAGCAAAGCAGCTTATTTATATACCGCTTCATATCACGCTATGGGATGTCTAAGCGGTTTACAACTGTGAGCTGATTGCCCCCCAACAAGCTGGGTACTCATTTTAGCGACCTCGGAAGGATGCAGGCCTGAGTCGAGCCTCAGCCCTGGCTGGTATTGAACTCGCAACCTTGTGGTCTATGAGCGAGTGGCTGCAGTACAGGCATTTAACCACTGCGTCACCAGGGCTACCAGAAGTGGTAGCTAAAAACAACCCTCACACCAAAGAAGATGGTGGTAATGTAGTTACAGCAGAGACCTGGTGAGGTCAAAAGCCAACATCCAGATCAGAGTCTGGTTGGAACAAAGAAGCTGACAGTTCATGATGACCTATCTCAAGAGTTGGGGCTAGACAAGCTTCCATGTATGCATTAAGGAAAACTTTTCTCCACCTTCCTGCCACATTCGGAAGATGGTGAGATATGTAGAAGTATCTCTCCGGTCTGGAACACTTTCTATGTATTTCGTTTTTGCTGAATTGTTCATTTATATTACAGTGTGTCAGCCCATGTTTGAAAATCAATGTGCCAACATAACAAAATCAGGTTTTGAACATTTCCAATAACCTCAAGAAGGTTTTTTCTTCCTTCCTTCCTTCCTTCCTTATTTATTTCTATGCCACATTTCTCCCAGGAAGAGACCCAAGGCAGCTCACAAACGCATGATGAAAGGATACAGCAGTCTTCCATTCTTGTTCCCAGAGAAGGAGCAATTGTGTTGTAGTTATGCATATTGGAGTGGAAGCATGTGGAAAATTGTGATGCCTTGCTCATGATTCACTATTGGCCCAAGATCTTAAAGCTGGGGTGGGGAACAAAAAAAAAATTGCATAACAGCATGAAACATATAGTTATTTTAGATATATAAAGATACTCCTAGTAACAATTTAGCAAACTATAATTTAGTGGAAAAAGGTACTGTTGGATTTGTGTTGTTTTTTTTTTTAAAAAAAAAAAAAGACTTGATATTTAAGGATTTTAAAAAGTACCACACAATCATCTCTTCTACAGGTCCGGTAGGAATGGAAGGGAGCTTCCTCTATCTCTTCTTAGTAGAATCATCCTGAAACTATGGGATAGATAAGAATTTTGTTTCAATTCATTTTTAGAAAAAAATAGAAAATATTTGCAAGGTTCTTCATATCCAGGATGGCAAAAACTTGAGATGAAAAATGAAGTGTGAGGAAAAAACAAACAAAAAATGACAGAAAATATACATCCCAGTCTTTGAAGGCCTAACTGATTCCACTGAATGAGGGTCCCCACTCCTTTTTTTTAAAAAAAAAAATGAGAAGCATCTTGAATACCTATTAGGCAGATACTACTATTGTCTTTGCCATGTTGGATACAGATAGGCCTATTAAATTTGGTTTAATTTAGTGGGAGACACGTTTGTTTTGCTTTGGTTTTGAACAATTTCCCAATAATGTGAACACTTTTGAAACAAAAAGAACCTGAGATATTATTAATTTGAATGTAGGAAGAAGCAGAATTGATAGATTTCCCCATCCCTCAACACTGGGGTTCCCAGGAATCCAGTTTTGTAGAGGACATTCCATCAAGTCAGGCTGATTAGGGCACACCCCAAGAGAGTGGACACCAGCCACACTTCCATCACTAGACTGTTCCCTGAATATTTGGTATCTATACAGCAATCAGACCTTACATACTAATTCTGGGGGGGTCTGTCTAATAACATCTGCAAGGCTGTCTCCTATATGTCAAGGCTGACATTGAGCAGCAGAATAAAGTTCTCATTTCATAGTCACTGGGATGCCATTGTGTGGGCTTTAGGATTCTGAAATCACACAGGAGACCTGAGACCTCATGAGAGTCTTTCCTCTCATGAGACTTGAGGTGTCTTTATAGAGACCTATCTCATGTGTCACCTGGCAATCCTGCTTAACGCTTTCTTCTTCAGTTCAAACGTATCATTCTGGAGTAAAAAAGATCCCTTTTATCTTGTCAGCTGATATCCTTCAAGGAATGATGACAGCTGGAGTTGCTGACATCCGTATTATAGCATTCTTGGTGTATCTGTTTCTCATCTTGAACCAAGATAACATAGGAAGTCAGTTCCTTCCAAAATGAAAAATATGGCACCACATGGAAAAATAGTTCTCCTAGACCATCATTCAGGTTATTTTATGAAAGTGTCATTAGCAGAGCAAATAGGTGAATGTTGTGATTATATTGAAAATGGTTGTGAAAACTTTATATCTTTTCAGCGTGTGAGAGAGTTTTGACATCTGGAGCAATGGCAGGGGAGTTACAAGTGATAACAGAACAAAGGAGGGAAATGTAGGGCTAATGTTGTGCACTAGGTAGACATTTGGACTGGGTGTTGAAAGATCCCAATTCAAGTTCCCACTGAGCATAAAAGTAAGGGGTTATTCAGACATTGTTTTTATTAGAGTGACTATGTGAATAATCTCACACATGCATTCCAGTTTTGTTGTTCTACTAATTTTTAATCAGAACCGCATCTGTTTACATCTGTTTACATCTATGTGAGCTCTGTTGCTCATGCATGTTCAAGGCATGCAGAGTTTTATCCTAGTTAATCCTGGGTCTATTCACATCAGTTATTCACACAGCTGACAATGTAAATTCCCGAGATCGATCATCCTGAGTTAAGGGGGGGTTGGCAGCCCCCCTCCACGTACTTGGGTGCATTCAAAATGCATGTGAACAAAAAAGATTCAGCCCACATTCTGTAGGAATTATTTTCACTGTCTGAATAACCTCACAATGGATGATCTTCACCTACTCTCTCTCTCTCTCTCTCTCTGCCTGAGGATAAAGTGGAGAGGAGAAGATCTATATATGCCCTACTTTGAGTTCATTGAATCAAGATATAAACATAATTAATAAATAAATAAATTTATCTCAAGAATGCAAAGGGAGAAGAAATGCTTGTGTGCGAGGATAAAATTTGATTTGTTGCAGATAAAAGGGAGCAAAGCCTTTTCTTTTTTAAAGGGAAAAACATCTTGCTAAGGATATGTTTCCAAATAGCTCTTTCATTTAAAGTATTGTGCTGCTGTAATAGTGATTGATGCTGCATTTTGTTTACTGCAGAGGGACACAAATTGAACATTTAACAGAGTGGGACATTGTTCCTTCAGCTTTACACACTTCAGGAGATGAAATACGTAGAGAGATGCTTAT
Organism: Phrynosoma blainvillii; assembly: GCA_026167975.1. Classification (NCBI taxonomy): domain Eukaryota; kingdom Metazoa; phylum Chordata; class Lepidosauria; order Squamata; family Phrynosomatidae; genus Phrynosoma; species Phrynosoma blainvillii. The sequence continues at coordinate 225,567,795 of JANUYF010000003.1, read as the reverse complement.
TTTTGTGGATCAATGTACTAGTAGATCTAGCCCCAGCCTTTTTAGGCTGGTAGCTATATGAGTTTTTACTGAGCACAAACATTATTTTTTTTAAAAAAGGTCTTTGCTGAAGAAGAGGAAATGTTGTACATTATAAAAGGGAGGGCAGTGCGCAAGAGCAAAGCATGGACAGGTTACTTTTTGTCTGCAATTTCCAGAATCCCTCAACCAACATTCACATTGGCTTGAAGTATTTGGATGTGCTATACAGCAATGGAACATCAGTGGAGATATTTAATTCTATTTATAACTAATAAAGGAAAATAGCACAATGGAAAGCATCCCCATTGGGCTGGTTTTCTCAGTGAGCTTTTGATCTTTAGCATAGTTCTTGTCATTGACATGAATCCTGAGGTTTTCAATTTGCCTGAATGGCAGCAAGAAACACAGAAAAGGCCACTCTGATGCTGGTGCTTGTGTGCTTGATTTGACAAGGAAACATGGGATTTCCTAGAGAACACATTGTGAGCTTCTGGGCTCACAATAAAACACCAAGCTGAGAGTTGGAAAATTGTCTATGCAAATGCAGCAGACACCTGTATCATTACTGCTATAGATACAGATGTACTATCTATAGATATAGGTATAGCAGTTCCATACTATACCTGGCTGCTCAGGAGTATGTCCCATTGAGTTCCATGGGGCTTCTTCTCAAGTACAGTTGGCCCTTCATACCCACAGATTCTTTATCCATGGATTCAACCATCCATGGCTTCCAAATATATACATTCCAAAAAGCAAACTTTGATTTTGCCATTTTAAGAGACATAATTTTACTACCTCATTGTATTTAATTTTAAATCGGGCTGCATCTAAACCCTATCACAAAGAATTTTACTGCCAAAATCACCACCCAAATGAAGCTTGGGTCCATCCCTGCTCCCATGCACTTCTTTTCGAAACCAGGAGTTTTCCAGCTTAAAAAATGCCCACTGGAGCACTCCTGGAAGTGGTGATGGACTAGGGCTGCATTTGGGCGGCAAAATCTTTATGATAGGGTCCGGATGCAGCCCAATTTAAAATTAAATTCGATTCAGGTAAAATGCTTTATTAGTCATGCAATAAAGTCCTTCATGAATATGATGGTAACATGGCACAAATACAGTACCAGTCCCTGGTGCACGGGGGGGGGGGGGGGGGGGATACTGCACATCCACATCAGACACTTTGAGATTTCTGGTTGATTATACATTGTTTTAATATGGGATTCTATGTCAGCTAGGCCTGCTGAGTGTTATAGTCCAAGAGCATTGGATGGGTCTGTTAAGATGAATCTCACTCACCCAACTATTTTCCTATTTTTGCTGCCCCATAGGTTTTGTCATCCCTCCACTGCCACCAATTTTGTTCTCCCACCTCTGCCACCTATTTGTAACAAGCATCTGTACTTTTTAAAATATTTTCCTTATTAATTTGTGACACTGCTACCTATATGTGATGGTCACTTTATTTTTCTAATGTACACAAACTCATATGTGAAACTAAGGGGCTATGCAGACAGGCAAAAAGAGGTGCTTCAAGAGTGACTTTCCATGTTAGAGAGTGACTTGTAGGCATGGTGTTTAGATGATGCACGCCTAAAAGTCTCCAGGAAACTGGAGCCACTTTTTCCACTCCTTTGGTGAAGATGCACACCTTCGCATGTGCATATGTATGCAGCGACACTGGTGCACCAGAAAATGATCATATAAATGCACCACCGCACGTGTGCTGGAAATTGAGTCAGTGAGCCAGAGCATGTGCCCTAGGATGCAGGCTTTAATTTAAAGCACCCTATACTTCTAGGTGTGGATGCACTGGTGCAGGTGCGCTTGAATATTAGAACCCTAACCCTAATTGTAACCCTATGCATGCGCACTAGCAACTGTCCTCTATTATGACAATAAATGCATTCTGTTGCATGTACGCTCACTGTCAGCATGCACAACAGTTTGCATGAAAAAGGCTTTTGTGACCTCTTCTGTGCAGGTGTGCAGGTGTGCATATAACCTGCACACCACTTCCTGGCATGATTGGGGGGACTCCTGGAGTAACGTTTGTCCATGTGTCCTGTTGACCATGTTCCTTCCATGACCACCAGCTACAGGTATCCAGTCTGTCCACACAAACCTCCCTTGCATGTATCTCTCCCCTCCCCCCTGATCTGTGTAGGACATGTTTTGTGGAGGATAACAGAGTAGGTGTTTTTTCAGTTGACAAGGATGGCACAATCAGACAGTGGCACCTGTCTACAGCACCCATTACTTGAGGGAAGCTGAGGTCAGTGAATCCTTGCATAATATGTGGGTGTATGACAGGTCCTGCGCATGTCCACAGGCATACCGAACTTCGGCCACCTCTACAGACAAAATGCCAGACTGTATGCCTATGACAGGTCCTGTGCAGGTACGCAGGTGTGCAGGTATGTGCTCCTGAGCACATGTGCATGCATCTGAGAGAACAAAAACAAAAACAAAAAATTAAAGTAGCTGCTGCCCACCCATGCAGTTGCTTCATCTCCTTTTGCAGTGTCCTTGGGGCTGGCTGTGCAGTTGCTGGGGCTTCAATACAGCCTCAGAAAAGCTGTGTTGACTCCCCCCAGTGGGGTTGCTCCGTCCCCATTTAGGGCATCCTCGGGGCAGGCGGGGCAGTTGCTGCAGCTTACAGAAAAGGCAGCTTCAGGTACTTGTAGATGTCAGTAGTCTGGTTACTTATTCAAGTTTCAGACAAGCCAGTATTTGAACAATAATAAAACTTTATTTCAAAAATTATTTGAACAATATTTCACTTCTTGAGATGTTTTATGCACTTGTCACTTCAAGGTCTTGCTGTGTTGGTTTCAATTTGTTACAGTTACAGTTTCCTTCGCAACACTCTCTCCAGAAAACAATAGTTACTTTTACCCAGGACCCACACAATCCTTATATTAGGTTACTTTCCTGTTAGCCACCAAGGCTATATAACACCACAGCAACTCCCTCTCTCAGAGCTCTGTATGTGTCCTGAGTCCCTCACTTCTGGACTCTAACCCTAACAGTCCCTATCTAACTCTAATGGTCACCAACAGACCTAGTTATCCTCTCCAGCCTCCAATTTGATTGGCTGGCTCCAGCTCTCTTCCTATTGGTTGTTGCTAGGCTGGCCAAACTCTGCCTTCTCTCCAAAAGGTCAGATATGGTCCGCTCCTATCTTAGAGATGAAAACAAAGCCCTGTGAAATACAACTTGGGCTATAATCCTCAATATATAAGAAGAGCCCTGATAGATCAAACCAAAGTGCCATATAGTCCAACATTTAATTCACCTAGTGGTTCACCAAATGCATATGGAAAGGCCACAAATAGGAAGTGAGTGTAATAGCTCTGTCTTTTTACTTAGCACAGCTGTGGAAGACTCTTAGGTGATAGGAATCCCATTGGTCCCCATGTAAAATCCATTTAAGTGCGTGCTGCAGCAGTGGCTGCAAAATGGATAGTGTTTGCCTCCACATTTTGGGGGCAATCCTGTTAGTGTTTGTGAGGGATCTCTGGGTCTCTCCATGTGAGTGTGGCTTGTATGTGCATGTGTTCCTTTTTGGATGATGTACAAGGAGATATTCTCTAGCCCTTTGTCTTTCATTCCAATCCTCTCCACAGCAAGGGTCAAACCTTGAGGCTAGCTGAATTGCCTCCTTCATCCTCATCATCTGAATTGCCTCCTCCATCTACCCTGTCTGCTCATAAACAGCAGAGACAGGGGCTGTTCCCAGGGTTTGGCAGCTGCCAGGGAAAGAGGGAGGACACATAAATGCACAAGTGGTGCATGCTCCCTCTGTGTAATACTGGATCTCAGCCTTTGTTTGCAGGAAGCTTCTAGGAGACTCTGCTCATAAACAAGGCCCTACCCTAGGAACTGGTATTGAGGTGTACATTGCCTACAATATTGGTGGTAACATTAGCTGTCGTGACTAGCAGTCCTTAATAGACTTATCTTCCATGAATTTGTTTAATCCCCTTTTAGAGCCATCCCAAATGACAGCAATCACTATAGGCCTAAGCAGACTGCCAGAAATAGTGCACATTAAATTGAGGCACTGCCCTGGCTCAGTGCTAGGGAATCATGGGAACTGTATTTTTTTCTGGGACATTGAGCCTTCTCTGTCAGAGAGCTCTGGTGCCACAATAAATTACAGTTCCCATGATTCCCTAGCACTGAGCCAGGGCAGTGCCTCAATTTAATGTGCACTATTTCTGGCAGTCTGCTTAGGCCCTATATCATGTTGTAAAGAATGCAACATCATTATCTGTCCTGGATCTCCCACTATACAGCTTCAGTGGATAAACTCGCATTCTAATCTGATGAAAGAAGAAAACCTTTGCTTTATCCATTTTCTCCACATGGCTGGTTCTATACATCTTTATCAGGCCCTCTTGTGAGGCTACTGCCACCCTGCAGAATTAATGCAGTTTGCCATTGTTTTAACCATCGTGACTCCATCCTATGGAATCATAGGATCTGTAGCTTGTTCTTGCACCAGAGCTCTCTGACAGAGAAGGCCAAATATCTCACAAAAGTACATTTCCCAGAATTCCATAGCATTGAGTCATGGCAGTTAAAGCAGTGTCAAACTGTATTATTTCTGCAGTGCAGATGCAGCCTTATTTACCTTTTAAAGCTGAATGGACCCAAATGTTGTGACCTTTCTTCAACCTCACCTTTGATAATGTTGGTTGCTCTTTACTGCATTTTATCCTTTCTGAGGTACCATTATGATTCCTCTCCCTCTGTGCATGTGTGTGTATGTGTGTGTTATATGCCTTCAATTGTTTCTGACTTGTGGCAACCACAAGGCAAACCTCCATATGTGTATCACAATAGATTTGTAATAAATGTATTGTGCTATTGGCGTTTCTGTTTTCAGTTCCTTTCTTAATGACACTGAAAGTGGAATTTCTGTTTTTCACAGCTAGTCAATATTTTCATTCAGCTGTCCACTACAACTGCAAAATCATTTTCCTACTTCCCAGTTCAGAACCCATCAGCAATAGCATGTAGGGTCTGCAATTTCACATGTGCCTCTTTCAGCGTGACTCACTTCTGAACAAACATGGCTTGGAGGGTAGCACTGTCACTCCCTTTGAAAGCTCAGTAATTTGAAAAGGAGTTGCATTATATTGCAAAGTGCTAATGAGCTTGCAGAAGAGCCAAAAGTGTTGCAAAGCAATTTGATTTGATCCACCCTCAGGTTATGGATGATTCTGTGTTCCAAAACAAATCCAAAAATGGGGGAATCCAGTCAAGCAAAGAATAACTGACCAGAATAAAAAGTAAATATGATGCTTTTAAAAACTGGGATCTCACACACAAAACAGAAGACAGTGGATCTTAAAAGAAGGTGGTTTTGAGAAGGTATGATGGGTAGAGGCTCCTATCAGTTTCCTGAAATGAAAAATACCTCAATGGTTCAACATTTCTAAGCTTAGCTTTTTGGAAACACAGGTCTCATGTGCACTGCAGAAATAATGCACTTTGACATTGCTTTAACTGCCTTGGCTCAAGCTTGAGATTGTAATAATAATAATAATAATAATAATAATAATAATAACATTTATTTGTACCCCGCCCCTCTGACAAGCAATCGGGGAGGCTTACAACATTAAAAATTCCATACAAAATAATACAGATCACATAGATAAAACCTAAAAATCCCCCCAAACCCACCCTCCCTTAAAAATTATTCAACAAATTAATATATTAAAACATATTAAGATGAAACTCATAAAAGCATCTCAAGAGACAAACAAAACAGCAGCAACTACTGACAAAAATGGGGAGGAGGAGAAGGGCAGAACTCCTAAGGCCGGGAATCTAGTCAGGAAAGGCCTGCAGGAAGAGATCCATCTTAACAGCTTTTTTAAAGCTGGTTAAGGTCGTGATCTGATGGATCTTGTCCGGCAGGCTGTTCCTTAGTCTGGGAGCAGTTGCTGAGAAGGCCCCCTGGGAGGTTGCCGACAGCCTAGTTTTTGTCGGCTGCAGCAGATTCCTCTCAGAGGACCAAAGTGCATGGGGTGGATTGTATGGGAGGAGGTGGTCCCAAAGATAGGTTGGACCCAAGCCATGGAGGGCTTTAAAGGTAATAACCAACACCTTATACTGGGCCCGGAAACTGATAGGCAGCCAGTGGAGAGACTTTAGTACAGGTTTTATATAATCTCTCCTAGATGTACCCAATACTAATCTGGCTGCCATGTTCTGTACTAATTGAAGTTTCCGGACCAAGCATGAGGGTAGCTCCAAATAGAACGTGTTACAGAAATCAAGACGGGAGGTTACCAGCGTGTGTACCACAGTTTCAAGGTCCCTTACTTCCAGGAAAGGGTGCAGCTGGTGTATCAGCCGAAGCTGATAACATGCACTCCTGACCATTGCATTTATCTGATTAGTTATCTGGAGCGACGGATCCAGGAACATCCCGAGACTGCAAACACAGTCCTTCATGGAGAGTGTGACCCCGTCCAGGACTGGAGGTTGTATCCCAATGCCTGGTTTCGGGCCCCTACTGTGAGCATCTCCTCCAAAGATCTTGCAGGATCTTACAGTGCGGAAAGGAACAAGTGGGTTCAGATTAACAGGAACATTAGGATTTTTCCCCACAGTCATTTGAAACTTTGTGTGCACATGAATTTTTTTTTAGAACAACAACAACAAAATGTTCTAATTAAATCACAACAAATTCAAAGGAAAAAAACTGTGGGTGGGTGGGTGGGTGATGAACCTTAATTATAATAATTCATACTTCACATAACTAATCACATTTTTTTAAAGTTACAAGTGGTTATTGTTTATGACAGTGCAATTTTTAACAATTTTAAGCCAATTGGTAACCACCTAAAGCTTTAGCCATTTCCTCAAGGCCAGTTCTACATTGGCCGTAAGAAGACACTTTCACACAGAAGACCTGGGGTGCCATGAAATGGCAGCAAACAATTAGTTAGTTTCTTAGTTATTTTTATATTTTACTGGCGAGGGTGGGGAATGGTGCTTGTGGAATGTTCTCCCTCATTTGACAAAATAAAATGGCTGGCTTTAGTGTACCTAGGAAGCCAGTAGTTGCCTTGGGCCAACTCTTGTTTAATTGGTAGGAGCAATTTTAATCACACAACCTATGAACTGGAACTCTTTAGTACATTTGTTAATGATGAATTTCATAAGACTGTTATTGTGCTTGAGGAAGGGACTAGGCATGTTCAGCAGCATTTCTGATTTTCTAAGCTATTAACCTTTTTGTAGAATTTTCAGTGATTTCCAAAGCACCGTTGAATGGGATTTCTATGATGTGCTAATGATCTTCACAATGAGATCCATGACAATGAGATCTGAGAAGGTATGACTAAAACTGCCTCCTGGGTGTCTTTGAAGATCTCTGTATAAAATACACAGAAGCAGAAAAAGAGGCCTTGCCTAGGCAATTTTATTCCCTCTTTTTATATATACATGTATATAATATGCAGATTCCAGTCTTTGAAAATAAACATGGCAATCAGAATGGTATGACTGATTTGAGATGGAAGCATACCATGAGATTTCAGAAGGTGGTGTAGCTTCATGGCAATCCCTTTTGAAGAGTTTGAAACTTCACCACTTTTTAGTGGGCCCTTGATATCTACTCGGATTTGGTTCTAGGATTCATCTCCTGTGGATACCACAATTTGTGGATGCTCAGGACCCATTAAATACAGTGGCATGGTAAAATTTTGTCCCTTATATAGAATGACAAAATCAAGGTTTGCCAACTGTATAGGTCTGGCTTTCAGTGGAAAAAAGAGTGCCTGGGTGGCACTGCCATTTCTGCATCCTTTTGGGGCTGACCCTATCAAAACTGAGCAGGACCAGTCATTTCAAAGTACGGAGATGCCAAAACAGGCAGAAGATTCCCAGGACCCTGGGTGGGAGAAAAATGGATGGAGGGAAAAGTTGGTCTGCACTCTTTGACACCTCCCTTGTGTTCTCAGAATCAAAATCTTTCCTCCCCTGCCCCCACATTGTTTAATGACATAGAAATGTCACAGTCATATCAACCTGTGTTTGTCTGTACCCCCTCAGCCAGTTGCAATGAAGGAAGGAATACTCCCTTCAAAGCAGTATTCCTAGAATCCCTAGACCCAGACGTGCAGATGGTATATGTCACTTCACAACACTCTATACATATATAGATACGCAGATCTCCTCCACAAAGTCCAACTCCACTGCTTTATTATGTTATTCCTAGAATCCCTAGACCTCCCGGATATGTGAAGATGACGACCAATCTGTGCACATGATTGGGTATTGGATTTTATTATATGGATTGTGGGTTTTTTATTATTGTTATGATTTTATATATTGTATTTTATATATTGTATTTTTCTATATTTCTCTGTAATCTTTTTGGGGCTGACTTCACCACTTTTTTAGTGGGCCCTTGATATCTACTCGGATTTGGTTCTAGGATCCCTACGGATCGAGGTGGGAAAATACAAATAAAAACTATTATTATTATTATTATTATTATTTATGGAAGAGTCCTTATTTTCTGGAAGCCCATGCCAGCAAAATGTGAGTTTTGGAAAGTCCAGGGCTGGTTAGGTTTTGAGTATGAATGGCCCTGGAGGCAGATTGAGTGTCTGTCGCAAAAGGACCAGCCTGGTTTAGATACAGAAAGGTTTCTTAGAAGAAAGTTGGCCAGCAGGTGATGACATTGTTCATATCAGATATAATGGGAATAGCTGTCAACTGTAGATCTTCTCATGTATACATGTATACATGTGAAATATGATACATATTATGTAATACATAGTATGCTATTTAAAATAATTCATTCAATAATTGCAGTTTTAGAGCACTCCATAATCAGAGTTCTGTGAGGCATGTACAATACATTTAAAAAATGGAAACAAAAAACAATGAACAAAATCAGCACATAGTAAAATCAAGGTTAACAGGAAACTAAAAAATATTGCAGCACATAAAACCAAAGTAAACTCAGTAAAATAGAAGAGGGCTAAGATCTAAACGCTTCAGGAACACCTATGAAGTTCTATGTGAACCTATGAAGGGTACACCTATAAAACATTATGCCAGCCTCTCTGAGAGAGGCATTCTGCAGACAGGATTCAACCACTGAAAAGGCCCACTAATCAACAATCTCACATCATTTGATGATGAAATTAGAAAGTAACTCTTGGGTTATAACTTTAAATTGCAATCATTCTGTGTGGTCTAGCAGTTTCACTATTAGTAAGGATAATTAACAGTGGCATTAGTAAATATAGTAAAATTACATAACCTGAAGTAATCTTTGTAGAATACTCTACAAAGTTTAGCTGGGATTTCTAAGACTGATCTATAAGACCTAAGCGGAGCAGTGGAGGATGGGGGGCTTGGAGATGTCTCAACAAGGGTTGCCATGAGTTAGGGAAAACTGAAGTGCAGTTAACAACAAACAAAAAACTTACATTTTTGTCAGAAAAATATGTCCCATGTTAGGCCGATCATTTCTTGATCATTTGCCCTGTTCTCTTCTGCTATCAACTATTTATTATTTTTCCCTACTGCTTTTGATGTTCTTGCTTTGTAGTGTTGATAGCCACTTTGAATTTCAAGAGCAGGACAAGGAGGATACATTTCAGAATGTGTGTGTTTTGTTTTTGTTAGAGAGAATTGAAATGCATAAAGCATCATTATAGAGTGCCATTTTTCTTATACTGGCAAAATAAGAAATCTAGAGTTTTCTGAAGTGAGCATTCTGTGTAAAATGCTTCCTAACCCCTACATGTTGCAAAGGTCTTTCTGCTTGTTCTGAATCAGATGCTATAAAAGCAGATGGTGTTGTGATCCAGTTGTAGTTTTCTTTCAAACTTTTATGTCAGGCATCAGATAATTTCTTTAAACTTATATATAAAAGTTATATTCTCTACTGAATATATATTCCTCATGGTAGATTCTATCTCCACTGTGACAAGGCAAAGAGGAACAAAGGTTTCACTTTCAGAAGTCTCTTCCTATTACTCACTCTTCTATGAGTCATTGCTATTCTTTTCTGCTATGCCTTTTGTCACTGCTTTGAACAGTCCTCTTTTCTGTTACTAGCTTCAGGATGTCATTTCCCTATTATGGCTTTGTCTCTGAGTTCTTTGTCTCAGAGCTAGCATACCTTAGTTCTAAAGGAAGAAAATTAAATAGATCCTTACTAAATCTAGCTTTGTATGAGTCCAATCATAAATCGGCCCAGGAATGTTTGTACATCGGCATTTCGCTTCCTCGTGTTCATTTAATTTTTCCAGAACTACCCATTCCAGGTTGAAAGCCATATGTTGGTGTATCTAGCCAAATAAGGAGCCAGCATGGTGTAGTGGTTTAAAACTAGGACTAGGACTCTGGAGAAACCCCCTGTGATAGTTTTGCCTTAGGGTCACCATAAGTCAGAAACAGAAACAACAAAGACAAATAGTAGCTTCAGATTAATTCTGAGCATCAAGCAGGGTTGATTATGAATTACTATTCCTATGAAATATAGTGTTCAGTTCTGGATAACTTCCAACATATATAAACAGAAATGAAAAATATAGGCCTTAGTCCTAGTGATAGCCCTGATTAAAGCAGAACCATTGAACCACTTGTTGAATGATGAATCAACACTTATATAAATTCCACTGATTCAATTGGTTTACTCTAGTTAGGACTGTGTATAGAATCCAGGGCATGGAGTTATCTCTCATGGACGCTGATGCTAGGTTTCACTCTATTTCATGTGGCAATGTTTATCTAATTAAGGTAACATAGGGGGGTTGCAGACTGCCAGAAATAGTGCAAATTGAGTCCACTTTTAGGGTTAGGGTTAGGGTTAGGAAATCATGGGGACTGTAGTTTACTGTGGCACCAGATCTCTCTGGCAGAGAAGGCTCAATGTCCCAGAGAAAGAAAAAAAATTCCCGTGATTCCCTAGCACTAACCCTAACCCTAAAAGTGGACTCAATTTGCACTATTTCTGGCAGTCTGCATCCCCCCATACTCACCATGTCATAAACTGTGGACTTCATTGAGCTTAAGTTCCTAATGAGCAGTGATCAGGCCTACTGTCTTATCATACATACTATGAAACATATTCAAGGGTGTCTGTGTTGGCCATATAGCAAAGTACAATGACATCCAAAATCCACAAAACAGTGATTCCTTTATTCAACTAACCAAAATGCACAAAATATTTGATGCAAGCTTTTGAAGCTCCACTGGCTTCTTCATCAGGCAAATGAGTTAAAAATCATACAGGAGAAAAACAATTTTAAAATGACAGTGCATTTTCTTAATGTGTTGTTGTTGTTGTGTGCAAGCAGATCCCTCCTCCTTCTGGCCATGTGGCACTGAGAACAAAGCATTTCAAAGTCCAGGAGATAAAATTTGAATTCTATTAGCAATACAAAAAAGTACTTCATCTGAAACCCAAGATGTCTCCATCTTGCACTATGGGTGCTTCCTCTTCTCTCCCACCTGATTCCTCTTCAAACTCCCCTCTGTACATGTTGGTTTCACTTCTGAGTCCTATATTTATTGTAACCATTGTACAATATTGTAACTTATCATAACTGGGGGGGGGGGAGGGTGTACATCTGATGGGGCGGTACATCTGGTGAAGCTGGCATGGCTGCTGGGAAAGTAAGAAGCTGCAGTCATGTCAGAGCCCAAACAACCTCCAGAGGCCATAGCATTGCCCTCTTCAGAGGCTGCTGGAGACAATGCCTTTTGTTCAGGCTCTGGCATGGCTGCAGCCATGCCAGAGTCTAAATAGCCCTCTGGAGGCTATAGCATTGCCCTCTCAAGCCATGGTGGCTCCTGGGGGTGAAGTGCCATTTGGGATGCACCCACACCATATCCCAAATGGACCTCTGGAGGCTGCGGCAATCCACTGCCCCCCAGTATTGGGTGATACCAATTTCAGAGATGCCATTGATTGTAACACATCGCATAACCACAAGATGTGACTTGCCTTACAACCATTTAACCACCATCATAGGCATATTTGGTGAGGACACAAGAGAGAGCCTTCTTGGTGGCTGCTTCTACAGTATGGAATTTTCTCCCTAAAGAGTTAGATTAGCCCCTTCTTTTGGCTGGCCAGCACAAGCCCAAGGCTTTGTTGACTCAGTTTTTTGTGTGGTTTTTTTTACTGTTAACTGGCTGTTGCAGAAGACTATTTAATCAGGGAGTGCTGTATTTTTATTGTCATTATTTTAACTCTTTTTGTTTTAAATTAAAGTTTTTAATACACTTGTTTGTACTTGTGTGTGTGTTTAAAAACTTGGATTATTCATTATTTTGTTTTAACTTGGGCCTCAGATATTAATAAGGTTGAGATAAAAATAAAATAAAATAATAAAATAAACATTATTGGGATAATAATGGCACTGTGTCACATGCATAGTATAATTTTTTTTGAAAAGTGCTGCCAAAGGTCAACAAAGAGAGTGACAACAGTGACAATGCAACAGTGCCATGTGGTTACTTGTTGCGGTTACTCTTACTTGTGAATGCATCCTTCACAATACAAGATTGTGCGTTTCTATAGTTTGATTTGCAGCGACATTGACAACAGAGATGACAGACCAATGTTCAAGAGAAACACTTCTTTAAGAAAATGGGAGAGACTGAACTGCAGTGACTGTTATGCCAATGACTAATGTCACCATTGAACCAAGCAATGACTGGTGTCCTGTTAGTGACATAACTCCACTGTAACCCTGGCATATTTTTTTTTATTCATTAGTAAGGTAAACAGCATTCTGTACAATCATGCTGGCCACATGATCACAGAGTAGTTTCTGACAACTCTGACTCTTCAGCTTAGAAACGGAGATGAGCACCGCCCCCTATGGTAGGACACAACTTGACAATCTCGTCAACGGGGAATACCTTTGCCTTTACCTTTAACGGAGGAATTCAACATGTCTCTTGTGCAACAACCCCCACCACCTCAGAACTCACTTTTCTCCTGTGACTCTCAGCAACATGAGCATGTAGTGACTGGGGCTACATCTACATATTAGAATTAGTGCAGTATGTCACCATTTTAACTGCCATGGCTCCATGTTATGGAATTCTAGGATGTGTAGTTTTGTGAGATGCTTGGCCTTCTCTGCCAGAGAGCTTTGGTGCTCACCAAACTACAAATCCCAGGATTCCATAGGCTGTTGCCATGACAGTTTGAACAATGCCAAACTATATTAATTCTATCATGTGGCAGCATCCTGAGAAAGCATTAGAAGGAGTGGAGGAGTATCTGACTATGTCATTCTCCTAGACTTCCAGAAGACCCCGAGAAGGTGCCAGAGGATATTTTTGTTGTTGTGCATTCAACTATAGGGACATAGCCATACACTCTGTTCCTTGCTCTCCCACAGCCACTATGACTATGGTCCTTATCACATGGGGTCTAAAGCAAAGATAATCCAAAGTCTTTCTATAGCTAAAACGTATTATCTCCCCATGTTTACACACGACGTTGCATCCAAACTGGAGAGAACCCAAAGCTCTTCCGTAGCGAATGGGGAGCTTTTGGCATTCGTTTTTTTGAGGAAGTACACGCCAGCCTTCGGAGTAGTTTCGCAATACCCGCGCAGTCGAAATGTTTATAATCACACCATGCATGTTGTGAGGCAGGTTCCCGTCACTACCCAAGATACCTCGCGGTATTTCCCATGGATCTGTGAGGAGGCGCCATATGACGTCTACTTCCTGTTCGGATGGCCGACAAACCGAATGGGTAACCATTGTTCTATGCTGTGAGGGCGATCTGGTTTATATTTTTATATTTGCGCCGCGCGCTAAGGATTTGTCGCGGGGGAGAGTGATACCCGTCTGGGGGGGGTGGTGGTGGAAATAATTGTGGTGGAGGCAATATTCCATAGCGTTTTTTGGTTAAGAATTCAGGTTGATGTGGGGGGTTGAAAAGCTTTTTTTATTCTGATGCTTCCCTTCTCTACTCCCTGACAGCAACAGCCCTGGCCTCGTTTTACCTGGTCGGCGTTGATGTGTGTAAGTGCTATTTTGATTACATGTATTGAAGTTATTCATTGCAATAAGTGATATAAAATAAATGAAATAGGCCATAGAAAGCCAGTGGGTGACCTTGAGATAGAGACTGCCAGAATTAATGCAGCTTCAGATCACTTTAACTATCCTGGCTCACTGCTAGGGAAACATGGCAATTTTTTTTTCTCAGAGCTGTCAGAGAGCTCTGACAGAGAGCTGTCAGAGAGCTCTGGTGTCAGAGAGCTCTGGTCTGTCAGAGAGTTCTGGTGTCCATGATACCCTACCATTGAGCCAGGACAGACAAAGTGGCCTCAAGTAGGAACATTCCTGGCATTCTGCACAGGCTATTGAGTCACATTCTCTCACCCTAACAGGAGGGCAAGGAATGTTTCTCCTCGGGACAAATATTGCCCAGAAAAACCCAAGATAGGTACATCGCCCATGAAGTTCATTGCGGGAGCCATGCCAGCCCTGAGTTTGCAAGAAGTTATTCATCATGGCACACACTCGATAAACCCTTCCTTGGGGGGTGCAGACCGGCTCAGATATGTACTTTGAAAAGTGGAGGAATGCTCCATTGATACATTTGATGTTGGGTAGATAGATGGATACATGGATAGATGGGGAGATAGATACATAGAGGGAAGAGGGATCTCCATGGCTGACTTTGCTCCACCTCCACTTTCTTCATGCAGAGAATGTGGAGGAGAAGCAAGCAGTGGTCAAACAGTGCCTTCAAAGCTGGTTTAGACCAATGGTTGGGACCTTGCTAGTTCTCAAATAACCATCTGACAGCACCTTAATTTTGCTCCTCCTTAAATTTCTAGTGGGTGTTTGGATGGGGAGCTGGCTTTATCTTTCCCTGGACTTCCCAGGAGGTGGAACACAATGGGGGAATACTGGGAAGGCAAGAAAAGTTAGCATGCAGTTAGTATGCACTATAAAACCTATCCAAGGGCTTTTGCAGACTGCTAGAAATAGCAGATTGAGTCCACTTTAAGGGTTAGGGTTAGGGAATCATGGGAACTATATTTTATTGTGGCACCAGAGCTCTCTGACAGAGAAGGCTCAATGTCTCAGAAGAAAAACAACAATTCCCATGATTCCCTAGGACTAACACCAACCCTTAAAGTGGACTCAATTTGCACTATTTCTGGCAGTCTGCAAAGGCCCCAAGTCCTCACATAAGAGGACTCCTTCAGATAGTTCTCCCCTTCAGATGGTTCACAAAGCATTGCCCCCCACTTTGCCACAGGGAAAATGAGGAAAAGTGAAATCCGCCTTGTGGCTGAAGGATCAGTATGAATAACTCCAGCAAGCATTTTGACCGGGGAAGCAGTTATGTTAGAGGTATGACCCTGCTTCAGAACATCCAAGTCACAAGCCAAAAATATGGACAGATTCTATCTGTTGGAGATAAACAGTTTTGGGTTGGAAAAACCAATGGTCTAAGGGCCTTTGCAGACTGACAGAAATAGTGCACATTAAATTGAGGCACTGCCCTGGCTCAGTGCTAGGGAATCATGGGAACTGTAATTTATTGTGGCACCAGAGCTCTCTGACAGAGAAGGCTCAATGTCTCAGAAAGAAATACAATTCCCATGACTCCCTAGCACTGAGCCATGGCAGTGCCTCACATTAAAGTGCACTATTTCTGGCTGTCTGCAAAGGCCCTAAATTGTTAGCTAGGAAGATAGATTGAGATAGATTGATAGATGGATAGATAGATAGATAGATAGATAGATAGATAGATAGTTGGATGGATAGATAGATAGATAGATAGATAGATAGATAGATGGATAGATGGATGGATGGATAGATAGATAGATAGATAGATAGATAGATAGATAGATAGATGTAGATACATACATACATGCATAGGTGGATAGGTGGGGAGATGGGTACTTAGCAAGCTGGATAGAAGGGTCGATGGAAGGATACAGGTAGGTAGATGGATAGATGGATGGATGGATGGATGGATGGGTAGATACAGAGAAAGACAGATAGCTGGTAGATAGATAGATAGATAGATACATAGATAGATACATGCATAGGTGGATAGGTGGGGAGATGGGTACATACCGAGCTGGATAGAAGGGTCAATGGAAGGATACAGGTGGGTAGATGGATAGATGGATGGATGGATGGGTAGATAGAGAGAAAGACAGATAGCTGGTAGAAAGATAGATAGATAGATAGATAGACAGATAGAAATTGAGATAGATAGATAGATAGATGGATGGGGTCGCTTCTTGGACAGATACATAGATAGAGAGAGACAGATATAGCTAGATAGATAGATAGATGAAACTATTACTAGATGTATAGGTAGATAGATAGCTCGATCGATAGAGGGATACATAGATGGATGGATATATGGATACATAGATAGCTACATAATATGCTTCTCTCCTTGGCCATTAGTGATATCATTTCCTATTTTGTTTTCGGCTGATTGTGTGTCTTGTATATTACAGGTCCACTTTAAGATACCTCGACGGCTGGAAGAAGTGGGAGTACTCTGCCTATCTGTGTGTTCATTTCCCCCCCCCCTACCCATTCAAGACACATTGGATACAAGAAATAAATAAATAAACACTTTATTTTGAGATTACAATGATTGTGCCTCTCTTGCTTCCATAGCACAAATCTACCTGGAGGGGTAGGAGTCTTAGGATTAGAAAAATAATAATAAAAAAAAAAACCACTCCCTGTTCCATCACAGGGCTGTGGGTGGCCAAAGGGTGTGACATTATAAATTATAACAATTATCTTGGTGGTGTGCCGGCAACGCGGAAATGTCGAACCCAGATTTCGACGGCATCAAGCCTTCTTTCGAATTCACCCAGCCTTCGAATGATGGCGCCTACGAGTTGCCTCACTGGGGGAAGAAAAGAACATAAGAGCAGTTTTACTACTTCCCTCATATTAACATGTAAGAATCTGGAGCATTAAGAGTATGTGCACAGGTGAGAAAATAAAAAACCGACATGGTGGCTCTTCCTCTCTGTCTGGCTCTTGGGGAAAATCTGCAAGCTCCAATTCTGCTTCCTCCTCCTCCTCCTCCTCCTCAATGGCACCTTGTGGGTCCACCACGGGGGGGATCTCTTCCTCCTCCATGCCTGCAGGTCTGGCAAGATCATTCTCCTGTTCCTCCTCCTGTTCCTCGGCATCAAGTGCAGCTTCCCTTCCTGCAGGTCTTGGGGCATCCTCCTCCTGTTCCTCCACCGATTCCTCCTCCTGTTCCTTCCCCTCTTCCTCCTCCTGGATTGCACCTTCTTGCCCCTCCATGGGGGGGAACTGTTCCTCCTGCCTGCCTGCAGGGATGTGCACTTCCTCCTCCTCCTCCTGGTGGGGTGGTGCACCCGCTGGCCTTGCTTCCCTTTCGTCCACACGCCCCATTGCTTCACCCACAGCAGGTGCTGTTGGGAAAAGATAGACAACATTAATCAGTGATGGTGAACAGCACTAACAACACAGTACACCTAAAAAAAAAAAAATTACAGTGAGCCTGTTTTGTTTGAGTGGCTTACCTGCAGGTCTCCTTGCTCTCCTCTCATCAGGACGGCCTGCACGCTCCCACAGGTCGAACCACTGGGCATAGAAAGGTGGCCTGCCTTCAGGGGGAGGATGGCCGTGGAACAGACGTCATATCCTGTAGAAGGCATTCCGCATAGCCTTGACTTTGGATCTTATTTGTAGCAAGGTTCTGCGGAACCCCCTACGGGCCAGCCTTCTCCTGATGGCCATATAAGCTGCCCTATTTGGCTGGCAGCTAGAACCCATTAGTAGTTCCAGGTGGGGGCTACGGGCCATTATGTGCAGCAGAGCCTGCACCTCCTCTGTGATCCAGACCTGCCACCTGTTTGGCATGCTTGATGTTTGGCGTCCAGGATCCAGAAAATAACTTCCTGCTCCGACAGGGGCCGCCAGAGCGGAAGTAACTTCAATGCGCATGCGCGAGGAACCGGTGCGTTCGCCATTGCACCGCGCACGAGGAGGGAAAAAAAATCCTCTGGCAGGGTGCACCGCGTGGCTGTTCACCTTGATTAATTTACAATTACATCACTTCGGTGACCACAGCGGTATCAGTGTAAAAGCTGCTCGGTGTTCCTCCATTTTACCCGCTGAAAAAATCCTACGGAAGGCTGCTCCGGTTGCCTGTTTGCCTTGCCTGTACTTTCGGTATACCGCCGTGGTGGTCATTGCGCCTTAATCAACCAAGGACCGCGGTTTCCCATCATTTTTCACTTTTTGGGGGGGGGCTTTCCTTCCTTTTTGGGGAAATGGCTTTATCTGCGCAGGAGGACAGCCAGAAAAGGCAGGGAAGGGGGGTCGCCTGGACCCATACCGAGATCATAGAACTGCTTGCTGTGTGGGGTGATGAGCGCATCCAGAGGGAACTGTATGCGAGCCACCAGAACCACAATGTATATGCTGAATTGTCCGCCAAACTCAGGGAAAAGGGGATCCACAGATCAGTTCCAGAAATCAGAAATAAGTGCAAGTCCATGAAATCTGACTACTCCAAAGTGAATAACCATAACAAGATTAGTGGTAACGCCCCAGCCACGTGTCCGTACTATACCCAGCTGGACACTTTTTTGAGGAACGACTGGTCTGTCTTCCACAAAAGGATCAGTAAAAGCATGAAAGTGGTACGGCAAGGCAACGCCGGGCCCAGCCAACAGTGTTCCTTACAGCCTCCTGAACCCTCACAGCGGCAGGAAGAATGCACGGCCACCGTTGTAACCCTGGAAGGTAGGAAACTGAGCAATATATGCTTTTCTGTGGTGTTCAAAGGTGCCTTCCCAATGGTTGGTGGGGTGGTGCTCCATACAGATCAGAACCAAGCATATGTTCCCCCGGGGCCCTTATTTTTTTGTTATTCCTATTACTATGGAACACTGGGAATTGCAGTTTGCTTCTGCCGTGCAAGCATGCAAAGCTGTGCCCACTAGGCCACATGGCATCCCCTTTCCATGGAATCATGGGATGCATTGTGCATGAGGTCATGGGTTAGCCAGGGTTTTGAATGCCCCTTCTCCTTGCTTCTGCAATGCAAGCATGCTATGCTGTGCCCACTAGGCCACATGGCATCCCCTTTCCATGGAATCATGGGATGCATTGTGCAGTAGGTCATTGGTTAGGCAGGGTTTAGAATGCCCCCTTTCCTTGCTTCCGCCATGCAAGCATGCAATGCTGTGCCCACTAGGCCACATGGCATCCCCTTTCCATGGAATCATTGGATGCATTGTGCAGTAGGTCATGGGTTAGCCAGGGTTTCGAATGCCCCTTCTCCTTGCTTCTGCCATGCAAGCATGCAAAGCTGTGCCCACTAGGCCACATGGCATCCCCTTTCCATGGAATCATGGGATGCATTGTGCATGAGGTCATGGGTTAGCCAGGGTTTAGAATGCCCCCTTCTCCTTGCTTCTGCAATGCAAGCATGCAATGCTGTGCCCACTAGGCCACATGGCATCCCCTTTCCATGGAATCATGGGATGCATTGTGCACTAGGTCATGGGCTAGCCAGGGTTTCGAATGCCCCTTCTCCTTGCTTCTGCAATGCAAGCATGCAATGCTGTGCCCACTAGGCCACATGGCATCCCCTTTCCATGGAATCATGGGATGCATTGTGCATGAGGTCATGGGTTAGCCAGGGTTTCGAATGCCCCTTCTCCTTGCTTCTGCAATGCAAGCATGCTATGCTGTGCCCACTAGGCCACATGGCATCCCCTTTCCATGGAATCATGGGATGCATTGTGCACTAGGTCATGGGCTAGCCAGGGTTTCGAATGCCCCTTCTCCTTGCTTCTGCAATGCAAGCATGCAATGCTGTGCCCACTAGGCCACATGGCATCCCCTTTCCATGGAATCATGGGATGCATTGTGCATGAGGTCATGGGTTAGCCAGGGTTTCGAATGCCACTTCTCCTTGCTTCCGCCATGCAAGCATGCAATGCTGTGCCCACTAGGCCACATGGCATCCCCTTTCCATGGAATCATGGGATGCATTGTGCAGTAGGTCATTGTTTACCCAGGGTTTCGAATGCCCCCTTTCCTTGCTTCCGCCATGCAAGCATGCAATGCTGTGCCCACTAGGCCACATGGCATCCCCTTTCCATGGAATCATGGGATGCATTGTGCAGTAGGTCATTGTTTAGCCAGGGTTTTGAATGCCCCCTTTCCTTGCTTCCGCCATGCAAGCATGCAATGCTGTGCCCACTAGGCCACATGGCATCCCCTTTCCATGGAATCATGGGATGCATTGTGCACTAGGTCATGGGTTAGCCAGGGTTTCGAATGCCACTTCTCCTTGCTTCTGCCATGCAAGCATGCAATGCTGTGCCCACTAGGCCACATGGCATCCCCTTGCCATGGAGTCATGGGATGCATTGTGCACTAGGTCATGGGTTAGCCAGGGTTTCGAATGCCCCTTCTCCTTGCTTCTGCCATGCAAGCATGCAATGCTGTGCCCACTAGGCCACATGGCATCCCCTTGCCATGGAGTCATGGGATGCATTGTGCACTAGGTCATGGGTTAGCCAGGGTTTCGAATGCCCCTTCTCCTTGCTTCTGCCATGCAAGCATGCAATGCTGTGCCCACTAGGCCACATGGCATCCCCTTTCCATGGAATCATGGGATGCATTGTGCACTAGGTCATGGGTTAGCCAGGGTTTCGAATGCCACTTCTCCTTGCTTCTGCCATGCAAGCATGCAATGCTGTGCCCACTAGGCCACATGGCATCCCCTTTCCATGGAATCATGGGATGCATTGTGCAGTAGGTCATTGTTTAGCCAGGGTTTCGAATGCCCCTTCTCCTTGCTTCTGCAATGCAAGCATGCTATGCTGTGCCCACTAGGCCACATGGCATCCCCTTTCCATGGAATCATGGGATGCATTGTGCAGTAGGTCATTGGTTAGCCAGGGTTTAGAATGCCCCCTTTCCTTGCTTCTGCCATGCAAGCATGCAATGCTGTGCCCACTAGGCCACATGGCATCCCCTTTCCATGGAATCATGGGATGCATTGTGCAGTACTGATGCAGTAGCATGCAATTCTGTTCTGTGACCACTAGGCCACATTGCATCCCCTTGGTATCATGGAGGAGTCCTCTGCCCCTTCTGTGAGGATGATTGCATGTATACATCGATTGATTTTTGATAATTGTTTCCTCTCCCCTATTTCTAACCCACAGTTCCACCAGCGATATCCGAGAACGAGAATGTGATAATACAACTGTTGCAAGTGGAACAACCAATGCAAATGGTATCTGATCCGCAGGAGGACATGGTTGCCGAGGACATGCCTGCATCGCCCGCTGCAAGTGATGGTAGGATATGGGTAGAGGTGGAAAGTCCATGGGAATTGTATTTTCGAAAGCAGCTTGATAAATACTACTTGACTCCTCACGTTTCCCTAAATTTTACTTTTTTTTCTTCATAGTAACACAGATCGGTATGGTGGGGCAACATGAACAGGCATTGCACTCGGAAGCTGTGGAAACACAGGACACTGCAGTACAGGAGCCCACACACTCACCACAGGAGAATCCTGTCCGGAGGGGTAAGCAATACTCATACTCACCTATCCAGCACACTGGTTGCATATGATGTGCGCATGGCCTGTGCACCCCACTCATAAAAAAACCTGTTTACAGGGTATGCCCTAGCATGGCATCGCAATGCACGATTTACTGCATGGAATGCACAATTGATAAATTCCTTGCATTTAGAAAAATTGATTGATTTATCTCCCAGTGTACCACGCACACAGCCACAAAACACACACAGACACACACACACATATAGAAATAACATTTACACCTGTACTTCCACGGCATTAACATTACCACAGGGACGGGCATCTCTTGTACAAATGGAAATTGCTTCCTCATATGTGACCTGGGGTACCTTCCACAAAGGAGAAAATGTGCTATGCATGTACAGCCTTTTTCTTACCTATGAGTGCTCATTACATGTGTTGCTCTCTTCCTCCAGTTCCATTGCGTAACGTAGTGCGCCCCGTGCCAACGGAACAGGCTATTCTGGATAGGAGAGCACGGAGGGGAGAACTCCTCGCACAGACAATACTTGACGACTCAAGGAGGGAGGGGCGCATTAACCGCTCCATGGCTCGAAAGCAACACCAGTCTTTGATGCGTTCCCTAAATAGTGACTCGATGACACTTGCAAGGCTGGAAAGGAGCCTTCGCAAAGGGTATACCTCAACAGCGCAGCACCGCAACCGCCTATACAGCTATTTGGATAGGCTGACTGCGGTTGCGGAGGGCACCCTTGGGCAGATGAAGCGCAGAAATGACTTGTTGGCGCGCAACCTGTCCTCCGAGCACCACTGCAGCAAAGGGGGCTTGCCTTCTCCACCTGGAATTACTGGGAGCCAAATTCTGTTTGAGGACTGTCCAGAGGAAGCCGCACCTGCCTGTCCGGCCCCTTCCACGGCACAGACAGAGAATGTGGAGGGCTCACAGTGCATGCACAGCAACCATGGACCCTCCCAAATCGAGACCACCCCTGTTCTTCAGATGGGGAAGCGAAGGATAAAGAAAAAGCAAATATACTCTCCTTCCTGAGGGTTTCCTGTCACCACACAGGGCCAGGGTAGTGTTATTGTTTGCAGTGACAAAGTTCAGCTAAGTGTTTTGTTACTGGTTTTCACAGTTTGGGTGTTGGGTATTGTTATGAGCACTGTTTTAATTAAATATGTGCTTCAATTGAGCAAAACGCACTTTTTTACTGAGACATATGTAATAAAGTCCATACACAGTTCAAAATCAGCGAGTTGATCATGTTATAGTGTATGTTAAGTAAGCGGGCAAGGCAAGGGTTCCTCTGAAAGTTGGACAGAAACACAGTTAAACACCACTCCTTAGGATGGGTACACTTGCACAATATCTCCACGAGTTAGGTCTCCCCACATCAGCCATGGGCCAAGTTATACTATTGACGGAATAACCCAACCTGGTGAAAGGGTTATGGAGGGAAGGCGGTTATGGGGAGAAAGAATGCCAAGCTACATGGGCCCCAGTGGAAGGGAGTTAATGTGAGGTAATGTCTTCTCTGATCATGCTATACCTTGTTACAATTAAGGAAGTGGATTAGACCAAGCATTCTAGTGCAGGAAATGGAAAGGGTCAATGGGTAATGGTAATGGCCCAGTGGGCCTTGAATGCAGCAGTGGTAAGTGGGCTTTAGTTCATCCTCGAGCACATGCAATGTCCAGATTGCCTAGACAACAACAAAATATTTACCAACACAATTAAAAACACTGCTAATGAAATTGAATACTATATATATAATACTAGCTGCCTAAACACACCTCTATATATCCATGTATGTATAGACATCAACATCCTTCATATATATATATAGATGGATAGATAGATACATGGGTGAGTGTGTGAATATATACATAGAAATGTATACATATAGTTTGCCCGTTATATAGACATAGCTGTATGCATATATTCGCATATAGATAAAAAAATAATACAGGAGCACACACGCACGAAGGTATATATATATATATATATATATATATATATATATATATATACATATGCCCATCTATAATGTAATCAGAGAGCATTGGTGTCTCCTTCATTTCCGTTATGTAAGCAGGCGCTGCATGCGCATCTGCCATTGATGTTTTCATTGCGACGTCCAGCATAGGTGGGGGGTGGCAATGGATGGGCCTTTTGGTCTCTTCAAAATGGATATGATTCTCTGATTTTATCATTCTATGCCTATGTCGACATTTATGCAGACCATTGAAGAATCAAATTCATATAAATTGCTATATATATATATATATATATATATATATATATATATAAGAAAACAGTGTAATACGCATATATTATATATACAGACACAGCCATATTTTTGAACATATATGTATGCTTATATATATACATGTATATATATATATATATATATATATATATATATATATATATGCACACGCACATATATATATATGCATATTTATTTATTATTATACAGAGAGAGAGAGAGAGAGATGAGCCTATATATACATATACAAGCCCAAACACATATATGTATGTTTGTATTGGAACATATCCATGTGGATATATATAGCAATAAAGTAAAGCATGAATATTTTTATATATATGCATATGCACATGTAAAGATTGCCCTGTATATATATCTCGATATATCTTGATGTATATATGCATATGCATACATGTGCACTCACACACAGGCACATTTATCCTTATATATATAGAGATATAAGAAGCATAGAACGGATAGACTATATATATTGAGAGGGAGTATACATATATCTATTCATATATATATGTATGTTGAGATGGAATACATATATATAGAGTACACACACACGCACACACGCATTAACATCTATCTCCTCACATAGGCCTATATACATAGCTATATATCCCAAGGCATACATGTATGTTAATTTATGTATATGCATACTTTGTCACAAACGCACCAAGCTTTATAGAGACATATAGGGCCACACATGCCTAGATGCAAATATATATGTACCAAAGAGATTTATTGTCGAATATGAAGCATTCGCAAGGAAATAAAAAAATTAGAAGACATTTAACCGTGGAGAATTGCTCTAAGCCCCCCTTCTGCCAGCATGGCCGATATAGCGCTACGGACCTGCTCTCCCTCAGCATGCCGCCGCCGATCTCTCCCCGGGCGGTAGTCCTCTTCTAAAGGTGGCAGCTGCACCTCTCCAGTGGCCTGTTCAACGTGCAGTGCGTGGCCCCTGCTCTCGCATATGTTGTGCAGCACCACGCATGCAGACGCAACTGTGGCAAAGTGGTTTTCGCCAACAGTGAGCCTCGAGCCTAGGCAACCCCACCTTCCCTTAAGACGCCCAAAAGCCCGCTCAACCACACAGCGAGCCCTGCTTAGCGCATAGTTGAAATGCTGCTGATTGTCCCGCAGGGCTCCACTGTAGGGCTTCATGAGCCAACGGCACAAGGGGTATGCTCTGTCAGCAATGACCAGCGCCAGCACCTGCACCCCACGGATCGTGATTGTTGGGTTCCCAGGAACAAAAGCTCCATCGTCCATGGCCTGGCAGAGAGGTGAATGCCTAAATATGAAGGCGTCATGATTCCTCCCAGAGAATCCAGCCTCAATGTTCAGAAACAGTCCACTGGCCGAGCTCAAAGCCTGCAGGACGATAGAGTGTCCATACTTCCGATTAAAGTAGTCCTCGGCCCAGGCCCTGGGCGGCTGAACTGGAATGTGTGTTCCGTCGAGGGCGCCCACACAGTGGGGGAATCCCAGCTGATAGAACCCATCCATGACCTGTATTGAGAGACCCAAAAAAGGTAGAAGTAAGAGAAAGGCAATGAAAGTACTAGCTGAGCCACATGTGGATGCAGTCCTTATGCTATGTTCCCCCATTGTAATACCTTGGTACATAGCCTCTGAATTTATGGGGAACATGAGACATGTGCAGGTATATGTGTCAGTGCCTAGGTGAAAGAGAAGATGCATGCTCCCCTATTTAGCCACACAAATATACCACTGCGGATGGCAAACGTACAGCTCACCTTCCCCCCGAAACCCGCCCTTGCCCAAGCAGCTTTTGTGGGTATGCATACCCCCTGTCAAGAAAGGCACACGGAAAAGAAGAAATGCAGGAACTATAATTAACAAACAGGAAAGGCAGACACCATTATGAGTAAAGCAGAGAATATGTGTCCCCTTTTCCCTACAGAGTTCATAATGTGTTGACAGCATGCTTGAAGTTTAACAAGGAGGAATAGTCATTGGCAAGGACAACACACACAAGAATAAGTAAGGAGGGTTACCTTGCGGTAGTCACCAAGGCAGACGGTTTTTTCCAGCAGTTCCTCTTCTATCGCAGTGATAACCTGGATGCAAATGGTAGCCACAGTGGACACCCCAACCTGGAAGTGTCTGGCCACTCTACGGTAATTCAAGGGTGCCGAAAGCCACCAGATTGTAATAGCTACTCTCTCCTCTACCGAGATGGCCCTCCTCATGATGGTGTCGTTCGCCTGCAGTCGAGGGCACAGAGCCTCAGCGATCTCAAAAACGGTGGTTCTGAACATGCGGAAGTTCCTTAACCACATGTCCTCGTCCCACAGTGGGATCACTTCATCGGCCCACCAGTTGCGAATGACCTGAGGGCGAACCCACCACCGCCGTGGCCGCGGGACAATGCAGCCATGGAAGTGACAGGCACCACGGTGGCGAAGACGAAGAATTCTCCCTACCACAGCACATGCCCTGAAGCCCGTGATGCGGCGCCGCCTCAGCCAACGACGGACCGCGGAAACAACAGCCCTAAGCCTTTTCTCCTCTTCCTGCTCCACCATCTCGATCTCCGCCACCACCTCACGGATGTGCGCGAGCAAAGAATCCAGGGCAGCAAATTGCTCGGGCATGATAAGCAGGGTACTCCGGCGAGACTGCAGCACTGGCGACAATGGGCAACACTGCAGCAATGGCGAAAAGACGGAAATGACGATGGGCAAGCAGTGACGCCAAGGCGACGGAAGTGACGACAATGGTACCCGACAGTCGCAGAGAATATCTTGTTTCTACGCATGCGCAAGAGTATCGTTGCCTTAGAAAATGTGTATTCTGATTGAACACACGATACGTTGGCGGAATACGCATCTATCGAACGGTGTTTATTGCGCAATGGCTGCCGTTGCGTGGGATCGGCTATCACGTCTCATTGGGGCCCTTTCAGATTTGCAATGCAATAGCACTGCAATGCCTTTTATTTTGGAAACTTTTCGCTTCGTGGCCAGCGTTTGATAAGGTCCTATGAGGAGGGAGAAGAGTCACAGGAGAAAGGTGAATCCCGCATGAGGGAGAGAGGAAATGAGGTGTAGTTCTTTCATCTCCCCTCCCAGTGCAGGATTGAGGCCAACAGTACAGTGCAACAATCTTGTGAGTCTCCCAGAGAATATCAATGACTGGACTGGCAAATGAACAGACTAAAATAATCTTCACTATTGCTATGGCTTTTAAAACACAAGCCTTTTTTTTTTGTGGTTCTCAAATTTGTTATCACATGATCACAGCCAATAATATTTCACTGTACAGAAATTGAACTGGAGTCCAATTAAGACCTAGAACAACTTTCTTCAAATTTAATCCTTCCAGATCTTTTATTCCAACTTCTGCCAGCCCTCACCTCAGTCACTTCTGATTTTGGAGAAGCCCAGTATAGAAATTTGTGACTGGAAGGAAAGATACTTCATTAGCATGGTTCTTTGTATGGTAGTGCTATGAAGTGATTGGGTGGGCTGTTGTTCATTTACTTATACTGCAACTCATTCTTATTTGTGATAACAGAAGAGATTTAACAGCTGCTTATATGCCAAAGAAAATGGGCAAAAGAGACTCTATTTTTCAGAATTTGCCTGTTTTGCTTTGAGGTCCTCCAGAGCATGTCATCAGCCAGAACATTCATAAATAAACCATCTTTATGGCATCATTTGGAAGCTAAATGGTTGACATCACTATACAAAACTGTTCTGATCTTCATTTTATGTGTCAATCTGGTTCTTATTGAATGTATATTGTTGAGATTCTTGTTCTGAATCTTTCAGGCAATGCATTATGCTCAACACAATTTTCTTCCAATTCAGTATGTTTTTGTGTGTGGCAGAGGCGAGGGGAGGAAGTTAATCTCCTTTAAACAGAGATGTTGTAAAGAGTAAAGAGAAATCCCAGCCCTGTGGATTTTGCAGTTGGCATTTATTGCTAAGTATATGATTGTGTGAAGGAGTGTTACAACCAGCAGTATCTGCAAGCGGAGAGATTAACAGAATACAAGAATCTAGTTTTGTATCCCTAATAGTTATCTGGAGGTTCAGCCATTCTCTTGTGGGCGAAACAGAGTTGTGTATTGTACTGGCTGTTATTAATTTATATGTAACTGATTATAAATGGATTTATTGGATCTATAACACTGGCAAATAATACTGCAAAGGTATAAGGCTCAATTGGGATGAAACAGCTCAACCAGGACCTAGGGATAGGAAAGGCAGTCTGGGTCCCTTTCACACTACACAATGAAAGCACTATGATTCTGCTTTAACTGCTATGACTGCATCCTATGGAATCCTGGGATTTACAGTTTGGTGAGATACTATTACTCTTCAGCTGAAAATTCTAAATATTCCCACTGAACTGGAAATTCCTGGATTTGATAGGACGGAAATGTTGCAATTAAAGAGGCATCATAGTGCTATGTGTAGTGCGAAAATATTCCTGTTTGGGCCTGGAAGAGTAGGAAAGAATATATGACAGCTGGATGAGGAAGCAGAACAGTCAAATAGAAGCACCAAAGGGGATTGATTGCAAATGCAGATTAATAACCGCAAGCCACAATTTTGGTTGAAGTTTCCCTGTATAGAAGATTGTTCTTGCTGTTGCCCATAAGTAATTAAAGTCAGCCTCCTGCTAGTGACATAAGCTGGTGTAACTTTCCTTTACACAGGCAACAAATCTTTAAAGATCATATAGAAGGAGTTATCCAATACCTGTTTGCATAAAAATTGCCCCTACCATACAGCCCTTGCTGGTGGTACCAGGAACCCTTTCATGCTACACAATTATAGTGTTGTGATTCCATTTTAACTGCCTCGGTCCTATCCTCTGGAATCCTGGGACCTGCAGTTTACAGATGGCTATTCAGAACTCTTAGCTAGAGAGCTCTGCTGCATCACCAAATTACAAAGCCCAGGATTCCACAGGCTGTTGCAATCGCAGTTAAAATAGATTCATAGTGCTATAGTCATATAGTGTGAAAGGGCCCCAGGGCACATAAGTTGACAGATGACTGGAAGGCACATATACACACTCAAACACAAACTTGTTTCTTAAAAAGTATTTTTTTAAAACAAAAAAATGTCTTCTTCAACACTTGTTAGAACAGCAGGCCCGATCTCATTTAGAAGATGAAGATGTTCTCCAAGAGACTTGAGCAACAGGGAGGCACAGGTCCAAAACACATTGCAGAAATAATCCAGTTTGAGACTGTTTTAACTGTTCTGGCTCAGTGCTAGGGAATTCTGGGAACTGTAGTTTTGCGAGACATTTAGCCTTCTCTGTCAAGAGAGCTCTGGAGCCACAATAAACTCCTATGATTCCCTAGCACCGAGCCAGGGCAGTTAAAGTGGTCTCAAACTGGATTATTTCTGCAGTGTGTTTTGGACCTCAGAAAGGATAGCCAGTGAACTGCTTCTGCCTCAAGCACTTTCCACCTCAGGAAGGTGTTTCAGTCTACCTAATGGTAGAGAGGGTCCATATTATGAAAAAAATTATGGATTTAAAGATGCATGCTTTAGAATGTTTTATGTAAAATGAAGTTTAGCTGGGAGAACAGAACAAGATACAGCTCCTTCTACCTATCATGTTGCATCCTGCTGGATCTTTTGCTTGCAGTTTCTATTTATGTAATTCAAAAGTGAATTTTTAAAATTCAGCTGCTTAGGTAATCTTGTTTTGAATTGTCCTTCCTTTACCTGTTTTTCCCCCGCCTCTCTTGCTAGAACATTTTCAATTAGAAAGAAAATACTCCAAAGTAATATGAAGATCCAGCTCAGTGAGAGGCATATAAATAACACTTATAGCAACGATACCTAATAACTAATCTGCACATTTCCTTTCTGCTGATTATTCAGAGGAGCTAGGATGGAATTCAAAGGCAGACATTCTTCATCTATTGTCAGACAAGATGATGCAGAGAATATAAAGTTATAAAGAATATAAAAAGCATATAAAATTATTTTGATTCTGAATATAAGCTGCATCTCATTGAAGTCACTGGCAAAATTACCTTTGGCCGCTGCAGGGGCGGCCTGAGCCCTCCTTCTACCTCAGATGAACTACCACTGCCCAGCCTCTGTCCCACTTCTGAAAGAATGAGAGAGAGGAAGGACACTGTGCAGAGGACCTCCAGATATACAAAGCAGCCAGCACTGCTCTCCATGTGGTGAGTACTGGAAGCAAAGATCCAACAATGCTTGTATAAAACGATTAGTGAAGGAGGGGAGTCTAAATAATGTGTGCCCTTTGTTTTCGCCTCAAGCCTTTTGCTTCCTTCTACCCTGCAGACATCACTTCCCTTCTCTCAAGAAGTTTTTAGTCTGTTTTTCTTTGGGAAGTATCATCCATGGGACTCAACCCCAATAATGGATGCTAGCTTATATCCACACATTTAGCGCTTTTGTAACCAAGTTTAGGCCAATGTCTTTTGCCTATCTCCTTTCTTATCCTAAGATGAATTTCCTGATATAATAAATAAACATTTTTTTTACCATACAGGAGCATCCAAAGCCATTTCTCCTATTTCTACCATAAGCTCATATCACACTAGCTCTGCTGAACTCTGCTTAAAAGAGATACCAAATATCCCTGCAGCCAGCTAGTTGTCAAGTCCTTGGCTGTGAGGGATCCTTCCTCAAACACTGTGGATGGAGTGTCCTGGCTACAGTGCCTAGCTGTGAGAAGACCCCAGACCCAGAGAATGGAAACCAGGTAGTTCTGCACAGCAGAGACACCTTTGTGGTGATGGAGCCCTCCCAGTAGCAAATTCACCACTGCTGATGCTCCACTATCTGAGGTAGCTTCCTCTTACATGTAATGGGAAGGCCAGTCCTGGGGTTACCATTCAAAGAAATGATAAGGACATTCAGGGCAAAACTACACTTGAACTCAGAACTTTGCTGCAGCATCAGCAGCCATTCTCTGTGCTGAAAAGGTAAGGTGACTCTTTAGCAGATGGAAGTGCTGAGCAACATCATCAAAGAAAGTTCTGGCTGTGTACATGGTTATCCCCCTCCCCCCCCCCCCCACACACAAAGCATATTGCTTCTTCATGTCTCATGGAATTAACTTCTTGATGAAAAGAGTAGCATGAAGTAATGTGAGGATTCTACATCTGCTCCATCTGCTCCATCAACCGTAAAATGCAGAAAACAAATGAAATCCTGTAAAACTCTAGGGAAATGTGTGAGAGAATTGCAGTGGGTCATCCCAGCTTAGGTAGAGAGATGGATGGATGAACAGTATGATAAAAACTTCTCCCCAGACCATGAGGTAGCAATTTTGGTTCGTGGTCAATTAGATGTTCAAGGATACAGTCTTTAAAAAATGCTTTGGAAATCAGACCCACCAAAATAGGATTGTGTTGTATAACTTGAAAATGTATAAGGGTATTTTTCAGTTGCTACAGTGGTACTGTACATATTGATAGCCCTACTTGTCTCTGCATGGACCTGGGAAACTTGAATAGAAGGAATGGGGGAAGGAAATCTAAGATGTTTACTATATGCTTGCCAAAAAGTATATACATCCACATTTTAATTTATTATTCATTTATTCATTCTTTTTATATCCTGCCTCTATACCAAGGAGTATTCAAAGGAGCACTCCCCCCTACTTTCTTTTCACCAGTTAATGAAGGATGACTACTACCCTACCAAATACAGTCATCCCTCCTGATTTGCAGTCTTGCCATCCAAAGTCTTGATCCTTCGCAGATGGCAAGCTGGGAGGGACACAATGGTGTGCATGTCTAAGGCGTGTGCGCAGCACTGCACACAGGAGCACCCTCCATTGTAATCAATGGGGCTCCAATATTGGTGATTTTCCTGATTCAGAGGTGGGGTCTCTAACAGATCCCCTGCAAATCAGAAGGGATGACTGTATAATCAAATATTGCACCAAGATGTAAAGATGTCAAGTTATTTTTAAATGTTGAGGGGTTTCATGTCTTGAAAAACAAAAGAAAGGGAAGAGAAGAAACTATGACAGAGAGGAAGGCATGTGAGATCATTTCAAACAGAATTTTACCCCCCCCCCAAAAAAAACCTGCTAAAACAAACTTTAAATAAAAACAAGTTCCAGAATTATGACATCAAGATGTTTGGACTTCCAAATGACAGACTCATTTTATTCCTCTTTCAAAACAGGGTTCTTTTGTTATTTTAGCCAGCAACAATTTGGGCAAAGTGTGGAGCTGATCTAGATTAAAATGGTTCACTCCTTTTCCATAACACATGTAATTTATGGACCAAACAAGAGGTCACATACACCCCATTGCAAGATGAGGCCCCTTGCTTGAGGGTTCAATCCACTAGCTGCCACTGCCTAGTTTCTCAGGGGAATCCTGCCTAAGAATGTGAAGATTTATCAGCTTCATTTTCATTGCATTTCTTGGTATCTTACATTCTCTTTCCATCCTCATGCCATCTCACGTTATAACACTTTCCCCTTCTTGCCCACAAGGAAATTTGGGTGTGCTTCGATGGGCATTTTACCTACAGCATACATTTATATGCTTTATCCGCATTGACTAAAGTATGTGCACATATTTCAGATATATGTGGTTTTATTAGTGTTTATCCCCCCCCCCCATGTATACATGTTTTTATTCTATGGATTTTTTTCTTTACTGAAACAGATCATAAGCCTTAGATACATACAGATTTCTGACCGAAGTTGCATTTTGTCTTGTTCTCAGTCTTGGGAAGTGAACAGAGGATACAGGAAGCTTCCACTTATCTGACAGGCACCTAGGGCAGAAAAATGAAATGCACAGATATAGGATGGGGGACACCTGGCTTAACGTGATTATGAGTGAAAGGGATCTAGGAGTCCTAGTACACCACAAGTTAAACATGAGTCAACAGTGTGATGCGGCAGCTAAAAAGATCAATGCAATTTTAGACTGCATCAATAGAAGTATAATGTTTGGATCAAGGGAATTAATAGTGCCACTGTATTCTGCTCTGGTCAGGCCCCACCTGGAATACTGTGTCCAGTTTTGGGCACCACAATTCAAAAAGGATGTTGAAAAACTGGAGCGTGTCCAGAAGAGGGCGAATAAAATGGTGAAGGGTCTGGAAACCATGCCCTAAGAGAAATAACTTAGGGAACTGGATATGTTTAGCCTGGAGAAGAGGTGGTTAAGAGGTGATATGATAGTCCTGTTTAAATATTTGAAAGGGTATTATATTGAGGAGGGAACAGGGAATATTGAGGAGTTGTTGTGTACCCAGGGTGAGAGGCTTTTTTTCTGCTGCTCCAGAGAATAGGTCCTGGAGCAATGGATGCAAGCTACAAGAAAAGAGATCCCACCTCAACATTAGGAGGCACTTCCTGACAGTAAGGGCTGTTTGACAATGGAACACTTTCCGTCAGAGAGTGGTGGAGTCTCCTTCTTTGGAGGTTTTTAAACAAGGGCTGGATGGCCATCTGTCGGGTATGCTTTGTTTGAGAGTTCCTGCATGGCAGGGGGATTGGACTGATGGCTTTTGTGGTCTCTTTCAACTCTATGATTCTATGATTCTAGGTTAGGAACTGCAGTGCTGTCAGAAACTGGTTGGTTGAAAAGCAGATCCCATGTAGGAAACATGAGGGGATTACAATGTCTTGTTAGGACCTGCCTGCATGCTACTTGTAGTCTCTCAGCTAGCTTAGTGCCTCCCCCTACATCAGCTCGCTTTACAAGCAGAGTGCATGTGAGTTGTTGATTTCAAGCAAGCTTCCATAGGCAAGAAGAACTGACAAAAGAGTGATCCCTCATCAGATTAATGGAACTTGTCCTTAATTTGCAAGCATCAAAAGTGTAGGTCATGAGATAACAGGGTGTCAAAAGGTGAGGGTATTTTTCCCCCCAGTGAAATGCAAACCTGGTGTGTTTTGTTTTCCTCCAAGCTTCATACTTCTCAAACTGTTTGAACATCCAAACTAAGATCAAATAAGCATGCTGGTGGAGCATACATCTCTGCCAAATACTTAAGTAATGGGATGTAGGATAGTGGTTGCTCCAGAATTTTGGGAGCATTTCTCACTTCCTCATTCCAGACTACCCACACCCAACTTTTCCCCCAGTGTAAGGCTATTTCTCCTTCCCAGGCCTCATGAGAGCAGCTAAAACACACACAGGCACACCACTGCAGCTGACTGATGGTCAAAGGCACCAAGATGCACTTTGAAGTCTTCTAGCTGTTGTTGTGTACCCAGGGTGAGAGGCATTGCACAAGGAAGAATAGGTTACCACTTTCCACATCAACCCCCCAAATACTACATGCACAGGCATAACCTGGGAGTGGGACTGCCTGGGACTTCATCACTGAGCAATAACCAGGAAGTTCAGGGGTCCCATGTGATCTAAAATCCAAATTCCTGGTTTATTTAAGGCTCTGACTGTTGTAGGGCTGGGAGATGAAATCTCCATTTGTCTCAGCACTGCTATTCACATAATTGTCATTCTGGAAATGTGATGATCAATTATGTAGTGGTCTCTGCAGCTGCTTCTTGTTGTTGCTGTTGTTCATTTAATCATTAATGGATTTAATTAGTGAGTTAAAGGACTTGTAGCAATTGGTTCCTGATACACAGATTTCCAAAGCATGTTTTGTTGTATCAGATGGTTGTTATTTGTTTGTTTGTTTGTTTGTTTTTGAATAAACAAGGAAAAGAGGTTCAGATCATCTGGAATTAAGATGTTATAGATACAGATTCACTCACTTACAAATCTGGGAAATTTCAAACAGGTCCATGAGCTACCCTTTTCAGAATTTACTGGAAGGCATCCTCCCTTGTTCTTTGTCCATTTTCCACACAGTCCTTCCAGAGAGACAGCAAATCTTAACCCCTTTGACATCCAACCAAGAGTGACTGATAAAATACCGTAGATAAGGTTCTCAGGTCTCAGGGTCTGGTCACCCTTCATCATTCTTCAGAACAAGGTGGAGAAATCTCAGGGTAAGAGTACTATCTTAAAAATTAAACACAAACATTGTTGTGTAGTCTTGGTCTCTTGATGCTGCAAAATGCTTTGAAATGGCTAATGCAGATGGCTGTTCACATCAAAGGTCTATGGGTTGGACTATGACTCCTCTGCATTCTTTAAACCAGTGCTAACAAAGGTGTTGGAGAAAGAGCTGGGGAAGGTATGCTCCCCTCTCTCGTTCAATGCAGAGGTTGAAAAGTTCATTTCCTACCAGAGAAATATTTTCTCATTTGCTAGACTTGATGTTTATTTGAATTACATGTTCTCATCCGTTATGGTTGATTCTTAATGCATCATGTTTACAATGATGTCATCAGGGGATATTGCTAGCTGTCAAGTTTTAGTCCTGAAATCCCAGGGCATAGAATGCTCTTGACCTAGGCAGCCCTAGGCACAGTTGCATCCTCACTAAGATGGGATGACATATCTGACTTGAAGAGCCCAATGTAGTTTGGAGATGTTCCACTGATGCAACTGGTCTCACCAACAATGTTCCTGTTGATGGCAGGAAAAGTAAATTCATAAACAAGATGGATCCAAAGTGTGAACCACCCCACCCAGATTGTGTGTTGTAGAAAAGCTCCCAGACAAGATGGCACCACCCTAACACACACACATACACACACACACACTTGCCTGAAGGTCTAGAAGCTGAGTGGAAGTGGTGTTTGGGTATAACAAATTCACCCCTCCCCCTGAATGAATGGAGGGGGGAAAACCTAAAGATCTGCACAGGAGGGGGGAAAATGAAAGACTCTTCCCATACATACATATTAGTGTGTGCATACGTACACACATACACACACCTCTCTTCCACCTTGGCTAATGCAACCTGGCAGAATTCTGGAAGCTGCAGCTGATCTCATGTCTGTAGGGTTGCTAGTATCCCTTTGTTAAAGGAATGCCCTTATATGAGGGCTGAAAAGCTTGTCCTCTTACAACTATCAGGCATCTCTTATTATAAGGGACTCCCCGGGTTTTTTGTAATTTTTTTTTTGTCCTTTATATATCAGACAAGATTCCCCCACCCAACCCCCCCCCCCGCATCTTGGGGCATGGGCAGAAATATGTTCGTCATATAAATTATGAATGTGGACAATATATTAATTTTGCAGAGGAATACATGACTAGGTTAACTAAAATCAATACTCTCTCTTGGTATTTCAGCATAGTCAGCATAACCAATGGTGAAAATTGCTGAGACTTGCACACCAACAACATATTGATGGCTAAGAGTTACACACTCGTTAGCATTCCCAAAACCCCCATTGTTGGATATGGGGTTTCATAACTAACATTAGGCATGTTTTGAGGCCATGGTGATCTGCAGAAATATACATGTAGGAATCATGCTGAGCAGAGGACATGCGTGAGACCTAGGATATTATCACACACCCAAATAAAGTGTCCTTTCCCTGATGGGATAAGGTCATGTTATGGGTTAGTATCAGATGTTATCACACACCAAAACGCTACTGATGCTGCTGGGCGATTGCAACCCACAGGCAGCCATGCTTAGTCTGCCAATTTTCAAGAATGGGAAGAGTCCATACTTGACAATTGGCAGGCTAAGCATGGCTGGGAGACATGGCTGATGTGTTTTGCTGAATAGCTGACACATACCCCATGCTCTCTGCATTTCCCTTGAAGATGGAAGCAAAATAGGCAAGTATTAAAACTGTTAGGTTCTGATGGGATATATAGTCAATGTTGAAATGTAAAGATGTGTGTCTGTATTTTTGCATGGTGAGAAAAACTGCTTCTGGGCCTAGAGCACAACAACCCCAGCCAGGTGATTGAGGAGTCATAACAAGGCAAGTTAACAAGCTGAAATACGTGAGAAAGAGTTTCATGTTTACAGAGGGGATTTTATAACAAAAGTTGTTTTGAGAAAGTAAGTCACATGATAGAAGATGAACAACAAGGGGTTTGGTTAACATACGTCATGTACTAATCAACCAATTAAACTGTAAGGTAACACCCAAAGAGGTGGGGAAAAGTTTGGCTGGAGGTTGTGCCCTTAGACAAAGCAGTTAGTCTATCCTAACTTTTCAACTGTATGGATTAGCTAACACTATTTTGCAGATGCTGTAGATTGACTACCTTTTCAAAATGTAGCATTTGTTGTTTTGTTCCTGTTAGCCAACCTGGCTAAAGTGATAGTTTACTGGACTTTGTAGATTTTACTTTGCCTATGCTATTTTACAATAAAGACTAGAAGGCTTGCTGGAACTGCCTGCGTGTTGCTGATTTTTGCAGGGCAAACAGCCTTGCTATAATGAACTGCCTTCTGCATGGAGCTCACCACAATCCATCAATGATTTCAACAAGTGGTAGTAGAGGATGGTTTGGTTTCGTGGCTTCGATGAGCTCGAGTTGCTACAGATGCTTTGCATCCATCAATGTTGGATCCATCGACCTCTGTCTGCTGAAGTTGGTTGAAAGCAGGGAGTGTTCGGATGGCTGCCAGGAGGTGAAGTGGCATGGAGACACGCAGGACAAAGGAATTCAAGCCTGATTTATGGCCGGCAAATGGCGTGCTGTAAGTAAATTGCTTATCTGAAGTAATAAATTACAGTCTCAGAAAGCTGTTAAGCGAAAAGAAAAAATAGCAGCTCTACAGCCGGCTGGTTTGTGCTGCATTTTAAAGAGACAGTGTCCTGTAAAAGCAGC
This sequence comes from Phrynosoma blainvillii, assembly GCA_026167975.1. Lineage (NCBI taxonomy): Eukaryota > Metazoa > Chordata > Lepidosauria > Squamata > Phrynosomatidae > Phrynosoma > Phrynosoma blainvillii. The sequence continues at coordinate 225,530,235 of JANUYF010000003.1, read as the reverse complement.
TGGGAGGGGCAAGCAGTTTTCAATGCTTGTGCCTAAATAAAAAGGGAAAATTAATCATGGAGATGACGAAATTTCCCAAATTAAATTCTGAAAATTACGCATCGTGGAACATTGATTCAAAAGCTCTTTTGGTGAGAGAAGGCCTTTGGGAAATTGTAGAAACAGGTCCTTCTCAAAATCTTACTCAAGCTGAGATTGAGAGAAACGCCAGAGCTGTGGCAACTTTGCACCTCCTCCTTACTGAGGGGCAATTAAACCATGTAAAGGATTTTACAACCGGGAAGGAGATTTGGGAAACTTTGAGACAAATTCATCAATCTTCCACAGAGTTAGCAAAAATGATGTGGGCTAAATGACCTTTTTCCTGTAAAATGAAAGATAAAGATACCCCAGAGCGGCACTTGGACCAAATGAGAGAACTGTTTGCTCAGGTTCAGGTGAGGGGCATTAATTTAGAGGAATCTCTGAAAGCTTACATTCTGTTGGGATCTTTACATGAAAGCTTTGATAGCATCCTGTTGGGATTACAGGGTTTACCTGGCGCTCAACTCACCTTAGAGCTTGTGTCTAGTAGAGTGTTGGAGGAATCTCAGAGGAGGAAATTTGAAGCAGAGCAGCGGAAGCAGGGATCTGCAGCTGCAAAACCTCCAAATGCCACAGAGGGAGCTTCCAGTGAGATACTGACTGAGAAAGCAGCAGTTTCAAAAGGCAAAATTTGCTACTATTGCAAAAAACCGGGACATCTGAGAAAGGACTGTAGAAAGCTGGCAGCAGATAGCAAGAGAGGACATCAGCAGCATCAGCAGCCACGTCCCCCTGGTGGCCACAGGGGAAACAGCGCTAACAGAGGAACTGTTGCTGTGACTAGAGGCTGTGACAGTGTGACTCAAATTGAGCAACCCAGCTGTTGGATCCTAGATTCTGGGTGTTCCACGCATATGGCAAATAGAATTGAACTGTTCCAGAGCAGAAAACCCTCAACTGTGAATTCTATTGCCCTGGCAGATGGGGCAACAAGGCAGATTCAAGAGATGGGAACTGTTTGCATTCCAGGGTTTGGTAAAAGTTTTGAAAATGTCTTGTATGTACCTAACTTGCAAAACTGTTTAGTTAGTGTGTCTGCTTTGACCACAGATGGGTACAAGTTGAGCTTTGAGGGGGATGAATGCTTAATCTTTAAAAATGATGAAATTTGTGCTAAAGCCATTAAGAAAGACAAGTTGTACTACATGACTGATGGGGAAGAATGAAGAATTTGCACAAAATGAGCCTTTGCATTCAAATGGCATTCACTATTTTCACAGAGTGCTGGGTCATGTTGGTTTTCAAAATCTTTTGAAACTGGAGAAAATTTGTCCTGAGTTTAAAATGTCACCATGCTCAAATCACCTAGAGTGCTCAGTTTGCAGCAGGATTAAGTTGAAGGCTTATCCTGTGGCCAAACGAAGCAAATTTAAAGCAAATAGACCATTTCAAGCTGTGCATTGTGACATTGCTGGACCGACAAGTCCGACACTAGGGGGCAGCAAATACTTCATGGTGATTGTTGATTGCTTCACAAGATTTTCCTATGTGATTCTTTTGAAAGAGAAGGGTGAAGCAGGAGAAAGATTTAAAGAATGGGTGAACATGATTGAGAGAGAATTTGAATACAAGGTGGGATCTTTGGTCACTGACAGGGGAGGCAAATTCTTGTCTCGCCACTTGAACAATTGGTTAAGAAAAAAGGGAATTAGGCATTTTACCACTAATCCTTGTACTCCTGGGGAGGATGGGATTGCTGAATGCAGGATTGGCGTGTTGAAGCAAATAAAAGATTGTATGATGCTTGATGCAGGTGCTCCAGAGCACCTTTGGGGGGAGGCAATTCTCACAGCTAATTTTTTTGGCAAACCGTACTTGGAATTCTGCTGTGAAGAATACTCCTTACCACATGCTTCACAAAAGACCACCCAATTTGAAATATCTAAGAGTGTTTGGGCAGTATGCTAATGTGTATGTGCCTGCAGCTTTCAGAAAGAAAGGACAGCCCAAATGGAGACGACTAATGTTTGTTGGTTATTCAGGGAACAGTTACAGGTTTTACCTGGGTGGAAGAGAAATTCTTTTTTCAAGGAGTGCGAACTTTGAGAAACATTCTGGGTGGGAGAACATACATTCAAACAAAGAGGTGTGTCTTAGACTGGGTCAGTTAGAAACACAGACCGCACCACCTGCCAGAAATGGAGGGGAAGTGAAGCAAGAGTCAGATTCTTCAGATGGTGAGGCTAGTACATCAGACAAGTTGTCACATACACGTCCACCAGCACCTAGAATGACAGAGACTAGGAGACACAGAGACAGGGACACACAGTCAAGCACAGACACTGAAGATGATGAAGGAAAAACAAGAACAATAGTTTTGAGAAGAACCACTAGAGTAAGAAAACCACCAGATCGTTTTAAGGTGCAGGAAGCTAAGGCTTGTACAGTTGTGGTAGATGACCCTGAGAGTTACAAAGAAGTACAAGATTGTTGTGATGAGGAAAGGTTGAAATGGGAGTCTGCAATGGACCAGGAATTCAAGTCTTTGGTAGACAAAAATGTGTTTAAAATTGTTGACAGGCCTGAAAATCACAAGGTGATAGGTTGCAAATGGGTTTACAAAAGGAAATTGATGCCTGATGGTAGTCAAAAATACAAGGCCAGATAGGTGGCTAAAGGGTTTGCACAACAGAGGTTTGAGAATTTTGATAAAAACTTTTTCTCCAACAGCAAAGCCTGAGAGTTTGAGGTTGGTGTTGGCTTTGGCTGCAAGGAGGGGTCAGTTGGTGCATCATTTTGATTTTGAGACTGCATACTTGAATGCAAGTCTTGAGGAGACTGTTTACATGGAGCAACCTTTGGGGTTTCAGCAGGATAGTGATAGAAAGGTGTACAAATTAAAGAAAGCTTTGTATGGTTTGAAGCAGAGTGCCAGAAGCTGGAATCTTTGCATACATGAAGAGCTGGTGAAGTTAGGTTACCAACGCAGTGTAGCTGACGTGTGTGTTTACACAAAAGGAGATGTGATTTTGTGATTCATGTAGATGACTTGTGTGTAGCAGCAAATTCAAAACAAGAGATTCAGACAGTGAGGAACGAGTTGTCAAAGAAATTTGGTGTCAAAGATCTTGGAGTTTTAAGGTCTTATCTAGGAATTGATGTTGAATGGAGTGAAGATGGGAGTTGTTTGTTAAGTCAACAGAAGAAAATTCAAAGTTTGATAGAGAAGTGTGGATTTCAGGATGCAAAAACAGTGAAAAGTCCAATGTCAGTTGGTTATGTGAATAGTGAAGGGACTAGAGAGTTTGGAAATCCAGAAATGTATAGAAGCTTTGTTGGGAGTTTGATGTTTATCGCCAATAATTCCAGACCAGACATTTCTTTTGCCATTGGGATACTTGGAAGAAAAGCAAATTGTCCTACAGTGGAGGATTGGACAGCACTGAAACATTTGTTGAGGTATTTGAAGGGTAGTTTGGATAGGAAATTGAAGTTGCAAAACAGTCGAGCTGGACTTGAATGTTTTGTTGACAGTTCGTTTGCTTCTGAGCTACAAGACAGAAAGTCAGTGACAGGATTGTTGATTAAGTTTGGAGAAAGCGCAATTGTGTGGAGAAGTAGAAAACAGGGATATGTAGCCCAAAGTACAGGAGAAGCCGAGTTCGGTGCCTTATCTGAGTTAGTTAATGAGATTGAATGGATTAGACAATTGTTGAAAGATTTGAATGAGGGATGTGTTGATCCAGTGTTGATAAATGAGGATTCTCAATCTTGCATTGCAATGGCTGAAGCTGAAAACCTGAAGTGCAGAACAGAGTACATTGGAGTGAGGTATCAAAATGTCAGAGAAATGGTACAGAAAGGGATTGTGAGTCTGCAGTACATTGAATCAAAACAGAATCAAGCAGACATTTTGACGAAGGCATTGACCATTGATAGACATGACCAGATGTCACATCTACTTGGCATGTCATAAGTTTCGGCCTAGCCATTGAGCTAAGATAGTTTTGTAACAGTTTTAGTTTAGTGTGCAACATACACACATCATACATTTCAGGAGGGGATTGTTAGGTTCTGATGGGATATATAGTCAATGTTGAAATGTAAAGATGTGTGTCTGTATTTTTGCATGGTGAGAAAAACTGCTTCTGGGCCTAGAGCACAACAACCCCAGCCAGGTGATTGAGGAGTCATAACAAGGCAAGTTAACAAGCTGAAATACGTGAGAAAGAGTTTCATGTTTACAGAGGGGATTTTATAACAAAAGTTGTTTTGAGAAAGTAAGTCACATGATAGAAGATGAACAACAAGGGGTTTGGTTAACATACGTCATGTACTAATCAACCAATTAAACTGTAAGGTAACACCCAAAGAGGTGGGGAAAAGTTTGGCTGGAGGTTGTGCCCTTAGACCAAGCAGTTAGTCTATCCTAACTTTTCAATTGTATGGATTAGCTAACACTATTTTGCAGATGCTGTAGATTGACTACCTTTTCAAAATGTAGCATTTGTTGTTTTGTTCCTGTTAGCCAACCTGGCTAAAGTGATAGTTTACTGGACTTTGTAGATTTTACTTTGCCTATGCTATTTTACAATAAAGACTAGAAGGCTTGCTGGAACTGCCTGCGTGTTGCAGATTTTTGCAGGGCAAACAGCCTTGCTATAATGAACTGCCTTCTGCATGGAGCTCACCACAATCCATCAATGATTTCAACATTGGTGACCATACTCACCTTCTGATGTTTCTGCATTCCCCTTCTTGTCCAATCATCAAGGAGTTGTCTAATATAAAATCAATGCATTGACACTCCAATGTTAAAGCCATCAATCTGCTCTGGACCCTTTTAACAGTCCTGGTTTGTCTCACCAAAGCGTGCTGGACATAGTGTTGCTTTTGCCACAGACCTCTCTTCAGGATGAGTAACTATCACCCTTTTCAACCCCAGACTTCTCTCTATCCAACCTTTCAAGCCTTTTCTCTAGTAGCTTTGCATGATTCTTAAGATTGTTGCATTCTTGGATGTTTATATGCACCTCTGCAGTTTTGTAAATAAATATGTTATTTACTGAAAACTGGAGTTCTCTCTTTGCAGTTCAATTCAAGGAGATGCTGACGCTGCTAATGGGGACTCCCACCTTTTAGGGTAACACCCTGATCTAGATAGTTCTCATTTGATAGCGGTTGTTGGCTTTTAGTCTTATCCTTGTTTATTAGTTCTCCAAATGTCACTGAGACTGGGCAAAAACAGACCACTTTTCTATAGGAAAGGAGGGAAAACTCCCCCTTTTGGAAAAGAAATTGGACACAAATGAACTCAGGAAGTCACTGAGTAGAAAACAGAGACAGCAGATTAAAATGAGGTGGGGAGGGAAGAGAAAGGAGACAATACATACATATAGCATGGGGCCAAGCTTATACATCTGCCATGGGCTTTTTAGGGAGACTGCTTTAGGATAGTGCCATCTTGTCTGGGAGCTTTCCTACAACAGGGAAAAATGCTGAGCTGCTGATGCTGACAGTCATCACAACATATAGGCCTAAGCAGACTGCCAGAAATAGTGCACATTAAATTGAGGCACTGCCCTGGCTCAGTGCTAGGGAATCATGGGAACTGTATTTTTTTCTGGGACATTGAGCCTTCTCTGTCAGAGAGCTCTGGTGCCACAATAAATTACAGTTCCCATGATTCCCTAGCACTGAGCCAGTGCAGTGCCTCAATTTAATGTGCACTATTTCTGGCAGTCTGCTTAGGCCCATATGACTACTTCCCAAAAGATACTGCGGTTTCTGACACTTAACCTGACTTTGCCCTGAAAGTTGAGTGAAAGTTGGGTGAAAGCCCAGTGTTTCCCAAAAACCCTAGAGTGACCTCAGTGCAGGGAAAGGGGATAGCCTGTTTTCAGCCATCACTGCTTCCTCATGGGCAGGAGCTCCATGTAAAGCCTGTCCAGCACACTGTCACTTCTGCTGAGGACAGAAACAAGGGCCTGAAAAAATGTTGCTGTAGCTTTCTCATGGGTATGATATTTCTGTGAGATCCTGCCCCACATGCCAGAATTTCTATTAAGGTCAGACTGTGACACCCCTGTGATCATTGAGGAAGAGGATAGAGTGATCCCCTCCTTTTCTGATCCCATGCCATGGTTCCCCATTCTGGCCTCAGTAGACGTGACAGCATGCCAGACAAGGTCTCACAGGGAGCTCCTACCTCCAAGGAAGTGGCAGTGGCAGCACTGGTGGGGACGAGCCAATGGAGTCAATCCAGTGTCATCCTGGTTGGTCTATCTTTTCTGCTGAGATGAGAATAAGGGCATGAGGGGACAGGAAAGTCCTTACTGGGAAGTAGACACTGTGATTGATAGAGGTCTGTATACCTATTGATCAGGAAGCAGCTGGGTGATGGTTCCCTCCCACTCATCCTCTTCATGTGAACAAGGGGGAATTGCAACAGGGATCATGCTTCAGCCTGTCACACTAGAAATCTCATGGGATGGGGTGGAAATGACAGTCAGATGTTTCCCAAGCAATAGGGGAACAGACACTGATCGACTGCAGGGGCTACTTCCCAGTAAATGGGGATTGGAAAGAACAGGCCAGGATTCACTGTGTAGCACTGTAACTATTGTGCATACACATATGTAATCCTGTACAGAATCCTGGGCTTCATTTTTTGAAAAAAATTGGTTTAGTCTTCATGCTTGGATTGGGCAAAAGAATGGATACTGATAAAAGATAATAGACTTCTGCAACTAGAAGGAATGGATTTAGCATACGGATGGCACACATATTTAATATATGATAAAATCAAAGTAAATAAGGAATTTAATAACCATCCAGTAAGAAAAGCAGTATTGCGGATTTGGCAAAAATATCAAAAAATATTTCTTAAAAAGATTCCACAATGGACGTCTGTAAATGAAGCTTTTTACAGAAGAGAAAAAATGAAAGGTGATTACTGGATTGTATATAAGGACTTACTAATATGGGAGAAAGACACCCCAAGGATGAAAAACATGGAACAATTATTAGAAGAAGGTCTTAACTGTAACTGGTTTCTATATAGACAAATTACGGAAAGATTCAAGATGGATATGAAAATAAACCAGATAGAGAAAGAAGAATCTGAATTTATAATAATAATAATAATAATAATAATAATAATTTTTATTTAATACCCCGCCCCTCTGAGCACAATCGGGGCGGCTTACATCATAAAATTCAACAATAATTAAGAACAATTACCTCCCCCTCCCCCCCTTAAAATGTAATTAAACTCAATACAATTTAAAAACAATATAAGGAGATAAATTACTCCAATAAAACAACAATACATAACATACATAAAGACAAAAGTGGCAGCGAGTATCGCATGCAGACTCAATAAGAACCCAATTCCTGAAGAGGAGAGCATCTCGGGGGGAAGAGGACTCTGGAACCAAACTGATGAATTTAATCCGGGAAGGCCTGCCGGAAGAGATCCGTTTTGACAGCTTTCTTGAAGCTGTCAAGTGATGACAGTTGGCAGATCTCCTCCGGCAGGCCATTCCACAGTTTGGGGGCAACTACAGAAAATGCCCTCTGGGAGGTTGTCACCAGCCTCGTTCTTTGAGGCTGTAACAAATTCCTCCCAGAGGACCGGAGGGCGCGGGGAGGATTATACGGGAGAAGGCGGTCCTTCAGATAGCCTGGACCCAAGCCATTTAGGGCTTTAAAGGTAATTACCAACACCTTGTACTGGGTTCGGAAACTAATAGGCAGCCAGTGGAGGGACCTTAATACCGGGGTAATATGGTCCCCCCTAGATGTTCCAGATATCAATCTGGCTGCCATATTTTGAACCAATTGGAGTTTCCGAATCAAGCATGAGGGTAGCCCCATGTAGAGCGCATTACAGAAGTCAAGGCGTGAGGTTACCAACGTGTGCACAACAGTCTCAAGGTCTCCTACTTCCAGAAAAGGGCGCAGCTGGCGTATCAGCCGAAGCTGATACGAATTTGAGAAAATAATGTTAGAAACCCCACAACACACGGTTTCAAAATTATATAAAATACTTTTGAAGGTTGAAATGGAAGAAGAAACTGTAAAAGAATACATGATAAAGTGGGCACAAGATGTGGGAAGACCTATAATGTTTGATGAGTGGGGGAAAAAATGGAAGAAAAGGATAAGACACACATTATGATGTAAGAGAGAGCTATTATAAGATGCAATACAGATGGTATCTAACGCCAGAAAAGATAACTAAGATTTATAAAAATAGCAAGAAAGAATGTTGGATATGCTCTAAATCAATTGGTACATACTTGCATATGTGGTGGGAGTGCGAAAGGTCGAAAAGATTTTGGTCACAAATACACACAGAAATAGAAAAGATTTTAAAAATTAAGATGTGCAAACAACCTGAGGTATATTTGTTGGATATGATAAATGATGAAATTGAAAGAAAATTTGGTAAGATTATATTTTATATGTTATATGCTGCTAAGACTGTAATTGCAAAAAAGTGGAAGAGTAAAGATGCTTTGAATATAGAAGACTGGCAAATTAAATTATATGACGTGATGGAAATGGACAAACTAACATCTTTAATGAAAAGAGACAAAAGTGGAGAACCTGGGAAAGAATGGATACCTATTATAGAATATTTTAAAGAACTTTGGGGAGAAAACAGTGTGCTTGTATGGAAGAAATGAAATGGGGTTAATAATAAATCAGATATTGACATTCACAAGAATTTATGTACCATGAGAGAAAAAGCGGCTCTGTTAAAAAATTAATAGGTAGAGTGGATTAAAATATACGGTGTGTAACGGATAAGGAAGATAATGAAAATAATTAGTGTAAAAACAAGAGTAAAACAGAAAAGGAATTGGAAATCAGATTATAATGCATAAAGGATGTATATGAAAGTTAAAAATAATAAGTGTTATATTCAAAGTAAAGGAGGGGAGGTCATATTTTATGTTTGATGTATGTATGTATGTATATGTAAGGTGTTTGTTTATTAATGTTTTTGTTTATATGTTATGTGTGTTTTAATAAATAATAAAAGTTAAAAAAAATTGGTTTAGTCCTACTTTATAGAAGCATTCTAAAGCCAACCCTAAAATAGCGGGATCTCAGTCTTTTTCCTCAATCTGTGTTGAAAGTAAAAAGAAAAAAGGAAAGAATTAACCACTGTAATAAAAAAGTTCACAGAATGTAGATATTTATTAGTTTGTATAGTGGGTCCTTGGTATCTGTTGAGGTTTGGTTCATGGGTATCATGGATATCAAAATCTGTGGATGCTCAAGTTCCATTATAGGCAATGGGGTAGTAAAATGGTGTGCTTTATATAAAATGTCAAAATCAAGGTTTCATTTTTGGAATATTGTTGTTGTTGTTTAAAAAAACATTTTCAAGTCACGTTGAATCCATGTGGTTTCAGAGAGTTGAATCTTTAGGAGATGGAGAATGACTTTTTAAAAAATACCCCAAAGCACACATTTATTTATTTATTTATTTATTTGCTATATATTTTGAATTTATCTTTCAACAAACAACAACAACAACAAATTTTATTTATATCCCGTCCCTCTGCCAAGCAATCAAGGCGGCTTACAACAATTTAAAACAACATACAATTTTAAAATAGAATCCCAAATCACACAACCCTCCCACCCCTTAAAAAAGAACTAAACAATTTTAACAATTAAAACAAGTTAGCTAAAACATATAATTAAAAGAAATCCATAACAATCACAGAAATAGTAGGCGGGGCAGTAGTGTGATCAAATAAGGAGGGATATACATGTTCATGAGACCACTGTCACATGGAAGCAATACCTTTATCTGACACTGCTTTATGATTGTTTTACTACTATATGTAAATATTTCAGTCATTAATCTCTGTATTTAGATTAGTCAAACAAGGAACTCATTCATCACTGTGATAAATATTGTCTCTTTTCCAGTGTCTTTTACCTGTGCAGAATGGATTTCTAATACATTCCACTTAAGAAAAAGTGTCAATCTCTTCTGCAGGTAAATAGTGCTGGCTCTTATTGGTGAATTGCTCATTAGTCTTGTATTGTACTGTACTGTATTGCCTGCATTCATTTTGAAGCTGCCTCCTTGATGAGCTACTACTACTACTACTACTACTGTTACGGTAGTCATTTGGCTGCTGTTACTCCGGCTGCTGTCACAATGGAAAATTAATGCAGTTTGACACAACTTTAACTGTCATGGCTCCAGCCTATGGAATCCTGGGATGTGCAGTTTGTTGTGGCACCAGAGCTCTGTGACAGAGGAAGCTACAAATCTCCATAAAGCTACAAAAGCTACAAAACTACAACTTCAATAGCTGCTCTGAAACCTAAATTGAGCCATGGCAGTTGAAGTGGTGTCAAACAGCATTAATTCTGCAGTGTAGATGCAGCCTCTGTCTCTTGTCTGCCATAACCTAATATAGCCCAAGCTGCTTTTCAGGTCTCTGAATCTTTTTCTTTTTCTTTCCAGAAGCTACTAGCATTATCTCTTTTTGGAAGCTGCAAAATAGTACTTCACTAGCTTTCAGGATCTGTTAATCCTTTCCTTTACTTTGTTAAACAACAGGTACTTCAGCCAGGAAACATTACATAGAAATTATAGATAACAGAAGAATATCATTACTTTTGCCACCTTTTGAAGTAAAAATGGCTTCTTATTTTAGAACAAGCAATATTATTTTGTTTGTTTTATTTGATAGCTAGTTGCTTGCTAAATAGCTAGATAAGATTACCTGTACCTTGGAGAAGAGGATAATAGCTGGGTGCCTGCTGGGACTGAGAGGAGCCCGCATGTAGGAGGGAGAAGTACACCACCATCACTCACGGAAAGAGGACTCCTGCCTGCCTGCTTGCTGCTATAGCCTTTCCCAGTGGACATCTGACTGCTCCCTGCAGAACCAGGCCCCAGGTACCCAGCCAATTTGCTGGCTAAATAATAACCAGACATCCTTTTTCCTGGAGAAGGGGATAAAAGCTGGGTACCTAGGTGAAGGCCAATCCTTTTGGTTGGGAGGGGTGCATTGGGTTGTTTGTCTTTTAAATCTTTAAATAAACTGCCTCCCAGCAATACCATAATGTGCTATAAGACATTTTAACTGATGACTTTTTAATTGATGTTGTTTATCTGTTAATTGTTGTTGTTCCCCACTTTGATCCAGAGAGGCAGGTAAAAGTTGTTGTTGTTGTTATTGTTGTTACAAGGAGGGCATGGGAAGAAAAGCAGCCCAGTTAGTAGTCATTACAACAGTAATTTGGGCAGGAGGAGATATGGCATGAGGACTCAGCCCTATTATCATGGTGAAAGGGAGACGCACAGGGTGCTGGTTACTCCCGAACTGTCCCTTATTTCAGATAGTCTGGATAGCCTTGGCAACAGGTCCCCTGGGCTGGAAATGCTGCTGTTCAATGCTGGATTGGTGAATGGAAAAATATCTCTTATCCAGGACTTGTTCCTGGATGAGCATGCTGACCTGGCTTGTCTTACGGAGACCTGGCTGGATGAAGCTTGGGAAGTTCAATCTCCCCTAGCTTTGTCACCCTGGGTACCCTGTACAGCAGCAGGCAAGGCCTGTGGGATAGTGGGTGGAGAGACAGAGTTGCAGTGGTCTGTTGGGATTCAGGACTTCATGTCCATCATGCTAATGATGGGGTTGTCCCCACTAATATCTGGTGCCATCCATGCAGCAGGACACACTTTGGATCTGGTTTTCCGTTCTGGGTAGGATCATGGTGATCAAGGTGAAGAGGAACTTTCTACAGTTTCATTGTCATGGACTGAACATTTAAATTTAGTTTAGACTTACTGGGACTCAGAGCCTCTGTAGGGGTGGGAGTGGGGGACAGCGATTAAGATGGTCCACCCCAGGAGATTTATGGTTCCAAGTGGATTCCTGATGGCTCTTGGAGAGTTTCGTGTTGCTTTGGCAGGTGATCCTGTTGAAGTTCTGGCTGATCTCTGGAACAAAGAAATGGCCAGGACAGTGGACACAATTGCCCCCTCCCACAAATGGAGCCAAATGAGCCCCCATGGTGATGAAACAAGTGGGATGGAGACTAGAACAATGTTGGAGGAAGACTCAGAGTGAGGCCAACCGAACATGGGCTAGAGCTCATTGGAAAGCTTACATCATAGCAACGGCGGCAGTGGGGTGGAGAGGGATGGTGATCAACTTCTGCCTAAATATTGGTTACACTCTTTGAGAGGTTTACTACAATCTCTCATATTTCCTAATAATTGCATAGTATTGTGTGTTACTTTTTTATTATTTAGGCTTCAAAATAAGGGTCCCTGAAGAAGAGTTGTTGTTGTAGCCTGTAGGATTTACAATAGTGAAAGTCAAATTGTTGACTTCTTCATAGTTGTTAGGTTTCAAAGCTTTCAAGCTTATGTTCAGTCAAAGAGCACTTTCCCAAATGGGCTGACACTTCTGAGAGAAAGAGTGGATTTAATCTGGGCACCTGAATTTCCATTGTTATTTGCAATCTTTGAAAAGTGGTGATAAAATGTTAATTAGAATCTTCCCTTTTCTGATTTATCACTTTCTACTCCTCATCCAGATGGCCTTGCTGGAGAGCTTTTCATCTCTGTGATGATAATACCTATGATCCAACATATAAATGAATTCAAGATGTAATGGCATACCTTTCCCTGTTCCTTCTCCTTTGTGCTTATGTTGATATAACAAAGAAACTCAGATAATCAAAGACTGACTATGAGATTATTGCTTTATATCCCAAGCCTAGATATATCAACTCAAAAAAACACTCAGTTGAATTTTGTGGAATTTACAACTGATCTTTGAATGAAGTACTGCGGATCAATTTTCCAGTCTAAAGAGGAGTGCTAGAGGAAATTTCCTACATTAGTGGTGCCAGAACTTTCTTTTAAGAAGGATGAGTATAACTAAATAGTGGTAAAATGATTGTCTGGAATGTATCTTTTTAAAGGTAATTTTCTAAGCTCTGCCTTCTTCAAGTTGGTCCCCTCTAGATGTATTGTTCTACAACTCTAATCATTCCCAGTTATCACAACCAAGGCCATGTTGTCTATGGATGACAGGGACTGTAGTCTAAAACAGTGCTACTCAAAGGGGTCCATGGGCTGGTGGCAGTCTTCAAGCCATCGGCTGATGGACAGAAGGAAATTTCAACAAAAGAAACAGTTTTAGCTAATTGATACAAATATTGTGCCAATTTCCACATCAGATAGCTTAAGGAACACTGGTCTAAAATATCTGGAAGATCCAGGGTAGGAAAATCATGGCTAGCTGTTTTTTGCAAATATCATTCCAAATGTTTGAAAAGCATCCATGTATTCTATACGTAAATATCAGATGAATAGTTAACTTTTCTTTCTCTCTCTCTTTCTTTTTTGCTGTTTTGGAGAAGACAAAGAATGAATTAATTATTCAGGCATGTGTGTCTGTGTATGTGTGGACAGACATTCTCCTGAGGTGCAGCACTCCTCGTAGTCATGGCAATTGTTAATGAAGAACCTTAAAATAAGGTGCAGTTCCAAGACTTTCATCACATCCCTTCATGTGTTATATTAAGTAGTCACTGAATAATAGATCCAGCAGTTAGCATCACGACACACCAATAACTATGAATATACAATAACTTTTCTCTTCAACTGCAGCATTTTGAGATGGTTGGATTTAAAACACACACACCAGTCCTTACAAAGCATTTTTCAAGAGTCTGGCCAGCACCACAGGCTAAAACACTTTTAAAAAATAATTTGAGGCTTGCTGTTCATTACTTTTTCAAAGTGCCCCATCAACCTTAATTGTTAATCATTATTAAAATACACTCATCCCTCCACATTCCCTGGGGTTAGGGGCACAGGACCCTCATAAATGTGGGAAAATGCAAATCTTCCAAGGAATGCATCAGCCAGTGCCATTCCAACCCGGACCATGGGGTGGGAAGGATGACCCCTTGGGTTTCCCTTTTCCTTCCTGGATGACTGAAAAGGTTCCCAAGGCTTTGGATTTCTTGGTTGGGCTCCTGTCCTGTTTTCTAAGGCTCTCTTGGTCTCAAGCTGTTCATTTGGGCTATGATCTCTCAGCTTGCAAACGGTAGTCCAAAAAGTAGGAAAGGTATTTCCAGAAGAAAGGGGGACATTTCTCTTTTGATTTGGGCAATGAAGGCTGGCCTTTCTGAAGTTTGCAGAGCAACTGTTGGTATATGGCCCTCGTAAATGAGGTCTCTTGGGGGGGTCTCAGGGTTTTTTGCTCACTAGGAAGAGTTGAACCCTCTGATGCTTTCACCTTCCCCTGGGGAGTGGGAGATGACTAGTGGGGCCTCTATTCGGTGGACCTAAAAAGTGCTTCTTCAGGGAGGTTGTCCTGATTTCTCTTTTGATCTCCTTTTTTCGAGCTAGAGTCATTTCCTGCCTCCATGCTGAGGCTCTGCAGAAACCATCAGAGACCCACTTTAGGTGCTGGGAGAAGATTTTCCATGTCTTTCATAAACATGGCTTTTCCTCATGTTCCAAAAGCTTTTGGGTCTGGGGTTAAAATCCTGAATATAATCCCTGGAAAAAATGTTTTGTTGTTCCACTCAATATTTTCTTAGTCATCGAAATCTAGTTTACCAGCCAACACAGTGAGGAACATCTTTCGGGCTATGTATGTCTCTGGGATTTCATTTTTGTGCTGTTTTTCTTGAAAGTACATGTTGTGGGGAGTTTCTCCTGGTTTTAAATGAAACACAATTTCTCTCATCCAGGGATACTTGTCTTTGGACAGGAGGTCTCAAAACAGCATAGCTGATTCCAAATCTTTCCTGTCTGAGGGGGATATCACAGTCTTGCTAAATGTATCAGATTTGGACCCTTTGCAGTAGGGTAGGCACTTGGCTACAGTCATTAATCATATCATATAAGTATCTCTATTCAAGGGTCCCAATACATCTGCCAAAGCACAAGCTTTGATAATAGAAAAGAGGGAATACTCTTTGGTGGTTTTTGCTTCCAATTCCTGAATCCTGTCTAACACCTCTTTAAAGAGCCCTGGTGGTGCAGTGGTTAAATGCCTGTACTGCAGCCACTCACTCACAAACCATTAGGTTGTGAGTTCAATACCAGCTAGGGCTCAAGCTCAACTCAGGCTTGCATCCTTCTGAGGTCACTAAAATGAGTACTCAGCTTGTGGGGGGCAATTAGCTTACAGTTGTAAACCGTTTAAAGACTGCTTAGGTGGTATAAAGTAGTATATAAATGAAGCTGCTATTGCTATTGCTAAGGGTGGTGGGCAAAGTGGAATTCTCTGCCTTGAGGAAGGCAATTTGGATTACAGATTCTTCAGTTTGTCTATTCTGATCTTACATCCTATTGGGGAAACCCATTTGAAATCTTAGGAGCACATCTGTGTCTTAAACTCCAGGAGGAGATGAGCTGGGGTGGAGTTGGAGAAAAACTTACTATCTGGTGCAAAGCTGCAAAGCCTTCCAAAAGTTTCAGTGTTATGTGTCTCAGGGTTTAGACCCAATCCAGCCTGATTTGGTGGAGACCTTAAAAGATTCCTCCAGTGAAGAGTCCGGGTTAAAACCACTTGCTCCAAATTGGATTAAGGGCTTTCTGGCTCAGCGTTTCCTCCGCCTCCCAGCCGAGTGAGAGTTCAAAGCCAGGCAACTCAGGTTGAGACTGTTGGCCAGGGGTCCCCAAACTATGGCCCGCGGGCCGAACCCGGACCGTCGAGGCCTTTCAACCAGCCTGTGGCCAGTCTTACTGCTGCTATCGCTGCTGCGCGCGTGCGACACAGGGCACCATTTTGTGTTCCAAAATGGCGCACAACTCTGGGCGCATATGCATGACTCCGGGCGCCATTTTGGAACACAAAATGGCACCCGAGTAGTGCGCATGAACACACATGCACACATGCGTGCATGCGCACCTCCGGCCGGCCCTCTGAAGATCTGGGGGACAACGAACCGGCCCCCGGATAAAAAAGTGTGGGGACCCCTGGTATACACTTTATACACATAACATGAAAGTGATTTTATACAATATTTTTAATAATTTTGTGCATGAACCAAAGTTTGTGTACATTGAACTACCCTTGAAAGCAAAGGTGTCACTATCTCAGCCACCCATGATAAAAGTTTCTGCTTTTGGAATATTTTGGATTTCAGAATTCTGGATAAGGGAGACTCAATCTGCAGTTCTAAATGCTCAATTGTAATCTTAAATTAGTGCAATGTTTGAAATTTGGAGACTAAAGGGAAATTTTTATTGGGAGCAGAATTCTTATTTGGGAAGACAATGTTCTCATTTCTCCTCCTATCATCCTCTATACTTCAACCTTGAAATGCCCACAACTGATAGGAAGAGGCAACATTAGAGCTTGCCTTTCGTAATGGACCCAGTTGCATTCTTCAAATTCAGTTTCAATGCCAAATTTCTCCAGACTTTCCCCAGGCATTTCTTTAATCTGCTCTTTGTTGGCAAGCATCAATAGTAAGGTAATTTGTTGCTCACTTTTAACAATTAAAAATCCATTACAGGAAGAGTATCTTGGTTTTGTTTCCATCAGTCATTTGACACCCTTTATATTGCTGAAACATTAAGAGTCCATAGGGCAAAAGATAAAATATGGTAATCTTGCCCTATACTTAAACTGGGTTTAAAACAGGGATGAGTGAGAGCTGGATACACAGGCTGCTCCTAAAACTTTGCTTTGTATCACCCAGTACCATGCACTCATCCTCTTTTGTATGACGTTCTGCATATGATCAAGACAACATGAATAGAACTCATCTGCCCACCATGAAATATAGCAGGTTTGAAGAACTGAGAGAACAGAATACATAGGGACACTGGGGGAGGAGAAATGGTATAGCTACAGGTGGGCAAAATGAGAGCATTGTCCCCTAAACAAGAATTCTGACCCACCATGAAATGTACCGTCAGTACCCAAATTCCTACCGTTGCAACAATTTGAAACTTTAATTGAGCACTGAATTACATTTTAATCATCCAAAGAAAAGGGACAGGCAAAATTACCAAGGCAGTGTGAATACAGCAAATATAATAATTTTAGGTGTGAAAAGTTTTCAGTGTCTCTGACTGCATCTGCACTGCAGAAATAATGCAGTTTCACAGCACTTTAACTGCCATGATTCAACACTATGGAATTCTGGGATTTGTGGTTTTCTGAGATAATTAACCTTCTTTATAAGAGAGCTTTGGTGCCACAAGAGACTACAAATCCCAGGATTCCAGACTGCATTAAATCTGCAGTGTGGCAGCAGCCTCACTCTCTTGCAATCTGAGAAATTTGGGGACTGAAGGAATATTGTGTTTGAGGGAGGACAGAATTCTTATTTGGAGGGCAATGCCTTTATTTTGGCCCTTTCTCATAGCTACGCCTCTTGGCAGAAGCCAGTAGACGTGGTTCTTTTCCAATTCCAAATTTAATCTGTTCTACATTTTTCTGGATGTATGATTATGAGGGGTTTTGTGTCTGTGCATTTAGACCAGTTACACCAAAGTTAACAAGTACATAAACAAGAAGTGTGTATTCATATCTTAGAGACCATTTAGAGATAATATCAAAAGAAATGGATTTTCAGGATAAGACAATGACTAGTGAGATTATTGTTTGAGCAAATATTCAGGATCTGATTGTCTCACAGATCTATTTATAAACACATAAAATTTCTAGACAATTTATCATACCATGCACAAGAAGAAGTTTTACTAGATGTTCTCTGTTACAAGTCAACAGATCCACATTTCAGGATCAGACTATTTATTTATTTCATTTTTAGGTGTCCTTTCCCCCAGAAAGGGACCCAAACTAGCTCACAAGATAAAAATACTTTTAAAACTTTACAACAAAAATTTAGCAACAATTTAAATAATTTAGTTAGTATAAAATCAACATTAAAAACATACAGAAGTTAAAAACATGACTAAAACACACACCCCATGTAAAAGTCACCCTGTCATGATTTTAAAAAGCTTCTTTGAATAAAAATGCTTTTACTTGCTGGTGAAAGGCAAGCAGGGAAGGGACCAATCTAGCCTCCCATGGGAGGGAGTTTCAGAGAGTTGGAGCAGCCACCGAGAAGGTTCTCTCCTGTGTCCTCTTCAAGTGAGCCTGGGATGGTGGCAGGACTGAGAGAAGGCCTTCCCTTCATGATCTTAAAACTCTGGCAGGTTCATATGGGGAGATATGGTTTTTCAAATAGTCTGGACCTAAACCATGTAGGGCTTTTCAGGTCCTGACCAGCACTTTGAATTGTGCCCAGAAGCAAATTGGTAGCCATTGAAGCTGTTTCAACAAGGGAGTTATATGCTCCCTATAACTGGCCCTGGCCAGCATTTTATCTGCGGCATTTTGAACCCACTGAAGTTTCTGAACAGTTTCCAATGGCAGCCTCATATAAAGTGTGTTACAGTAGTCCAAATGGGTTGCACTGTATATACTCGACTATAAGTCAACCTCATATATAAGTCGAGGGCAGGTTTGGGGGCCAAAATTATGGATTTTGATATGACCCATGGATTACTCTTTACTCAAGTGTAAAACTTAGGGGTATGTAACAAAGGATGCAAAAGATGAAGCAAAGGAAAATAGTGCCAGAAAATTTAGGAAATTCCAGCAGGCATAACTGTTTGTGTTCATACTAAAGGCTTCATGGATGAGAAAATATAAAGGGGTGTGTGAGTGCTTCCAGAACATTCTTGCCTTTCATCAGGAGATAGCTCCTTTTTTAAATTAAGAATTAAAGTACAGTACAGTACTTACATTGACCCATGGATAAGTCAATTCAGGTTTTTGGAGTCAATTTTTGACTAAAATTTCTAGACTTATACATGAGTATATACAGTAATCAAAGCATGTGTCACCATAGCAGGATCTGATGTCTCTGACTATAACCATACAAAGCTCTCCAACCTCTTCAGTATTACCCAGGACACTGACATCAGAGATGGAAATCTTCACTGCATCCAAGACCAATAATTCCAGCATTTTTTTCTCTGTTATGTGTGAATACAAGTGTTTATCTACAATTATTAAGCACTGTTCACATTCAGGACTTGTTTGGGAAACCTCATTTGTACAAAAGTACATGTCATTTTTTTTTTCTATGCAGACATCATGTTTTAGGACAGCCTGGAGTATTGTGTCCATGCAACTGCCCCTGCTACCTTTGCTTCTATTTCTGTGCTGTCTGCATAGATGTCCCAAGTGCCTGCCCAGCACATCCACTGCCAGTGAGAGTCACTAGCTTCTGGGGTCAGAAAGAAGAGTCCAGTGGTAGTCACATGCTCAGTGCCTTGTTCTGACTTCAGAACATGCAAAATGTGGTGATCGTCGTGATGCATGCACTGGGCAGCTTAGAAGGATGCCTATGCAGACAACCATTCAGACCAGCATGGAAACAGAGGGCTCCACATCTTCCCAGAAGATCCAGAGCAACAAGTAAAAGCTTCTTTTTAAAAAATCTGTTTTAACCTTGGTATACCCCAATTCCAGTGTGGGATGTGCCAGACATCATCCAGACTGTCCACACTGGAACTGGGGGTTGGGCTGTGAGTCATCTGAGAAAGACACCAGAACAAAGGGGACACGAGCCTTTTGGCCTATAAAGATGTCAGAACCCAAACTGGAACGTTCCCCAAGTGGCTTTATCAGTGTATTAAATGGCTTGCAAAGAAATCCCCCCAATGGGCTATGTATGAAGTACCTGATATAGCAGAGCTTGGAGAAAGTTCCTTTTTTAAAAAAAGTATAGCTCCCCAAATCCCCAAGTCAGCAGTGGTACCAGGGCTGTACTCCAATCTGATTTCTCAACTTTATCTATTGGAAAGTAGTAATATCTGGGGCTATGATCTGAGTTGGGCTTGATGATTCACTTAGCCTGCCAGTGGCCCAGTGGAAGGCCACTTCCAGGTAAGCACATGAAGAACCAGTTGCTATCTGCATCAGACAGATTTGGGGGGATGTGTCTCTTTACTTCAATGATTTTTCTTCCAATTACATTGTTTTGTTTGGATAATCCTTTTTATTGGTGTGCTCAGCATGGAGCTTGGTGGTTTATTTTATTTACCCTGCAGCCTTTGTGAAGTCAATCTCATCAACAGTGTAATTTGAATGTGCCACTTTGGGGTGGTAAATCCCAAGATTTATTTATATTTTAGCATTAATCAACATTTTATTATGCCCTGATGAATGCAGTCATTCACACATATATGCACTCCTATCAAAAATGCATTCTCTCATATGTGACCATGCATTCTCCCTCCCTCTCTTTGCTTGTCATGGACCAATTATAATTCAGACTTAATGTAGCAGAAACTAGCTAACTTGAATTCCTTCTGAATATTCTTCTATCAGGGGTTCTGTCCTGTCGTAACTACTGCGCTTTATGACATCTGTAGTACAGTGAACATATTTATATGCACAGATGTTTTGAAACATGTTTATTTCTATTTACAGTTTTCTGTTACCTTTCCCCCCTTCCTGTGTGGAGTATCTATAATGTTTGCTTGTGATTTTTTTAAAACACATCAACAAGCAAGCAATAATAACAGAGCAAGCCTATACAAGTTGACTCAGAAGGAAGTGTTTAATGATGTTTTGTTTCTAGCATATGTATTTAGGATTTCACTTTAACAGGGCCTCCCAATGTTTTAGCAGCTCTAGATCTTACGAGCTAGGGGAAAAAAATCAGCCCCCAAATGAGACTTGCCATTCACAGAAGCCTTCAAGAGTGATAAATCTCCTATAAGGGGCAGGCTTTCACATCTTTTCTGGCATCCTGTTACAGTACTAACATAGACAAGTCCAGTGTACACTTGCATATGTAATTTTGGGATCATTGTGAAGTTTGATGTTCTCTTTGTCCCTCCAGAGTGACAAAAGCCCCCCACCAGTACCCACTATTTCTCTTTGACAACCCCCTTCACATTCACTTAGGGTCTGGGGGAGAGCTGGAGGGATTGGAGATGTCTGGCTAAATTCCCATAGATAAATGCAGAATGATTACATCAGCCATAGCGATCTCTGGGGGGTCTCTGGTCAACCTCAGTGTTATCTTGTCACTCTCCACCATCCACTATATAGCCATGGAGTATGGGCTGTAACAGAGACACAGTGAGTCCTGGGGGTGGTTTCAGGGGAGTCATAGTGTAGTTTCATCATACCACAAAAACATTAAACTTTAGGAACATATGTAATTCTGGCCAGTTCAACTTTTTTGACACAGAGAATGACTAATGCTACTGGCATGGCCACTAAAAATGCATGTCATAATCACAAATCCCATTTTCACATCTGAAATTAACAAATACAGATATCACAGAATACATGTGACTTCCTCCACTGTGGCTTGGGAGTGTATTATATTGATAGTAAAGTGGTGTGAAATGTTATGTGCAAAACTGAATTTGTCACAGTAGAAGGGGAGGGGGCTGAATCAATTTGAATGGAACTGACCTTTTTTCTCCCCAAATCATAAATTTACTTCTAATAAACAGTATTTTTTTCTATTTATTAGCAAGATTAAAGTGAATTTAGGCAGACTGCTACCCACTGATCAGATACAGATAAACATTGTACATGGTATCATAGTTATTATGCAGAACTAATTAAAAAAACAAAGTGATGAATTACCATAGCACATTAATCTGCCTCAAATAATATCAAACAATTATTCCAGCATGGTTTCAAGGTGGGGTTGGGTGGCCATATGGATTCAGTTCTATTTGTAGTATGCTAATTTATTGCACTAAATGTGGCACCAAGAAAATCATTGAATTAAAGTTCAGAGTTGGGGTTGTTTTTTTAAATTATTTCCTGCAAATGCAACTATTTTCTAAGGAATTATTATCCTGGGACTAATTGCTCTTTTCAACAGAGCAAAATGGCATCAACACACATACTAATGAGTATGAAAGGCATCTGCCCTCTGTTTTAAAGGTAAGTCTTCTCTAGGGAAGTAAAGAATTTTCTCAAATTTTTGCATGCACATTGAGAAAGTGTATCTTAACATGTCTTAACACATTACAAAAGATTTTGCTCACTTGTAAACTGGGTTTTTATTTGCATCTTTGGACTTCTTGTGAATATTTGTGCAAAAAATATATCGTATTTCTGTAAAATGCAATGGTGTTTTGTTTTGTTTTTGCACAAATGAAATAGCCCCCCCCTTCTCAAAATGCATAAATAAAATAAAAATTTCCAGAATTCATGCAGCTCCATTTGGGTTGCATATTTTAAAACAAACATCTGGATGTGTCAAATCTTTAAAACAGGAATATACTGCTTGAATTATAACTGAAGGATTTGGGGATGTTAGTGGATTTATCCAATGAGCCACCCTAGAATCAATTTAAAGGACTAAAGTGCCTTTGTTGTTGCTGTGAGCCTTCATGTAATTTCGTAGGGTCATGGCAACCTTAAGACAAATATGTAATGGTGTCTTCTCAGCAAGATTTGTTTAAAAGGGATTTGCCTTTGCCATTCTCTGAGTTTGAGAGAATGTGACTTGCCCAAGGTCACCCAGTAGGTTTCCATGGCTGAACGGGGGAGTCAAACCCTGGTCTCCAGAGTTATAGTCCCATGTTCAAACCACTCCACCACAGTACATCTAATTATATTCTGGGTTTTATGATGGGAGACTCAGCATAGTGTAGTAGTTTGAGTGTTGGACTATGACTTTGGGCCTAAGCAGACTGCCAGAAATAGTGCACATTAAATTGAGGCACTGCCCTGGCTCAGTGCTAGGGAATCATGGGAACTGTAATTTATTGTGGCACCAGAGCTCTCTGACAGAGAAGGCTCAATGTCCCAGAAAAAAATACAGTTCCCATGATTCCCTAGCACTGAGCCAGGGCAGTGCCTCAATTTAATGTGCACTATTTCTGGCAGTCTGCTTAGGCCTTCTGAAGACCAGGGTTCGATTCTCACTTGGGCATGAAACCCACTGGATAACCTTGGCTAAGTCACACTCTCTAAGGCTCAGAGGATGGCAATGACAAAGACCCTCTGAACGAATCTTGCCAAGAAAACCCATGATAAGGTTGCCTTAGGGTTGCCATAAGTCAAAAATGACCTGAAGGCACACATCATCATTGTCGTCATCAACATGTTATGAATACTGGCCAACTTTTGGTGTGTGTGTACCCCTCTCATGACCCTGAAAGGACCCTCACAGCTATGAAGCTTGTAGCAACTGGCCACACATCTCAGAGCAGGGGTTGGCAAGTTTCACTTACCTGGGGCTGATCCGGGGGTCCCCTGGTGTTCCGTGGGCTGATGGTGGTGGTGGGGAATGGCGGCGCGCGTGAGCTCATGCCCGCGCATGTGCAATACTTCCAGAGTACTGCACATGCGCAAGCAAGTTGCGGCCACCATTTTGTTTTCCAAAATAGTGCCTGCAACTCATTTGCGCATGCACAGTACTCGGCGCATGCACAAACGAGTCGCGGCCACCATTTTGGAAAACATAATGGTGACCACGACACGCGCGATGGCAGCGCAGCAGCGCGTGCGGCGTGGCGGTGTGGGGCGGCCACAGAGGTCAGCGGGGGGCGGTCCAAAGGCCTTGGGGGGGGGCAGACCCGGCCCCCGGGCCGTAGGTTGCCAGCCCTGTCTCAGAGCCTCAAATTCAGATCACACAGGATTAGCCTCCAAATCCAGGCAGTTTGGGAGTTGCAATTAAAGGGAGATTTACACTTCACATTCCAAGAATGCCAGGTGATTTACAGCCAAGATATTTGTTATGCAAACCTGAGAGTGCTCATTTACAATCCAAACTCCCACCTCTGGACCCTAACTTGAGCAATCTTTCCCAAAACCTTTGATGTGGGCATCTGTTCTTTGCCTCAGGCTAGTTTTGTCTTATAAAAGATCCTCAACTTCCTTTGTCCCGTGTGCTAGTATGGAGTGCAGGGGGACCCTATGTCTCTCTGACTCTACTACTTCCAACTCATGCTGTCTTCCAAACAGCACCAGCAGCTGACTCCTATGGTCAGCCATCAAGCTACATCATCAGGAGCAACCACCTTTGGTAATTACCCCTTTAGTGAAGCCTCTCCATCCCAAATCTTACCTCTAGTCCTCAGCTCTTGTGTGCATGTGTGTGCTTCCATTGCTGTAAGTTTTTCCCTCAATAAAATACAATTCATTGGAAGAATCCTATCTCTGCAATCGTTTATGTCCCCACCTCGGTATACAGATTGAGACAAAGATCCCAAGGAATGCTTGTAGCTCAGCCCAGTAATTAACTGAGCTAATTAAAATTCCCCTATAGAAACCCTTAGCTACATTTTGGTGGACAATGTGGGCAAAGTATCCTGGGTTCTGAACATGCCAAGTGGTGGACAGTTGGTGTGCTCAGACCTCAGTACGTAGAGGGTAAAGAGATATACGATTTTACAGATGCAGAGCTAAATTCACAGGAAAGTGTGTGTGTTGTCTTTCTGAAAGTGAGCTACCAGGGCTGGGAATATTGAAGGCTGGCTTCCCTCATTTCCTATCTGTGGGTTAGAAGTTATTAGGAACCCTGGCCAGGCACCTTGAGAACTTCTCCACCCCAGAACCAAAGTTTGTAGTGAGATAAGAAAGGAAGTTAGCACAGAAAGCACAGAAGCCTGGAAGTGGCTGCAGTGCAAAAAGAGCCCAGGGACAAAACCTCTGAGGTTGAGGCATCCCTCATATGGAATAACCTGTTTTAGAATTATGAGTCAAGGAAACTTTTAAGGCCCTGGTCAGCCCTGTTTGGAGTAAGTGGGTTTTAACTCATAACTCCCCTGTGGGCATACTTCTCAAGGTCACCACCCATCCAGCTAAGTGGGTTTAAGGCCCAAGCTTTCCTTGCAGGTGTGCCTTTTAAGGACCCTCACCAATTTGGCTGAGTAGGTTTTAACCCCAGCCTGTCATCACTAGTGCACAGCAACCAAGATTGAAAATTTGAGTTATTTTGTGTTGTAAGGTAAGGACTGTATCCTTTCAGCCTTGGTCATGTGGGGCAGTAAAGCCGTTGTTAGGGAGAGACATCTCCTCTCTTGGTAATAAGAGCCTGCGCAAGGCTTCCCATCCAAAAATCTCCTTGATTGTGGAAGGCAATAAAGCCATAAGAGAAACAAGCCATTTCTCATTTGGCAAAAAGACCTTTTGTAAGGGAGACATGAGATAACATCCTGTCTGTCATTCTGTATCAAAGATGAGCTATTGAGATTATTCCAGGGAAGCAGAGATTAGAAAGGCAGAAGGCCGGAGAAGTGGCTCTGGGACCCTTGAATTAGGTCTAGCTAGGGATCAAAGTCTGACATTGTTAGTTGGCTACCACTGAACTCCGGTGGGGCTACAGCATGTCAGGGCTCCCTGGTGAAAAGATCAGCAGTGTCTGATCAGACCACATAGTGACGTCTAGTTAAGGGACAAGTCCGTAGGCTCTCAAACTTCAGTGTGACAGGACCCCTTTTGCAAACGGGTGGCAGTGTTCATCTTGACCTGAGTTGTTGAGGTAGTTGGGGAACATGTCCATGAGGTTGTGGTGAAAGTTAGTGGTTCGGGTTTGTTGTTCAGAGTACAAGGGAGAACGTGTCTCCTGCAGCAGTGTGGCTGTTCAAGAAGGAACAACCATGAGACAGCTTAGAGAAGTCAGTGAGTGAGTTTGTAAACTCCTTTCAGGAAAGGTTTTGTAGAAAAGGGAAAATCTAAGAGCTGTTTTTGCCATTGTCCTCTTTCCCTAGGAGGACTTGCAAAAGTGGGAGGGAGAGCCTCCCTCCCCTTGCATTTTTAAGGAGTTAATCTTTTACTCAGGTGTCTCTCCAGGCAGAGAGATACCTTAGAGGATCCTGTGCCTTTAAGAAACCCAGAGCTAACCTGCTGCTGGGCAGAACCCTTTGAGTTTGCTTCTTTTCTAAAAAAAAGAATCCCTGATCCCTTTTCCCTTTTGCCAAAGTTCCCTTTTGGGGTGCGTTTCCATAATTTCCCCAAGGACCAGATTGGGTCCCTAACCTCAAATTTGGGTTGAATTCCAAGAAGCCAAACAGCAGGGTTTTTTTTTTATTAGTATTGTTCTTTCTTTTTAGACCCTTGAGCAACTTTGCTCTGCTCTCCAGAGCATGATTTAAATAGGATTTTAGTGTGCATTAGCCATTTAAAAGACATTTGGGGGGGGGCACCCTCCAGAGAAAAGTTATTTAAAGATCCATGGCTTTTCCAAATTTGCTGCACCAATGTTGAACTTACACTCACCCAAAGTTTGGAGGTGTGTGTGTAAAGGTTGGAATTAGAGAATGTGGAGGAAGATAGAGTGGGTTTCGCAGGAATCTAGCCCCAAGAGGAGTTTGGAGGACAGTCCTCCAGAAAAGAAAGTGTGCCCCCACACATCCCTTTCCCTCTTTCCTCTTCTTTCTACCCTTTTTGGACTCATGGTGTGAGTCTGCACATCCATTTGCCTTAGGGCTGTTGTACCCTAAACCCTTTTCCCTCCAAAAACTCACCCTTCCTTCCCTCCATTAAGCATTGCCAACAGCAGGGGTCCCAACACTTTTTTATCCGGGGGCCAGTTCACTGTCCCCCAGATCTTCAGAGTGCCAGCCGGAGGTGCACGTGTGCATATGCGCCCAGAGTCATGCGCGGCAGCAGCGGCGGTGGCGACAGGACCGGCCATGGGCTGGTTGAAAGGCCTTGACAGGCCAGGTTCAGCCCACAGGCCATAGTTTGGCGACCCCTGGTGTATACAAAACATAAATAAAATTTGTGTTTAGATTTGGGTGCCATCTCCAAGATATCCCGTTATGTACCTATATATAAGTACAGGTATTCCACAATAAAAAAAAAAAGGCAAAATTTAAAACACTTTTGGTCCCAAGGATTCTGGATAAGGGAGATTCAACCTCTACTGTTTAGGCATCAAAGGAAAAAGGGAAGGTACAGTTACTAAGGGAATGCAAACACAAGCTCTGTACACACCACCCAAAAGGGCTGGCCTGGGGGTGGAGTTGGGGCATGGAGACTGCATGCTGGCCACCCCGACTCCATCCTGATGCTGCCATCATGCTGCATGCCCCACCGCATGGCAGGCAGCATCAGAGTGCTCCCTTGGCACAGCGTTCAGACATGCTGCACCCAAGGAGCATGGAAAAGCCTCCGCTGCTGCACAAGGGTGACCTTTTGCCACTCCAAAAAGGAGTGGCATTTGCCAGCTCTTTCTGGAGAGGCAAAGTGTCAGATTGGGGCCATGGTGTGTCATTGCTGCAGCTCCAATCCAGCAAGGAAAGGGGCTGCGGGATGCCTACCCTTAGGGACCATCTGTTTAGCCCCACAGTAAATATAGACAGTCTAGGTTTGAACAAATGTCAGTACTTCACTCCTTACAATAGCAGAAATTTGGGGATTGAAGGAAAATTTCATGAGGGGAGAGAAGAATTATTATTGGGAGACAATGACTTCATTCCTCCTCATGTCTACCCACTTGGGAATTTCATTTTTGTTTGCTGGTCTGATTTTGTAGGATGGGACTGGGCTAAGGAAGAGTAGAACAAAAAGTAGAACAAAAATTAAAATTAAAATTAAAATTGTCCAGTGTTCAGGTTATCATATTTCCATACCTAACTTCACAAATTGTCATAGGTGTTGGTCATAAGAAAGAACCTGTGGAAATATTTGAAAAACATTCTCTTTATAATTTTTGTAAAGTAAAGTGTGTAATGTGCCAAAGAAAGGGAATGCCTCCACATAAGGATGAAAAACAGTATAAACTTTATCTATTGAGTTGTAATTTAGCATGGTTTAATGGTTTAGCATGGCTATTTTTGCAACATTGTTTATTAAATGTGTAAAGACATTTTAAGAGGAAGGTGATTGAGTTACAGTGTTACATCCTTCTCTTTGTTTTGATCTGATCCAGAAGGGCTTTTTTATGTTTTTAAAACCCCACCCAGAGATGTACTATACCTCATGGCAGTACTGCACATTCAGGATACTACTTATAACTGAATGTGAGAAAATATGGGTAGTGTGAGGCAGCATTACAGCCAAGTCTTCTGGATGGTGCTAACGCAAGAACTGTAATTTCTGAACCAGTGCTAAACATGATTCACTCATTCATGTAGGTTACTTGATACGCCTGGACTTGATTTGTCTGCATTTGATTAGTAGCTAAAAGAGAAGACAATCTGTGTGTTTGTGGCATGGGAGACAAAATATTGATGTTGGTTGAATTACTGAGAGAGAGAGAGGAGAGTCTGCCTCTGATATTGTAACTCTCATGGGCCCATTCACACTTTTATGTCAGCATTTGATATTGCACTCATCAACGATACATGTGTGAACAAGCCATAAATGTGAAGATCCATAGGGAAAATAAAGGTACTGCAGAAATATTTCAATAACCAGGGAACAATAATTTATATTGTTCTAGGGTACTTCTTCCCCATTAAGTATCAGACACAGTGTTTCAGTTACAGCTAATTTGGGAACTATGTGGATTACTATGCTAATCAGTATTAGTCCAAAATTCAAATCAGCATTAGAAATGTTTTTGGCACAGTTAAAGTGAATGTTTGTTGTCCAAAACATCTCCTCCTCCTCCTCCTCCTCCTCCTCCTCCTCCTCCTCCTCCTCCTCCTCTTCTTCTTCTTCTTCTTCTTCTTCTTCTTCTGTTTACAGGAGTTTGGCATTTCATTCATTAATCTCCTTACATTGAACTATTAAAGAATCTAGTGTTGGATCCAATTTAGGGAAACTGTCCACTCTTCCAGCAGCCCAATGTCCAATATTGTTCATGAGGGCACCCAATTGTTTACTGAATCAGTAATAATAATAATAAGTTCATTGGATTTATATTAGAAGGGGGAGAATTTAAGTTAATATTAAGTTGCTATTTAGGTTTAACACCTGGATTAAAAACCTTACCATAAGGAAGTCAAACTGTCCCATCCATGACTTTACTCCCTACCTCTTAATCCACCCCATTTCTTTTGCATTCTTTGCTTCACATGAATATCAAGTGTTTCTACAATTTCCTGAAGACCTTCAGATTTTGCAGTTACAGAGAAATATTTGGGTTTAGAAATAGGATGAAGACAGGAGAAGATATGTTACTGAAATTAATAATCTCCAAAGCCCTTAACACAGTTTATCCCACTGGAACTATTCCAGAGTAAATGATCTGACTCTAATGAACCAGTATTCTAGATGTGCTACTTAGTTACATAACTACTTTAGCTTAGTAGCTGAGTAGCATCTCCTGGCCCAACCTTCCCAATCCTAACTTAATGAACAGTGGCTACTTTGAGCAATAGTGGTCTGTTCTTCTGCCAATCCAGGATGCAGCAGACTGTTGTTAACTGCCCTCAAGTCAGCCCTGACTCATGGTGACATCCCCATGACTCCCTGTCCTCCACTATTCTGCTTAGATCCTGCAAATTCATACCTGTGACCTCCCTAATTGAGGGCCTTTGCAGACTGCTAGAAATAGGGCAAATTGAGTCCACTTGAACTGCCCTGGCTCAGTGCTAGGGAATCATGGGAACTGTATTTTTTTCTGAGACATTGAACCTTCTCTGTCAGAGAGATCTGGTGCCACAATAAACTACAGATCCCATGATTCCCTAGCACTGAGTCAGGGCAGTTAAAGTGGACTCAGTTTGCACTATTTCTGGCAGTCTGCAAAGGCCCTGAGTCCATCCACCTAGCTTGTGGTCTTCCTCTTTTTCTACTTCCTTTGACCTTTCCTATCATTATTGTCTTTTCTAATGACTCATGGCTTCTCATGATGTGGCCAAAGTATGACAGTCTCAGTTTGATCATCTTGGCTTCCAGGGAGATTTCAGGCTTGATCTGTGGGTTGTTATCGTTGTTTTGTGTCTTCAAGTTGTTTCCCATTTATGGTGACCCTATCACAGGGTTTTCTTGGAAAGAAGATACTTTCTCTGCATTTTTATTAATACTCTCAATTTGTGATGGGAAAGTTCAGAATTGCTATATAAAGCACTAGTTTCAGTTCTGATCAGAGCATCTAGAGTTGAAATGGTAAGATCTTGAAAGGATTATCTTTGTACAGACCTTGTTGGATTGCTGTCACTGAAAAATGGAGAGTAAAAGTTAGTGAGAGGACAAATATCAAAAGACAGCTTTGTAGAAACATGGTACTGATATTTTGGATTTAACATTGGACTGAGGCCCATCATCAACACATATGATATGTTGGCACAGTATCTTCCAAAATCAGAAAAGTATTGAATATAAAGAACTTCTATGAAATAATTTGTTCATAAGAAACTAGTTATACAAATCTCTGACAATACACAATGATTTCTTATCAATAAAAGCAAATATACTGAAAAACTGCTCATAGAGCTGACTATATTGGGCCAGATGGAGCAATTCTCTGACTTGCTTCTGTGATTAGGTGTTTTGTTTAGTTTTTGGCCTGAGATTAATAAAAGGAAACATCAGAGGCTTAACCTTGTCCAGCTTCGGAATGGCCTGGATATGTCACTGCTTTAAAATTCCTAACATGCCTGTAGGCTAAATCTGAGGAAGCTAAAAATACAGTTCCAATTCATTATATGATATTCATTTGGCCATTTTGGGGGCATTTAAAGCTGTGGATTCAGATATCCATTTATTTAATTCATACTGTTTCATAAAGTACCGAAGCCTATGTTAGGCATCCATATCTGCACACAAAAAAGCTTTAGGGTTACATTATTTTTTAAAAAAGCAAACAAGGGACACAATCCAGATGATGATGCTGGGAGACAGTTGCTCTTCTAAAAGAGAGCTAAAATCTGGCATACCCTAAGGCGCCATTCTGTCTCTCATGTTTAACATTTACATGAAGCCACTGGGTGAGATCATATGGAAACATGGGGCGGGGTGTTATCAATACGCTGATGACACTCAAATATATTTCTCTATGTCTCGAACTCATGCAGTGACTAAGGATGGCATCTCTCCTCTGAATGACTGTCTTGGGGCTGTAATGGACTGGATGAGGGAAAACAAATTCAAACTGAATCTAGACAAGATGGAGGTACTTGCTATAGGGACCCCCAACCCGGGAATGGAGATATGTCAGCCAGTTCTGGATGGGGTCACATTTCCCTTGAAAGTCTCTGTCCGCAGTCTGGGGGTGCTCCTAGATTCGCCGCTACACCTGACCACTCAGGTGGATGCAACAATCAGGAGCACCTGTCATCAGCTTCGGCTGATTCGCCAGCTGCGACCCTTCCTGGAGCCAGGTGACCTAGAAACAGTGGTACATGCACTGGTAACCTCTCGACTTGACTTCTGCAATGTGCTCTACCCTCGTGGGGCTACCCTCGTGCCAAATTTGGAAAGTTCAATTGATACATAATATGGCAGCCAGACTGGTCACAGGAACATCTAGAACTGACCACATAACATCTGTTTTAAAATCTTTACATTGGCTGCCATTTAGTTTCCGGACACGGTACAAGGTGTTGGTCATAACCTTTAAAGCCCTACATGGTTTGGGTCCTGACTACCTGCAGGAGTGCCTTCTTCCACACAATCCATCCTGCATACTAAGGTCCTCTGGGAAAAATCCTCTGCAGCCTAAAAAAATCTAGACTGGCTGCAGTAACCCAGAGGGGCTTCTCGACTGCTGCCCCTAGGTTATGGAATGACGTGCCAGAGGAGATCCGTCACATCACCACCTTAACAGCCTTAAAAAAGGCACTTAAGATGGATCTCTTCCGACAGCCCTTCCCAGAATAGTCCTCCCCCCCGTGTATTTGCTTTTTTTTTTTTTTTTGCTTTTTTTTGCAACTTCTATATTGTTTTCTTATTGTATTCTTTTATTTGTATGCTTGTAACCTGTTTTGATTCCCTTTGGAAATAGGCGGACTAGAAATAAATCATGTTATTGTTATTGTTATTGTTATTGTTAAATATTCTGCCTTCGTGAGTCAAGATGTTCTCTTATACCACATTGTACTCTTTTCAGAAATAGGAATATTCTCCCAAACATACAGATTTGTTCTTACATCCATATCCTGCATGTTTCTTTCTTTCATTATATTTATTCTTCACAGGAACCCTGTGAGGCAGGTTGGAGTGAGATGCTGACTCAAGGTCATGCAGTGAGTTTATAGGCTGAGTAGAAATGTGACAAAATAAATCTCTTTGTGAATGCCTTTAAGTTAGATAGTTTAAGCAGTAAATGGGCACATGGATTGAATGTTTCTTTTTAGTTTCTCTTCCTAGGAATGTGTTGAAATCCCCAAGAGGAATGCTGATACAAACTAATACTTTAGTAACAGGTAATGGCAGTGGATGAAAAACATTGGTCCACCCAATGGCTTCTGCCCCATGGCATTCACACTTCTATGGGTCTGTTTATGCTGCTGAATTTTCTATTTCTAACAGCAGGCCCCAGGTGCCTTTACAGATGTGTATGCTGCTCTGAGATGCACTGCATCGCTGGCTTTGTAGTCTGTTCATATAGCTTCTTAGGAACTGTCTTGCCTATAATCACAGTTAATGGTGCTCAAACATTTAAATGAGATGCAGCAGTATTAGCAATTGTTTTAAAAATGAGACTTAAATCCAATAAGACCTAAAGGTAAGGTTTTATTCTTGAAAGATAGCTGAATTGGGCTGCAGAGATATGCTCCACTAAGAACATGGGCCAATACTGGTGCATGATAGTAAGCATAATGTAAACATGGATTGCACCAGTAAAAACATTTGTTACTTACAACAGATAGCAGTTAACCAATGCAGTGGCTAACATAGAATGCCAGTGTTTCTGCCCACTGGAAGCCCATTTCTAGAATGTATTATATTCCCCAGTTGTTTTATCAATGGACTGGTTAACTACAGCTTTATTTTCTTGTTTCATTACCTTATTGATATTGCATTCTCTCTCTTTCTCTCTTGCTATTGAACAAATGCAAGTTAAATATTCATGTGCCTGATGGCTAAAATGGATGCAGAGCATTTCTGAAAGAGGACCTGCTAATGCTAACTCACGCACATGATGCATTTATGGGAAAACTGTAATAGCCTGCTACTGAAGCATGAATATTTATTAAGAAATGGTGAGCCAATAGTTTCAGCTCAATTTCATTCTGAGTTTCTAAAAGCTTTCAAGTTTTCTTCTGTACTGCTTATGTTTCAGAGCTGCCCTACTGATCACAATTTGATTGGAGATTGAGGAGGCAGGAATATTTGCTAGCATATTCATCAAAAGGCAATGAGACACATTCAGCACTGTGTGTACTGTTGGATGTTGAATGCAGAGAATATGTCTCATTGGCGTCACAATATCTAGAATGTTTTTCAGGTCCAGCTTCACTGGTAGTGCCTTCTTTTTCCAAAAAGATGAAACCTGTGTGAGATGTGGGTGGCTGTACCATATGGTAGGGAAGGCAGTTTCTAAACACCCCAGCCATTCCCTCTGTGTTGTAGGACAAACCTGTGTGTGCTTCCTTCCCTAAACTAGCCCAATGCCTTCATGTATAGTAGAGAACAATGCCTCACCACCAGAGCTGAAGCTGAAATTACTGGCTTTCAGTACATGGTACACTTTTGTACATGAAACAAAAAGAATCTTGCCTTTTGCCCCAGCAGGGAAACCATTGTAGGTTGGCTCTGATGTAAAATATTTATGTACTTATCTTGAATTATTAACTGTCCAATTCCAGAGTCACAAGGCTGATAAATAATAATATTTTAATGATATTAAAACACCATTACAATTGAATAAAGATGAGTCAGTGTTTGTTGTTGTCAATTGTCATCATGTTGTCTTTGACTTATGAAAACCCTATGAAAGAGAGACCTCCCAGACATCCTATAGGACTGCCTCCTCCCATATAATCTCCCAGGTGCACTCTTCTGATGAACATTTATTCCAGTCAGCCAGAACTTGGTTGGCAACTATCAGCCAGATGACTTTGTTTTCAGCCATCCCTAGAGTATGGAATGACCTGCCAGAAGAGATTTGACAGGTGAATACGTTGTCTGAATTTAAAACGGCATTGAAGGCCAGTCTCTTCCAACAAGCTCATCTGGATTATTTTAAATTGTGGATTTTACATGATGAATTTTAAATGTGGATTGTACATCTAAGATTGTACATCTTATTTTTTTTCCTTCTAAATCGCTGTGTGTTTTAACTGATGTCTTTTAACTGATGTTGTTTGTCTGTTAATTGTTGTTGTTCTCCAACATGATCCATGGGGAGAAGAGGGAAATATAATAATAATAATAATAATAATAATAATAATAATAATAAATAAGATTGGTTAAGGTCTTGCCAACTCAGGGCTGTAGCTGCCTTGATTGAGTTTATATACCTGCAATTCAGAAACATAGTCCTATTAGTCTGGAATATCAGTATGCAAAGGGATCATGGTGACTGCATGGCCCATTTCCAAAGTGGCCCACTGCTGCAGTCCCAAACTGGATGCCATTAGGAGCCAGATTATCTCTGCTCCTTTTTGGGCTGGCTTTCAGCCCCCCAGTGCAGCCTCAGTATGGCTTCCAGTCGCTTTGGGGGGTGTCATCTAAACACCCACTCCCAAAGTGGCCAGAAGGCTTGAGTCCACTTCCTCAGATGCATGGAGTGAACTGATGCCCTAAAGTCTCTCTGGAGCAACAGTTCACTCCATGCATCTGAGGAAGTAGACTGAGTGTACATAAGCTCATGCTACAACTTCTTTCACACAGTTAACTGGTAATTCAGTCTTTCTCTTTTCCTACTGCCTCCCACTTTATCATTATCATGTTTTCTAATGAGTCATGCCATCTCACAATATGGACAAACGACAATAGTCTCAATTTGGTAATTTTGGCTTCCCAAGAAAGTTCAGACTTGATTTGATCTATGGCCCATTAAAATACCATTAATTGGAATTTCTCTCTCCAAAATTTTTTGACTGTCATAACTGAAAGGAAAAATGGAGGTCCTGCTTAAGTTAGAAACCTCTGCTGAAATTTGAAGTGACTTTAAAGAAATCTTAATAAGATCTGCTGTCTAAGTTCACAAGAGAAAACAGCTTCAGTAGCTCTCAAATTGTGCACACCACACAAAGAGAAGAAGAACCCTGCAGAAAAAGTGAAACAAGCCAGAGTCTAGTGGCAGTAGAAAGAAAACCCACACAGTCCTCTCATCCTTCACCTCACACACATGTACACTCCCTCCCTTCCAAGGAAAGAGCAGGGGAACCAAGTAAGATTTGCTTTCAATCAATATTTACTGTCCCTTTCTCATACATAGGAATTGCTCTAGAATGTTTTGCTTTGCTCTAGGCTTCTGCTTTTATGTCGATGGGTTTAACACACAACAATAAAGTGGAATGTTACCTGCATTGAGTATTCAGTCACCCAGGACTGGCTCCAGTTTTTCTTGGACATTTCTAGACATCATACCATTTCCTTTAGGTTATGTATTACTGCTTAAATAATATCCTCAAACCTATGCCTCTCTCACACACATACTCACTCACTGCTATGCATGAAATCATTCTTATTCTTACTGTGTTCCATCCTGCAAAGTGTAGGGAGCTCTCAGCCCATGCTTTCAGCTTTTATGCATTTTACTCTGGAAATCTTTTTTTCTTTTCTCCTGTGTATTGGTCAAGATGTTGGCTGATGCAGAAGCCACTCAACAGAGACCCAAATCTATTAATTAGAGAAGTCCAGGCATCAGCTTTTTGTGCCTCACATGAAATGTCTGCTGAAAGTGATGAGGTTGAGATGCTGGAACCAAAAATCAGCAAAAGGTTATTGAGCAAGTTACTGATTTGAACAAGTACTAGAAAGAAACAGCAGTTCAGTTTCATAGAGGGTGATGGTTATCACCATTCCATTTGTTTCTGGAGGGGGTAGAAATGGTGTAGTATTTATTCATTGCAACTATGCACTGAATTTGATACAAACAGTATCATGGTCAGGGACATCAGTGTTTTGGTTGCTAATAGCCAATGCTGCATTTATTTATGACTGGTTATTTATATTTAGAGAGCCAGAATGGTGTAGTGGTTTGAGTGTTGGACTAGAATTGCCGTTCAGCCACAGGAACCTTCTGAGTGATCCTGGGCAAGTCACACTATCTTAGCCTTGGGATAGCAATGGTAAACTCCTCTGAATAAATCTTGCCAAGAAAACCATATAATGAAGTAGTCATAAGTCAGAGATACCCTGAAGGCACATAACAACAAACAGCTATTCACAGAGATATTTCACATGTTCTCCAATGGGTTCAAGAGATCATATGTATGGGCTCACATCCTTCCCCTTTCATCCTTCCAAACATCTTATGAGGTAGGTTAGACTGAGAGACAGTGATTGGCCCAAAACTTGTTGTTGTTGTTAATTACTTTGCATTGATCTCAACCCATGGTGACCTTGCTGATGAGATATTGCCAGGCCCCCCTGTCCTCTACTGCTCTGCCCAGCTCCTGCAAACTCATATTCATGGTCTCCTTAATAAAGCCCATCCATCTAGCATGTGGCCTTCCTCTTTTCCTGTTTCCCTCCATCTTCCCCAGCATTATTGTTTTTTCCAAAGAGTCCTCCCTTCTCATGATATGTCCAAAGTACGACAACCTCAGTTTGGTCATCTTGGCTTCCAGGGAGCTTTCCGGCTTGATCTGCTCTTTTTTTTTTTAATTAATATTTTATTGATTAAAATTACACAGTTACAAAACAATACATCTAAAACCTTCCGAACGTATACATACACACTTACTTATGCTTACTTAACTTGCTTCATTTTTAACAGTTATAACATCTCTAATATATACAATCTTATTTCTTTATTCTTTGTTCTCATAAAGAAGGAATACATTTTCTCAAGAAAGGGGTGGGGGAGAAAAAAAGGAACACTGCTGGATTCTTTCTTTATTTGTCCATTCTTCCTCCTCATTCTCACTTGTTTCCTTCTCTATTTATTTTCCCCCTCACTCTCAATTCCCTTTCATTCACTCTTCTCTCTTTCCTTAACTATTCTTCCTGTTAATTCTCTTTCCTTTATTCCTTCTTAACTTCCTTTATTCTCGTCCTCCCTCCTCACTCATTCTATCCTTCAACTATACTACTTACTCTTACCTTCTTCAACTTACTTAACCTTCAATTTTATCTCATCTTATTTGTTCCCCTTCATTCATTCTTACAATCTTTCACTCCCTCTCTGACCTCCTGCTTACCTTCCTTGGATTATTGGAGAAAATGTTGTTCGCCCTTCTTTATCATAAATTCCCTCCTTATATGGTGTTCTTTATATTGTGGCTCATCTAATTTTTGGAACCATTTGTGTTTCCTTATCTTCTATGATACCTTGTTCATATGTATTGATTTTTCTCTGATTATTGTATCTTTGTACCATGTAATCCTATTTCACTTTTCTTGAAAGTTAATAAAATTAACATTTGTGTTGTTAATAATTTTTGTCTAATTGTTTGCTTTTTTGAATAATATATGATGTTTTATTCACTCTTTAAATTTCAACTACGGTCTGTGCTATATCTTAAATCATGTAGATTGAATCTGTGTTCCTTTATTTTAAAAAGCTATTACTCCCAAATTCCCCCATTTATTTTTTATATAGGTTAATATTGGTGTCCATTCTTCACTATGTGATGGTAATGAGAGCACCTAACAGCCACAGCGGTTTGGATTGCTCTATTACACATCTAATTTTCAGTGATGCATTTCACCACTTCTCAAACATATTGAACCCAATAATTTTGCCAGGGACGTTCTTTCCATGACATGAAGAATACTTCTCACCCAGGGGAAAGGATCACATTTGTGCTTTACAAGCTACAGTTAGTAACACCAGGTGCAGCATACCTGGGAAGCACCTTTAACACTCATTGATAAACAGCAAAACCCAAGTTGCTCATGGCAGAAAGAGCCAAATGCTTCTCCACCATTAAACTTGACAACAGCATCCCCCCTCTCCATGCCTGTGAACCAGTTACAGTTAAGACCACTATAATACAGTCTGTATTACATGGTTTAACAACATACTAGTACAAATCCACTCATCATTGCATCATTAATATAGTGGGGATTTATGCTGACATTCAACAGCACAAACATCAGATGCAGATGTATGGCCTCCTATTTGCCGCCTTAATCACAGTAGATCTTATATTTCTCACTGCAAAACACCTGGTTGTTGTTAAGTACAGCCCCTTCTGGCCTGTCTCCACATGACCTTATATGACTTACGCTGGGGTTACTACTCTTGGCTTTGGAAGCAGATTTTGTGCACACCCTTTTGGACTGCTTGTGGTCCAGCTCAAGATGCTCAAGGCGCTGGGTCAAAGCCAGCTTTTGCTGAATGGCCATGCAGAGCAAGGAGTTCAGTGTCTTCTTCTCATCTTCAGCTGTAGCCAGCTGGCGTTGCATTTCATCCAACTGGGTGACATACTCGTCACAGCTGGTAGCAAACATGGCCCTCAGAGAAGAAAAGGTAGCAGCATCTTCTTTTAAAGGCTTCAATTCATTGCGCAGCTTCATCATCATCTCTGTAACCATGGCTTTTTCATTTTCATACTTGCTCTTCAAGTTAGCAAGGGCAACCTCTGCTGTCTGTTTGTTGGCCTTAAGCACGGTCCTCAGAGTTGCTATTTGCTCCCTCTTAGTGCTTAGCAGAGACTTAAGTTTCAGGATTTCCTCCATAAGAGACTCTTTGTCTTTGTCCACTACTGGCCCAAGTTCCTGGGTAGTCACTCGCTGCCAAGACAGCTCTGTTGTTCTATCTACTGCTTGATCTGGTCACGGATTATGGCAATCAGGTTGTAAATGTTCATAGGTTCCTTTCGGGGATCAGATACTGGTGATGGGAGAGATGAAACTGGTGAGGGGCTACTTTCCCCACTCCCACTCTCTGATTTTCCTAAGTCTATAGACAATAAGCCTTTAGAGAGCAGGATGGGCGATCTGTGGCTTTTGCCCTCTGGACTAGTGCGTTCCCCTTTCCCCTCTTTGTAGTAATCCAGCATGACCCTGTTAGGAGTTTCATTGTTGCACATGCAGACATGATGATACAAATTGGCCAGTTCCTCACTGAAGGTAACCAGTTCATCCTGGGCTACACTGAGGCTTCCTTGGGTTTCCCCAGTGACGTCGCTGACTTTCTTGAGTTCCTTCTCCAGTTGGACTACCTGCTCCCTATCTTGCCTACTAGATTTTCCCAACAAAGTGATCTTTTCTGTCAGAGCCTGAGTTTCTGTCTCATACCTGTTCTTCTCCTCTTCATATTTGGAGTCACACTCTTCATATTTGACCTTAAGGCCTTTAAGCTCATCTTTCAAGTCACTAATCTCCGCTACAGCCACTTTATACTTGCACTCCAGAATCTCTGGGCCATTGATGTCAACTTCATAATAATCTCCATCTTCATGGCTGTCACGTTTCTTTTTGTTATCAAGAGCAGACTGGCGTTCCTTACTGACTTGAAGCTTTTTCATGGCATTGAGGTTCACAATATTAACTGCCACAATAACCCCAGAATAAAAGCAACAAAGAAAAGAATCTCCACCTATGAAATCGTGGAAGAAGAGGAGGGAGGAGATAGAACAGATACTAGTATGGTTACAGTTGACAAATATACAAGAGAAAGAGAAAAGATAATAAAACACTCTATCACAGATGAGCCCATGTCAGCAGGAGAAATGAGGGAACTAACGGAGTCTCTAGGACAGCCAGGGAATAGAAAGATAGAATGGGCTATTAAAGTTTGGAAGGCTGTTGAAGACAATGATATGACCTGGGACGAGACAAGTCGATTGTTTAGACAGATGCCAGGTATGCAGCCTTATATAACCAGAGTTAAGGAGAGTGGCATAGGACCGGCTTTACGAGATTGGGTTCTAGAACAGGGAAGTGGTGTCGCAAAAAGGGAAGTGATAAACATGGAACAGGGTCCAACCGAAGACCCAGTAGTATTTTGGAATACAGTACATATGGGAATGTATTTAGCAGGACTTTTTAAATTAGAAGGAGAAACAGGAAGAAAGGTAACAGAAATATTAGGCAAGTCTGACTCAATATCTGAACTAATGGAGGTTGAGCCTAGTGTTTTCATGGCTCCCTTTTGAAGGATTAAATCCAGAATGGAAATCAAATATGGCTTTAATCATGGCCATGCTTGAACAGGATGATATAAGACCAAGTTGGAAAAAGTTACAAGAATTATTTGCTAGCTTAAGAAAACAAGGTGTTGGGACCATAAAGAAAGCACAGGTCTCCATGAAAGCAGGAGTAAAGCATGTCACCTCAAAATGGGTGCCTAAGGGAATAAAAACCAAAGAGAAAGGAAAACCCACCCCCACAGAGAGTACTTTTGTGGAGAAAATTGAGAGAACATGGGTGGGATATGGATAAACTAGATGGAATAAGTACTGAGTGTCTGAGACAACTAGCAGAGAAGGGGGAAAAGAGAAAAATTAGTGAAAACCCTAGTGCCCCACCACAGGAAGAGAAGAGAAGACAGAACCAGATTAAAAATTTGACAAAAGACAAAGACATTCCAGAGGAATTTACTTATCAGGCTTTGCTTCAAGAGGCAAGGGAGATTCAGGAGGAAGGTGAAGGGGAGCTCTGTTAGGACTGCCCCGCTGCCACAGAACTAAGACAAGTAAAACCAGGGGAATGGCAATATTGGGGGAAATTATTTAGAAAACCTGGCAATAGTAGAAAATTTGTGGTGGCAACTGATTAAAGAGGAAGGAAATATCAGAAACTACAGAAGCATTAGAACAGCTGGGGATAATCAAAAAGACTGTAAGTCTATATAAGTCACCTTTATGACCAATTAAAAAGAGTGATAAGAAATCCTGGAGACTAGTTGCAGATTTTAAGGAAATAAACCAAGGTACACCCCTCATGGCACCTACACTTGGTAATATTATGAAAATGGTGGGGAGGGTATTAACAGAAGCACAATATTATTTTGTGATAGATTTGAATAATTGTTTCTTTGCCCTTCCCTTAGCTGAGAAAAGTGAACCCCAGTTTGCCTTAACTTTTAGGTTTTAAGGTTTTAGAGCTTATAAAAGATATAGGATTCAAAATAAACTTTTTTTATAAAAAGGCACAACTGGTTTTGGCCTAAAGTTAAATATTGGGGAATTACCCTTCAAAGTGGTGGACATATAATATATATATATATATATATATATATATATATATATATATTATATGTCCACCACTTTGAAGGGTAATTCCCCAATATTTAATATATAGTCTTTGTGTGCCATAAAACCTCCAGATAATATAAAACAATTGAGAATGTTGTTAGGAACTTTTGGCTTTGTTAGGTCTTATGTGCCCCAGTATGCTCTTTTAACCAGGCCCATGTATAAATTGTTAAAGAAAGATGTGCCTTGGGCATGGTCTAAAGAGCATCAGAACAATTTGGATTTGTTAAAACTTTTGATACAGAGATGAATAAAAGCTATGGCAGCCAAGAGAAAGACAAACCTTTTTATGTTAGCCTGGACCAAAATGGACTCAGGAAACAATGTCAGCAGATTTATACTAAAATACAGTCCAGTTATAAAGTTTTGAAATATAATTTATAAGAAAAAGCCCCTTATATTAATACTGCCAAAAATAGATAGTTAAATTGAATCCAAAAGGGATTGATTTTGAGATCATAAACCAGCCAAATTAAACCAGCCAGACTTGATGATAACAATTTTAAGGGAGGGAGATTCACATGAATGTGATAAAATAGATATTGATAAAAGGTGGAAATCCAGGCAGTTATAGATGTTCTTTTACTATTAAAAGAACAAGAGGGGAAGGATAAAGAGTCTATAATTGTCATGGACAGTGAATATGGATATATTGGATGTACAAGATTTCTTCAATTTTGGAGAAAAGATGGGTTTAAAAATGTAGATTGCAAGGACTTAAAACATCTTAGTCAATGGAAGCGGATTTGGACTCTTATGCAAAGGTTACCAAAAGTAAAATTTGCTTGGCTTAAGGCCCATCAAGATAAGAAAAAAGAGAACAAATTAGAATAGCAACAGCAAGGCAATGTATATATAGATCAATTGCTTAATAAGGTAAAAATGATACCAATTGGAACTCAAGTGTTATATCTTCATTTGGGTCTTAAAGAACATGCCTTGAGACCTAAATAGAAGGAGATATGGCCCACCAGTTACTTGATTGAAAAAGAAGGAAAATCTAAATGGGTCCACCATAATCAGATACAATTGTATAAAGTTTATAAATAACAAATATGCCTCGTTATATGTTTATATATATATATATATATATATAGAAACAAATTACACCAGACGAATGGATGAGAGGGTCTCCACAAGGAAAATCGGACCAGGATCTAACACATATATTTATATTTTGCAGGTTGTTGCACTAGCAAGAAGATACCCTTTTATATATATATATATATATATATATATATATATATATATATAATTGAAGAGAAAAAATTAAGGTGGTATAT
This sequence comes from Phrynosoma blainvillii, assembly GCA_026167975.1. Classification (NCBI taxonomy): domain Eukaryota; kingdom Metazoa; phylum Chordata; class Lepidosauria; order Squamata; family Phrynosomatidae; genus Phrynosoma; species Phrynosoma blainvillii. Next base: position 225,487,737 of record JANUYF010000003.1, on the reverse strand, counting down.
TAATTGGGATCACCAGCACTCAAAGTGGTTCCAGTTGCGATGGATTAAAGATCCCCCAGGAAATAAAGGAAAGCTATATGTAAAATGGAGGCATCCCAGAAAATAAGGGGGTGGAGGATAAAGGTCATCATTTTGGGTATTCTGATGTGGGAGGAGGTGCAGGGAAATTGGATTAGACGACATGCCGAGCATATGTTTAAATACCATGGAAAAGATGTAACCTTAGTTTATGCACATCCACAATCAGTAGGGCGTATGTCCTTTTTGCCTGCTTTAATTGAAAACCCCGAAGTCATTTTATTGGGTTTATCAAAATCAGCTGTGGGCCCTCCCACAATATTTTCTTCACCAGAGAAACTAAATGCTACCCGATTCCGAAGAATGAGTTACAGAACTACCACAGCAGGAATGTGTTTCGTTGTTACAAAGGGACTTGGAATAACAAATTGAGGGATTATAGAAAACATGAAGACTTTTTAATGAATCTGAGAAATTATACTTATTGTAGGGATAAATTTTATTTGTATGGAACCCACAATCAGAGTTATGTACCCAAGGATGTACATCAAACTGAATGGAATAAGATATATCCAGAATATCCAATGTTGCATATAAATGGAAGTGTTATGTTGGGATTGGGTCAAAGTATGGGGAGTATATGCTCTGGGTGGCAATTACGAGATCCAAACCTATGGTTTTTCTTTGAGATTGGGCTACTAATTTCCATCCAGGCAACTATCAATGTGTGGGAGTGGGATATTTGACTTTTCCAGTCCAAGTATATAAGTCCGAGTCTCCACAGACTAGACATAAGCAGGAAACCTACGACGGGCCTTTGGGACCAGCATGTTCAGATGAAGTTATAATTGATGTCCAATACTCAGACACTTTGGGGAGCAGAGTAGCAGCAGGGGCTATATTTGGAGCATTAACTCTAGGAGCATATCCAGGGATTGTCGCTCAGGAAAATCGTAGGAGCATATTGGGAATTACATGCAGACTGGAAAAATCAATAAATGCTACCGGGGAGATTGTACGCATGTTGCAATCTGAAATTGAAGAATTGAGCCAAATGGTAATGCAACAAAGGTTAGCTTTGGATTATTTGTTGGCTGCAAAAGGGGGATTTTGTAACATGATAGGAAGTCAATGTGTGGGAAAATTTCACAATTTGAACAGATCAATAGAGGATGAAATGGAAAAATTAAGACAAATGATTCAGCACAATGTTTATGATACAAAAAGGGGTTGGTCTTTCTTTGGATGGTTGAGTGATTTGTGGCCTTCAGCTGTTTGGATAAAGGAAATTATTTACATAATAGTTATGATAGTGGTTATGATTGTTATAATAGGTTGTTGTTTCCCACTTTTTATCCGCTTGTGCCAACATAGTATTATGTCAGTAATACCCCAAAAGAAAGTAGATGCTTTTGAATTTTAATCCATTATAGTGTGTGTAATATATGATTTTTAGAGACCATTGATGATTTGGGTTGATTATACAATTTATTAAATTAATATAATTAAAAGGGACGTGATTGTTTATAATTATTCGTGATACTCAATTATGAACTAATTAAGTATCAAGAGGGGGAATATGTGAGAGAATGGCTGAGTATATGGAAGGTAAATGGGTTCCTGAAGTGACAAGGCCCTGAAAGAACCAAATAAAATGGATGCCGCGCAAAGCACTATTGAAGGAGGAACCTGGATGGTGGAAGCGAGGAATGAGAGAAACTTGGCCTCGGAAGAGGAGATGCTGACCAAGCATAACCAGGACAATACAATCTGTCGAATATGAATGATGGCCGAGTGAGATCCGGCACACACAGAATGTACTGAAACTTGTGCAAAGAACTGAACTGTTCTGAACCCATGGTGATCAGCAAAACATGTTTGTTTCAAGAAAGAAGAGGGGAAAAAAGGAATAAAAGACAGTACTTCTCCCACTTCACCTTATGGTTCCTTATCCGCGGCAACGGGGGCCATCCACCCTTCTTAGAGGCTTGGTCAACTTCCAGTGAAGGATCGTGAGTATGAATGTGTGTGAATGTGTGAGTGAATGAAAAGAGCTCTTGATACTTAAGGTGTTTGTTATATTGAGTATCTGATATTAGAAATGATTGTTTCAGGTGTCTCTGTGTCAGTGTCTCAATAAATGTTACATGCAAAGTGTCTAAACCCAGATCTGGCTTCCTATGTGTCTTTGTTGAAAGTCCTATAGTCCAGGATGGCTAAATTTCTCTCTAGATCAAAAGAACAACAGAGAACCTCAGTTCATGACATCTGGTGTTTTCAATCATATTATTTTTTAAATATTTAGTAAGTCTGTCCATTTTGATTATATCATATAATTTCAATATCCATTCTCTAATACTTGGTACATATTTTGATTTCCATTTTTGGACCAAAGTTATTCTAGCTGTAGTAATTAGGTATAAAAGAATTTTCCCATAATCTTTGTCCCACTCTCTTTTCCACATATTCAATAAGTATGTCTCAGGTTGCATCTGAATTTCCACCTTTAACATAGAATTATTTCATTCACCTTCTTCCAATAGCCTTTCACTAATTTACATGACCATAAACAGTGGTATAATGAACCTGGTTCACTACCACATTTCCAACAGATGTTATTTGCATTCTTGTAGATTTTGGATATTTGTATTGGTGTTAGATACCATCGGTAAAATGCTTTATAAAAGTTTTCTTTAATATTTTGGGAAGCTGTGTAATTTAATCTCTTACCCCAAGCCAATTCCCACATTCCTAATTGTATTGGATGTCCAAGATCTTTCTCCCAATGAATCATGTTCTCTTTTATTATATCCTCTTCGAGATCCCACCTCAACAGAATTTTGTAGAAATTTCCCACCTCCTTTTGCTCCTTCCCCAACCAAATTTTACTAAATTCATTTATTTTTAAATCAATTCCCTGTGTTTTATGATCGGATTTATAGCATTCAACAATCTGTCTCTATTGAAACCAATCAAGTTGGAATCCTTCTTTATTTAATTCATTTTGGGATTTTAATTCATAAGTGTCTGTTGAGGTTTTCCTCAGTAAAACATCGTAAGTGATCCAATTCGTTTCTTTCTTCATTTCTTTTCTATGAATAGCTTCATGGGGTGAAAACCATTTTGGAAATTTAGGCATAATTCTCTCTTTATATTTATTCCATACTTTGAATAAGGCCCTTCTTACACAGTGGTTGTTAAAGGCTTTGTTGGCTTTAATTTTCCGATAACCTAGATAGGCATGCCAACCAAAGCATAAACTGTCACTTTCTAGCTCTAAGAGATCCTCATTTTCTAATATTATCCATTCTTTAATCCACACCATACAACAAGCCTCAAAATACAATTTTAAATTAGGTTTCCCACCTCTTTCACATGAATCTTGTAAAGTTTTTAATCTTATCCTTGGCCTCTTCTTTTTGCCAGATAAAGTTACTTAAATCTTTATGCCACTTTTTAAAAATATCCTCTTTCGTTATTATTGGCAACATTTGGAAAAGGAAATTCATTTTAGGTAGGATTTTCATTTTAATTGTTGCAATTCGTCTTGATAATGTGAGTTGGTTTTTATTCCAGTGATTCAATTGTCTTTTAATATCTTTCCATTTTTTTAATAATTTTCATCAACTAATTCAAGTGTTTTTTGTAACTGTTATACCCAAATACTTTGTCTTGTTTCTAATATTTATGCCTGTTAAATCATTTATCTCCTTTTCCTCCTTTGTATTTAAGTTTTTAGTCATTATTGATTTTTCTTTATTTAGTTTGCATCCTGTTACTTTCCCAAATGTTTCTATTAAATCCATCAGATATTTTACCTGTTCTTTTGGGTTTTCCAAAATTATGACTATATTGTCAGCAACGGCCCTTATTTTATAATTAGTTTTCTTTATCTTTAAACCTTTGATTAAATCTTAATTTTTAACTTATTTTATTAATCTTTCAATTACAATCAAAAACAAAAGGGGAGATAAGGGACATCCTTGCTGAGTACCTCTCTTAATATTAACATAATCGGTTCTTTCACCATTAATAATAATCTTGGCTTTTTGTTCTTTATAAATTTCTTTTATCCAATTGGTAAATTTAGGGCCTAATTCCATTTTATCTAAAATTTCAAAAAAAGTTAACAAATTTACAGTATCAAAGGCTTTCTCCAGATCCATAAATAGCATACCTAATCCTTTTTCATTGTGCCTATCAAAGTACTCTATCACATTGATTATTATTCTTAGATTTTCTCGCATTTGTCTTTGTGGGAGAAAGCCTCTTTGATCATGATCTATCATGCTTTTAAAGTAATTTTTGAGTTTATGTGCTAAAATATCTGCGAATATTTTATAATCAGAGTTTAATAGTGAGATTGGTCTGTAGTTTTTTATATCCATTCTTTTCCTTCTTTTGGGATAAGTATGATTTCGGCTTCTTTCCATGTGGGTGGGATTCCTTCTATCAAGACCGCATTCATCACCTGTTGCATAGGAATGCAGAGCTCATTTGCAAATATTTTATAAAATAGGTTGGTGAATCCATTGGTACCAGGTGATTTGCCTTCCTTACTTCTATTAACTACATTTAAACTTATTTGATATTGGTCTGTTCAGTTCTTCTAATTGGGTTTGATTTGGGCTTTTAAACTCCTGTTTATTTAAATAATCTCAAATTTCATAAATATCAGTCTCATTATTTTGGTAAAGGTTAGAAAAGAATCTGAGGAAAACTCTTTTTATGTCAGCTTGTTGCGTTATCCTCCTTCCTTCATCCTTTATTTCTAGTATTGTCTTATTGTCTTTTTTCTTTCTTAGCCTTTCGGCTAACCATTTGCCTGTTTTATTAGCTGATTCACAGTTTCTTTGTTTAAGAGCCTTTAGTTTTTTCCCCACCTCCAGAGTAATTCTCCTGTCCTCTTGTGTTTTTAATACTTTTATTTCCTCAAGTATGTTTAGATTCCCTGGATTTTTTGTGAGTTCCTTCTCTTTTCGTGATAATAAACTTTGTATTTTACAATCTTTTTCTTTCTTATCTTTCCTCAAGAAGGCCTCCTGACTAAAAAATAAGCCTCTAAAAATGGCCTTTCCGGCTTCCCAAATTGTATTTATTTTTATTTCAGATATTTTATTTTCATCAAATAAATTTTTTATATCTTTTCTTATTGTGTCCACTACTTTTTGATTCAATAATAGTTCATCCTTAAGTTTCCAGTTATATTGTTTTGGTGGATCTTTAAGTGTCATTATTACCGGATTATGGTCCAATAGGCTCCTCAGTAGGATATGAATTGATTGTATTACTTTACTTAATATTGTGGAAGTCCAAAACATATCGATTCTGGAGAGTGATCGGTATCTATTTGAAAAGAAAGTGAATCCATCCTGATTTTTATATAAGTATCTCCATGCATCTTGTATTGCCAAGCTTTTAGTTAATTCAAAAAAGGTCAGTGGGAGTTTCCCTTGCGAATTTGTGTCATTATTTCCAGGTTTCCTATCCAATTTAGGGTCTATTACTCCATTAAAATCTCCTAAGATAATTATTTTGTCAAATGCAATTTCATCTATTTCATTACCTAATTTAGAATAGAACGTTCCCTTATTTTCTTGCGGTCCATATATTCCTATTACCAAGATTTTGTCTCCTTCCCAAGTTATGTTTACTCTGATGTAGTGACCTAATGGATCATTTAAAACCTCGGTAGCAATAATCTGTTTATTTATATATAAAACTACTCCTTTTTTAATTTTTATTTGCAGAAATAAATGCATTACCTAGTTTACCATTTTTGATTAGTCTCTTTTCTGTCTTTTTTATATGGGTTTCATGTAAACATGATATTTTACAATTTTGTTTTTCTAGAAAGTTGAAGATTTTTTTTACATTTATCTTTCGAGTTCAAACCTTTTACATTGTATGTTATAATTTTCATTTTAAAGTTTCTTTCTTATTTTGATTTTATTTAGTGACTCACGGTTTTCCCTATTCCTTATTTTTGAATCACAAATGTGGTAGAATATGTGTGTAATCCATCTATCCTATACATAGCCCTTCTTCTTCTGAACTTATGTTTCCTTCAGTTCTTGTTAGTTCCTCTCTGCTTGTTCCTTCTCTTTTGGAGACATCTTCTTCCTCGTCTGTCAGATTAGTCTTTGTAATTATCTGCTTCTTTTTAATACTTTCATTAGTCCTGGTTTTTCCTTCTCTTTCTTCCTCTTTGTCAGGTAGATCTTCTTTACTGTCCTTTTTTGGTCCTCTTTCTATTGGTATCTGCTTGTTTTTCGATGTCTCTCCTGTATTCTCTCCAGAAATTTGCTGCTTTTTCCACCGAGTTTAATCTGAACCTCCTTTGATTCCAAGATACTGATAGACCTTCAATCTCTTCCCATCTAAATGGGATCCTATAACGCTTTAATTGTTCTGTCAAGAAATTATAATCTTTCCTTTTCCTTAAAATTTGATTTGGGACATCTTTAAAAACCTGAATCTCACTACCTCGGTTCACAAATCTCATCTTAAATTTTTTTTGGAGAAATTCATCTTTGGTTTGTTTCCTTGTCCAATACACCACAATATCTCTTGGTAAGTTTTTAGTTTTTACGATTCTCAAATTAATTCGATACATTCTATCTATTTCAGAATATATTTGCTGCTCAGACTTGTCCAGGTATTTTGCAATGTATGGGATCAATAGTTCATATAAATTTTCGTTATGTAGCTCTGGTAAGCCTCTAAATTTTAAGCATCTTTCCCTTTGTTAGATCTGTAATCTTAGAATCGCTTCATGGTCCTCTTGCTGAAATTTGGATATTTCTTCAATCTTGTGTTCCACTTGCTTCGTTGTTGTTTTTTGTTGTTGTTGTTGTTGTTGTTCCATTTTCTCCATCTTATCAGTTATTTTTTCAATATCTTTGTTGATTTTGTCTAAATTTTGTCTTATTAAATTTGATTCATATTTCAGCTCTTTTTTAATTTCTTCTCTTGATTCTCTAATTTCTCTTCTTGTTTATTTTTGGAATCTCTTATTTCGTTTCTTAATTCTTGATGCATTCTTTTCAGTTTGTCAAGCATATTTATACTGTGATCGTTCCCTTTCAGTAACATCTCTAAGGAAGGTCTGTGTTGTCCAGATGAAGATGATGACTGAGCTAATCTTTCTTTTTCCCTCCTTGACATAATAATAATAATAATTAATAATAATAATAATAATTTTTATTTCTATACCGCCCTATGGCGAACCAATCCAGGCGGTGAAAAACAGTAAAATACATACAGGCTAAAACAATATAATTCCCTCTCCCCCCCCCCCCTTAAAAAATTATTAAATCAAGCTCGATTAAAACAATTACAATCATTCTATTTTATTCTAACTACCTTGTTCTAAAATTAACTAATATTGGAAGTTCCTTATATTATGAAAGTTAGTATATCTATTCAAAATAAATTGAAATTACCTTTTATAATAATTCAATTGCAAATTTTTTCCCCAGTTACCCAAATAGTACTTTTTGTGACTGAAAAAAATTGTTTAATGAGAAGTTTGGTTATCTAGTTAATCTTATTTTATCCTATTATGCAATTACTTGTTTAAATTTAAATTCGACCTATATATTCTTTTATACCTCACAAGAAGTATATCTTCTTTAATAAGGTGTTGAGTTGGTGTTGATTAAAGACCTGTATATGTAACTAAAAAATTGTCTTTGACTAAATAAACTTAATATATAACAATCTTAATTCAAACTAGCTTACTCCCATAGAAGATATCAATAATTCTTAAATCCTCTTTAAATATAATTTCCTAACAATTCCTATAATAATAAAAGAAGATAATACCAATAGTAACACAATTAACAAGAGCAATCAATAAATCTTACTAATTATTAATATTCAAAAAGGGAAGGATAAACTGCTCTTCTTTAGGTCCTATTGCAAGTCTAATTCACTATATATTCCCAAAAATCTAATAATTCTACTTATACCAATTAAACCAATACTTAGTTAGTAATTTATAATCTGTACTATGTACCAAAGTACTATATACTAATCACCTCTTAGTCTTGATACAAAAAGAAAAATTTTCTAGACAAGTTATATTTTAACTTTATACAAAACACCTTCTATGTTCTCCCAATATTAGGTTTAACTCCTTTCCAATTCCAATGATTTGTCAATTTCTACCCCACACAGTATTTAACGCTTAGAATAAATATAAAAAAAGGATTGGATTATATATCTATAAGTGTCACTTTCCTTAAACAATTATCTTGTACCAATATGTTGCCCCTTCAAAATCAAATCTTCTGTACAATTCTTCAATATTCTACCTCCGGCTTGATCTGCTCTAGGACCCATTTGTTTGTCCTTTTGGCTGTCCATGGTATCCTCAGCACTCTTCTCCAGCACCACATCTCAAATGCATTGATTTTCTTCCTGTCATCTTTCTTAACTGTCCAGCTCTCACATCCATACATGGTAGCACGGAATACAATGACTTGTATCATTCTAACTTTTGTGCTGAGTTGCATGTCTTTGCATTTTAGAATCTTTTCTAGTTCTTCCATAGCCGCCCTCCCCATTCTTAATCTTCTTCTGATTTCCTGGCTGCAGTTTCCATTCCAATCAATAGAGTTTATTACATGGCACTTGCAGGAATGGGAACTGAACAGAATTGTTAATACTTCTTTCACCTATTTTCAGCCCTCTTTCTTCCATGTCCAAGCCTGCTTTCCTTACAATATGTTCTGCATGTAAGTTGATAGGAAGGGTGACAGGATGCAGCCTTGTCTGACCCCTTTGTCAATTGGGAACCATTCTGTTTCTCCATGTTCTGTCCTGACAGTAGCCTCTTGTTCTGAGTAAAGATTCCTCATCAGGACTATCAGATGTGTTGACACGCCCATATCTTTAAGGGTGTTCCATAGCCTTTTATGATCTATGCAGTCAAAGGCTTTACTATAGTCTATAAAACACATGCTGTTTTTCTTTTGGAACTCCCAGCTGTGCTCCATTAGCCATCATATGTTTGCAATATGATCCCTGGTGTCTCTTCCTTTACTGAATCCCGCTTGGACCTCTGGGATTTCTCTCTATGTTCTCCCAATATTTCTCTCTCCATGTATTTCTCTCTCCATGTATGGCTGGAGTCTATGTTGCAGTATTTTGAGCATAATTTTGCTTGCATGGGAGATTAGTGTTATGGTTTTATAGTTGCTGCAGTCTCTTGTGTCTCCCTTGTGTCTCCCTTGTGCATGGGGATGTATATTGATCTTTTCCAATTGTCCGTTGTTTTGTTTTCCATATCTGTTGACATATGTTGGTTAGCACTAGAGTTGACTCTGTCAATGTGGATTGCAACAGTTCAATTGGAATATCATCTGTTCCTGGAGACTTGTTTTTTGCCATTTCTTTTATTGCAGCTTCCACCTCAGTTTTTAGAATTTGGGATTCATCTTCATATGGCTCTTCATTCCATTTGTCCTTCATGTTGCCATCTCTTTTATATAACTCTTCTGTGTTATCCAACGTCTCATCCAACATCTTTTTATTTCTTCCTAGCCTTGAATTATGTTATTTTTATTGTTATAGAGCATCCCGGTCCTTGGTTTGAACTTTCCTTTGATATCTTGAATCTTGTGAGATAGGTCTCTTGCTCTTCCCTTTTGGTTGTTGTCTTCTATTTCTCTGCATTGGTCATTCTAGTAATTTTTCTTATCTTTGCGCACTGACCATTGCACTGTTGTGTTCATGGTTCTTAGTTTATTCCTATCTCCTTTTTGTTTTGTTTCTTTGGCCCAAGATAACCCACTGAATTTCATAATGTAGTTGGGACTAGAATGTGAATTCTCCATGTCTACAGCATGCTGACCATGACTCCACCTCCAGTAAGAATGCAGTTTCATGTAGTCCTCCTTGAAGCAGAGTTTGTTTTGTCTAAGCTATGTAAACTACTGTATTGTTTTTCCTTATCCATTTCACCTGACAAACATTTCTTCTGAACTGACTCATTTATTATGACCATTATTACAATGAGGCAGAAGAGTTTCAATAATCAATATATTTTAGCCAACTGTGTTAGAAATGTAGAAATAGATGTCCATTTGGCCACATGCAGAGGAGGATTCTGGGAGATGAAGCCTCTAAGAAAGAATGTAATGTTGGGAGATTTTAGCAGCAGGCTTGTGTAAAATGTTTAGAGGCAGATGACCTTTGAAAGAACCTTGAATGCATTAAGAGCCAACAGAGAGGGAAGGAAAAGCCAAAATAATTTACAACTAGTACTCTGTACAGGGGTCTCCTGGTATACACCAGTTCCTTTACTGATAAGGATGACACTGGAATGTAGCCAGATGGTATCTTAAGTAGATTTTAATGTATTCTGAAATCTGTATTTTCATTGCTTGAAAATCTGTATGTTTAGAGCAGGGGTAGGCAACCTTTCCCCTTTAAGGGCCGAGGGACTTCAGCTCTCAGAATCCCAGGAGCTATTGGCCAACATGGAACTATTGGCCAACATGGCTGAGGCTTCTGGGAGCTGAAGTCCCTCAGCCCTTAAAGGGGAAAGGTTGCCTACCCCTGGTTTAGAGTTTGAAATGCCCAATGGGGTATGAGATTTAGATTTCTTTGTCTAATGGTGCATAAAACAAGCCATTTTTCCTTTGTTGGAGCCCAAAGCCTGGAATGTGAATTCCTTTGGGACTGTCGACATAATAAATCTGTGTTTACAAATGCATCAAGGTCTCCTCTCTTAGACTTGCTCTGCAAGTAACCCGAGAAGCTGTGAGTGAATAACTCATAGCCTGTTATTTCTGCAACACAATGTTTGCTGTTTCAGTAAAGAAGCTGAAACCAACAGCCTTCATGATGGAGCTTGAAATGCATGATACACAGAGCTCTTTCTATCATTATATTTTTCTATAACCAAAAGCAACTCACTCAGTTATGTCTTAGCAGGAGAAGTCTGATCAAGGAAAGGCTGCTTCACATTTCTTTTCTAATTCCCTCACAGCTCATGATTATTATTTCTCTCCCTCCTTCTCTCTTCCAAAATTACACTCTGTCTGGTATCCTGTTGGTTAGTTCAACTAGAGTAAACGTGTTCAACCTACTAATGAATAGTGACTCAACACATAAGTAAATCCTATTCACTGAATGGGTTTTTCCTTATCAGGACTAGCAACAGGATTTAAACATCTCTTTTTCACACACAGTGAGAAAAGATGGGAAAGATATAGAGGAAACTTCGTCTTTCTTAGGTTCAAGGAAATAGTTACGCATCCTCTCTCCCCACTGCCATCCTTTTAGAGCCACACTAGACGTACATTAAGGGTCAGATTAGCTTCATCATTAGACATTGATGCCAAATGGTAGGAGGGAACAGATAGGAGAGATTTGTCTGCTATACTTCCTGCCCAGCACCTCCTAAGCTTCATGAAGATGTTTGGTCAGGCTGCCAATGTTGGAAAAAGATTTTTTCCCCAGTCCACCTTTGTTATATAGAATGGAAGGGGCACCATCTTGTTCATCACCTCATGGAGAGAAATGCCTTGAATAACCCCTGAGTATCAAACATTTTGTGATGCTACTCCATTAAATACTTTCTCCTATTTTGCCATCTAGGTTGGACCTACTTGCTAGCAGCTGCTCTAGAAGCAAGAAGAAATGTTTTATTTCCAGACATGAAATTGTTCACGTTATGCTTGATATGATTTACTTTACATTTTCTTTTTATTTATACCCCCAGTAACAAATTGCCATAGCATCCACTAACTTTTCAACCTACAGAAAAGATGTCAAATTATGTGGAAGTTATTTTAGTTTTAGTTTTAAGAGCCATGATATTAGTCTGAAGAGCCATGGCTAACCTCTACTAACATTGGTAATATGATAGTCTCCTTTGTATTTTTTTTAAATGCAGAACAAAACAAAAAAACCCTCTGTCTGGTATGTACATTGAGCTCATATTAAATGCTACCTGTTTCCACAAGGATGTATATGCAAAAAACACAACCACACATTATATTAAAATTGGCAGCATAAATTAATCACATTGTGATTTTTTGTGGGTTTTTCAGGCTGTGTGGTCATAATAATAATGATAATTAATAAATTTTATTTTTAACCCGCCCCTCTGCAAGGCAATCGAGGCGGCATACAAGTTAAAACAATGTTCTAGAAGAGTTTCTTTCTGACGTTTTGCCAGCATCTGTGGCTGGCATCTTCAGAGAACACTGGAATGGAAGAGAGTGGAGATATATATATATATATATATATATATATATATATATATATATATCAGGGGTAGGCAACCTGTCCCCTTTAAGGGCCGTGGGACTCCAGCTCCCAGAAGCCTCAGCCATGTTGGCCAATAGTCCCATGTTGGCCAATAGCTTCTGGGATTCTGGGAGCTGAAGTCCCTCGGCCCTTAAAGGGGACAGGTTGCCTACCCCCGATATATACTGTGAGACCCTGGGTAGGGAGGAGTGGTTGCCATGTAAACTGTGTATTGTTCTGTTGTTGATGGCAGGCCCTCAGGGTGGGAGGATATGCAAACAAGGATTAGTGTCTGCTAATTGGTGATCATTGTCTGCTGAGAAAGCCCCTGACCCTGGGTGGTTTCTCATTTGCATTTGCTAAGGGCTGATTTTTCTATTTTGCAGGACTGATCGCCAAACTTTGTTTACTTTAAGGGTTTTTTCCCCCTGTTGAAGTTGTCCAAGCGTTTGTGGAGTTTGATGGCTTCCCTGTGCATTCTGACCTGATAGTTGTTGGCATGGTCCAGAATTTCAGTGTTTTCATACAGTATTTTATGCCCAGGATGGTTTATAATGTGTTCTGCTACTGCTGATTTATCTGGCTGACCTACTCTGTTCCTTGTTCCTTGATTTGTGTTTAGACACTGCGTTTGGTGGTCCCTATGTAGACTTGTCCGCAGCTGCATGGTATATGGCTGTGAGAGGGTTTCTCCTGTCCTTCGCTGAGTGCAGCATTTGTTGAATTTTCTTGGTCGGTTTGTAAACCATTCGGAGGTTGTGTTTCCTCACCACTTTCCCTATTTTGTCGGTGACTCCTTTGATGCTTGGTAAAAATACCTTCCCTTTGGTGATTGCTTGTCTTCACTCTTCTGGGTTTTTCTGGGTCTAGCAGCCCTTCTGATGTCTGAGCTGGAGTAACCATTCGCCTGAAGAGCCTGGTCTAGGTGCTTAAATTCCTCTTCCAAGAAGTGGGGTTCACAGATGCATTTTGCCTGGTTTTCCAGTGTTTTTATTGTGCTTCTTTTTGTCCTCAGTGATTGTTGGAGTAATTGTGCAGGTATCTGTCTGTATGTGTAGGTTTTCTGTATATTGTGTGACCCAGACATTGGTTTGGTTTGCAGATGACTAGGACATCCAAGGATGGCAGTGTTCCTTCCTTTTCTTTTTTCATTGTGGTGTTAGGGTGGATGTTGTTCAGATGGTTCAGAAACACAGTCAGATCTTCTTCTCCGTGCCTCCAAATGGTGAAAGTGTCATCCACGTATCGTAACCAAGTTGTGGGCTTTTTCGGTGCTGTTTCCAGGGTTTGCTTTTCAAAGTGTTCCATGTAAAAATTTGCTATCACAGGGCTTAGCGGGCTTCCCATTTCTACCCCATCTCTTTGCTCGTAGAATCCATTGTCCCACTGGAAATAGGTTGTGGTGAGGCAATGTTCGAACAGGGCTGTGATGTCCTCTGGAAAAAAAATTCAGATGAATGTCATGGTGTCCATTATGGTGATTTTGGTGAATGGGGAGACCACATCAAAGCTGATTAGTAAGTCTCTGGGTTTAAGTTCAAGGTTATTGATTTTTCCTATGAAGTGAGCTGAGTCCTTGATGTAGTGGGGGGTTTGCCCGATATGGATTTGTAATTGTGTGGCCAGAAACTTGGCCAAATCATATGTGGGAGATCCAATGGCACTCACTATGGGTCGGAATGGAATGGAATCCTTGTGGATCTTGGGAAGTCCATATAATATTGGTGGGAGTGCCTCAGATTTGCACAAACTTTGTCTTGTGGTTGGCTGAATTGAGGTGTTTTTGATCAGGCTGTTCGTTTTCCTGGTAATTTTGTTGGTTGGGTCTTGTTTCAATTTTTTGCATATTGTAGAATCCAGGAGCCCTCTGATTTTTTGTTTGTATTGTTCTGCTTCCATGATTACTGTAGCATTGCCTTTGTCTGCTGGGAAAATGATGATTTCTGAGTCCGAATTGAGGTCCTTGATGGCTTTCCTTTCTTTTCTGGTTATGTTGCTGGGAGGTAGTTTTGCCTTGTGCAGAATCCTTGCCATTTCTCCTCTTATTTCTTCCGCTTCCTCCTCTGGGAGATGGTGGAGTGCAGATTCTACCTGGGTAATGATGCTTTCAACTGGGATTCTGGTGGAGGTTACTGCAAAATTGCCTCCTTTGGCCAGGATGGATGTCTCCTCTTTTGAAAGTTGCGGCTGTGTGAGATTGATGATAGTTCATGATGTATCTATTGAGGGTTTCAACTGGTGCTTATGGCATTTGTTGAATTTTTGTTTTTGTCTTTCGGTGTGGTCTGCCATATCTTTTTTCATTTTCCTGTAGGTGAGGCTATCAATTTTGTCCTCACTCTCTTCCATTCCAGTATTCTCTGAAGATGTTAGCCACAGATGCTGGTGAAACGTCAGAAAGAAACTCTTCTAGAATATGGCCACACAGCCCGAAAAACCCACAAAAAACTATGGATGCCAGCCATGAAACCTTCGACTTCACAATCACATTGTGACTTTACCACATCAGAAAGAACACAAGACTATCATATTATGATCAGTTACTCCATATTAAAAATGCAATACCTCCCAGTATAGAATGGAGTCATCTTTCTATTTCTTGCTTGCTAGAAGAACCAGAGACTCTATAGAGATGAAAGTATGGCATCCCTGCTCGGGAAAAGCCAGCAGTGAGTCAGTCCAGACAACTATCTTACCATGTAGTGGCAGGTGGTATGTGATAAAATTTTCCTTACCTGTTGATACAGTAATACAGAAGTGACCTAGTATTCTCATGTAGTTTGTTTCTCTGCATGGATTCATACTCTCACCTAGAATCTAGCTCTCCCTTCCACAATATTTAGCCATGACATTTCTGAGAATTTTTTAAAAAGTGACTCAAACAAAAACAGCACTTACGATGGCAAAAGGAAGCAACTCTAGAAAGGACTCTATAGGTGGGAAGGGGGGAGGTAAGGTGAAGTTTGGAAATAAACATTTCTTATTGCCTTTCCATAAACTTTCAGCCAATTTCTTTTCATGGTACATCAGACTAGACACAGAGCTTGGAAATAAAACTTTAAAGAGAATTATATTCCTAAAAAATTCTTGTCTACTGAAAAAAAGTTGAACCAGTTCTTTGAATCAGTTGAACCAAACAAAAATCATCATGAAACTGCGGAAGATATTAATGACACAGCACCATGGCACACAGAGCATCCTTTATTGACTTCAGGGGAGAGAGGAATAGTGCTGTACATGGACTCTTTCATCCACAGAGCTATGCTCCCTCCAACGAAATGAAATTGGAAGATAACACACCCAGCAGCTCCATTTCTCATAAAATGTTCTTAGGGATGTAAATCTTCACCTAATTAATTCTTGCATGCAAGAATTAATAATTTCAACAGTTTTCTTCCTGCTACATGAGAATATGATGGTTTATGTGCAGTTTTTGGTATGTAATTATAGTTTGGGGGTCTCTAGAAATTTACTCTGAAAAGAAAGAAAGAAAGAAAGAAAGAAAGGCCATGTTCTATTTTTGCACAGAAAATGTTGGTGCTTTGCACTGGACCACATGTATGTTGCTTAAATTCAAATATTTGCTGCAAAAGAATATGGGGGGGGGGGAGTTTGTGTGTGTGTTTGGGTGTGTAGAAAATATGTTTTCCATATTTTTTTAAAAAAACTCACATTATGCTAAAAAAAATTGTTTTAGGAGAAATCAATTTGGGGTTGCAAGGAGCCTGATATGAAGAATCTTACAGCTGTTGTATATGTTCCCCTTTTTTCCATCAAGAATGAGGAAATATATAAGTATTCTTTACTTCCCTGTTCTGAGACAATTATAACAGCCTGTTTGTCTATTTGTATATTGTATGTTTATGTGAAATTCAAGTCTATGTATGTATGTGCAATATAGATGTTGCAAAAGCCTAAACCAAAGTGTATGACAGTGGGCTGCCCCAGATCAGCTGTGTGTGTTTACCCATAAAGTGTTGGCTGGACTGAAGAAAGACTTTTCACACTGTGCAATTGAATTCTACACAAACATCTTACCATTTGCCACCGCAAATAAAGAAATCACATCAAAAGCAACAAGATCTCTCAGCAGAGAAAATTATTGAGTTCTTGATGGGAACAAATCATTCCTGAAAAGCTGAATGGACATTGGTGTTCTGTTAGAGTCAGATGCTCCTCAGCTTCAGCTGAGCTACACTCAAGAGCAATGGAGCTGAGTTACTGCTGCCCAACTGTCTGGAAGTCGATTTTTACATTCACAGATGAGCTAATGCATACATGGAGAGACTCATAAAGGGAGGAGTTCACCTTGCATTCGCCTTGGCTCATAACAATAAATCTCCCTCCACACCATGTTTCCAGAAATAGATGGCCTTTTTCTTGTCATTGATCTGCATGCCATAATTTAAGCATTTGCATGCCCTAATGTAAAGCCTTCCTATTGCCTGAAAGATTTTTCTCTGAGGAATGATCACTACAAGGACAAGGACATCCTTAGCACCATCAGGGGGAATGGGAGAGCCCTGAAATACATGCGGGGTTTGGATGCAGCCAACCACTGAAGTGCTCTTCTATCCCTTGACAAATGGCTCCTGGAGGCATTATAGATGCAGGCAGGAGGGCCAAAGCAATTAAATCCTAGGCAAGGCATCTATAGTGAAGCCCTGGAAGCACACCATTTGCAAGGGGACTATTAATACATGCTTAATCTAAAGGCTTGTAAATCCATGAAAATCTAAAGGGGAAGGGTTTCCTGAACAGACAAAGGAAGTTCTAAGACAAAAGAAATTAAAAAGATTTCTGCTTGGCAAGCTTTGTGTCACCGAATTACAGGAGGAGGAGGAGAAGAAGAAGAAGAAGGAAGAGGAAGAAGAAGAAAGAGGAGGGGGAGAAGAAGAAGGGGAGGAAGAAATAATATACTTGGATTTGCTAAGCTCTGTGTAGTACAAATGAGAAAGAAAACGAGCTCCATTTATGTCTTGGTAATCTCTGTTAAAGCAGATCTTAGTGGTGAAGAAAGTGTTTCTCTAAATTAGGAAATCTGGAAGCAGGAAGATTTCTGCTAAAAAGAGATGGTACTTTACATTAATGATATATGAATAAGTGGCATTCTGTATGGGGGAAGGGGGAATCTTGCATTAGCTACATTTTCTGTGCACTTTGGACTGCAATTCTATACATAGCCACATTCTCACTGACTGAAACTATCCTACATAAATTGTGGCTACTTCCATATGAAAGACCTTTTGTTATTATTTCTGAGATTAGCATCTCAACAATTCTCTTATTCAGAACCTCAGATGTGTAATTTCAAAACCACATTGGAAAGCCTGGGTCTTTCTCATTAATGGAAGGAGCATCCTTCCTTTGTGCATGTGCATCTCTTCTTCCATTAAACTGAATCAAAGCAGTAACTGGTAGATTCCATTATAGAATTCAAGAAAGAAAAATGATCAAGCTAATGTGAAATTAATCAAACCATTTCTGCATAAGGCTAACACTGCAGCTGTTAGCATCATCGTTCACACTGGATACTGGTTTCTTCCAATATTTATGAATGGAAATCTCCATCTAAATAGGAATGCTTAGGGAAAAGAATAAATGACCAAGAAACAAAATATTGGCTGGCATTCTTTATTGCAATGACAGATTTGTAATCCATAATTACAGATCGATGACTGCTCTGTATTTGACAATAATATATAGTCACAATTGTAGCACTATTGCAATGATTGCAAATGCCCCCCAACTTACCTTAATAGCTGGCAGCCACATTGGGCAAAGGAAGACTGTTCAGCTGATGAATGGGCCACAAAGAGAAGGATGTTTCTAGCCTCTCCTGCCAGTAAGCGAGGCTGTAACTATCAGAAACAGAACCCATGTTGCAGTTCATCAAGAGCCTTATTGCTAGTGAGCAAGGAGTGGAAACTTTATCCCCCTTTGCCCTATGCCCTGATCACCATCTGAACATATCTCCATTTCTCAATGCAGCTGCTGGCTGTTAAGGTGGGTTTGGAGGTCACTCCAGGAGACATTATTCAGTTACTCATTGACTACTAAGTAGACAATGTAGAATATTGGCAATTATATTTAAGAATCACTTAGGCCTAAACTAGTTATGATGCTAAATATACAGCTGTAGTCAAAAACTAGCAACCACATCCTTACCAATCCTTGGCATATCTCATACGATATTACTCTATAATATTTCTTGGTTTCTGGCATCAAAATATACTGCCTTTATTTGATATTATCAGATGATGATGGCTGTCATAATCTGGGCTAGATTCATTCCAGGCCTCTCCAAGTGATTCGTATATTACTAAGACTACTGAGACACTCATGTGAATGAAGATTTTTATTGACTATTAGAGAATCCAGCAGGTGTTTCATACTGAGGAAATCACATTAGTTCTGTCTTAGAGGGCAGGTGTGAAATGTGTGCCTTTAGAGGCCCAAGGAAGGTTAGCATTCTAAGCCATAGGGAATGCTGAGATAGGGCTTATATAAGGTGCCTGAATTAAGTAAATGTCTCATGCATAGAAGTAGCTATAGCAAGATTTCTTCTTGCTTCTCATGGCTATCCAGAGGTGAAGGGGAGAAGACCCATTATCTTCCCACAGGAAACCTATGATCTCATCTCCATATGTCCTAGAAGGAATCCCATTCCAGAATGCAAAAACAGGAGGCTTAGGTGGTGTTGACTATGCAAGATAACTCTTTTATGTCCATTTCAGATTGTACCATAATGTTTGAGAATAGTCCATACATTCATTACAATTCTCTTGGTGACAGCTCTGGTGGGTAACAGAGAAATGTGGAACATAATGACACCAAATAAGTTGTACTAGAGTTTACTTGGCAGTTGGCAAGGGCTGAGAAGATTTGTGAATTAATAGAATTAAACTGAGTATTTAAACAATTCACATGCAGTAAAAGAATAAAATGCAATTTAAAAGATGAAAAATAAAAGTTGAGCTCCAAAAACCTGGAGTGTCAAAGGGCAGTAGTGTTAATGGGGGATTCAGGGGATTCAGACCACACCAACTGACACCCCAGAGGGGGATGACACCCAGTCAGCCCCCCTGCATCATGCCCCATGTTCTGTCTGCTGCATGCACCACTCCATCCCTCCCACACATCCCTCCCAATGTTCCATCATCTTCCATGCACACGTTCATGCAGCTCCATTCCCCCCACTTCCGCATTGCTCCATTCTTCCTGTCTGCATGTGCACCACCCCATTTCTCCCATGCACATGATGCCCTCTTCCTTCTGTACATGCTCTGTCCATCATGCATCATCCTATCCTTTTCATCATCAGGAAAAGGATATGCCAGCTTGGGAAGATGGAGCATCATGCTCCTGGAAACCCCACCAGAAGTCCCACCCCTGGAAATCCCCCCCCCCCCGCCATACCAAGTGAAACCCGTTGCAGGAATGCCACTGTCAAAGGCTGTCTATTCTCAGTCTAAAAGCTTCTCCTTTAATTTATCTAAGGCTGCATCCACACTGCAGAAATAATCCAGGTTGACAGCACTTTAACTGCCATGGTTCAATGCTATGAAATTCTGGTCACTGTAGTTTGTTGTGGCTCCAGAGACCTCTGACAGACAAGGCTAAATGTCTCACAAAACTACAATTCCCAGAATCCCATAGCATTGAGCCATGGCAGTTAAAGTGACATCAACAGCATGTATAGTTTTAAGGCTGTCTAAATGGTCATTCTTTGCATTTCTATTTTGAATGCAACAACAAAGATGGCTATGTGCTATAGAGTTGAGCCTTAGCCACCACATTCACTTCCTCCAAATTGTTTGTAAGAGGGGAAGTGGCTGGCAGAAGAAGGTAATATTATGAGAATATGGAGAGCTCAATGACAATTTTTTAAAAAGTGAAGATGCAACTTTGCAGGAACATATTATGATTCTTTCTATAGTGTAGCTTGTAAATGAACTTTGCATGGGAAAGAGTCACCCAGTGAGAAGAGAAAGATAACCACCATGCTTAATAGCAGAACAGAGAGGGAAGGTGCTTCTTCTTTCCCAGCATGAATTTCTTCCTCAGTGAAACTGCTCAATAATAGAGCAAGACTGAAACCACTCACTCTTTACCCAAGAAACTTTCTTGGCAGTATTAAACCTTCATCTTTTGAAAATGCTTTAGCAATGCCCGTGAATGTGAAAATTCATTGACATTACCCTCACTTGCTTGCTCTTTCCTTCTCTCTCAATTGGCTTAACTCTTATGAAATTGGCACTCAGCCAAATCTAGTTCAGGGGAATTGTACTGTTTACCGCAGAATCCTTGACTGGTTGGCATCATCCATGTGAGTGAACCAGGAATCATTGTTCTTATTCTCATTTGTCTTCATACAAATGAAGACAAATGAGAATAAGAACAATGATTCCTGGTTCACTCACATGGATGATGCCAACCAGTCAAGGATTCATAAACTCATAGCTTTTAACACATACACCAGAGGATGGGCAATGTTGGATCTACTCTGCTTTTAACTAGTCATCAGTCAGAACCAGGTGCTAGAGAGGTGATATTCAGAATTGCACTGTGAAACAATGCTTAAACATTAGCTTTCAGTTTTCAAAGTCACTGCCGCCATTTTGGAAGTCAAAATGGGGGCCACGACGCATTTGCGCATGCGCAAGAGTACTGTGCATGCGCAAATGCGCCGCGGCCGCCATTTTGACTTCCAAAATGGCAGCCGCATCAAGTGCAGCCGAAAACGCACCCTGACAGCGGGGCGCGGCGCGGCGGTGACAGTAGCACGCGGCGGCAGCAACCTTCTGCCTGGGCCAGTAAGTCCGGGGCTCGGGGCCATAACCGGCCCCTGGGCCGTAGGTTGCCGGTCCCTGTTTTAGTCCAACGCTCAAACCACTAAACCACATTAGTTCTGGTTAATCCTCTACCGTCACACTTTCTCCACTGCTTTGAAAATGTCGCAGTTTTTCTCCTCCATCTCCCATTTTCATTCTTTATCTTCAGCAGCTTCAATTGCTGCAAACCAAGCTCAAAATGAAAAGATAGTTTCCTCTCACTAAACGCAGCCTGGGGAAGAGTATTAGATGGAGGCATGCCCTGCCTAGTAGGCCCATTTGTGTTTCCCCCACTTTTTATTTCATGCTTTCCTAAATGTAGTACATAAATTCCAGGATTCCTCTGCTTAAAAAAGTTGTTTTCTGCACACTTCCTCATTAATAACTTTTGTTCTCTTGTTGCCTGGTCATGCCCTGTTTACTACACTCTGATGTCGTTCAGCTACATGTGCCCTGGTTTTCATTTATGAAATGCTGGAGCCTATGCAACAACAACCACATTTTAATTCAGCTTATTCCAAGGGAAACAGTTGTGCAGTAGAAAATTCTATTCACACTACTGAGCAGACAGTAGCTATATTCATCAGATTTTGCTAACCAATCAGTCTAAGATGCATCTAGTTCAAAGCTTAGAAAAGTTAATTTTGGATCAGGAATTGCATTAAGTAATTTTTCCTAAGGTTTAATCTGCTCTGCAGAATTATTGCAGTTTGACACCTCTTTAACTGCTATAGTTTAGTGCTGAGGAAACCTCGGATTTGTAGTTTGTTGTGGCACCAGAGTTTTCTGACAGGGAAAGCTAAATATCTCACAAAATTTATAAATCCCAAAATTACATCACATTGAGCCATGATAGTTACAGTGGTGCCAAACTGCATTATTTCTGCAGTGCAGATTAGATTTAAAGTCTTGATTTCATCTAACATTCTGCTTGCAACAATGACCACCCAAATGCCATTATATTAAGTAAGAGGCACAAGATTAAGGACTGGAGAATGAAGGAAAACAATGTAACCTTTGTGTCACGGAGATGGCAGGAGTGACTGACCACAGAAAGCTTCTTTGTTTATACAGGAGCTGCAGTTCCAGTCATGGCACCCACCAACATTGCTGTCAGCATTTCATGCAAAAATAAGTCTCTAGTGCCTCCTGTCATCTGTCTTCTTAACTTTGAGATTTTTCTCTCAGTCCCATTTTCAGGAGTCTTGTAGCTAACTGCCCTAGATAATGTTAACTGAGCAAAACATGGCGAGTTAAAATCATCTGTTATTCTTAGCACATAACACCCCAGACTAATAGATAAGTGGACAATACTTCAAACAAGTGTCATTTGGAATTAGATTATTAATTAGTATAATTAACCACCTCTTGCTGCTCGCTTCAAGAAACTCTTTGCTCAAGCCCGTGTTAAATATTCATGAATGTAATTATACTAATTGTGGCCTTACTGTGGTATAACTAGTTACTTTGACGTCAAGGATATGAGTGCATATGGGTACTTTCCCCCCATGGTTTAGTTGTTTAAATCAATGTCTTCAAAACTATTCTGTGATTGTATATGTGGAGGGGAACGGTGTAAATTAATTTCAATTATTTCAATGCAATGGATGGGGAGGGACAAGATATTGTGAATTTGGAAACCAAGTGCTTCCATTTGCTGTATTTTTCATTACTACAAATGTATCTTCACAATTGGTGTGAGGATTGGGGAAAATAAATATGCTTGTCTGTTGCAGCAAAAACATCAGAGAACTTTATGGCACTTTCATCATTGCTTGTCTTTAAGGTGCCACAACATTCTCTGTCTATTCATCTTCATAATGATTTTGAAACCCTTTCCACTTTGAATATTGGGTCATCAGGAGAGCACTGTCCCTTACATAGCAACTGCTTCAGAAATCTCTGCAGCAAGGGTTGGGAACCTGTGGCCCTCTAACTGTTGTTGGACTGCAACCCCCATCAGGATGATAAGCATTGCAGGAGGAGGCTGCACTTTCATAGAATCATAGAATCATAGAGTTGGAAGAAACCACAAGGGCCATCCAGTCCAACCCCCTGCCATGCAGGAACTCAAAATCAAAGCATTCCCGACAGATGGCCATCCAGCCTCTATTTAAAGACCTCCAAAGAAGGAGACCACCACACTCTGACTTTCCCTGACTCTGCTCTCTAACATAGCCATGAGATTGTTCTATTTGGAAAATCAATGCATCATATCATTTCTTTGGCACCATCCAGCTATATTAGAGATCAAATGACAGATGAATTTGATTGTGGTCTGAATCAGCAAGATAATTCTAAATTTCCATATTGACACAACAGACTCAGGGTGTGAGGGATGACTGACTCAGACCCATGTAGCCTTGTGGCACTGTGGCTGATTGTGAGAGCATGACACACTTGTAAACCTGGTAGGACACTGAGGTTTAGTTCAAAGATGTAGTCGTGTTAGTCTGTAGAATCAGTACGTAGAGAGATCTTGTAGCACCTTTGAGACTAACTGAAAGAAATTGGTAGCATGAGCTTTCGTAGACTTCAGTCTACTTCCTCAGATGCATTTAGGTATAATTCAGTGCAGTATATACAGATGAGGTTTAAGTATAACTCAGTGTAGTATAAGTGCCCCATCTCTTTCCAGTGTGTGTGTGTGTGTGTCACTTGTAAAGACTCAAGTTTCTTCCAGTAGTTTGGTATACCAAGATTTGTCATCATTTGGTGCTCCCAACTTGGACTCCCCACTTCCTCTAACTGAAATGGCCATAGTAGCTGGGGGGGGGGGGGGGGCGGGGAGGATGACTGATTTTCCCAACAGCATCATCTTGCCATGAGCTATCCCTGTTAGAACCCAAAATGCTTTAGGCTGGGTTAGTCTTGAGTGAGCCAGATCCATAATTTTTACAAAAGACCTGTTCCTAGTGGAGATGAAACATGCCATCTCCAATAAATAAATAAATAAATAAATAAAATCCATAAATATGAACCTATTGGTAGACCTATTTCCTTCTTTCTAATACTCAGAAGGTCCACTTTCATTGAGACTGCAGACTGCAACTCCAGAAATTTCTGATAATATGTATGTATATATTTATAGGTATAAATAGGAAGTATTTAATTTTTAAGAAAATATGTTTTTATAGGTGTTTTGTATGTTGTCTCAGTACCACAATTATAGTAAATGTGTTTTTGTCTATTTTATAATAGCCGCTAAAGAAGGCCAATTAGTGTTAAGTCCATAACTTTGGGCTTTTTAAGAAATAAAAGTTTTGGGGACCATCGTGCAGCATGTGGGACTTTGTTTCTTTTTAGCCAGACCTATTTACAAAAGCTTTACAAAAGACCTGTTCTTGACGGAGATGAGAAATGCTAGAAATGTTACTCTTTCTATCTATACAGCTCAACATAGCTGTCTAAAATTTTGGACTTTCCTTTGAAGTGTTACTAAAGAGAACATCACAATATACTTCACAATGTACTGCTACATCACTGGAGCCTTTTTTACTAACCATGCTTGGTTGTACTTTTGGCTCTGTGGAGTGTCAGACTCAACCAAGATGTTTTCCTCCCAGGTATAGAACAGCAAATACTTCCTCACTCCTTGAGGTCAAGGTGTAGAGTACTCAAAGACAGTAATATTAGTTGGGCACATTAGGCAGAAAGTCCCACGAGTGCCCCTTCCTCTCCCTTCTTTATAAAGAAAATGCAACAGTATCAAATCAGATCATTAACAATTCCCTGTCCTTTCTGGCAGTCAGACTTTGGTACCTGGGGCAGCCACCTCACCCTGCCTAATAGTAGGGCCAGCCCTGGTGTTGCCTTATCCATAGGAAGCATCATGGTTAATAGGGTCCTACACAGTTGCTCTGGAAGTTGACCTTACTGATTTGTCATGTTCTTGGCTGAATAGCTGCCAAGAGCTATGCTGAGAGCATAGTGAATAACATTTTCCAAAGCAGACAGCAGCTCTGAGACTCATAGGATTAGACTGCCCCATTCTGACTCATGTAAATAGTTAATTAGGGGAAATAAAACATTTTAACCTTCCATCCTGCAACTGACTGCTACATTTCCAACAGGCTACTTAATGTATAAAACTGAAGCCATCAATTATATGAAGAAACACATAGGTACCCTGTCAGCATATGTTTACTGGCAATTCCTCATTTCCAGTTCTCTTTTGAAAACTATGCAGCGCCTTTGATTAGCACAATTACACGATCAGTTAGATGGCATGAAATCCTCCAATTAACCTTTGCCATGCAGTAAATACATCTTTATTTTAAATGCTTTTCTTGTTTTAAAAAAAGATGCAATTTAAAGTTATAAAATGGCCTATGGTGATAAAACCATGCAAGAAAAATATTGCATAAATCTGAATAGAGCAATAATAAAAGCGAAAAGATGGCTTTGGGAAGAAAGATGTGGCTCCGCAGATAAAATTAAAAGTTCGGCTCTTATGTAAGGCAGCTATTACGAGCTCCTTCTGACTGTGATAATCATCACTCTCTTGTGGGGTGTAACTGCTACCAATAGCCCACTACAATTAAACTCCAGGTTATATGGGGAGTGCTAAATAAATGGAAGCAGACCACTTTCTAATAATATGCTATACAACTGCAACAAAAAGTAGACTTGGGATTTCTAGGAGGCTCAGTTCCACTTGCACAATCATGAACATGCTTTTAAAATATCAGTTCTCTCCTTCAGAAAAATAGTCTCAGGGATGTGGTAGTCCCTCCTCTCTTTGCTGGAGCAAGCATTAGGAAATCCTTTGAGAAAGAAGGTGAAATAGACAAGATGCTTTGACTATATATCAGAGAAGTCATTCAGGACTGATTCACAGCAAATACATAGACTGCATCAACAACAGTTCCCAGTGTGGACATTTTGCAACCCAACTGCAGGAGGTATCATGCTGAAATGCTTGTTTCAAAGTCCAGACTGATGTGGTCCAATTATTCCAGACAATTTTCCAGATAGAATCATAGAATCATAGACGTGGAAGAGACCACAAGGGCCATCCAGTCCAAACCCCTGCCATGCAGGAACTCCCAATCAAAGCATCTAGAGAGAATGAAATTTGATGTATTGATGAGATTTCTAAATAATATTAGAAATTATTATTGGCCAGAATCCAGTATGGGATTTATGGATATGTAAGTACTGTAGTTATGGTGCTATGCAATGAATTTCATCCTGACCCCCTAATTCCCATTTACCAAGAAGCAGCTGCTGTGATCAGTGGGGGGGGGGTCTGTTTTCCTGTCACTCTGGAAGCAGATGACTACCATTTCCACCCCCTGCCATGAGTGATCTCTGGGATGCTTCAAACTATACAGCACTATGATTCCACTCTGTCAGGGTTTCATTGTATGCAATCCTGGGATCTTAGGGAGGGACAAGGACTCATTCCCACTTGCATTTAATCCACTTTGCTAGTCACTTTGACACCGGATCACTGAATTGATTCAGGCTGATTCATAGTTCCCACTATGGAAGCAAATTATTTCCTTATTCCATGCATTCATGTCTTTTTTGACATGATCGCCGTTCCCACTAGATTTGTGCTGTTACAAAATGCATGCTCAATATCAATTGCGATCAATCCATCCTGATCTTTTTAAAATAATGTCAATCATAGGATGTGCATGTACGTGTCATTGGTGATGCAAGCACTTGTAAGTGTGGCCCTGTCAGGAAACCCATTACTCACTCTAGAGATCCCACAGAAATGTGAGTGATCGCAAAATCTGTCAGTTTTTTTTAAAAAAAATAAACAACCATGCTAAATCCCTCTCCCCAAGGAAAGCACCCCAAAGGTTTAACATTCCCTCCACCCACTCTCTCCTCCTCCTCCTTTTTTCTTTCCTCTCTTTTTTTCCCTCCTCTCTCTCTTAAAAGAGGTGAGGATGGGAGGAAGAAGATGAAAGACAAACCTCTGCTTTGTCAGTTTTTGTTTTTAAAAACCAACCATGGTAAAGCCCTCTCCCCAAGGAAAGCATTTAAAAAACAAATCATGCTTGCAATAAAACACAATGCAAAAGGAAGAGGGGGCAGGAAGAGAAAATAATTGGGGTGAAATAATTATTAAGAATACATATCTAAGTTCTGAGATCTGCAGCTTGCTAGTAAAAGCACTTTGACAGGACAAAATATGGAACGCACACTTTTCCAATTCCAACACATTAATATTTGTGACAGGTATTTGATTGCCAACTGCACTTTACCTGGAAGCAACTTCAAGTCAAATAAATGGGGCTTAAATTGGTCTAATTGAGTTTTCATTGCTGCACATATGGCAAAGAACATGCATCAAGTTATTGTTAAAACTGCATTTACAGTGGGTGAAATTCAGTTGTATAACTTTCACTGATCCTATCTCAGAATGCTGTGATAACTGCCCATGACATCCTCTACACCTGCTTTGGGATAATTAAGGGGCATTGTGCTGTCAGGCTTGCTGTATAATCTTCAGAACAATAACATTAAGAGAACTTCAACATTATAAAGACTTTACCAGTGACTAGTGCATTTTAATTGCTATAATTTAAATATTGTGCAACCAGCAGGTCACCAAGCAGCCTTTCAAAATCCCTGAAGATTGCAAAACCAAATAAGAACTTGTTGTGTAGCATGTGTCACATCTTAGAGCAAATAATAAATAAATTTTGAACTATACTATTGTGTGTTCTTCTGAATTTTGTAACATAATATTTCATAGAATAATAGAATCATAGAATTGGAAGAGACCACAGGGGCCATCCAGTCCAACCCCTGCCATGCAGGAACTCAAATTCAAAGCATCCCAAATAAATGGCCATCCAGCCTCTGTTTAAAGACATCCAAAGCAGGAGACTCCACCACACTACGAGGGAGTGTGCTCCACTCTCGAACAGCTCTCACTGTCAGGAAGTTCCTCCTAATGTTGAGGTGGACTCTCTTTTCCTGTAGCTTGTATCCATTGTTCTGGGTCCTGCTCTCTGGAGCAGCAGAAAACAAACTACTCCCTCCTCAATATGACATTCCTTCAAATATTTAAACAGGGCTATCATATCACCTCTTAACGGTCTCTTCTCTAGGCTAAACATATCCAGTTCCCTAAGTTGTTCCTCATAGGGCATGGTTTCCAGACCCTTCACTATTTTAGTCACCTCCTCTGGACACGCTCCAGCTTGTCAACATCCTTTTTGAATTGTGGTGCCCAGAACTGGACATAATATTCCAGGTGGGGCCTGACCAAATCAGAATACAGTGGCACTATTACTTCCCATGATCTAGATACTATACTTCTATTGATGCAGCCTAAAATTGCATTGGCCTTTTTAGCTGCAGCATCACACTGTCGACTCATGTTCAATTTGTGGTCTACTAGGACTCCGAGATCCCTTTCATGTATAGTCTCGTTAAGCCAGGTGTCCGCCATCTTATATCTATGCATTTCATTTTTTATTTTTTATTTTTTGCCCTAAGTGCAGTACCCTACATTTCTCCATGTTGAAATTCATTTTGTTAGCTTTGGTCCAGCTTTCTATTCTATTTAGGTAATTTTGAATTTTCATCCTGTCTTCTGGGGTATTAGCTATTCCTCCTAATTTGGTGTTGTCTGCAAATTTGAGTAGCATGTCCCCTATTCTTTCATCCGAGTCATTGATAAAGATGTTGAATAGCACTGGGCCCAGGACAGAACCCTGTGGCATCCCACTGGTCACTTCTCTCCAGGATGAAGAGCAGCCATTGCTGAGCACCCTTTGGGTTCAGTCAGTCAACCGATTACTAATCCACCTAAAAGTTGTATTGTCTAGCCTACATTTTACTATCTTGTTTGCAAGGATATCATGGGGGACCTTGTCAAAAGCCTTATTGAAATCAAGATATGCTATGTCTACTGCATTCCCTTTGTCTACCAAGCTGGTAATTTTATTGAAAAAAGAGATCAGATTAGTCTGGCATGTTTTGTTTTTGAGAAACCCACTAAAACTTTCAGTGATTATAGCATTCCCTTCTAAATGTTCAGAGACTCTCTGTTTCATGATCTGCTCTAGAATCTTTCCCGGTATTGATGTAAGACTAACTGGACGATAGTTGTTGGGATCCTCTTTTTCCCCCTTTTTGAAAATTGGGGACAATGTTTGCCCTCCTCCAGTCTGCTGGGACTTCTCCTGTTATCCAGTTCTCAAAGACTATTATTGCCAGTGGCTCTTTTACATTTGCCAGTTCTTTTAATACCCTTGGATTTTGTTCATCTGGTCCTGCAGACTTAAATTCATTTAGATTAACCAGGTATTCCTGTACTACTTCTTTACTTATTCTGTGCTGCATTTCCCCTATTGTGTCCTCTGCTCCATTTTCCCCAGGTTGAGCACCCTTTTCCTTTTGTGAGAAGACTTGGGCAAAGAAGGTGTTGAGTAGTTCTACCTTTTCTCTGTCCCCTGTTAGAATTTCTCCATCTAATCTGCGTAGTGGCCCTACCATTTCCTTCTTCTTTCTTTTGCTACGGACATACCCAAAAAGGCCCTTTTTATTGTCCTTAACCCCTCTAGCAAGCCTGAGCTCATTCTGTGCTTTGGCTTTCCTGACTTTACCCCTGCGTGTGCTAGGTATTTGTTTGAATTCCTCTTTAGTGATTTCACCCCTTTTCCATTTCTTATACATCTCCCATTTAAAACTTAGTTCAGCTGAAAGTTCTTTTGTCATCCAACCCGGTTTCTTGAGACATCTCCCATTTTTTCTTCTCATTGGAACAGTTTGAGATTGTGCCTTCAGTATCTCGCTTTTGAGAAACTCCCATCCATCCTGAACTCTCTTCTCCTTTAGTATTCCTGACCACAGGATCACTCTCAGTGTTTCCCTAAGTTTGTTTAAATCAGCTCTCCTAAAGTCTAGAATGAATGTTTGACTATGCCTAGCTTCTCCTTTCAACTGTATAAGAAACTCCAGGAGAACATGATCACTCCCACCTAAGGATCCCACCACTTGCACCCCATTTACCAGCTGTACTATTCATTGATTAAGTGTGAATCCTAACCTTACTTCAAGGAGCTCAGGGAATCTTCAAGGTACATCCATTCCTTGCTTCCCATTTTATCTTCATAAAAAGCCTGTGGGCTACATTAGGCTGAGCAAAAATGATGGGCCTAGGGTTGATGAGGAAGACTGACTGCAGTTAAGGGAATTCCTTATAGAGAATGACATTGTGTAAGGTAGAGTTACATCTGTGTCAAAGTTGTGTAGAACAAGGTGACATTTAGTAAAGGCAAAGTCACAATGGAAAGGACAACATTAAAGCCAACTGAATGAACCTGAAGTAGGATATTTTGTTGGACAACTCACTGTGCAGTGGAACTCATTGGAACATAGGAAGCTTTCTCAGATCATTGGCCCACCAGACCCAGTAACTGGCATCTTTGATTGGCAGCAGTGGCTTTGAAGCATTTCAGGAAGGGGTCTTTCCACAGAGATCCATAGCAGCTGCCCATCCCATCTGAATTCTCACTGGCCCTGCATAGCTTCTGAAATCAGGCCAGATCAAGTGTGTTGAGGGTGATATTGTGGTCATGGGTTGTCTGGAACTTTCCTATCCACATCCAAAGGAAAGCATTTTCTTCAAGAAGATATAGGTACCTTATGAAGGCTGGTCCTTTTGTTGATGTCTTTTGAAGACCCGCCTATATTCTTACAGGGCCACCACCCAATTGTGAAGCCATTGGCTATTATGGTGTGAGGTTGATGCGGGGTGTGATGACAGAGCAGCTCTTATGTCTGAGGAATCTGGCAAAGTAATATTTACTGGGCAGGAAGGTCAAAAAGGTACCCCCACAACTACCTACAAAATGTCTTCTCCCACCCCTCCACATACATACATCTTGTCTACCTTAGAGTTTTTCGTGGGGAGGGTGGAATGGATGCCTCAGAATCTTTTGATTGACATTTTCAGAAAAACAGAATGTGAAAATCATTTGGTGTGACTAAAAAAGCTACAGACCATAACCCAATGGCAGAGATATGTTCTAAGTGCTGAAACTCTCCATTTCAAGGGCATATACCCCAAGGGAATATAAGCCGCTGTCCTACACATTTAATCACCATGATTTGCAGTGAAGTGGATAACTATGGCCCTCCAGATTGTTGGCCTACAATTCCCAGCAGGTTAAGCTAGCACACTCAATAGTTGGAGATTATGGTAGCTGTAGTTCAGCAGCATCTGGGGAGCAGCATTGCTACATTATAGGAACATTGTTCTTGTTAGTATTGAGCTCTTCACTTTCTCTTCTCTTCTGTACTCTCTTGTCCTGTCAAAGATATGACTATTGTCTGAGTGGGTGTTTTCAGTTATGACCTTTGTTTTGTTCTTTTCCAAAGAAATCCCACACACGGTCTCATACAGGAGTGGACTGGCAAATGGCATTTCTGCAGTAGGGTAAGCTATATGTCTGTTATTGTGTGGGCATAGTTTGCTGTTTGGGCATGATTATGCAAGTTTTGGAGACATACTCTTTTGTCTTTAACAACAGCTTGGTTCATAGAAATCATCTAGTTAAACTTAGTATGGAGATATGTGATAAGAACTGTAGATTAAAGTCACCCCTACTAATGTGGGAAGGGGTGTAAGAGGTGGTTTTAAAACTGACAGTGCAACCTAAGCTGTCAAATGAAAGGACACCTCCCTTCTCAACAATGAGTGAGTCCAACCACTAGCTGGTTCAAACAGTTGGGGAAATAAAAAAAACAAGAACTTAGAACTACTACTCATTAGACTACAAATCCCATGTTGGCTGGGGATTCTGAGAGTTGTTGTTCAAAATGTAGAAATCCCAAGCTCTGCCAAATGCCAACAGCAAGTGGATTTTGAGCCTTCTGCAGTTATTTAACATTAAAATCTTCCCGAGGAGGATTCATGAGTGGTTGTAAAGTAGTTTGTAAGTCTATGTGCCATCAGCAATACACAGGAAATGCATTCATCCTGGGCACTGGCAAGCAATGTGTTCGATGCAGTTAGCCTCCTTTCCCAAATGAATTTGTTCAGATAATCAATTCAAATTAGGACACAGAGCTTCTCGGTTAAATGGCTAGGTTATTAACCTTAATGATATTGGTGCTTTCTCTTTGCCACAAGTAGTATCAGAGGTGCAAGTTGCAAGTGTGCTCCCTGCTGAGAAAAGTATTGATGTTTCAAATTAAACACTGCAGCCTTCAAATGGGCCAATGAAGAGCTTGAGGTAGGGCTAATTTTTATTTGTACTATAAGAATAAATGGCTTGTATGGAAAGCCCCTGGAGAATGTGTTGGTGTTTTTGCTTACGGAGCACTGAAGTGGCTTCATGGTTCTTGTAATGAAAACATTTTAGGGCTTTTCAGGATGATCCATTTCTTGATGCAACAAATTTATAGCTGTATATAGCTGTTGTAATAAAAATGGACCAGGAGGGAGGGAAATCTCTCTCTCCCCTACTTACCACTGACTAGTCATAATTCTGTCAGCTCCATCTTGTAGTCAGAAGTGAAATGTTTCAAATATGAGTTTGCCACTTTAGTAGAGCCAAGCCTCAGTGGGGAACATATGGCCCTCCCTATATTGTTGGATCACAGAACAGCTCTGATTATCCCTCACTATTTGCTAGACTGGCTAGGGCATGCACACAATCATGTTGATATCTATTTCTATATCCATATATTATGTTTTTGTATGATTCTAATCTGTACTGGTCCCTAAAAGTTGGGAATAATATTAATGCCCAGAATCTAGTCTGGTCTTTCTATATTCATAAGCACCATAGAGACAATGCTACACAGTGAATCCCAGCATGATTCTCCCCCAATGCCCACTTAGTGGGTAGCAGCTGCTAGGACAGGGATGAGTTCCCCTGTTACTTGGGAAGCAGCTGGCTGCTGTTTCCATCCCCTCCGGTGAGTCATCCCCATTGCAATAGGCAGAAACAGGGTTCCTGTTACAATTCCACCACATGCCAGAGATCATTGGGGAGGGGGACTGTGAGCCAGCTGCTTTTTGATCAACAGGGAAATGAACCTCCATCGAGGGCAGTGGCTGCTGCCCAGTAAGTATGGATTGGGGAACTTTCACAGTCCCTATGTAGCATTCAAACTAAGAGCTACATATGAACCATGAATATGTAACAGTCACGAATGCATGTCCTTCAGGTTTCTCATTAATATCTGTGCTAAAGAACGTCAGCTAAGAATAAGGATAAGAAGCATGATAAGAATGATAAAGATTTTAAAATATCTAGACTATATAAATGGCGAGCCAGTGCCTCTGGGTAAATTATTGTATTATTATTATTATTATTACATTGTTTTAAAGATGCACAAAATACAAGCTAATGCATAATTAAACAATCAGGGGGGAATAAAACCAGA
Source organism: Phrynosoma blainvillii (assembly GCA_026167975.1). Classification (NCBI taxonomy): domain Eukaryota; kingdom Metazoa; phylum Chordata; class Lepidosauria; order Squamata; family Phrynosomatidae; genus Phrynosoma; species Phrynosoma blainvillii. The sequence goes on along the minus strand of JANUYF010000003.1, from coordinate 225,454,249 downwards.
TTAAAACATATATTAAAACAGACACATACCCACACCAATTAGCAATATCCATTGCATTGTGTAAGATGGGCCTTATATCATCACTCATCAAATGCCTGTCAGAATAGAAAAGTCTCTGCTTGTCTGCAAAAAAGAAAATAGGGAGATGATTCCAGAGCCTGGGGGCAGCCACTGAAAAGGGTCTCTCCCATGTTCCCAGCAGATATACCTGTGGGAGAGAGGGAGAAAGGCCTTCCTTCACATCTCAGAGCACAGACAGGTTCAAAAAGGAAACAATTATGGTTTTTTTGTGGGTTTTTCAGGCTATATGGTTGAGTTCTAGAAAAGTTTATTCCTGACATTTTGCCAGCATCTGTGGCTGGCATCTTCAGAGAATGGTGGCATGGAAGTGAGTGGGGTATATATATACACCCTTGGTTGAGAGGATGTGATTTGCATGTTAATCTGTGTGTTGTTCTGTTGCTGAATGGCAAGGCTTCAGGGTGGGAGGATATGCAAGGAAGATCTGTGTATATTTAATTAGTGATCTATTGTCTGCTGGGAAAACCCCTGACCCTGTGTGGTTTTCATTTACATTTGCTGGGTCTTGATTTTAGTGTTTTTCAGGACTGGTAGCCACACTTTGTTTACTTTAAGGGTTTCTCCTTTCCTGTTGAAATTGTCTAGGTGTTTGTGGATTCCAATGGCGTCCCTGTGCATTCTGACCTGCTAATTGTTGGCATGGTCCAGAATTTCAGTGTTTTCAAATAGCATTTTATGCCCAAGATGGTTTATAAAGTGTTCTGCTACTGTTGATTTTTGTGGCTGACCCAGTCTGCAGTGTCTCTTGTGTTCCTTGATTCGTGATTGAACATTGCTTTTGGTGATCCCTGTGTAGACTTGTCTGCAGCTGCACAGTATACGGTAAACTCCTGCAGCCATGAAAGGGTATCTCCTATTCTTTGCTGAATGAAGCATTTGCTGGATTTTCTTGGTTGGTTTGTAGATGATTTGGAGATTGTGTTTCCTCACCAGTTTCCTATCCTGTCTGTGACTCCTTTGGTATATGTTAAAATTACCTTCCCTTTAGGTGGTTGTTTGTCTTCACTCCTCTGGTTTTTCTAGGTCTGGCAGCTCTTCTGATGTCTAAGCTGGGGTAACCATTAGCCTGTAGAGCCCGGTCTAGGTGCTTCAATTTATCTTCCAGGAAGTGGGGTCCACAGATCTTTTTTTTTGCTCAGTCCACCAATGTTTTTATTGTGCTTCTTTTTGTCCTGGGTGATGGCTGGAATTCTTGTGCAGGTATCTGTCTGTGTGTGTAGCTTTTCTGTATATATGTGGCCCAAATTCTGGTTCGATTTGCAAATGACCAGGATATCCAAGAATGGCAATGTTCCTTCCTTTTCTTTTTCCATTGTGAATTGGATGTTCAGGTGGATGTTGTTCAGATGGTTCAGAAACACAGTCAGATCTTCTTCTCCATGGCTCCAAATGGTGAAAGTGTCATTCACATATTGGAACCATGTTTTGGTCTTTTTTTGGTGCTGTTTCTAGGGCTTGCTTTTCAAAGTGTTCCATGTAAAAATTTGCTATCACAGGGCTCAGAGGGCTTCCCAAGGCTACCTCATCTCTCTGTTCATAGAAACCACTGTCCCACTGGAAGTAGCTTGTGGTGAGGCAATATTCAAATAGAGCTGTGATTTCTTCTGGAAAAAAAAATTATCGGATGAGTGCCATGGTGTCCATTATGGGGACTTTGGTGAACAAGAAGACCACATCAAAGCTGATTAGTATGTTTCCAGGTTTGAGTTTGAGGTTGTTGATTTTTTCTATGAAGTGAGCTGAGTCCTTGATGAAGGGGGGGGGGTTGTGGTTTCAGTCAACCACCCAGCAAAGTTTATACAAATCTGAATCTCTCCCACAAAGACTGTATGGATTTCCCAAGATCCACAAGGATTCCATTCCACTCTGACCCATAGCGACTTCTATTGGATCCCCCACATATGACTTGGCAAAGTTTCTGGCCACACAATTACAAACAGAACAACACAGAGATTAACATGCAAATCACATCCTCTCAACCAAGGGTCATACAGTAGATATAACCCACTCACTTCCATGTCAGCATTCTCTGAAGATGCCAGCCACAGATGCTGGCAAAACATCAGGAATAAACTCTTCTAGAACATGGCCACATAGCCTGAAAAAACTACAAAAAACTATGGATGCCAGCCATGAAAGCCTTCAACTTCACACATGAAACAATTAAGGTTCCACTACTGATGAGTACTCTGGAAGCGCTTCCAAATCTGAATGAAATCACCACAGATACTGATATCCACAAAAATAGAGGTTCATTGCCCCCGTGTGAATAAAGCCAAAGTCCACACAGAAGGAAGAGAATCTAAAGTTTTATTCACTGCAGCAAATAGGTACCAGTGGTTTCATGATCCAAAAGTAAAGGAACAAACATCCAAGCATATACACAATTTTTATATGATAATCACAAAACATCTTATAGGTTGGTACAGTATCACTATGTTGGTACAGTATCACTAATCAGCAGGTCACCTTTCTGAAGCATGCATACGAGACAGGTCATACTGTTATCCTGGTAACCCTCAAAAGAGAAGGAGGGTGCCCTTGGCAGAGAGGTGTGTTTTAGGGCTTGTGATATCAATAAGGCACCCAGAGTTCAGGAATTCTGTACAGCCTGGGTTCTAAACTCTGGCGTCTGTTATCTATTCTGTTCCCAGTTGGGCCTTGTCATTTTGACCCTATCACTACTTACTGCATTTCATTCTCTGCTTATCTGTCATGTTGACATTTCCAGGGTCACTACCTATATCTTGAAGAACACTATAAGAAAGAGAAGGAGGGAAAGCACACATCTATTTTTATTCATATTTCATGATATGCCTTATCAATATGATTGCAACAGGAAAATTAGAAAAAGAGACACTGCTTGGAACGTGCCACATTATCTGACCATACGTGATTCCTAGATTTTTCCATCAATGGTCCCATACTCCAGATGGCAACATGTAATAAATGTGAAACTGATGTAACAGCAGCAGCAGCAACAGGACTAAAGGGAGCTGTAGTTGAGCAATATCTGGAGAGTGGGGACCCAGTGAGGCCCAAGCTTTTGTGCCACCTGAGGTGGGATGACAAGCACTTCCCTTCACACTGAACAGTATTGCCATGTCCCAATTGCACGAGTGGTCCCTTCCCTTACTTTGCAACAATGGGGACATAAGTGGAGGAAGAGGCTACAGGCCACATCATAACAGGGAAGGTGACTACTCCAGTCTTGCTATTCCCAAGAGGCCAGAAGCCTCATTTGGTTAGCTGCACTGGTTACAAAAAGCAACCAACAGAAACTCAAGAACTTTTTAAAAATCCTTGGTCAATTTTTCCAGGTCATTCTCCTCCAAAGAGTGCTCAGAGCAAAATATTGTGGAAGTTATGGGACCAGCTCTCAAGAGCAGCATGGCCTCTTCAGTGCAGACAGAGTGCAAAATTTTCCCTTTAGGTGGTCTGCTGCTGCCACTTCATGGTGGTTCTGCTGCCACTTCATGGTGGTTGTCCAAACAGGAATTCTGTCCCCCAAATGAAATTTTCCTTCAATCTCCAAATTACTAGCATTTCAATAACATAAAACTTCAGTTGAACATTTAGAAACACAATTTAAAGATGCAAAGAAAAGAGGCAGGCATAATTGCCAAGGGAATGCAAACCCAGCTAATTTAAGAGTTCTAGGTATGAACAATTTTCAGTGTCTCAGAACTTTATCACACAATCTTCATTCTTACCATAATTGGTTAGTGAAAGGAAATGTATACACATGGTTTGGGAATACTTCCTACTGCACATTCCTGCTGGCCCTTTGCACTGCTCTTGTCCTTAATCCCATCTTCCTGCCCTATGTCCTACCCAGCATGCCTTGTGTGGGTGTGTTTCAATGCAATTCTGGATTTATATGAATGCAATTTAACAAAAATAAATAAAAGGAAGGTGGTTTAAAAAAAAAGGCTGTTCTGGAATAGTGAAGGGGAGGGGAAAAGGAGAAGACACTACCACTACATTATTACACAATTGTGGTATTAATTTATTGCACTTGAGGACTAACACAGCATGGTTGGGAGCTTATTGATGGGATTTCTCCATCAATGGCAAGGTGCATTCTAACCACACTTTGAGGACAGGGCAGCAACACGATGGAGATGGCATCATGTAATAGGTATCACCACAGAAGTTATTTTCCCACTTTTATGGTGATTTAAAAGGTGTGTGTGCTAAAATCCTTATTCTCTGCACTACTAGAAAATTGGGATTTTCTTCTGTAATGAAGAAAAAAATTATTTGAGGGCAGAATTGTTATTGATTGGGCAATGCTTTCATATACCTCCATCCACATCTGCAGCCCCACTTGTTGCTCCAGATAATTAATTAATAATTTTTAAAGGTTGCACTGCAGGAAAGTGTCCATTGTATTGTATGATTATAGGATATGGCTTTCATTTTTTTCCAATATGATATTGTGCAAAATATCAGTTTTGCCCTCTAGGAAAGAAAGTTCCTTGTGATGGATAATGTACAATCTACTACCTTCTGCATTATACAGTTTCAACCTAGCTATAGCAAATGGAGAAAAATAAGGATTATGAAGTCTGACAGATCAGAAGCAGGATGAAGAAACAATTAACATAGCAAATTTGATCTCTTATATAATAGACCATAAATTTGTTAGTAATTCCCATCATACATTTATACCTTGAAGATGAGCAAAATCTTACATTTCAACACAACATCCAGTTGAAAGGACAATCTATTTGATTTCTAGATGTAGTTACTTTCCTTATTTGATTGTATCTTTGGCCTGCAATTGAATCTGAAAGTTGAGAAAGAGACTCCACCACCTAGGCATTTCGTTCCATTGCCCAACTGCTCTTACTATCAAATTCCTTCTAATGTTCAATTGAAACTATTTTCCTGTAATTTAAAACCATTAGACCAGGTCCTATCCCCTGGGGCAGCAGAGAACTCTCCTACCCCGCCCTCCTCACTGTGAAGTATTTAAAGAATGTGGTATCCCTTGTTGCTGGTTTCATGTATGAGCATCTTCACTGTTGCTATGTAGGAGGTGATTGCTTAATTGGAGAGGTTCTGAATCCCTTCTGTACAGTTTGCTCCTGACAGTGACTGTCTTCCAAGGTTTTTCCTCACTTTTACAGGCCTCTTCATTTTCTTGGTACTCTGTAGGGTCAGTTCTGCCTGTGTTCTATCCAGGAAGTCTTCATGTTCTCTGTTGCACTGAAGGGACTCAACATGAAGCCACATTGCACTGACCTCTTCTAAGAGAGTTACCAATTTGTATTTGCTGCAAGTATAGTTAGTGATGATTTTTGGCTAGAAGACAAACATTGCACATACATTGCAGCAGACAACTTCGGATCCCTCTGCCTCCATCTTTGCAGTTATTTCTTTCCACTTCCACCCTGTAATAGCTATATGTGATATAACAGTGTGCAGGCTCAAAAGCTTGCTGCCTCTCCTCACCTGGATGCTTTCTTGTTCACAGGCTGATGAGAAATGGGAAATAGTATTCAAATGAGCTGCTATTCTCCTACAGTTTTGCAACTAGATAAGCAGATAAGGGGCATTTGGTATTCTCAGGATGTGTACAGACCAGATAGGGCTGAAAACCACATAGTAGCATGGTGTTAGTCATGGAAACCAAAGGGAAACTGCAGGTGGGTGGGGGTGTCATGCATTTATATAGAATGTCCTACTACTTGAAGCTATCAAACTAGTCACACAAGGTGTCATAAATCAATTAGTAGTAGCAGCAGTAGTTGTTGTTTTCAGTGAAATGAATTTCAAGAGTGGAGTACTACTTGCTTTTATTTTCAACAACAGTGGCCTTTCCAATGTTATAGGACTTACCATCCCAACAGCCCTAACTAGCATAAGCAATGGTGAAGAACTGCAGTTCAACAACATTTAGACAGCTGTCTGATTTTTCTCCCAATATAGAATCAGTCAGCATCACCAGTGGAGAAAATTTCATCACTGCTGTCCTTCAGCACTTGGAAATGCCTAAATGGGGAAAAACAGGCATTTATCCATCCACATAATTTAGAGCACAACCCCCACAACTCTCCTTATCAATGGCTTACTGGGACTTCTGGGTGCTGAACTCTAAAACATCTGTACCAAGGAATCCCACTCTGTCTTTAATGTTTGCTGATGCTAATGAACCAATGAAGACATTTGATCAGGAGTAGGGGTGGGATTACTGTGGTCCTATAAATCTCATTGGATTGCAATCCCAGCAGGCCTAGCTAGCACAGCCAAATCTGAAGGATGCTAAGAGCTGGTCCAAAAACATCTGGAAAGCAGCCTGATTCCCATCCTGCTCTAGAGAAATCCTGTAGCAATCTTGTCACTATCACTAACTTCAATTGTATAAGCCACTTGCTAAAATTCTGATTTCTGAACAATCTTAAGGTGCAGAAGCTCAGTCATCTTTGCAACATGCCACCACTAAAAACACAAGGCTCTTCAAGTGCAAATCTAAGAATCAACCAGTGCAAGGTCTTTATATGATTTTTCCATAACTCTATAAAGAGAGAAGGAGGAGGAGGAGGCCTTAAACTACATTGTAATATCAGTCTCCTTTAGTCTAAATTTACAATTTTATTTATTTATTTATTTATTTATTTATTTATTTATATTATTTATATTATTTATCTGGAGTATTTATACAGCCACAAAGGCTCTCAGAGCGGCAAACTACAGTTCCTCAGCAAATATGGATATAAAATAAATTTTGAGGTTCATTCACAGCTAACAAATTTATTGAAAAATTGGGCCATGTGTATTTTAGGTTTGCAAACATGAAAGCAAGTAATATGCACTGTCTTTGTTTTATTATCTGTTGTTGCTGATATTTGCTTCTACCTATTGTGATAAATGAACTTGTCCCAGCACTCACAAGAGAAGAATCTTCACAAGCTCCAATGCTTAGTATGTGTGCAACCCAAAGTAATATTTCATGCAGCTTTCTTGAACTACATCTTCCATACACACACACAAAGAGAGAAAGAGAGAAAATGTTTAAGTTTTTGCTTTGACACTGTGCTCCATTTTACAGTGGCCAGATGCAAAAGAAGACACAGCTCCTGCATCTTTAATAACTCCATAGAAGAGGGAGTTATCATGCAAGTGTACTTCCTGAAATGTTCTCTTCTACACATTAAAGAGAGGAGTCCTATCTTCTATTGCATCCAACCCCCCTGTCCCAGATGTGTGTTTTAGGACTGCAATCATTATAATACACCACTGAGAGTAACAGTAAAATCTATTGTGTAAACAGAACTTGTAGCACTTTTGAGACTAAGGTCTAAAACACACTGCAGAAATAATCCAGTTTGAAATCACTTTAACTGCCCTGGCTCAGTGCTAGGGAATCCAGGGAATTGTAGTTTGCACCAGAGCTCTCTGACAGAGAAGGCTAAATATTTCACAAAACTACCCAGAATTCCTTAGCATCCAGCCAGGACAGTTAAAGTGGTCTCAAACTGGATTATTTCTGCAGTGTGTTTTGGACCTAACTGAAAGAAAGAAGTTGGCAGCATGAGCTTTCATAGACTTAAGTCTACTTCCTCAGACGCATTTAACAAGTAAAATTCAATGCATGCCTACTCAGAGGTAAGTCTCATTTACAACAGCTGTCCAAATGGTCTTGGACTTCAACTCCCATCAACTTCAAGCAGTATGGTAAATGATCAGTGATGATGGGAGTTAGTTCCCCAGCTCTGCTCCAAAATTACAGATGAGCCAATACTTTACAGTTTAAACCTATACATCTTTACTCAAAAGTACTGAGTTATATAGAGTACTTCAGGACTGTGGCTTTATATAAATTGTGAGAAGATCTGCACTACACAATTCCAGCAGTTTGATCTCACTTTAACTGTCATAGCGTTAATCCTGTGGAATACTGGGATTTGTAGTTTGAGGAATTTCAACTTTTCTCCTTAAATCAGATTATAAACCTCAAGATTTCATGGCATAAAGTCATGACAGTTGGAGTGGGATCAAGCTGCTAGAATGGTGTAGCGTAGATCCTCTCTGTGACATTCTTGTTCCATCAAGATTTTAATTGCTTTGCAGAACTCAAATGAAAAAGGATTTTTCAGTAAATAAATCCTGCTAGACTCTCATCTATATCCTTAATTGGCTGATGAAATCAGGAAGAGAAGCACTTCTAGCTGTGAGAAATCACATTTATAATTCAATTCTGTCCTTTCTACTAAGTGGAAGCATTTTGGTATGATGTGCAAAAGTTGATTATCAGAGTTGCAAAGAAAGATAAACTGTGGTGGTACACACTTCTTGAAAAATCACAAGGGAGCATCTTGAGACACTTAACTGATCTTCCAGACCTAGAAAAAGCACCTGAAAGCTTTTCCGGGTAACACAACTCAGACTGGGGTGTTGAAATGTGTATTACCTATACTTTTGAAAAACAGACTGCTGGAATTATTCAGATAGCTTTGCTTTTTGACAGGAATGTGTTACTCATAAATACAAATACTATTAGTGTTGGCCCAGATATAAAACAAACAACTAAATTATTGGTGGCAAATCCATAGAGTTAAGGAGAATTTTTCTAACAATGATTGCTCTTCTGTAACTTCACTGTTAGGTAGGTGAATAAAGGAGTGGGGAGGGTCTTGCAGTCATCCAGATGATGTTGTACTACAGGTCCCAAAATTCTTCACATTGTTTCTGTGACTAGGTATGATGCAGGTTGCAGTCTTACACTATTTAGAGGGTTGTATTTTGTCCATCCTTATCTTAAGTCATAATGGCCCAAATCAGATGGACAGGAAAGACTGGCTTCTAGATGACGCATTCTCCTGGGTTGGATAGAAGGTGCTCTGCCCAAAGCCAGCCAGAAAAGGAGCCCACCATGGTCACAGTCCTGTCTGGTGATTATATGGGAGAAGGCCTCTTCAGTGGATGCTCCCAGGCAGTTGAATGCTCTTTTAGAGAAGATGAGGCTGGTCCACTTTCTGCTTTTCAGTTGACAATTAACTGATCATACAGAGGGGCCCTTTCATGGGATGCGTGTGCTGTACTTTTATCCCTAATTCAGTTTTTTTAAAAAATAGCAGACTTGCAAGACAGTGTGACCCCTTCTCTATAGGAAATAAAAGAAGGCCTTTCAGTGTGTAGTATCACTGAAATTTCATGTCAGCCTGCCTTCAGTGCTTTTTTGATATAATCATAGAACCATAGAGGTGGAAGAGACCACAAGGGTCATCGAGTCCAACCCCCTGCCATGCAGGAACACACAATCAAAGCAATCTCAACAGAAGGCTCTGTTTAAAAACGTCCAATGAAAGAGACTCCACCACAGTCTGAGATAGGGTGTTCCGCTGTCTAACAGCTTTTACCATCAAGAAATTCTCCTTAACAGGTGGTTAAGACGATGACCCTCTGTAGTCAGTGGTGACACATTCTGTACTTCTCAAGAGTCTGTTAATCTATTCCTGATATCCATCTTATTAGACTGAATCCTGGGCCTTGGCACTGAAAGTAAGAAAGTTACCTTTTGAGAAGATAATAGTTCAAAAAAGTAAATTTTATGCTGTTCTAAAAGAAGGGACTGGGACTTGACTGTAGTGAATTCCAGAACAAATTCAGTCCTCTCTTTTCCATCCCATTAAGTCCTTATTTACCTCCTTTTGCTGCATAAAATGTCATGAACTTAGGCAATATGCCATCTGCCACATGAAATAAACAGACACAAGAGGCAAACATAAAATCAGGATCTTTGATCATGAGGGGCAATGTGTGACCCTTTAGAAATTGATGGCATGGAGCTTCCAGCATCCCTAATATCCCTAATTCATTTTAAAAAAAATAGCAGACTTGTAAGACAGAGTGGCACCTTCCCTCCAGGAAGGAAAAGGAAGGCTTTTCCATGTGTAGTCTCTAGGTCCATTGGCTATGTTGGCTAGGTCCAATGGAGTTGTGATCTGACAACATCAGGAAAGCCACAAGGTGCCTACTCCATCTTAGATGATCAGCTCTTTAGGGCTGGCAGTATGAACAGTGTTGCTTGACAGACAGTCTTAGCTCTTCCATTCAGATACTTGCTAGATGCCAAATGCCTAGTCCATCTAGGTCCAGCAATAAGCAAAATGCTTATGTGAATTTTCTTGATGGCATGTTCCTGAGCCCTGCAAATCCATAGCAAAAGAAGTTCAGTTTGGGTAATATAATATTTTCATAGGTGAGGAATCTCCTTCCAGTTTCTACATAGCTGGAGAAACTTTAAAACAAACAAAACAAAACCTACTAGAAGACACCCCTCTGGCTTTAAGTTGATGAGTTCTGTGGGAAAGCAGCTGTTTCAGAAATGAGTGAGAGAATAGGGCAATATGTCTACATCTGTCATATGACTCCCAGTGACCCAAACCCACCCATCTCGTTTCATAACAAGAGGCCATCTCTGTCCTCCCTTTAGTTCCATGACTATTAGAATGTCAAAGCAGCAAACCAGTTGCCGCACAGTCCTGATTTAATAGCATCAGTCCACTGGGTGACATTTCCACACAAAACCCATCATCAACTGAAAATGTGCCAATGGGCGGAAACAGTTCACCTTTCCAAATGTGTCAATCGCAACAGCTCTTGTCTTTGGCTTGTATCATCTTTGAAAGCTTTGGTTGCTATAACAACAAGAGAGATGCAGAGATGCTACACGGAGGTGGCCAAATTCTGCCTCTGGCTACGAAGACAAAAACTCAGAGTAACTCCAGCAAAGTGCATGGCATTACAGTGATAAATACAGACAAACAGAAGTAGGATTAACTCTGCCTTTTGTTATGCAATCTCTTCTCCACTCACCCCCCCTTCCTCTTCTCTTGTCAAAGAACAACGTGTTTTCCCTTCTGCTTCTGACTAAGCTAATAATGTGGTAGAATAATCAGGCTTAATGACAGTTTGAACCACAAAGGAATTATGCATTTTACATAAAATATTATTCACTTACATTTTGAAGACTGGTTAGTATACAAATGTAAAGATAGTTCAAGAAAAAGGTGGCCATGGGGTCGATGGGAGTGAAAACTATGTAATATAGAGGAGTTTCATGCTCTGTATCAATCTCTTTTCTTGGGTCAGTTATTTGTTATGCAGATAGAAAGCTGTCAGAACCAGTGAACTCAGTTCCCAATGAACAGAAAAACATCTTATTGTGATAGAAAACAAAAGACTTTTATTTAAAACATCAGGACAGAAGTCACCAGTAAAGTGTCTGTGTTGCAACTAACCAGTTCCTTCCTCCTATTAACCCTCAAACTATCCAGCTCCACTCTCAGGCTGTTGGCGTGCAAACGTTTTTCCTAAACCAAGCAAATTCTAACCGTTCCCCTATTACCCATTTGTCCCTTTACTTTGAGCTCCCAGCTCTATCAGGTCACTACAATAAAGGAAAATAAAATAAATGTCCTCCACATATCTGAATCAAGAAAAACAGGTATCCCTTCCAAACTCATCAAGCCATAAACCCCTTCTCTCCACATATCATTTGGCCAGCCCGCCATTTGTCTAACAACATGCTATCAGACCCACAATCCAGGCTTCTATGTGCCATACATGATCAATATATAAATTCTCTCCAATATTCAATAACAATCATGAGAGAACCATGTCCACGGATTCTGACAAAAGCTTACAAGCAATGTTACAGTGGTAGATTTTGAACTTCAAGCATCCTTCCAAATGATCTCTATAATCAGAAAACGACCAAAAATTGCAACGTTAATCCATATCAAGAAACCATTTCTAGTCATTTTCATTTCTACCAAGAGCAGGTATTTTGTAAAGCCAATGAGTCTTCACTAAATATTTAGGTCCACACCACCCCCAAATATTTTGAATTATTAACTGCAAAGCTTGAGTGGAGTGGCAAATGAAATTGTCAACCATGATGATAATAATTTTAAAATCTCTTCATCTGAGCCCTGTGAAGCATGCTGTTATTGTTGTTAACCAACCTCGAGTTGATCTCGACTCATCTCCAAGGCTCCCTGTACTTCACTATTCTTCTAAGTTCTTGCAGATTCATACCATTGACCTCCTTAATTGAGACATTTAGACATCTAGCATGTGTCCTTCCTCTCTTTCTACTTCCCTCCACCTTTCCTAACATTATTGTCTTTTCTAATGAGTCATACCTTCTCATGATGTGGCCAAAGTATAACAGCCTCAGTTTTGTCATCTTTGCTTCCAGGAAAATTTCAGGCTTGATCTGTTCTAGGACCCATTTATGTGTTCTTTTTGCTGTCCACAATATCCTCAGCACTCTTCTCCAGCACATTTCAAATGAATTTATTCTCTTCACTGTTCATCTCTCACATCCATACCTGGTAATGAGGGCCTCATTCCTACTATGATTTAAAACGAATTGCTGACCCAGTTATATGTCTGCCATTCTCACTTGAAACCACTTGAAACCAGTTCTGAACTGACTGTACTCAGTTTCAATCACAATGAAGTGAGGCAAATGCAAAAGAATTGCTCTTTCCTGACACTAGTTTTTTGGTGGTTCTTTTGAAAAGAAGCAATTAGCAAGCATGTTCAGCAAGTGGGAAGGAATAACCTGAATCGCATCAAACTGAAGGGGAGGGATTACTGTGGCAGAGAGTTGGCATATCCCTCACCAGTTTTGGGGAAATCCACCATTTTCCCCCTCCCCTTTCTCAGGACCCATCCTACATTCCAACCTTCTGTCCAGGAGGAATTCCAAAATGCCCTCCATTCTGAACTTGTCTAGGAAGCATGTCCTCCAAGTCTGCAAGGCTGGGAGGGCACCAGTTCAACTCCCCATATCCTCCAAGTCCTGCAAGGCTGGGAGGGCAGCACCTCACCCAGGGGAGAGTCCTCTGTATGACACTCATGTCTGAGGCATCCCAGGAGACTTGGAGGACATGGGGAATTGAAGCAGTGCCCTCCCAGCCTTGCAGGACTTGGAGGACATTTTGGAATTCCTCCTGGACAGAAGGTTGGAATGTAGGATGGGTCCTGGGAAAGGAGAGGGGGGAATGGTGGATTTCCCAAAAAACTAGTGAGGGATGGGATACTAGGGAGGGATGGGACTCTGGCCATGGCACCCATGACTCCCTCCTGTGTTTTCTTGAATGGGTTGCTGGTTGCATCACCGATGAGGCGTAGATGATTGACAGGCATTTTGAAGAGGCACAAACTAGTGGGAATGACAATTGTGCCAAAAAAAGAAGTGAATAAAGAAATGGCCCACTTCCATAGTGGGAGCGACGCATATTGATTCACCAACCTGGAGCGAAAGCAAATCACAAACTGAGTTAAATGTAACTGGGAATGAGCCTGAAGAATACAATTGCTTGTACAATTCTAACTTTTGTGCTTAGTTGTATATTTTTGCTCTTTAGGAGCTTTTCTAGTTCTTTCACAGCTGCCCTCCCCATTCTTAGTCTTCTGATTTCTTGATTGCAGTACCCATTCTATCAATGTTTGATATAAGGTATAGGAACTCTTTTACTATTTCTAGGTCCTCATTGTCTAGGTTGAACTTGTGAAGATGGTCATTATTTTTGTTTTCTTTATGTTCTTTATGTTCAACAGTAAGCCTCCCTTTGCACTTTATTCTTTGACCTTCCTCAGTAGTTGCTCTAGGTTTTTGATGCTTTCTGCTAATAGCATGGTGTCATCTTAGATTGTTGATGTTCCTTCCTTCTATTTTCACTCTTCCTGCTTCTGTGTTCAAGCCTGCTTGTCTTATAATGTATTCTGCATGCAAGTTGAAAAGATAGGGTGAAAGGATGCAGCCTTGCCTGACCCCTTTGCCAATTGGGAAACATATGTGTGAAGCATGATACCACAACAATACTGCTTAGATCCATGATGGTGAACCTATGGCACACATGCCACAGATGGAATTAAGCCTTTGAAAAATTTGCAGATGTTGAAGACTATTTGCAGTGCAGGACTTACTCTGCACAAAATTTACATACGGTCTTCTTGCTCAGAAAATAGCATTTTATAATAATAATAATAATAATAATAATAATAATAAAATTTATTTATACCCCGCCCTCTGAAATATCAATCTGGGCGGCTTACAATTAAGAATGAGTACATCAAAAAACATATATATACAGTAACCCCCCACCCCCCCTTAAAACAATATTAAATCAAGTAAATTTTAAAACAACAAGAAACACAGCTATTTAAAATAGATAAAATGAGGACCCAGAGTATGTGTCCAGCCAGTGAGATCCAACCATCGATGATGGGGCCACGTAAGGATCACTGGGGAGAATGTTTTTTATTTATACCCGAGGCTTAGATAATTAATCTGGAAAGGCCTGCCGGAAGAGATCCGTCTTGACAGCTTTTTTAAAGCTGTCAAGTGATGTTAATTGACGGATCTCGTCCGGCAGGCCGTTCCAGAGTCTAGGGGCAACAGCATTTTCTTCTAGAAAATACTATTTTGTGCAGGAAACAGCATTATGTGCAGGAAACAGCATTTTCTTCTAGAAAATACTATTTTCTACACAGAAGCTACAGATACCTGTGCAGAAAGTGTTGTTTTCAGTGCCAAAACTCAGGTGTGGATTTTGCACAGAATAAGCCCCCCAGCATAAGTTGCTATCACTCTAAGATTCCCCATGTCAGGGTTTCAACACTCAAGGAATACATTTTAACCAGTTTTTGAATATTTTCTAATATTCATTCCATCACAATCTGATATATCCAAACTCCAGATATAAAGATCAAGTGGTCTTTTCTCTGGCTGTTTCCAGAGAATTGCTTTTTAAGGGAGACTAAGGGTGAAGCAGACTGCCCCTAAGGAGCAACTCTGCGCCACCACTTTGAGCACTGGATCGGGGCCGTGGCAATTGCATGCTGTGGTGCCAATCTGGCATTTTTCCAGCCCAAAAGAAGCAGCAAAATGTCACTCCTTTGGGGGGCAGAAAAAAGCTGCCCTTGCTGCCACCACGGTGGCTCTTCCTCATTTTTTCAGCTCAGTATGTATAAGCACTGCACCGCAGAAATGTGATGCTGCCCACCATCTGGTCAAGTGGACTGTGTGACACCAGCTTGGGGATGGAGTTGGGGTATGCGCTGTGTGGCCACCATGCCCCCGCAGTCCACCCCAAAGCTGGTGTTTCTTGCCAGTCTGTACAGCCTCTAAGCTGCCCCCTCACACGTGAAAGACATTTGTCTCTGTGCAAGCTTTTAGGAACTGACTGCAGAAAAAAGAATGTAATAGGTGGGTTTTGTGCTTTCTATATTGGCATGTTTTTATTGTTTTAAATTGAATTTTCTTTTACTATTATAATTTATTTAAAGTTTTCATAGTATTGTTTTGTCTGTTTTACATTTTAAAATTAATCTTGTTGGGAACTCTCTTGAGTATCAGTTTGTGAGAAAGACAATATATCCATCAAATTAACATCCTCTCCTTCTCCTTCCTTCACCTCTTCTTTCTCTTCTTCTTCCTGTGAATCCACATTTCTTCTGGATAGTACGTACTCTACACAATCCCTCTGTCTCTCTCCGTGAGCAAGAATTAATCTGTTCCTTGTTTCCAAGGGAACTCAGACCCCAAAAGAGAGATTTGCTCTCCCAGTAACTCTACTGAAATCAATAATGTCTCTTATGCTATAACTCAATAGACAATTAAGGCCCTAAGGATCTACCTTAATTCATAAAAGAAGGCATGATTGTCAGCCAGCCTGCTCCTCACAGCCATATTTATTGATCTGGGTTACCATCCCTGTCACATCACTTTCCTTTAAAGCAATGATTGACTTATAGGCGATTGCTTGAAACCTGTGCCTTCAATAATTTTCTGTTACTACAGTTGACTGTTTTAGATGGCCTCTCATATAGAATGTGATTTTTAAACCAAAAATCTTGTAGCTGAAACCCTGATTTGGTAAACTGTGAAGTGATTGATACTGAGGAGGTAGAAAGCACACTAAGAACTTAAATTAGCAGAACTTTTACCATTGGCTTCAGTAGAAAGAGCACCAAAAATGGAAGTTCTCAATACTGGATTCCCTATCATCATCATAAATGTATTTATTGTGCTTCGTTTAAACTTTTTTTTACATCCACACACAGAGAGAGAGACACACACACACATGCACATGCAAACGTGCACACACACACACATACACAGCTTTTATTCTAAGGAAGTCAAGGTATTAGACATTATTGCCCTCCCATTCATTTTATCCCCACAACAACTGTATGATGTCAGGTAGGCTAAGAGATATTATCTGGACTATGATCACTGACTGAACTTTATAAAGAAATGGAAGTCTGAACCTGGATTTCCAAAATTTTAGTCCAAGACTTTAGCTGCTGCTCTATACTGGCAACAATGCATTAAACAATATTGTTCATTTCCCCTGAAATATGTGTTAACCAATTGAATTAAATGGGTTTTCCATTGTACTAAACAGACTCATCTGATAGCTGGCAAATATTGTCTAAGAGAACACTTCTTGGAACTTACCTCTATCATGTTATCATGATATATATATCTATATATATATATATGCCTAGGATGGGAAACTTCCAGATGTGACAGCTTACAATTCCTATCATCCCCACCCACCATGGCCCATGGTAAAGTATGGGGGAGCTGTAGTCAAAGACATCTGCAGGGCCAAAGGTTTCTTGACAATGCCTTAGGCAACTAGTATAGTCTGCCTCCCCCACTTTGCCTGCTGTGTAATGTCTGTACATATGTGCCTTTAAATCACCTGTCAATCTCTGGCAACCCCATGAATTTCACAGGGTTTTCATAGGCAAGGAATACTCAGAAGTGGTTTTGCCAGTTCCTTCCTTCTACAGAAAAAAAGATTCCACCTAGATATAAGGAAGAACCTCCTGATATTAAGAGCTGTTTGACAATGGGACACACTCCCTTGCAGTGTGGTGGGGACTCCTTCTTTGGAGGCTTTTAAACAGAGGCTGGTTGGCCATCTATCGAGGGTGCTTTGATTGAGAGTTCCTTCATGGCAGGGAGTTGGACTGTATGGCCCTTGTGGTCTCTTCCAACTCTATGATCCTATTATTCTACTCCTCTGAAATACAGCCTACAGGAACTAGGGCCAAATAAAATGGCCTCCCCCTGAGTGGGGAGACTGGACAATGCATGGTCCAAAACACAGTTCTGGTGTGAACAGACTTGAAACAGACAGTCCAAACAGAGTCCAGGACATACCCCTCTTACTACAGATTTTAGAAAATCCCCAGTGGTCACCTTCACAGAAGATCCAGAACCCTCTGTTTTGACATGAGGTATTTCTTTGAAATTCATCTCACTGAGCCACCCAGTTTGTCTGTCACTGCTGCCAGGGGAGGATGCACCGGGGGGGAGGGCGCTTAGTGGCACCCAGCATCTCAATGGAGACCTTTGCAATGGGGAAGAGCCAGGGCAGTTCTGGGATCAGCTTACTTCAGTCTGCCCTGCACCAGTGCAGACAGGACCCCAGTATTCATTGGCTTTTCATCCAAGTACTAACCAGGGTTGACCCTGCTTAGCTTCCAAGATCAGGCAGGATCCGGTGTTTTTAGGGTATTAGACCAACCAGCTGTGTTATACAAGGATAAAAAAATGCTGGTTACTCTGTGGTCTACAAAACAAGGAAATATATAAAATGCTTTGTACATTTGTTATGGCTATACAAATGCTATTATTAATTTTACAAAGTGGTGAGAAGGAGCAATGGGGAGGAGTGAATGAGCCCAAATAAGTCATAGTAAAGAGACTGATGAAGAATGCTGGGTCAGTGTTGCAAAGCTCAAGGATCTAAAAACATGAAACAAGCTGCTTTAAATGTAGCTTTTTATGAATAACTAATGTGAACATGATGATATGCCCCTCTATATCTTCTGTCTGTCTATCTATCTATCTATCTATCTAATTGCAACCCCACCCATCTTCCAAAGACTTCATGGCAAAACTCTGAAAGTTCATGTTAATGAAAGAAAGCATTACATATTAAAGCTTATCTGAGCATGATACTCTAGGATACAGGACACCATCCTACCACTACTTCATTCTGAATAGCTTCAGCATGTCATCACATATATGCTTCTTAAAAGCTCTGGTTCAGGGTCCCCTTTTATCTATCCAGCAATCTCTTGAGGTAGATAAGCAACAGTGATTCTGGGATGGCCCAAAAGAGGCTTCATAGCTAAATAAGCATTTGAAAACAAATTTCCCATATTCAAAGCCAACATTCTAGCAGTTGCATCACAGTTGATATCATGGGAAGGGTCAACTTGCAACAGGACATGAACATTCATAGGATAATCTGATCTGCTTGGAGGAAGTAGGTGGGTAAGAAAGGGATAGATGGTGGGAGGCCTGTTGAAGGACAATTGGGTGACAAGGTAGAGTGTCCCAGAGCAGATCAGTCAAGACGACAGATCAAATAATGATGAAATGGCCAGATGTCTTGGAGCCAGGTTTACACACACACACACACACAGCATTACATACTTTAGAAACTTTATTTTAGGATCATGCTGGTAACTTTATGTTCCACTGGTGCTGGGTTTTTACTCCTGTTGAATTGTTGGGTTCTTGCCTCTCTCTTTGTGTGTATTATTCAATTGTATCAAAATTATTCAAACATTTGAAAAATGTGTGAAGGCATTTTTTTTTACACTTGCAGAAACAAATACAGAACTGGGTAACTAGATTTGATTGAGTTCTATGTCTTCATAATGTGGCCATTTGCCCTCTGGGACCCATTCAGAATGATTTGCTTTGCCATAATGCTCTGGGAAGCCTGCAAGGAACCAGAAAAACCATTTCCTCCCAAAAGAGTCATGAAGGACTTGCCATTTGCATGTTGTGCTGTGGCCTGGGTCATGATGGGAACTGGAGTCAATAAGCACACTAATAGTAATACTAATATTAATCATCTTCTCCTTCTCTTCCTCCTAATATTGAGGCAGGATTTCACTTCTGTTAGAGAAAATGAGACTATGGAGATTATCACATGCCCAAATAAAGCATCCTATCCCCAATGGGATAAGGTCACATTACGGGTTGCTATCGGATATTATTGCATGCCAAAATGCTACCACTGGGTGACTACAACCCATCTCCCAGCCATGCTTAGCCCAACGATTTTCAAGTATGGAAGCTTTCCATTCTTGAAAATTGGTGAGTTAAGTGCAGCTGGGAAATGGGCTGCCTGTGGGTTGCAGTCACCTGGTGGCAGCAAAAGCATGTTGGCATGCGAGAACATCTGATAGCAACCCATAATGGGACCTTATGCTGTCGGGGATAGGATGCTTTATTTGGGCACACAATAATCTCCTATATTTATGATTTGGAAAGGGCTTGGCATACTCCCTTGGCTTGGGTATTCGTTCTCCTTTGTAGAATTTGATAGAAATTAATAGTGCTGCTTTCCCCCACATTCCATAGCATCATGCCAAAGAACATTTATATGTAAACAGAGATGTGCATTTGAAGGACACACATCTTTATAGTTTGCTGTGTGAGAGTTGTGAAGGTGAGTAGAACATTGATCTGAAAGGAAGTTTGCTAGCTGGCCTGAACAGACTAATGCAAAAACTATCCTAACTGGAGATATCAGCCAACTCTGATCCCCAATTTCTTTTTGAATTGTTACACCACATCCCCAACCTTATGAGTAGATCTGATTCACTCTTACTTCATTTTCTCTGTATGTGCATGTGTGTTCAGGAGATATCAGCTATTTGAAATATTTTGTTTCTATAAAAGCAGCAACTCTCTGATAGATAAGCATCTCCCCACTTCCCTTTAAAAAAAAACTTTCTCCTGTTTTCTCTTTTTAAAACACAGCTACCAGTCACCACCCACACAAAATCAATTGTGCTAGAAAACCACTGATTTTGATGTTTCCAAGCATGCCAATGGTGTTACTAGGGGGCGCGGGAGGTGCGGACCTCACCAGGTGACACCCTAAGGGGGGTGACACCACTTCTCCTCAAACACCTATCTTTGAGCAGAAATGGGCTGTGACATTCATCTGCTTCCCTTTAAAATGCTTTAAGAGATGGTGGGAGTGTGGTGAAGCTCAGTGGAAGGAGAAAGGAGAGTCCCCCCCCCATTTTCATTGGGTATCCATTGGGCGGGGTATAAATAAAATTTTATTATTATTATTATTATTTTAATATTAAAATTTCAAATTTCAAAATTTTTAATTTTAATTTTTTTAATTTTTTAAAAAAATATTCTTTTCAAATTTTCTTTAAAAACATCACATTTTAACCAAATATTCACTGTGTGTGTGTGTGTGTGTGTGTGTGTGTGTGTGTGTAGGTTCTGCTTATGATATTGTAATTTGAAAGTATCATTTTTTTATTTTGTTACTTGTTTATGTCATAACTATTAGCACTACATTCAGTGGTATATGAGAATTTTGGTTTATGAGTATCATTAGTGCAAAAAAGCATTACTAAGGATTCTGTGTGGTGTGGAATGGGAAGAGGTCAATGGCGGGGGTAACACCATGAGTTACCGAACTGGGTGACAACAACACTAAGGATGCCACTGAAGCATGCTAGCCCAAACTGTGTCCAGTCTGCTTTAAAATGCAGTTTCCATCTTATGTAATATGTTATCCAAAGTTACAGAATCGAAATGTTATATTCCGCAGCTATTTTTGATGATTTGAGACAACATAGTTGTCCCAGATTATCTAAATTATATATCAATTGTATCACTTTGTTGCTCAATTTCATAGAATACTTACCTCAGATGTTTGTGGGTCATACATCAGGCATTTAGCTTAACAGTGCTAATTTATTCAAGCTACAAGCAATGGAAGCATAATTCTTCAAGCTGCCTCTCCTTCTCTCACCCACCTTTTCTTCATAACTGAAATTACTGCATTTCTGTATCTTCTATGCTGTATGGCTCTTGCAACATCTGAAACTAAGATTCTACATCCCCCTACTGGAGGCACTCATTTTAGAACAAACACAGCTCCCATTTTAGATCCAAACATGATAATTCTCACATTCAGGTGAATAATACAAATCCCAGTTCATAGATAGATGTACGTATAAATAAATAAATAAATAAATAAGATAACTTATTGCTATTAATAAAATTCAAACAATGTTTCAATTGCTTCTGAATATACTAAGAGAAATGCACTTCTTGTGTATTCAGCCAAAGCACAATAAAACATTTTCTACTTTAAAAAAAGGAAAAAGTCCTCTGACTCCTTACAAGAGTAAGATGGAGGAATGAATCCCTTCATGATCCATCTCTGATCTCAGCCATCATCAACTGACAACCACTTGTAGAGTCATGAGGACCGGTCTCCCTCAGTTGTCTCTCAGTGATGATGGTCACTTACTGTCTGTGCATGAGGACCAGCCACTACTCCCCAAAACAATGTATGATCTAGGGATGGGGAGCAGGTGGATCTCCAGGTATTGTTAGACTGCATCTCCTATCATCCTTCATCATTGGCAATTCTGTCTAGGCGCAATGGAAAATACAGTCCAATTATATCTGAAGGTTCACATGTTCACCAACTCTGTTCCATCCTTTATAGAATTTGTCATATCTTAACATTAGAGCTAATCTAGCAAGAAATGAAGTTGTATGCTCTGGAAAACATGTAAGAAGAGCTCTATGGCTGTGCTGCAAACTTCTTAAATTGCCACCTCAATACAGCAAGTGAGGTCTGCACACTTGGTTCATGTAAATAGTCATGCTTACACAGAGGCAGTACATTGCATGAAAATCCCAGCATAGTCAAGAGATATGTCTGGGATGTATTGTTACCATTTATTCTACCTGCTTCAAGACTTATTCCAAAGAGTTCACAAAAGTATTCAATTAGTCTAGCCTCTGAATTCTTGCTACATAATGATAAAACCAAAGTACAGCAGCCTATCAGTTAGAGTGAAGTTTGCTTTATCCCATTGGCTTTTTAGACATTCTGTCTGATCTCTGTACAGACACATCACAGCTGTCAATCCAGCTTTGAGTGCTGTGTCTTAGCATAAAATTCCACCATAAAACTTCAAGCCAGAGTGCTGGCTCACTGTGTGTCTTGGGGGGAAAAAAGCAAATGAATATTTCTTCCTCATGGTATCTGTGACTCATACAAATTGGTCCTGTGCCTTTGCAAGCCACATTTGGAACATGCTAGAACTCATTAGCTTTTGGCAGCAACTCCACCCCAATGGCTCAGCATGCATGCTCCAGTACACCTCAACGTCTCTCCTAAATTCTCTCTTCTTTTTTTTATGCCACAAGAGTAATAGCATCAAAAACATTCTCCTTCTTCAATGACTTTCACATTTTGTTACATGTGCATGGTGTCCCCACTAAACCATATACATCAGCTCCATGGGGGAAAGCTGAATGTTCTAAAGGTTTTTTGAGTGAAGCAACGTCTCTGTGACCTCTGAAAATATACATCTGACTCTTCCTTCTAAACTAGATGTCAATCACTCCCTCGGATTATTATAAAAGACCATTTTGTTGCAGTATGGAAGATAAACTACTTTTGCCTAAAAATATATACAAAAAGGAGTTGATGTGTGTCCTCACCAGATGTCTATAATGCTAGCCACATATAAGGAATCTTTTAACCTTGGCTGTAGTGCATCTTAGTAGATTGCTCCCAGTCACTCAGACAAACGTATACACACTAGGGTTCCCAGATCTCAGGGACTGCTCCTTCTTCTCTAGTCCTCAAGGTGAGAGGGAGAATTTCAGGGTATGAATGCTGCCTTGAAAAGTGTGCCTGTATTGTGTTGCATATTTCTCTCCTCTGTTACACTTGGTGTTTTTTATTTGAATGGTATACTCTGTTCACCTGTGGTTGATGATTAAGGTATTATGCATAATGACATCATTAGAGGCTATCCTTTTTAACATCACATCACAAGGGGTCATCCATGGTTGTTAGGTTTTGACCCCAAAATGATCAATTCCACTGATCCAGCAGGGAAAACACAGCACTTTTTTTTTTAATCTAGTTGAAAGGTATCACTTCTCTCTCTTAAGACTCACACACCCATGCAATAGGAAAGTAGTTAGCAGAGAAGGAAGCTTCCATATGCAAGGAA
The DNA here is from genome assembly GCA_026167975.1 of Phrynosoma blainvillii. Classification (NCBI taxonomy): domain Eukaryota; kingdom Metazoa; phylum Chordata; class Lepidosauria; order Squamata; family Phrynosomatidae; genus Phrynosoma; species Phrynosoma blainvillii. The sequence continues at coordinate 225,431,086 of JANUYF010000003.1, read as the reverse complement.
ATGATTTTCAGAAGAGATCAGGCAGCCTTCCAAATATTATTGAACTGCAACTCCTAGCAACCTTAGCCAACATACCAATGGTGAGGAATGATGGGAGTTGTAACTCTTTGCAACAATGATGTGGCTTTCTCTGCAGAAATCCCTAATTTTTGTTGGTTTACTGGGAGTATGCAGAAGACTTTCTGGTTTGCAGGCTATGAGAAATGAATGCCAGTGGTAGAGACAGGGTTGTGCCTATCACACTGAAGGAAAAGGCAGCTATAAAGGCTTGGCTATAGAAATATTGTTTTCCCAGTGTACAGTGGGGGTACCCCTTTAAATTAGAGAAGGATGGGGACTGATGGTCTTCCAGATGTGATTGGACTACAACCCCCTCATTCCTATTAGTTTTGCTGATTATGTTGCAGGGAGCTGTGGTTCTTCAACGTTTGGAGGACAATGTTTCCCACCAATGCTTTAAGGAAGGGTAAGAATCATGTGCCCCTCCAGATTTTAACTTCCAGCAACCCAGGCCAGCATAGTCCATGTCAAAGACTATGTTGCAATCAACCTCTGGAGGGCCACACATTTCCCATCCCCCCTTTAAAGGAAAAGTTCACATTAATTTAATCCTCCTGTTCTACAAACTTCTTTCTTAACACATATTCTTATTGCAAAAAGGTGAGAAAAAGCACTATTTTTATTCCAGATTTATTATCCTTATTTATGCATTGTCTTGGTGCTGTTGAACACACACATAGCATTCTTTTTCTTGTAAGCCTGAAAGTAAATAATTAAGCTGGTCTCACTGGAAAGCATCTAAATCTTGTTTTTATGCCTCATGAAACTTACATTGCTGTTGTACTGTAAGAGCAGCTGCATTTTTCCTGACTAAAGAATATCCTTTTGAATAATAACAATGTTGTACAGAAATGATGGTGTACCTGCTTTGCACGATTACAGCACACCGGAATGCCTTCTTTGGAAGGAAATCTTAAATAATAAAGTAAAAGGAAGCATCTCTTAACAAGAGAAGTTGTTAAAAATCACAAGACTCTGAATGCATCAAGGAGGTAGGAAGTGACTCTTTGTTGGGTAATATCCAGGAGCGTCAGTATGGGAGTGCAGGGAATGTGGACCACACTGGTGACACCTTAGAGCAGGGGTAGCCAACCTTTCCTTTAAGGGCCGAGGGACTTCAGCTCCCAGAATCCCAGGAGCTATTGGCCAACATGGGACTATTGGCCAACATGGCTGAGGCTTCTGGGAGCTGAAGTCCCTCGGCCCTTAAAGGGGAAAGATTACCTACCCCTGCCTTAGAGAGAGGTGTTATCTGGTGCAGTGGTGGCAAGGGGCTGCCTTCTGGATCTGGTGGGTCTGCTGGCCAGGCAGGAAAGTGAGTCTCCTCCCTTTTCCCACTTGCCAAGTAGCTCCATCAGACCTGGAAAGGCAGCAGGGGAGCAGCAGCAGCCCACTCCCACCAGTGGCTGCTAGTGGGAAGTGGCTTCCATCTGGTTCCACTTGGTTTGCTGGCCAGGTGGGAAAGTGAGTTGCTTCCCTTTCTTGCCCAGCCAGCAGCTCTACCAGATCAGAAAAAGGCTGTTGAAGAGAGGAGAGGTGTATTTAAAAAATGATTCTTTTTGAAGACAATGGGAGTTTAAAGAACTAGATCTGGTGAATAATACTTGGTATGTTTTGCTACAAAGACCACTACATGATCTAGTAGGGAGGGCTCAGATCAATTTAGCACTAATGTAGTATTTTTCTATTTTATTTTTAATTTATGATATTTTTGTCCCACCTTTCAGAGACTCATCACGGCAGCATACCACCCTAAACTTTAAAAAGAAAAAAATAGAACAATAATCCTGTATAACATAAGTTTTAAAAATAGAAAATACAGAAACAGTTTTAAAATCTGTGTGTTTCCCTTCCTGAATGGAGACACAGTGGGGATCATTAACTTCTCCAAAGGGAGTACATTTCAGATTTTCAGATTGATGGAGGAGAAAGACCTTTCATGCAAGTCCAATAAGCAGACCTATGATAGTGGATTGTCTTTTAAAACATCACTCCTACTGATCTTAATAACAAAGCCGGTTCCTACCAAGGCGGTTAGTCCTTCATACAGGCAGGTGCTTTAAAGCTTAAAACCAACTTCTTCCATTGACTACAGAAAAAAGCTGAAATGGCAACTAATGCTGGTTGTTTATAATTAAGGCAATAGAATCACCGTGCTGTGAAGGAGTCTAATTGTCCCATGTTACACTTACTGGATACTCTTCCAGGATATACACATATAAAACACATTTCAGTAGTCTGAAAAGTTACTTTGCAAAAATCTCTTTGTAAAAATAATTCATTCCCATTACTTAGGAGACTATCACTCTACATTACACTCTTAAAATGGGGCTAAGTCGCTTTAACTGTTCTGGCTGCCTCCCATTGCATTCTGGAATTTGTAGTTTAGGAAGGGGCATTTAGAATATTGAGCCAGAGAGCTCTTAAGCTTTACTGAACTGTAAACCCCAAAATGCATCAGGAGACAGTCAGACCAGTTAAAGCGACCTAGCCCCATTTTAAGAGTGTGATGTGATAAGCTACTCATTACTGTGCCTGAAAGCAGCTCATTGTGTTGTACTACTTCTTGCTTTTCCATTATTTTCAGTGGGGAAAGTATCAGGCTTGGTAAGAATATGGCATAAAATCTTGAAGGTTCCTGTCAAAAATGTTACTTAAAATGTTCTTTTAAAGTTAATGGAAGTCAATGAGGGGGGAAAAAATCACTTGTTACATCAGCTTGGTAGCGCTCTCTTGCTCGGTATTGAAATGTTACTTCATTATGCCCTTATTACCCCCAAAGTAACTAGCCATCAGTAACTACATTACCTACAACTACTTACCTCTTTTATATTACATATTTGCAATAGTTGAATCATGATATGCCCAAGGTATGGCAAATGGTTGAAAACAATAAGAGTGTATATGATTTTCCTCTTCTTTTTATATCCTTTTTTATCCTTACCCTGTTGTCAGACAAAGAGAGGGGGCTGGCTCAAGGTGAATGTGAACTAAAAACTGGATCTCCTGAATCCCAATTCAACACACCATGGCAATCATAGGACCTATGCTCCATATAAAACCTTGTGGGCTCCCACATGGTCCTTACTCTCTTATATCCCACAAAATGTTTTTTCCCCCAGCTCAAAATAGCCTCTGCAGTGCATTTTGCTTCTAAATGATATTTTGTTGGGCCCCACCCTGAAAAATCCCAAGAAATGCTTATAAACATGACCAGTATTGACTCCAGGCTGCTTGAAATGTTCCTTCTTGTCACCCTCAATCTCTCCAATGTGACCCTCTAAGGAGTGAGGAAATTCTAAAAATGACCCTCCAACCCACAATGCATGTCCCCTACTTTAAACCACTACACCACACTAGCTTCCCAGCTCCCACTTGATTCTCCCACTATAACTCTCATTTAAAATTAATAGCATTTAAGTGCTGAACATAATACTAAAGTGTTATGCTTCAGGCTGGTCTCTATGACTTACAATTTCAGTTGGGATATACATACCAAAGGTGAAGAAGAGGGCTTAATAAAAACTACTGAGCATGCTATAAGAACAGCTCTAGGCTGCTAGCAGTTCAAGACACAGACTAAAATATGGCTGCAGTGTCTGTGTGATGGATTTGTTGGGGGGGGAGTATCCTGGGGATGTGTTAGGGAGGATCTTTCTGGCAAGGGAACAGCAGAGCAGGAGTCACTAATACAGGAGATGAGAAAAAGTGAAACAAAACAGAAAAACAATGGAGATGGCTTTGGCCATGATACTCATGAACTGCCTAACATTTTCTAAGCACAGCACAGATACTAAAACAGGGCAGCCCTTGCCTATAGGCTCATAAATTAAAAAAACCAAAACAAAAGGGGAAAGGAATAGGACCTCAAGAAGGAGACTGATTGGTATCTCCTTTGCTATTATGTTCTGAGGAGAGAGTCACGGGGTGCAACCTTCCAGTGGCTCTTCTGCTGCCAGAGTACCCCCCCCCCTTTCAACATAGAAGGTAACTGTAAATGGAAGAAGAATGTTCTTTCTAACAGGGAACACAGCAGTAAGTTAGAATTTTCATGCCCAAATTTGCCTCACTGCAATTTGAAAAAGTATCAAACAGAAAAAAAAAAGTGATGCATACATACGTGTACATCATGTATTGCTCCAGTACAGATATAAAGATGTGTTCCTGTGCTCTGTGTTCATGGTCTTGTTTCATAGCCAGATTAGTAAACAGAGAATAAACTAAAATGTCCAGTTCAGATAAAGACAGAAGGATTGAACTTAAAACAAGCCATGATACCAGCACCAAAGCTGGAAGTGCCAAGTGGGATGTGGGGAGATAGCCAAGAGGATAAGCCTGTTTGGGAGACAGTTCAGCACCTTGGACAGCTTCTTGAGACTAAAATCTAGTGTGGATTCACCAGGCCACTGACATGAAAACAATCAGTAGCCACTGTCTCCATTCATCCCAGATACATGAATGTAGAGATTATGAATAGGCTTTCCAAACTGGAAAGTGACAGGGCTTCTGTACCTTTAAAGAGCCCTTGGTATCCACTGGGGTTTGGTTCTAGGACCCCTCATAGATACCAAAATTCATGGATGCTCAAGTCCCATTAATGCAGTGCTGTCCCTTATATAAAATAGCAAAATCAAGATTTTATTTTTGGAATTTATATTTTTGGAATATTTTGAATCCGTGGATGCTTGAATCCATGGACAAAAAATCTATGACTATGGAGGGCTAACTGTATATAAGAGGGAGTTTCAGCAAGTGTTGCTTGTCACAAAAACAGGTAACAAGCACACCTGGTAAAATCCCTTTTTCTACACAGCCATTATATGTACAGGACCCATTGTCATGCTGGCAACCCTAATTATAACAAGGTTTATTGTCCACAGATAATCCCATGTCAGCCAATGAACTCAGTGCATTAGTGGTGTTGCTTCATTCTTCTTTGCCAAATAGCAAAGTGACTTAATTTTGAACTCTTGACTTTCAGGCAATAAGGAGACATGTGAAAAGTCATCCATCTGAAACAGAGCATCCACATAAGAAATTCATTTTATTGGCTGGCCAGCTGAGTCATAAACTTATTAGGTTGGATATGTTTGAGTGGAATTGCAATGTTTGGGAATGCTTATTCGTGGATGCACAAGTATCTGTTAGAGGCAACTTGCCCCATTTTCAGAGGTACTCATTGTGAATGGATTATGTGAAGTAACAGTGTCTCTCCTTAATATGTGGTAGCTGTTTCACACCCTGAAAGTATCACTTGCTGTTTCATTTGTCAAATTATAAGCATTTATGTGTGAGATGATTCTTACTCAGAGTTGGAAAACAAGTCAGAAATGCATTACATTTTAGGACTCCTATGAAATACTCCAAATATCTGTTGGTTTCATTGTGCCATATAGTGCTTATTGCTGTAATTGAATCAGCAAACATATGAGTGAATGAGTCAACCTGGGTTGGATTCAAACAAACAGCATGAGCCTAAGTGAAATATGTGCCAGCTGTAGGGGAGTTGGAAATAGGCACAAGTTGCAAGCCACTTCTGCCAAGAGAAATGTCCTTCTATCAGCTGGTTTCAGAGATCTGTTGTGGGGAACAGTTGCTGACAAAACTCTGCTGGCTAAAATATCCAGAAAGGGAGGGAGAAGGACTCCAAAGGGGAGTGAGAAGGAGCAGGGGAGGGATGTAGCTGAATTGCAGCAGATCCAAATCTCCAGCCTACAGACATAGGCAGATTCTTGACACACAGTTATAGCAGGGTGAAAATAGTCCTCAGTAATTTCCAACATCCCTAGGCTGAGAAAGGTTCAAGTTCAGCACAGCTTCAGTTGGCCTAGTGTCAGCTCAGGTAGCCTTTAATCATTTTGGCTGGTTAGGAAGGTTGTATGCTTAGCTATTGTTAAGAGCAGACCCATTGAATGAATGTGACCGGTTAGTCAAGCTTTTCACAGGCCTAGTCTGATTAAAGTATGGATGCAACCCACTGTGTTTTAACAGGACTTACTCACAGAGAAGGACTGGAATCATAGCATCCTGCCCTTGTTTGAAGCTGTATACACTTACTGCATTTTTCCTGGCAGATTTTCTGACTGAAGTAGATCTGGGCAAAGTGAATAGCTGATTAAAGAGCTCCACAGTTGCATCTCTTCCTTGTGAGCAGCTGGTGGCAATGAGCTGTTATTAATTTTGTTATGTACCTAGTAGTCACCCAGAAGTCATGGGCAGGGAGCGTAAAATAACAAGGTGTACTAACTAGAGCCATCTTTCTCTCCCTCTACCCTCCCTCCATTTTTTTTTTCTTTGTTTCGGGCTGCTTTTAATCAAGCAGGGCTTCTTCTCTCTCCTCCTGCCTTTCCCCCTTCTGCCTCCCTCTCTCTCTGCATCAATCACCCCCCAGGCAAAGTTCCTATAGAACTTCACAAAAGAGAGTGGGCAGCAGTTCAGTGCAAGCATAACCCCAGAAAACTGTTTCAAGAGAACTGACAAGAGATATTAAAATAAGCAAAATGGTGTTGTGTACTTTTTCAGATGCCCTTTTTATTTGATTGTGTTTCACTTCATAACAAAAGTAAAATTGCTTGGGAGCTGGGGAGGATGGAGGAGAGATCCCATGCCCACCTCCTAGTTAGAATCACAACATGTCCCTTGCAGGGGAAAAAACATTTGCCAAGCACAGAGGATAAGAGCTTGATAAAGTAACTGTTTTCGACTACAATACACAGAACTTCACCCCACCATGCCAGCTGGCTGGGGCTTCTGGGAACTACAGATTTAAAAAATAACTTTTCCAGGCTCTGCTGAGGACCATTTTATTTACTTGAACATGCCACTGAGTACACAGCCAGAGGGAAATGGCAAGTAATATCTCCCCAGCAAGTACACACTAGCCAAGATCTTATATCATGCAGGTGGAACATAATGCTGTGCCTGTGCAGTTCTGTGTCCTTCCCCTGTACCGACAGCTGCCAAGCCCCAGAAGAAGATCCTGGGGGGATGGGGAGGGAATTCAGAAGATGAAGATATGGCTGGTCTCAACTCAGAGGTTGGAAGAAAGAAGGGTACAATCACAGATGGAGTGCATTATCCTTTTCCTTCCTCTCTGAGCCCACACCAGCCACATCCCCATAAACTGAATTGCCTCCATGTTCTTTCCTCTCCCCACCAGTCAGCAGCAACAAAAGCCTCTTCTGGGGCTTGACAATTTCACATGCTGCATAGAGGGCTAGAGCAGTGGTCCCCAACCCCCGGTCCGCAGCCTGGTACCGGTCCGCAGAACAAATGGTACCAGGCCGTCCTGCTACTGCGTCTTCTGTGCTGACGCTGTTCAGAGGAGCCAGCAGGGGGCCCCAGTGGGCCGCGGAAAAATTATCAAACGTTGACCGGTCCATGGCATAAAAAGGTTGGGGACCACTGGGCTAGAGTATACCTCCACTGTGCCCCATCCAAACAGAGACACTTACCACATGTACACATATTCTGTTTTGGATTCTGCCAGCATGGTTTGAGTACTGGACTAGGACTCTGGAGATTAAGGTTTGATTCCCAGCTTAAACATAAAAGTCCACTGGGTGAGTTTGGGCAAGTCACACTCTCTCAGCCTCAGAGGATGGCAATGGCAAACACCCTCTGAAGAAACTTGCCAAGAAAACGAAGAAAAGATAGGGCCACCTTAGGGTCACCATGTCAAAAATAACTTGGAGGCCCACAACAAGAAGAATCTGCATGCCACCAAAACAAGCTCTCAAAATAAACTAGAAAAAGTGTAAGACTCCAGAAAATTGGAGGGAAGATAGTGACACAGCCAGACATGTAGATTCCAATAAATTTAACCCTGTCAGTACTGCAATATGCTGCTGCTCTGTTGTTCATAGAATCATAGAATCATAGAATCATAGAATCATAGAGTTGGAAGAGACCACAAGGGCCATCCAGTCCAACCCCCTGCCATGCAGGAACTCCCAATCAAAGCATCCCCGACAGATGACCATCCAGCCGCTGCTTAAAGACCTCCAAGGAAGAAGACTCCACTACTCTCCGAGGGAGTGTGTTCCACTGTCGAACAGCCCTTACTGTCAGGAAGTTCCTCCTAATGTTGAGGTGGAATCTCTTTTCTTGCAGCTTGCATCCATTGTTTCGGGTCCTAGTCTCTGGAGCAGCAGAAAACAAGCTTGTTCCCTCCTCAATATGACATCCCTTCAAATATTTAAACACAGCTATCATATCACCTCTCAGTCTTCTCTTCTCCAGGCTAAACATCCCCAGCTCCCTAAGTCGTTCCTCGTAGGGCTTGGTTTCCAGACCTTTCACCATTTTAGTTGCCCTCCTTTGGACACGCTCCAGTTTCTCCACATCCTTTTTGAATTGTGGTGCCCAGAACTGGACACAGTATTCCAGGTGAGGCCTGACCAAAGCAGAATAGAGTGGCACTATTACTTCTCTTGATCTAGACACTATACTTCTACTGATGCAGCCTAAAATTGCATTGGCCTTTTTAGCTGCTGCATCGCACTGTTGACTCATGTTCAACTTGTGGTCTACCTGGACTCCTAGATCCCTTTCACACGTAGTCTCATTCAGCCAGGTGTTCACCATCGTATATCTGTACTTTTCATTTTTCCGCCCTAAGTGCAGTACCTTACATTTCTCCGCATTGAATTTCATTTTGTTAGCTTCGGCCCAGCTTTCTAGTCTATTCAATTCATTTTGAATTTTGATCCTGTCCTCTGGAGTATTAGCTACTCCTGCTAATTTGGTGTCGTCTGCAAATTTGATAACTATGCCCCCAATACCGTCATCCAAGTCATTGATAAAGAGATTGAATAGCACTGGGCCCAGGACAGAGCCCTGTGGCACCCCACTGGTCACTTCTTTCCAAGTTGAAAAGGAGCCATTGTTGAGCACCCTTTGGGTTCGGCCAGTCAACCAATTACAAATCCATGTAACAGTTACTTTGTCTAGCCCACATTTTACCAGCTTGTTTGCAAGAATGTCATGGGGAACCTTGTCAAAGGCCTTACTGAAATCAAGATATACTATATCCACAGCATTCCCTTCATCTACCAAGCTGGTAATTTTATCAAAAAAAGAGATCAGATTTGTCTGGCATGACCTGTTTCTCTGAAACCCATGTTGACTTTTTGTTATTATGAAATTACTTTCCAGATGTTCACAGACTCTCTGTTTAATTATCTGCTCCAGAATCTTTCCTGGTATTGATGTCAGACTAACTGGACGATAATTGTTGGGATCCTCTTTTTTCCCCTTTTTGAAGATGGGGACAACATTTGCCCTCCTCCAGTCCACTGGGACTTCTCCTGTTTTCCAGGAGTTCTCAAAGATTATTGCCAATGGTTCCGATATTACATTTGCCAGTTCTTTTAATACCCTTGGATGTAATTCATCTGGTCCTGGAGACTTATATTCATTTAGATTAACCAGATGTTTCTGTACTATCTCTTTGCTTATTCTGTGCTGAAATTCTCCTATTCTGTCCTCTGCTCCATTATCCTCAGGTTGAGCACCCTTTGTCTTTTCTGAGAAGACTGAAGCAAAGAAGGTGTTGAGTAATTCTGCCTTTTCTTTGTCCCCTGTTAGAATCTCTCCATCTTCTCTGCACAGTGGCCCTATCATTTCCTTCTTCTTTCTTTTGCTATGGACATACCCCCAAAAGCCCTTTTTGTTGTCCTTAATGCCTTTAGCAAGCCTGAGCTCATTCTGTGCTTTAGCTTTTCTGACTTTATCCCTACACGTGCTAGCTATTTGTTTGAATTCCTCTTTGGTGATTTCCCCATTTTTCCATTTCTTATACATGTTCCGTTTAAAACATAGTTCACTTGCAAGTTCCTTAGTCATCCATCCTGGTTTCTTGAGACACCTCCCATTTTTCCTCCTCATTGGCACGGTTTGAAATTGTGCCTTCAGTATCTCCCTTTTGAGAAACTCCCATCCGTCTTGAACTCCCTTCTCTTTTAGTATTCCTGTCCATGGGATCACCCCCAGTATTTCTCTAAGTCTAGTAAAATTAGCTTTCCTAAAGTCTAGGATGCATGTCTGGCTATGCCTGGCTTCTCCTTTCCACTGTATAATAAACTCGAGGAGGACATGATCACTCCCGCCTAAGGATCCAACCACTTGCACCCCATTAACTAGGTCTTCCCTGTTAGTTAGGATCAGATCTAAAATAGCTGACTCCCTCGTTGCCTCTTCCACCTTTTGGACAATGAAATTGTCTTCGAGGCAAGTGAGGAATTTGCTAGACCTTGAGGATTTTGCTGAGTTTGACTTCCAGCAAATATCAGGAAAGTTGAAGTCACCCATCACTACTATATTTCTCCTTTCTGAGTGTGTGGCCATCTGTTCTAGAAAGGCATCATCCAGTTCTTCTGCCTGAGTCGGGGGTCTGTAGTAGACTCCCACAATAACATCCCTGTTGTTTCTTTCCCCTTTAATTTTTATCCAAATGCTCTCCACCTGGCTTCCAGGATTGTTGTCCTGGATTTCTTCACTGGTGTAAATATCCCTGACATATAATGCTATTCCTCCTCCTCTCCTGTTTGGCCTGTTTCTCTTGAAGAGGTTATACCCCTGTATTTTTACATTCCAATCATGAGACTCATCCCACCAGGTTTCAGTGATGCCTATTATATCATATTTGCTTTGTTGCGCTAGGAGTTCAAGTTCATCTTGCTTATTTCCCATGCTCTGTGCATTAGTGTAGAGACATCTAAGACCATATGTCTCCTTTACTTGCTGCCTTAGCACGTTTTTTTGCCTCCCACTGTTGGGTCCCTCTACTGTTTGCTTTGTTTCCTCTATGACAGTTTGACTATTTTTTCCAGTCCTTTTGTCTTCCAGGGTGCTGTCTCCCTTCCCCACATAACTCAGTTTAAAGCCCTCCTGATCAAATTCTTCAGACTGTTGGCAAAAACGTTTCTTCCAACTGGTGTGAGATGCAGCCCATCCCTTGCCAGGAGTCCGCCCTCATGGAACCGCAGCCCATGATCCAAGAATCCAAATCGTTCTTGACGACACCATCTGCGGAGCCAATTGTTGACATCTGCTATCTTCCTCTCTCTTCCTGGACCGTGCCCTTCAACTGGCAGTAGAGACGAGATGACATTTCCCTCTGGCTGTGTTGTTGTTTATCTGGAAACTGTATGTGCTTCTTCTTCCCACATTCCTCCCCAACATTACATGAGAATGGGATTTCATGCAACTTGAAGTGGATTAGGGCCAGCACTATAACATCACCTATTCATAGATAAAGCCAGGCAATGAGAGAGCACTCTGTGCCTCATGTAGCTCCTAGTGTAGTTCCCAGTGTAATTCTGTTTGCCAAAGGAAAGAGGGACATATTTATCACCGGGAAGGTCAATAGATCATTTCAGATATATACATAAGGCCCCAAATTGCAGTCTCCAGCTGTCACAGATCATGTGTGGACAGAGCTATCTCTTTTCAGTTTGTGTCAATTTCACATGAGTTAATTCATAAATCCATTCTCTCTCATTTCTTCATTAATGCATGCAGGTTTTTTAATTAAAGCATCATCCATGAGGATGAGAGAAACAATGTATTTGCTAAAAACATGCATCTATAAATTTATCCAAATACAGTCATATCCAAATGCATTCATTTTCTAAATGTATTTTAAGTAAAACTGCACATTTAAAACACACATTTAAAACATATATTGAGAACTATATCATAAAATTCAGGAAAATGCAATATTTAAATGATCACTATGACTTCCACTTTAAACCATAAGGTGCTGATCAAGCCGATACAAGTTGGAATTGAAAGAGATGAAATTCTTCAAGCTTCTCTACTTTAGACAGAAAAAATTGGGACTCAAAGCAGTTCACAATTTAAAAGAACAATAGAGTTAAAAACATTTAAAAAGTGGGCATTAAAACAGAATTAAACTAATCTCATATCAAACAAGATACAGTCCAAGGTCCTGTGAAGCAGAATAGTCAACAAAAATCCTGAAGACACACCTTGGCTGTCACTAATCCAAACAAAAGAACATAGTTGCTCTCAGCACTAAATCTAAACTCAAGGCTCAGGTGTAAGCCATAGCATCTGTGAGAAGACTGTATTCTCAGGGAGGCCCCCTGCTTCTAAGATAGCATGTACTCTTATGGAGCTCTTCCTTGAAGCCATGGTCTCAATCTGAGACCTTGCCTTTATTATCTTTACTCTCATGAACTGGAAGGCAGTCCAGTCCTTTTCCTCCAGGAGGTCAGCTTCCTGTATCCCAGCACATCCAGAGCTTGCAAAGCTCACTGAATTTTCATTGTCCCCCTGAAGCTGGGATTCAGCTTCATTTGGAGTAGTCCTCCATTGGAGGCACAAAACCTATTGAAATCAGCATACTGGCCCATGTGACAAAGGAAGGGTTTACTATCCAAGCCATGGTGCCTTTTGTGTGCACAGATAGGTTAAAATTGGCACTCTGGCAGCTCATAATAATTAAAACTGCTTGTAAAATAGAATAAAATTCTGAATCAAGAATATTATTACAAAAACAATAAACAGCAGTGGGGAAATTAAGCATCCTTCTTGATCAGTTCTGATTCAGATTATCTTCTTATTTATAATCCCTGGCTTGAAATGAGGCAGCAGCATTTTTTTTATGTTTGAGAGAGCTTCCAGGTTAGCAACCTACACATATACATATGCAGTGAGATAACTCAGAAAATGTATGTTATCTATGCAAAATCCCAAGGACCTTTTGAAGATGTCAGTAACCTCAAGTTCCTAACACGGTGATCCTTTGACTATTCATCCAGTGACCATACTACTATTAATTATATTGGATTTTCAATTGTGTGATAAATAGCAAGTGAAACCACTGTGGGATAGTGGTTAGAACTGTGGATTGGGAATTGAGGAATCCATGTTCAGTTACCCACTGTCAGGGATGATGGGAGTTGTAGCTCTTCACCTCTGGCTCTAACTCACCACCTTGTTATGCAGCAGAGCTGACCAGCTTCGATCAGTGGTTGATGCTTCTTTCCCAAGCAGCAGAGTTTTAGAGAATAGGCTGAAGACCCTGACAAACTCTCCAAGCCTTCTTACTCTTCTTCCTGAGATGTCTCCAAACTTCTCCAGGATTCTTCTGGCTCTTGTATCTTCCCTCAAGACACCAGACAACTCAGTAGTCTTGTATAAAAGATCTACTTTATTCTACTATATACATAAATACTATATGCCCTACAAATTACAATCTCTACACTTCACAATATCTCCAAAACTACTCCACACTACACCACAATATGCATTGGCAAACATTGCACTTATAGCCATTGTTAGTCACCACCCACTAGTCAGTTTCCACCCAGTGGGTGTGTACATTCATTTTGATTGGTTTACATAGATCATCCCATACTTAAGACCAACCCAAGTATTTCATCATTTTACCTTGACTACTTAATGAATCTCAGGTGTTTGCAATCTATAACAGGTGTTTTCAATATACACTCTATAACTTTGTCCGTGGCTCTCAAGGCTTCCAAATTACATTATCCTTTTCACCTGTGTAGCTTCATGATTGTTCCTGCTTAGTCACTGTGACTATCACATACATATTTTATTTCTATTACTGTATGTCCCATGTTGCATTTTCCTTAACACCCACATAATCATGAAACTCACTGGGTGACCTTAAAGCAGTTACTCTTCCTCAACCTGACTTACCCCACAAAGTTTTTTTGTGAATATAAGCTGGAGAGGAGGAAAGCTGATATTATGCCACCCTGAGTGCATTGGAGGAAAGCCAAGACATAAATGCAACTAGTAATAATAAATAAACATAAATCTCAAAAGAAACCTCTTCCATCATGCTATTATTCCATCTGGCTGATGAAGAGTGAACATAAGCACCCACCCTACCCTGGGTCCAAATGTTCTCCTGCTCATATAGTCTAGGACACGGGTAGGCAACCTTTCCCCTTTAAGGGCCGAGGGACTTCAGCTCTCAGAAGCCTCAGCCATGTTGGCCAATAGTCCCACGTTGGCCAATAGCTCCTGGGATTCTGGGAGTTGAAGTCCCTCGGCCCTTAAAGGAGAAAGGTTGCCATACGGGTCGAGACCAACATAAAGGCAGTTAACAACAACAATAAATAGCTATATCCAGTGGGGTCAATGCCTCCGTTCTAGCTGGGACTAACAATAGAATTTAAACCTCTGTGTTGGAATTAGGCCCATTAGACCCATTGCAAGACACTTTTAAGAAAACATGCCAAGGATTAAACAGTAACCTGATCACTTTTGCTCACTCTCATAAAATTAATGTTTTTTGCTTTCTTTTCCCATATACTGCCAGATGTCTTCATTGATACAACATAATATAGAGCTCTGGAGTGTCTAGCTATAAATAACTAGTTAACTGTAACTAAATCCTCCCCCTCCCCTGTAAGGAACATATAACTAAGGTTCTCTTTGCTTAGATAGTAAGGGACAGCCTTTCACAAGTATTCTTACTTGAATGTAAGTCCCACTGGTTTCAATTAGCTTTACTTTTGGGTGCATACGCTTATGTCCAGGATATTTGTCATATATGTAGCTCTTGGCTGAATTCTCAGTGCCTGGGAGATTTTTATATGAGTCAAATGAAATTATGTGTCCATATCCTAAAAGATTTCACTTCTGCTGTAATAGCCAGTCAAAGCTTGTTTGCTGTTACAGTTGCTGAGCTGAGCTTTTGATGTTTCCTTAAAACATGACACAATATGACATATTTCTCCTACTTAATCTTTCTGCTGTCCCATCAGCATCCGCAGTTCCCTGTCCATTGCAACTGGAGAAGAGGACTCCAGATGGATAAAAGAACTGGGAATGATCAGCTGATGTACTGTAGGACCAGCGCTGCCAAAGAGGCAACTGCCTCAAGCAGCAGATGCTGGGTGAAGGTCAACAGTGACAATCCTGGTGCCTCCTGAGTACTTTGACTTTTTCCATATTTTGGTAGAGAATGGAGTGTGCGTCATACATCATCTCCTGTAATCGTTCAATAGTTTTTGTGCTCTCAGGTGTGATGGAGGCTCTTATCCCCTTGTCAGAGCTGAGTTTCTGCACATGGAATGGAAGACAGAGGGACAGGTGCCATTTGGTTCTTTACCTTTATTAACCAAGTGTCATTGGTTGCAGAACATCCCGCTACAACTGCTTAATCTTTCATCAAACAAGGACTTTAAAGCACAGGACGGGTCTCTGGATCATGGCCTGGCCACTTGTACCTGTCACACATCTTTCTATCCCCACTTAAGAACTGACTTGTGGGAATAGTAGTTGGTTAAGCTACAGTGCACTTGTATAATTTAGTTAAGTAATGGGCACGTTCCTGCCACAAGTCATCATTTTTCCGATTTTGGTGAGCTGAAAGTGAGGTGCTTGATATCATTTAACATACCTTTTAGTGCTTTAATTTTGTATAATAGAACAGCTAGAAGTAAGTTAATTAAAAAAGCTTTAGTGCCTAAAAAGAGTCAGCAGGTTTCCCTGGTTTGCTGATCAAAGGATTCTCTTTAATGATGTGTTCAGAATTTAGTTTCCACCCCACCCCACCTTCTCTCTCCTTCAATCATAGCCTAGTCAGATAATCACACAGCAAGCTATCCTCATGAGAAAAGCAGATGGATGGAAAATTGGAAGGAAAAAATTAATAATAAAATTTGCTTTCAGAAAGCCTTAAACGTTTCTTTTACACAATTTTACCTTTTCAAGCAAGTGACTATTTCTCCTCATTGATCAAGACAAGAACTGTGCGCAGTCTTTCAAAATTAGCTGTAAGCTGAGGCATTGCAGTGATCATTCCACTGAAATTCTCCAGGGAATTTCTCCAAAGTCTTGCCTTTTCCAGTGGCTGTAGCACAGCTCCCACCCCAAGCCTTCATTCTTTTTTTTTTTCTAAATGGCAACAGCAGCAACTGTGTTAATAGTTTAGCTGCTGTTTGTTAACCTTCAAAACATCCTGAACATAAATGTTATTCTGCAATATTGACTTTATGTGCTGGAGGAGAGGCCTCCAAAGAAATGGTGGAAAATATTTGCTCATTTGCTTCTCTCTCTTTAGGGAGAGAGGGAAAAATGTTAGAAATGTACTGAGAGAAATGTCTTCTGAGAAATTTTGGCTCAGCTGTAATGGAGCCATTAAAATGATAATATCTTTTTCAAAAAGAAAAAAAGGAAATGAATGAAACTAGTGGGAGAATGTGCTCAGTGTGCAGGATGTGCTTTGTGTCATTGAAGTATCTACCATGACAGTAGGGCTGCATCCTCACTGCAGAAATAATCCAGTTTGACACCACTTTAACTGCCATGGCTCAATGCTATGGAATTCTGGGAACTGTAGTTTGTTGTTGCACAAGAAATCTCTGACTTAGAAGCTGATTGCACAGTTAATTAAATCACCTGATGGGGTTTAAATTTTTTAATTGGGCTACATCAGGAGCCTATCACAAAGATATAACAGCTGAATCTGCTGCCCGGGTCCATCCTCACTCCCAAGGTCACTCAGTGTGGCTCTTTTTTGAAGCCGGGAGTTTTCCGGCTTGAGAAAATGACCGCCAGAGTGGTCCTGGGAGCAGGGATGGACCCGGGATGGAGCGGGGTGGCAATTTTAGGGGATAAATCCTTGTGTTAGGCTCCAGATGCAGCCCTTATTTAAAATTTAAACTGGATCAGGTAAGGTGATTTAATTAACTGTGCGATAAGTTAAATGCTTCACAAAACTATAGTTCCCAGAATTCCAAACCATTGAGCCATGGCAATTAAAATGGCGTCAAACTGGATTATTTCTGCAGTGCAGATGCAGCCTAGGAAGCCTGTTGTCATCCAGATGTTTGGACTACAACTCCCATCATCTCCGACCATAGGCCATTCTGGTTGGAGCTTATGGGAGTTGCAGTCCAAAACTTTTAAAAGGGACTACATTGCCTACCACTGCTATTTAAAGATGTATATTAGCAACACAGATGGAAATGGGGTAGTTAATCATTTTAAATCCAAATTGGAAACTATAGCAAGCCTAGTTGAAGGACTAGTGCCCACTGGAGTCAATCCTGGATTTTTTTTTTGGTTTTGCTACTCTTTGTGGCACATATGTTTTACTGTATATCAAAACTGGGGTGGAGATGCTTAAAGCTTCTCATTCTAGGGCAAGTTCAGTTCAGTCTCTCTCTTTTAAAACCACTTGTGTACATTCACATATATGCAATGCAACATCACTTTGGGTGCATCTAGAAATAATGTAGTTTGACACCACTTTAAGTGCTGTAGCTCCATCCTATGGAATCCTGGGATTTGTCATTTTACAAGGTCTGTAGCCTTCTCTGCCAAAGAGTGCAGGTGCCTCACAAAGCTACAAATCTCAGAGTTCTGTAGGATGGAGCCATGACAGTTAAAGTGGTGCCAAACTGCATTGTTTCTAGTGTAGATGCACCCATTACAGTGGGGTATTAGGAGGCAGCATACCTCTGCCAGCATTGTCTCACCTTCCAGCCCCTGTGAAGACCTCAGTGGGGCTTCTAACTACTTTGGTACCAGCTGGAAAGGATTTGGCTGAGCAACCCATTGATGCTGGGAGGACAGATGACTGGAGACAGGACAGGACAGGCTATAAAAACACAGCTGTAGCTGAAGAGCAGGTGGAGGCTGAACAATGGGAGGGAAGGGAAGAAGAAATATCAACAGCAGAATTAGATCGGTCTTGGCCATGACCAATAGATTTGTCCTTTACCAAGAAGAGCCATGGGGCCCAGGTGAGAAAAAGCCTACCAAAAAGAGACCACAGAGAAAAGGAGAAGAGTGGTCAGGATAGAGCAGTGATTCCCAAAATGTGGTTCTCCGAGTGTTTTGGATTTCAGCTCCAAGCCCCAGCCAGCTTGGCCAACAGTCAGGAATTTGGGGAGAAGTCCAAAATATCTGGAGGACCAAAGTTTGGGAATCACTGGGTTAGAGGGTAGCCAGCCTAAAGGCTTATCTCTTAGACTTAGGGAGTTGACCTCTCCTCTTCCTTCTGTTGTTGTTATATAACTTCAAGTCATTTCTGACTGGTGGTGACCCTAAGGTGAACCTACCATGGGGTTTTCTTGGCAAGGTTTGTTCAGAGATTTGTTGTCATTGCCTTCCTCTGTGGCTGAGAGAGTTTTGACTTGCCCAAAGCCACACAGACAGTTTTCATGGCCAGGTGGGGATTCGAACCCTGGTTTTTAGAGTCAAACCTTCAAACCATTACACCACACCAGCTACTTCAAACCCAGACCTTCAGACCCAGGCCTTATTTAAAAGTGTGGAAGACTGAGGCAAACCTGGGCAACATTCAAAGGACTTGAAAGTCTTGAGTCAACAGTCTCTTGAGGCCACGTAAGTGAGGCCTGAAGGCAGAGGAACCTTAGTCCAGGATGAATGTGGACTAACATTACCTGCTTCCTCTGGGAAGAGTCTCCAGAGGGAAATTGTCTTATCTAGACCCGGCCTTGTATCCCTCGCCTCTATTATGGGGATAATTCTGGCCCATCTTACTGCAACTGAGGGCCTACTCCAGTGGAGGAAGTGATTGGACTATGACGCTGGAGTCCAGGGTTCGAATCCCTACTTTGCCATGCAAACTCACTGGGTGACTCTGAGTTATCCAGAATTCCGAAATACTCCAGGATCCCAAACTTTTTAAATGGCTGCCTGAGATAGTGACACCTTTGCTTTCTGATGGTTCAACGTACACAAAATTATTTTAAAATTATATATATAGTGTGTATGTATGTATGCAATTTTTAAACACAATATTTTATTGCAGAATGATTTATACACAATATATATTGCAGCAATGGTTTTAGAAAATGTTAGGACAAAACTGAGGAGGGAATCTTTCAAGGCCTGCTAGAGGAGTCCAGTGGATTGGGTTTGTTTGTTTTGGATTTATATCCTGCCTTCCCCCCAATATACCATACTATACTAGATAGATAGATAGATAGATAGATAGATAGATGTCACTTGTTAGCCGCCCTGATTGAGCTCAGAGGGGCGGGGTATAAATTATTATTATTATTATTATTATTATTATTATTATTATTGATAGTAAGTATATATTATATATAGCATAAATATATATTATATATACGGTATTATAAATGCAGCAATGATTTAAAAAGTGTTTCTACAGAACTGAGAAGGAGGAACTCTCAATACCTCCTTGAGAAGTGACTGTCAGTTTCTCTGGATTGACAAATGGCAACCCTATCCTACTGGGATGATACTTCTTCCTTGTGATCATATCTTATGCAGTTAGTTTGATAGTGCCAGGCTCTCCTTGTCACTTTCATGCTGCTTCTACACTCACAACCCCATCATTTCAAACACACACAGTCCCTATCACAAAAATATGTGGAAATCAGAACTTGTCCTCTAGCTATATTTTAGGTGATGTTGTGGGAAGGCTTTGGTAAAGCAAGCCCAAACTCTCACCACATGGATTCTCACTGATTTTGCTTTAGTGGAGATGGAAAGAATATTGCAAAATATTTTTGAAATGGTTAAAGCGTGTGGTTTTTGAATGTTGGGAAACCCTGGCAAGAAGAATTCTGGACTGATGAAAATCTTTGTAATTTGGAGTTTATGCTCCAAAAAAAAAAAAATTAAAAAAAAATTGCACATGATATTTAACATAGGAAACAGCATTTACAGAAATCAATATTTCTTGACGGCCTGGGTCCAGGCTATTTGTAGGACCGTATCTCCTTGTATGATCCCCCCAGAGTATTGAGGTTATTGGGAGAGGCCCTTCTCTCTGTCCCACCACACTTTCAGGCGCATTTGGTGGGAACAAGAGAAAGGGCCTTCTCAGTGGCTGCTCCCAAGCTCTGGAACTCCCTCCCTATGGAGACCAGGATGGCTCCATCCCTGCTGTCCTTTCAGCAGCAGGTAAAGATGTTTTTATGCCGCTAGGCCTTCACATGACATGGATACTGTTTTGTTTTTTGTTTTAAAAAGTTTTAAACTTTAAATTTTAAATAATGTAATGCTTTTAATTGTTTGAAATGATTAATTGTTTTTTAGATTTTGTATTTTAAATGTTTTACACTGTTTTAACTTGGAATGTTTTAGATTTGTTAGCCACCTTGAGTTCCTGTACTGAGCGGAAGGTGGGATATAAATATATAATAATAATAATAATAATAATAATAATAACAATTCTTTTATTTACTGTGGAAAAAAACTGTTTTCTGAGTAAAAATGCCAAGTGCAATTTTTCCATAGAACCAATATTAAACCACAAATAGTCCTCAAAAACTGCAAAACCTTCTTGCAACCAGAAAAAAACAAGTTAAAATTACTCATTGCTTCCCTCCCAAATGAAATTAAGTAAGAATTACATCTTATGATTTAGCGCTATATAAAACTCACACTTGCACCTTTTGAATAATTTCCTGATTAACCTCCACATAAATATAACAATTTTAACAGCTCATCTGAAGTTGCTTTTGGACTTTCCATTCACCTCCCAAGGTTCTTGATTTCATTGCTTCTCCAAGCTACCACCTTCCATCTGCTCACAGCATTTCCTAATATCTAAGCAGAATGAAGCAGTGCATGTGTACTGCCCCTTAAATATGTGAGAACAGGCAGAGAACTACCCATATACAAATGCAAATGTCACAAAAAGAGGGGGGAGCCAGTTTCAACCTACACCCCCCATCAATCCTGATTCTAACCTTGTGAATGGAACATACAATAAAGTTTTTTTTTAATTTAAAAAAGGTTATTTATTTATTTTTTAAAAAATCATCCTGTTACAACCCTCAAGCAATGATAAGGTCTGACTGTTCTGGAAGTAGTGATATCAAGTACAGGCTAAAATGAGACTGAGGGGGGTTGCAGACTGCCAGAAATAGTGTGAATTCAGTCCACTTTTAGGGTTAGGGTTAGTGCTAGGGAATCATGGGAACTGTTATTTTTATGAGACATTGAGCCTTCTCTGTCAAACAACTCTGATGCCACAATAAAATACAGTTCCCATGGTTCCCTAACTCTACCCCTAACCCTAAAAGTGGACTGAATTCACACTATTTCTGGCAGTCTGCAACCCCCCTAACCTCCCTTTTTGGCCCTGGGTGAGATCTACCAATCCACTGTCAAAAGGACAGGAGGAGAAAAAGTATAAGATCATTTTGCAATGTTATATAAAGCTAATCATCAAGTATTTGTTTATTCATTTGATTTTATACCCTACCTTTCTCGCAAAATGGCACTCAAGGTGGCTTTTAATATATGTTAAAACAAAATTGCTAAAATGATGAGATAGAAAAGCTTGAATAGCATTAAATAACAAACCCAATTAAAACAAATATTTTCAGACATGTATTTAAAACAATTAAAGATAATTAAGAATTAAAAGCCCTTAATTATAAGCTATTATAAACTACACATCCATAGCACCTCTTTCTGTTCCAACCAGTTAAAGGCTGAAGGTCTGTTTAAATTTTTTAAAAAGTATTTGTTGGTGAAAAGTAAGCAGAGAGAGAACCAACTGAGCTCCCTTTGGGAGGAAGTTCCATATAAGCTTATCTCATGGCACTTAAGGAAAAGGAACAGAACGGAGCAAAAATGCATTTTACTGCACGGTAGAATGCCATTGATGCCGCCGGGAGTCCCCAACGTGTTCCCCAGCTGTTTCTGGCATCTGATTTTTGAAGGATGGTTAAAAATCGTTCTTCAAAATCAGCTGCCAGGATGGCTGGGGAACGCCTTGGGGACTCCCAGTGGCATCGGTGGCATTCTCCCATGCAGTTTATCGCACAGCACTTAAGGAACAGGAACAGAATGGAACAGAAGGGAACGGAATGGAGCAAAAATGCATTTTATTGCATGGGAGAATGCCATTGATGCCGCCGGGAGTCCCCAAGGCATTCCCCAGCCATTACTGGCAGCTGATTTTTAAAGGATGCTTCAAAATTGCTCCATTCCATTCCCTTCCGTTCCGTTCCTGTTCTTGTAAGTGCTGTGTGATAAGCTTAATAGTTTGGAAGTGGCCACCAAGAAGGATCTTTCCTTTGTCTTCTCCAGAAAAACCTGTGAAGGTGGTGAGATGGAGAAAAAGTCCTCTCCTAAATAAATTAATACTCATGCTGACTTGTATAGAAAAATACTGGCTTTTAGATAGTCTGGGTCTAAGCTATATAGGCTATAAATTGTGTCTAGAAATGGACTGGTGGCTATAATGACAATTCTGTAACTTTCATGATGTTTTATTAATGTGATATTTCCATTATTAAATCTAAATAAGGATTTTCAAATGCTTTTGTCTGATAATCTATGCCTAAAGGAGTTGTTTCTGTCTTAAACTGGTTTCTGTCATGAGTAATGTGGAGATTATCACACTGACAAAAAAACCAACTGCTCCCCAATGGGATACAGTCAGGTTGTGGGTTGCTGGCAGGTTCTATCATACTTAATTTGCCGCCAATGCTGCCAAGCAATTGCAACCTGGCTACATCCCAGGTCCCAGGCGCACTTTGGAGGCTGCTTTTCCAGGCTGGCTCCCATCTTGGAAAAGTGGCCTCTGAAGCATGCCTGGGACCCGGGATGCAGCTGGGTGCAGTCACCCGGCAACAATGGTGGTGAATTAAGTAGGATAGAACCCAGCAGCAACGCACAAACCGATTGTATCCCATTGGGGAGCAGTCGGATTTTTTGTCAGTGTGATAATCCTAGACAGTATAGGGGTGAACAAATTGAAACTTAATTCAGATTAGCCAGAGGCTCTCCTGATCAGTCGAAAGGCATATCAACCTGTTACACTCAGCCTGGAAATGCAGGTCTGCAGCATGGATGTATTCCTGGATTCACACTGAGCCTGAAATTGCAGGTTTCAACACTGGACAAAAATGCATTTGTACAGTTAAGGCTGCAGTTGCTCCTAGAAGCATAGTATCTGGCAATAGTTAACCATACCTTTCTTCATTGCTAGGGGGTGCAGTGGTGCCTCCATCAGATGACCCTTGTAGTTGAGCCCTCCCACTGTACTCCCTCCTTGTGCACTCCCCATGCGCCATCCCTGTGCATGCTTCCCCCCTGTACCCTCCTTGCTTGTTTTCTGCAGGTAAGTAAAGACTTGTGGTTTGTTTCAGCAGGCCTTTGAACACTAGTACTTCAAGGTAATGGGCTGTATTGCCTATTTGATTTTTTTTAATAGTTATGTTTTTAATTGGTTTCAATTTTATGAATAGTTTAATTACATTTTTAACTTTTATATTAGGTTAATTTTTTAGCTATGCTTGTTTTAATTGTTACAAACCACCTTGTGTCCCACACTGGACAAAGGGTGAGAGAAGTAGGAGGAAAAGCCTACTTTTCTCATATTATACTCCATTGTGATGTTCATTCAATGAGCTGAATTTCTGGAGTAAATTATTTCTATTCAGAAGGTTGTGTTTCTTTTTGAGGTAACTTCTGAATAATTTCCACACAAAAGTATACATCTATAAATACATGTCTTCCAGAACAACTCTAAGGCATTTTGCTGCCTGAGATGAAGGACAAGATGCTTTTCCCTTTCTACATATGGAACTCAAGTAGACTGGCAAGGGAACCTTCTTTCAACACTGGTGACAGGACAGTGTCCTCCATCACATTCAAAGCAGAACTCCAGTTTAGGAAGCTTATTCAGGAGATACTGCATTGCATTATACAGCTTTCTCTTTCAGCTCTGAGGACTGGCCAGGAAGCTCATCAGGAACAGCCAGACGGCTACCATCGCTGCTGTCCTCAGCATCTCCTATCTGATAAATTTGCCTCACTCTTTTCAGTGACTGGGCCTGCCCCTATCTGTCCTTGTATTTTCCCACCTTCCTGGTCCTAACGGAAGAGGAGAATAGGTGCTTCTGATCAGGAAAAAAAATAGTGGGAAATGCTTGAATAACCCCTCCCTCAATTGTATAGTTGCAATTATATTCAGAACCTCAGAAGATGTAGTGATGGAGGTCTCACATTGTGTGGATCAGTCCTCATGTGCCACCAAAAGAAATATCTAAGCAAAATGCCAAGGGCCATTTGAAGATGTCAGTGAATTCATACCGCCCATGTTAAAGTACTGTAGTGTGTGATTTAATGGACATTCTAGTATCAAAAATAGTTTTATCAGTTACATTTCCCAAAGGCATGCATAAATAACTCACCCATAAACTATATTCATATATTTCAGGTGAAGTTCCAGACCTTTCAGTTACTTAGTGCACTACCCACAGCAATTATGCATCAAGTTTCAGTGATAAATTTTGCATTGGAAAAGTGACTTAAGGCTCTAAATTGCATTTCTCTACTGCACCTATATTACCTTTTGCAATTATACAAGAAACCAGCTGTAACTTACTGAATTCTAGTGATTAACCACATTAAAATAGAGTTCCTCACTTTCTTGAAAGAGAAATGTAGCTGATTTAAGATCACAACAGATAGTCAGATAGATGATAGACTTCACAAAGATCCAGAAAGTGAAATAATTTACTCATGACTCATTTTTGAAACTAATATAAGGGGATTGTTCATATTAGGATTGTGATTTTCAGCTCTATTATTATTATTATTATTATTATTATCCCAAAGAGTTGGGTGTCCATCAATGACAAGATTTGCTTCAGATTACAACTCAGCAATACAAAAAAAAAGTCCTGATTTGTTTTACACCAAGTTAGAGGCTATTTGATTCAATCAAGTTCTCAAATCTGAAGTGAGATTCAGAAATCCAAAGACTTGTACTTTCCACTGACTGTCAAGGGAAATCCACAAAACTTATTTGATGATTTGACAAAAGGGCATGACATATGCAGGTTTCAATGGGGGGATGAAGTACACCAAATTTCACCCAGAAAAATGCAGGAATTTTTATGAGTGCCTTTAAAGCTTGATTTTAAAAAATAAAATAATATTGCCAATAAGCTGTCACCACAACTGAAAGAAATTTGCAGACATGGCTGCTTCTTCTGACAAAATCAAGGCTGCCAAGTTTCATATGAGTAAGTACAGAGATTTTTGCGCAAGAAAATTGCCTTTTCATTGGAAGTTATCCAAAAGGGAGTATGCTTATTTCCCTTGGTTTATCTGGCCCATTATTATCAAAATGACAGCACAAAATGATAGCCCAGCAGTCGTTTCTGTGGAAGTCCTCAGATTTTGGAGAGAGTAACTTGTTTTCCATTCTGTCTTACTCAGTTTTTGTTTGTTCGTTTTTGAGTAATATGTATGAAAAATTGCACATGTCATAAAAGTGTCCTCAGGCAAGAATCTGCAAAATGATTCAGTAATCAGTTTCAGTAGAATAAGTGTATTAGCTAGAAGGTTAAGGAAAGGAATAAGGAAAGTACTTCACATAAATTGTGAATTTAGAAAGGAATTACTGAGTGGTGGCTCAGTGGCTAAGATGATCTCAAGATCGACAGGTCAGTAGGTCAAGGCCCTAGAACCACACGATGGAGTGAGCTCCTGTCATTAGTCCCAGCTTCTGCCCACTGAGCAGTTTGAAAGTAGTAAAAGTGTAAGTAGATCAATAGGTACCACTTTGGTGGGAAGGTAACAGCGTTCTATTCAGTCATGCTGGCCACATGATCACAGAGTTGTCTTTGACAACACTGGCTCTTCAGCTTAGTAACAGAGATGAGCACTGCCTCCCACAGTCGGTCATGACTAAACAATCTTGTGAAGGGAAAAACTTTACCTTTGCCTTTACAGAAAAAAAGCCATTGCCTTTACAGAAAAAAAGCCATAAAGTTAGGACTTTATCAGATGATAAAGTGGAATTAGAGTAGGATTAGTAACATATTACCTGTATCTTATCACATGGTACTGTAGCTGTAGCACCATGTCCAGTAGCTGGTTTGTAGTCCATCCATTGCTGGTGTGCTCCTTCTCATTGACAGGCAAAAACCATCAATGTCTCCCAGTCACACTGATTTCCATTGTTGCTGTACATGTGATAAGTTCCTCCCAAAGCAGTTCCAATATGCAGGCAGTCACGTGGTGCAAGTGGCATGATTCTGCTCCTCTCCCCTTCTCCCCCCTCTCCCTTGCTATTCCCAAGCAGTTGTTTTTCTTTTCTTTTTTTCAATTTCTTTTCTTTTCTTTTTTACTTAATAGATTGCCATGATCATGCAAATGAACTAAAAATAAACAGAAATAGAAATAAATGCAGACTGAAAGGCATGCTGGGCAGAGAGGCCAGGCTATGAAGGCCAGCATGAAGAAGGCATCGGCTGAGACAGAAACAGCACCATGACACTTTGGAAGAACTGTGCAATAATGAGTGTCCCCATCTCAGTATATTTGCATTTCCTAGACTAGCACTATTGTGGCCCCTTACAAGCCTCATCCAATAAAGTCCTTAAAGACTGCATCCACACCGCAGAAACAATCCAGTCTGACACCACTTTAACTGCCATGGCTCAATGCTATGGAAGTTTATTTTTGGCACCAGAGCTCTCTGACAGAGAAGACTAAATATCTCACAAAACTACAGTACCCAACATTCCATAGCATTGAGCCATGCCAATTAAAGTGGTGTCTAACAGGGTTATTTCTTCAGTGAAGACAGTCCCTAAGTAACCAAAACATCAGGCAGCCTCTTGAAATTATTCAGGTGAGTTTTGCCATTGCTTTCATTAGATGCTGAGAGACTGTGAGTTGCTCAAGGTCATTCAATTGGTTTCTATGGTAGAGTAGGAATTTATACCTTGGAGTCCTAATCTAACATTTAAACCACTACACTGATTCTCAGGTGGGAGCACGGGACAAACCTTTATTCCTTTTTGAACACAGACATTTCTCAAGCCTATCTTGTCAGTGTGAGTTCAGCTTTACTTAAGTTCTGGTTACTTAAATATTCAAATGGCACCAGATTCTGTCTGATCTTGGAAGCTAAGCAGGACCAGCTCTGATTAGTACTTGGATTGGAAACCACCAATGAATACCATGTGCTGTAGGTTATAGAGGAAGGAACTGGCAAAACCAACCCTGAATATTCATTGCCTAAGAACACCCTATGTAATTCATAGTGCTGCCATAAGTCATTAGGTGACATGAAGGCACAGACACACACACACACACACACACACTTAAAGGAAGCTCACTTTAACCTGGAGAATACCAGAACAATTTAAAGAGACCTAACACATCCAACATTCAGACAAATTTGATGTCTACCCTCACACTAATCTGGGGTACACCACAGATGGTGTGTAAGAGAGCAGGAAAGAGAAAGAGAGGAAAAGTGAGAAAATGAACATCTAAATATTACTCGCTTTTTATTCAAGCAATCCTGTCCCATCTGTCATCAGTGTATCTCAGATGTTCATATGGCTATGTCAGTGTGACTGTTAGATTTTTCATGAGTAGGCAGAAGGAAACAGCATCAGCATTAAAATGACTATGGGACTTTTTCAAGACAGTCTCCTCCTTCCTTAGTCTTCTCAGCCCAAAGGTGCCCCAAGATCTTATGCCAGAAGAGAAGGACAAGATAGCACCCTTCTTTTCCATGCAAAAGATATGAAGGGATAGGCAGTTGTTGCTGGTTTTTTAACCTCAGTATTCATAATGGTAAAGCATTGCCCACCACACCTAAAGCTAACCATCTGGTTTAGACAATACAGGGCACACTATACCATGACACAATTTATCTTTCAGTTTCTGCCACTTGAGGGGACTGCCTCATTCTGCCTCATGGTAGGGCTGGCCATAAGTCAACCTATTTAATCTTTTCTTCATCTCTGTCTGATTGACTCAAGTGTATCCACACTGAAGAAATAAAACAGTTTGACATCACTAAGTACCATGAGACTATCCTATGGAATCTTGGGATTGTAGTTTGGTGGGACTCCAGAGCTCTCTGACAGACCAGGTTGAACACCTCACCAAACTGCAAATCTCAGGATTCCACCAGATGGAGCCATGACAGCTAAAGTGGTGTCAAACTACTTTATTTCTACAATGTGGCTACATCCTCAGACAGTCACTAGGTTTTCTTTGGAAAAGAGAGAAGAAAACTCTGATGAACCACTCTGAGGCACAGAAAATGACCATCCTCACTGTCAGTCTTCCATCATTTCAAGTCCCCAAAGCACATTTCCTACCAATCCCTTTTCTCTTTCCACCTCTTCTCTTCAGGTATTAAGAGTTTTCTTGGTAAAACAGCCTTCGTGTATCTTCCTTCCAGAGCCTGGAAACATTATTTTTTGGATGACAACAACCAGAATTCCCCAGTTAACATGGCCAGCACCTGTGCTGGTTGAAAGATTGTAGCAGTTGTGATGCAAAAAGTAAAATTTCCAAATTCTGTCTGCTTCAGACTGGTGCCTTAGTTATGGTGTTTTTGCTTCATTTCATTGAGGATCACAACAAACTTGGACCTCATTTGTTACCCTAAAATAATATTCCAGCTGGCATCACTTCAAAAGGCACTGATATGCAGCCCTTTTACAGTACACAACTATAATACCATGATTCC
Source organism: Phrynosoma blainvillii (assembly GCA_026167975.1). Classification (NCBI taxonomy): domain Eukaryota; kingdom Metazoa; phylum Chordata; class Lepidosauria; order Squamata; family Phrynosomatidae; genus Phrynosoma; species Phrynosoma blainvillii. Next base: position 225,402,540 of record JANUYF010000003.1, on the reverse strand, counting down.
ACCTTAACTCAGATTTAACTGTGATTCCACTTGGATGCCACAGCTCCATCTGATGGAATCTTGGGATTTGCAGTTTAAGAAGGGAGACTTAAAATTATCAGCCAGGGAGCTCTCCAAACTACCAACCATAAGATTCCATAAGATGCAGACAAAGACAGTATAAGCAGAATCTATATCTGGTTAGAGTGAAAGACTCATATCTTCATATCTTATTATGCTTCAGCTTGAAGGTATTCACCACAGTTTTTTTTTTATTTGTTTAGAATGAGCAAAGGAATTCCTATTTCGCAATATTAATCTGTCATACAGTTTGTGTGATGAAAAATGGATCAACGATGTCCAGGTATGTTAACCTGAAGTTCTTGGTAGGATTTTAAAAAATAAATGGTGGTGCTAATGATGATGATGATGATGATGAAAAGGAAAAGCTGGAGAAGGGCAAGTTTCAGATGTTGATGTTCATCTTACTCCTCAGTCACATCATGCACTATTTTTTAAAAAAAAATTGCTAAGACTTCTCCCTAAACTTTGGATGAAACAGAACTGTGAGTTGTTTATAATGGTATATTTCAGTAAGTCTCTCAAGAGAAAGCCCCAATTGGTTGAGGAGAGAAACACATTTTTCCCTAACTGCATTCTCCTTCTGGTCTCCATAGCCTCTTCCTGGATTGATCATGCAGGCTTTTAATTATTCTGCTTTTCTTCGAAGTGAATCATGAAATTTTAATGTCTGCTGTTTTAATTTAGAACACAAAAATCCCTAAATAAAAGAAAGAACAGTGTGAATGAGCATCTAGGCCTGCCTGTCCTCCCGCCTCCTTTCCCCACACAAAGCAAGTAAGAACTTAATGTTTCTTTTTTAAAACTTTGGCTTTTTGATATGAAACAGAATTTCCAAGCCTTTGTTTTCCAGAGGTTCTTGGGAGATCCATCCCTTTCCTGTTGTCTTGTTGAAAAGTTACCATAGAAACCTAACATCAAAGGCACATATATGGGGAGAAGAAATTTGTACCCCTACCCCCTCCAAAAAAATGAAACTAGCCCTCATTCCTATTGTCAGAGATGCTGTACAGATTGACTGCTGAACACACATGCATACAGAATGACTGTTGAATATATGCTGAATATATATACCTCTGTGTGAAAAATTATACTTTCAAAGTATAAAACTATCTGTTTTCCTACTGACTACTCAGAAACTGAACATCTGTGGCTAGCTGCTGGATCCAGAATCAGGAAATAGGTGGAGAAAGGAAGGAACAAATTATTTTTCTCTACATTTAGTCTTCCTTGTTTGTTCTGATCAGCTCATGTTTGGCTGCTCATTTTTGCTTGGAAGAATGGGTAAGAACACACACAGAGAAAGAGAATATCCAATTTGAGGAGGATCTGACTAAAGTGGTTTCTGGTAGACCACCCCACTCTTTCCTGTGATAGATCCTGACAAGCGTACCTGCAGGTGGGGTGTGGACCAGCTACAAACAATGATCCATGTAGTACAGTTCGCCCTGTGTATCCAAGGAGTCTCTATCCATGGATTCAACCATCAATGGCTAGAAAATATTTTAAATATATATAAATGCAAAAAATAAAAAACAAATCTTGATTTAGTCATTTTATATAAGGGACACCATTTTACTACACCATTGTATTTAATGGGACTTGAGCATCCATGGATTTAGTATCCACGGGAAATCCTGGAACCAAACCCCAGTGGATACCAAGGGCCCAATGTACTTTAATCAAACAAGGTCTATCCACAATTTTAAATTCCCATCATGCCCCTAATATAGAAATACTGGGAGGCATATGGGAAATTAAAAAGGTGGCCTTGAGTGGCCCTGCAGCAATGGATGCCACTGTAACTTCTCACCATGATTTGGGCCCTTATCACATGGGGTCTGAAGCAGAGCTAATCCAAAGGGCATCCACAGCTAATACATATTATTCCCCCGTGTTTACACATGACGCTGCCCCAGAACACGGAGCTAATCCGTATTGTTCCCCCGTGTCTACACACGACGCTGCCCCAGAACACGGAGCTAATCCGTATTGTTCCCCGTGTCTACACACGACGCTGCCCCAGAACTCGGCAGAATACGGAGCTAATCCGTCAGGAGCAGGGAGATTTTGACATTCGGTTTGTAGAGGATGTACCTAGGGAGCCTTCGCATTCATTGCGAATTGGTGGGCAAGGCGAAAATCCCAGCGAGGGGAAGGGATTGCCTTGGCAAAAGGCAAACCGGATTGGAAAGAAGAGGAGGAGAGGAAGAGGGAAGAGGGAGGCGATCTCTCTCTCTCCATGGGCTGCCTTCCCTTCTCCAGTCCTCCAGCCCTCCTCCTCCTCCCCGGTTCCCATGGCTGCCTTTCCTCCCGGCTTTTTGTGACGGGAGAGAAGGGAGCCTTGGTATTAATTGCGAAATGGCCAAAAGGGCGATATTCCCTCCGTTTCGCTATGGAACCGAATTTATTCCTACTTCTGTTTTTCTTCGCTTTTTCTTTGCTTCGTGGCCAGCGTTTGATAAGGTCCTTGGAGTGGCACTAAATTGGGAACTCTGTGAGAATGGCTGATTCAAGTGGGCAACATGACAAAAAAAATGAAAATTATTATCCAAAGACAAGCATTGCCTTGATGCTATTGTCACAGCAGCCTTTCAAGAATTCACACTGGACCTGAAATAAGAGTAGCTGAGTGGAGAAAGAGGGAGGGGGGACTATAGAAGAAAGGAGTGAATTGGATCATTGTTTGCCCCTCTTCAACCTCCTTTCTGCTCTCACCTAACTCCACTAAGGCAGTGCTCCTCAGTCTTTCGTCATCCGATGCTCTGGATTTCAACTCACAGAAATCTTAGCCAGCATGGAAAATGGTGATGAATTCTGGGAGTTGAAGTCCCTACCCATTTGAAGCAGCAAAGTTTGAGAACTACTGCACTGAGGTTCATATTCATGCCAGTCCACCTTGAAATTTGGGAAGGGAGGAAAAAAGAGAAACCCTTCCACATAAGTCATAGTTGAATATTGTCGTAGTAAAGGGGGGGGGGTATAATGGGGGGGAATACTCCAAACCAGAGATTAGGAAAACTACTTTTTGAATGCCTACTTTAGAGGAAAACCTCTAAAAATGAGACTGTCAAACTGGCCTGCTTACTGAGGCTTTCAGAGAGTTGTAGTCCAAAAAAGTATCTTTGCCAATCACTGTAGTCCCTTCTCTAGCCAGACGTTCAGTGCCAACTGCACCAAAACAACAAGGTTAAAACTCTTGGAGGTGAGATCTAAGGGCCTTCATTTAGACTGCAACAGTAGCAATATCCATGCCACTATGATGCTTACAAGTAGGTCATGAAGACACAACCTTCCCCTGTTCTTTCTCCCTACCATTTTTTATTCACAGGTTTGCTGCCCCTGTGCATAGGGATTCTATTTAGTGATCATAAATAATAGGCATTAATCAACTGATCCTCCATGAAATTGTCTAATCCTTTTTAAAATCCATCTGAGCTGGGATTTTATAGGTCCCTGGGCATAAGAACACTATTGCCCACATCAATCCTACTCAAAGAAAGAGCATAAGTGCCTGTCATTCCACACAGCTGATCTGGGCTGCCAGAATGCCTCTGTTTCAAACGTTGACTCGGAAACATTGATCTCCCAATGTTTCTTGTCTCCTGCTAGTGATGAAAGGGAACCTTATGTCTTTCAAGAGCTATTATATTCAGAATTTGCTTATATATATATATAATATCCAGGACATTCACAGCTGAAAATTCATTTGGCAATAGGTTATAGATGCTAGATTTTGGCAAAGTTATGTTTTGGGGCAGTGAGTGTGGTGGCTTAAAGAGTGTGGGAGTTGTAGGTCAAAAAAGTAGTTTTGCCAATCCTTGGTGATAGTTGCAGCCTGAAAATCATGTCAAAACTTTACAAGGATATTTACTACATTGCTATGATGGTACCATTGGTGTCAGGACACATGTTATTATCATGTATCTGTGTATCTTTGTTCAGAGAGTAAGTGCTTCTGGAACACAAATGACTGATGCCTTACAGCTTTAGCTTTCTTCTTCTGGAAGACAGATTAGGTCTGTCCAGCAGAGCTGGCAAAAAAAAAAACTAATATGTTTTTCCCCAAATTCTAAAGAGCACAGCAGACGCTTTAGAATCATTTGGTCTAGGTGGTGGAGCACCCCTATAAGCTACTTTGTCATGCAAAATCAGTTCAGAGCTTTTATTAACAAAGAGCACACCTCCACTGCTGAAAAATGCAATTTGACAACACTTTAACTGCCGTGGCTCTATGCTATAGAATTCTGGGATTTGTAGTTTGTTGTGGCACCAGAGCTTTCTAACAGAGAAGGCTAAATATCTCACAAAGCTGCAGCTCCCACAATTCTTTAGCATTGAGCCATGGCAATTAAAGTAACATCAAGCTGCTTTACTTCTGCTATGCTGATGCAACCAGGGTAAAGAAAGGCTAAATAAGCACACTTGCAGAGCACCAAACACATGTCTCTACCAGTGTATTTACACCATCATTGGGAAGAGTGGAGGCGGCTCCTTCACTACTGCTTCCTCTTCAGCTGTGCAACAGAAACCATTTATTAATTTAGTCAGTCAGTCAGTCAGTCAGTCATTGCATTTATACCCCTCCCTTCAGCCAAAATGACTCCCAAGGCAAAGGGCTGGCCTGGGGTTGGACTCTGCCCTGATGACACCATCACAGCGTATGCACGATCACACGCTGTACAGCATCAGGGCGCCCTGTTGGCTCACTGTGTAGAGACATTGCGCCAAAGGGGTGCAAAAGAGACACTGCAGCGGTGATAAGGACAGCTTTTTGCTGCCCCAAAAAGTAGTGGCATTTGCCAGCTCTTTTTGGAGCGGCAAAAAGCCAGATCATGGCCGCAACGTGTGGTTGCCATGGCCCCGATCCAACAATCGCAGGGGCAGCACGAGCTGCCCCTTATGCATCAGCCCACAGTTGTCTGCCCTCAGATTTACAATTCAAATAAGACATGATACATAAGGAAAGGGGGATGGCAGTAGGGAAGGAGGATTAAGTCGAGCAGATGCTGCCTGTTCTTTTCTCTCTCTCTTTCTCTCTCTCTCTCTCTCACTCACTCACTCTCAGAGGCCACTGAAATGGCAGTTAGAACATGGAAGGAGGGACTTTCACCAGCTGCTGGTCAAAGAAAATGACAGCCACAGCAGAGTCCTGGATATAGCTGGCAGCAGAATTTATTCTGGCCAGAAAGTGGGTTGTTCTGGATCATAGGACTATCCTCTGGTCCTTGCTTGGCTGCAAGAGCTCTTGCACACCCAAAGTAAATGGAGCAGCCTCTGCTTAGTGTAAGGCTGCTTCCTCTTCCCTGGCTGCATAAGAGCAACTGGAACACATCCTGGCAAACTTCTGCAGCTGAGAAGTGGCTTGGGGACAGACTGTGACATAGATACACCACACTGCTGTTGTGTAACCAGGAGGAGGTGATTTGCACAAACGGGTACAGTTTACCTTCTTCTGTTACAACCAGAGCTAATACCAGCTTATGTCACCCACAGAATCATGGTCAAAGTGGTATTTTATTAGTAAGACTTCCCAGATATGGGAGAGGGATGAAAGGTGATGTCTGTTAACTCTTGTGATGTGTTGGGTGTTTAAATATTTAAATCTAAGAATGATAACAGCCAAATGATGGGTACCCAAATGAGAGATTTTGTGCTTGTACTGTTGTCTGTAATGTATATATTGACAAAAATGCAATTGGTTAAAGACATATTGTGAGCCAGCATGGTTTAGTGGTTTGAGCATTGGACTAGGACTAGGACTAGGACAAGGACTATGCAAGAGCAGGGTTCAAATCCCTGCTTCACCATGGAAGCCCACTGGGTGGCCTTATGCAAGTCCCACTCTTAATTTCTGAAGAAGGCAATATTAAATCCCCTCTGAGCAAATCTTGCCAAAAAAAAATGATAGCTTTACCTTAGGGTTACCATAAGTTAAAAATGATTTGAAAGCACAAACAGCAACAATAACAATTTCATACTGGTATGTAAGATACTAGAAAAGAAATGGTGGTGGTGGTGGTGGTGGTGATATTTATTTATGTATTTATACACACCTCTCCCCATGGATCCTGGCACCACAATATTGCATCTGTACATGATTTACACCTGAGGTGTTTAAAAAGCAAGTTCAATAAAAAGGTTAATTCACTAGTGCATAAACACTTGATCCTGTGATGATCCCATTAACCTTTTCAAATTGTGAAGGGCTGGGATTCAGATACAGCAGAATGCAGAACTTTTAAAACTGCGGTGCTTTCAGAACTGTCTAACAATTTCTAGTTCATTACTGAAGCAGAAACACAACAGAGACAAATATTATCCTATTTCCCTCATTTCTGTTCTATCCGCTGAGGGTACTCTATATAAAGTAGTACTGCAATTAGCTACTCCATAGAAGTCTGAGACGGTGGGACATGTCATTCAACTGCAGTAGACAGTTGGAGATGATGATGCCTTTGGGAGAAAAGAAGAATAGGCTTTGTTTCCACCTTTTTATTCATCAGTGAATGTCAGCTCATATTTCTGGCCTGTGCCTTTCATTTGAGGACTTCAGTGGTGATTAATTAACAAACATTAAACAAAACTGCTTCAGTCCTCCCTCTGCATCAGTAAATGATTTCTCACCTCCCCTGAGATAATGAAAAAGTTACTCAATATGCTTTGCAAATTTAACATAGTAGTAGCCACATGGAATCACAGTGCCTCCAGAGTTAGGCCCTTGAATATTCTCCCACTGTGTTAGCCATTCAGACCAAGAGGCACCTCGTATAGTTCTTACCAGTTTCAATTGTACATTTGTTTGTTTTGTTGTTGTGTGCCTTTGAGTCATTTTAATTCATGGCAACCCTATGATGAACTTAGCATGGTTTTCTTCACAGAATTTTTTTCAGAGGGGGCTTCCCACTACTTTCCTCTGAGGCTGAGCGTGGCTTGCCCAAAGTCACCCAGTGGGTTTCCATGGCTAAACAATAGCAATAGCAATAGCATTTACATTTCTATACTGCTTCATACTGAACTAAGCAGTCTCTAAGCAATTTACAAGGTGTAAGCCAATTGCCCCCAACAAGCTGGGTACTCATTTTACTGACCTACGAAAGGATGGAAGGCTGAGTCGACCTTGGAGCCCTCCAAAATCGAACTTAACAATGTTGTGAACTTACAACTTTATGACTGCAGTACTAGCATTTAACCACTGTGCCACCAGGGCTTCAAACCTTGGTCTTCCAGTGTCATAGTCCAAAAGACCACTATACCAGTAGCATAAGGTGGGGGGGGGCAGACTGCACCGGTTGACACCCCAAAAAGGGGGGGGGGGTGACACCAGCTTGGTTCCCTGAACGCTGAGCATGCTTTTTTTTTTTTTTTTTTTTTTGCACAGGGCCCTTTTGGGGTCACCTGGGGCCTCCAAAGCCCATGCAGGGCCTTTTCTGGGCCTCCCGGGATTTTTCTGGTGGCCTCCCACCCTGGAAACCCCACGGGAAGTCCAGGTCTAGAAGCCCTGGCCCCCACACCAGGTGTCACCTAGTGCAGGAATGCCACTGCACTACACCATAAATCTTCTTAATTTTTTTTGCTTTGGGGGGAATTATGTGATAACAAATTATCATGAGCCATGCTTCAGTAGCACCAGTGTGGGAGGCAGAGAATTAGAGTCTGTCACTCTTTGTACTCCATCTGTACTCACAGAACCTCACCTTGGAAAGCTGTTTAAAATATTCACTTAGGGATGTTTAAGGTGTGCTGATTTTCCCTTGTCCATTTCCTTCAGTCTAGAAGTTTTTACAATGTTCCCACCATATTTGCAGGCTAGCCATCTGCAAATTGCAGCATCCCCATATTAGACAATGGCACCACTCACCCGTGGGCACACATGCACTGTTGCCCATTGACTAATAAGGGCTTGAGCTGCCACAGTTTTCCCCATCTGCAGGAGGGGACCAGACCCCCACAGACTGGAGGGGCCCACTGTATGTACAGTAAATTACATATTGTTGCCCAGGGCCAATCCTAACATTAAGGAGAGTGAAATGGCAGACTTAGGCAGCAGATGCTAAGGGGGCAGCAGTAACATTCTCCCAACTTTTTCTTCTGGATATCTCAGCCATTCCTCTGTTGGATGACTGAGCTTTCTATCCTACATACTCTATCCTATCCATCACCATAATAAAATAGTCTGCTATCTCAAGTGTGATGGATATTTATTATTGATTATTAATTTTATTTTACTAGCCTGTAACCTGTTTCAGGTACAATTCTCTTGCTATTCCAGTCAGTCCGGGACATCTGGTGGCAAAATGTATTGAGCCTGCCCTGTAGTTTCCTATTTCAATGGGAACAACAGGGCAAGAAGTCATTAATTAGGGCAGTGATGGAGAACCTTTTAGGCCAAGTGCCCAAACTAAAAGGCCTTCCAGCACTAGGTGTTACCCGGTCCTAGGGACAGGACTTTCGCCCTCCAGGGGCTGGATTTCTGGGGCAGGATTTCTTTCCCCTGCCCTCCCGAGCCTTTAGGTGCATTTCCAGAGACAGCTGAAGGCCCGGGGGGGGGGGGGGGAGGGGGGAGGCAAAGGGGAAAGAAGAGGAAAAGGTGTGTGCCTGTTCCTCCTCCTCCCTGTACACCATGTGCTGGGGGAAATGGCTTTGCATGCCATTTCTAGCACATGCACCATAGGTTCATCATCACAGAATTAGTGCAACCTCCTGACATATGTTGATGTGACCAAAAGCATTAAAACATGACCACAGATTTCAATTGATGTGCTCATGATACAGATACTGGCCAAAATCCTATAGCAGCTGCATAGTTAAATACACAGTCAGCCCTCAACTTTTTTGGAGGTTAGGGGTGCAGGATCCTCATGAAAGTGGAAAAATCACAAATATAGGATGTTTTGTTTGAGTTTTTTTACCTGAGAGAAGACTTCTCTAGGCATTTCTATGTCCTCCAGTGTGGTTCTATAGTGAACTTTTGCCAGAAGTTGATCATAGAATCATGCTAGATGACCCAGAAATGCCCAGAGAGAACATATTTTTTTCAGCCATAGATAAGGCGGCAGCAGAGAAGATCACAAATACAGTAATCCATGAATAATCAAATCTGAAAATGCTTAACCCACAAATATGGAGGGACAACTGTACCTAACTAACATCTCCTGGCCCAACCTCTCCCCCCCCCCATTAAACCTGATGGAAATATAACTCATTCATGCCCCAGTCACTGGCAAAGTGGACCTCCTTTTCCCTATGCAGCTGATGCTTGGTAAAGTAGGGTGGGAGCTATGATCGTGGGAATAGTGACACACTCATGTCTAAGTAGTGATAGTGAATATGGAACAGTTACCTAGATTTACTCATTCACAATTGTTTCATATTCATGATTTCTACTTGGCTACAATTTTGAGACTATGGCCATGATCAGAACACCACACACCCACATATATACACATACACACAAAACACAACCTATTTATTGGGCTTCAGTTGCATGGGAAAAAGGAAGTCCATCCTACTGATGAATGAAACACAAGTGAATTACATTTCCACCAGGGTTGGTGGGGATCAGGCCAGGAGTTGACAGCAGCAGGGTGCAGGCCACACTGGATGACACCCTAGAAGGGGAGGTGACACCTGACTGGCTCCCCACCCCCTGAGGGCACTGCTTCAACCCATATGGGACATCCTGGGACCTGCGTGAGAGCTCTTGGAGCTTGCATGGGCATTCTTGGGGCCTGCGTGGGAGCCCCTCAGGTCTGCACAGGAGCTCCTGACACCAATTTGTCCCCCAGCCCCCCACTCACCAGGAGTGGCAAGAAGAGGATGCTGACCACCACCTCCCTCCACCTCCCACCCAAGGGCACCAGCACCTTCCTCCTCCTCCTTAGAGGAGAATGGGGCTGCGGTATGGAACCAATGAATCTGAGCTGGGGACACCCTTCCTAGTCTCCCTCCACACCCTGATGATGGGTCCTAGGTGGGCAGGCAGGCGATCCTTCATTCCCTCCATTTGTGGGCCAAGGCAATGGGCAGAGAGGGTGGGACATGCCTGCCTGCCCCAACACCAGGCTTACCCCGCCTTGCCTGTCCTGTCCTGTCCTTTCATCAGGGCAGCTTCCTTCCTTGTCTGGGGTGCATTGGGGGAAGATGGGCATCTGCTCTGCCATGGACCTCCACTAGCTCCTCCTCTTCCTCCTCCTTGTGGAAGGCAGGTGAACCCCCTGGGTGGCAATTGGATTCTTCCCAGACCCCTCCCCACATTTTTGCTTTTTCAATACCTCCCTCTTGACCCCCGCCCTGCCAGGGGACTCCAGAGGAGGAGGAGGAAGGTGCCAGTGCCCTTGGGTGGAAGGTGGGGGGAGGAGGAGGCCAGCAACCTCTTTGGGCCACTCCTGGTGAGGGGAGGGGTAAAGGATCACCCCTCCAGCTGGCCACTTGGTGCCTGGACCATCCTTTCTCCCAGGCAAGGTGACCAGAGGCATCCTAACTGCAAAGGAGTATAGGTCATCACAAAATGGAGGACATGACCAAAAGAAATCTAAACGCACTCATAGAAACATAAATTCCTGCTTCTTATCCCTGTTCAAAATGGATGACCTTTTAGGATTCCTCCTGCACAGGAGGCTGACATGGGGGATGTGTTTGGGAAAAGGAGCAAGGCTGATCACACCCTGCCCCCCATCAGCTCCTTGCTGCAGCTCCGTTCGCAGATGACAATGGGGCTATGGCAAGGAAGAGCGAGGGGTGCATGCTCAGCTTCCTTATGGAAGCCCCACCCACAGGAAGCCCCACACATCACACCAGGTGACACCAGAGGCAGGAACGCTGCTGGGAGTTGATACAGGATTCTGACCTATATTTTAGTGAACCTGGCCTATATTGAAGTTTTCGAAATAGAAAAATGTGTTGGGACTTTGTGAATATTTGTTTCTGTAACATTTGGTGTTTGGGTTTGGGTTTTGCTTTTTAAAGATATCCAAATGAAATTTCTTCTTCCCAGACTATTTTATGGCAATTCCTGTCACCACCTGTGACATTTTATTTCCACTCCTGAGTGGATCTCATATATTGGAACCCAAAAGTATCCTTCTTTTCTCCTCCTTTCTCCCTCTGGATTTTATTTATTTATTTATTTATTTATTGGTATAGTGCTATAGTACATGAGTACATCAGTGAAATGCCACTTTTGCATTCTAGCACTATAACTCATATGGAAAAAAAATAAGAAAAAAATAGAGAGCAGGAAATTTGCCCTTCAAACTATAGGACCACCACAGCAAATCATGCTCCCAGTGTTGTTTGAGTTTGTTTTTTTAAGAACCCTTTAGAAGGCTTCCAGTACAGATTTTTTAAAAAATTACTTTAACAAACACACCAAAATAAGGGAGTGCATGGGTGCAGGTGTGACAACAACTGCAAAACCTGGCATAACCCAAGGAGATATATTGTGAGAATTCATGCTTTTTAAGGACCAGTTTGGGAGAGCAATGTGTAATGGAAAAGTAAATGTCAGCATTTATTTGTTCCTACAAGTTCCCCAGTGCAGCAAGAGTGCTTTGGGAGAGAGGCAAATAATTTTTCCTATGAGAGTGTCTTTAGAAATATTGTATTTCATTTTTTGAAAGGGAATCTCCATAAAATGGTTTAAATTGTATAGGAAAGAAGGGATCATTGTCTCCACCCCAAATCTCAGGGGGAAAATGAATTTAATTTGCTATCACTTGGGGGGGGGTAGTTGTTTAAAACAACAACAACAACACAATTCTTGATGCTGCTAAAGTTTGAACATTCCAGCTGATTCAATTTTAATATTAAAGAAGCTTTTCCTCATTTCTTTGTGAAGTCAAATCCATCATTTCTCAAACATGACAATACACCAGATTAAAAGAAAATGATGACAAATGCAAGATAACTTAATTAAAACAACAAATCTTTTGACTGCTTCTACTGGGCAAGCCCATACTCCAACACTCTAGAAATGCTCTGTAAAACAATGGAAGGTGAAACCAGTACTGTTCCAAAAATGAGACTGTATTGTAAACCATGGGCCTGTGCTGCCCTGCTGTTGAACTTACCTTTCATAATAGTAAGCCCTCAGGGACAGGTGTCATACTTTAATGTGTTTGCAGAAGAACAAGCATATTGTGTCAGTAAGGCAATAGGTCTATAAAACAGTTTTCAGATGAAATTGAATAGTCCCTTGTCTTGAGTATCCACTGCTACAGAACAATGCTGGGGAACATTTATATGTATTCCTCCAGTTGTTGGACAACAACCCCATCAATCATTCCAGCTGGCATGGCCAGTGGTTGGGGCTGATAGAACTTTAGTACAATGACATGCGGAAGGGCACATATTTTTAATCCCTAATATAGAAAGTATGCCCATAGCACAGCTAATGCTGTTCTATACCATGCTAGCTCTATGCTTCTGCCTCATAATTTTTGAGCTAAACTGGGTGCACAGGAATCTCATTCCATGGGTAGTGTCAAAGAGTATATTTGCTTTTGGAGTATGTCTGTCCTATACTCACCATAGCCAGCAGCATGGAAACGCAAGGGAAGAAGTGGAAGCAATTTGAAATGGAGTGAACCTTGACTTACAAAACCATCACAATAAAAGACATATTTGCACATTTTCACAATGTAGGAAAGATGTGGCCTTTCAAGGCTGCTCTAAACCAAGGGCTGCTCTAAACCCACCACCACTACTCAGTTCTACCCCTACCTTCAACAATAGGAAAATATTGGTATTTATAGTAGCAGAGTATAGCAGTTTGAAATGAGTGTCACTAGGGTTGTGGTGAGTGTGGGCCACACCGGATGACACCCTAAGTGGAGTAATACCACAGCTCCCCAAACATCGAAGGTCTGGGGTGAGGTGCAGCTCAGTGGGTGGAGAAGGGAGGCCTCATTCACAGTCATCATCAGCAAGCAAGAATAGTGTCTCCTCTGTCCACTGAGCCTTGGTGGCCATGGACTCCTCCCTTCCTCCATCTTCCTTTCCCATCCAACCAGCAGCAGACAGGCAATAGCAGTAGTGGCATTAATGGCAGAAACACGGAATTGACTTGACCACTGCCCCTGCTGCTGCTACTCCTGTCCTTTTCCCACTTGAGCAGCAGCAGATGGGCAATCACTGCTGCCTCAAAGAGACAGGCAATCACAATTTCTGCAGTGGCAGCAGCAAAAACATGGAGTTGGCCCCTGCCACTGATGATAGCTCATCTCTTTGGGGGTCGCTGGTGCCCCAAACAGGTGGGCAGTAGCAGCAACAGTGGCAGCAGAAGGTTGGGTTTTAAAAAATGATCCCCACTGGGTGTCAAATATTTTAGGTACGACACTGCATCTGAGCCTGTGGGAAGTGAAAGAAAAGAAATACACTGGAAGCAAATAAGGTAACATGACAAATAACATGGCAAACCATTAAACATGGCAAATCACAACAAACACCTCAAAAAGAGCATTGCTAGACTCTAGTGGCAGGCCCCCAGTAACAGAACCTAGTAAAAGATCCCAGTTTTAAGCAATACTTGCTGCAATTTTCTCTTCTACACAAATATTAAAGGTACAGGAGATATTTCCATTTTTCAATATGGCAACCCTTTTCAGGGGATTGGTGTAGGATTCAGGGGTAAACAAAAATGGGTCCCTGAGTTGCACTTTCCCCACCCCCACTTTATGCCCTATCTCATCAAATGCTTTTTAAAAAGCATTCTTCTTCTATATGAGAAAAGGTGACTCTTGCTACTTTGGGTAAATTTCCGCAGTGAAAAAATCTTGCTTTCAGTACAGAAATCAAGCCAAATGATACTCCCCCTCCATACTTTCAAGTTCAATTTCCAAAAAAAGGGGGAATGTTCTCAGCTTTCGAAACAAATCCAAAGGATTGTTTCAGAGAACATATTAACCCTAATTTGTGGTAGTTAACTGCTGCTCCTGCCTCTTACATCATTACAAAAGGCTCTTACTACTGCAGAGAGGATGAACCATTTAAATCTGAATTGTTTTCTTATATACTGTAGTATTCATGGCACAGGATGTGCACTTGGCTAATTGCACATTTCATAAAATAGATTCAGAAAATCTTCACTACAATGCCAAACTTTACAACCAAAAGAACCCAGTCCTGCAATTATGAATTATGCAGATACCAATAGCTTTGTACAAAATATTGCATTTGCAAACTTTTAATTTTGGTTGCCAGCTTGTAGAAGTACATGCAGAGTTAGAAGTTTCATGTACTACACAGTTCCAAAAAGAGGTTTTATTTCCCTCCTAAGATTCATTTCTGTAAAACACCATGTGGCACATATCTGAACATGCCAGAAATAACTGTTGTAATTTAAACATGGCAAAATGAATGGGCAACCTATCTCCCAAGGCTCACTAGCTTTATTATTGTTTATTCATTTTGTGTGATAGTTTGCAATGGATAATTAGTGTAAATTAGCAAGGTTCTACACTATTAAACATGGCTTGTTCACAGTTTTTATTGGAAAAAAGAACAACTAAATTGGAAAATGAATGGGATAAAATATACCTCAAAATTGGCTAGAACCCAAAAGTCACATGATTAAGTTTCATAGGATCAAAGGAATATGGGATGTAGACTTTTGGGACATGAAGTAGGCACAAAACCACAAGGACTTTCTAGGTCAAACATACACTTTGAGGATGTAGGCCAGGTGATATGAAGGGTGGGTTGGGGAACCACACCTGACATCATGAGATCTGCTACCTAAGTACTCTTTGGAGCTTTTCAAGCCTGTGTTCTGACTGGAGACTCGTCTTTGTTCTCTCCTTGCCTTCCCTGTGTGGGGAAGCCTATGGATGAGCATCCAACAATCTGCTAGTGTAGAGTTTGTATTGTTAGGCCTTTGCTACACTGCAAGCATTCCTTCTCTCAGTGCTCAAGCAATTGCTGCTATTTTCTCCCTCTTCTTATATACAAAGAAATGTGTCCTTTGCAGCTGCTAAACCAGCTGCTGCCATCTTGGTGGGTGTTTTTTTCAACTTTGTCTCCATTTCTGTTTTCTTCCATTCAAGCTAGTAGAAGAGTGACCAGTGGCTGCTGGGGCTTCCATATCAGTGGGTCAGTGGTACATCCAATTGGGGATTTAGGGGGGAAGCAGACGGTGCTTTGTGCTGTCTTTGAGGCAAGGAAGGGGAGGGGCAGCCTCACGCTGGGCACCCCAACCCCTTCCCGAACACATGCGCATGACCGGCACTCCGATGACGTACTTCTACCGCAGTGTCCGCACACGCTGTGACAGAAGAGACACCGAAGGTGCGCCCAAGGCCTCTTGTGGCGCACCTTCGGCATCTTGCGGAAGGAGCACTATTTTAGCACTCCTTCCAGGGCCTGAGAAGCTGCGGATTGGGGCCGAGGAGTGCGGCTACCTCGGCCCCAATTCGCAGCTTCCCAGGGTGGCCCGTGGCCGCCCGTCTGCTTGGGCCCTTAGTTTATATTTCAGAGCAGTTATCCTGAACTCTGTCCCTGAAACAGGTTAAGCACTGGGGTCACTCTTTTCATAAAATACAGAGTGGATGTACCATCCCGCTGACAGGAGAACAACTAGTTACTAGTGGCACTGACTACTTTCATTTTGTCTCTCCACCACCATTTTCCCCTTCTTTCCCTCCCCCATACTTGAAAAAGTGACTAGAGCCATGTTCTTCTCCCCCTCCCCTTTGATAGAAATGTTTTCCTTCTCTTCCACTACTGTGCCCCATCACCAATGATAGTAAATTCATCCATCATGGCCCTTCTCACCCTCTTATGGCACCTCTTTTCTTTCCTTGCCACTCCAGCTGGATCTTGCTATGATTTCTGTTTTGTTTTGTTTTAATTATTTTTATTAAACAAACACAAATACATTATATATGTATACACACACACACACACACACACACATACACAATACAATACAGTACAATATAAACCATACATGTAAAACTACTGACATTCCCTTCACTTACTAATTGTTATCACCCTTTTTTCTGTGATATTTCCTTAAAAGCATAGTATATAATTTGCTACTACTTAATAAGTAAGTTCAAATTACTTAACAAGATCTAAAGTTGCTATATCTTCCCATGTATGTTCATAAAAGAAATACAGTCACCCCTCCGTTTTCACAGGGGATCCATTCCGGACCTACCCACGAAAATGGAAAATCGCCAATATTCAAGACCCATTGCCTTGAATGGTGGTGTGCACCTGCAGGCGCATGTGGGTACATGCCATGGGTGCCCCTCCCCATTTTGTCCCCTTCCATTTGCCATCCACAAATGAGTGAGGGACGTAGACTCCAAGTCTGCAAAAAAGGAGGGGTGGCTGTAAACAGCTCCCAATCTTAAAGTTCATCAAAGATTTATCCTTTACCAAAGTTATCAATTTGTCCATCTCAGCAAGGTCAACAATCTTCACCAGTCTTCATAAGTGGGTGTAAATGCTTCTTTCCATCTCTGAGCATATTCAATTCTTGCAGCAGTAATCATATATTGCAAGGATATTCCATGATTTTCTCCAATTGCTCATTCAACATTCTGCTCTTGCTATGCCTTTTGAAGCAGACCCCCTGACATTTGATTTCTTGTGTCTCTATAGTTCTTTGCCGTCTGATTTAGGAAATACAGACAGTCTTCCACCAAATGTACTGAAACCTTGGAGAACTCTGCAAGGAGGCCATTGCTGGTGCTGTTCCCACTGGAACACCTCTTGTATTTGAGGTTGAATGGAACAGCAAGATAGATAATCCGAGGAGAACAAATACTGACTTAATAAACCACAGTTAAGGAAAAAATTAAGTCAACACTAACTTCCTGAACTAGGTTGAAGAGAAAAATAGTAAGACTAGCTGTGCCTGCAAACTTTGTTGAATAGATCTCACTTACAAGCAGACATGTGACAAGCTTCTTCTTCATTTGCATAGGAACATTAATAATATTATGCTATATTAACTACTGGTAAGGAATTACCTTTCTAATTCCACCTGCAACTGACTGTGGAAAAGCAACACTTTAGCCATGCTAAAATGTTCTACTATGGAAACAACTTTTATTCAATATGTGAGTTTGGAAGGTGCAAAAATAAAAATAAATAAAGAAACAAGGCTGTCTGTTAAGGAACACTGACATTTCTTTTGAGAGAAATTCCAGTCCCTACTACAGCAAATGATTTCATAAAAACTCTCTGAAACCTATTTATAAGACTTAAATGGAGAAGAAATAAAACCTCAAGGGGGTTGTTCCTCCCTGCCTCCATTCCTCTTTTATAGATTCTGTAATAAATGTTTCTCTGGGGCAAACAGCACCAAAATGTTATTTCGTGTCAGTGGGAAACTTATGTTTATAGGGTGCTAGCTGATTACACTATATCAGAACTAGTATGGTATCATGATATGAGTGCTAGGAGATTATTGCACATCTTAAAACCATCACTTACGTCTCTTGAATTGAAGTCTAATTTGGGCTGCATTTGGGTCCTATTGCATGGCTTTTGTTGCTAAATCTGCCATCCGAGTCCAGCCCGGCTGGAGCATGGGGCCTTTAACATGCTTTGGTGGCCATTTTTCAAAGTCAGGAGCTTTCTGGTGCTGAGGAAGTTGAGTGCTGAGGGGGTTCCTGTCCTCTCCATGTACTGCCTGAAGCTCCATCCAAATTTACTTTAACACCCCAAAGCCACCTCATACAGGCATTCCATGCTTCAACATGTACCGGCAGGATTGAAAAAGCATCAGATAATCCTTCCCCAATCTGGATGCACAATGATTACAGAAACATGGAGCACCCACATGTATGCTAGTGCTGATGTCATCCTTGTATGTCTGCCTGTTGGGGGAAAATAGCCAGAATTTCTCTGATCCTGTCTGCTTATGTTAAAATAAAGAATGCTTTTATGAGACATCTTCATATCTTTAAAGAAAATTGGGAGTGTAATAGTGTAGCATGGTTCACGTGCAGATCTTTACGCTGTGCTATGCTGAGCGAATGTTAAATTGAGGCCCCTGTGTTTTACATCTGTTGTAACTAAGGTCAAACAATATGCCAAATGGTGATAGAATGTCTGCAAGGAATTGAGGTTTTTAAACAGAGGATGGATGGCCATCTGTTAGAGGTACTTTGTTTATTCCTGCATGACAGAGGGTTGGACTTGATAGTGCTTGAGGTCGTTTCCAACTCTATGATTCTATGCATTTTTCCACATGCCCAGCCACCCAAAATGCTTTGTTTTTTCTTTCTTGGCTGTGCTTTGACATATTATGTGGCTAGTTTGGTTTTACACAACTTCTGCTCCTTTTTTTATCCAAATCACCCTCACTGCTCTTTCTACAACCAGCCAACACAGAAGCCATTATGGCCATCCTATTAAACCTTGCCTGCTCTGACTCTGTGACAGCACAAGGATCCACTCGTATGATACCATGAAGCCCTATCCACTGGTCTCAGGCATAGGTCTTGAAATTGAGGTAATAGGAAGCTGTTGGCCTGGGGAAACCTAAAAAATGTAAAATGGGAGGAGACTAAAATCATACAAACCAGGTTTTAAAAGGAGCTGAGCTGGTTTCAAGTAGCTGGGATACTGCAAAGATAATCCCAAGGGATAGTGTACATTAAAGGTACACAAGCCCATGCATATGCACATGCATCAGTTCTGAAAGTCCAGCTTTCACTCAAAACAGAACCGTCTCCATCCTTCAGTAAAGTAAAATTTGGTAGAAAATACCAGTAGATAGAAATGGGATTGTTACTATATAAACAAAGCTGGCAGAGATGAGCCGTGGTTGTGGAATTTTAGGGTGGGGAATTCAGGCTTAGTTTTAGCAGCACCTCCAGCACAGCTACTCAGGGTTGTATGGGAGCTATCTAGCTTCTGAAACTATGCTGGGAATAATGTTCAACATCTGAATTGTTGCTGTGTGTCTTCACAAGGTTTTCTTGGCAAGATTTGTTCAGAGGGGGTTTGCCTTTGACTTCCTCTGAGACTGAGAGTGTGTGACTATATGATGTAATTCTTTGCTAAAGTCATTCTTGAAGAAAGCAATGTGTAGTTTTAGCAATTGTCATCCTGCGGTGAAAAATTCTTCAAAAACTAGACCATTTCCAAAGACTGTTGATAGTTTGGGGCTATAGTTTGCACATGGTCTTTTCACAGAAAACAGTATTTTTTACACAAATATTATTTTCTGAACATAAAATGATGTTTTCTGGTGGGGGGGGGGGGTTAGAATTAAAAAACACTTGCGAATACCAAATACATTCCAAAATAGGAAGAGTCTTGTCAGTCCAGGATTTTCCTCATCAAGTTTTCCTCACACTCAAGAAACACATACTTTTCAACCATTTTTGAATTTTTTAAATATTCTTTCCATTCCTACTGGAGAGCTCCAGTAGTAGCCACAACAGTTGTGGTAGATGCTCGTAAAACTAAATAGCTGCCCTCAAAACTAAGACTGTGTTGTCTGCCCCTTAATTCTGGAGCCACTTATCACCCTTGAGAGCCAAAGATCATTTTAGATAGTGTACTAGTCAAAGACCAACAGCAAGGTAAGCAGGAGCCTAATGTGATAGCTTGACCTAGTATTTGGATATTGAATTTCTATGGACAAAACAGACCAGCAATAAGCACCGGTTTGGGGGTGGCATGGCGGTATGGTGGTGTGGCATTTGGACGATGCATGCACTGATGCCACTCCCAAGCTGGCATCCCACCACTCACCTGACCAGATGGCGGGGCAGCATTGCAGCACTCCGGCAGCACAGCATTTATACACCGCACACAGCCAGAGCTTTAAAAAAATGCCATGGCAAAGGCACCCTTATCCCAGCTCAAAAAGGAGCGGCTTTCTGCTGCTTCTTTTTGAGTCAGGAAACAGCCAGATTGGGGGCGTGGTGTGCCATGGCCCCAATCTGGCAGTCAAAGGGGTGACCGCAAGCCACTCCTACAGGGCGGTCTGTTTCGCCTCTTAGTTAGTATCACAACTTGGGAGCAAAGAGTGATAATAAACAGGGATGGGAAAATTGCTCCTTGTAAGCCAAGCTGAGGCTCTGGTGTCTGTCTGTGTAGCAAAATAAGACTTCTGTTCTTAATCCATTCACTGGAGAACAGAGTACCCCAAAACCATAGAAGTGCCCCAGCCATGTTTATTTATTTATTTATTTATTTATTTATTGTAACTATTAATGTTCTGTCAGCTGCTTATACTATGTAGGTCAATATATCTGTCCCCCAGTAGCCCTAATGGTAGAGGAGGGATTCTGGAAGTTACAATCTAAAAATAACTTTTCCAAAAATTGTTTGTAGCCTACATCAGATGGCTTCCAGGACAGTGAGAGCAACAGTGAAATCTGCTTCTGAGTGGCTTTATTTCCATGTCTGAATGGACTGGAAATGACTAGATTTTCTTTTGAGATTTGTGTAGTAGACGTGGAGGGCACAGTGGTGAAATCTGGTGATGTCTTACAGCCCTAGGTCTTTTCAGGGGAGGACAAAGTTAGGGGGCTTTTCTTAGGCAACCCACCCCCCAGCCTGCATATCCAAACCTTACTATGAAAATGCTGGCACATTTTTGTAAGTCTTCTTGCCACTAAATACTGTGGTGTTTGTGTCATCCAAATGCTCCCAATGATAAATGACCATGGTAATAGAATTATTCATTGAAAGAATAGCAGGCTTTTTACAAAAGTGGGAAAGTCAGCGATGACACACATGATTAGTTAGTCTGTTTCCAAAAACAGCAAATTGTGCTCTATGGGACACATCCTGTCCTGCATTTGACAAGACATTAAATGCAAGTCACAACAGAAAGATTTATAGGGAGTGGAACTTCAAGACATAAGCACCCATGGAACACTTGTTCTGTGGCATCAGATAGCCACCAGTGGAGATGGATGATATCAGAAGAGATGAATTGGTGCAAAGGCATTAGGAAGCATTTTATCTTCACACTGGTGTTCTCTTACTTTTCAGTGGAATAATTCCAGAATTTCTATTTTAGAAGCAGACTCTGACCTAAGGAATGTGGATATACACCATTCCTGCATGGTGGACTAGATGATTCTGAGCATGGGAGGACAGAATACAGAAGAGTTTGGAAAAGTTACTTTGTGGAATTATAATTCCCCAAATCTAGCCAAGATAGCCAGTGGCAACCCTAACTGGGACATTTTGGGTTGTAGCCCCAAAAATTAACTTTTTTGAGTTCTCAAAAAAGATGTTCCAAGAAAAAAAAAACTTGTTTTTTTATGGGTCATGCACATTTCATAATCCATGCTACATGTCTAATCCTGAAGCCAATGTGGCATAATTGTTTGAGTGCTGGATTAGGATTCTGGGTCCAAATCCACTCTGAGCTGGTTATAGCATTGTACTAGACCTACTCCCCTCTAGGATATGGGATTTACTGTTTCAGCTGGCTATTCCTTTTCAGTTTGACCTTCCTCACAGGATTGTTGTGAGGATAAAGTGGAGATGAGAAGGGCCATGTGAACTGTTTTGGAAGATATAAATGTTACTAAATAATTAAATATTCTGAGGGAAGGAATTTATATAGAAGTTCTAACAGAGTGAATATGTATTGTTAGATTACTTTTTAAATTCTGTTTTTCTTCATGGAATATATGGTGACTTGCTTGGCTCTTCTCCATCTTCTTCCCCATCCTCTTCTTCCACAAACAGATCCATTATACTAGAAATATATGGCAGAACCCTGTATGGACTATGTAGCACTGTAACTACAGTATTATGTAGTGGAGTCTGGCCAGACCTCCCCCCAACCCCAAACCCCATTCCCCAGGATGCAGTCACTGATCAATGGTGGTCTGCTCCCCTGTCAATTCAGAAGTGGCTGCTAATGTTTCCACCTCCTCCCATGAGTGATCTCCAGTGCAGCAGACAGAAGAAGGATTCCTGTGACAAATCCCCATTGCTCCAGAGATCATGAATGTGAGAAGAGGTGGGAACATCTGGCAGCTGTTTCTCAATTGACAGGGGAATGAATCCCTAGTTGATCCCAGCAGCTGCTTACTGGTAAGTGGGGTTTAGGTGTCTTTCACAGTCCTTGCATAGTTCCTAAATTAGGGATTGTGGATACATAGCAGTTATGAATATGTAACTGTAGGTTACATATTCATAACTCCCCAAACATGTTTATACTGTATTAGAATATCTAAATGCCTAAATCCAATAGCTATTCCCTGGTGGAAGAGTCCCATTGAATCACTGATGGTAAGACAGCACTCACATAAGTTCCATTAATTCAGGGAACCAGTGGAAAAAATACACTGAAGTTATATTTATTGTTTCAATCTCCCCTTCCTCAAAGGATCTCAGAGCACATGATTCACCCCTACCACTATATCCTCTCAAGAACCCCAAGAGCTAGCTTAGGCTGAAGATTCAATGACTAACCAAAGATTGCCTGGACAACCTCATGGCTGAGTGGAGATTTGAACTGAGATCTCCAGAGTCTATAGGGCTCATTCCACCATTTGGTAGATTTAAAGATGGTTGGCTCAGGCAACAGAGATATGGTATCATGAAAAGGCAGCAGATTATTAATTGTGAGTTCATTCTTATTTTGCCTCGACTAGCAAGTCAGGAGAGAGGGATGTATTTTGTTCAAATGACTTGTGGACATTAACCACCTTCAGGAGCATTCTGTTAAAAGTTAGGTGTGCTTAAATCCCATGGGAACAAATTGAATTTTAGCATTTAGTTGCATAACCTAATTTTATTTATATCAGTAGAGGAGGGCAGGGAAAACAATAGTTAGTTGGATGACACCACAGAATATCTAATCAAACGATTGGGTATTTCTTTCGGTATTTCAGTGGAGAGAAAGGCAGGCCTACTCCATTGGGCCTAGCCAGAGTAAGAAGAAGAGCCCTCCCTCCAGTCCAGCTGCCATGGTCCAGGCCTCCAAGGGAAACTGATCCCCTTCCCCACCACCATTCTCTTCTCCTTTTGTGTTATGTCTTTTTAGATTGCAAGCCTGCAGGCAGGGAACTGTCTAATTTAACCATTTGTAAGCCACTCTGAGAGCCTTTGTGGCTGAAGAGCAGGGTATACATACTTCAAATAAATAAATAAATAAATAAATAAATAAATAAATAAATAAATATTTGTTTGTTTCAGTATATGCCCTGCCTTTCTTTGTTTTTCCACACCAAATAGAGTTCATATAAAGTGGATAAATAATATCAAGATAAAATGGCATCAGTAATGGATAGTGATAATGATGGTGGTGGTGATGGTGGTGGTGGTGCAGAGCTTGAAACTTTCACTTTTTTGGATTACGACTCCCATAACCCAGTGGCCTTGGTAGCTGAGCTTTCTGGGAGCCATAGTTCTAGGTGTTGTAGCCTGGAAAAGCAGCACTTTTTCCAGATTCTGTTTATAGCAATAGTCTGCATTGTAGTAAAAGCTGTAACCACCAATTAAAGTGGACATATGGCTAGTTCCACCAAAGGTATTTCATTGCTGATGACCTACACAAAACCCTCACCTTTATGATTTCCCAAGCCAGTGGTGCAGAGCCAAACAGAATTTGAAATATCCCTTCTGTTCATAGTTTGGAAAACTAATGTTTTTGGACTACAACTCCAGAATACCTAATGGCTGAAGGATTTATGGAGTTTTAGTCCAAAATAGTAACTTTTGGCAAGCACAGTTTCAGCAAGGGCAACCTTTCTTGCAGCCCTCTCTCCAAGTCCAGCCAGAGTTCCTAAAACAGCCAGATTCCCCCATTTTTTAGGCAAGAATTTATTACAAAAATCTCCAAAATGCTGCCAAGAACAGTGTTATGTTTCAAAATAACCGCCATAACCACTCCTCATATGCAAAATTTACTTAGATTAAAAGGTTTACTTAGGCCAAAAATCTGCCTGACTCCACCTGCCTAGGAAATGCAACCCAGAAGTGACTTTTCAACAGTTTTTTCAGCACCAAATTTCATGAGGGTGCAGAGGTGAAAACTGACCACTGTTCCCACTCAGGTTGTCAACTTGGGCTTTGCAAGGAGCTGTTCAACATTCAGGGGTAGGCAAACTGTCCCCTTTAAGGGCCAAGGCACAGTGGAAAATGCCCAAGCTCTGCTTTTTTTATTTTCCTTCTGAGGGCTTCATTGATAGCAGTTTGTAGCTGCATGTGGAGGGGAGGCTCTCAGCTGGAATTCCATCAAGTCATAATGGAAGGGCACCATGATGAGTGTCACTGATCAGTATCACCAGGCTGAGGTACTTTCTGGTGAAGCATTGCAAAAACAGAACGCTAATCAAAACAGGGTACAGGATAACTGCAAATGCTTTATGGGTCATTATCCTCCTGAAACATGAAAGTACAAATCCTACCCTGTGAAAAACATCTGATGTGTACCAATTCCAAGACAACATTCAATATCCCTGAGAGCAAAAGAGTGCTGTCTTTGCATTACAAGACATTCTTATACAACAGCGTGTTGTCTCCAGACACCACACCAGCATAAATATTGAATAAATCTCTCCTTTTGTCATGTAGTAATAGTTTTAATTCCTTGGGTAGTTTAACTACATTTTAACAATAACTGTTATATGTTTTTACTTATGTCTTTGTAGGTGATTTAACTATTTGTTTTCTTTTTTGTGTGTTACCTTGAGTCCCAGTTTTGGGGAAATGGTTGGATGTAATGGAGGAGGAGGAGCAACAACAGTGACAACATTTGGAGCACTGTAATGTGGGGAGTGGATGAGTACTGTGGTAGCACCACCATTTAGAATCCTTTTATCCCCTTCAGCTTCACTGCTTTAAAACTTTTCTTCCAGAAACATCTCTTCTGTAAGAGGTGGGCAAAGAGAGGACAGGTATCAAGACTTACACTATATGTTTGGCTGTACTGTTGAGCCTAAATGAACAAGTGACCTGTTTATTTGAATTGGCTTAAGGCAAGGGGAGACTTTTGACCCTTCAGATGTTTTTGATCTCAGCTCCCAGAAAGCATCACCCCTCATGGCCAATAGCAAGAGATTGTGGGAATTATACCTCAAAACATTGAGAAGGTCAAAGTCTACAGTCTTCCAGTGAGTTTAACTGTGAAAATATTGTCATAGAAAAGTTAATGGTTTGGAGAGAGATTGTCATTAGAGGGACTTTGCTACCATCCTGTGTGGCCTATTTTTAAATTTGGGGTGTAGTGGAAATTAGAATGGAACATTTAGCTTAGCTTTGTTTTAAAAAGATAAAACTCACAGCAACCAAACTGCAAAGAGGATCTCCAAAATGTACATTGGATATAGCAACTAACATTTTTCTGCACTTAAAGCAGAAAAAATATGCTGCACAACAAAGTCTGGCCATTAATTGGGACAACTGATCTTTACTTACAAGGTTATCCCTGCTGCGAGACCCTTTGCAGCAGATTAACCTTCACATCTGCTTGCACACAAAAAAGGTGAATAAGAAGCTCAAGAAATTTATATTGCTACACACTTTTGAAAAATGCTGTTGCAAACAGGATGCTACAGTTTAAGACTCTTTTTTATGCTTTGCAGGAATTCAGTTTGTAGACCAAGAATCCACTGGTATATAGGCAAAATAAGTGGGTGCTCTATTTTATGCATGGCAGAGAGTGTACATCGAAATACATGGTGACCATCCCTGCCTAAAATGGTCGGGGATAATCTCTTCAAACCCTCCAGCAAAACACTATTAAAGTGTGAAAAACAGATATAGATTGATAAGTCATCTCAAAACAAGGCATCAAGTTAGAGGGACAAGAAGAGTTCCAGTATCTAGTAGTCTTACATAAAAGTTGCTTGTCCCTGAAGTCATCATGTTTTAAATTTTCAGCATCAGTTCATTCACTTTGTTAACTGGTGAAAGATTTATATGATCTGAAGAGAAACCAGATGTTGTTGTTATATGTTGTTGTCAACTGCCATCAAGTCAACTTTGACTTACATTGACTCTATGAATGAGAGACCTCAAACTTGCTCAGGTCTTGCAGACTCAGGTCTGTGGCTTCCTTGATTGAGTCTACCCATCTGGAATGTGGTTATCCTCTTTTCCTATTGTCTTCTACCTTAGTGATCTCATCGTCTTTTCTAGCAAGTCATGTCTCCTGATAATATAACCAATGTACAACACTCAGTGTAGTCATCTTGGCTTCTAGGGACAGTTCAGCTTTATTTACTCTAGGACCCATTTATTTGCATGGTTTCTGTGGAACTATTCTCCAGCATCATCCAAATGAACTGATTTTCTTCCTATCAGCTTTCATTACTGTCCAGCTTTCAGAACCATATATACATAGAAATATGAAATACAATGCAGACAATCCAAATTTAATATTCAGTAATATATCTTCACACTTCAGGATCTTGTCTGGTTCCTTCGTCCTAGTCTTCTTGAATGGAGTCTCCATTCTGATCAATGACTGAGGCAAGGAATGGAAAAACTTAAACTATTTCAAAGTCTTCATCATCTTCTTTTAAGTAATATAAATCATGTATGGATTTTGTTTTCTTCATGTTCACGTGTAAACCTGCCTTTGCACTTTATTCCTTGAGTTTCTTCAGCAATTGTTCCAGGTCTTTGCTATTTTCTGCTAGTAGTATGGTGTCATCTGCCTATCTTAAATTGTTGATGCTTCTTCTAATCTTCATGCCTTCTTTCTCCGAGTCTAATTCTGCTTTGCATATTGATATGTTCAAAATACAAGATAGAGTGATAAAAAGTCCCCTGCCTGACCTCTTTGCCAATTGGAAACTATTCTGTTTCTCCATATTCTGTCCTAACAGTAGCCTCTTGTCCTGTGTACAGGTTATACATCAGGATAATCCAGTGTTGTGGCACACCCATTTCTTTAAGAGCAACCCATAGTTTTTTATGAACTACACAGTCAAAGCTTTTTGTATCATCTATTTTCTGATTTTCTTTTTAAATTCTTTGGTGCACTCCATTATCCAGCATATGTTTGTAATATGATCCCTATTGCCTGTTCCTTACTTGAACCAAGTTTGGGGAGCTGGCATTTCTCACTCTCTATATGGTAAAAGTCTTTGTTGTAGAATCCTGAGCATCACTTCACTTGCATGGGAACTAACGCAATAGTCCTGTGGTTACTCCAATCCCTGGTGTCCTCTTTCTTGAGGATTGGGATGTATATTGAGCATTTCTGATCTGTGGGCCATTCTTTTGTTTTCCATATTTGCTGAGAGAATTTGGTTAGAACTAGAGTAGATTCTGTCTTAGTGGATTAAAGCAGCTTTATTGTTATGCCATCTGATCCTAATGATTAGTTTCTCTCAAGTACTCTGAGTACAGCTTCCACTTCACTTTTTAAAACTGGAGGTCCAACTTCATATGGTTCTTCCTATATCACTTCCATCTTCTTTTTCATTGTTATTGGTCATGTAATGTGTTCCTCTGCTGGTCATAGAGCATCCACACTCTTGGTTTAAGTTTCCCTTTGCTTTCTTGGATCTTGTAGAAGAGGTGTCTTGTTCTTCCTTTTTTTTTTTTTTTTTTTTTTGTTATCATCTTCTATTTCTCTGCATTGGGCATTACAATAGTTCCCTTTGTCCCTGTGCACAAGTCACTGAACAGTTCCATTCAGGGTTCTGAATTTCTGTCACCTTTTACATTTGCTGCCCATCTGCCTTAACTGCTTGAAGAGTTTTCATTTTGTGAATGTATAAAAGCAAACAAGTGTATCATGCAACAGCCTTAGTAATCACTGAAACCATATTAAAAGTGTTGATAAAATTATTAAATAAACAGTAACAAGCATTACAAACAAAAACAATCACATTTTTTATTGTTCAAAGTGATCCATTGTCTGCAGTGTACTGTTTGGATGGGAATATATGGGAAGGCTTTCTCCTTTATTTGTTTCTAAACTAAGAAAAGCTCTCCATTTATTTGGGGGTTGTCAGGGTCGGAATTGTAGGTGGCCTGGATTCCCAGACAGGCTGCCACAGCCAGGGCCATGGATAGTGAACTTTAGAGAGTCTAATGGGCCGGCAGAAGAAAGGTCAGGAAACAGCTCAGGTCAAACACAGCAAGGCAGAGTTCCAGGAGTCCAAAGGGTCAGAGGCAAGAGACTGACCTGATTTAAGCACAGCAAGTCAGAGTCTGAGAGGCCCAAGGGGCTGGAGGCAGAGGCACAGGCAGGAGGCAGACCAGGTCTGAACACAGCAAAGCTGACAAGGCAAATGCAAGCAGAGCAGCTACAGGCAGCACAGAAGACCGTGTTGGTGTGGCAAGAGTGAGAGGCCAATGTAACCCTTAAACAGTTATACCTCCAGTTGCCCTGCATGAGTAGAACCGGTTATGTCTTTTGGCTGACCCTGAACCTTCCAAGTCTCTGGCAGCTGGGGCTGGTTCCTCCAAAGACTCTGGCAACAGGACTCTAGCACAGAAATCTCATCATACAATTATCTATATATGCAGACCCTGACACGTCTTAAGATAGGTCCCTACTCTCTTGGCTTTTCAGAAAGAAATTAGGTCTGTTTATTTTTTGTTGGTGGTTCTAAGGTTGTTTTTATGGCTTAGCTTTTTTTGTTTTTATGTTTTTCCTGTTGATTCAGTTTTTGGTGATGTCAATGGAAAGGTGATAGAACAACTTTATAAATAATTTTATTAATAATGAATTTAATATTTTCTTACAATTATGCAACTACTTAAGGAAGATATATGGGAGCTCATTCTTTTCATTTCAAAGAAAATGAAAGGCATTGGATCCATACTGAGTGCTTGTGTTGGACCAAAGCAGTACCCTCTCCATATACACAATTGCTGGATCAGTGAAAGCTGAACAATCTGTATCCTTTCTACAGCCTGGTGATGTGGGATGTCAGCCTTGCATAGAGATATCTCTGGCAGCATACAAGAGTTGTGAAGTCAGAACCAAGGCAACATTTGTTTGCACAATATTTTAAAAAGCAAAATATACTGATTTATTTATTATTTTATTGATTTCATTTACATGCCGCCTTTCCCCCAGCATAGCAGACAAGACAGCTTACAAAGGCTAAAAACAAGAGAAGCTAAGAATTTGATGATAAAAAAGTTTAAGCACAATTAAACAATCATTATACTAAAATACCATTTACTTTTTTAAAGTACATAATCATTTTTAAAACATAACAATAAAGTCAAAAATGCAATGCATACACCCTCAGAAAAGTTCCCTGCAACCAATCATTAAAAGCTTACTTCAATAAAAAGATTCAATGTCTACCAGTGAAAGGAGGGGAGCAACCTAGCCTCCTGTGGAAGGAAATTCCAGAGGCTGGGACCAGCTACTGAGAAGCTTCTTTCTGATGTCCTTACCAGACAGGCTGGTCTGGTTACTGCCAGACAGGCAGTAACATCTCTGGGAGTGGTATCACTCCCAGTCAAACAGCCATCCCACACTCTGATGAATGGGAACCACCAATGGAGGCAGGTATTCAGTCTTGTTTGCCTCTCCCCACACCTGGAGCAAAGAGAGGGGCAGGACAGAATCCTCCTGGCCCTGTAGAAGGGAGAAGGGAGAGGCATGGAAGAGGAAGGGAGGAGGAGGAGGCCACTATTGCTGTTGCCCTTTCAGCAACCCACCCCAAACCACCTCTGGCAGGCAGTCCCAGGTATTGAGTCCTCCCTCCCCACTGTGGTCAGGATGCACAATCCTGGGGAGAGAGTGGGAGGGAAGGGGGCAGTGAAGAAGAAGCAACAGGTTGCCATCCACCCTTCCCCTCCTGCTTACATTATTGTTATTATTATTATTATTATTATTATTATTAATATCCCGCCCCTCTGTTAAAAACAATTAGGGCAGCTTACAACAATTAAAATGACATTAGTACAATCTAAAAACCACAACCCCACCCTCCCCCATAAAATCATATTAAACTTAATAACCATTAAAACCAATTAAATTTTAAATTAAATTAAAATAAACAATAAAAAAATCAGCAGCAGGCAAATCAGGGACACAGAAAGGCAAGGGTGCAGCTCCTGAGGCCGGGATCTAATCATGAAAGGCCTGCCAAAAGAGATCCGTCTTTAGCGCCTTTTTGAAGGTGTTCACCCCCCCCCCAACAGTCCCAGCCCAGCTGCCTGGCACACTGCTGCCCACCTCGCCTTGCCTTCCTCCTGGTGCAATGCCCTGTGCTTCCTTCTCAGGAAGGGGAGAAGTCCATGGCCTCCACTGCCATTGCCTCCCTTTCCCAGCCCAATCAGCAGCCCTACCAGACCCAGAAGAGGCTGTTGGGTGACAGTAGTACCCAACCCCCACCAGCACCCATAGTAGATGGACAGCAGAGGTGTCCTTGCTGGTGGAAGGGGGTAGCTGAGGTTGGGTCTTGAGACTAACAGTGAGCAAACACCCTGCTGGGTGTCAGCTCTTCTGATGGCATCACCCAATGCATTCCACAACTCCCCCACCACACAAACACACACACACACACACACACACACACACCTAGTGATGCATTAGGCTTATAGTGGTAGCAACACTGAGATAAAGACCTCCTCCAAGAATTGAAGGCTCTGTCAAGTTCATACTTACACCCGCAGTGTGTATGTTATTCCCACAAGGGCCTAAATTCAAGTTTAAATTGCTAGTCCAACCTAAAGCAGATCCATTGCATCAATGGGAATTTGATAAATCAATATTCACGTATGTTTTGTTGTGTGTCTAATGCAGTTGGGATTAGTAATTATCTTTGGCCCATAATCTCACTTAGCTGTAGGGAATTATGAACTCATCCCACTTTTGTTCTTCTTCTTCTTCTAACTACAAATCTTTTGCTCATGTTCATCGCATAGACCCAAAACAGACAGGCAGATGGAAACAGTTCCAACTGCTGCAGGGGCATGGTGTTTAGACAATGCATAACCCCGGAGTGTCTGGAAGCCATCCCGGGGCCATGCCATGGTTGCCTAAGGTGACCCAAAACCAGCTCAAAAGGAAAGGATCTTTTCTGATGTCCTTGTCAGACAGGTTCATGCAGTAACATCACTGGGGGTGGTGTCACTCCCAGGCAAGCAGCCATCCCACAGCTCTGATGAGTGGGAGCCACCAATGGAGGCAGGGGTACTGCGGCGGCAGCATATGTTCGCTGTGGCCCCAGGGCAATTGGGCAAGGAGCGGCTTCTGGCCACTCCTTCCTGCCTGTCTATTTCACCATAATAAGGTTTGTTTGTTTTTGGTTTTGTTTTAGAAAAAGAAAAAAAACAGCAACACCAACAGGTTTAGAACAAACATACGATCCAGTAAAAATTCTCTCAAGGAAGAGAAACATTGCCAATCTTTATTTGACTCTGGATGTCCTTTCCATTCCAATTTTTGAATGGGCCACATGCTGCATAAATATAACTGGAGGAATGACATCTCCCTTGTATTTCCTTCTACCAGAACTTCACCTGAATTGGAGGCTCTGCCATATCCTTTTATGCGGAATAAGTGCCTTACATTTCACCAAGTGCTACAAGAAATATATGCTGATAAATTTCTTAATATTTTACTTTCCTTATTCCTTTCAAGTCTTATCCATGCAGTACTGTACTTCTGTAGTAATATCAAGGTTTATAAGCATGAACCCATTAATCACAAAAACAAAGGGAAAAACTTATTGTGGAAAGGAATGGCATAATCACATATGGATTGCTTTTAGTGAAAAGTTCATTTATCACAAAAACTTAGGAAAGTGCAGCTCTGATACCATATAATTCTTATTTGAAGGGGCTATCAGTTTCCTACTACAAAAAGATGTGACTTCATGATCAGGGTCCTAGCCCCAGCCCTGCTCCATCATCCCCACCAGCAGCAGAGCGGCGGCAAGCGAGATCAGTCTCAGCTATAAGCCAGTCCCAACACACCACCACCTCCTCCCCAGGCTGCAGCAGAGGCGGAAGAGCTTGTGGGGCATGATCCTAGCCCCAGTCCTGTTCCATCATCCCCACTGGCAGCACAGCGGCGGCAAGTGAGGTCAGGCTCAGTTATGAGCCAGTCCCAACACACCACCACCTCCTCCCCAGGCCACAGTGGCACGCTTGAGGGTGTGGTCCCTTCCTAGCCCACCCAGCCTTTGGGTGGCAGCCACTGCTGCCTATTTCCACCTGCAGCTGGGCGAAGGACTCTTAGCCCGCCCAAACTCTCCAGAGGCAGCAGCACCCACTCCAATTCTACCAGCCGCTGGACAGAGTCCACAAAGTCCAACATCGGATACCAGAACAAGCCACGCCATTCCCGCCAGTGCCAGGAGGAATGAAGGGGAGGTGCCGGTGGGAGTGGCACCTTCCAAAAGCCAGTCCATCAGTCGAGCCCTGAGTGCTGGATGCCAGGACAATTGCACTTTGATAGTGCCAATGCCAGGAGAGGAAAAGAGGAGTGCCGGTGAGAGTGGTACCTTCCAAGGGTTGGGACACCGGTCAAATCCTGAATCTTGGATGCTGGGACAGCTGTGTTGCTAGTGTCAGTGCCAGGAGGGAAAAAGGGGGAGGTGCCGGTGAGAGCAGCACCTCCTAGAGGTGATTGATAACACCAGTGCCAGGAGGAGAGAGAGGGAGATGCCGGTGAGAGTGGAACTTTCTTGAGGCTGGGTTGCCGGTCGAGCTTTGGGCAATGATCGCCAGAACAACTGTGCTTGCTAGCGCTGTGCTGGGAAGGGAGCAGGGGAGGTGCCAGTGGGAACGACACCTTTTTTTAAAAAAAAAAAGAGCTACTCTGTTTGAGAGGGGGATTAAAGATGCAGACATTGGCCATGGCAAGACAATTGGAGTAGTGTGGGGCAAGGGGAGATATAGCATTAATAGGGTGGGGATGAAACACAAGGGAAGATGAGAATGATATTTGAAATCTATCCCGTCATCCACTCACCCTGTTAGCCCAAAAGAACTGAGGGTCATCCCAACTGTACCACAGCCCCTCACCCTGCTCCTTTGCAATGCCAGGTCAGTGAGGAACAAAGGAAGAGAACACCAACATGGCTTGTTTTATGGAAACCTGGCTGGGGGAGGATAGTAGTGTAACCTGAGTTAAGGTTCTCCCAGCTGGGTATACTGTTAAGGAGCAGGTTAGGGAAAGGGAGCAAGTGGGGTGGAGTTCCCTTGGTCCATAAAAGTACCATCACTTTGATCAGGAGACCTATCTGGAAAATGAATCACATCGAGCGTATTCACTTGACCCTGAAGGCTAGGGACAGTCTGAGGATTCTGTTGGTTTACCATCCACCCCGTTGCTTAACAGATTCCCTGGCCGAGCTAACACAGCTGGTCTCGGAGCTGGTTTTGGAGTCTCCCAGGCTTCTTGTCCTGGGGGACCTCAACATGCCCTTCGAGTCTGGCTCATTAGATCTGAAAGGTGTAACTCGGGAGTTCATGACTTCCATGATAGCCATGGGCCTGTCCCAACAAGTCTCGGGTCCAACACATTGTGCTGGTAATACACTTGATGTGGTCTTTAGTACAGATCAGGAACATCCGTGGGCAGAGATAATTTAGACTTTTGACCTGTCATGGAAGGATCATTTTCTGGTCAAAGTGGGACTGAAGGCTATTACCTACATCTCTCTCAGGGGTGGAAGACCTATTAAAATGGCCCACTCTTGAAGGCTGATGGAACCCAAAATGTTCCAGGAAGCCTTGGAGGGTTTTATGGTTGGGAACAATGGCGATTCTGTCGAAGCCTTGGTTGATACCCTGAAATAACGATCTTACCAGGGCTATAGACATTATCACTCAAGAGCATCCTTTCCAACTTGCTTCAAATAAAAAAACTATGGTACATGGAAAATCTTCATCAAATGAAGCAGGTTGTGCAACGACTAGAGCGCCGCTGGTGGAAACATTGACGTTTATCTGACAAGACACGCCATAGAAACAGAACAGCATTATAACAGAATCAGTAAGAGAGATGTCCAGGGACTCTGTGGACTGTGTTAAACTAAATCATTTTTTCCGGCGGTGAACGGCGAGGCGTGGCATGGCACGGAGGAGAGACCCAGTCCATCTGGGCCTACAAAAGGCCCCAGTGTCCCTCCCAGACTCAGCGGTGAGGGGCGAGGTGTGGCGCGGAGGAGAGGCCCAGTCTCTTTCACACTGACACAGGGAATTAAGACATAGCAATGTAGCATTTAAATGATCATAGACAATCCTATCCAAGTAATAGTGAAGACTTGGACATAAAGCAACAAACAAGATGACAATGAAGAGTAACCCTAAATGAAAGAGGAGAACGGTAAAAGGAGAAGACCATACAAAAACAAAAAGAGCTAGGAATCCTGGGAAAAATCTGGACGGGAGCCTTGAAAATCTGGAAATCATAAAGGCTGCATCTACTCTTAAACAACTGAGAATGGAGGACTTACTATTGTATAAAGATACAGCAAATATTTCTAGGCGTCATACTTCTAACTTGCTCACAAGCCTCCCTGACTCCCCTACACTTGAAGAGGAAAGCCTTATATTAGATGATGGTAATGTATGTGAATTGAATACTACAAAGAACACAAAGACGGACTTAGATTTGGTTGCTAAGAACTGTCTATTAACAGCTAAAACAGTAATTGTAATTTTTGAACAGCTGACGAGTATCAATCAGAAAATAGATGGAATAAAAGATTTGCTGGAAAAACTAAAATCAACTCCAAAAAGGGAGAAAACTGAGAAAACAATCAACTATACTAAATCAGAACAACCTCAACTCAAATATTTCAAACATAATATAGTACATAAAGCAAATACTAAAGATAGGCTAATCCTTCAGAAAAATAAGATATTATTGCAGATAACAATCAACCCTCTTAATAGCGGCAGATGGTACAATAAAAGAACAGTACTCCACTCACTTTCTCTATTATTACAATGGAAGATGTACTCCAATGAGCTTCTTGAGATATTTTGGCTCCTACACTGAATAGATCAGTAAGAATTGTACTGGTTTTTAAGAATCCCATTATACCTACACTGATTTTTGACAACAGAAGATTGCTAAAAGAATTTGCAATTACACCCATGCATGTCTTTCTCAATACTAATGTTCAATCATTGTTGGAAATTAACACCAGAGGCGATGACGCAAGCAAGTGATATAATCCCATTGACAAAGACAAAAGGAAGATACAAGTTTCTAACAATCTCCCAGAAAATGATGAAGAAATTGCTCAAATGTTTGGCACTCTCCCTTCAGAAGAACAACAGCGTATATTGTGTAAGTTAGAAACTGTTAAATCAGTACTACGATCTGTAACAGTCACAACAAAGACCATTAATGATTTGCTACCCTCTAGTTGTTCTTTACCTGATTCCCTGTTACCATTAGGGAGTGAGTTAAAAAGTTATGTTGACGACCAAGATGAACCACTGTCATCACTAATGTATATGACCCCTAAACGTCCCTTGGTATGCCCAATTGACCCTATGACCCCATTAATACAATTGTCTCCCAAAAGTACTGAGGATTGCTCAGAAAAGCCACTAATATCATCAACATATACATCTCCTAGATGTTTATCTTTACATAGGAATAAAAAAAGGAGATGCTCTAGTCCAAACACTTTGATTATTCCATCAATCAAACAACAAGTTGGGGAAATGTGAGAGAATGGCTGAGTATGTGGAAGGTGAATGGGTTCCTGGAGTGACAAGGCCCTGAAAGAACCAAATAAAATGGATGCCGTGCAAAGCACTATTGAAGGAGGAACTTGGATGGTGGAAGCGAGGAATGGGAGAAACTTGGCCTCGGAAGTGGAGATGCTGACCAAGTATAACCAGGACAATATAATCTGTCGAATATGAATGATGTCCGAGTGAGATCTGGCACACACAGAATGTACTGAAACATGTGTAAAGAACTGAACTGTTCAGAACCCATAGTGATCAGAAAAACATGTTTGCTTCAAGAAAGAAGAGAAAAAAAGGTATAAAAGACAGTACTTCTTCCACTTCACCTTGTGATTCCTTGATCCGCGGCAACAGGGCCATCCACCCTTCTTGGAGGCTTGATCAACTTCCAGTGAAGGATCGTGAGTATGAATGTGTGTGAATGTGTGAGTGAATGAAAAGAGCTCTTGATACTTAAGGTGGTTGTTATATTGAGTATCTGATATTAGAAATTATTGTTTCAGGTGTCT
This sequence comes from Phrynosoma blainvillii, assembly GCA_026167975.1. Taxonomy (NCBI): domain Eukaryota; kingdom Metazoa; phylum Chordata; class Lepidosauria; order Squamata; family Phrynosomatidae; genus Phrynosoma; species Phrynosoma blainvillii. The sequence continues at coordinate 225,366,382 of JANUYF010000003.1, read as the reverse complement.
GTTTCTGTGTTTCAATAAATGTTACATGCAAAGTGTCTAAACCCAGATCTGGTTTCCTATGTGTCTTTGTTGAAAGTCCTATAGTCTAGGGTGGCTAAATTTCTCTCTGGATCAAAAGAACAACAGAGAACCTCGATTCATGACAGAAACAATTAAGCAGACAGGCGTTACAGAAGAATTAAATACAGACATATGAAAAATTACAATGGATGGCCCAAAGGACACAGATCTTACAGACACATGGACAGCTAATCCTAATTGCCCCGACATAAAAATTGGGAAGACAGGAGAGAAGGAAATTCATGTGAACGTCTCTCAGGAAATGACTACTTTAATACCCTTAGCGGCTTTAAATGATTGACAGTCAACATCAATAGCATTTACCCCATTGACCCTTATCTCATGGAACATTGCGGGCTGGAAAACCAGAAGTAGAGATCCTTCCTTTACGTCCTTCATCACTAGACATGACATCATCTTTCTCCAAGAAACTTGGATAGCTGAAGAATTGTATATTGAAGGTTACAAATCAATAGTACTAGATGCAGTTACAAATGCAGATTTCTAGATTATCTACGTTAGATATGCCTTGGCAATACTTTTGCAATTTTAAAATAGTTTACTGTGTTTGATCAATGTTTATATCCCGCCATTGCAAGGCTATACAAAGATAAAATGTGTTCGGGATAAATTGAACTTTTATGTTAAAAATTCAATGGTTACATCTCCAGCAGCACACTTTATACTGGCCGGAGATCTTAATGCAAGAATAGAGTAAATGATATCTCACATTTCTCTAAATATAATTGCCAACCACTATCCTTTACACCCTTACCACCATTATTACTCAGCTAGTCTAAGGATGCATTTTGTGATTATAGGGATTTGTGTCTATTAAAAACTTTGTCAGAGTTAAATTTGGTTATCCTGAACGGATCTGTAAGTGATTATTACCCTGCTGATTATACCCACTGGGCTGGTGCTAGACCCTCAATATTAGACTATGTCGGGATCTCACAGGATCTAGTGCCTTATATACACAAATTTACTATTGTTAGCCGACCTGAAAGTGATCATTTTCCAACATCGTTATATCTGAAGCCCTTTGATAACACCTTTTAACCTATTTGTCAAAGTGGAGCCCTGACTGATGATTTTTGCCCCATTCGCACTAAATGGACACCTCAAACAGCAGAAGCACTTACTAAATTCTTTGGCAATTATGTAATTAAGAGTTATCATACTACAATAAGAGATGATAAGTCAGACACAGATGTATTGACTGATTTCAATAATCTAGTAAGTCTAATTCAACCCCTATTAACTGCCCCTAAAAACAACAATAACAGACAAAAACTAAAAAATCAACCAAATTGTTTTGATGCTGAATGTAGAGACTCATGGAACTCACTCAGAGATCTCTTCAAACAATATAAACTGAACCCTAGGCAGCATTCAGTGATAGATCTTTTGAAGCAAAAGAAACAATATAAACAACTGATTAGACCAAAAAAAAAAAAAGAATGCCATATATGCAACTTGGGGAAAATTAATAACAGCAGCCAGTGCTAAAAACCCCACCCTCTTTGGGAGGGAAGTAGCTCTATCCTTCCCAAAAGATATATGTAATCCCTTATTTCAGATCCCTGCCAATATATGGGAAAGTCATTACGCTGGTCTGTATGATCAAACTGAGAATACTTCAATACATCTGATGCTGGATGTTACAACTCTCCCCTCTTGGCCCTCAGTCTCACACTCAGAAATTAAGAACTTAATTAACCAGTTTAAACCAGCTAAAGCTCCTGGAGCAGGTCTTATTACTGTTGAAATACTAAAGAATGATCTAAATTGGTGGATACCGGTGTTATCCACACTCTTCACTGTAATAGATCGCTCAGCAATGATACCAAAAGACTGGGGTCTTGCCATTATAATTCCAATATATAAAAAGGGTAAAAGAGATGATCCAACAAAATTTTGGCCAATTAGTCTTCTAAACCAGATTAGTAAAATGTACGCCAAACATCTACAAGCTAAATTAATGGATTGGCTAGAATCTGAAGAGATACTGAAGAATGAACAGGCAGGCTTCAGGGCTGGTAGATCAACAATAGACCATGAGATGGTACTACATCACTTAGTAGAGAAATATTCTCTTATAGGCCAACCCCTTTATGCAGCATTCATTGATTTCAAATCTGCACTTGACACTGTCTCTAGACACAGATTGTGGGAAAAACTTAGGAACAGCTCAATAGACAAACGCCTCCTCTTATTGCTTGTCAAAATTCATGAAAACACCAGTCTGAAGGTGAGATGTAGCACACAAGGACATGTTTCTAAGGAAATACAAGTTAGAAAAGGAATCAGACAGGGGTGTGTTCTGGCCCCAATCTTGCTTAATTACTATATAAACTCGTTGATTGCCACTCTGAGTAATTCTTCTTTTCATCCCCCCAAAATAGCCAATAGGCATATCAACTTGCTATTATATGCAGATGATGCAGTTATCCTATCCTTGTCCCCTATAGGCCTCAAAAGAGCCTTAAAGTCTCTTGCTTACTACTGCATTGAGGAAAAACTAATAATAAATTACTCTAAAACTAAGATTCTTACTTTCTCTAAATGCCCTAAAGTGAGAAACCAGATGTTGGAAAGGCAACCTATAGAACAAGTTAAAATCTTCAAATACTTGGGAATAGTATTTCAATCCACAGGGAGCAGAAATGCTCACCTGGACTATGTTATCCAAAATGCCCAAAGATCGGCAAATGCCATTCAAAAATATTTCTTCACCAAGAAAACCCAGTTCATTCCCGCCACAATTAAACTTCTTAAGGCCATAGCAAAATCACAATTATTATACAGAGCCCAATTAAGATCTTACAGAGATTTAGCAGCCCTCGAAAGAGTATAAACAAAATTTTTGATGAAGATATTTCAAGTAGCTTGATGTGTACCAAATGCTGTACTGAGAAGGGAAGCAGGGGTCAGTAAAATTGAGAGTAGTCTGTGGATTAACATTCTTAATTACTGGCTTAAACTAAATAAAAAACCTGGAGGATTAACACAGTTAATTCTGGTAGATGCTCATAGGTCCTCTTGGGAAATAGCCATAAACAAGAAACTGGGACTCCTTGGATTAGACAGAGATACCATCTTAAAGCTAGATATGGAGCAAGCAAAACGGGCAATCAAACAAAGGATCTTAGATATCGAAGGCCAGATGGAAGTTGCAGCTTTTCCTAAACATATAGTGATTAACAAACAACTGCTGGTCATATCACCTGCGATATACCTATTCCATATTACAATTCCCAAATTTAGGAGAGCTTTATCTCTAGCTAGATTTAATGCCCTCCCATCAGCAGTTCTAGAAGGAAGATACAGGAAAACACCTTATGATTCTCGGCTATGTCACTGTGATGCTGGTGCTATTGAAACTATAGAGCATGTTCTTTTGTACTGTCATTTCTACAAGGACATTCGCCATAAGCTGATAGCTTCTCTCTTGATTAAATACCCAGGTCATACTGACTCCTTCTATGTATGTCATCTTCTGGATAATCAGGAACCTAATATTGTCTATAAGGTAGCAAAATTCTGCTACATTGTATGTAAATTGCATCCCCAATTGGTTAATGGGAACTAATGTAGTTTTAGTTGCCTCTGAAATGTCGACAGTGGACAGGAGTGGAATATTGGAATAGCTAGTGTTTGGCTTTAGTTACCAACAAGGAGGGAGTCATAAAGTGCTGACCAAGACGAACCACTGACATCACTAATATATATGACCCTTAAGCGTCCTTCGGTATGCCCAAATTGATCCTATGACCCTATTAATACAATTGTTTCCCATAAGTATTGAGGATTGCTCAGAAAAGCCACTAATACCATCAACGTATACCCCTCCTAGATGTTCATCTCTACATAGGAATAGAAAAAGGAGACATTTTAGTCCAAACACCATGATTATCCCATCAATTAAACAACAGGTTGGAAAACAATTAAGCAGACAGGTGTTACAGGAGAATACCCAAAGGACAATGATTTAACATTTCTTACCAGCACATGGACAGTTAATCCTAATTGCCCCAATATAGAAATCAGGAAGATAGGAGAGAAGGGAATTCATGTGAACGTCTCTCAGGAAATGACTACCTAATACCCTTATCATCTATAAATGATTGACAGTTAATATCAATAGTATTCACCCATTGACCCTTATCTTATGGAACATTGCTGGTTGTCCTTCATCACTAGATATGACACCATCTTTCTCCAAGAATCTTGTATGTAATTGTATGTAGAAGGTTACAAATTAGTAGTACTAGATGCAGTGCCAGGTAAAGGCCATGGGAGGTTATGTGGGGGATTAAGTGTGTTATTATCTACCTCGTTACAATGTAGATTTTTAGATTATCTACATTAGATCAAAATGCCCTGGCAATATTTTTGCAATTTAAAAATGGTCTATTGTGTTTGATCAATTAAACCAAACACTTTGATTATTCCAACAATTAAACAACGGGTTGGAAAACAACTAAGCAGATAGGCATTACAGGAGAATTAAATATAGATATACGGAAATTACAATGGATGGCCCAAAGGACCACTGGTTAATATATCCTACAGACATGAACAGTTAATCCTAATTGCTCCAATTTAGAAATTGGGAAGACAGGCACGCCTGAATTCCTTCTTCCCTGAATCTCAGTGTCGTTGATTTAAAATTGTATTGAGAGCTATTGATTTTATCTTTATTTATTTTTATTTTTATTGCTACTGTAATTGTAGTTTTGTAACTTACTGATTGCTGGTCAATGACCAAATAAACTTTTACTTACTGAATCATTTTGAGTTTGTTAATACCGATGAAGTAGACAAGCTTCTTGGAAGTGTAAGGAGGACTCTTGATTCTTGCCCATCATGGTTGACCGCCCAGGGAAGTGATGCAGTAAAAATATTATTACAACTAATAATTAATGCATCCTTTAGAGAGGGGAAATTTCCATCTAACTTAAAACTTGCAGTGGTAAAATCATTCTTGAAAAAATCCTCCCTTAACCCCCTGGTGGAAAATAACTATAGGCTGGTCTCCCTTTTACCATTCTTTGGTAAAGTGATTGAGAGGGCAGTTGCCTTCTAGCTCCAGGCTGTCTTGGAAGAAGCCGATTATCTGGACCCATTTCAAACCAGCTTCAGGGCGAGATACGGAGTTGACACTGCCATGGTCACCTTAGTTGATGATCTCCATCTGGGCATTGACTGGGGAAGTGTGACCCTGTTGGTGTTCTTGGACATCTCAGCGGCATTTGATACCATAGTCCAGGGGTAGGCAACGTTTTTGAACCGGGGGCCGGGTTGCTGTCCCTCAGACAATTGGGGGGGGGGCGAAGCACCCAAAATAAATAAATAAAATAAATAAAAATTTAAAATTAAAAAAAATAAAATATTAAAATATATGCATGCATACTCTCTCAGCCCCAGAAAAGCCATGGCAAAACCCTTGTGGAGATTTTGCCAAGAAAACCCCAAGAACAACTAATAACAATAATCAATATCATCATGGCAGGCAGCGGCGGGGGCGGGGGGCAGCGGCGGCGGCAGGACTGGCCTGGGGCCGGTCCAAAGGCCTCGGGGGGCCATATCCGGGCCCCGGGCCTTAGGTTGCCTACCCCTGCCATAGTCCATGGTATCCTTCTGAAACACCTGAGGGAGTTAGGCATTGGGGGCACTGCACTTCAGTGGCTCCAGTCCTACCTCTCAGGCAGGTTCCAGATGGTGATGCTGGGGGATAGTCGTTCTTCCAAAAGATAGCTGACATCTGGTATCCCACAGGGTGCCATTTTATCCCTCATGCTGTTTAACATTTACATGAAGCCGCTGGGTGAGATCATCCAGAGACATGGGGCACGGTGCTATCAATATGCTGATGACATCCAAATTTATTTCTCTATGTCTCCGACTGTTGCAGTGACTAAGGATGGCATCTCTCCTCTGGATGCCTGCCTTGGGTGTAATGGGCTGGATGAGGGAAAACAAACTCAATCTGAATCCGGAGAAAATGGAGGTACTCGCGATAGGTACCAGAAGTCCGGGGAAGGAACTTTGTCAACCAGTCCTGGACAGGGTCACACTTCTCCTAAAGGACAAAGTTCGCAGTTTGGGAGTACTCCTGGACTCATCTCTACAGTTGTCATCTCAAGTGGATGTGATGGCCAGGAGTGCTTGGTACCAACTTCGGTTGATTCACCAACTGCATCCCTACCTGGACTGAAAGGAACTTGAAGCAGTAGTACTTGCCCTGGTAATCTCTAATCTAGATTTCTGTAACACGCTGTACATGGGGCTACCTCTGTACCAAATTCTGAAGTTTCAATTGGTTCAAAATGCAGCAGTCAAACTGGTCACTGGAACACCTAGGTCAGGCCACATAACACCTGTATTAAAATCGCTTCATTGGCTGCCGATTAGCTTCTGGGCACAGTACAAAGTGTTGGTATTACCTTTAAAGCCCTATATGGCTTGGGCCCAAGTTACTTGAAGGAATGCCTCTCCCCACATAATCTGCCCGCACTCTCAGAACATCTGGGAAGAACTTATTAGAACATCATAAAACTAAGCTGAGTACAACTTCCCATAAATCGTTCTCAGCCGCAGCTCCCAAGTTGTGGAACAGCCTACCAGAAGAGGTCTGTCTTATTACTACTTTAGATGCCTTTAAGAAGGCACTTAAGATGAAGATCTTCTGGTGGGGCTATCCACTTGATCTCCTTTAGTGGACTCTCAAGTCGAATAAATATTATTCCTAATTTGATTGTATGGCTTTTGGGTGTCGATGACGACTGGCTGTTTTACTGAATCAATATTAATGTTGTTATTTTATTGATTGTATTTTGTATATTGTTTTATATCTTATTGGTGTAATCCCGCTTCAATCCACAGGGAGAGGCAGGAAATATAAATTATCATCATTATTATTATTATTATTATTATTATTATTTGAGTGTGTGCTTGGACTAGAGGTTGAAAATTTTATTTTTCAACAGTTCCTAAACTGTTCCTAAAATCTAGAACTGGGAAACAGTTCCTAAAATCCTCCAACCAGCATAGCCAGTGGTAGCTGTGGTCAAAAAATGTTACCTTTCCAAGCTTTGTTTGGGAGCATACTGATCCTTAATTTTGTTAAGAGTATGTCTGAGCTATGATTTGGAACTTAACATTGCTGTTCTCAAACAAAATTAATCATCTCTCTAAGCCTGTTGAACAGTTGAAAAATAAAGTTTTCCTTACCCCTGAGTTAGGAACTTGTGGAAGCATAATACACATTATGCTGATTTCTAGTGGTGTACTGATACAATCTGAAGTGCAATTTCTTATCTTAGCATCCTATACAGCAGTCTCTACTGCAATGCCTGCAAGCAGTTGGGTTGACCTGCCTCTCCCCAAAATGAAGGCATCTGTGTTGATCCACCTGTGCTTCATATATATGGATGTGCATATAGACATTTATACATCCAGTTCTAGATTTTCAAGTTTCATTTCCCATTATTAGGGAGAAGCACTTTATCTCAAACTCAGTGGACTAGTTCTAGCTGTGTCCCGACCAAAAGGTACTGAAGATAGATTCAGAGGGAACAGGGAAACCTAGAGATAATAATAATATAATAATAACTTTATTTTTGTACCCTGTCTTTTGCCTTTGGGCAATCAAGGCAGCTCACAACAATTGCGGATGTGGCAGATGACAATGTCATCCCTGTTAAACAAAAAGTCCTGGCTCTTCAACCCATGAACTTTGGCTCTATTATATCACTGCTCATTTCTATACTCCTGTCTTTGCTCCCTACAACAACAAATGTAGAGAAATAAAAGATAACAACAAAAAGGGAAGAATGAAAGGCCTATCCCACAAGATTTGATAAATCAAGGGAAAGTTCAAACTAAGGACCAGGACGCTCTATGACAATAAAGATAACATAAACCAGGAAGGAATAAAAAGATGTTGGATGCAAAAGAGATGATAAAATGAAGGACACATGGAGTGAAGAGCCATATGAAAATGAACACCAAAGTCTAAAAACTAAGATGGAAGCTGCAATTAAAGAAATGGCAAAAAACAAGACTCTAGGAAGAGATGATATACCAATAGAACTGTTGCAATCCACACTGACAGAGTCAACTGTAGTGCTAACCAACATATGTTAACAGTTATGGAAAACAAAACCATGGCCAACAGTTTTGAAGCGATCAATACACATCCTCATCCACAAAAAAAGGAGACACAAGAGACTGCAGCAACTATAGAACTATGGCATTAACTTCCCATGCAAGCAAAATTATGCTCAAAATACTGCAACATCCCAGAGGTCCAAACAGGGTTCAGGAAAGAAAGAGGCACGAGGGATCACATTGCAAATATACGATGGCTAATGGAGCATAGCAGAGAGTTCCAAAAGAAAATCAGCATGTGCTTTATAGACTATAGCAAAGCCTTTGGCTACATAGATCATGAAAAGCTATGGAATACCCTTAAAGACATGGAAGTGCCAACACATCTTATAGTCCTGATGAGGAATCTGTACTCAAGACAAGAGGCTACTGTCAAAACAGAACACAGAGAAACAGAATGGTTCCCAATTGGCAAAGGAGTCAGACAAGGCTACATCCTATCATCCTACCTATTCAACTTATATGCAGAACATATTGTAAGGAAAATAGGCTTGGACATGGAAGAGGGAGGAGTGAAAATAGGAGGAAGAAATATCAACAATCTGAGATATGCTAATGACACCATAATACTAGCAGAAAATCTCACAGACCTGGAACAACTACTAAGGAACATCAAAGAAGAAAGTGCAAAAGCAGATTTATTGCTGAACATAAAAAAAACCAAAAATAATGACCATAGAGAACTTACACACATTTAAACTAGACAATGAGGAAATAGAAATAGTAAAAGAGTTCTGATATCTGGAATCAAACATTGATCGGAATGGGAAATCAGGAGAAAATTAAGAATGGGGAGGGCAGCTATGAAAGAACTAAAAAATATCCTAAAATGCAAAGACATACAGAGATTATAGCAGCGCTAATTAAATCGGTTTAGCTGAACCAGTTTAAAATTTAAAATGGGCAGCATCCTGATTTTATCACAAGGATTTAGCCACCAAAATCACCACCCAAGTGCAGCCTGGGTCCATCGCTGTTCCCAAGGCTGCTCCGACGGCCATTTCCTTAAGCTGGAAAACTACCAGCTTTGAAAAAACATGCTGAGCAGCCCTGGGAGTGGGGATGGACCCAGGCTGCACCCAGGTAGTGATTCTGGTGGCTAAAACTTTGTCATAAAATCAGTATGCTGCCTGTTTAAAATTTTAGCTGGCTCAGCTAAATCAGTTTAATTAGCACTGCGATAATCTCCATACAACTCAGCACAAAAGGCAGAATCATACAAGCCATCGTATTCCCTATTACCTTGTATGGATATGAGAGCTGGACAGTCAAGAAAGATGATAGGAAAATCAATTCATTTGATATGTGGTGCTGGAGAAGAGTGCTGAGGATCGCATGGACAGCCAAAAGGACAAACAAATGGGTCCTAGAGGAGATCAAGCCAGAGATATCCCTAGAAGCCAAGATGACAAGACTTAGCTTGGACACATCATGAGAAGGCATGAATCATTGGAAAAGACAATAATGTTAGGAAAGGTGGAGGGAAATAGAAAGAGAGGAAGGACACATGATAGATGGATGGACTTTATTAAAGAGACCACTAATATGAATTTGCAGGAGCTGGGCAGAGCAGTAGAGGACAGGGGGGCCTGGAGATGTCTCATCCATAGGGTCACCATGGGTTGAGATTGACGGGAAGGCAGTTAACAAACAAATTTGCCTCACTACTACTGCTTAAGTTTTCAAATCAATCATGAAGGAAGCTTTCTTGGTTTTCTTTTGAAGTCCTCCTGTTAATTGGTCCTTCCTTTCTTTATGGGGTGCTCTTTAAGCCTCAAAATACTGTCAAATTTCCAGTTACATTTGAGTAATATGATGAATTACTGCGAAATATTCTTATATCATGAGCAGAAGGCTGTTTAAAATCAGTAATCAGTTTGTTAATTGACAAGAACACAGCCTGGGGTTAGGGGAGAACTTCTCCTGAAGAAAGCTTTGAAATCTGCTTAGTTTCAAAATGAGAAGCAGACCATAACAGTAAAATATAGTCAAGCCTCTTTTTTTCAGCAGCATCCCAATAAGGCAGTAAGGATATTAATAGTAAAGTCTCCTCAGGAAAAAATGTTCACAGCTCACTGCTGGTGATTTAGGGTTTGTCAAGGAGTTTAGAGACATTTTAATCTAGCAGGAACAGAAGGTTGAAAAATAAAAAATAAAAAAAAGTTTACGATTTGGTAGGAAATTCCTCATCACTAAGACATTGAGCCTGACCTGACTGTTAAACACACTGGGAGGGCATCAATCATTGTTGACACTCTGGTGACTGTAGCTGTCAAGAAAGCAGAGGTAAAAAGGCCCCCATTTTTTGTATTCTTCCCCCCTGCACTCCCTGAAAAATTACTATCTTTGTTCACACACACTTCTGGATCCTTTCCATGGCCACAGATGATGCAAGAGGAGTAAAGTGCCATAAACAGTTGGACATTTCCTAAGAAGCCCCATAGTACTTAACCTACTCAAAGGAGACTACTTTGGCCCCTTCTCTGCTTTCCTTCCACCACACTTTGTAAGAAAAGCTTTGCCCAATCTTCAAAAGGCATTTAATATTTTTTTTTTGGGGGGGGGGGGTTTCTGTTGAAGAAGGTTCTCTTAATATGAGGGTGAATGGCACTTTTATTCCAGTTGTCATATTTTAAGAGCTTTTAAAAAGCTTTTAAAATTAGCACTGTTTTTACTGTTGTTGTTGTGTGCCTTCCAGTTTATGGCAATCTTAAGGCAAACTTATCACAGGGCTTTCTGGGGCTGAGAGTTTGTAACTCAACCAAGGTCACCCAGTGAGTTTTCATGGTTAAGCAGGGAATCAAACTCTGTTCTCCAGGGCCGCAGCCCAGCACTCAAACCATTAGACTACACTGGCTCTCAGGCTTTTATTAGGATAGTTTATTTTCTTTAAAAAATCTTATCATCATAGTTTTAGGCTAGCTGTATAGGTTTGCCTTAAGGTTGCCATAAGTCAGAAATTTCATGAAGGCACAGAACAATAACAACAACAACTTTTGTGTTACTCAGTTGTGAACCACCCTGGGCTTCACTTTTGGAAGAAAGGAAGGCGATAAAATAATTGAATGTTCTTGCCATTGTTGTTGTTTCTGTTTTTCCTGTTGGTTTTGTTATGTGACTTCAAGTTGATTCTTACACCTATCCTCTTCTAGGGTTTCCTCTGAAGATTTATTCAGAGGAGGTTTGCCATTGTTTTCTTCTGTATTTAACATTAATGAATGAATAATCCTGTCCTGCTTTATAGACAATCAGAGCATGGTAGAACATATTTACATATCATGAATCCCTTTTGAATGATTCCTTTCTCCCCAGTAACTAAATCAGGGTTGGAATTGTGTCAGGGGCACAAGTGGGAAATTAAAATGACAAGCAGCCTCTAGGTGACTAATGTCAGTGAAATAGTGGGCCATGATTGAAGATGGAACCCTGGCAGTTGCCCAAGGATAGCCCATGTTGGAATCAGGACTGGTTGCTACTCAAAATGATCTGTCGCTTCAGCTTTTTCTCCCTTCAGCAAATGGCCAGTGGACTGAGGATAATTCAGCTGCATCTCTGTGTAGGATGTGATTGGCTCACACACAGTGGTACAATGGTAATTTCTAAAAGGCAAGTGCTCATTGGGACAGTCATCAAACTTATGCAGGGGGGGCATCCAAAAATCCAGGTAATTCTGTTAATCCATGCCATCCAATCAGTTCTAGAAAATTTCCTCTCTACCAAATTGGTGTGAAGCGAAGATGTCCATTCAAGAGCTGAATTCCAAAATATTTGTATCCCAACCAGGATACTCACAATATACTGCCAGCAGGGAATTCCAACTCTATTTGTCAGATACCATGAGGAATGCAACAAAATTTAGAGGGAGCAGGGGCCAGATATGACGCCATCATCTTTGCTAATCAAAATGTTGTGATGTTTTAATTTGGCAAATCCTGGGCCCACAACACCAGTGTTGATGCTGGAAAAAAGGAGGATATTTTCCTCCAAGGATGGATAGCTCTTACTGTAACCTCACAGTAAGTCAATCTTTGTGGAGGGAGAGATGTAAAAGTGAAGTGGCTTCTTATATTAATTCAGGGGTAGAGAACAGAGTGGTGCAGTTATCAGAAGCATAAGAAACAAAGGTGTAAGTTTATCTCCCCCCACCCCCATCCATGCTACATCCTGAGAAGCAATTACTAACTTAGGCAAAAGGCCAAGCTCAAGCTGTATGTTTGAAATCCTGGCATGGACAGAGGAGCTGAGGTTCACCACAGAATGAAAACTGAATAAGGCTTGGATTGAAGATTGTGAGGAGTTTTGACTACCAGGGCTGCTCCAAAAACTACCTCCTAGCTATACATGGATAATTAGAAGCACTATGCAGCTAAAAGAATCCAAGAATAAAGTATCCATTTGCTGTAAGTTATAAAAACATAAGGTAGGAGGCCACCCTGCTGATGACTGGAAAGAAATTTCCAAGGTGAAGATTTGAAATCTGAACTAATAGTTTAAGAATACTGTTTTTCCCCCAAGGTTGGACCAGGTATTTCTAATAGGGATTGTTCCTTAATTAAGTCTCTGGTGAAAATGGAAGACTTTAAAAAAATGTTAACTGGAGTTGCTCAGGCTGATGGAGAAAGATTTGCACCTGCAAGCTGTATTTTATCCTAGAAAGCAAAAAGTGACATCTAATTGGTGCCAACTATTTGTAGAAGAATTATTGAATTTCTTTCCCAGCAAAAGGGTGTTATAGAAATGTTCCCAAGGCAGAGTAACTAAGTCCTGATATAAATCATTGCCCCGTTAGTTAACGGGTATGTTTTTTTCACTCTATAAATAGCCACCCTCTCCAGATTCAATTACTCCTTCTCCAGTGCTGTACAAATTTGCACAAGAGTGGAAAATACTAGATCTCTTGGCAACTGTGCTCCTATTCTCCAGTGAAAATACGTTGGTGCAAAATAATCACAGCAAAGGTACCTTTTAAGGCTGTATTCACAGATAACATGTCCTCTTAAATCAGTTTTTGCTTTTTCTTTCTGTAGAGGCTGAAACATCTATGCTGAATAATATTTACAATAAGACTTGAGAAAAATGCAAATAACTATTGGTCTCGCTATATAGCAAGGATCATTTGAGCCAGTGAGGTGTAGTGGTTTGAGTGTTGGATTAGGACACTGGGAGACCAGCATTCAAATCCCCACTGAGCCATGGAAACCCAGTGGGTGACCTGGGCAAGTCAAACACTCTCAGTCTTAGAGGAAGGCAAAAGCAACTCCCCCCCCCCCCCCCCAACAAATTTTGCCAAGAAAAACCCATGACAAGTTCACTTTAGGGTCACCGTGAGTCAGAAATAACTTGAAGGCACATAACAATAAGCAAGGATCATTACAGTTCTCAGTTTGTCTGATTTTTTAAATTAAAAGTGCTCCATAAGTTGTGTTCTGTGCCTGATTTCTTGGTCTTAGGTTTGAGCCTGAAGATGCATAGAGTCAAGTTTGCCCCCACATTGGTGCACTGTTTAATCCTGAAGTGCATGTGTTATTCATGATAGTCCATAAAACATGCAGGGGGAGCTGTGTTTGGTGGATTTTTGTTTGAATGATAGTCCATGTAAATCATGCCTTTGAGGAGAATCAAAAAATGCAAGCAGATGAATTGATCTATTCTAGCAGATTTCCATCTCCCCTAGAAACTTTGTATAGCAAAGTGGACCAAGTATAGTGGACCAAGCCTTATAAAAAGGAAATCCATTACCACAGGGAGGGTAACAATAAATGGTGGGTGGGAAAATTCATTTCCCCTTCCAGGTCCAGTGAAGACTGCAGGAATAAGGAAACCTAAGGGATATTGCAGACTTCATCATTGTCCTCAATGATCAAAAAGTTCTGGTATTCCAATGCTGCAAGGTGGGTCCACTATACCTCTGTTACTCAACTTTAAAAGAAAAAGAAAAAAGAAAAAAAATAGGATTGGTTTGACAGAAAACACTCTAAGGCATATTCACATTCTAAATATTTTAAAATAATTAAGTTGAAAAGAATTAAATCTGGAAAGTGCACCAAAGGCTTATGGATTGTCCCAACAGCAAGGCAATGTGATATCTTTTACTGTCTCAGCAGTTGCCTTACAGGAAATTCTTCTTCAGGCAAAAGTAATTGGAACAAAGCAGAGCAGATTGTGTTTCCATATAACCATATTGGCTACTGGTGGTGGGTCATTAGCACATCAAATAACTCTGTATACCTTAAGGGAAAAAACTCTCCCTCCCCTCTTTATATTACAATGTTTGAGTAGATTCACTTTTTCACCTTTCTGTGTTGTTCTCCCACTCTAGCTTACACAGACGTGTAAGTGGTGCCTGGCTGGGAGAGCTCCAGCAATCTGGATCTGGTTATGTCCTAGTGTTGTTTTAGTGATAGAATCACAAGCATTCTTTTAGTGTCCCAGCCGTAGCTTCCTCTCAGATCTCTAGCTAACTATTGCCCATTCTCTGATCAGGGCTAAGTTACTCAGCTCAGTAGCTAGATCCAAGTTGATGGGGCCAGTCACCTGAATACCAACCAGGAATAGTATCCAAACACAGAAAGAGCACCACAATTTGCAAAAATATCCAACATTTTATTCTTCTTGGCACAGAATATGCTTAGAATGAGCTCTAAACATGGATGTGGAAATCAGTCTCATTTTCATTGCATTTCTCAGGACCCCACATTCATTCGCACCCCATCCAAGTTCTGTATCAGGATGCAGGGCTTTGTTTTTGATCCTGTATAGAAATACATTTTTGTGTGTTCCTCCAATGTATCCATTTTTACTAACATACATGTTTTTGTTCATTTTTCTTATTCACAAATATGTTTAGCATATTTTTCTTCAGACATGCACATTTTAAAGTTGTACACATTTCCCAATCCACTTTGTCTCACCATCAATCTGGGGAGGAATGAAATGTTGATTTCCATGAGGGAATGCAATTTTTTTCCCAATCAAAAGAATAGAAAGTGGGCACAAATTACAACAGGTACATGTTCCCTCCCACTAAAGAGCTAAAGAGAGAGAAGTTTCATCTGGCAAAAGTCTACATTCCGAAGAATCTATCCAATGTTGAATCTGTCAATAGCATTACCAAGAAAACAGATCTGAGAGAGAAATGATGTCATTGAAATTGACAGCTTCACGTAATAGGAGTCCCTGGATGTATGATTCTTCCCCTAGTGGTTTATTTCTGAATGCCTCATCATATTGCACAGTTGGCTTACATGAACATTAGGCAAAAGCTTGTCTGCCACACAGCATGTAAGATCCATTATTTAAAGCTTGTGCTTGATATTGGAGAAGCACACTTGAAGACCTATTGTTTGGCTGCTTTTTTTAATTTGCAAAAACAGCTGGCAAAGAGAGTTTGATTTTTTTTTTCCTCCAAAAAGAGAACACAGGGAGAAAGACCTCTTTTGGTCTGTGAGCTACACTACTATGCTAATTCATTTTCTGGGATTTCTTTTTTCATAGCAACAGTATTTTTTTATTTTTTTTATACTGGGGTTTTGCCTGTGTGCCGAATAATCTGATGGGCTAGGCATGTTCCTTCCAGCACTTTATAATAATGAACACAACCCTGGAGACTAGAAAGAGGTTTGTGCTGTAAATAGCTTTTCAAAAATGGGATTGCACTCTGCACTTTAATTTTTCATCCGTGGAAGGCTTCAGGTTAATGATTCATACAGAGTAAGGGAACTCTACTGCAGATGTTGAATTTTAGAACAGCTAATGAGCCTTGGGCTCCTGTATTTGTACAGTTGCTCCCCCTTAAGCCTGACCAGGTGCAATAGCTTTCCCTTTGTTTTGTTAGACTTAACTAACCAGTGGTTCATTAAAAGTGCTAGTATACATATAAATGTATTTCTGGAGTATAAATATCAGTGATTATTTGTATTAAATGCTTTGCACAATCTTGCAAGAAAGTGTTTAAAGTAGTCAGGGGGAGGCAGGGGATAAAATGTTTCTCAAACTCTTCTGCTAAAGCCCATGAAAAAAATGAATGGCATTTGCATGAATTCGTGATTCTACATTTTATTAATCCAAATGGTTATTTTTCAGGAAATGTTCATGATAGATTGCTCACTGTTCAGTGTGTGTTTACCTGGAACTGTAAATGCAGATTGTGGAGATATAGTTAACTGCTGGTTCTGGTGTAAACTAGGATGGTAAATCAATTCTGGGGTTTAATCTAAAGTTCAGTGGAGTGAACACACCAGAGCATCTCATATAGCTACTAAAGCCTGGAATGGATTCACTGCCCTGCTGACACACTATTCATCCATTTCCACTGAGTCTATGGGGCTAGGCAGATGGCACAAAGCGCCGTCTTCAGGGCAAGGAAGGGGCAGCCACACGCTGGGCGCCCCAACCCCTTCCCGAAGACGTCGTCGGAGCAGCCGGCCCTCCGCACGGCTGGCGCTCCGAGGATGCCTTTCTACTGCAGCACACATGCTGCAGCGGAAGAGGTGGCGAAGGTGCGCCGGCAGCCTTTTGTGGCGCACCTTTGATGATTTCTGGAAGGAGCGCTATTTTAGCGCTCCTTCCTGGGGTGGTGAAGCTGTGCCGCGGGGCCGAGGAATGCGGATGCCTCGGCCCCAATCCGCAGCTTCCTGGGCGGCCTTGTGCCGCCCGTCTGCTTAGCCCCTTTATTTCCACAATTTATAAGGCAGGGGAGCATTTCCAGGTAGATATGCTCAAAATTACAGATGCTTCCAGAGAGCACTCCTAATGCTACCAGTCAAAAGGTAGTGGACAGCTTTTCTGTCTTTTCCTCCTTAATGGATTTAGTTTGAGGTAAGAAAAAATATGGAAAACACAATGGGTCTGTGTGGAAAGAAGCAGAACATGAAAATGATATCATGGCCAGAAGAAGGGAGGGTCTGCCTGCATGAATGTCCCTGCAATACCACCTGAACTGAAAACAGCCATATCTTGATAAAATGCAGGTTTGTGACTACCTGAAATGAACTGAACTGAACTGAAAATAGCCACATCTTGACAAAATACAGGTTTGTGACTTTTTCTCCTGTACAGTTTTTAACATCTTTGCCTGATGAAGAAGACAGTAGAGCTTACAACATGTATAAAGGTATCACTGTTTTGTGGATTTTTGAGTGTTATTGTACTTTGCTACATGGCCAACATGGATAGTCTTCTACTAGCTTGTTTAGAAGTAATTGCTACTGAATTCAGTGAAGCTGATTATTCCAGCTTAAATTGCAACATTAAACAAAGTTGGTTTACTCCCGGTTAAATGCACATTGGCTTTCTGACCTGGTTACTGCCCCTTTCACTGTTTCATTTTGATATCCTAAGAGAATTGTTATTTTAGTTTTATTCTAGAAAGTGGTCAGATGCAGGGACTGGTAAAGCAGAATAACTATTCGTGTGTTGATACAAACTGCTTTAAGGATAATTCTTCACTGAATCATAATTAACTGTACCCATTTGAGAATCGGAAATCAGTTCTTTCCTCCTTTTTTGAAAGATGTTAACCCTGGAAAACTTCCAGCTCAGAAAATTACATTTTTTTCCTGTGGTGGTTAGAAGTCCCTAGATGATGCATTCTTCATCTGTCCCTCTTCTAAGTCTGATGAATAGCACTGCTAGCACTATTTTATGGTTGTCGGATTCCAACCCCAAGGTCCTTGAATTTTTGTTATAAATGAAGTGTGCATGGTTTGTAATTTTGTAAAGCAGTCTAGAGCTTGTGAGTGGCACTGGAAAGACTGATACAGCACCATGTTTGGTTTTATACAGTTGACTTAGCAGCAGGAGGAAAAAAAATATAAAGATGAGGAACCAAATTGCCAAACAGAAGCATCTGTGATGTTCACAACCTTGTTTTGTACTAGAATAATTTAGCTGACAGACCATTTCTAGAATTTATTTATGTTATCATATGCAGATTTACTACACAATGTTGGGTATGAGTAGAGGGCAGTGTCCTCTATGTCATGGGACATTATCACACGGGGCCCAATCCAAACAAAATCCACACGAAATCCCGACCTAATACGTATTATTGGCCTGTGTTTTCACACGACGTCAGACAGAACCCCGACAGAAAGCGGAATGATCCGAGATGTTTTGAATTTCGGTTTCTTCAGGAATTGCAATTGTGCAACGGGAATCATTTCGCATTTACCGTAGGTCTGATAACCAAATACGTATTGTGGCGCATTTCCCCGCTGTTGCCATGGTTCCAGCGAGCATTCCTCTCTCTGCACATGTGCAGGAGGCTCATTTCGGCTACATTTATGGGGTTTTTTCTCTTGTGTGTGGATGTTCGATACACTTACTGTAAGGGCCTCGGCAGACGGCTAATTGAGCCGTCTTCCGGGCCCGGAAGAGGAGAGGCAGCTGCACGAGCGGCGCCCCTTCCTCTTCCTGAGGTCGCCCTCGGAGTCGCCGGCCCTCCGCACGGCCGGCACTCCAGGGATGACCTCACGCCGCGGCGACCGCACTCGCCGCAGCGTTTGAGTCAGCGAAAGTGCGGCCGCCGCTTTTGGGGCGCACTTTCCCTTAAATCTAAAAGGAGCGCCAATTTGGCACTCCTTTTAGATTCGGTGGGGAAGAGCCGCGGTGAGGCTGCCTTGGCCCCACGGTGTTGCGGACCAGGGCGTCTTGGACGCCCTCGTCTGCATCCCCCCTAAATGTGCAATGAAGGTAATGATGTATGCAGAAACAAGGGCTATTTCCCGTTTATTTTCGGGATGCCTCATTCCCACTTTTATTTCTGCTTTCTGGCCCACGTGTGATAACGTCCATGCATAGAACAAAATTATGTTGGCTCTCCTCTTTGTCCTGCAGATGTGTAGCAACCAAAACAAACAAAAACTAGGCCCAAACAGATGCCAATATTCAGCACTGTCTCAACAGTAGCTCACAGCAGAGTGCAGAAGCACAACCCAGTGTGCTGTATTTGGCAATAAAGCACTGACCAACCTGAAATAAGTCAGACTTCTTCCAAAGTCCTTGGAGGTTTTTATCTTCCTGTTGCAAAATATATACAAGGTATTTACAATAGAAGCTCTGAGTTCTGTCAACATAGACTGTCTGCTACAATCCATTACTCCAACAAACATACTCTCCAACCCACCACACCAACACCTCTCTTCAACCCACACCTGTCCTGGGTTCCAGAGCCCTTATATACAGTGATGATACCATTAGGGTTGACACCTGGTGTTTCTTAACATTTACAGCCATAGAAATTATTTTATCATTTCTCAAAGGGACATTTTACCCAACAAATTATATTGTTCTAAAGCAAGGGTGGGAAAAGGGTGGGAAGCTTGTCCCTTAGATGTTTGGGACTACAACTCCCATTTGTCCTACCCAGTCGGGCCAGTTATGAGACATATTTCCAAACCAATGCTAAAGGGCAAAGTTTTCCACCACTATTTTACAGAAAGGAGTGAACACTTTGTAAAGGGGGGAACCTTAATCTCAAAATGTTTTTATTTCATTTGAACAATTTGTACTTTAGCTTGTGGCTGGCTTGATTTAAAATACTCTGAAACTGGAAGAATAATTATGTATAAATTTGTAAGCAGGAGTAAACCCTATTCAATTTAATTCTTCTGATTCCCAGGTAAGTGAGTAGAATATGAAAGCTGGGCAAACTTGAGGTTAAGAGCAATCTTAAAGCTGTGGTTTTCATTACTACTACTACCATGTTACTGTCACCATTATTTATACCTTATCTTTTCCATAAAATTGGGATTTAATTTGAGCAAGATCACTGTACAACTTGATAGAAATGAATTTATATTGATTGCATGACAAATATGAGAGCTTTACAGCAAGATTTTTTTTTAGATTGATTAAATCTTGATTTGATTATTTTTATTTATTTCAACTTTAGCGGAACAAACATTAACATTAGAATAACTGCAATCATAGTTAGGATTCACAGTGCCTGAATAATTGTTACTTGCTTGCTTATTTAATCTAAAAGATTAATTCAATAAAGATTTACGGCTGGCATTTCCACTAGTGGTCTCCCATGTACAATACATACAAAATAAAGATGCAATCACAAGGTGTAATTCTAACTGAACTCCATGTGGCTTACTGGTGAGTAGGCATATATAGGATTGCAAATCGGCAATAGAGACAGACATTAGACAAATCAATAACAGAGGCATTAATAATGAGAAAACCTATGATCTGTCCATGATTATATTTCCAAGTGCTAAAGAGAAAAGGATGTCAATGACCTGATGCCTTAAGGGTATTCTGAATTGAGTGTGTATAGTACAGTTTTGCAGTGGTTCCATTCATATTTAAAATTAGTATTACTGGATGGCTATGCTGGATAATTTATGCTTTTTGTTGTGGTTGTGTGCCCTCAAGTCATTTCTGACTTATGGCAAACCTAAGGTGAACCTATCATGGAATTTGCTTGGCAGGTTTCCGCTTTATCCCAGGGCACTTATGTCTTCCTTTCTTGCAGTATATCCTCCATGCTATTTAACATCTCTGTGAAACAGCTCAGTGAGGTCATCCAGAGATTTACGGTTCACTGTTTTTAATACCCCAAAGACACACAGCTCTAAATCTCTTTTTCATCACATCAAGTTGTAGCAGTAAAGTATTTAATCAGTACCTAATTGTAATAGTGCAGTGGATAAGGACCTACAAACTGGAACTCCAAAGATGGAGGTGATGTTAGTGATTGGTTCATCCATCCAAGTGCATAGTGTTCAACCTGTTCTAAATAGGGTTGCAATTCCCTTAAACCAGGTGTGAACAGAAAGTGCCTAGGCCACACACAATCCTCATCCGCATCTTTGCAGTCCCTGAACCTACCTTGGAAACTCCTTGACCACCTGTATCTGCTGGATTTTTGCTGTTGTTGTTGTTGTTGTTAATCCAAAAGTAAAGTCATCTAATATTGGAGGCTCCAGATACAGCAAATCCCTACTAAGACAAGAAATTAGATTGTGTTTTTAAGGCACACAACTTTGCTTTAAGAGAATAGGGGAGGGCAGCTTTTATGTTCCCTCCATCAAACCAGAAGTTAACTTTTGGTCCTTTCCAGTTTTGAGAAGAACATTTTAAAGATACAGTTTTTGGCAGAGGTATGGCCAGTAGTAGGTCTACAGAGATAGAAATTGACCCTCTCTCTCTCTCTCTCTTTTTAATTTATTTTTATTGCTTTTTAATATACATATCACAAAGAATAAAACAATACAACAACCATATGTTCATCCCTTTCTCTCCCCATCCTATTAAAAACAATTTCTACTAACAACTAACAACCAATAATCTAACTATCATTACTTCCCTGACTTTGACCTCTGAGGTGTTCTTGTTTAGTCTTTTTGTAACTTGTTTATCTTTTCTAACTTCTATTAATTCTATTATCCTCCGCCATTTTCTCATTTATTTCTTTCATAGATTTCTAAATGTCCTATAAATTATTTTACATATAAATTATATATAACTCATTTTCAAACATAGGTACTTAGAAATGACCACTTGTTGAGAAATAAGATACCCTATTTGACTTCAATTATTCATGCTTTGTAATCTCCCTTTTTTGTTGTTGTTGATAACTGCCCTTGAGTCGATATCGACACATGGCGGCCCTATGGATGAGACATCTCCAAGAACCTCTATCCTCTACTGCTCTGCTCAATTCCTGCAACCCCATACCCATGACCTCCTTAATAGAGTCCATCCATCTGGCATGTGGCCTTCCTCTCTTCCTACTTCCCTCCACCTTCCCCAGCATTATTGTTTTTTCCAAAGAGTCCTCCCTTCTCATGATGTATTCAAAGTACAACAGTCTCAGTTTGGGCATCTTGGCTTCCAGGGAGTTTCCGATTTGATCTGCTCTAGGACCCATTTTGTTTGTCCTTTTGGCTGTCCATGGGATCCTCAGTACTCTTCTCCAGTACCACATCTCAAATGCATTGATTTTCTTCCTATCATCTTCCTTGACTGACCAGCTTTAACATCCATATATGGTGACAGGGAATACAATGTCTTGCATGATTCTAACTGTTGTGCTGAGTTGTATATCTTTGCATTTTAGAATATTTTCTAGTTCTTTCATAGCCACCCTCCCCATTCTTAGGGGGGATGCAGATGGGCGGCCATCGCCCACCCTGAGAAGTGTGGGATTGGGGCTGCCCCATGCCTCGGCCCCAATCCACCCTTTTGGCAACTGGGAAAGGAGCACCAAAATAGCACTCCTTTCCCAAGCAGCGGAAAGGGCACCGGAAGAGCCGCCACATGGCTCTTTTGCACCTCTTCCAGTGCAGCATGTAAAAATGCTGCACCGGGAGGATGTCATCAGAGTGCTTGCCATGTGCAATGGTGCACGCGTTGATGACGTCCTCGGGAAGAGTTTGGGGCGGCCAGCGGGCGGCTGCTCCTCCCCTCCCTTGGCTCCAAGATGGTACTTTGTGCCACCTGCAAAGCCCTTAGTCTTCTTCTGATTTCCTGACTGCACTCCCCATTTCTATCAATGTCGGAATCCCAGGTATGGGAATTCTTTTACTATTTCTATTTCTTCATTGTCTAGGTTGAACTTGTGAAGGTCCTCAGTGGTCATTATTTTTGTTTTCTTTATGTTCAGCATTAAGCCTGCCTTTGCACTTTCTTCTTTAATCTTCCTTAGTAGGTATTCCAGGTCTGTGAAGTTTCCTGCTAGTACTACGATGTCATCTTTATATCTTAGCTTGTTGATATTCCTTCCTCCTATTTTCACTCCTCCTTCTGTGTCCAAGCCTGCTTTTTTTATAGTATGTTCTGCGTACAAGTTGAAAGATAGGGTGAAAGGATGCAGCCTTGTCTGAGTCCCTTGCCAATTGGGAACCATTCTGTTTCTCTGTGTTCCATTCTGACAGTAGCCTCTTTTCCTGAGTAAAGATTCCCCATCAGGACTATCAGATGTATTGGCACTCCCATGTCTTTAAGGGCATTCCATAGCCTTTCATGATCTATACCAGGGGTAGGCAACCTAAGGCCCAGGGGCCAGATGTGGCCCCCCGAGGCCTTAGGACCAGCCCCAGGCCAGTCCTGCCACCCCACCGCCCCCGCCCCCACCGCCCGCCATGATGATATTGATTATTGTTGTTATTATTTGTTCTTGGGGTTTTCTTGGCAAAATCTGCACAAGGGTTTTGCCATGGCTTTTCTGGGGCTGAGAGAGTGTGCATGCGTTTGTTTTTTTTAAAAAATTAATTTTTAATTTTTATTTATATTTATATATTTATTTATTTATGGTGCTTCGGCCCCCCCAATTGTTTGAGGGTCAGCAACCCAGCCCCCGGCTCAAAAAGGTTGCCTACTCCTGATCTATACAGTCAAAGTCTTTGCTATAGTCTATAAAGCACAGACTGATTTTCTTTTGGAATCCCCTGGTATGCTCCATTAGCCATCGTATGTTTACAATGTGGTCCCTCATGCCTCTTCCTTTCCTGAACCCCACTTGCACCTCTTGAATCTCTCTTTCCATGTATGGTTGGAGTCTTTGTTGGAGAATTTTAAGTATAATGTTGCTTGTGTGGGAGATCAGTGCTGTGCTCCTATAGTTGCTGTAGTTTTTTTGTGGATGGGAATGCATATTGAACACTTCCAATCTCTTGGCCATCATTTTGTTTTCCATATCTGTTGACATATGTTGGTTAGCACTAGAGATGATTCTGTCAATGTGGATTGCAGCAGTTCAATTGGAATATTGAACTGGTGATTTGTTTTTTGCTATTTGTATTATTGCAGTTTCCACCTCACTTTTTAGGATTTGGGCTTCATCTTCATCTGGCTCTTCATTCCATGTGCCCTTCATTTTGTCATCTCTTTGGTATAATTCTTCTGTGTATTGCATCCAATTTTTTTTATTCCTTCCTGGTGGTGAATTCTGTTATTTTTTTATTGTCATAGATCATCCCACTCCTTAGTTTGAATTTTCCTGTGATTTCCGAGATCTTGTGAAGTAGATCTCTTGTTCTTCCCTTTTTGTTGTTGTCTTCTATTTCTCTGCTTTGGTCATTGTAGTCATTTTCTTTTTCTTTCTGCACAAGCCATTGTACTGTTGCATTCATAATTCTTAGTTTGTTCCTGTCCCCCTTTTGTTTTTCTTCTTTTCTTTATTGTTTGTAGTGGGGTTTTTTCTGTCATCCATGGTTCTCTCTCTCTCTCTCTCATTTGGTTTACTGAAAGTGTCTGTATGCATTATTCTTTTATTATGTCCCTGGCTTCAGACCATAACTCTTCTGATTCTCAATCTATCATGCTTAGTAGTGTGAATCTGTTTCTTATGTATTCAGTCAAATCTGTTGAAATATTATTTAGATCCTATTTTGGTATAATTACTGGTCTTGTTTTCTTCTTGAGTCTTACTCTTATTTTTGTTATGAGTAATTCATGATCTGTGCCTGGTCTAGTCTTGGCCACCAGTATAGAGTTCCACCATCTTTTAATTCCGATTATATAATCTATTTGATTTTTGTGTTGACTATCTGATGATGTCCATGTGTATAGCTTTCCTTCTGGTTGTATGAAAAATGTATTTGCAATGAATAGGTTGTTGGCTTCTCAAGAATCTATCAGATGCTCACCTGCTTTGTTTGTTTTGCTCATCCAAATCTGCCTACTGTTTTTGATTCTTATTTGCTTCCAACTTTTGCATTCCAATCTCCAATGATCAGCTTGACATCTTGTGTTGGTGTACTGTCGATTTCTTCCTGTACTCCTTCATAGAATCTATCAATTTCTTCCTGTTCTGCCTCTGTGGTTGGTGCATATAGTTGAGTTATGGTGATATTCATAGGTTTATCATGGAACCTTAGTGAAATGATTCAGTCTGATTTTGCATTGTATCCTGTGACTGCTTTTGCCACATATCTTCTTAGTATGAAAGCTACCCTGTTTCTTCTTGTCTTTTCACTGCCTGAGTAGAACACTGTGTGGTTGTTTGATTCAAAGTGGCCCATTCCTGTCCATTTTAATTCACTCCCCTCCACTACTGCTGTGTTCATGCATTCCATTTCCATTTTTACTATATCCAGCTTCCCTTGGATCATGCCAACAATATCCCTTTTAGGTTGTTATAATGCATGATGGGGTTGCCTTAGGGTCACAATATGTCAGAAATGACTTGAAAGCACACAACAACAAAATGCATTGTGCACACGGTTGTCCTTGAAAATGATTCAGAAATTTTAATTAGTTTTTTTTAAAGAAAAAAGAAAGACAGCTGGGCTACTGATTCAAATTGGTCGTTATGGTTGTATTGTGCTAGCATTGTGCCATTTTCACTGGCACAGTTGCTGATTTTAATTCAAAATGCTAGCATTAAATCAAGAAACACAAGTATTCCTTGCCCAAGAAAACCCTATGAAATTCATGTGGTCACCATAAGTCAACAGGCAACTTGAAGGTACAGACAAATAGAAAGACCTTATTTAAGCAGGAGTAAAAGGATATGCAGTGGGAATTTGTTTAAAGATGTGCTTTATGGTATTTTAATTATTTTAAATTAATGTTTGACTATTAATGTTTTAAAGAGATTGTTTTTAAACTTTTGTACCACATGGCATTTTAGCTATCTTGTTTTAACTTACATTAGAAGCCGGGGTATAAACCAAATAAATAGATAAAAACAAGCAGAGAGTGTCATAAACTGGCCACTGTGCTTTCAACCACTCAAAGTTTCTGAATGCTTTCCAGAGGCAGCCAGGCTAGAATGCATCACTTTTAAGTGAAATAAAAAACAAGCCAACTCCCTTCCTCATAGTTTAGTTAAAACTAAGACCTCTAGTCTTAATTAAGTATCTGGCTTAAAATCACGAGAAAGCTTGGAGCAGGGAGGGAGAAATAAACAAATAGCCCTTGTTTTAAAAAGCTTCCGCTTTCTCTGTGAGATTTGCAAATTTCTGCAGCCTCGACAGTGGGGAAATGTGAGAATTTATGGAAAACCAACCTGAGATTAAAGGTTGTCATGGAATATTAATAAGGGAAGGATACAAAAGTGCTGATCTTCCCTCTGCATTCCTTTCTTCATTTGTAATCTTTGCATCTATCCAATCTATTATACAATGGACCTTTCCAAATATGCTGGCCTTGCTCAATGCAGCGTAGGATGAGGCGGAACAAATGATAGATTATGTGTGTAACCTCTGAAGTATTCTTTTGAAATGGTACATAACCTATTACTGGAAGAGGTGCTGGGCATAAAGTTGCAGAAAAATTATGAAACAATGATAAAAGAAATGTAGAACAATAAAGTGGTAAAGAACAGAGGGAGAGAACATGGAAATGAATTATGAGGCAAGCATCAATAGAATTGGCCATAAATTATTTGTTTCCCATCTTTCTTGGAGGAATTTAGCAAAAGTGCTTTAGCCTTTTAAAAAAAACACTAGGGCCAATATCGGAAAGTGACACAGCTGGGCACTTGCTGGTGGCCTAGAATGTTACACTGCTAATCCTGTCAATTTTCTCAGGCCCCATCCTCAGGGGCCAAATAAAATGCCTCCCCCACCATCCTCTTGGTGGGCAGTCCATATGATGCAGGGCCCAATCCCCAAGTCTGATACAAAAAATTCAAGACAACATCCAGCCTGTTCAGCACCAAACCTGATATATATATATATATATATATATATATATATATATATATATATCAGATTTTAAAACTAACTCTTTCCTCCGCATCTTTCTGGGAGATCCAGAGCTCTCCATTCTTATGCTGGGTGGCTACCACTGCTGTATATCACTCACCCTGAAGGAAGAACAAGGCACCCAGCCATGTGATCGAGGCTGGACATTTTGTCAGCTATGGCCGTGTCAAGCAGCACAGTGGTAAGTGCACCTGAACAGCCACTCAGCATCAGAACAGAGGGCCCCTGAAAATGTGAAGAGGTTGGGGCATCTCTGGAGCCAGAATACTCTGGGCTACTACTGGGGTATCCTGGCCAAAGGAGCCCTGATGGTGCAGTGGTTAAATGCCAGTATTGTAGCCAATATTGCAGCCACAAGGTTGTGAGTTCGATCCTAGGGCTCCAGGGTTGACTCAGCCTTGCATCCTTCCGTAGGTCACTAAAATGAGTACCCAGCTTGTTGGAGGCAATTGGCTTACATGTTGTAAAACCACTTAGAGACTACTTAGTTCAGTATGAAGCGTTATACAAATGTAAATGCTATTGCTATTGCCAATGCAGATACTAACCTCAGTCATTTATTCATCTTCTCCCTGGACCCAATCCCCCTGTAGCGCTTGGCATCATTAGAGATATGGCACCAGCTGTTTGCTGCTTTCAGTATCATTTACCTCCCGCTCCTTGATTTTGTTCTGGCATTGGTGCTTAGAATGATGGCAGAACCAATCTTTGGCTCAGGTTCCTGGTAGGTGGGTGCCACCATATTAGCTTTCCCAAGATAAAATGCCCCACAGGGGTTCAAATGATGGAAGCAACAGAAGAAAAACAGCACCCATGAGGAGAACCATCCTGTGGACCTACAGACATGTGGTACAAGACCTGAAAATGCCAGCAGTCCTGTGAGCTGGCTCAGCCAAACTTGGATTTAAACCTAGGCTTCCTATATTTAAATCCATTTATCCTAGTCATTGTAACTGTAGTTAATAGCAGTTTGATACCACTTTTAACTGTGTTTTCATCCTAGGACAGTGATGGTGAACCTTTTAGAGACTGAGTGCCCAAATCTAAAGGTGTTCTGGCACTGGGTGTTAACCAGTGCCAGGGGAGGACTTCCAGGGGCAGACAGGAGTTCTGGGGGTGGGACTTTCTGGGGGCAGGACCGCCTCTCCCCCCCCCCCCCACCAAGGCCCCCAGCTGCCTCTCTGGAGACATCTGAAGGCCTGGGAGATGAGGGGGGGAGAGAGAGGAGGAGCAGGCTTGTACCTGTTCTTCCTCTTCCCTGCTGTCCTGGGCCTTCAGCCATCTCCAGGGAGGCAGTTGAAGACACAGGAGGGCAGGGAAGAGGAGGAACAGACACACGCCTGTTCCTCCTCTTCCTCACCCTCTTGTGCCTTTAACCGTCTCTGGAGAGGCAGTTGAAGTGACAGGAGGACAGGGGAAGAGGAGGAATAGACACGTGTCTGTTACTCCTTTTTCCACACCCTTCTCTGTGTGCCCTCCAAAATGGCTTTGCATGCCAAAGATGGCACGCGTGCCATAGGTTCATGAACACAATTCTAGGACATCCTGGAATTTATAGAATGGTGAAGTAGTTAGAATTCTGTCAAGAGTCTCAGTACCAAAATAAAAAAAGATATTTATATGGGAGCTCTAGTCTTCTTTAGCAAAGAATTCTTTGTACTGCATCAAACTACAATCCAAGAATTATATAGAATGTAACTATGGCAGTTATAAGTAGCATCAAACTGCTATAAATGTATACTGTGTCATACAGCAATTGTTAGAGCTCATTACATTGCTAATGCTTTACAGAAATAATAATAATTTATAAGAAGATAAATGATAGCAGAATTAAAGAGCAATAATATCTTGCCTGAAAGTGACATATATATTGGTTAAAATGTCACCTTTGCTTATATGTGCATCTTCTATTTTTTTTTTCTTCTATTCTTTTGTGGTTCACTTGCTAATTTCCTCCTACAACATGACTCACCACACTGAAGAAACAGAAATTTTTCTATGTTGTACCCAGACCACAAGAGTGTCCTTTTCTAGCCCTTGTCCTGCCTCCTTTGTTAAATGGAAAATCTCTTTGTGCATATTTGCACTACTGAATCTATTTATCTATCTTCAGAAATACACCTGAATGATTTTGCTCCCTAGCAAATTGTAATGATCCTAAAACTTCTATAACTAGTGCAGGGACAATAGGACAAAACAAATCATTAATGACACCTTCTTCAACATTTTCAAAAACTATGATCTGTCTCTATGTTCACTGGCCCTTGTAGTTAATTGTTGTTGTGTTGTTGTTGTCATTGTTCTACAGACGTTATGTGTTTTATTGTAAAAACTCAATAAAATTTTAATTAGAAAAAAAAGATGAATACACCATGCAACAGAAACTTACAGTTATTTCCTGCTGCCTCTCAAGTCCTTGTGATCACTGGATCTAAAGACTCATCTACACTACAAAATTAATGCCATTTGACACCACTTTAATTGCCACAGCTCAATGCTATGGAATCCTGGGATTTGTAGTTTTGCTAGATATGTAGCCGTATCAGTGCCACAACAAAGATTCCATAGCATTGAGCCATGGCAGTTAAAACAATGTTAGAATGTGTTATTTCTGCAGTGCAGGTGCTGCCTAAGATCTCACTAAAGGTGAAGTGTTTGAAAAATCTGCAATAAACCTTGGAACCTGACAGCAGAAAATGGCAGTCTGAATTCATGGATTAAACATGTGCCTGTCAGGAGCCTTCCTGTGAAGGTGACAACATTGTCTGAATTCAATTATACAAGCTACAGTTATAACACTTCAGGGACTTGTTGTTTTTTCAGGTGGAAACAACAACGAGTAATAGGTTACATCTAAAGGAGAAAGGGAAGGGGTTTAGCTTTCCAGCTGACCTTTGAGTCTTGCATTTCTTTCGCTGTGACGAACCCAAGTGCCACCACTGCAAGGTCTGTTGTTAATCTCTGGATCATAATGATTTAATCATGTTTCATCAACAGTGACCAGTCATTCCAAAATACTAGATCACTCAAAAGGTAGCAAAATCAGTTTGGAGGTATCCACTCAATTTAGTTTCTTGTCAGCATTCAAACATTTCACCACCCGCTTGGCTGACAGCTTCTGCATAGCCAACTGATCATGAATGCCTTCCTGGTGTGAGAGTCACCTACCTGCCAAAATCAGGTCATGAACACACTCAGAAACTGACACTGTTGAATCTCAAACTGATACTCCGAGACCATGCTGCATCTTCAATCTCAAAATCCACTTCTTCACAGTTGAGTATGATGGGCATTTGTCAGTCAGATACCTAGTGTTAAGACAGGTAACTAGTGTTAAGGGTTGTGGGGACCTAAGGGGACATATAGACAGGGACATCTGGACATATAGACAGTCACATTCTTGCCTTTTGTCAGCAGACCAGTAGCATTACATGTCCATGAATACAGAAAATCTACATAAAATTTGTAGGTGAGAGGGGGGAAAACTGCCCAGCAAGTAACGAAATGGCTGAAACTACACAACCAGCCAAGACATATGAAGGACAGACCAAGAGTGATTTTTTATATCATATTGGAAAACAAGTCAGAATATCTCCACTTCCAAATGATAGTTATAATTGTAAGTAATTTTTCAGCTGAGAATCATATCACATGATGCAGAGAATTTATAATCCAAAGTAAATGAACTTCCAATCTACATATTAGTTCAGGAAATCTGGATTAGGTCAGATTAATAATATGGATGTATAAAATTCTCTTTCATCTTCCTTTTACTTGGTACTGGATTTGAGTTCTCAGTGATCAAATGTAAAAATTAAATCATACTATTTTTTTTATATAAAAAAGATGACTGGCATCCTGTTGGCCAGTTACGAATGCATACACTAAACCAGTAGTTCTCAAATTTTTATCCTCCAGATGTTTTTGGACTACAGGTCTCAGAATTCCAGACTGTTGTCCACATTGGCTGGGGCTTCTGGGATCTGAAGCCCAAACACCTGGACGATTAAAGTTTGGGAATAACTGAGCTGGACTTACATATTTGTGACAGTTTAGTATTCAAGTTTATAATCATGGCAATATTGTCTCTATCATAAATACCTCCCTGTCCTGGACTACGGCCAGCACCAGTCCAAACAAACACTGATAAGGATGGCTTAACAAGGAAGGAGCTAAAAGGCAGGCTACAGACCTTTCTGTTAGTTCCCAAGAAGCACACCAATACCAAAGCCAGGGTCAGGATTCCAGAGTTCACAATAGCCAGCTCAGTCCAAGGTCGGGGCAGCCAAAAGGTAACAAGCGTCCAGTCCATTCTGAATTCAAAGGTTCACGGCACACAAGGGTTCCAAAGAGCAAGGAGCCAGTGCTGAATGTATCCCACAAGGGAACTGCAATAAGCTCTAGCACTGAGTGGTCCTCTCCCAGGTGATTAAGTAGGAGATTCCCTCCTCCGTGCCAGCTGAGGCTTGTTAGTCAATTGCCTCATGCAAGCACTCTCTGCCCTGAGTTCTCTGAAGGAAGGCACTTCCATGCTTGTTTCTTCCTGATCCTTACCACTAGGCTGCTGTGCCTCCATAGGGATCCTACGAGTGCTAGGACCTGGCTGCTCTTCCTCCTCTGGGTCTGGGAGGACAGGGCTGGGATCTAGCAGGGCAGGATTAGGACCTGGTAGAGCCTCCCTTTCCTCCTGCTCCTGGCTGACCATGACACTCCCCACCTTAACAGCCAGCAGCCACACTGAATGACAGAAGTCTATTCTGTTGACAACTATGATGCATCAGGTTGACACTTCCCTTCTCAGTTGCAATCTACAGTTTGACAATCAGAAACAGGTCTCTTGCCACAGCTCTTTTTTGCAATGCAGATCACTGGCAGGAGGGAAGCATTATCCTGCTTCACCCCGATCACCAGCAGAACAGACTTCTGTCACTCAGTGTGACTGCTGGTGATTAAGGTAGGTTTGAGAAGTCACATCTGAAGACAATAGTTATATTTGCAACTGTGGGCCTTTACAGACTGCCAGAAATAAAGCTACTTGAGTCCACTTTAACTGTCCTGGCTCAGTGCTAGGGAATCATGGGAACTGTAGTTTATTGTGGCACCAGAGCTGCCTGACAAAGAAGGCTCAATGTTTCAGGGGAAAAAACTACACTTCCCATTATTCTCTAGCATTGAGCCAGGACAGTTAAAGTGGCCTCAAGCTGCATGATTTCTGACAGTCTCTAAAGGACCTATATCTGTGTATTTGCAACTATATTTGTAACTATATCTGTGAGGTAGGTTCTTGGCCAATATGGTTAATTGCATTGTATTATAGATGCAAGGAATACAAACTCCATGGTCCAATTCAGTTTTACACATTGTTCAAGTTAGAATTAGTGGAACAGAAGTATTTACGGACCTCATTTGACCTAAGTCAATAAATACAATTAGATATAATTTAATCAGTAAATACAAATATACGTTTACAAAAGGAATAGGCTAGGATTAGTCCTGACTAAAAGTAATATTTGAAATACTATTGCAAGGTTCTCAGCACTTGTACATAGATTAAGGATGCTAAAGTGAGTGCTGATGTTAACTCAGGTCTTTCTGGTTTAACCACCATCATGAGTTGGGCACTCATGTGATCAGAAGTTGGTAAAGGTAACCCCAGACAGAATGCAGATTATCTGACAAGTGGCAAGCACTTCAGTCTAAAGAGGCAAGGGTGGGGAATCATGCCTGTTTCACCCAAGCTATGCAGAGGTGAAAGGAGAGCAGGGAAACTACTGGCAGCTGGAGAGAGGAAGAGAATATTCTACATAGCTCAAACAAAAATGCAGAGCAGAAGATCAAGCAAAAGAAAATTAAACATGATCTTCAGTCTATCAGATGTCAGAGGAAGTATTTCCTTCCTGCTCTCCTAAGAGTGAAAAGAAGCCTTACCTCTATGTCTACCCCCCAAACCAACTGTACATTTTTTTGACAGCAATGTGCTCCTCTCTGCTTTCTCCAATTGTTGTCAGTACCAAAATGGGGAGTTTGAGCTATTATTTATGAATTTATCATTATCAAAACCAAAACTGTATGAGCTATCATTTATGAATGCATCACTGCTTTGTAGTGTGCTGCCCCCACATTTATCAGGTGCAGTAATATATTTC
This sequence comes from Phrynosoma blainvillii, assembly GCA_026167975.1. Taxonomy (NCBI): domain Eukaryota; kingdom Metazoa; phylum Chordata; class Lepidosauria; order Squamata; family Phrynosomatidae; genus Phrynosoma; species Phrynosoma blainvillii. The sequence goes on along the minus strand of JANUYF010000003.1, from coordinate 225,333,333 downwards.
AAAATCTGCCTTTTAAAAATCACTTAGATTAGTTGCACTCCAATTGGCCCAAATGTTATTCTACACAGCACAGTACTTTCCACAACAAAGAACATCAGTCAGGCTGTCTCTCTCTCAGGTTTTTCTTTCTTTTAGATTAGGTGATAATCTATGAAGAATTCTGTCCCCCGGAACCTTTTGAAATGATTATCTAGCAGCACTTCTTCTCCAATGTATCTGAAATAAAATTTAAACCTCAAGTATAGATAATATAGAGAAGGAGTAAAAAACATGTGGCCCTCTAGATGTTGTTGGATTGCATCTTCAATCAGTTTTAGACAGCATAGCCCAGGGGTAGGCAACCTTTCCCCTTTAAGGGCCAAGGGACTTCAGCTCCCAGAAGCCTCAGCTATGTTGGCCAATAGTCCCATGTTGGCCAATAGCTCCTGGGATTCTGGGAGCTGAAGTCCCTCGGCCCTTAAAGGGGAAAGGTTGCCTACCCCTGGCATAGCCAATGGTGAGCAATGATGAGAGTTGTAATCCAACAGCATGGGGAGGGGCTGCATGATTCCCGTAGATAGCAAGCATTACATGTTTGTTTAGGTCCTTATTGTCAAACACACGAAGAAGGCAGTGTGAACACATGGACTTAACTCAAACCTATTAACATGCCAGGAACATGTCCCATACAAGACATGATTTGCTCAGTCTGAAGGCTGCTGTTTCAAAATGCATACTCAAAATGCAGGAACTCTGGCCACCCAGAGGATCATCTGGTTTATGGTGACTTATAAATTCTACACATGTACAATAGGCTGTCTTTGCTAAGTCAATTGCATATAGGCTGAGACATTACCTAGATATGGGGTAGCTCTGAGAGCACACATATTGGCCAGGCTCTTTATGTATTTGGTAGCAATAGTCTTATTTTCATAAGAGTATCTAGGTCAGGAGTAGGCAACCTTTCCCCTTTAAGGGCCGAGGGACTTCAGCTCCCAGAAGCCTCAGCCATGTTGGCCAATAGTCCCATGTTGGCCAAAAGCTCCTGGGATTCTGGGAGCTGAAGTCCCTCAGCCCTTAAAGGGGAAAGGTTGCCTACCCCTGATCTAGGTCCTGAGAATCCCGTATACACAAATATCCTAACAGAGATTCTTCAGTAAATAACTAAGGCCATGATATACTAACACTAGCATTAAAGGTTACCTCCGGTGCAAACAAAATGAATAATTCAAGAGAAAAATGAAGGGAAATTGTATCCAATAAAAACAGATAGCCACCCCCTCCGTGTATTATCTGCAACAATTCTAAATTGGGAGGTTTCATAAATAAGACACACTCTCTATAGCACCATTTCCAAGGTTCACGTACCAAACATTTTGACACTTCTCTTTTAGAAGTTCAGTGGTAATAGACAGAAATCTAAGCACTCTCACACAGCTCCTGCAGCTAATCCAAAGCATGTTTACACAGAAGTTAAGTCTGCAGATTCAGTGAGAGTTACTCCAAGTATGTGTACATAGATAGCATTGTACCCTAACAAGCTGCAACCATGAAACTATTGAATTCTCTTCACAGACATTTCTGAAATAGATTGGAATTATCAACAACATGGAAGAAACTCCCATATCACACCTACAACCTGTGAGTCAGCCTTTAGCTTGTTGCCACTATACAGAAGCATCACAAGCATGTTAAACTATCCAATGGTGAAAAACAGTGACCTATTGTGGCTTGTCTTGAGTTAGTTTTAAGAGTAATTAGTTCTAACTAATTGTAGTGTCCAAATACCAAAGTAGTAAGTTATGATTGCATTTTTAAAGTCTTTTTTTTAACTTTCTGCTTTTGCAAAAGTAATTAAGATAGTTGCTAAAATCTGTGCTGCTTTCCTCCTATCCATTTTGTTGTCACCTCAACACTTACAACAGGGAAAGAGGCAACAGCACTTGGACCATCTGGTATTTGTCCTCCATTATTTAGTTTAACACATCCCATAACTGCAAAAATAACAGAAAAGTAATTGTTGTGCTGCAAAAGGAATGGTATATCCACACTGCAGAAATAAAGCAGTTTAACACCACTTTAACTGCCATGACTCTATCCTACAGAGTCCTGGAGTTTGTAGTTTGATGAGGTGAAACAAAGCAGGTAAGCGTCTGAGAGATTTTTATGAAGCCAACAACCTATTCATTGCAAACACATTCTTCATATGACCAGAAAAAAGTATATACACATGGACATCACCAGATGGTCAACACAAAAATCAAATATAATTGGAAGCAAAAGATGACGAAACTATATACTGGTGGCCAAGACCAGACCAGGCGCCGATTGTGGCACAGATCATGGACTACTCATATCAAAAATAAGAGTAAGACTCAAGAAGAAAACAAAACCAGTGATTATATCAAAATATGATCTAAATAATATTTCAACAGAATTTACTGACAACATAAGAAACAGATTTGCATTACTAAGCATAATAGACCATGAACCAGAGGAACTATGGTCTGAAGCCAGAGACATAAAAAAAGAAGAATACAGGCAGACACTTTCAATAAACAAACAAAAAAAGAGAGGAAAAACCATGGATGACAGAAAAAAAAAGTACAAGCAATAAAGAAAAGAAGAGAGGAAAAACAAAAGGGAGATAGGAACAAACTAAGAATTATGAATGCAAGAGTACAACAGCTTGTGCAGAAAGATAAAGAAAATGACTACAACAACCAATGCAGAGAAATAGCAGATAACAGACGGAACACCCCCCAACTTCTTCATGAAAGCGGTGATTGGGAACAAAAAGGGAAGAACAAGAGAGCTATTTCACAAGATCTGGGAAATCCAAGAAAAAATTCAAACTAAGGACTGGGAGGATCTATGACAATAAAAATAACATAATTCATGACCAGGAAGGAATAAAAAGACATTAGATGCAATACACAGAAGAATTATACAAAAGAAATGACAAAATGAAGGACACATGGAAGGAAGAGCCATATGAAGATGAAGGCCAAATTCTAAAAAGTGAGGTGGAACTGCAATAAGAGAAATAATGAAAAAACAAATCACCAGGAACAGATGATATTCCAATTTAACTGCTGCAATCCACACTGACAGAGTCAACTCTAGTACTAACCAACATATGCCAACAGATATGGAAAACAAAACAAAGGCCAACATATTGGAAGCAATCAATATACATCCCCAACCACAAAAAGGGAGACACAAGAGACTGCAGCAGCCATAAAACCATAGCACTGATCTCCCATGCAAGCAAAATTATACTCAAAATTCTGCAACATAGGCTCTAACCATACATGGAAAGAGAAATCCCAGAGGTCCAAGTGGGGTTCAAGAAAGGAAGAGGCACGAGGGACCACATTGCAAACATACAATAGCTAATGGAGCACACCAGGGAATTCCAAAAGAAAATCAGCATGTGCTTTATAACTATAGCAAAGCCTTTGACTGAATAGATCGTGAAAGGCTATGAAATGCCCTTAAAGACATGGGAGTGCCAATACATCTGATAGTCCTGATGAGGAATCTGTACTCAGGACAAGAGGCTACTGTCAGAACAGAACACGGAGAAACAGAATGGTTCCCAATTGGCAAAGAGGTCAGACAAGGCTGTATCCTTTCATCCTATCTGTTCAACTTGTATGCAGAACATGTCAGAAGAAAAGCAGGCTTGGACACAGAAGGAGGAGGTGAAAATAGGAGGAAGGAATATCAACAGTCTAAGATACGAAGATGACACCACAGTACTAGCAGAAAACTTCACAGACCTGGAACAACTACTAAGGAAAATCAAAGAAGACAGTGCTAAAGCAGGCTTAATGTTGTCCATCTTGGCTGGTCGCCCAGGGTGGGAGCGCATTCAGGGTGTTCCTACGGGATACAATCAATGCATCCCTCAGAGAGGGTATGGTACCGTCATGTTTGAAGGAGGGGGCGGTTAAGCCACTCCTGAAAAAACCCTCCCTGGACCCCCTGGATAGAAACAACTACAGACCAGTCTCCTTGCTACCTTTTTTGAGCAAGGTGATCGAGAGGGCAGTTGCTTCCCAACTCCAAGCTGTCTTGGATGAGGACTGATTATCTTGATCCATTTCAAACTCACTTCAGGACAGGATATGGAGTTGAGACTGCCATGATTGCTCTGACCTGGGCATCGACAGGGGTAGTGTGACCCTGCTGGTGCTCTTGGACCTCTCAGCTGCCTTTGACACAATAGATCACGCCATCCTCTTGGATCGTCTGAGAGAGTTAGGAATTGGAGGCACTGCTTGGTAGTGGTTCCATTCCTTTATCTCAGGCAGATTCCAGAGGGTGAGGCTTGGGGACAGCTGCTCTTCCAAAATTGAGCTTAATTGTGGCATCCCCCAGGGCGCCATTCTGTCCCCGATGCTATTTAATATTTATATGAAGCTGCTGGGTGAGATCATTTGGAGGCATGGAGCACGGTGTCATCAGTATGCTGATGACACCCAGATATACTTCTCCATGACCAGATCATCGGCTCAGACCTCAGATGGTGTCTCTCCTCTTAATGACTGTCTCAGAGTGGTAATGGACTGGATGAGGAAAAACAAATTGAAGCTAAATCCAAACAAAAGAGAGGTACTGACAGTCTCGGGACCGAAACCAGATTTGGGAATACAGTCTCCAGTCCTGGATAGAGTCACACTCTCCTCTAAGGACTGTGTTCACAGTCTGGGGGTACTTCTAGATTCGCCGCTTCACATGACTAGTCAGGTGAATGCGGCGGTCAGGAGTGCCTGTTATCAGCTTCGGCTGATATGCCAACTGCGCCCTTATCTGGACATGAGGGACCTGGAAACTGTGGTGCAAGCTCTGGTAACCTCACGTCTGGATTACTATAATGCACTTTACATGGGGCTACCCTTGTGCCTAACCCAGAAACTTCAACTGGTACAAAACATGGCAGCCAGGTTAATTACTGGAACATATAACACCGGTGCTTAAATCCCTCCACTGGCTGCCGATTAGTTTCCAGGCACAGTACAAGGTGTTGGTGTTAACCTTTAAAGCCCTACATGGCTTGGGTCCATCTTATCTCAGGGACCGCCTCTTCCCGTATGACACACACACACACCCCGCACACTTCGGTCCTCTGGGAGGAACCTGCTGCAGCCCATGAAAACCAGGCTCTCGCAGACCTCCCAGAGGGCCTTCTCTGCGACCGCCCCCAGACTGTGGAATGGCCTGCCGGATGAGATCTGTCTTATTACCATTCTTGCTGCCTTTAAAAAGGCAGTAAAGATGGATCTTTTCCGGCAGGCCTTCCCAGAATAATTTCCCGGCTCAGTCCAGATGGCTTGACACTCATCCCTTGTGGCCTCCGCCTGCTCTTGTTTGCTTTTATGGTCTGATTGTATTTTATTGTATTTTATTCTACACAGCCATTTTACTCTTGTATTAGTTTAATTCAGTTTTAAGGGGGGGAGGGTTAACGATTGGGGGATAGGATTGTTTTATATTGTATCTGTTTTAACCTTGTTGTACGCCGCCCCGGTTGCTGAGCAGAGGGGCAGGTTAGAAATAAAACTTATTATTATTATTATTATTATTATTATTATTATTATTAATGTTGAACATAAAGAAAACAAAAATAATGACCACCAAGGACCTTCACACGTTCAACCTAGACAATGAAGAAATAGAAATAGTAAAAGAATTCCCATACTTGGGGTCAGACATTGATAGAAACGGGGAGTGCAGTCAGGAAATCAGAAGAAGACTAAGAATGGGGAGGGTGGCTATGAAAGAACTAGAAAAGATTCTAAAATGAAAAGATTTACAACTCAGCACAAAAGTTAGAATCATACAAGCCTTTCCCAGTTAAGAAAGATGATAGGAAGAAAATCAATTCATTTGAGATGTGGTGCTGGAGAAGAGTGCTGAGGATCCCATGGACAACAAAAAGGACAAATAAGTGGGTCCTAGACAGATCAAGCTGAAAATCTCCCTGTAAGCCAAGATGACCAAACTGCGACTGTCATATTTTGGACACATCATGAGAAGAGAGGACTGTTTGGGAAAAAACAATAATGCTGGGGAAGGTAGAGGGAAGTAGGAAGAGAGGAAGGCCACATGCTAGATCAGGGGTCGGCAAGTTCCCCTTACCTGGGGCCGGGCCGGGGTTCAATGGGTCTTCTGTGGGCCAATGGGGGGGGGGGAATGGCAGCGCATGCGCAAATGAATCGCGGCCGCCATTTTGGAAAACAAAATGACGGCCGTGACATACGCGGTGAAGGTGCAGCGGCAGCGTGCACAGTGGCAGTGGGGGTCGGCAGGGGTCAGCAGTAGAGGCAGCGGGGGCCGGCGGGGGCCAGTCCAAAGGTTTCGGCGGACTGGACCCGGCCTGCAGGCCATAGGATGCCGACCCCTGTGCTAGATGGATGGACTCTATTAAGGAGGTCATGGGTATGGGGTTGCGGGAATTAAGCAGAACAGTGGAGGACAGATGTTCTTGGAGATGTCTTATCTATAGGGCCGCCATAAGTCGAGATCGACTCAAGGGCAGTTAACAACAAAACTTTTTGTTATTGTATTTTTATTTATAAGACTAAGCTACTGCAATTGTGGGATTTTCTGTTTCACATACCAAAATAACGTGGTCAAGTCCTGTTCTTGGTGTAGCAAGCCGCACTGCAAGAACTCTACAGGCAGAAATATAAGATGGGCATGGCTACGCCAAGACTGATCAGCGTAAGAATAGTAAACCCAGAGGCAAAACCAAGGGCCAGTGTGATGGCCAAGCAAGCAGGGGCCTATCAGAGTAGAAAAATCAGATGAGAGCTATCTAGAGTCACAGCCAAGGATCAAGCTAGGGTTCAAACTACTAAGTCCAGTTAGATTGAGTGGGACAGAAGATCAAGATCAGAGTCAAACACAGTCCATGTTCAGGCACTTACGGGGTCATTCAGAAATGCCTAAAGATTATTGACAAGATTCAAAACCACAAACAAATATTGTTTCCAGAAGCTCCTCCAGCCGGAAACTGAAGGTTTTGCAACTTAGCCTCCTGACCCCACTAAAGGCTCAGCTGAAAGCACTTCAGCATTAGGTGTCCCCAGGAAGAGGCTGTGATGGTGACAACGTGGTACTGCCAAATTTATTTAAAACTTTCACTCCTTTTTAATGTGTTCCACTGCTGCCACCAATTATATGAAGATGATCTCTACTATCCCACCAATTCTTCATTGCAAGACTCAAACCCGAGACTCTCTCAAGTGTCTCCTGCACTATAACTCTCTTTAGATGCCAGCACTCTGGGTTTCAAATTTTTCCTCAGCTTGGTACCAACTATTCTTTAACAGCCACACACCCACTATTTAATATATCCCAAACCTAAGATTTTTCTCAATGTTGTATTTTATTATTTTGTAGAATGTATGCCATCAGCAGGCTTTTTTATCTATTTTTATCTATTTTATTGACTGTATGTACAGCGCTATGTAAATCTACAGTGCTATATAAATAAACTGTAATAATAATAATAATAATAATAATAATAATAATAAAGTGTTTTTCATGTGTTTCTGAAATCACTTCAGACAGCTGCTTGTTGAAGCAAAGTAATACATTTATTTACAAGTCAGGCTGAATACAGTATCTCTTTTAGTGGATGGTGTTCACAATAGATAGCTTGTATAAATACTTTATGAGTTACACAGTTTAACAGTTTCTTTAGCTTGTTGTTGTAATTAAGTCTCTATAGCTTTATATATGTTTCCTTACAGACTAAGTTCTCACAGAACCTTTATTAAACTTTTATACCAGTTATCTTATAATCCTTCTGTCTACTGTGACTCCACTAGTTACCAAACACTATGTCTCCTGCAGGACACTACAACAATTTAATTAAGGACTCTCTTTGTCCCTTTCTTGGGCACCTAAAACTCTTTCTAACTGTCCCTCACAGCAGCCTAACCTAGTCTCAATGTCTCTTCACACCTCAGGGCACAATAAACATCAACCCCTTTTAAACTTGCTCCTCCCTCTTATATACTCACTCCTGGGAGCAGTCCCCACCTTTTCCTGGCTTTGCTCCCACTGGCTAGTGCCAAGGTTCTAATCTACCTGTTGTCTCCACAGAGGCCCTTCTTATTTATAAGACCCCTTTTCTGAAGGAGGCCCCACCACTGTTGCAGACAGGCACTCTAAACTTTATCATGTACTGTACTTTTGAGTTTGGAAGAGTTTCTGCTTCTTCTTCTGACTCAGGAACTGGGCTCCCTGGCTTTTCAAGAGCAAAATCTACCACCCTCTTCCCAAAGAATAAGGCTTTTCAGAAGTGGTCTGCTGCTCAGTGTCTCCTGGTCCTGGAGTGTCTGGGACCATCTCGGAAAATATTCCCTCGGATGAGGGCATGGCAGGCTGACTTCATGTACTATGTATCTTGACTTAGGTGACTGGAAGAATTCAGAGCCATAGCCATGTTTGTCTGGAATATCAGTATACAAAGGGATCTTTTAGAATCTTTGAGACTAACCACGCAAAAGAAATTGTAGCTTAAGCTTTTGTAGACTTGGGTCCAAAACACACAGCAGAAATAATCTGCTTTGAGAGACAAAGGCATTGTCTCTGTTCAACCTACTGTTGATGCATTGGAGTTTGCATATATATTCCAATTCAGTTGTTTCCCTTTCCAATTTTCCTTCGTAGATTTTTTAAAATTATTTATTTATTCAAGGACAGTTGTCCTGATGTCAGTAATGGAATGCCTAGGAAGACTTAAGTGTTCTGCAACAGGCTTTTGTGTATTCCCATTCCTAATGTCTGATTTATGTTCATTTATCCTCTGGCACAGAGACTAGCCTGTTCGTTCAATGTAGAGTGCTGAAGGGCATTGTTGACAGAGAACGGCATATATCATATTGAGAATGAGTAAATCAAAGTACCCTTAATATTGTGGGTGATGTAATTAGATCCTGTGATTACAGTTCCTGAGCATATGTGTGGGCAGAGTTAGCATCTGGGTTTGTAGCAAGATCTTGTACCCATCTCTCCATCTGTGTTCTGCATCTTCCTGTAGGTGAAATTGGGAGGCTGCCTGTAGGCAAGTAATGTTAGCGTGGTGACGCAGCACGTGGGAACCACGTAATGTGAAGCACCAGGATCCAGACTGTCTTCAATGAAGCAAGCAACGTTGTCAGTTACAGGAAAACTCCTTTCCCCTCCAGACAGAGCAGAGAGAGACTCAGCAGATGTCTCACTAAGAGGCTTTTAATCTTCAGAAGTTCTATGTACAAAGGCTATGTACAATGATATACCAACGCACTCCCCACCTTCCACTATTAACCCACATATGTGTCCAGAGGCTTGTCCCTTATATAGCCAGTGCTCGACATGGCTTTCTAGCCCTGCCTCTTCCTTTGGGACACCTGTCAATCATTAGTATGACACAGCATGTTTGCAGCCCTTTTGCAGCACTTACTGTGCTTTACAGCACCAGGTGACTCCCTATCATTATGTCACCTCCTGTTTCATCAGCCTTGTTGCTGCATGACTCAGCAGTGGCCAAATGCTTAGTCATCATGGCTGCTGCCATTCACCACATTGTGCATTTTCCCTGGAACATTATTCCAACAAGTAAGGCCTTTGAGAGAACAGCATTATTGTCCAAAATAGTTTGTAGTTCAGTGGTTATCTCTCTGAGTAGTCTCGACTGGGAGATTATGTAGTTCTGTCATTTACTGTCTTAAGTCTTTTCTGTAATAGATCAGTCCTTGACACAAGTCTTGCCTTGTTAATGTGTGGGGTTTTTTATTGTTGTTTGTTTGTTTACTTCATATGGTAGGTACTGTAGCTTGAGGAATACTTGTTGTAATTCCATGAGTTTGGTGTCCTTGTCATGAAGGTCTGAGCAGATGTGATTATTAGAGACCTTGCCTAGGGATTTGATAGTATGTTCAAGGTGGAAAATGGGGGCATGTAACTACATGTAGTGGTCAGTGGGATTGCAATATAGTGTGTTACTTAGATGTCCATGATGCAGTTTTATGGTGGTGTTCAGAAAGTGGGCTTATTCTATTGATAGTTTCAGGCTGAAATTAATGGTGGGGTGAAAGCTGTTGAAATTCTGGTGAAATGTCTTGAGCGACTCCTCTCCATGAGTCCAAACTGCGACGATATCAACAATGTACCTCAGATAGAGGAGAAGTTTATGGGTGCAGGAGATAAGGAAGTATTGTTCCAAGTCAGTCATGAAGATGTAGGCATATTGTGGGGCCATGCATGTACCCACAGCAGTACTGTTGAGTTATTACTAAAGGTAAATTAGTTGCTTATGGGGGAGGGGGCAGTGGCAGACTTTGGTGGCTTGATCAGCTATGATCCCATCAGGAATGTGAGTGGAAAGCAGGCATTCTCCAGGTCAGGCAGCAAAATGTCTTCAGCCAGCCCTGTCTATGTACCTTATGTAGGCATATGTGTCAGGTTAAAAGGATTTCCAACTTTTGTTGGGAGTATTGGGACATCTGTTTTCATTAATATAACCTGGACTGAAGATGAGGTTCAGTTATTCTTTACCATTTGATGCAGAAGGTTCAAAGATGCAACAGCCCTAGAGGATTGAGGATTTACATCTGGAATGTAGAAATGAATGTCATACTGTACAGATCGAATTGGCCTGCTGCAGCAGGCTCTCCCCCTTCTTTTTGGTCCACTTACTTTGATATAAGAGTGATCATTACAGAAGGGAAGGTTATGTTTGATTAATTAAAAGGAAACATCACTGAGACCAAATCCAATATTGCTGCTGTGGGTTGAAACACTTGTGACTCGTATCAGGGTCTAAATTACTAGTGTTTTACCAATGTTTCCTTTGACACTCATCTACTTACATGAATACCCAAGAGGAGAAAGAGATACCAGGTCTCTACAGGCAATTAATATTGTAAGGGACTAAAATTAATGAAGGTTCTTTGGCGTGGAGGGGAGGCAATGCATGATAAAAGCTTTCAAATCCTTTTGAGTTACTGCATCAACAGCTCTCTAAGAAGATTACTGAGAGCTTAATATTAGATATGAGTTTGTCAACAACAATGCCATTAAAAAAACACAACCCCAAATGTCACTTGAATTAATGACACTCATATGATTAATGCAGTAATCTGTATTGTCAATATGTCTTAAGCTTCACTTGAACAGCATATGGTTTTGCAAATTAAATTATAAATGGTATCACTGTGCTTGTAGTTTTTTTTTAAAAAAATCAAAAATATACATTTTTCATACTTAATAGCTTACATGCTTGCAGGAAAATCCAATGTTGCATAAGTAGACTTGTCTTGGTTCAATGGGTCTTTCTCTCCTATCCACTGCATCTCACTTTCATGTGTTCAAGATTATCAGCCCTCTACAGTATCTTTGGGGAGACTGTGTAGAGAAGAGTCCCCTCCCCATGCCATGGATGTCAGCAGGGAGATTCAACTGGATATATCCCAGCCCAGTGGAGATGGTAACTAAATATGCAGCAAAATGATTTCAGGGTAACTTAGTAAACTCATGAATTACAGTGTTCCCTAGCACTTTGGGCTGTAGCGAGGAACAATATTTGAATGCTGCCTGATTGACTGACTGACCAGTTTTGCCCGGCAGATAGACTGTTTGGTCCCAGCTTGTACAGTGAAAAAAGACGGCACGAAAAGGAACATGATACATTAGTTCCCAAGTTAGATATAGTGAGTTGGAACTTAAAACATAACAAGGTGTCTAGTGTTTAATGTAGCCATGGTGATTCTACAATTAAAGGAAATAGCTGCTATGTTTAGAGTTTAAATATCAGGATGCTCCAACCACTGTGTCATCCTAAATCACAGACCAGTGTCAAGCTGACAGAGCAACATGGGCTTTAAGTGGTAACAAGATGTGTATTAGAGAATCCAGGGACTTTGGATTAACTGTAAATAATAAGGTCCCTGAGCAATTAGTATTGGGTATACTAGACGGGTGCAGATGCAGTCATGGGAGGATCAGAGATGTCTTCACAGAATTAATTGCAGAGACTGTATGGAAAGTCATAACAGACACTACTTTCACCCATCAGGAACTCAGCTGGAGTCATCCTTCCAAGGCCAGTTGAATCAGGGCTGGCTGCTGATGGCTCATTACAAGAGTCCATAGCCTTGGCTCAGCAGTTAACAAACACAAAGACACACCACAATGCAGTTCTTTAGGGATCTGCTTTAATATTTATTTATTTATTTATTTTGGTTTCCAACAATAAGCAACAGGAGATATGAAATTGCATCTCTTAATTTACATGTCCAGTTACAATTTTACAAAGCACTACTATGCTGCATTTAGAAATGTATATATGTATTGTATAAAAATCTCACCCAAGTGAGGAAGACTGAGACCAAGTGACCAGTGGCAACATCAAGACCACTATTTTTCTTATGGTTCTTCCCCTCTGCCTTCAAATCCAGGTATTTGAAGTATGTTTTCAAATACCTGGATCCCTTGACAGACATCCTGTGACAGCTCTTTAAATAAAGAATTTTCCTCTGTAAAGTGGTCCTTCTGAGGAGCTTATTACTCTACTAAAATAAAGCATCTTACCTGTCCTGAACTGAATTTTAATTTGGGCTGCATCCCGATACTATCGCAGGGATTTTGCTGCCAAAACCACCACCCGAATACAGCCCGGGTCCAGCTTGGGTCCCAGGAGTGCTCAGCACGCCTCTTTTAGATATCAAGAATTTTCTGGCTTAAGAAAATGGCTGCCAGAGCGTTCCTGGGATCCAGGCTGGACCCGGGTTGTATTCTGCCAGCAGTTTCAGTGACAAAATCCCTATGATAGTATCTGGATGCAGTCCGAATTAAAATTCAATTTGGGAGAGGTAAGATGCTTTATTTGGTGGAGCGATAAGCTCCTGAGTCTGACTGACCTCATACTTAGCACTGCTTCTATACTCCCTGGCTTGAGGGGAATGTTTTCCTGACACTGACACATTTTCTCCTCCCACAAGAATTTCCTCCTTTATGTCCAGAGTCCAGAGCTGCCTTTCACTAGCAGCCCTTCCCTTGCTAACTTTTCCCCTGTCAAGTCTCTCCATTCTGGTCTTCCCCAATAGGATTTCCCACCTTCCTTCTGTTTTCTTCCAGCATAGTCCCTGTTGTGTGTGCTGCAACATCCCACTGCCCCATTGGATGGTGCTATCAGCCCAAAACTTGCTCAGCCTTTTCAGATTTCACCCCCTCCCAACTCTTCACAAGACAGAAAGACTCAGGTGTCCAAGTGCCTCTCTAAACTGTAGAAATAATGCAGTTTAACATCACTTTGAGTGATGGAGCTCTGTCCTAGGGAATCCTGGGATCTGCCGTTTTACAACAATTTACAATTTGTTGTTTGGTCTTCTCTGCCAAAGAGTCCTGGTGCCTTACAAAACTACAAATCCCAGGATTCTGTAGGATGAAGCCATGACAATTTAAGTTGTGTCAAGCTGCATAATGTCTACAGTTTAGATGCTCCCCAGGTGAGTTCTTGAAGTTAATTCCATAGGCAATCACTGGTCTGTCCAGGTTGTCCTGATTTGTGCCATATTTTTTCACATCACATCTTGTCTCTTCTCCACCCAGATAATCTTTTTTTCAGGAATTAGAGGGGCAGCAGTGACAAGGAATGGGCGGGGGGATTCTTATTCCATGTGTCCCCATTCCAGTTCCCCACTCCTGGCCCTTCGTCCCCTTCTTCTCTTCCTTTCCCCCTCCAAACACCTCCTTTTTATGTTTTTAATAAACTCTCTCTAGAAACTTGGAAGCAAAGCTTCCAAAGATATCCTCTGCTTTTCCCACTCTTACACCTTTTAATGTTTTTAACCTTTTAAACTTTCACTAGAGTTGTAGCACTAAATTGGTTACCCCTGCACTCAGAAAAATCAACTCCCCCTTCACATACATATACGATCCTGAGAATTCAAGAGGAAATTTTTCAAAAATGCCCCCTGATTTTCCAATTTTCCACCATTTAATATTTTTAATTTTTAAAAAACTTTCTCTAGAGCCTTAGTGATAAGCTATTAGGCGCCCATGGCAGAAAAATCAGCCCTTCATGCACACCTACAGACTAGAAAACTCAAGTGACATCCCTTCTCCCTATCCCAATCTTGCAGCTACAGTCTTAGGCTGAAGAATTAAAACAGTTTGACACTACTTTAACTGTCATGGCTCCATCCTATGGAATCCTGGGGTTTGTAGTTTATTGTTGCTCCAGAGCTCTCTGAAAGAGAAGGATAAATATCTCACAACTCCAAGACTCTGCCCTGTTCTTGAATCCAGATTACCCTTTTGCACATACTCATCACTTTTGGTTCCCCAATTTCTGTGACTAATACTGTGGCTCTCAACCTCTGGATTGCTAATCAACCACAAGGCTGTGGTTCTCATTTCCCCAAATGAATGATGACATTGGGTTGTCTAATTAGGGTTGCTGAAGGCAATGGCAAACCTCCTCTGAACAAATCTTACCATGAAAGCCCCATGACAGGTTTGTCTTAGGGTTGCCATAAGTGGAATGACTTGAAGGCACACCACACACAAAGTGAAACCTGAAGGTAACTGTTGTACCTTTAATGGCTGCATAGAAGAAGGAATTTTAGCAGGCAATGGTTGTCATGTAAACAGGTAAAAAAGCAATTTGTTGTTGTGTGTCTTCAAGTCATTTCCCTAAGGAGACCCTATCATGGGGTTTTTAGAAGATGAGGTTATGTGACTAGCCCAAGATCACCCTGTAAATTTCCATGGCTGAGCAGGAAATCAGACCCTGCTGAAATTCCCTAATCTACACAACCTTTAAAAGTACAGGAGCTGTTTTCAGTCTCGCAACCTTGTGGGGAGGGTGATCTTTCCAAGCACAGGTGCCTATTGGTTTAATGCTAAGGCTCTACAGAGAGAGTTTGAAAAATTAAAAACATTTAAGGGAACAAACCAGGAACAAAATACTTCTGAGTAGTACAGAAAAGGAGGGGAAATAGCTAAAATGTTCACAATATTAGAAATATATCATTCTGATCTAAACAGAAAAGGAAAAGGTACAGCATCAAATGCTTTCGCCCTATCTAGAAAAACTCGGAATGAGAATCAAAGGAACAAACTAGGCTGTTAAGGGGAAAAAGCTCTTATAAAGTATAATATAAAGAAACGAATGGAAACTTTAGATGAATTTGGCAAATTGGCAGGCTTCAAAATTAACAGAGAAAAATATGGTAACAATGGGCCTTTACAGACTGCCAGAAATAATGCAACTTGAGTCCACTTTAACTGTCCTGGCTCAGTGCTAGGGAATCATGGGAATTGTATTTTTTTCAGGGACATTGAGCCTTCTCTGTCAGAGAGCTCTGGTGCCACAATAAACTACAGTTCCCATGATTCCTTAGCACTGAGCCAGGACAGTTAAAGTGGCCTCAAGCTGCATTATTTCTGGCAGTCTGTAAAGGCCCAATAACTAAAAATCTAACTAAAGAAGAAAAATAAAATTGGAGACAATATCAGGATTTAAAATTGTAAAGGAAACAAAATATTTAGGGATCTTAATCACAAACAAAAATTCAGACTTATTCAATAAAAATTTTACACAAGTGTGGAATCAAATAAAGAAAAAATTGAAGAATTGGTCCAAATTAAAATTATCTCTACTGGGTAGGATACCAGTCATACAAATGAATGTTTTACCCAAAATGTTATATCTACTTCAAAACTTAACTATTGTAACCAATGATAAAACCATTTAAACAATGGGATAAAGATTTATCTAAGGGCCTTAACAGACTGCCAGAAATAGTCCAGCTTGAGACCACTTTAACTGTCCTGGCTCAATGCTATGGAAACATGGGAATTGTATTTTTTCTGAGATATTGAGGCTTCTCTGTCAGAGAGCTCTAGTGCCACAATAAACTACAGCTCCCATGTTTCTCGAGCACTGAACCAGGATAGTTAAAGTGGTCTCACACTGGATTATTTCTGGCAGTCTGTTCAGGCCCTAAGTTCATTTGGCAGGGGAAGAAACCAAGAATAAAATGGAAAACCCTCCAAATAAAGAAAGAAAGAGGAGGTTTAAAATTGAACTACCATGCCTGTGGGCTGGTATGGCTTAAAGAATGGATTACTCTTAAAAATAAGAGACTATTAAATTTGGAAGGATTTAATTTATATAATGGTTGGCATGTATATTTGTGTTTCAGCAAAGTTACTATGAACAAAGAATGCCTAAACCACTATGTAAGACGATCCCTTCTCAGAATATGGTCAAAATACCAAGAGAGACTATATCCTAAAACTCCAAATGGACTTCATTACATGAAGTGTTCATAAAAGAAAAAACTTATAAAAATAATTGGCTTACATATAAAGATATATTGAAAAAATCAGAGAATACTTATTGTACGAAGTCCAGAGAGGAGCTAGAACAGGAAAATATATTAAGCAATTGGTTTTTCTACTGACAATTGACTGAAGGATTAAAAAAAAAGATATCAAATTGAGAGGAATACAAGATCAAAACCAACAATTTGATAGAATCCTAGAAGCAGAAAACAAACAAACAATCTCCAAATTATTGTTACAATGGGAGTCAGAAGAAGAAGTAAAAGAAGATATGAAAAGATGGGCAAGGAACTTGGCCCACCCTCTACATTTAGATCAGTGGAAAATCCGGAAAAGGAATAGGAAGTAAGGCATGGAAAATTTAAACTTATCATGCAATATGTTTTGTCTTAACTATGGATTTTTTTTTTCTCACCCTCTTTATTTATTTCTGTTAGTTGTTTTTCTAATTTCTTGATCTATTTCATAGGATCACAGAATCATAGAGTTGGAAGAGACCACAAGGGCCATTCAGTCCAACCCCCTGCCATGCAGGAACTCCCAATCAAAGCATCCCTGACAGATGACCAGCTTAAAGATCTCCAAGGAAGGAGACTCCACTACTCTCCGAGGGAGTGTGTTCCACTGTTGAACCGCCCTTACTGTCAGGAAGTTCCCTCTAATGTTGAGGTGGAATCTCTTTTCTTGGAGCTTACATCCGTTGTTTCAGGTCCTAGTCTCTGGAGCAGCAGAAAACAAGCTTGTTCCCTCCTCAATATGACATCCCTTCAAATATTTAAACACGGCTATCATATCACCTCTCAGCCTTCTTTGTTTTTGTTGATTATTTTGTTCCTGTACTTGTTTTTGTTTTTGTTTAATTTTGATTGGTTCCACTGTGCTGTACCCACTGTTCTTCCTTTGCTGTATATACAGGAAACAACCAAATAAAAGCTGAGTCTAGAGAAGCTTTTGGGAACTCTCTCTCTATATATATATTAACAAAATTAAGTCTGCAATTTATGGGGAAGTTTGAGGTAAAAGGGTTGTTGGTACGTTGAGGAAGGTATGTATAAGTGGAAACCCTATGTAATGTGAAAGGAAAGTAACAATTGAAGGAGCTATATGGGTGAGAAGGGTTATATTGAAGGGTTGTAGAAGGAGAAGGGTAAAAAAAATATGAAGGTAAATGGAAGTAAGAGAGCAGTGAGTTGAAAGAAAGAAGAAAGGAGAGAATTAATGAAGAAAGAAGAAGGAAGACAGATTGGATGGCATACGTACATTGGACAGAGTTGAAGAAACAGAGCTGAAGAAATCCCAAATCAGAGAAACTCTGGAAGGTGGGAGGGAATATTAGAATCAATGTATAACTATATAAAGGAACAACAGAGTTTATGATCTTGTTAGGAATATGTCAACGTGGGCCTATATATATTTTTGGTGAGTTTATATGTGTCATTTGTTTCTTCTAAATAGCCCAAGAATTATTTTTTTAAAAAAACCCACCCTCTTCTAATTTATTTATTCATTAAATTCTTACTGTACAAGAACTAGTGTGTATATTTATACCAGAATTTGGAATTAGCAAGTTACCAGTAATTCTGCCATTTGTAGCGAGTTACTTTTCTTGGTAACAAGAGTATGATGAAACTACATGTGCTCACTGGCTTAATATGTAATGTTTTCTAGCTGTTTTTTAAACATACACTTTTACAGAATGTTTTGTAATTTGATAGATATTTTTCAAGTTTCATGCCATTCTCTTATCATTTACCTGCTGGTGCAAATATAGGGTGAAAGGCAGGCACAAGCAACTACAATAGGATTGACTAGACTTAATATTCCATTCTTTCCCAGCTTAAACTTTATTGCACTTTTTACTTCAACACTCCTTCAGCCTGACACCATGTTTCTCCAATCTTCCTTCTCCATCCTCCCAATGCTGAGCTTGCAAAAAAAAAAAAGTCCACCTAGATAGAGGACTATGAGGGCGAAAGGGGCTGGGTGGGAATAAAAATATTTTGTAAAAAGGACCTTCTTGGTCAGAGGCTTTGTTTACTGAGGTATGCCTGTACTTCTACAGCTGCTCATTTGTAGATTACAAACAGAGCACTATCTTAGGGCCTTTGCAGACTGCCAGAAATAGTGCAAATTGAGTCCACTTTAAATTGAGGCACTACCCTGGCTCAGTGCTAGGGAATCATGGGAATTGTATTTTTTTTCTAAGACATTGAGCCTTCTCTGTCAGAGAGCTCTGGTGCCACAATAAATTACAGTTCCCATAATTCCCTAGCACTGAGCCAGGGCAATGCCTCAATTTAAAGTGGACTCAATTTGCACTATTTCTGGCAGTCTGCAAAGGCATTTACTCAGTGATTCTTAAGCATGGGTAAGTCCTGCTTCATATATTATTAAGGTGCTGTGGTTGCTGCTTCTGCTTGGCTGATAGTAGCAACAACAACAAAAAGTGGTGGTAAGAGCTTGACCATTTAATAGTGTTTTTCCAATTAATTTCATTAAATGAAGAGGGAAGGAGATGGGAAAAGCAGTATAATCAACACAGTCCCCAGATAAACTTTGCATGGTCAGATTTGTGGAAAGAGACCAACATCTCATGTTTCCTGAATTCATATTCCTTGGTTACGGTGCAGTACAACAAATATTCACATTATGAGAATGATCACGTCCATTATTTCCCTCAGCAAAAATTATCACTGCCCTTAAGTTTAAGAAGGTATAAAGAGAAGTTTAGAAATGGTTCTGGAGACTTATACATCTGATCCAGAAATTGATAAACAACAGTAGTCTAATTCTCATCAAATGTAAGAAATTTGTAGTATGAGCTTTCGTAGACTTGAACCTACTTCCTTGGATGCATATTTACATGCATGCATCTGAGGAAGTAGATCAAATCTATGACAGCTCATGCTACCAACTTCTTTCTTTCATTTGGTCTCAAAGGTGCAACAAAGTCCTTTATATACTGATTTTCTAGACTAGCACATCTTTCTAGACTAGCACATCTTTGAATTTTCTTATCAAATGTGTTCATTTCCAGTGCAATTGTATGTTTGGTAACTTCGAAGTAGGTCCCAGTGAGTCCAGAGATGGGAATACTGGGCCAGAACCATGGGAGGGAAGAACGTGCCCAGATGTATCTTTCTGGGCAAATGAAGGCCACAGTCTTCATAAAAGCAAGATAGACAGGACAAGAAATGACAAGATGAGACAGAAAGCCGCAAGAATGTGATGTTTATAATCCATGGGATGTCCTACCATCCATCTAGCCTGAAAAGGTGAGACAAGGATGCAGCTAACAAAAACCTTTGGCTGTTAGCATGGCCTATAAATGACTGCCTGAGGTGGGTTGGAACAAGGCTTAAGGCACTTTGAAGGATCTCTCCTGGGGTGATCCCCCACCTTGAAAAAGAAAATTCCTTTCTGATGGTCTAGTGTAAGTCTATCATACTGGTGTCATGAGGTATGACTAGCTCTAGACAGGTGAACATCACTGTATATAACAAATAAGGATTGCTATGAGGAAGGCAGAGACCCCCTAGTCCACTACAGCCAAATGAGGTCCTGGTTAAAAATCCTTCCTATTCCTGACAACCTCTAGTAAATGGAGGGTGGGGGGGAACAATTACATGAGTCAACAATATATACACACATAAAGTCTGTGCTCCTTATACACAGATTTTTTTATCCATGGATTCAAGCATCCATGGCTTGAAAATATTTTTAAAAAGTATAAATTACAAATAGAAAGCCTTCATTTTCCATTTTGATAAGGGACACCATTTTGTTATGCCATTGTATTTAATGGGACTTGAGCATCCATGGATTTTGTTATCTGCAGGGGGTCCTGGAACCAAACCCCAGTGGATAAGGACCCACTGTACTGTTATCATATAGCATGCCTTCCAAATTTTCGCAGATGAAAACTGGAATGTGTATCAGCAGACAACAATGGAATGGGGTTGAAAAGGTAGAAGTTGTTAATGAGGTAGAACAGACAAGCTAGGAGATGCTGCAACAGTTTGCTTTTGCCTGAGTCTACAGGGAAGGGCAAGATTCTGCCACCTCTTCTCCTTTCTGCCCTGATGAGTTTATTAAGTGCATTTTGAACTCAATTTGCACCAATTGAATTAAATGGAAGATGAAGCACGAAATCAGGGAGGAGGAAAGAAAAAGTGGAACATTTTAAAAGCAGCTTAAAAAGTGGGATAACAGAGGATTAATAGGGACTGTCCCTACCAAATTAGGATAGTTGGAGGTGTCAAGAGGCATATAGCCAGGAGGACAGGAGGGGCATGGTAGATCAGAAGCTAAATGACCATGGACTGAATGACTTATGGAGGCCATTAGTTCATCTCCCTCCATTCAAAACATACGATGATCAGCTGAACAGCCACTTGTCCCACACTTGCACATAATGCATCTTTATCAACGATTTGGATAAAGAAATAGGGGGCATGTTTCTCAAATTTGCAGATGACACCAAATTTGGAGAAATAGCTAATACCCCAGAAGACAGGGTGAAAATTCAAAACAACCTTAATAGATTAGAAAGCTGGGCCATAACTAACGAAATGAATTTCAACACAGAGAAATGTAAGGTACTGCACTTAGGGCAAAAAAATGAAATACATAGATAAGATAAGATTGGGGACACCTAGCTTAATGAGACTACGTGTGAAAGGGATCTAGGAGTCCTAGTAGACCTCAAGTTGAACATGAGTCAACAGTGTGATGCCACAGCTAAAAAGGCCAATGCAATTTTAGGTTGTATTAATAGAAGTATAGTATCTAGATCAAGGGAAGTAATAGTGCCACTGTATTCTGCTTTGGTCAGGCCCCATCTGGAATACTGTGTCCAGTTCTGGGCACCACAATTCAAAAAGGATGTTGAAAAACTGGAGCGTGTCCAGAAGAGGGCGACTAAAATGGTGAAGGGGCTGGAAACCATGCTCTACAAGGAACAACTTGGGGAACTGGGTAGGTTTAGCCTAGAGAAAAGATGGTTAAGAGGGGATATGATAGCCTCTTTAAATAGGAAAAGAGATTCCACCTCATCATTAGGAGGCACTTCCTGACAGTGAGAACTGTTCGACAGCGGAACACACTCCCTCAAAGAGCGGTGGACTCTCTGATGCTTTGATTTTGAGTTCCTGAGAGGCAGGGGGTTGGACTGGATGGCCCTTTTGGTCTCTTGCAATGCTATGATTCTATTACTCACCAATGGTATGGTTTCAGCTTGCAATATCTCCTACATGCTGGATTGAACCTTCCTCTGACAGTGTAGGCACAAAGGGATACCCCACATATAACTGGGAGCCTGGTCTTAACAGTCTCTTTTCTGAGACAAGTGCCATCTTAGCCAAGCATTATTTTATATATTACACATACATGCAAATAAATTCAAGAAATTCTTGCACATATAGAAGAAATATGTGTATACTAAATAACATTGTTTTATTTATTTGACTTTTCCTATTATGGGATCCAAAGCAGCCCTAAAACCTGGAAGATAAAGAAGCAGGTCTGATTCTTCTCAGTTCATTTGTCTCCCACAAGCTTCTATCTCAGATATTATGAAGATCAGTAAAAAAAAAAAAACTAGGAAGAGCCAGTTTCTGACAATTCCTGTGCCCTTCTTCACAGAGTTTCAAACTCCTGAAAGCTTTATAAACTAAATATTAGAAGTATGGAGAGAGGTTCCATTATATAACTTTAGGGCAGGAAATGCAATAGAATTTTAATGTAATATGTTCATGTATTGTTATTTATTTCCAATGAATTCAAAAACTCAGCAAAAGCTAATTTACTCTGATAAATTTCTACTACTGCAAGTGGCTCCAGGGAGTGTCGCTATAAAGTAACATGGTTAAGTGGGCAGTTCCTTTTGTGCTGAAACAAAGAGTGTTTGGTACATAACAGATCTTTAGTGAGTATAGTAATTGAGCTGTCTAGGAGGCCTATAAACTGAAAAATTGAAAAGATGTAATATCCAGCAAATAGTCGTGTAGCTGAAAGGGGGGGGGGGGAAAGCAAATTAGGTGTGTGTGTGTGTGTGTGTATGCCTGTTACAGTTTTTAAAGCATAAAACAGGTGGACAAGTGTTGAGGCCTTCATGCAACCTTGGAAAGCCAGACTCCCCTGCCATGCTGCATCATGGGGGGGGGGGGGTTAATGGTCTCAAATCCTCCCCAAATAACCCTTGGGGAAAGTGGCAATTTCATCATGTATATAAAATAGTTTACTCATTACTTTTTCATGCATACAGTGATGCATGCTTTGCTTGAAATAAAGGTAAGAAAAGAGGTTGCTTTTATTCATGATCTCGGCTGTTGTGGAGCAGAGGCTATTCTTGCTCAGCCATATAGTTAATGGAGAATGTGAGTGAACTATGTCACAACAACTACGGTAAATCTGGTCCTGGTGAAGACAGATATTCAAGTTTCTTTCTTTCTAACAGAACCCCTCTCACCCTACAGCAGCTGGTTCTGAATGAAGCCAGTGACGTTAGCTATTTTTCCTCATGCAAAGAAATAGGTAGCAGAATTGTTACTTATCTTTAGCTACTACTAGCAGAAAACAACAAAGACTTGGAACAATTACTAAAGAAAGTCAAAGAAGAAAGTGCTAAGGCAGACTTAATGCTGAACATAATAAAGAAAAAAATAATGACTATGGAAAAATTACATACATTCAATTTAGATGATAAAGAAATTTACTCTACCTTGGAGATTGCACTCAAGAAATCAGAAGAAGCCTGGAATTGGGAAGGGTAGCTATGAAGGAACTAGACAAGATTCTAAAATGTGAAGACATCAAACTGAACTTCTAGAAAAGGTGGAGGGTAGTAGAAAAAGTAGAAAGAGATGAAGACTGGGGAACCTCTGGCCTGGGGGCTAAATTCAGTTAGCCAAGCCTCTCAACCCAACCCAACGCAACCCAACTCAACATAAGAGAATGGGAGAGTAACCCTTGGCTGTTTTGATATCAAGGAGTGATTCCTAAGGCCACGGCTCAGTTGGCTTCCCTTCTTTTTTCTCATATTTTCCCATTAGGAAAAAGAAAAGTCAGAGAAAAGCAAAACCAGGTCTGAATTGAGCCCACTCATCAATAAGCCATATCTTGTGGCTGCAAATTAGTCTTCCCCAACTGTGGAACATTGGTGGGAGAGCCAACCCAGCTCTCAACTGAGACTACACCTCAAGGAACCAACATAGGAATTCATTTGGTCCTCACTTTCCTTCATGACAGGAAGCAAGAGGCAGATCAAGCCAGCTCCATAAGGAGCTAGTCCTTTGTGGGGTGGCTCCAGAAGGCATTGTCTTAATGGTCTGCATTAGCATTCACCTTTCCTGACCAAGAAAGGTGAGGGGTGAGTGAAATCCCCTCTTTCTTTGAGAAAACATGGCATGAGACCATCAGAGAGGTATGTGTGAGAGGGTGTTTTTTAAAAAACTGAAGTCATTACCAGAGTAATCTGGGTGAAGACATTTCCTCAACTTCTCTTATTCTTTACTTATTTTCCTAGCATGTCCATGGTATGTATTACCTTAGACCAGGGGTAGGCAACCTTTTTGAGCCGGGGGCCGGGTTGCTGTCCCTCAGACAATTGACGGGCCGAAGCACCATAAATAAATAAATAAATAAATAAATAAATAAAAATTTAAAAAGAATTTAAAAATTAAAAAAAATGCATGCACACTCTCTCAGCCCCAGAAAAGCCATGGCAAAACCTCTGTGAAGATTTTGCCACGAAAACCCCAAGAACAAGTAATAACAACAATAATCAATATCATCATGGGGGGGTGGGGGGGGCGGCGGCAGGATCGGTTGGGGGCCGGTCCAAAGGCCTTGCTGGGCCGCATCCGGCCCCCGGGCCTTAGGTTGCCTACCCCTGCCTTAGACTCTATGAGCCAAAGCAGATGGTCTGGAAGGAGTGGTCAATGGCTGCTCCAGCTCCAATCAGCCTGGGACCATCGCGACCAGATGGCCTGCTCCTGAAGCGGACTACTGCTGCGGTCCCAAAAGGGCCACCAGCAGGAGTGGGTTTAATCTGCTGCTATTGCCAGCTGCTTTAGGACATCTCTGAGTGGCTTCTGGCCACTTCAGGGGCATGCAACATATATACACCATGCCCCTGAAGTGGCTGGAAGTCTCTCTATTTGGCCCATCTGTTTCAGACCTACTTCTTCCTTCTCATCTTATATCACACAGTGTCAAGAGGAATGTTTATTGCAAGCCAACTTGGATCCCATTTTGGGAGAAAGGCAGGATATAAATCCAATAAATAAATAAATAAATGTGTAAATATTTCAGGCTTGCCATTTTCCCATTGCCATACTCATTCTGACTCTGGTCCACATTTCCTCACACAGGGAAATCTATGTGTATTTCCATGTGCATTTTTTATATGAACACATTTTTGTATTTATTAAATGGACACATTTTACTCTTATTTTTCCATCAACTTCCCCATTATGTTTTGTACATGTTGGTATATATTTATCATCCATGTATTGGTAAATTTCAACAACAGATCATTCGCAGCAAAACTGTATTACAGACCGGCAAAGCATGAGAAAGAGGAGACCAGCCAACCCTTCCTCACACTTGTGTATCAGTCCAGAGTCTACATCTAAAGTAACATAAAATAGTTTTACTCACAGATCTTGTTCATAGCTCATACACAGCCGCACCTTTATGGTAAAGATAAAGGAAGTAGAAATTCCACATGCTACTTGAAAAAAGGCATTTAGAAGAAGAGTTTGTCAGCATCTTAAAAGAAACATGCTGACCAATAGAGACTGAAGACAAAATGGAGGCTGGAGACTGAAAGGTGTGCTTGAAGAAAGTGAGAGAGTGTGTTCAAAAAACAGGAAGTTACCAAAAACATGCACTTAAAGTCCTAGAGAGTCTCAGCATGTGAGAGTTGCTATACCCAACAAGAATTACTTCAGAAATTCAAAAATTTGGGGGCCAAGAGGTGTGGACTAGGGATGTGCAAACTGAATAAATGTCTAACCCAGTGATAGTGTCAAGCCTGTTCCCAGTAAGTCAATGGTTCTCAAACTTTTTACCCTTGAAACTTCTACATGCAGATGTCACACACAACCTACTCACCATAGGATATGAATAAAATATTTTGTTTATTTAGTGTGTGTATTTTCATTCACACATTCATGTATATTCATATTTTATTATTCTTTATTTGGAGTATTTATACCCCGCTCTTCAGCCACAAAGGCTCTCAGAGTGGCTTACAAATGTTTAATGAGATGGGTGCCTGCCCTCAGGCTTACAATCTAAAAAGACATGACACAAAAGTAGATGGGAGTGGCAGTGGGAAAAGGGATCAGGTCGAGCAGTTCTTCTCTCCCTCGACCATGGCAGATGGATAAGGAAATAATATCATTCAGATTATAACAGTTTTATTTAATAAATTAAACATATGAAAACTTTACACAAATGAAAATTTTACACATACAAAAGTTTGGGAAGAGGAGGAAGAAGAGGGATCAGGCCCTCCAAGTCTCACCCCCACCCCATCCCACCCTACTTGAGCAACTCTCATGCCCCCCTGGTGCTCCTGCCCCACTGTTTGAGAACCACTTCAGTAAGTTATTAGGTGAATTTATTGTAAGAAATTAGTGTTTTAAAAGTTTTTCAGTGTTATAAGAACTGCACTGATTGCCCTGGGATTTGGTATACAGGTTTTTATCCTAGACAAGAACTAGGAGGATTTACGTTCACATTCTTAATAATCCAGGAAAGTCACATTGTATAACCTTGGCCACTCTTTCAATAAACTCATAAAGTTGATGGCTCAAATTGGAAGAGTTTGCAAAAGAGCATATATGCCACTTTGAGCTCCCTGAAAGAAAGGCAGGATACCAATGAAACAATTAACAAATAAGCACAGAATCAAAAACTGGCTCAAAATCCTCACAGAATATGTAAGTTTACTGTTCTTTACTGGAAAGTTAAATGACTCCTTTGTTTTATTCTTTGGCTCAATCCTTTTGAAAATATGTTAAACTGACCATATAACAATGGGGGGATTATTCAAGTTACTTTCACTGTCATAAAAACTGTCGCTGATTAGTCCAGCATGAAACTCCACCAAGTCTGACATTGCAATGTATGCATTTTTCAGATATAACTTTTGCCCATCTGTGTCCCATATGGACAATTCTGTAGTATATATTGCCTAAGGCAAAACTGAAAGGCTATTAAATTTTTCTTTCGAGAGGCATTTAAATGTCAGTGGTCAGGTTTAAACAAAAAGGGTTTCGATTTCATGCCATACTCAGACCCTGAAATATATCATCCTAATCCATACATGATACTCATCTAACAGAAAGAAAAAACATTCAGAGGAATTTTCTATGGGCCTTTGCAGGCTGCAAGAAATAGTGCAAATTGAGTCCACTTTAAGGGTTAGGGTTAGTGCTAGGGAATCATGGAAATTGTTTTGTTTTGTTTTCTGAGACATTGAGCCTTCTCTGTCAGAGAGCTCTGGTGCCACAATAAAATACAATTCCCATGATTCCCTAACCCTAACCCTTAAAGTGGACTCAATTTGCACTATTTCTAGCAGTCTGCAAAGGCCCTATGTGTCCTCAAATGACATTTGAAGTGTTGAGACTTCTGCTGGAAAATAGAACGGATTTTGACATCTCATTTATTCCTTACACCTGCAGTCCTATGTACACATACCCACTGAGCATTACAGGACTTAACATTAATGATCAAGCATGGGGGACTTGCAACTTCTACCAGAAGGATCTACAACAACATTGTGGCATGTGGTATGTCCTGTTCGGTATTCCAGCTTGACAGCTCTTCCATCTTCCAGGATACTCTGCTCTGTTTTTCTGCTTGATTTTCTATTCTCTGATTTTCTCAACATTCAGCAGAATCTTGTGTCCACTGACAGCCCTCCTCATAACCATTCCATAGCTGGTGGAGAGTGGGAGTAGGGAGCCCAAAGGAGTATCTGATTATTTTCCTCTAGATAAATGCAAAATGATTTCATCATCCACTAAGCTTTGTGGAAGACTCCAGTCGATGGTGTCATCATTTTGTTTCTGGCTAGGAGAGCATAGCCAAACTTCTCTCCAATCCCTCCCACTCTCCACCAACCAAAGAATAGGGGAGGCTGCAGTTACTCCACACTAAGGACTTTATCACATTGGGAAAATCAGGGGGAGAAATCGAGCCATTATCCCATTAAAATCATACATTCGTGATAAAGATTTTCACACACATCATGGTTAGAGCCATTATCCTGGGAACAAACAGGCAACAAACAGACAACAAATCATTTACAGGATTTAATATCTGATCACCTTGCTGATGATGCCTTCACCTAGTGGATGAATTGTGTCATTTTGGCTATGTAGGGCCCTGAGTAATTGGTGCTGGGACAACGAATTTGCTACATTAGCATATACACAAGTGGAGCCCTGGAACAGAATATTGCATCCTAGAGTGTGCCCACTCTGATGACTTTTCAGGTCCTTCTTTCCAGTTTTTCTTCCTTCACTCTTAGTCCACATTCTGTGCCCAAGGAATATACTCAATCCTCATTGGGATGTCTGGTGGGATGAGGCTGTGTTTCATTTCCATTTTGATTTTGACTGAAGAGGTTGACACACATGTGCATAATCCTTGCTACATTTTTTTTCAAAAATCTCCACTAATATCTACAGACAGCCATCTCTACTATCAGCCACCTCAGTTTAAAGTGGCTTCTTAATATGACCCATAATTTGACCTAGCCAGACAATGATTTTATTACCCATTTTTGTATCTTTGTATCTCTTTCTCCAGCCTACTTAACACCCTAAGAGTAGCAGATCCTGTATGATTTTGGAATCTAGGCAGAGTCAGCCCTGGTTAGTACTTGGATGGGAGACCACTAACAAATACCAGGTGCTGTTGGCTATATTTCAGAGGACAGAACTGGCAAAACCATCTCTATTCCTTGCCTAAGAAAACTCTATGAACTCCATGATGTTGTCTTAAGTCGGTTGTCTTGAAGGCATATACAATCTCTTTATCCCCATTCTTGCTCAGGCCCTCTTTTTAATCACTTAATTTTGATTATTACTGTTTTTATTTCCAGCCATTCCCATTACCCCTCCCATTCAGTTGTCATGTTTCCTCATTTCTCTCAGTGTGAAAACATTTGGTGCATAAAGGTGCTGGGTCCTATCCTCTTCAGCTTCTGGCTACCTTGTTGTACTATCTTCCACAGTGGTTGAGATTGTGCCATTTTGGCTACATAGAGACCTTTGCCGCTAGCACTTCCATCCAGTGGTCAGGTTTTCTTATTTCTCCCAGTGGGGTTTGACACTGCTTTAACTGTCATGGCTCTATGATATGGATTCCTGGGATTTATACTTTGCTGTGGCACCAGAGCTGTCTGACAGAAAAGGCTAAATATCTCACAAAGCTACAAATCCCAGAAGCCCATAGCACTAAGCCATGACTGTTAAAGCAGTGTCAAACTGCATTATTTTGGCAGTGCAGAGTCAGCTTAAGAGTATGTTCTAGCTTCATTGGTAATGAATAGATGGAAACTGATGCAAAAACTGTTGATAAATTTTACATAAAATAGAATCATCTTATTATACCACTGAAGAAGACAATACTGTCGAAACGACAACAGAAAGTCTCCGGAGGTAGTCGTCTGCAATCTCCAAGCAAATTTATCAACAGTGGTCTATCTCCCTAACAAATTGGTCAATAATAATCTCCTAAGCAAATTTGTCAACAGTGGACTCAGTCTATACTTCTACAGGACACTTTCTGCAAGTTGTTCTAGGTCAAGTGTTCTGGTATGTTGGGGTCAGTCTATTCCAGATGGACTTCATAGAGAAATAATTCCCCACAGTGTTTATTGTAATGTGTTTACTGTTGTGCTTGTTCCATTGTTGTTGTACTGACTAATTACATTCAGTCCTTACAAATATATATACATTCAGTAAAAACTGTTAAACTTGGAGAATTTGTGGTACTTAGGGATTTATAGCATTTTCCAATTATTTTTTATTTTATTTTGATTTTTTTTCTTTTTTCTCCCATTTTTCAGGGAGAGAAATGTAAAACACAGGGAGCAAGGGAGCAAGGGGGGAGGGAAACAATGTAATAAAGGTTGGTATCTGGCCTCCCTCTTTGTCCCTCTGCCCACCCAAAAGTGCACATACTTTTCTCAGAGGTGCAGCCATGTTCTTCAGCAAACTTCAGTTAACATCCAACAGCGAGGGAACCGAAAAAATGCGAGTCCATCGCTCATATATGTCCCTCAGCATCTCACGGTCCATCACCAAAATGCTTCCCCCTTGCTACCTGCTTCATGCACAAAGAGTTCTGCGCCATTTTTCCATTCGCTCCAATAGCAGCTTTCCAATGGAATGGCTAAGGCTGAGGAAAAAGAGCCGCCCGCCAATCAACAACGACCTCCTCCCAGAGGCTGCTCCAATTGGTTGAGACCTCGAGAAGGGGCATGGCTTCCTCGTAAGAGGAATTTAGTGCCCAAGAGCCACTCTTACGAGGAAGCCATGCCCCTTCTCGAGGTCTCAACCAATTGGAGCAGCCTTTGGGAGGAGGTCCTTGTTGATTGGCGGGCGGCTCTTTTTTCACTGACACTCAGAGAAAAAAACCACCCAGTGGGCCATGGGGTGGATAAATGGCCTCAGCGGGCCAGGTCCAGCCCACGGGCCATAGTTTGAGGACCCCTGTTCTAGAAGCTAGGAGATGATGCTCAGAGGTTCAGGCAGGGTGTACTTTCTCCTTCCCACTGAGATTGAGAGAGGAGGAAAATTCCTGCTTGCAGAGAGAGCACCAAGACTACTATAATCAATCACCTTGGCTGTATCTCTGTTTACCTTTAGGCTTGAGGCCCCTTTACTAAGTAGCTCAAACAGAGTTCAGAAAATGTTATGGAACATGGGCTTTAAATCAAGCTACTACACACACATACGCACAGATGAGTGTGTATGGTTATAACAATTGCATATGGGACTGATGACAAGCCCTACTACTAAAATATCCTTGCCACAAACAGCTCACTAAACCTGAATGCATTGAATGGGGCAATGCAGGGCCAGGTCAGCACATTCCACTGCCCAAGTTAAGCTTCACAATACCCAAAGCAGGGATAGGCAACCTTTCCCCTTTAAGGGCCGAGGGACTTCAGCTCCTCAAACCCTCAAACCCTCAAACCACTATGCCATTTACACTCAAACTCATTTATGGGCCAGTTCTGCCCACTTACATCAGCATGTATGTATAGTTCCTTCTCACACTCACCAGTGATTGACCAGGGCGGTATGTGGCCAGTCTGTGCATTGGTGGAGGGCAGCTGTGAACCAGATGGCATGCATCATACAACCCTTTCATGTCTTTTTTGTGAACTCATTTGATCCTTTCCATCAACACCTCAAAGGTATGAAACATATCCAGGCATAGCTGTGTTGGTCAGACAGCAAAGTACAACAAAATCCTAAATCCATTAAAGTGTGATACCTTTATCGGGCAATCAAAATGCACAAAATACATCGTGCAAGCTTTCAAACCTTCATTGGTGGCTTCATCAGACAAAGATGTTAAAAATCATACAAGAGAAGAAAAGTGCTAATGTGAGAATCACAAGCTTACATTTTGTCTCAGATGTTACTTCTGTTGTCAGTTAAGATGGTCTGGAAGAATCTTAATGCAGCAGTGCTTACTCCCCTTCCTGGCCTAGTGGGGAGAAGGGCCAAAAGGTAATAAAAGTCAGGCAATAAAATTTCAACTCCATTAGCAACAGAAAATTAACAAGGTTACATGGTGTTACTTTTTTTCCTTGCCCACTTCATTTCCCTAATTATTTGGATCTCAGTTTCACAGAGCAGTTTGTGAAATCCACACAGTTTTTCTGGCTTGATGCACTTCTGTGGAAGAGCCATGGCGGGCCTTTCTCATCATTGCTCCTCTATTATTGCAAAAGACAGTACATTATTTTTGTCCAAACATATTTTTTCTATTCCAACTGAGTTTTTAAACCCTGTATTAAGTACTTCCCTGAAAAGAAGCAATACATCTTAAACACAGGCCCAAGGGCACACAGGAAAATGTATGGAGGGATAGTTTCTGTATAGACAAATACTGCAAAGGATCATCCTTGTTGTACAACATTTAAAAAATAATAATCAAAGATAGCAAGGGTGAGTTCTTGCATACTGAAATTAGCACATGCTGAGGATAAACAATGCTGAGCTACAATGTTGCTAATGTAATTGTAATCCAAACAATTATTGCTAAGGCCCTAAACAACCATTTTAATTGGGAGAAAACTGCCCAAATGCTGAGACTAAAGCCAATATATTGATGCAACTGCTGATCAACCATCCTCCTTTGCAGAGATGATTGTTCACTAATTGTGATTTCATCAATGGGAGCTAATGACAGGTAATGTTTCTGATATCTGGGAAATGAGATTCTTATTGGAGACTGGAGAAGATAACTCCTCTTTAGTTGTGGGGCTGGGAGAAGAAAAAGAAAGGGACAGTGTCAGTATTAGAGTGGGGGGGGGGGCAGCTGAGAGCTTCCTGCCAGTTAGCTGGATCTGAGGAGGGACTGATACAACATCAGTAGATTTGCTGCCTGCTGAAGAATTAGCTGTTTGCTTCCGCAGTGCTCTGCTTGCACATTTGTGAATACAACAGATATTACAAAGACACCACAAGTCTCTAATGATTTTTCAGCCAACCCCCCCACCCCACCCCCCTAAGCTCTGTACCAAAGCCTAAGGATTTCCCACCAGTTGATAAAGTGACAGCTTCCCTTAAGATTTGCGTCAAAAGCCAACAGTACAATTGGGTATGATGTTCTTTCCTTAGAATGGAAATGTGAGCTGGTGAATAACTGGCAGTGTCAGCATCCTGATAGTGTGCATAAGGCCCATCTGAGACTGATAGCAGACATGTAGAACAGCATGGGTATTGAAAGCAGCACTAGCCTGTTTGTGCATGAGGGCTCTTTTAAATGATCACACAGTGCCCAAAAGAGGCTACTGAATTGTTGGCATTTGACATATCAGTTCTAGTTCACATTATCCTCTGCAGACTGCCAGAAATAGTGCAAATTGAGTTCACTTTAACTGCCCTGACTCAGTGCTAGGGAATCATGGGAACTGTAGTTTATTGTGGCACCAGAGCTCTCTGACAGAGAAGGCTCAATGTCTCAGAAAAAAATACAATTCCCATGATTCCCTAGCACTGAGCCAGGACAGTGAAAGTGGCCTCAATTTGCACTATTTCTGGCAGTCTGCAAAGGCCCATTGTATTCACGTTCTAGAGGTGCCAAAGGGATGAGAATGAGATGTATTCTTTCCACATCTTCACAGGATATATGAGAATTTTAGTCTACAAAAGCTCATGCTGACAACTTCTTTCTTTCACTTTGAAGTGACACTGTGGTAAGATTTGTGTTCCCATGCAGGACTGATCTCACGATTCGTTATGTGGTGGCTACCTCAGAAAATAGTTTTAAGGTGGAAGCAAATTGGTTCCTGATTTGTTATTACTGTATTTACCTCTTGGCTTGGGGAGTTCTGTTGCTTCCTTTCACATATGCCAAAATTATGTTCTTGGCTTTGGATACCATGTACTTTCACATAACTCCAACCCAAGGAGCAAAATGTCTCAGGCTGTCATGTATCATGTCTAACACATTTTTACTTCCATATATTATCTGAAGCCTATAATCCTGGGGGATTATTAGTTATATCTACATGAATATCACTTGATTGTTATATGTACAAGTTTATAAATTGTTATATGTACAAGTTTATAAATTGCAGAAACTTATTCATAGCGTTTGAATGCTCAGGGTCCCATTAATGCCATAGAATTGTTGTTTTTTCTCTGTCTTCAAGTTGTTTTCAAATTACAACAACCCTCTCATGGGGTTTTCTTTGCATGGTTTGTTCAGAGGAGGTTTGCCTTTGCCTTCCTCTGGGGCTGAAAGAGTGTGATTTGCCCAAGGTCACTCAGTGGGTTTCTATGACCAAGCAGGGAATCAAACCTGGGTCTCAAAGATCTTAGTCCAACACACAAACTACTACTTCATACTGCACAATTAAGGTAAAGGTATTCCCCATTGACAAGGTTGTCAAGTCATGTCCCACCATAGGCGGCGGTGCTCATCTGTTACTAAGCCAAAGAGCCAGTGTTGTCAGAGACTACTCTGTGATCATGTGGCCAGCATGACTGCACAGAATGCTGCTTACCTTCCCACTGAAGTGGTACCTATTTACCTACTTGCATTTGCATGTTTTTGAACTGCTAGGTTGGCAGAAGCTGGGAGTAGTGACAGGAGCTCATCCCATCATGCAGCACCCAGGCCTTGAACTGCCAACCTGGCGATCTTGCAGTCAACAGAGTCAGTATCTTAACCACTTGAGCCACTGCATCCCTTATTACACAATTATAGCATTATTATTCTACTTTATCAGCCATGGTTCCGGTGGAATCTTGGGACTTGCTTGGTAAGGTGCTGGAGGTGCTCCGGCTGAGAATTTTAAATACCACTCCTTACATTGCAATCCCAGGATATAAAGTGAAATCATAGTGCTATAATTATGTTGTGTAAATAGGCCTCATATAATTCAAAAATTCTGTCTGGGCATTCCTTGAGTAGCAATCCTATGCTAGTTTACCTGGAAATAAACCTCCACTGAAGGCAATGTGATTTACTTTTGAGTAACCTTGCACAGGTGGTGGTTGTTAACTGCCCTGGAGTCAACCTTGACTCATGGTGACCCTGTGGATGAAACATCTCCAAGACTGCCTATCCTCCACTGCTTTGCTTCCTAAAATGACCTCCCTAGTCCATCCCTCTGGTGTGTGGTCTTCCTCTCTCTACTGTCTTCCACCTTTCCCAGCATGATTGTCTTTACTAATGAGTTGTGCCTTCTTATCAGGTGGCCAAAGTACGCTAGCCTCACTTTTGTCATCTTGACTTCCAGAAAGAGTTCTGGCCTGATCTGCTCTAGGACCCATTTGTTTGTCTTCTTGGCCATCCATGGCCATCCTCAGCATCTCTTCTGCAGCACCGCAACTCAAATGAATTGATCCTCTTCTTATCCGCTTTCTTCACTGTCCAGCTCTAACATCTGTACATGGTGATGGGAAATAGGATGCATAAGACACATCTGCAAAAGCTGAGCCACCAAGATGAGAGACTTCCTTTCCTTCAAGCAATGCTACTTAGGCCCTTATCACATGGGGTCTGAAGCAGAGCTAATCCAAAGGGCATCCACAGCTAATACATATTATTCCCCCGTGTTTACACACGACGCTGCCCCAGAACATGGAGCTAATCCGTATTGTTCCCCCGTGTTTACACACGACACTGCCCCAGAACACGGAGCTAATCCGTATTGTTCCCCCGTGTTTACACACGACGCTGCCCCAGAACTCGGCAGAATACGGAGCTAATCCGTAAGGAGTAGGGAGATTTTGACATTCGGTTTGTAGAGGAGGTACCTAGGGAGCCTTCGCATTCATTGCGAATTGGTGGGCAGGGCGAAAATCCCAGCGAGGGGAAGGGATTGCCTTGGCAAAAGGCAAACCGGATTGGAAAGAAGAGGAAGAGGGAAGAGGGAGGCGATCTCTCTCTCTCCATGGGCTGCCTTCCCTTCTCCAGTCCTCCAGCCCTCCTCCTCCTCCCCGGTTCCCATGGCTGCCTTTCCTCCCGGCTTTTTGTGACGGGAGAGAAGGGAGCCTTGGTATTAATTGCGAAATGGCCAAAAGGGTGATATTCCCTTCGTTTCGCTATGGAACCGAATTTATTCCTACTTCTGTTTTTCTTCGCTTTTTCTTTGCTTCGTGGCCAGTGTTTGATAAGGTTGCGTGTGGTTTCTGTTCTTGGCTGGGCTGGTTATATTTGGAGAATTCAGTTAATCTCTCTCTCTCTGGCTTCAGTTTTCCCGCCTTATCTTGCTTGACTGCCTTTCTGGTTTTCAGTAATTCGAAACTTAAGAGGCACCGAGGAAAGAAGAGGAGGAGGAGGAGGAGATCCCTGTTTTGGGAGGAGGAGGAGGCGCTCAGCATCAAGGCAGTGACACATGTCTTCTCTGTCCCACATCCAACACGGGGAATGGGGTGGCAGGGTCGGAAAAACAACACTGCAAGAGCAGCCTGGGGAGTTACCAACCCGTGTGTGTGTGTAATGTGTGTATGTGCCATCCCTCAGCCCCTTCCCTTCCCTTCCCTGTCCTCTCCTCCTGCGCCCTGGGCGGATCCAGAGACCAAACCAAGGGAGGGAATCAATGCTCCTTCACTCCAGGCTGACCACAGGGCCCCCTTGTCTCGGATACGTCCTGCATTTCATTCAAGCTTCTGTCCGGAAGGAATCCCCAAATGTCCTCCATGTCGAGCATGGCCAAGAAGCATGCATTTTACCTTTTCTATATGAGTGTTTTGAGCGTTTAGGTCGTGGCCTCCTTTCTTCTCTCTCTCTCTCTAATGTCCTACATTTTGCAGTGCCTTGCCCTCCATCTGCTTACTCAGCCTGGCCCCATTCCTCCTCGGGAGGCTGCCCCCTTTCCCTGAGGGAGGGGCGGCTGGCACCTGGCCCTCCCGTCGCCTGGGCCTTGGCTTTACACACACCCACACCCACACCCCTTGACTTTACACACAAACCCTTGGCTTCCCCCACACGTCGTTGACTTCTCACAAACACTTCCCACACACTTATTCACACACTCTTCACCATCCACACAGACAACCGTGCCTTTCCACAAACACACACACTCCTGACTCCCCCCTCCCCCCCCCCGACACACACTTGACTTTCCACAGACACACACAGGGCCTTTACAGACTGCCAGAAGTAATGCAGCTTGAGGCCACTTTAACTGTCCTGGCTCAGTGCTAGGGAATCATGGGAATTGTATTTTTTTCTGGGACATTGACAAACACACAAACTTCTCTGTCAGAGAGCTCTGGTGCCACAATAAACTACAGTTCCCATGATTCCCTAGCACTGAGCCAGGGCAGTTAAAGTGGTCTCAAGCTGCATTATTTCTGGCAGTCTGTAAAAGCCCACACTTGGCTTTCCACAGCCATACACTCTTGGTTTTCCACCGACAGACACGACTTAACCCCCCCCCCCCCTTTGCAACCTGGCTTTTTCACAAACACACACACACACTTGACTCCCCCCTCCCCCGACACACACTCTTCTTGGCTTTCCACAAGACACACAAGACTTATACACACACACGCAAACTTGACTTTTCACAAACATACTTGACTCCCTTCCCCCGACACACACACACTTGGTTTTCCACAGACCTACACACTTAGCTTTCCACTGACACAGACTCTTGACTTTCCACACAACCTGGACTTTTCACACACACACACTTTCTCCCCCCCCCCCCGTTGGAGGGAAGGCCTGGCAGTTTTTATTAATAATTGTAAGGAAAGTTTCTTGGGCCTTAGCGACCCTTTCCCCCCTCCTCGCCCCCCTCCCCCTCCGGTGCTTATTTTTGGCTTTGAGGGAGTTTCCAGCGCCAGCGTGGTCCTTCCCTTCCTTTCCCCGAAAGCCAAGGCCCCGTTTTGCGCCGCGGAGCGGAAGCGGGTTCTTCGGCTGGTGCGGACTGACTTTGTAGCCAGACAAGGGCGACTGTTTTGTGCGGAGCCCCGGGCGCCTCCGGAGCGGACTGACCCTCCTCCCTTCGCCTGGCTGAGAGCAGAAAGAAAGAAAGAAAGAAAGAAAGAAAGAAAGAAAGAAAGAAAGAAAAGAAAAGAAAGGAGAAAGTTTGGAGAAGCCGGAGGAGGAGAGGAGGTTCGTCTTCCCCAACTTGGAAATAAAAAGAAGTGTGTGTTTGAGTGTGTAAGAGAGAGAGAGAGAGAGAGAGAGAAATCTAAATTTTCAACTTTTTCCAGGACGGAGGGAGTGGGAGGCCGGTTCCCACTCACACACCTCCTTTCTTTCACTGAGAGGAAAAAGGAAGCGAGGGGGGGCACAGAGAGAAAGAGAGAGAGAGAGATGACTAATAAGTTTGAAAAGATGATCCCACAAGTTCTTTGCTCCATGTGCTGCCAAGGGCCTGAGAAGGTCTAACTTTGCTTTCTTCAGTTTGTTGGGTGTCTTTTGTTTTTTTGGTGGGAGAAAGATCATGAGGGAAGAAGGCAGAGATGGAGGAGAATGTTCTCAGGACCAGAAAGGAGAGAAAGAAAGGAAGACTAAGAGGAAGAGGAGGAGGAGGAGGAAGAAAGAAGGGTGCCAGACACGGACTGTCCACTCTAACCTGCTGCTACCTTGGCCTGAAGTGGACAATCCCACTCCTCTCCCCGCCAACAACAGACTCAAGACCACCAAATACACCGCTGTCTCTTTCTTGCCCAAGAACCTCTTTGAGCAGTTCCACCGCCTGGCCAATGTTTACTTTGTCTTCATTGCCTTGCTCAACTTTGTGCCTGCTGTCAATGCCTTCCAGCCCGAGTTGGCTTTGGCCCCTGTGCTCTTCATCTTGGCGGTCACTGCTGTCAAGGACTTGTGGGAAGACTACAGTCGCTACCGCTCAGACCAGGAGATCAACCACATGGAGTGCTTGGTCTACTGCAGGTAATGGGAGGAATGAGAGACTTTCTGCTCCTGATGTCCAAAGTTGGAAGGGCAGACCAAGGATCAGGATGGATGGATGGATGTTGGGTTTGTGGGCCTCATTGTCAAGTCCAAAGTTGGGAAAAGTTGCTTCTCTGGGTAACAAAACCAAGAACTGTTTGGAGTTGGTGTAACTTTTCCCAGCTCTGGCCAAGACAGGACATGGGAGTGAGTTGAAAGGGAAAGTGAGGAGAAACCAGAATATTCCTTGGTTGTTGGAAAATGAAATTAATTTATTTCGTAGTAGCTGTTTTGGGGAAAGATCTTGGGGTTTTCACCCTTCTTGTTAAAAAGATCAAATAGTGCAGTTCAGTAAACTCGGAATTCTAGATTTAATGGTCTTACCCCTTCCTTTTAAATGTGTTTTATTAATTACTTTGAATGTGGCAAGCCAGGCCTGAAGGCTTGTGGGGCCTCTTGTGTCTGCCCCAAAAGCCTTTCCTGAGTAATGATTATCTCCACAAACCATCTTCTGCAGCATGTAGACATTCATATATGAGTATTCCCATCCTTCTCCTTCCCTGGCACAAAAATATTACAGTCATCCCTCTATCCACAGATTTTTATCCACAGATTCAAGCATCCATGGCTTGAAAATATTTTAAAAATATAAATTCCAAAAATCAAACCTTGATTTTTCCATTTTATATAACAGACACCATTTCACTATGCTGTTGTATTTAATGGTACCGTACTTAAGTATCCACCGATTTTGGCATTTGCGAGGAATCCTGGAATCAAACCACAGTGGATACCAAGGGCCCACTGTACAAAGTATAGGTATATCACGATAGCAGTATATTTCCCACCTAGACTGCTCTTATCCAATTAATTACCTTGCATGCACTATTTGTTTTCATTTCACCCCTTTGACCTCCATGCATATTTGTATATGCCCACTTCATATAAAATGATACACATTGTAACCTTTATTCCATGTAGTTTTCCACAGGAAAATTATGTCCTCCTCCTTGAGAATTTTCTCGAATGGGTTTAGTAGTTCTGTAGTTTTTGGATGAATTTATCATTATAGAGGTATAGTCAGGGACAATTGGTCACTCCTCTTTGCCACATTGCATGCACCCAGTTCCTTTAGATGTCAGACTCTAAGCTAATACATGTGTTACCACATATATTGAATTGGCTGTCATTTATTATTAGTCTTGTAATTAATTACTGTATATTACAAAGTTTTTGTTTCTTTTTCTAAACAATGGTAATATGTTCATGTGTAAATCAAAAAGTGTAAATGTAAGTTTTTCTATTGCATATATGTGTGTGTGTATTATGTACAATTGAGTGAGGTATTCTGTACACTTGTCCCTCCACATTTGCTAGGGTTAGGGGCACAGGACCCATGTGAAAGTGAAAAAACAGCAAAAAAAAAAGAAAAAACCACCTAATGTCAGTGTGTGGATGATGGGTGTTGCAGTGATGCTCTTTGACACCCAGCAGAATCCCCAGGACAAGCTGGCTGCTGTGATCCAAATGAGCCATTTGATGGTAAGAGATACAAAGTGGCTGTGGATCACAGCAGCCAGCTTGTCCTGGAGATTCTGCTGGGTGTCAAAGAGCATCACTGCAACACCCATCATCCACACACTGACACCCAGTACTTTTTTAACCTGAGAGAACACCTCTCTAGAAATTTCTAGGTCTTCCAGCAGAACGCTATGGTCAATATCTGTCAGAATTTGACCATAGAATCATGTTGCAGGACCTATAAATGCCTAGAGAAGTTCTTTCTCTAGGAACCTTTAGGTCCTCCAGTGCAACACTATGGTCAGCTTCCAGCAGAATTTCTCTGGAGGACCTAGAGAGAGCATATTAATCAAATCCATGATTAATCAAATCCCCAAAAGTCAAGGGTGCAAATATAGAAGGACAAATGTACAGTCGCCCCTCTGTTCTTGTGGACTTGAAAGCTGTGGTTTTGAATATTCACAGAGGGGCAACCTCCATTAAGATTAATGGGGCGCGCCCGCAGGGGCGTGCCCCATTCAAGCCTATTGGGCTTGAATATCGGTGAGTCTCCATTTTCCGGGGGGTCTGGAATGGATCCCCCATGAAAATGGAGGGCCAACTGTATTTACATTTTTCACCTGTAATTATGGTTTATTACTGCTCAAACAGAGGCCTTTAGTGGTTTGAGTTTGGGTTTATGTTAGAACCTAAGCAGGGTCAGGCCCAGTTAGAACTTGGATTGAGCTGTCACTAGCAAGAATACTAGGGATTTCTAGGCAGGTCTAGGAAAACATCCTGCTTGAAACCCCTGAAGATTGCTGTCAGTCAGAGTTGGCAACTCTAAGTTGGATGGGCCACTGGTCTGGTTCAATATAAAGTAGCTTCCTCAAATCCTATTATAGATGTGTTTGAAATCCCACTTTCCAGTGAGCAAATTCCACTGCTCTCAGTCAGACATACTTCCAGGAACATGTTAAGGATGGCACAGTTATATTTTCTTGGATTGCAGTCATTTGAATTATTGTGCATGCCTAAACCCCATAGATTTGATATATAAGCTAAAGGAAAACTACAGCATTTGATGTCGCATTTTCCCCAAACCATGTCCTTGATTGCCCTTTTCAGTTATGTATCCTCAGTCATTCCCCCTTTTTTCTACAAATGTTAATATTCCTAAAATATTTCCCCTAATAATTTTAGAAATGAGAAAATCAATCCCAGTTCCTTTAAGGACTTTTAATGTTGTTTAACTAAGATTTCTATATGACTACTTGCTTAATTTGACATTACTTAACCAATTACCATATTACCAAATATATAGCACAGAACAATATAAGATTGTGAAGTCGAAGGCTTTCACTGCCGGCATCCATAGTTTTTTGTGAGTTTTCTGGGCTATGTGGCCATGTTCTGGAAGAGTTTGTTCCTGACGTTTCGCCAGCTTTTATGGCTGGCATCTTCAGACAAATATAATATAACAGTATAAGATTGGTTGCTACCCTGGTATCATGCAGCATGAAATTAATTTTATTTCTCAGTCTGAAATGCATTGTTTCATTCATACATCTTTGAGATTACTTTGTTGCTAAAAATGGTTATATTTATAGCAGTACAGTAATTCTGCCCTGGTAATGTGAAAACTCATTACAGCAATATACAGTTAAATCTTTGCTGACCACACAGAATGGGATGGAGATTCCAATTTTTCAATTATAGGTTGTATAGATTAGCAAAGTGTGGATTCGTGGTGCTTTGCTGCATTTGCTTCTACATGGTGTGTGACCTATATATGTGTGTAGCTCTCTTGATTACTCTTCATTTAATGACTTGCAGGCAAACAATGTGAACAAATTTCATTGTAAAACACTAGCCTAGTGCAGACTTCACATTCCTGGGTTAACCAGCTATGGTTTCCCTTTATCATTATTACACTGCATGGCGGGATGCTCCATTGTCCCCTCTTTCTGTTTCTCTTCTGCTTATGTGCTTGGCTAAATACAAGATTTCCCTGTTTGTAAAACCACATTTATTTATTTATTTATTTTGCAACATCCAAGTCGGGAAACAGTGGAAGGCATGCACATACCAACCAGCATGTGGACCAGCAAAGGGATGTGAAATCAGGCTACTAGTTGATACATGTCTAACAGTTGATAAATTGTTTGCTGTTGTGTGCCTTCAAGTCATTTTCATCTTATTTCAACCCTAAGGTGACCCTTCGGTTTTCTTAGATTTCCCTTCCTCTGAGGCTGAAAGACTGTGACTTGTCCATGGTCATCCAGTGAAGTGGCCCATGGCCCAGCAGAGATTCAGACCATGGTCTCTCAGAGCGCTAGTTCAGCACTGAAACCACCACACCATGCTGGGTCTCAAATAGATGTATATTGTAAAAAAAGTTTATAATGTATTTCCCACCTTTGAAACAGTGATTGAAAGAATTGACTAATGGACAATAATTGATTATTGATTATAGGTAGTCATTGGAACTGTCACTTTACCCCCCACCATGGATTGGTGCAGTTAGCTCTTAGAAACAATAATAATAACAACAGATAGTAGTAGTCATTCAACCTTAACATGAAATGAGGCTTTTAGGGATCAGGAATGGATGCAGGATTACATAGTTTTCCTCCATCCTTTCCACTCATTTTTTGAGGTACAGTTAAGCCTCATCTATAGCAGGATCAACATTTTTAAAACATAATTGTTTTAATTATTCTGTCTGGTTCAGCTTGAAAACACAGAGTCTCTTTGAGAATTCAGCTTTGATCAGGCTGGTTTCAGTAAATACCCAATTTCTATTTAATCCAAATGATTTTTTTATTTATCATGTTTACATTCCACCATTTTGGCAAGGAACTCGAGAGAATCTTTCAAGTGATTCTTTCTCTCCCCTGCCCTGAGTTTTGTCTTCACATTAACTCTGTGAGGCAGGATTAGTTAGGATTAGAGAGATCCTTATTTTCTTAAGATCCTCCCATGAAGTTCATGGCCCAAGTGAGGATATGAATCTTGATTCAAGTCCAGCATGATAATCACTCAATATCCTGTGTAACAGATGTGACTTAAAAATGGTTTGTGGGCAGGGAAATAAGAAGCACTTTTTCAGTCTTATGGCTCATTCCCCATCTTTGGTTGCATCAAGTCTGAACTGCAAAAGTGCATTGCTATTCTATCTATCAATCTATCACAGGGGTAGGCAACCTAAGGCCCGGGGGCCGGATGCGGCCCCCTGAGGCCTTTGGACTGGCCCCAGGCCGGTCCTGCCGCCGCCGCCGCCACCCGCCATGATGATATTGATTATTACTTGTTCTTGGGTTTTT
The DNA here is from genome assembly GCA_026167975.1 of Phrynosoma blainvillii. Classification (NCBI taxonomy): domain Eukaryota; kingdom Metazoa; phylum Chordata; class Lepidosauria; order Squamata; family Phrynosomatidae; genus Phrynosoma; species Phrynosoma blainvillii. The sequence goes on along the minus strand of JANUYF010000003.1, from coordinate 225,290,551 downwards.
CTTGGCAAAATCTCTACAGGGGGTTTGCCATGACTTTTCTGGGGCTGAGAGAGTGTGCATGTATATATTTTTTAATTTTTATTTTTTTTAAAAATATATATATATATTTATTTATTTATTTATGGTGCTTTGGCCCCCCAATTGTCTGAGGGACAGCAACCCGGCCCCCGGCTCAAAAAGGTTGCCTACCCCTGATCTACTAGATACCTAAAACCAATGAAAAGAACAGAAGGAGAAATGGCCCTAGAGAAACAAGGACCTCTCAATAGGCCAACAACAAAAGAACCATAAAGAGAGAATCATCAGGTGGTACCCAGATCCGCTGTCAGCACCCAAGGGTGGACAGGATACTGGGACCTTATCTGCTGGAAATGAACATATCACAGGTAAGTACCAACATTCCTTTTCCCAACAGACAAAGTCCCACCCTCCTTTAAAGCAGGACTTATCAAAGCCCCCATGAAATAGAGAGGGAGGTGTGACTATCCAACAGAAGATCCTGAAACCACATTTTTTTTGAGGTACAGTTAAGCCTCATCTATAGCAGGACCAACATTTTTAAAACATAATTGCTTTAATTATTCTGTCTGGTTCAGCTTGAAAACACAGAGTCTCTTTGAGAATTCAGCTTTGATCAGGCTGGTTTCAGCAATGCTCTGATGGGGGACCTGTCTCTGAGCAGCCTCTTGACAATAGGGTGAATGGCAAACCAGGCCACCCAAGCAGCATAAGGGGAGAAAAAGCAGCTATCTTTTATAGAGTCAAAGGCTACGCCTTGTGTGATCCTGTAGATGTTAGGGCAAATTCGACCCTGAAACTTGCAGTGTAATTTGTTCCCTACAGGAGGCGGTCCAACATGCTTGATAATAACCCCCCCCCCCCACTAAACTTGGTCCAAGGGTAACTGAATGGCTTGGAGCCCAGTAAGAGGGATGAATGTCCAGCCCTGCTTGGACTTAGTGTCCACATTCCAGTTCAAGAGCCGGGGCTGACAGCGGACTCTGACGGTCACAGCCTGGGCCCCCATACTGGATTGTACCACATCCAGGATCCCATCCGCTAGGAAGACTAAGGCCAGGACCACATATAAGACCCTGCCCAAGCCGGGTAGTCTGCCAGGTAACCTCCCCCCAAATAGTCCTGTTAAGCATGGGAGAGCAGCCCTAGCCACCATGGAAGTGGTGGCAGAGGCCCTGATAGCCACAGCCATTGTCTCATATGTCTCTACAAAGGCCAGCCCCACCCCTCCGTCCTCAGCAATTCTCAGGGTGCCCTCTCTTTCCTTCGATTCTAAGGAAATTTACAACAAACACATACTGAGGGCACCTGGGGGACCTGAGGCCTGTCCATGATAATGGCACCCACTAGGGGGACCTGAGAGTCCATAACGGCCCGAGGGGGGATGGTAAGGCTCCTTGACTGAGCTGAGACATGGATCACTGGAAGCCAGTTGTTCAACTCAACCATGATCACCTGAATTGGAATGGCAGGGGATCTCTTAGCATGGAGGGTGCTGGAACTGGAAGCAGTTCTTCCCACCACCCTGAGCAAGCTGTCCTCCTGGGCAACCCGTCTTCCATCATCCTGGACTCATTACTTGATTTTGGCCCAACAAATCTGGGGAGCCCAGTTCCTGCACTAGAGAACTGGAAAGTCATGAAGGTTGGAAGCCAGGGGAAAAAACTGCACAGGTAAAACAAATGGAAAGTCATCCCAAGACAAAGAAATTCAGTTGGCTCTCTGGTTGGCCGGGAGAGCAACGCTGAGTGCCTTAGCTGACCCCACTCATGTGCCTCTGCATAGACAAAAATTAAACAGACGAGGGCTGCCATTGCTGACCTCTGAGGCTGAGAGAGTGTGACCTGCCCAGGGCTATGCTGACTCTGTGCCAGAAAAAATTCTCCCACCTCCATCTCTCTCAGAGAGGCAGGAACGACCCCAAACATGCCTTTCTGGTAGGCCTGGGGGGGGGGGTCTAAAGCACCCTTATCAGGAGAAGGGGGAGGACGGGAGAGTGAGGCCTCCGAATCCAATACCAGCAGGGAGATCTCTTCCTTGTCCTCTCCCGAGCGGCATTTCCCTGCCATGCACACTGGGGACCCAGATGGTGTCTGGCGGTCGTGAGGCCAAGATGGCAGCTGCCATCCACATGGCCAGTTGGCACCCAGTGCCCATATGGCCAAGATGGAGCTCCCCCCATTCAGATGGCCCAGACAAGTGAACTCGTTGGGCCTTCCCCCAGTGCCATAATGTGGTGATCTGAGCATCCAAATGGACACAGCGGTCCGGGAGGGGCTCCCCCTCCTATGACCAGCAGAGGACCCTCCTGATCCTCTCTAGGGGTAAGCTCATTACTAGCTTCTTGGGCCCCAAGGCACCCAGTCTGTGTTGAGAACTGGCAGCTGGGGAGCACTGGGATCCTAAACGGAATCCCCCCTCTCCCCTCCAGAACCCTACAAAAGCCTTAGGCAGGAGGCCACTGACTGGGAGAACATTGCCCTGGTACAATCAGCTAGTTCTGCTGATGGGGGCCCGGTAGGTAGGCAAGGAGGTCGTATGTCCTGCATTGTGACTGAAGTTGGTTGTGCCTCCAAGCCCCCTGTCTCTGAATGGGCTGGGCAGAGAAATTGGGCATCCTCAGCAACACAGAGGGTAACACACACACACCCGGCTGTGCCCATCATCTCTTTCCAGACATGGAAGATCGGCGTGCTTTGTTCCCAGCCCTGGTGCCAGCATGGGTGGGGGGGCAATGTCCACAACAACACAGAGGGTAAACCCCTCCTCTGTCTGTGCACCCTCATCTCCCTCTAGACGCGGCAGAGATTAGCCCACTGTGCTCCCAGTCCCAGTGTCAGCACAGGCTGCGTAGGAGGGGGGCAACCCCTCCACCGTCATCCTGCCCTCCTTACTCAATTTTGGCCCCACAAATCTGGGGAGCCCAGTTCCACCCCTAGAGAACAGAAAAGGCATGAATGTTAGAGGCCAGGGGGGGAAAAACTCCACAGGTAAAACAAATAGAAAATCATCATAAGATGAAGAAATTTGGCTGGCTCTAAAAACACATCCTACTAGGAGCATATGTAGGAAAAAGACTGACTTCCGAAGGAGGGGGCAGCCCCTCCCACCAGGGGCCAGGTACTGTCTTTCTGATTTTCCTGTCTATTAGGAGCAAGTGAGAGGAGCTACCCCGCTTTACAGGAGGATGGGACCCCTCTTGTATGGAGGGGGCACAGCATGCCATGGTTTTCAGCATCTGAAATCTAAAGCAGACACTCTCCAGGTGTGAGCAAAAGGATCTGTTACAAAATGATGACAGCCATCCTAGACAGATCAATATTTTAGTGAATTTTTAGTGTTGGTAGAATAGAGAGGAACAAGTTTCACAATGAAAGGAGTCAGTACAGTATATGGAAGATAAAAACTGCAGCATACTGAGACTCTACTAATTTAAAAAATCTGGAATAATAAATGGAAAAAGAACAAACAAGATCAGTAGATAAGCCTTTTTTCTTTTTTTTTTTAAGGAGTGAGCCACATTTAGTTAAATGGTATGTTTGTGTAAGCAATCCAGATAAATGGCCCAGGCTACCCTGTTGCATCTAGTGACTGTATATTCTAAGGTGCATCAGAAGAGACCACAAGATTTGCTGAATTTTGGGCAGAAATAACATGCAAGAGTGATAAGGGGTGAAAATGAAAAAGAAGCACATTTGAGTGGAAGAAGAAAATCTTTCCTTTGGAGCTTGCTTGTTTTGTCATGTCTTGTTAATGCGGTGAAGTGAAAAGCAGCAATGGGATGTCGTTGTTGTATATACCATGTTAGTCTTTTCAGTCAATAATTTTGGTAGATACATAGCAGTGGCAGGTTAGAAACTGTGACCTCAGCCCCAAGTAGCAGAATATATGTATGTCCAAGAACCAATAGATACAGGGTTTTTGCCACTCCCAACTCTGTATATTTCTGATTGCCACATTTTACAGACTCAAGTTTCTAACCTTTTAGCCAGAAATTTACTTTCTCCCCTTTCTCTCTTGAGAGAGACCACCTCCTTCGGTTCCTTTTCTAACAATACAAATAGAGAGGTAATCCAATATGCAATTTACTGTAGACTGAATTTTGAGTTCACAGAAAATTTCATTCTTAATTTCATGCTTTCACAAGTACAGTTGAGAGGCATAAAAATGGACAGAAGCAAGTAATGTAACGATTTTACATTTGCAGTTATGATTGTATGGCTTGAGCATTTATAGGAAGATGTGTAACTGATGCCATTGATGTCCAATCCTCATGCAAATACTTTCTTTTAGAAAGCCTGCTCATAGGATAAGAGCTGCTCAGAATAAGCAGCAATATTTTATGTTTGTTTGTTTCAGAAGGTAAGGGTAATGGACAACAAGTAACTGAAATGAACTAATTGAATACCCTTATATAATTGAAATAAGTGAATACCCTCATTGGATGATCATAAACATGATAGATGGATAGATAACTTACCTTGCTTATCTCCAAGTAAACCCAAAAAACTAAAGGTGCAGGTTTAGTTGGTCAGTCCTGCAACATGAGGAGGACCACATATTATGCACCCCAATGCTAGATACTTGGGAACCAGTTGTGAACATATTTTAAATGAATCATTCAAAAGGAGTCTTTCCAGACATCACAATATAACACCAAGGACTTTCCCCATGTGATGACTGAAGATAGTCTGAATCAAGGATGGAACAGCATGGTTCTTTAGTGATGGCATCCTTGCATGCTTGTCACTCATGTGTGTTTGGAGCTGCTGCTTACAAGCCCATCTGTCCAGCCCATGTGGAAACAGATTTCAGAGGAAAGTCTTAAAACAAATAAGACTTCTAGTTTTACCCCATAAAAAGGTGGCTGGTAAAAAGAGGGACTGTAACTTACTCTGGTCCTAGGATCAAATTTCTATGATAGATGTGTTAGCTTGCAAGATTGTAAATTGCTTGGTTCTGGATTGACCCAATGCTGAAGTTTGTTGGTTTTTCCTTTTGTTTATAGAGCCTATTTTGGTTTAAATTCACCTTGAGAAAGCTGGAGTACCCAGATTAGGTTTTGTTTAACACCAGAAGTATAATAGTTTGCATGTTTCCTCAATTGTTCCAGCATTTGAAAGTATGAGCTAATGCAATTAGGTATGTATAGCAACAACAATATTCTGACATTTACTTATTTATTTATTACTAAATGGAAAAATTTGACCATCCTAGCAGAGGGGGAGGGTTGAGCGAATATTCTCTAGAAATTCAGAAGAACACAAAGTTTATTTGAAGATGCCACACAGCCCCCATTAGTTTAATCCAGCTATCTGAAACATCTTGTTATCTGAGCACATAGTATGACCTCTACATCACCCTGTGTTTGAATAACTCCTGTGTAAACAGCATCTTGGTTAATTGAATTTCTGATATTTCTAAAATGCCTTGGTTGTCCTCCCCAGTTGTTTGGACTAGTAGCTTAGTACTGCATGTTGATTTTTTTCTCCATCTTTCTTTATTACTTTTAGAGACTGGAAAGGAGGAATATTGTGATACCTAATGCAATTAGAAGAAAGTAAACGCAAGCTCCTCTATGAACAAATCTTGCCAAGAAAACTGTGATTGGTTCACTTTAGGGTCACCATAAGCTGGAAATTAGTTGAAAGCATACAAGAATAACAATTCAGTTAGAGGACCTGATTGCACCTAATTTAACCTCTAAAATTAATTGCTTACATCTCAGCCTTAGATGAATCATAGAGCTTGAAGGAAACTTGGAAGTGAGTTAGTTCCAACAGGTGCTTAGTGAAAGATGCAATCATAGTATCTCTGGTAGATGTTCATCCAACTTCTGCTTAAATACTTACAATGAGTCCACCACCTTCCAAAACAGTTAGTTTCACAGCTGAGCAGTATCTATTACAATAATTCTCCTAATGTTTAGCCAGAATCTGCTTCCCTGTGTACCTTCTACTTACTGGGTCTACTTCTGATCTCTGAAGAAACACAGAACAGAGACTCTGCTCCATTTTCCCAGGCTTTTTTTTTTTTAAGTACTGTGAGCACTAATACTTAATTTCTGAATGATATGAAGGATCAGAAAATAAATAGTTTGGTTAGTTGAAATATTCTCATGGCATGAGAAATTGGCAGGGTACTATGGCCTGCACAGACTGAATGGTCATCTATGTGGTTTGAGAGCTGAGGGAGTCCCAAGGAAACGAATATAGGTATTATATGCCTTGCCTTCCCTTCCTCCCCCCAGCACTTCCCATATGTAGCAACTAATTAAGAATCATATGAAGTCACTCCCTTACATATTGATACATTCATTGAGCACCTTGATGTGTCTTCAATAGAGTTCTGAAGTCTGTTGACCTAATGAAAACAGGCAAGGAAACTGGAAGACCAAATAAGATGTTAAGGAATAGTGCATGCCTCCCCTGGTGGAACTGCCTTATCTTTTGAGAGGTGAGGGACCAAGCCAAGTGCAACCCACTGTCACACTGAGGGCTGACCTGTGGATATTTGGAACTGCTAAAACAAAGGCATTGTTAAATAAGTAGCAGGTCATAATACATGGACTGATGGACTGTGTTTGATTTGAATAGTTGAAAGTTGTAGAGACCTGAATTTTGAGACACATAACCTCAAAAATTTAAAATGAACAAAGCAGATGGTGATCAATAAATAATATCTGTGGGTATTACTCTCTGATGTTGCTGTATTCCTAAGATCAGTGATGGTTATGCACCAACCATAGACTTTCTTACCTAAATGTTGATCACTTGATATGCTGGTTTCTTTAAGAGCACAAATTCTTTCTCAAAAGAATACAGAGAAAGCTGGCAGTCACAGTACCTGCTTGCAGTGGCACTATGTCAGTACTGTATGGACAAGAGCAGTGTCTGCAGTAAAGGATGTTTGAGGTTAGCTAGATAACTCTAAATTAGAACACCTCAGAGCATTTGAAATGCATTTATCAATGCATTTTGAGCTGGTGCAAATCTGTAGTCCTCCTCCCTTTCCTTTTTAAACAATGCAGGTGCTGCTGCAGTGTTCATCCAGAAGTCAGACAGATTAAATTTGGCAGAAGCATTGCAATGACAGTGCTATGAAAGATGATGCAATGCAGCAGTAATAGCATCTGAAATAAGGACAGCAGCTGTTACTCACTTACAGTTCAAACTTTTCTTGCTTTTCCAAAACTTAACATGTTGTTTCTTTCAGCTTTACTATTGGGAAGTTGGGGATTGCTTAGAACAGTGGTGGTGAACTTCAGGCATGTGTGCCAGAGGGGGCACTCAGTGCCATCACCACAGAAGCCCTAGGTTAGGCTGTAGCCTGACACTGCTTCAACCGCTATGACAGCTCAATGGTGCTGACCCAGGGACTCCAAAGGATGGGCCTCTTTCAGGAAGGTTCCTAGGAGAGAGTGGTGCTGCCACCTCCTGTCGCTCAAACCACCCCTGGCCAATCGCTGGAGGCCCTGCTCATGCACCCGCCCGCAAGACTGCAAGCCTATCAGGAGCCACACCACCCTTGGGAGCTCTGCGTCATCAGAGGCACCTGCGTCTGGGTTAGGTCCAACAGTTGCTTAGTGAAAGATGCAATCATAGCATCTCTGGTAGATGTTCATCCAACTTCTACTTAAATACCTAAAGTAAATCCACCACCTCCCAAAACAGTTTGTGATGTAATGACTCGGACATGACAGAAAGCCCCCAGAGACAGCGCTTGAGCCTCCCCAGTCTCATTGGCTGGCTCCTACCACAAGCAATTTCCTCATTGGTCAAGAGCAAGGAAGGGGCAGAGCAGCAGTGGAAGGTACTGGTTGGGCGAGGCGCCTAGGCATGCAGCACGGCACTTCCAGCAGATGGCAGGCAGGGAGGCTAAGGGGAGCAGGCTGTGGGGGTGCCAAGCACTACTGTTGTCGCGGCCACCGCCAGGTGAAGAGGAGGAGGGCCTTGCCAGGCCATGCCCCTCCCTCTGCTGGAAGCCCGCACATGCACAGAGTGGCCCCAGGGGGGCTCCGCAGCCCCCACCCCAGAAATAGGGATGCCCCCGCAATTTGGGGAAGCGGACCCTGAGTGGTGCCTGAGGGAAGGGAGGAAGGAGGGGCCCCCTTTTGGGGGGGGCTCCCTTGGCCTGGCTGAGGGGGATGGGATAGATGGTCACTGGTTCCCCCCCCAACTTCAAGGCTCCTCCCATTTTGGGGGCTCCCCTCCCCCCTTGGGACTATCTTTGGGGGTGGGGTGCTCTGTTTTCAAGGCCAGCAGCAGTTGTCCGCTCCACGTGCTAGTCTGAAAAGTGGCCTGGCAGCACATGGGGATGGGAGGGGGAGCGCCCGTTCATCCCCCCAAAAGGCCCAACTAAAACTTTAGTATTCAGGTTAAATTGCCATGTTTGCATTTTGCAATAAAGTACATTTGGGTTGCAGTTTGGACACTCAGCCTCTAAAAGGTTTGCCATCACTGCCTTCGAGCTATAATTTCATAGAGTTTCTTAGGCTTGGAGGCCAGCTCCAGTTTTGAGGGACATTCAGCAGAATGACCTTTGCAGTGATCTTTTCTGCACAAGTGGGTCCCACTGAGCAAGTCATACTGAGTCCTTGTCAGCTGTTCCAAGATGCCCTAATGCCTGTGTGTTTTCATATTAAGTGGTCTCCCATTACTGCAGGTCCTGTTCAGGTTCACCAAAAAAAAAAGGGGGGGTGGGGAGAGAGACATCACATTTAATTTTCTCCCCAGGAGGCTAGAAATAACTCCATAGTGCTCCAGAGCACTGTAAAAAAATTAAAACAGTAGAGATCCAACAGTGGGCCCTGCATAATTTCTCAAAAGAGTAATGTGTGCTGGTTCTAAGCCTGTTATGTTTAAATAGAGAAATTTTGGGAAACCCGAAGCAAATGGTACTTTTTTAAAAAATGCTCCAGATATGGTCTTTTAATGGTAGTTTATCTGTCATAGCTGTATCCTGTAGAGTTGGAGTTTCCCATAAGCATTTCTTAGAAAAAGAATTCTGGACCAAGATAAATCTTATTCTAATCCAGCAAAGCCAGTGTTTTGTTCCCTTCCATTCTAAATAAAAGGTGCATGTTAGTGATGGAAAAATTCATAAATTGCATTCTCACATGCAAGAATGAATAATTTTGCCTTTTTTTCTAATTGTAAAAAGTCATTAAAATTACAATTTGAAGACTATTCATAGATTGGGAAATATGCATGTGGGTTTGTTTGCACATAAAATGACATTATACATGGAGAAAACAAGCCTCCTACAGTATAAATAGTATTTATACTACTTCCAGATATTGTTTTAATAAGAGATGCTATTTTTATACTCTGCACATAAAAAAAATCATGTGCATTTTTCATACAAAATCAATCTCAAACTGCAAAGAATTTCACCTGTCTAGGATTCTTCTCATCAAACTTTCTTACAAGAAAACCTGATGTCAGCCATTTTTCAAATATTCTTACCATCTCTTATGTGGATCTGTCCATTGTTCTCAGTTGTTGCATTTTAAAAAGCAATCCTGCAGGTTACAGTTTCCCTGAGATACTGTGACAATTTTCTACCCAAGAATTAAAAAAAAAAGATGAACTTCATGGAAACAAGATTTTACAACACAGCATATTTGCTAAATTCCTAATATTTGAAAAATGATGTCGTTTCTTTAGTCCCGAGCAGTGCTCACTGTCAATTCAAACCCTGAGAAGTAATAGTGCTACTCTATTCTGCTTTGGTCAGGCCTCACCTGGAATACTGTGTCCAGTTCTGGACACCACAATTCAAAAAGGATGTGGAGAAACTGGAGCGTGTCCAAAGGAGGGCAACTAAAATGGTGAAGGGTCTGGAAACCAAGCCCTATGAGGAACGACTTAGGGAGCTGGGGATGTTTAGCCTGGAGAAGAGAAGGCTGAGCAGTGATATGATAGCCGTGTTTAAATATTTGAAGGGATGTCATATTGAGGAGGGAACAAGCTTGTTTTCTGCTGCTCCAGAGACTAGGACCCGAAACAATGGATGTAAGCTCCCGGAAAAGAGATTCCACCTTAACATTAGGGGGAACTTCCTGACAGTAAGGGTGATTCGACAGTGGAACACACTCCCTCGGAGAGTGGTGGAGTCTCCTTCCTTGGAGGTCTTTAAGCAGAGGCTGGATGGCCATCTGTCGGGGATGCTTTGATTGGGAGTTCCTGCATGGCAGGGGGTTGGACTGGATGGCCCTTATGGTCTCTTCCAACTCTATGATTCTATGATAAAGGTATACAGTGCTAGCCAAAAGCAGACTTTTAAATGTTGGCTGTGGTGGGGTTCAAAGCCAGCTGTTCTGTTTGCTCTGTGACCTCAGAGCAGACAGGGCTAATTTTAAAAGTATAGGATGAGCAGAGCAATAGAGCAATGGGAGGGTACCTGGTTCCTTTAGTCAGATGTGTGTGTGTGTGTGTGCATGTCATTTCAGTGAATAAAGATGATTAATAATGAGCTACTCTACTCTTCCCTTTGTGCAAATAGGAAAGCAAGCCAGGAAGCTGTTGATGTCTGAACCAGGTAATGATGATTAAAGACTTCCAAACAAGCCAGGATGTGAAAAACAACTTTAAATTATGGTTTTATATTGTGGCTTCCCTATGACTTCTGGGGGAAGTTAATAATAGTTGCCTGGGTTGGATTTAAGAAGAATTCGGGTTCTTGGCTTATTTCCTCACATGCCCAAAGAGAGGTGGAAAATGGTAATGTTGTTTCTGGAAGCCCCTTAGCATTTGGGCTTATTAAATTGATGTGGCCTCTGTATGCTTATCTGACTGAAGAGGCAGGGGAACAAATAAGGAGAGGAATTGACTTTTACACTGAATATGAGCAGCATATTCTAGAATTGCTGATTGATTGGTAAAAGCTGTAAGCAAAGTATATTGGGCAACCAAACTGTTCTGGCATTGGATGCCTTTATAGCAGGCCTGCACAATTTGTGCCCACCAAGTTTAAAATGTGCAGTTGCTAAATTGTTCATTCTTCCAGTTTATTGAAGACAACAAGGACATGAGAGAGGCTATGAAGCATCTGATTAGCCATAGTACTTGGCTTGTTTGTCTTTTTTCAGAAAACAGTAATGTGTCATAGTAGATATAGAGAAACAAACATACTAGTGCCAGTGGTATAAAGTTGTACTACAGATGGGAGAAGGAAACTCTTGACATAAGAGTGCCATTTTTGGGTTTAGGTGGCAGCTCTCCATTTCCTGGAATTCTGCCCTGAGCAAACAGCTAAGCATATTTCAGCATTGTCCAACTGAACCCTGCAACTGCCAAATGATTTTTAAATCTCTATGTTTGCCATCTTGTTTCCATTCAACATCTAGGCCTCTCTTTAGCCTGAAATTGACTAGCAGCTCAGACTAAGCTGAGGGCAATAAAAAGATGGAACACAAGAGACCAGTGATTGGATTTTCCACAAGACATTGGATCCAGGCATTTAATCAGAACTGTGTTGCTGGTAGACAGGCTGATAATCTACTCTTCCCAATTGTTACCTGAGGAAAATAAACATGTACAGTCAGCCCACCATATCCACAGATTCTGCATCCACAGATTCAACCATTCATGGCTTGAAAATACCCCCCATCCAAAAAACAAACTTTGATTTTGCCATTCTATATAAGCTACATTAATTTACTGCACCACTGTATATAATGGGATGTAAGCATCCAGGGATTTTAGTATCCATGGAGGGTCCCGGAAGGAACCAAGCCCCAGACATTCCAGAAGGTGCTAGGGAATCATGGGAACTGGTGTTTTTTTTTTCTGAGACATTGAGCCTTCTCTGTCAGAGAGCTCTGGTGCCACAATAAACTACAATTCCCATGGTTCCCTAGCACTAACCCTAACCCTAAAAGTGGACTCAATTTGCACTATTTCTGGCAGTCTGCAACCCCCCTTAGTATGTAAAATGCTGTTGCACCTTTTATGCATTGTTGCTTTCATATATTTGTGCACTTGTATTTCCTGGGTTAAAAAGAAGTTATTCAGAAATGGTATGAGTATCAGGACAGAGCTTGGAAAGGTTACATTTTTGGAATGCAGATTCTGAGAACTATAATTTTATGCAACTATTAACTGGGAACTGTTTTGGTATATAATACCCATGTATCTGATAAGGTGTAAAACTTGGGCCAAGATTCAGATCCCTCACATGTCTCTGAGCCTCTGATCTCCAGCTGCAAAGTAAAAATTACAGGCTCAGGTCCAAGATGTTGTGTGATATTAGTCCTTCAGAGGTCCCCACAGTGCCTTTTCTGTGTGAGATCAAGATCCAAGCTCCTGTAGTGGACTTGGTGCAGAAGGACGCTACTGCAAGTGCATCTGGCATGAATCTCAGAAAACTTGTAGTGGGAGGGACATTTGGCAAGTCTTGGACCTCAGGTGGCTTTTCAGCATAACTAGATGTTGGCTGGCACCAGGTCTGATTAATGTCTTTAGGATAAGGTCAAAGTAGATCAAGACTAGACAATGTTTTATATGGTGTTTTGAAAGTATTATATATAAATAGCTATCACAATATGATCATTTTAATAATGGCTATAGATGGGAAAGAACAGTGCTCCCCCAGGAAAACGTTAAGAACACTGTTTTACTGCTTGGCCAACTTCCCTTACCGTAATACTGCTCATGAGTGAGGCTGGGAGGAGTACCAATTAGCTTTGTCTCAGGTCGGTCTATTTTCATAAATTTTCACTGCCTTGGAGTGTTGCAATAATGACAAAATTAGTTTATTTGGATATGTTTTTGTTCTGGTTACCTAACAACATGGATCCTATTTCAGTCTGGGACAAAGTTTCTCTGTTGAAAGATCTTCAGAGACTTCCTCGTTTTAAGAGGTTTATACTTGGCATAAGGATATTATTGCAAAATAATATTGCCATGGTTTCAGGGTAGACAGGAAGGTAATGGCTTTTTAAAAAGCGGAGTCTGTGCTTTGTTCTGAAAAGAAGAAAAAACTATTCCATTAGCATTCTAAGTACTTCTGTCATATTACTGGTTTACGCCATTCTTACACAGTGCTAAAACATTTCCAGTGGGACACTGATGTAATTTTAGACTCGGAGTGTAGCGGTCTTATGTAGGCCTCCTTCATTTAAGGAGAAATCATCACCTCGAAACATGACACACACCCTGCTGCCTTTGAGGGCCCTTCTGATGAGTGAGGCCTGGATCTCTGCCCTGCTGTCATAGCACCACTGCATGCTGCTACTTGGCTAACCAGTAAATATGTAATTCTGGAAGATTGTGAGGCTCTGGGCTATACATACAAAGAATTGTTTCAAACAGTTGTGAGACTACATATACCTTATAGTGATTAACCATAAATGCCAGCACCAGATTACAGCTGCAGAACTCTAATAAATCAGAATAAATTTGGAGTAACTCATACGTCTGCCTAGGGCTAATTTTGGCTGGCCATCAACTGTAGCCTTTCCTATCTTCAAGCTGCCATCTCTGTGTTGGGTCTTGGGTTGTGCTGTAGAAATGCATGCTTGGCGGCAGCTGAAGGCCTGGGGAGGGGAGAGGAGGAACAGGCACACACTTGTTCCTCCTCTTCCCCACCATCCTGGGCCTTCAGCTGTCTTCAGAGGGACCACTGAAAGCTCCGGTGGAGGGAAGAGGAGGTCCTGCCCCCTGGAAGGCAGAAGTCCCATCCCCTGAAGTCCTGTCCCCCTGGATGTCCTGCCTCCTAGCACCAGGTACCACCTGGTGTCAGAACACCTTTAAGTTTGAGTACTTAGTCTCTAAAAGGTTTACCATCACTGGGCTATAGTTTTTGTGTTACTTTAGCTCTCCTATGTTTCTTTACAGCCATTCAGTGATAATACAAACAGCTACATGGTGTAACCAGCTGGAAACAGTTCTTTTCTTTTCTTTTTTTTTACTACACTTGTCCCTCCACATTTGTGGCTTTGACTTTTGTGGATCTGACTATTCATGGATTTTATTATTATGTTATCTCTAGGAATATCTAGGTCCTCCAGCCCAACTCTATGGCCAACTTGGCCAACTTTAACCAAAAGTCTCAATGAAGGACCTAGAGATTCCTAGAGAGAACACTCCACTAGGCATTTGCAGATCCTCCAACATGATTCTATGATCAACTTCTTGCATATGTTGACCATAGAGTTGCACTGGAGGACCTAGAGATTCCTAGAGAGGTGTTCTCTCAGGTAAAAACATGGTGTTTTGTTATTTGTGGTTTTTCCACATTCACAGAGGTCCTGTGCCCCTAATCCCAGTGAATGTGGAGGGATGAGTATATAACTCTCCCAATTCCCCAGACAGCATGAGTAGTGGACTATGGGGTTCTGGGGATTACAGTCCAAAAGGGTAGTTTTCTTCCAATCTCCAGTAAACAGACCCCATCTGTTTGTTTTCTGTGTTGCTTATCCTGAAAAATATTGAGATTTATGGTGGTCTTACAGTGTGCACAAGAGGATAGTTCCATGTCCCGAGAAATTTACAACTTAAAATTTGACCCAGAGGAAGAACAGGAGGGAAGGGAAGGGAAAGCAGGATTAAACATGGGACCTTATCACATGGGGTCTAGAGCAGAGCTAATCCAAAGGGTACCTGCAGCTAATACATATTATTTCCCCGTGTTTACACACGACGCTGCCCTAGAACACGGAGCTAATCTGTATTGTTTCCCCGCGTGTACACACGACGCTGCCCCGAAACTCCACAGAACCCGAAGCTAATCCGTAGCGAGTAGGGAGATTTTGACATTCGGTTTGTTGGGGAAGTACAAGCGGAGCCTTCGTATTCATTGCGCGATGGTGGGCGGGGCGGGGAAGCAGGGAGAGCTCTCCCAAGCAGAAAATCCCGGCGAGGGGAAGGGATTGGCGAAAGGCAAACCGGATTGAGAAAGAGGAGGAGAAGGAGAGGAGGAGGGAAGAGGGAGGCGATCTCTCTCTCTCCATCTCTCTCGCATTTTTCCCCACCAACACCCCTTCCCTCCTCCAGTCCTCCAGCCCTCCTCCTCCTCCTCGGTCCCCTTGGCTGCCTTTCCTCCCGACTCCTTCATCCCATCCTTGCCATCCACAGAAGCGCCTTCTGCGACGCTGGCTTTTTGGGTGGCGGGAAGGGAGAGAGAGAGAGAGAGAAGAAAATGTGTGTGTGTGTGTGTGTTTTCCTTCTTCCCACGTGAACCGCATCCCGCGGCGCCTGATCGCTAAATCCCCTTTGGAGCCTTCGTATTCATTGCGCTATGGCCGCCAGGGCGAAATTCAGTTCGTTTCGGTATAGAACTGAATTTATTCTCACTTCGGTTACTTTTCTGTTACTTTTCGCTTCGTGGCCAGCGTTTGATAAGGCCCATGGAATGGATATTCAGGTCTTTCAAGGTTCAGTACACTTGCAGTTGTTTAGGAATATTGTAGCACCTTGGGACTAAGTGAGAAAAAGAAGTTTGTAGCATAAGCTTTTGTAGACTGAGGCTTATCTGCACTGCAGAAATAATACAGTTTGATACTGCTTTAACTGCCATGGCTCAGTGTTGTAGAATCCTGGGATTTCTAGTTTGTTGTGGTACCAGAGTTCTTTGATGGACTAAATATCTCACAAAACTACAAATCTGAGAACTCCACAGCATTGAGCCATGGCAGTTAAAGCAGTGTCAAACTGCTTTATTTCTGAAGTACAGATTCAGCCTCAGACTACTTCATCAAATGGAATCTTGTTGTTGTTGTTGTTGTTGTTGTTGTTGTTGTTGTGTGCCTTCAAATCATTTCCAACTATGTTAGTCATAATGCAAACTTATCACAGGGTTTTCTTGGCTAGCTCTGTTCAGAGTGGGTTTTCCTTTGCTTTCCACTGAGGCTGAGAGGTCACCCAGTGGGGATTTGAACCTTGGTCTCCAGAGTCCTAGTCCAGTGCACAAAACATTGCATTGCCTTGGAAGTCACTCAAGGTATTGGAACACTAAGGTATGGGAAGTAGGAAGTTAAACCAAAGACTTCACAGAAAGAGTGACTTTTGCAGATGTTTGTGAGGAAAGTAAGGCATGGCACAGAAGACTGGGAAGCCATTCAAGTCATAAGTAGCAGCCAGTAAGAATTGGCAGGATATTTAGAGTAAGCAGGTGATCTTTGGATGGTGGTGGCTAGGTGAGACATGTTGGAGACATCTCACCAAGCCCCCCTTGATTGTGTCTAACCATCTGCTATGTGGTTTTCCTTTCTTTATATTGTCCTACAACTTTTCAAGCATCATTGTCTTTTCTAGTGCACCATGCCTTCTCATTATGTGACCAAAGTATGACAGCCTCAATTTGATCATCTTGGCTTCCAGAGAGAGTTCAGGCTTGGTTTGTTCAAGGACCTATTTGTCTTTTTGGTCATCTACAGTATCCTCAGTACTCTTCTCCAGTATCACATCTCAAATGAGTTGATTTCATTTTTTGTCAGCTTTCTTCACTGTCCATGAACGTGGTAATGGGAAATACAACATCTTAGATTATCCTAACTTTAGTGTTCAGTTTTATCTTTGCACTTTAGGATCTTTTCTAGTTCTTTAGTAGCTGTCCTGCCCAGTTCTAGTCTTCTTCTTTTATTTTTATTTGGTTTTCTTTAGTAATTGTTTGAAGTCTTTGTTGTTTTCTGCTAGTGGTATGGTGTAGTCTGCATACCTTAGTCAGGGGTAGGCAAACTGTCCCCTTTAAGGGCCGAGGGACTTCAGCTCCCAGAATCCCATATTGGCCAACATGGCTGAGGCTTCTGGGAGCTGAAGTCCCTCGGCCCTTAAAGGGGAAAGGTTGCCTATCCCTGCAAGATTGTTGATATTCCTTTCTTCGATCTTCACTCCTCTCTTCTCCGGGTCTGAACCTGATCTGCCTATGATGTTTTCTGCATACAAGTTGAATTTGTAGGGTGACAGAATGCAGCCTTACCTTACCTTTTGTCATTTGGAAACTATTCTGTTTCTTTGTTTTCTATTCTAACAGTAGCTCTTTATTCTGAGTACAGTTTGCACCTCAGTAAAATCAAGTGTAGTGGCACTCCCATTCCTTTAAGAGTAAGCCATAACTTTTCATGATCTATGTCATCAAAGGCTTTGCTGTAACCCACAAAGAACATGCTTCTTTTTCTTCTGGAATTCCCTGGTGTGCTCCTTTATCGATCACATGTTTGCAGTGTGATCCCTAGTGACTCTTGCGCTCTTGAACCCAGCTTGCACCTCTGGAATTTCTCGCTCCATATATGGTAGGAGTCTTTGCTGCACAATGTACTGTGCAATTGCTGCTTCTCTCTGTGCTCCCAGACTCTTAACAAATTAGAAGAGAAGATGTAAGGTCTTGCTCCCTCGGATGGAAAGGGGAGGATGCAAGGGGAAAGTAGAATTAGCACGGTTATAGCAAGAGGGAAAAGGCAGAAAAAGAGAAAGAAGGAAGAAAAAGTAAAAGAATAGTCTACATGATGGTACAGAGACTAGAAAGAGTAGAAGGAAAAAAATTACAAGGGTAGGAAAACAAAATGAACACCTGGGTAGGTGGGTGCATGAGAAAAGAGGAAAATCATCTGGTTAGCTGGTGGGTGAGTCAGGAGAGAGAAAGGAGCCTCGAAGGAGCCCTGGTGGTGCAGTGGTTAAATGCCGGTACTGCAGCCATTCACAGCCACAAGGTTGTGAGTTCAATCCCAGGCATGGCTGCAGGGGCCACTCAGCCTGGCATCTTTATGCAAGTCACTAAAATGAGTACCCAGCTTGTTTGGGGGCAATTGACCTACACATTGTAAACCACTTAGGAAGTGTTTAAGGGCACTGATGAGCAGTATAAAAATGTACTTGCTATTGCTATAAAGAGCACCTAGATGAGTAGGAGAGAAACAGCAGAGGGGGTGGTGTGAAAGACGAAAGGTCTGGGTACTTCTGCTCATCTTAGAATCCCAGAGCTGGAGGGGGTTTATGGGCCATCAATTCCAGCTTCCTTCTTGATCCTGAAACTACAAAGTCTGATTCAAAATTTCCACTGAAAATACCCTTCTGCCACATGATTTAAGACCCAAAGACCTGCCCAGAATAAAATAAAAGTATCTGCCTTCTCACAGAAAGAGAACAGAGAGGAGTCCAACCAAAGTTCCTACAGAAGGTCTTCGTTTTCTCTCTCTTCTGCCATCAGGAATGTTGTCCTCCAGTGTTAATATTACACTTTGTAAAGCTGCACACAGGAAGTTTGTTTGTTTGTTTAAAAATTTCATGTCTCATTTTTTTATAGGTAAAACCTCTCAAAGTAGATCCCACAAAACACAAATGAATAATCCAACAATAAACATCAATCCAATAAAACAGTAATAGCAACTAGTCTTTAACAAATTTAAATTTTCCAGTGAAATGTGTCTAATATCCAACAGAAAGAAATACAGCTATAAGCTATGGAGAAAGTGGTGCCGAAAAGTGTTTTAGCAGTGTGTATGCTGTGGTTTTATTCTTGCTATGT
Organism: Phrynosoma blainvillii; assembly: GCA_026167975.1. Classification (NCBI taxonomy): domain Eukaryota; kingdom Metazoa; phylum Chordata; class Lepidosauria; order Squamata; family Phrynosomatidae; genus Phrynosoma; species Phrynosoma blainvillii. The sequence continues at coordinate 225,272,065 of JANUYF010000003.1, read as the reverse complement.
CCTTAAATGAATTATACTGTTTTAAATATTTGATTTTTTTAAAAAAAATACAATAACATATTTATGTTTTAACTTTGTTGTCAGGAGAAAGGTGGGATATAAATAAAATAAATATATACATACATAAGATGAAAATATAACCAACCATTAGTCAGAGCCCTCAGGGCTCTTTAGAATTCTTGACACAGTGCAAAATGGAAATATGTATGAGACTAATCCAATTGTTGACATCAGTTCCATACAGTCAATACACAAAGACACTGGTGTCAATTTGTTATGAGAGAACTGGGGGGGTGGGGGAGATGGGGGGAGATTTGTCTAGAGAGCAGTGAATTCTCAACCAAACTCTGTGTCAATACAAATTCTCCCCTGATTTGAATTCATTTGCCTGCCTTGGTTCAGATACTGAAGCTTGGAGTTTTTTCAACTTTTAAAATATTTAATACAAATGTTTCTGTCATTATACAACTTCAAGGAAGCAGATTAAATCATTAGCTGGAATGCACAATTATGGTTACATGATTATTCTCTATCTGTCCTTATTTTCCCTTGTTCTGCCTAACTCCCTCCTCCCTTTCAATCCTGCACTTCCACCTGTCTCTGCGATAGCTCTGCTTGGATGCTTCCTCAGTGTTTCAAACTCACAGTGTCCAAGACCAAAGTACACATCTTTCCTCCCAAATTCCACATCAATTGACAGGATTACCATCCACAAAGTGGAGCATGCACATTACTTTGGTCAGATCTTTGACACCTTTTTCTTGATACCTTCCATATTCAGTTGATTCCCAAGTCTTCTGACTCCTCTCTTTACAACATAAAAAAAATACACAGAAAAGGGGATGTTGCATCCCCATGGTAAAAACTCTAGTCCATGTTCTGTTCATTTGCTTTTCTGGTCCTTTATTTTCTAACTTTGGCCCCCTCAAGTCTATTTAGCACTCTGCAGACAAAATAATATATCTTGTTACCCTGATCACATGATATTCAAGTCCTTGTGATCACAATCTGTCTGCTCTGAAATCCAGCACATGTTCCTTGTCCATACCTTCAAAGTCCTTCAAGGCTTTGCTTCAACACACACACACTATAATTTCACTCATAAAACTTGCCTGTGATCATTGTTTCTCCAAATAAATAAATAAATAAATAACCACAGAGTTGCCATGAGTGAAAGTCGGCTCAAAGGCAATTAACAACAGCAACATCGCTTTAGGATCCCCTTAGTATGCATGCAGAGGTTCACCTGTCTAGGTTTCACAATCCTCCAGCTATGTTTCTTTATTAGGATAGATTTTCCTGCTTAGTTCAAACCTATTTTGCTCATAAATCTCATGGCAGGTCCAGTATCGCATAGTACAAGAAAAACTGGGGGAAAAGAAATGACAGTCACTCACATTTTCTTTTTTTCTTTCTTTCTTTACTTTGACTGGAATTAAAAATAAGGTTTTGGAGTCAGGGATGCTTTCCTGCATACCAGCATGATAGAGTTTTGCCTTTCAGGGGTTTTACACAGTATGAAAGCTTCCTTTAAGCAGGTGTAAGCAGCAGGAAATTTACTTTGGTGAGTAAAAGCATGAGTGATTTTGAGAGTCCTAGGAGAAATAGTTTTCTCAGGTGTCTAAAAAAATAATACAGAGCCCACATTTTACATAAGCATATTCTACAAACATGATTTATAATCTAACTAGAGGCACCCTTAGAGAATAAGAATTTTAACCTAAATGTGCACATCAGATGATAAATGTTTGGGGGGGAAATGAATTGTACAAAATCCAATTTAGCCTGTAAAGGCATTAATATAATCACAGTGTAGTATTTTCATCAGATATTCAGTCGGATTTTGAGGTTCATAAGGTTGCCATGTTTCATAAGGCTCTTTTGCATGCATGGTCTATTTTCCTTCCCTTCCAGCATTACTTCAGCAGCTTCATTGCTCACCTTGTCATTTTTACCAACTTGTATTCCTCCTGGCTACATCTCTGAAAAGTCTGAGGTGAAGGAAGGGTGGGGAAGTACTTCTTTAGTACTGGAGGGGGAAAAGGGAAGTTTTATTTTTAGCACTGCAGTATAACTTCTTTCCCACAGACCCCTCTGATTTCCCTGCCATTGCTATCCACAAACTTCATAATATAGAGGAAGAAATATTTTGTATTATAATATTTTGACTTTTTTTGTTCTAAGACCTGTCTGCCACACCTCTCAAAATGAATTTATAGGAGCAATTTTAAGGGGTTTCCTTCTAGCAGTTTCTAGATGCAAAGAAGGGATAACAACTTCCTTCTATTCAGCAAATGGCATATTGACAAGACTGAGCCTGTGGAGGAATTGTTTGAGCTGCAAAGAAAACTTGAGGCAAAGGAACTGTCAAGATAATAAGTATTCTCAAGGGGGAGGGGAACCATCAATAGAGTCGATGCAAAGCTTTCAATACATATACGCCATGGTCAGGAGGAGATCAAGTGTACTAAAAGCTGTGCATTTATGTTTATGTTTTAGTTGTTTATAAACATTGTTTTGATACCTGAAGTTATTCAAATTTTGTAAGTTACCTTTTCTGTTACATACATCCAAGAACTTTTAAATACCTTTTCATTCTGCTTGAGAAAGATACGAGTTTGGTGTTGAGGAGTTTCACCTAATTTGTAACCCACCATTCTGAGTACAGTTCACCAGCCTCAACCCTGCTGGGTTTAGTTCTTGTAGCTGGACAAGAAATATGAAAGATGGCCCAAGCATCTTTCTTGGTGCATTTCTAAGATGTTTGCTTAGCTCCAGAACGTTCATTCTATTCTTTTTTGCACCTGGCTTTGTCATTTCTAGAATGTCTGTTAGCATCACTTGCTTCTCAGGAGTTTATGGCATGCACTTTTGGGCCCGATCCGTGCATGGGATAGGATCTGGCTGGAACAGGGGAAAATGGGTTTTACTGCACATGAAATTGCTGCTGCACTGTCAGCCAACCACCACCCATCCCTGATCTGGCTTCTGCTGGCTGATTTTGGCACTACTTCTATAGGACTAAAATCAGCTGGCAAAGACTAGATCAGGGTGATGGTTGGCCAACAACACAGCAGCAATTTCATGTGTGGTAAAACCTGTTTTTCCCTGTTTCCAGCTTGATCCTGTCCCGTGCACGAATCGGACTGAAAAGCGTGTGAGATAAAACCCTCAGATAATTTAATCTTATCCATGCTCTGTTGAGTCCAAGCTTGAATTCTGAGTCTAGATCTCTTGTACCCAGTTGTTGAAATTTTGTGTTTCACTGATAGTTTGTCTTTTCAAGCAGGGAGACTTTTCTTTTAGTTATGTTGTTGTTGTTGTTTTTAAAAAATTCTAACCGTGTTCTCTGTTAGCCTTTGGAGAGTTCTTTTAAAAATTCTCATCCAAGTTTCATTTTTAAGTCTCTGAAAGAGGTTTCCACAATTTTGCAAAATAAGGATCTGAAGAGAAGAGGAGAATTAGTTCTGTAGTGGTCAGAGCATAACCCACAGGTTTCATTTAAATGAAGAAGTGGTGTCAGAGCAGTGCTTGGTTTATTGCATACCTAAGTAGCTGATCCTAAGATCTGCAAATTACAAAGAAGGCTGTATAAGCTTCCAAAGAGTGAAAAGGCCAGGACATTAGAAGTCCTGTCAGGCCCAATTAATTTCCTGTTCAGAAGCCTATATCAGATTGTTACTCTGGGTAAATGCAGACAGCAATTTGTCAGGTGGTAACTAATTGCAGTGTGAATATAGCCAGCTGGGAAGCCAGATGTTTGTAACCTCCTGCCACAAGGGGAAAAAAGATTTGACCATGCATCTATGTTAATTTAATCAGAAAGCCAAGGAAGCAAAGGAGTGGTAAATTCTCATCACTATTTGGTAAAGCTTGTCTTACCATGTGGGTTACATGCATATTGCTTACTGATAAGCTTCTCCATGTAAAAAAAACACCAAACACTTTATACAATGGGATGCAAATCATGTGGCCCTCCTGTTGCACTACAGCTCCCAGTATTCCTCACAGTCAACTTAAGCTGTTTCGGGTTGCTGAGACTCATAATCCATTAACATGTACAAGAAAAGAAATAGTAGTAGAAGAAGAGGAAAAACAGTAATGACTAGGACTCAACAGAATATTTTCTTCTTGATATTCTACTTATTTACTTGCAGTTGTTGATGTGTGCTTAGTTTTTCTTTTTTAAAAGTGGGAACATTCCCATGAAAACACACTAATAATCCAGGTCCAGGTAATACAGATTGCAGTGAGAGAGAAACTGGCAACCCTATCCTTGTAGTAAGAAGTTGAATTGCTCATTTACTACCTTGGGGTTCTATCACTTCTGTGTGCTAAATAAGACCAGAGCTTTTATGGATAGAGCTCTCAGAATCTCCCAGCCAATGCTACCTTATTTCAGGGATTATGGAATTTGAAATTGAAATGTAACTTTTCCAAGCCCTGAGCAGAACTCTTTTCAATTTTCATATTTTAGGTTGGAAATAATTAATTAATTTGGGTGATGTTTCTTTTCTTCTTCTTTTAACTAAAACCCCAAATATTTTAGCCCATGCCATCACTCTGTTGCAAGTGTAGGCCCAGTTTACTGCCCAAAGCGAGCATGGCAATTTGGAATCTCTCCAGCCAGTGAGTATGTGTTTTAAGTATATTGCAAGAACAGTGCATTCAGTTGTTGAGCCCTGTAGAGGGAAAATATTATTTCTGGAGGATCTACAAGAGTGGGAGCTTTCTAGCTGTTTTTGAGTAGTAGCTAAAATCCTAGGCAAACTTTCTTAGAAATAAACAGTAACATATTGTATGTCCCCAGTTTTCCAGTTTCTCTCTCACTGCAATCTGTATTACCTGGACCTGGATTATTAGTGTGTTTTCATGGGAATGTATTAAAAATACATATTTGCATCATTTTCAGAACAAAATGTAATTTGTGTTGATCATACTTTTAAGCTTTAAGTACAAATACTCCTTGATCCACCCAAGCATTTTAAATGACTATATTGTCCAATTCCCAGAAAGAATTTTATACTGGATGGACATGTTCCAAAAAGAACTGTGACTTTTATGCTGTAGTGTTTTATAATGTTCTGCCTCTTTTGCACTCCTGTCAGTTGCTTGATTCTTTTGGTTTTTAGGACTTTAAAAAAAATCTTGTTTTTTAATTCTTTAGTTAGTTCATCTGCTTTGGCAGTTAGTCTTTTGAATTGTGAAGTCATTATGTATAAACTAACCAGTGCTATAAGCCTTTAAGTTAAAAGTAAATCTACTGTATTCAAAAAGTTTTACAGCATAATTCCCTGTAAGGCATACTATGGGCTGCAGTTGCTTATGGTTAAGACACCAATTCTGACGATTGTACGGTCAGAAGGTTGGCAGTTTGAGGCCCAAGAGCTGCATGATGGGGTGAGCTCCTGTCACTAGTCCCAGCTTCTGCCAACCTAGCAGTTCAAAATCATGCAAATACAAGTAGATAAATAGGTACCACTTTGGTGGGAAGGTAAACAGCGTTCTGTGCAATCATGCTGGCCACAGGATCACAGAGTTGTCTTCGGACAACTGTGTCTCTTCAGTTTAGTAATGGAGATGAGCACTTCCCCCTACAGTCGGTTATGAGTAGACATTCATGTCAAGGGAAAACCTTTACCTTTAAGACATATTATGTTTAATGTGGCTCACACTGGAAAGCATGTATAGGACTGTAGCTTTACTCTCCTCCCAATGTGTTTAAGAGTATACATTTTTCACTGTCTTTTTATTCTGTAGCTGTTTTATTTCATTTCTTTCCGAAAAGCTGAGATCTCACCTAGATCTGTGAACTCCTCAATTAATTTGACAATGTTTAAAGGAAAGTACATAAACTTAACTGATTTTTAACTTTTATATGAATATGTGACAATTTAGCTTGCTCTCGAGTAAAGCCACTCATGTTCTTATTATCTTCAAACCAGTTTTTTAATGTTTACTTGAAAGGAAGTCCGGCTGAGTTCAGTAGGACTTATTGACAGTTAATCGTTCAAGTTTACAGTCTTGAAAAAGTTTTTTTCCCCCCCTTGGTGGCCATAGCATATGGTTGAATCATAAACTGGTCATAGGTTACTAGTCTGATCTGGAAAGAGTTTGTGCACACCTGTGTTCTAGTTTGTAAAAAAAAGGGGGGGTAATATTTGCCTCTTTGTGGCAGAAAGAGAATGCCAGATTCATGAGAAAAACACCGGAGATGGCTATCCTGCCACTCTTTTCATATTCTCTGGTGTGTATGACTACCGTATTTTTCGGCGTATAAGATGAATGGGCATATAAGACGACCCCCAACTTTTCCAGTTAAAATATAGACTTTGGGATATACTTGCCGTATAAGACTACCCCTCTTCCAACACACACCAAATAAATTTTTTTTAAAAAAAATCAGATTTGATTTCAATATGGTAATTTTAATTCAAATGCTTATGACATGCAGGTACTTAGCAGGAAAACTGTCACTTATAAACACAACAAACTACAGCTCCCATGTTCCCTAACATTTATTTCTGCAGTGTGTTTTGGACCTTATTTTTTAAAAAATAGTCTAGATTTAAATGCTGCTTTAAAAATTATTTCCATCTCCCAGCTATGAGATGGTTGGGGGGAAATGAGAAAGTGTTGGGGGGAAGGACTGCCAATATCCTAGGTGGTGCATTCTGGGGTATGTACAATCTGTAGCCAAGGAAGTGGCCCTGGGCATGTCACACACTCTCAGCCTCAGAGGATGGTAATGGCAACGGCAACCCCCATTTGAAGAAACATGCCAAGAAAACCCCATGATAAGGTTAAAAGTCACCATTTTGACATTAAAATGTCCTCCATTTTGAGCATGGCTAAGAAGCATGGATTTACATTTATATTAGTGTTTTTAGCTTTCTCTACATTTTTTCTTGTATGTCCTACATTTTTTGTAGTGACTTGTCCTCCTTTGCATTGAAGACATTTGGTCACCCTGTCTGAGTACTGGAGTATGACTCTGGAGACCAGGGTTCAAATCCTGGCTCAACCATGGAATCCCCCTGGGTGACCTTGGGCAAGTCACACTCTCTCAGCCTCAGAGGATGGCAAAGGCAAACCCTGTCTGAAAAAAACACATAGGCAATAAATGATAGCTTCACGATAGATTTGCCTTAGAGTCATCATCAGTTGGAAACAACTTGAAGGCACACAACAACAGTCTTGGAAGTCACACTCTCTCAGCCTCAGGGGAAAGCAATGGCAAACCTTTTTTGAACAAACCTTGCCAAGGAAACCCCCCTCCTCTCCCAGGATTTCCCCCCCCCCCACCTTCCCTCCTTCTCTCCCAGGCTTTTTATCCCACCTCATACGTGTCCTCCTGGTTTTCCTTCTCTCCCAGGCTTCCACCCCCCCCAACCTTTCCTCCTGGTTCACCTTCTTCTCTCCCAGGCTTTTTCCCCTGCCTCACACGTGTCCTCCTTCTTTTCTCCCAGGCTTTCCCCCCCGCCTCACATGTGTCCTCCTGGTCCTCCTCCCTCTCTCCCAGGCTTCCCCCCCAACCTTTCCTCCTGTCCTCCTTCTTCTGTCCCAGGCTTCCCCCCCACCAACCTTTCTTCCTCTTCCTCCTCCTTCTCTCCTAGGCTTTTTCCCTCGCCTCACACGTGTCCTCCTGGTCCTCCTCTCCCAGGCTTTTCCCCCTGCCTCACATGTGTCCTCCTGGTCCTCCTCCTTCTCTCCCAGGCTTTTCCCCCTGTCTCACACGTGTCCTCCTGGTCCTCCTCCTTCTCTCCCAAGCTTCCCCCCCACCTTCCCTCCTCTTCCTCCTCCTTCTCTTCCCGGCTCCTTCCCATCTTGCACCTCCATCTTCCTCGTCCTCCTCCTCTTATACCTGGCATATAAGATGATCCCCAACTTCAACCTCAGATTTTCCTGGTTAAAAAGTCATCTTATACACCGGAAAATACGGTACTTACTGTTTGAGACAGCCATAGTTTTACTAATTCAGTAAACCTGTATCTGGACCATATCATTTTATTTCATATCTGCAGGAGCCAATTCACACAACAGAAGCATTTTCCTTTGTGTAGAAAGCAAATCTACATGGGTGAAAGTTGTAGTTTGGAGTGCTACAGCCCATCCCCAGGTTTATTACCCACAGAGACAAGACCACAGAGTACTAAGCTAGATAGACTCTTAGTTTAATATGGCCCAGTTTGACATCTCTTTGGTGGTGCCTAGGGTAGAGATTGGCAAAGTGTAGCCTTCCAGATGTTGTCAAGTTGCAACTCTCAACTGGCTTTGCTTGCTAGGCCATATGAAAGTCCAGTGGAAGAGCATTTGGAGGGCTGCCTAATGCCTACCTCTGGTGGGGGTTTCAGCTGCTCAGGTGTAGGGCCTGCTTGAATACCTGTGTTCAAATCTGGAAAATGTGGTGTGTGGGGAAAAATATGTCACACTGAAAAGCAGTGATCACATTATATTTAGTCATTGACAAGCCAGTTCAATACTCTGGCACTGAAGAGAATAGCCATTTGGCTACCTTAGTAATAAGTTGCCCAAATTGAGGAAGTACAGCAGATTTTGAGTTTGCAAGGAATTAGTTACAAATAACACTTATTGTTAAATAGTTGTTTCCCCAGTGTAACCACATTATACTACATTATAACTTTATAAGTAATAATTACATAATACAATTGTAACAAAAGAGATAACATCACTCATTTGTGCTGTAACAGTAACGTTTAGTTATTTTTACAGTTTTTATGGGGCAAAACCTCACACAATGATGCAGGAGGAATATAACATGGTTCAAGTGATTGATTGTGTTCTGCTTTGGGTACAGATCAACACCTTACAGCCCTCAGGTGCTACTTAGGAACTATGTTTGGGGCGTTGCAGACCAGCCTAAAGGGTCACCCCAACCCCACCCTGACACCATCCTGATGCTTTTTGGGGGTGGCAAAAGGGAGGATCAGGGCCACGGCATGCAGTTGCCACAGCCCCGATCCACTGCTCCCAGGGGTGGCTCTGTGCCACCCCAAATGGTGGGTCTGTAAAGGCCCTTAGTTACCTTTGAGATAAAACAATTTTCTCTGTTTGAAAATTGAACCTACAACAGTAATGGACTCTTTGGGGGTTAGAGCTATAGCTGTAAAATAATAATTTTTAAAGCACAACTTTCTGATTAGATCTGGGACTTCTGTAAGAAAGAAAATGTTATATAATGTAAATGTATATACTGTAATGTAAATTATGTAATATATAATGAAAATCCAAACACTACATAGCCGAACTAATGGGTGTCTGAAACATCATCATTGTGGACAAAGGAAGGCAAAGAGACATATCCCTGAATTGTGGTATTCAAGAGGTGCATTCTCTGTCATGCTGTGCTTTGAACGGCAACAAAACATTGTCATATCACAGTTTGGAAAACAAGGAACATTGCTTTACCAAGATGAGTGCTTTCCCCTTTTTCTGTCACTGAAAGTAGGGAAACCCCCCATCCCCATCTCTGGGAAAGTATTCCAGAGGCCTTTGAGGATCTCATTCAGCTTTATTGTAGTTTGTAGAGTTATAGCGTTAATGACAGTGTGAATAGTTCTTCTGTTAACAGAACCTTAATCTGCCCATGGTGAGGAAATTACAGTTATCAGTTCTCACCATTTGCAGATTTGATCATGTTATGTTTCCATAGGATTGGGCTTTTTAGTCCAAAGAACAACAACCAGAACCATCCCACAACAAATACACCCAAAGTGACCCCAGGGAAAAATGCTATCAAAAATTTTCAGTGTCCTTAAAAGCCTTCGGGTTAAATACCCATTGAAAGAGGTGGGGATGGAATGAGAACAACCACCACCTACCTTTCTTTTCTGTAAGATTACTCAGGCCTTGTTCCAATCTTTTCATATGGTGAAAAGGTCTCCTTTTTAAAAAAGATTTATGGTTCACATTTTCCTTAAACTATGTGCTATTCATAGTGGCATGCATTGTAGCATAGAGCACCCTGAGTTTTTCACTGTCCAATTATCTCCTGCTCATAAGAATAAATACTCCCAATATTTATTTTAGTAAAGTAACTTAAAATTAATACTCTTCAGATGTGCTGGACAATGACTCCTGTTAACTAGCACGGCTGTAGCCTGCAACTCCTACCTCAGGAGAAAGATGGGATATAAATTAAATATATATGCAAGTATACATGCAAGCTCCATGCTGTCAGGAGTGATGGGAGTTACAGTCCAACACATCTAGATAACACCAAGTTTGGGGAAAACCTGCTCAAAATTTTTACTTGATGCAAAATCTTCTTCCAAGCTGATTGGAATCAGTTGGAAAGGACCAACTTTCCCATGCTGGCAGTAAAGCCAGTACATTTATCATACTTTTGGAGCCTCCCACATTCATGGCTGGTAGCCTATTCTGGGCTTGGTGAGTCACAAGTTCTACAGCCCTGCCTTTCATCATTCCAGAAGAAACAATTCATTGCAGACTGCCTTGAATCTTCAGCATGATTTTTTTCCCCAAACATAAAAATCTGTTTTAATATAAAACAATCCTATGCAAAACATTCTGGTACTTAAACATGCAGATATTTCTCCCCAACCTTTTATGGGAGAAAATAGTATTTTGTTTTGTGAGTGAAAAGATTCATTACTGATGGGTAAGGTAGTTTTGATGTTGTTGGTAATGGATATTTACCAATCTCACAACAATCCTGAATGTACGGTACTTGGAAGGCAACTCTTTGGGTGGGAACAAAGCAAGGATTCCTTTGTTTGTGCCAAAGTCATTCATTTTTAACAGTGTTTCCTCCAGATGATTTTACAAGAACAGCTCAATATACAATTGATTCTACATACTGAAATATATAAACAAATACAGCTTTCTTAAAATGTATTAGTTTCAAAACACAGATTGAGATGGCTGATTTGTATGTATTTCCTCCTTTTGTACAAAGCTGCTTTGAACCTTTTCGTATTATTCAGCACAGTTTAACTGAAATCTGGCCCTTTTAGGTCCAATGGAATTTGATCAAAGAGGTACCTACTGAACTTGTGGTACCTTCTAAAGCAATGTGTGCATGTGCATGCCTTCAAGTTGCCTGTCAACTTATGTTGACTCCATGAATTTTATAGGGTTAATACTCAAAAGGTGGTTTTTCCAGTTCTTTACTCTGAAATATAGCCTTCATCGGCAGTCTCCCATGCAAGGCTGACCCTGCTTAGCTTCCAAGATCAGAGGGGATCTGATGCCTTTAGAATATTTAAGTCCTCCTGTCTCCTGCTCTACTGAGGAAAAATACAAGCAAGATACAAGCTTGTTTTTCTGAACATGATACAGGTAACAATTTAGATTGGGAAAAGTAGATTACAGTAGTCCCTTGCTATCTGTGGGCAATCCATTCGGGACCCACCTACCCCACAGATAGGAAAAAATGTGGATGCTGAAATACATTATTTTCAATGTGATATGCAACATTATGAGAAATGTTTAAAGACCAAGAGAAGTTAATGTGGTAGAGGCATTTTAAGTTTCTGATGCAAAAAGTGTATTCTCATTAGGGTTATCAAAGTGAAAACCAGAAAGTGCTCCTTTATAGAAGATTTCAGCAGATGTTCTTTGTTACCTAGTTGCATGACAAGCGACACCTGCTGTGATTCCTTCTCCTATACAACTGTTAAAGGTACAGGAGCTCTTTTCAGTTTTTAGTCTTGAAACCTTTCTGACCATTGATTTTTATCACATTAGACTTCATCTGTTATACTAGTAGACTTCTATTTGGGCCCAAGGATTTTCCCCTCCGACCAACCTATATTTCTCTGCTGCCCCCTAGATTAACCCATCAATAACCTTACACAACTTGCCTTTCTCCCGAGACTGGTTATATAAGACTTTTAAAAAATAATAACAGTAAAAAAAACAACAACAGTAAAATCATATTAGCTAAAAATATACAAAGCATTAATAATATTAAACTGTCTATTGAATTAATACCATTTAAAACACTAAACAAAATGCCTTTTACATGTCTAATGATTGAGTTCTGTTCCAGATGGTCCTCTAACTCTCTAGAGCAGATTTGGGGACACATGGATGGCTGCAGGGAAGGGGGAAAGTCTATTCTGCCAGTGCGATCCATTTCTCCTGGCATATCATCTGCCAGCATCTGTTGGCTGTTGTATATAATTTCATGTTTCTGTCTCATTGTTGTAGACTGCCTATTCTTAGGTTTCATACACACATCTAGTAATTCTAGGGTTTGCCATATTACACCTTCTCAAATCTGGACATGTAAACTTGGAATCTGGTTCAGTTCATAGTCTGAATATGCACTAGGTGGCATGCCTAGAATCCAGCTAAAACCTAGTCAAACTGGGAATAACCCTAACTAATCTTCATAAAGCTATGTCTCTAGAGTCATTATTTAAAAAAGCAAGCTGTGGGCCACATTTTTTCAAAAACAAAATAATTGTTTGAATAATTACAGGAGGTGATGGTAAAATGGGCAATAAATATTGGACACACATTGGAACTGGGTAGATGAGAAAGAACATGGAGGAAAATAAATAACGACATATTTTCCGGTGTATAAGATGACTTTTAAACCCAGGAAAATCTGGGTTAAAGTTGAGGGTCGTCTTATAAGCCGGGTATAAAGACGAGGAGGAGGACAGAGGCGAGAGGAGGGAAGAAGCCAGGCAAGAGGAGGAGGACAAGGACGAGGAGGAGGGCGGAGGTGACGAGGCAGGAAGAAGCCAGGAGAGAAGAGTGAAAAAGCCAGGAGAAAGGAGGGAAGAAGCCAGGCAAGAGCTCATGGAGGACAAGGAGGACAGGGGTGGCGAGGCAGGAAGAAGCCAGGAGAAAGGAGGGAGAAGCCAGGCAAGAGCACGTGGAGGACAAGGAGGACTGGGGTGGCGAGGCAGGAAGAAGCCAGGAGAGGAGTGAAAAAGCCAGGAGAAAGGAGGGAAGAAGCCAGGCAAGAGGAGGACAGGGACGAGGAGGAGGGCGGAGGTGGCGAGGCAGGAAGAAGCCAGGAGAGAAGAGTGAAAAAGCCAGGAGAAAGGAGGGAAGAAGCCAGGCAAGAGCTCATGGAGGACAAGGAGGACGGGGGTGGCGAGGCAGGAAGAAGCCAGGAGAAAGGAGGGAGAAGCCAGGCAAGAGCACGTGGAGGACAAGGAGGACAGGGGTGGCGAGGCAGGAAGAAGCCATGAGAGGAGTGAAAAAGCCAGGAGAAAGGAGGGAAGAAGCCAGGCAAGAGCACGTGGAGGACACGGAGGACGGGGGTGGCGAGGCAGGAAGAAGCCGGGAGAGAAGAGGAAAGAAGACAGGAGAAAGGAGGGAAGAAGCCAGGCAAGAGCACATGGAGGACACGGAGGATGGGGGTGGCGAGGCAGGAAGAAGCCGGGAGAGAAGAGGAAAGAAGACAGGAGAAAGGAGGGAAGAAGCCAGGCAAGAGCACGTGGAGGACACGGAGGATGGGGGTGGCGAGGCAGGAAGAAGCCGGGAGAGAAGAGGAAAGAAGACAGGAGAAAGGAGGGAAGAAGCCAGGCAAGAGCACGTGGAGGACAAGGAGGACGGGGGTGGCGAGGCAGGAAGAAGCCGGGAGAGAAGAAGGAAGAAGCCAGGAGAAAGGGGGGAGAAGCCAGGCAAGAACATGTGGAGGACAAGGAGGACGGGGGTGGCGAGGCAGGAAGAAGCCGGGCGAGAAGAAGGAAGAAGCCAGGAGAAAGGAGGGAGAAGCCAGGCAAGAGCACATGGAGGACAAGGAGGATGGGGGTGGCAAGGCAGGAAGAAGCCAGGAGAGAGGACGACGAGGAGGAAGAGAGGGGTGGCGAGGTGGGAGGAGGAGGAAGAGAATCCTAAGGTGATCCTCTCCTGGGGTTTTCTTGGCAAGACTGGTTCAGAGGAGGTTTGCCATTGCCTTCCCCTGAGGCTGAGAGTGTGTGACTTGTCCAAGTTCGCCCAGTGGGTTTCATGGCAGAGTGGGGAATCAAACCCAGGTCTCCAGAGTGGTAGTCCAACACTCAAACCACTACACCATGCTGGCTCCTATTCCCATGTACTACCTATGAAACAATTGCAGACTTTTTTGTTGTTCTTGTGTGTCTTCAAGTCCTTTCTGACTTATGGCAACCCTAAGGCAACCTTATCATGGGGTTTTCTTGGCATGTTTCTTCAAATGGGGGTTGTCATTACTATCCTCTGAGGCTGAGAGTGTGTGACATGCCCAGGGTCACTCACTTGGCCACAATGCAGCACCATATTGGGAGTCCTTCCCCCCAACACTTTCTCATTTCCCCCTAACCATCTCATAGCTGGTAGATGGAAATAATTTTTAAAGCAGCATTTAAATCTGGACTATTTTTTAAAAAGTAGGGTCCAAAACACACTGCAGAAATAAATACTAGGGATCATGGGAGCTGTAGTTTGTTGTATTTATAAATGACAGTTTTCCTGCTAAGTACCTGCATGTCAGAAGCATTTGAATTAAAATTACCATATTGAAATAAAATCTGATGTGTTTTTTAAAATTTTTATTTGGTGTGTGTTGGAAGAGGGGTCATCTTATATGGCGAGTATATTCCAAACTCTATATTTTAACTGGAAAGTTGGGGGGTCGTCTTATGCGCCCAGTCGTCTTATACACTGGAAAATATGGTAAATATTCTGTATCACAAAGATGAAGGGAACACTATTACAAAACTTACTTCTGCTGGTATTTAACCCCAAACAAGATTTCAAAAATATACAAAAATAAAAACAATTTATGCTGGAAATGCAAAAAGGAACCAAGAACTTTTTATCACTGTTGATGGACATGCAAAAAAAGTAAGGAGATATTGGGATATGATCAATGAGACAATATGTGAAATGTTAGGTATTAGAATTCAATGTCAACCAGAACTTTATCTATTAAACATGTTTAAAGACGAGTTAGAGAATGAATATGGTAAAATCCTTTTTTACATGACCACTATGGCGAGGATAATCCTGGCCCCTAAATGGAAATTGGAGATATCCCAAACAAAAAAAGAGTGGCTGTTGAAATTATATGCTGCTATCAAAATGGATAAGCTGACACTATTATTAAGAGAAGAAACAATAGGTAAGGTTAACAAGGATTGGATGAAAGTAACAGAGTATTTAAAAGAGATATAGGGGGACATAACAAGAGGGAATATAAAATATTTTTCTTCCCTGAAAAACTTCAATATCTTGATTGGCTGTTTATCAAACAAGGTGGATTTAGTTCAGATGCATGAAAATGAGATTGTAACAAGTAAACTATGCAAAAAATTAGTAAATAAGGAAAAGATAAAGTGCTGATGGAGTTTTGGAGAAATAAAAAAAGGGGAAAGTAGGAAAAGTGTAAGAATTTAACAATTTGATTAATAGGAAGGAGGGATGGTAAGAATGGCAGGAAGAAGGTGAAGAATGTGGAAGAAGGTTAGTGTATGTGAGAAGAAGGTATAAGTATGTATAGAATGGAGAGAGAGAAGAAGGTAAAGAGAAAGAGAAGTTAAGAGAAGTTAAAAGAGAAAGTTCTAGGAGAAGGTAAGGAGAAGTTGAGATAAACCTCAGATTTAGAGTTCAGCAATAGGAAGGTGCAAGAAGAATAGGAAGAGTAGGAAGAGAAGTAGGAAAGTGTATATGGAGAAGGGTAAGAGAAGGGAGAAGGAAGAAGGGAGGAAGGAGGAAACGAAAGAGAAATGTAAAGGAGAGAGTAAAGGTTAGGTAGGAAGATGGAATGGAGAATGGAGAGAAAGGGGTAATTAAGAAAAAAATAAGAATATAGGTTTAACAATGGTGTAATCATAAGGGTTGGTATGTAAAGGTGAATGATTGAATAAGTTGTAGGATTGTAAACTGTTATAAGTATGACAAGCAGATAACTAGATGATGCACATGCATGCATGTATGTATGCTATTCTATGTAAGTTATTTTTAAAAAATATTGAATGTGTTTTAAGATTTAATAAACATTATTTTAAAAAAGGAAAAGAAATAAAAATTTGGAATTTGGTTCAGTTCATAGTCTGAATATGCACTATGTGACATGCCTAGAATCCAGCTAAAACCTTGTCAAACTGGCAATAACCCTGACTAATCTTCATGAAGCTATGTCTCTAGAGCAGGGGTAGGCAACCTTTTTGAACCGGGGGCCGGGTTGCTGTCCCTCAGACAATTGGGGGGCCGAAGCACAATTAATTAATTAATTAATTAATTTTTAAAAAAATAAAAAAATATATGCATGCACACTCTCTCAGCCCCAGAAAAGCCATGGCAAAACCCCTGTGGAGATTTTGCCAAGAAAACCCCAAGAACAAGTAATAACAACAATAATCAATATCATGATGGTGGGCGGCGGCGGCAGCAGGACCGGCCTGGGGCCGGTCCAAAGGCCTCGGGGGGGCGCATCCGGCCCCTGGGCCTTAGGTTGCTTACCCCTGCTCTAGAGCCATTATTTTAAAAGGCAAACCTTGTGCCACATTTTTTCAAAAACAAAATGTAATTGAGTCTGAATAATTACAGATAGACATTTTCTGATACATTTGATTGGGATTGCAAAAGATGGATGTCTAGACGCCGTGGTAGCCAGCTGGCTCTAAAATAAATTAGCATGCTATCTGGAGTCATGAAATTACTGGTGCAAAGATGAGATTTGCATTTTTAACACACCAAGTAGTGAGTCTTCAGTATCCAGAACGTCAGAGTCACTGAAAGAATTTAATAAGTTAAGTCGTTTGTCAGGCTTAGCAATCAAACCTGTAGGGAGGTGAGGTGTTAAAAATATTAATTGGTTCTTACCTGTTAATGCTGATTGTGACTATGTCTGTGCCTTATTGAAATTAACGTAGCTAGCCTATCTCAAGTAACTTAAGTCCTACAAAGTCTTCCCAAACAGTGGGCCAGAACAGACAGCCCTGAAGAAGCAGCTTGAAGCTGCCTCCAACAAAGATTGATTGAGGCCACAGCAAACACACACCACAGCCCCAGTCTACCATCAACCCAGCCCAAATAGGAGCAGAAAAAATCTGCTCCTATTTGTGCCGGGAAAGAGCTGCCTTTCCCAGCTGCTGCAGCTGGATGGGTTCCAGATGTCTTTGGAGCATGCAGTGTATAAATGCTGTACTCCCAGGATGCCTAGAAGCAGGCTTTAAAGGGCCGTCTGTTTTGGCCCAATGGTAACAAAACAACATGATATAGAAGAAGAGTGAAACTCAGTAATCACTCAAATTGCACAGTGGCACCAATGAAGAATAAAAATGAGACATGTTCATATCTGGTACTTTAGTACTGTGGGCATTTATACATCACCCCCCACTGCTGCCCCAAAATGCATCTTCAAAAAGAAGGCCAACTGGGGCACATATCTGCATTAAATTTAAATGTGTTGGTATGTAGGCATGAATGACATTTTGAAATAATTACAAGATACAAATTTGGACATTTAAGAGTAGAAACAGAAATATAGTACATTGTATCATAGCAGGGATAACAGACTACCGTATATACACGTGTACAAGTTGACCTCATGTATAAGTCGAGGGCAGGTTTTGGGGGCAAAATTTTGGATTTTGATAAGTGGATAAATTGTGGGTACAACTTAGGGGCAAAGCAATTGGCTCTTCCTCTGCTCCCTGGGAAAGAGGGACACACATACACACACATGGGTGCCTTGCAAAGCAATAGGCTTTTCCCCTTGTACCCTGAAAAGAGGGTCTCTCCTTGCAAAGCAGTCAGCTTTTCCCCTTGCTCCTCCTTGCTCACTCACAAACTCTTCTTGGCTGAGCAGCAGCTGCCAAGGTAAGGGGAATGGGGTGTTGGGAGACACTTCTTTCTCATCAGTATTACCGTATTAACCCATATATAAGTCAACCTAGGATTCTGGGGTCAGCTTTTTGTCATAATTTTTTCAATTTATAGACGTGTATGCACATTAAGTGTTTACTCAGACTGCTCACTTCAAGGGCCTGGCTCTCCTTGTTCTATATTCTGAAGGTAGAATTGGAACGGAAAGCCCTCAAACAAGACAGAGGCCCAATTTCAGAAGCAAGCATGGATGAGCTCCATCTGGGGTTCTGGAGGCCCAGAAGAACCTACAACTGTCAACTCAACAAGTTATATGTCCTCCCATTCTCTCAAAACCAGTGTGGTGATTCTTGTTTCTGCTTGATCTAAAATTTACCCTGTCCAAAGGGATTATTACAAGAGCAGAGCCAACACTTGATTCAGCTTCAAGGCATATTAGGTTCAGTATGTGTCGCCATATTAGGCTCCTCAGGGTTCTGTGCCCAACAGGGCTCTGATGGTGGGAAAAGAAACAATAATGCCAGCGGTAATATGCTGGTATCAAGCAAGGGCCCATCTGTAGAGCCCTACTGAGGTCCTGCTAAAGTTTGGTGTTGACTATAAAGATGTCCTGGATTTTGAGAGAAGGGGTCTTTTTGTAAATTTCCACTAAGTATACATCTATTCCTTGAGAAACTACTTTGGGACAGCATAATGTTCTGAATGTTCTTCTTCAGAATGGTTCAAGGATGTTTTAAAGCCTTGCTCATTAGCAAGAGAGTGATTCCATCTATATTTGAAACAGCCTGTTGGGTACCAAGATGCTAGAAAGTTTGGGCCTACAAAGATCCTGGTTGATTAATTGTGCTCACCCTAATTGTGCTATCTTCATCTTTCATTTTACTTTCTGGAGCCTTCATTTTGTTTGTATAGATTCTATGGTTTTCAATCTTACTTTGGTAAGAAGCCCATGCTTAAGCATTTGGTATATAGGTTCACTGAGGTATTTAACTTACTTTCTTTCTTTCTTTCACACACACACACACACACACACACACACATATATATATATATAGCTGCTAATCCAGTTTTCTTTGTTTTTCTATTTGCTCTGTTTTCATAGGGCCTTTGCAGACTGCTAGAAATAGTGCAAATTGAGTCCACTTTAACTGCCCTGGCTCAGTGCTAGGGAATCATAGGAACTGTATTTTTTTCTGAGATATTGAGCCTTCTCTGTCAGAGAGCTCTGGTGCCACAACAAACTACAGTTCCCATGATTCCCTAGCACTGAGTCAGGGCAGTTAAAGTGGACTCAATTTGCACTACTTCTGGCAGTCTGCAAAGGCCCATAGTCTCTTTTGTTAGCCCGTGTTGTAAAGTAATATGCTTCTATTTAAGGAGGAAAGTAATCCTGAATCCAGCATCTGGCTGATTGTTTGTTGCTGCTTAATTCTGAATATTGTTTTGGCTTGGAACTCTTGAAAAGAGAGGATGAAAAAGTCTGCCCCTTGTTAACAGGTAGCCTCATGGATGGCCTGTAAAGTTCTGGTCCCGGTTTAAGTTAGACGAGGAGTGCTAGCAGTTCTGCTTTGCAAAATTGTTAATTTATTAATTCAGTTTATCTAATATCGGCTGTTAAGTGGCTTGAACCCTTGCCATAGGGTTCTCATCTAAGCCACTAAACACTGTGGCCCTTTGGTTGGCACTCCATTTATGCATGTAAATAGAAAACAAGCAAGAGCCCATGGTAGCATCATGAGTACACCTACCCTCTGTTATGCATGTATCACTGCAGGCTTTGCCCTGGGGATATGCTATGTGGTGTGATCAGACTCTATGGTTGTTCTTACTAGTAGTAGTAATAGTGGATCAATCCAGTCTTAGGTTTGCTGAAATATGTTGGAAATGACCGTAAAGCAAGGATCTATTTTATTGCTTTAAAAGCCTCATTTCAAAAAAGGAAATGGACAAGAGGGAGAGACGAATAAAACTGCCAAGAAATATTTTTGAAAACAGAACTTGAAGGAAAGATGATTTATTTAACAGCTTTCTGATGTGTACAGCCACATATCCCATTCTTGCCCTGTCAATGGTGAAAACATTTTCTTGTGGTTTTTTTTTAAACTAAAAGGAAAAAAAATCATATATCCAAGTGAGAAAACTGTAAAAATTACTCATCCTTTTATGAACTGTGAACTTCATAAAAAATAAAAACACTCATTAAACTCGTTTATCCTACTAACAAATCAGTCCAAAGGCATTCTAAGACATTTGAGACACAACTTGACCGCCAAAAGGTCACTGTTATCAGACAGAATCACTCTGAAGAGTCAGCATTCCCTGTTGAGTTCACACATACGGTAGCAGTTCCCTCAGGCACTTCTCCGCAATTGAGGTCTCCCTTAGCAGCTCCACATCTTTCATCTTGTTTTTAAATTCTGTATGGAATAACTATCAAGAAGAAAAAGAAGAAAATAGCAGTTTTGAAAGATCTTATTTTCTAGTTTATCTTCTGTATAAGAGATATATGAGGCCGCTGGTGCATGCCATGGGTCAGAAACAGGATGTTTATCACTATTAATGGAATGGGTGAAATTCAACCCAAGCAAATAGTGGCAATTGAATGTTCGCACTACCCAACTTTTGTGAGACTGGTTACTTTGAAGCCTTATTTTCATCCATGGTGACCAAACAGACATAATTAGTACAGACAGACTCCTTTTGGAATCTGTTAGCAGAGATAATTTGGAACGAAATAAGCCAAAAAAAAAAACAAAAACATTGCTTTACCTTTGAATATAGAAATGAATTTTATCCTTATCTGTGAATTTCTATGAGGTGGTGGTTCAATCTGTTTGACATGGGTCGATTCCATGCAAAAAGGCAAGTCTTTAATTGCAAATTTCCATTGCACTAGGGACTACCTTGATACACTTGAATGCAGCTAAACAGACAAAATTCTCAAAAGCACCAGGGAGCCAGAAATTATTCTCCTTAATGCCTATTATACAGGGTGAACAGTATGGAGAAGGTGTAGGAGATGGAGATCTTTCAGAAAGCCAAGAAAAGGGCCTAGATGAAAGAAAATCTTAAAGCATCTACTGGGCTCTTTGACAAAGATCAGTAGAAACCTTATGTTTGGGAAATGGTGGAAGGAAGAGCTGGAGCCAAGACTGGGCTCACTGATCTTGCAGGAGACTAACTGAATTTATTGTAGGGTCTTTCTCCAATTTTGTCATCAAGCAAGAATGCATGTATATATGGGTTGGCAAGGGAAGCAATGGCCCTTTATCTGGTGTTTTTTTTCTAGGGAGATGGGAGGCAAGATATCCATGAATTCTTCCACCCCTCTTGTAATGATCTTGTCTGCAGGAATAACAACTTTTACGAATAGTCAAAGTGAATATAATGGACAGATATAGAGAGGCAATTAGCATCATCATGACAGAAACCTCTTACCTGTATTGATGGTCACAAAATATGTGGATTCCCCATGTGTAGTCCTTCTGAGTGACTGGGGCTCCTCAGTTCTCAAACTTATAGAGGGAGCTTCCGATGCATCTAGTTGTATGCAAGAGCCAGCTGCTACAGTGCCACTGTCCTTGCCCCCAGTATGTTCACTGTGTCCACTGTGCAAAAAGTTTGTCAGAGGGCCAGCATAGTGTAATGGTTTCAGCATTCGACTGGAAAGCAGTGTTTAATCCCTGCTCAGCCATGGAAACTCACTTGGTAACTTTGAGCAAGTCACACACTCTCAGGCTTAGAGGAAAGAAAAGGCAGCCTCCTCCCAAGAAAAAAACACAACACAACTCATCAAGAGAACCCCATAATAAGTTTGTCGTAAGGCTGCCATAATTCGGAACAACTTGAGGACACACAGCAAGAGTGTTGCAGTTACACTCTTTGCAGTTGCACACTTGACATTCATGGCTCTACCATTAGACAGAGAGAGGTGGATTCTTCAAAGAGCAGATTATGAGGTTTCATGAAAGAGCGAATGATTGTGAAGTTATTTACTATGTTGTTATAAAATGGAAATTGAGAGGGAAGGAACGAATTAACGAGAACCTTTGATGTTAATTTATTTTAGCAAGATCCTTCATGGATATCAAGTCACTTCTTTCGATACTCTGAGTAGTGGATTGGTACCCATGAAAGATCATTCTAAAATAAATCAATTGCAGTGACTTTCTCTTTACCTTTCCACTGAAGCACTTTTGTTTTATTACTGAGGGAGATGGTCATAAAAGTGTGCCTTTTGTCATGCCTTTTATCCTGTCAAATCTATTTGGCAAAATGCACACTTTTACTCTTTTCAGTTTGTACTGAAACAGTCTAACATGGTTATCTCTGAATATTGACTTGTGCTTTTACTGTCAAGAGGAAAGGGGAGGCTGCCTGTAATGTTTTTTTCTCAAAAGCTAAAATAATTTGACCTATGTAGGATTACTTTGAATTTTGTGGGGGTACCATTTATAGTCTCCTCGGTGAATCAAAATATCTTGGGCCAGCCTTGACACACTTAAAATAACTTCAGTGTAAGAAACGGCATGCTGTAGAGGAAAAAGTTCATTTGCTTAATTTCCATTGAAGCTACTGGGGCAGGACCAGAGGGGGAAAGAGATGGCTATCCCATTGACTTTGAATGTGGCTACCCAAGGTTGTCTTTTGGCACATATGAACAGTTCTTCTTCTTCTTCAGATTCAGCCCCACATGTCTAGCAACATAATCTTTGGTACAGATTTCCTAAGGAAAGGAAAGGAAAATATGTTATGAATTATGTGAAAGATAGTGTGGCTGATACCTACAAAGAACTCAAGTGTGATCAGATGACAAGCATATGATTGTGGATGCTCAGGCCCTTTACCTGCCAAGCCATCCCCAGACTTGTCACAAAACCTATGGGTGTCATTAATGAGAATATGTTGCTGTTTCATTTGTAAATGAGGATGTGGCTTATGTAGTTCTGAAGCATGAAAGCTGAGGGCCACTGATCAGAATGTCATTAAAAATGCAAAACAACCTGCATTTTAAAATAAGTTTTTAGTCTTTCAGATGCTCTACTGATTCAGCTGTCAAGTTGGACCACTGTTCTGGCATGTTAAGAATTTACATAAATTCTCTTTGACTAAACAAAATGTTGAAAGAGTTTCCTAAAGTTTGAAAAAGTTAATCTTATATGCACATACATACATAAAGCTTTCATTTATGAACATGGGGCTTCAAGCCTTTATCTCGGCCCTGTGTAAAACCTGTTCATGTTTCAAAGAAGTATCTTGTAGTTCATGTGTGTCAGTTTTAAGACAGAGTCAAGGTTTCCTGTCTTGAGCAATGTTTTCCACTTCAACACAAGGGTTGGAATAAAGTTAACAGTGGAAAAACTGATACTGAAGGCAAATAATGCTGTCAGTAACATTCTAAAATACATAGTCTCACCACAGAATGCAACATTTTCTTATTTTCAATAATAACAACTAAAAGAAAGAGTTGCAGGCCCCTTTCTTTCCTGACCTTCATGTATGTGCTTAATGATATACAAGCATGCCTAATTATAATATCATTATACAAACACTGAACATTCAGCTTTAGATTTAGAATAGATCCCAGGGAGTTGACAGTTACTGCTGCCTTGAGTCAACATATATATAATTATATATAATTAGGTCCATATTCCCAGTTATATAAACACTATGGCCCTTTTCCTGCAGCTCCTAATAGAGGAATGTTCATAGCAGTGTCTGCCAGATTGAACCCATTCTGTCTCAAATCATAAGAAATTTATTTTATTTTATTTATATCCCCCTATCTCCCAGCATGGGATCCAAAGTGGTGTACTGTGATTTAAAAAGAACAATATAATATAAAAATGCTTAATACAAAAGTTACCGTAAATCACAATTAAAGTAAGTTTCAATTTAAAAAGCACAAATTAAAAGCAGCAATAAAATATGCTAAAACATAATAAAATAAAAACACTACACACACACAGGCCTTGTCAAAGCTCTATCTGCCACAACACACTAAAAAGCAAACACTTCCTTAAATAATAAGGCATTTACTTCCCAGCAGAACAATAGCAGGGAGGGACCAACTGGACCTCCTGAGGAAGGGCATTGCATAATTTGGGAGCACCTACCAAGAATACTGTCTCTCATGTTTTTGCCAGTTGTCCTTGGGATGGTGGTGAGACAGAGAAAGCCTTCCCCTGCAAATCTTAGAGCACAGGCTGCATTAATAGTAGTATCTAGATCAGGGGCAGGCAACCTTTCCCCTTTAAGGGCCGAGGGACTTCAGCTCCCAGAATCCCAGGAACTATAGGCCAACATGGGACTATTGGCCAACATGGCTGAGGCTTCTGAGAGCTGAAGTCCCTCAGCCCTTAAAGGGGAAAGGTTCCCTACCCCTGATCTAGATCAAGGGAAGTAATAGTGCCACTGTATTCTGCTTTGGTCAAGCCCCACCTGGAATACTGTGTCTAGTTCTGGGCACCACAATTCAAAAAGGATGTTGAAAAACTGGAGCGTGTCCAGAGGAGGACAACAAAAATGGCGAAGGGGCTGGAAACCATGCCCTATGAGGAATGACTTAGGAAATTGGGTATGTTTAGCCTGGAGAAGAGACAATTAATAGGGGATATGATAGCCCTGCTTAAATATTTGAAGGGGTGTCATATTGAGGAGGGAACTAGCTTGTTTTCTGCTGGTTTAGAGAATAGGACTCAGAACAACGGATGCAAGCTCCAGGAAAAGAGATTCCACCTCAACATTAGGAGGCACTTCCTGACAATAAGGGCTGTTCGACAGTGGAACACACTTCCTTGGAGTGGGGTGGAGTCTCCTTCTTTGGAGGTCTTTAAGCAGAGGCTGGATAGCCATCTGTCGGGGATGCTTTGATTGGGAGTTCATGCATGGCAGGGGGTTGTACTGAATGGCCCTTATGGTCTCTTCCAATTGTATGATTCTATGATTCATAGAAGGAGCACCATAGTGTCCCTTAAGAAACATGGGAAGAAGAGTGTGCCCTCATTTTGTTTGCTTTCTCCCCGCTTACTCTCTCATAATGACAGTACTCGGAGTCACTTTCCAGTGTGTACTATACTAGGCTCAGGAGGGGCAGAAACTTCATAGTTAAATCACTGGGAGTCATTTCCCAAATGCTGGTTTGTGTGATTTAAAAATGCTTGGGAACCTTGTATTTGAAGCTGACAGAGGATTCTAGATTTTTGGCTAAAAATAAAACTTTTAACCTCTTCAGTGTACACAAGGATTGGGGGTGTTAATTAGAGAGAAAAGGAGATCAAATTCTGAATATACAGATGTGAAGCAGCAGCACTTATCTTTGTGATGGATGGATGAATCTATGAGTAGAGGTGTGAATCAGCAGCACTTACTTTCAGTATGAATGGATAAATCTGTGAGGAAAGAATAAACATAGTATTGGAAGAAGAGCTGGATAATGTTGTGAAACATTTAATGCTGCTCTTTTGAAGGCAAAATTACCCATTTTCTTTTCACACTTGCTACTTATCAGCCAATATACCTCCAAAGGAGGGAGGTCCTCCAATTCTGGAACTGGAACTAAAAGCCAGAAGGCAGAGTCTTCTGTGGCTTTGTGAGGTCTGCAGTAAGAACAAAGACTGAACAGTGCTCTGTAGGTAAGGAGAAAATGATTCCTTGGTCTAAACAAGGATGGACCACAGCATTTCTTAAGTGACATCTGCCATATCCCTCATCATTGGTTATGATGTCTAGGGCTGATGGGAGTTAACTGTGCAACAACTTTTGGAGGGCCACACATTCCTAACCCTGGTCTAAAGCATGTTCCATCACCCTCTACCTTGGTCAACTGATCACCTAGTGTGGCGTTGAGAATCAAGCAGACTTACAGATGTGTTGGATTACATGTCATAGTAGATTTCACCAGCATAGCCAAAGCAGATGAGGTGAGGCAGCTTGGGTGGTATTACAGTTTTCAAATAGAAATGATGAAGATAGATCGAAACAGGCCGACAGCAATAAAGTAAAGATGGTACAGAAGAGGCATGTGAAAGTGTCTTGATTTTAGTGTGAACTGTTGAGTATTGTAAAAGAGTTGGGGCCTGAACAGACTGCCAGAAATAATCCAACTTGAGGCCACTTTAACTGTCCTGGCTCTATGCTAGGGAATCCTGGGAACTGTAGTATTTTCTGAGACATTGAGCCTTGTCTGTCAAAGAGCTCTGGTGCCACAATAAACTACAATTCCCAGGATTCCCTAGCACTGAGCCAGGTCAGTGAAAGTGGTCTCAAGCTGGATTATTTCTGGCAGTCTGTTCAGGTCCTTGGTGTGAACCATTGAGCCTAGTAAAAAAGGTTGAACGTGTGTTCTACACACCAGATGTCCCAGGTTCAATCCCTGGCATTTCTGGGTAAGGCAAGGAAAGACCCCCTTGTCTGAAATTCTGTAGAACCACTGCCACTCTGTGTAGATTACAGGTGAGGAGACAACAGCCTCCAAATGTTGATGTTTTGAGGGAGATTCATTTATTTCTGTCCACTACTACTACTTCGCCAATTGATTTACTACATTACTCCATTATCAAGCCTTTTACTTCTGCAGCTTTTGATGTTTTGAGGAAGAATAATTGATTTCTGTTTGATGTATTGCACTACTCCTTAGAAGACTCATTCACCTCTGTGGTTTTTTGATGCCTCAGCCTGATTATTGCTTAAAGGATTGTTTACAAGACTTCCATAAACATGGTCACAGAAGGAAAAATTAGAAAAGTAATTTTTGTTCTAATATAAGGACACCTGATTGCTATTCTTGTTACAGTGATTATGTTCAGGATATTCCTCTATTTGTTTGTAAACCAGGGCTGGGCAAATGTTGAAGGGGGCACATTAAGGACACTTTAAAGGGCTGCAACCACCACTCCACCCCACTCCGAAAGAAAAACAAGAATGATGTTTGCCCTCAAATGCCCTTTGGGGGGCATGCAGAGCATTTTTACCATGTTTCTAGCCCCCTCCCCAGCAATTTTAGGTCCAGGCGTGTCCCTTTTGTTTAACAACAGGTGTGAGTGGTGCCCAAAAATACAAACAACATTTCTTTTGACCACTGGGGGGGGGCTTATGTGGCCCATGGGATGCACTTAACCCATCTTTGGTGAAAACAATACCAAGGTAGATATCACAACAAGATGTAAAAGAGATCTCTGTGTTACTGGTGGTGATTTTGTATTCTCTTTGTAGGGAAGATGGAAATTTTGGGGTTCCACATTGGGAGAAAAGCTGGATATAGATCAAACAAAGAAAACGGAGGTGAATTTCTAAAAGACGTCTTAGTAACACTGGACTTGAAATGGTGCATTAAACTTGCAATACATGATTAATACAGTACACTCTTCAGGAAGTGATCTTTGAATCTGACCAAGGGGAAGAAGTGTCGCCTCACTGATACTTCCTTCCTTTCATGGTTTGTGGTTCTTGCTTTATGAGCCTTGGTAAGACAATTGCTTTGCCTTCTGCTGAACCTTTGGCTTTCACCACTTCTGCTGACTGCCTACTTAAAAGACTACAAAAGAGAGAAAGAAGCAGAACTTGGAAAAATTGCTTTAAAAATAATCCTTCCTAGCAGAGGGGTTTCCCAGAATTGTAGCCCAAAGAAGTAACAGTCCCAGTTTCTAGATAAGAGTTAATAGTTCTGGCATATCAAGAAAATATTTTTAGTCCTGAAATGTGAATTATTTGTTGTAGGGAAGTCTTGAGCTCCCTACTGGCTGATAGTTTTTATGATTTAAGCCATAGAGGGGAAAAGCACTTTCTAGCACTTTCCAATCAGCATCCAATTTGTCAGCATTACTAGAGTCAGGCAGCAAATCTAGAGGCAGACTAGGTGGGCAAGAGATGCCATTGAGTTCCACATGCTGAAGGATTCAAGGTTTAATTCAAAAAGAGATGGGCAAGAGGATGAATTATTTTGCTGGCCAAAACACAGGCATCACTCTGAAGAAAATGGGATGCAAGATGGCAACCAGTAGATTGGAGAGCAAACAGCATGCAAGAGAGAGGAAACCCAGAATGCAAGACTTGTGCTAGGTTGCTGCCCAGATGACAGACACAGGAAGTATGTATAGATAGGCAAGATCAAGGAGAGCCAGTAGATTGCCAAGGACTGCAACTATGCTGGAACTTGCAAAGGAAAAAGTCTCTCAAATATTTTTATACTGCTTGATACTAAATCTCAAGGCATTGTCCAAGGTAATATTTTAAAACAATAAAACGTAAACTACAGCAACTAAATCATTGAAAGGAAAATACCAGTAAAAATTATAAAAGAAAAATGGGCATCCACATTTTAAAAGCAAACTTGTACTTTCTGTAAAAAGAAGAAAAAGCCACCCAAACATCCCTTGGTAGTACATTCTATGAGGATGGGGCTGCCACAGAACAGGCTCTGTTTCTTATGCCAGTCAGCTAAATAACTACTAGAGGCTTGACTTGAGGCCTAATATAAAACTGATCATTTCCCCTTCTACCCTGTAGCTGTTCTGGTTAATCCCATGGGGTAGAAGCATGTAGATCAGGTGCATGCAACCTGTGGTGCTCCTGATGTGGTTGGACTGCAACTCCTGTGAGAATTAGCCAGTCTGGCCAGTGGTGAGGAATAATGCGGTCCAGTTGCATCTTGATGGCAACCAGTTATCCATCCCTGGTGTAAACTAAACAGTTTTTAAATGTAAGTCTCAGCTAGGCCTAACAGAAATCCTTATTGCCTTCTCAACAATGTGGCATGTCGTCACTTGAAGAGTTGTCCTTCCACATCTATCCCCTATGTAAATTGACAAGGATGAGGACTAGTGGAGTAATAACTGAATTTTGGGGATTGAAGGGGCTGAAGGGAGAGGAATGCTTGAGAAACCTAAAGCAAGAACAGAACTTAAAGCAAGAACCTAAATGCTTGAGAAACCTAAAGCAAGAACCATTCTCATCTTGAAAATAACCATGATCACTCATCCACAATTGTGGAATACTATGTATGAGATTTATTAAAAACAAACAAATCCTGAAATATTTCTTCTCTTTCTCTCTCAAGCTTTCTCTGTGAAAGGTATCAGATTTTACCAGAGCACAGAAAAGTAACATTCTGGACCACAATGTCCATGCTGACTGGGGAAACTGGGCAATGTACTGCAAGAGGGAAACGGTAGTGTGCTGCAAGAAGTAACTTTTTAATTTGTTTGTTTTAATTTTATTAACATTACATTAAAATCACATATACACCGTAAACAATCACATCACATAACGTTATCACCCTGACAAAATAATCCCACCAGCTAGACAAAAGTCCTTCCTATTCCCTTGATATCGCATGTCTTTTTTCTTAACTTTCGTAGTATTATAAACACTTAAATTTGGTTCCATGTTTATAGTAAAAATCATTATTTGTTTATACAGTGAAAACTCATTTTATCTGAATTTAGCTCCAGTACAAATGTTGAACCCCATTCCTTTAAGTATTTTATAAATAGATCCCAGTCCTGTATAAATTTATTTAAAGAATTCCTCCTCAATAATTGTATCAAATTGTTAGCTTCCATATAATCATATAGCTTCTAAAGCCATTCTTGTATATCTGGACTTTCTTTCCTCTTCCATTTTGGCACGTATAACACTCTTGCTGTGGTTGTCATATAAAATATAAGCTTCCCATATTTTTGTTCTATATTATAATCTGTGATCATGCTCAATAAACACATCTTACGATCAATCTATTTTTAATATCTATGATCTTCACTACTTGACTGTGAATCATATTCCAATTTTTTTTAGCCTTACTGCATGACCACCAGGTATGATAGAACATTCCTATTTTAGTTTCACATTTCCAACATGAGTTTTTGGCATTTTTAAACATTTTGGCCAATTTGTATGGGGTCAAATACCATCTATAACTTTTTCATGCTCTGGTTTTTACACCAGCTGATGGGAAGAACTGTGACACTGGACATACATTGTGCTCAAATATTAAGGTGACTGACATTTGCAGTGGATAGAGTACAGAGGGTAGGCACAGACCTACATACCCTGAAAGTACCAGATCCCATCTGATCTTGGCAGCTCTGGATGGGAGACCACCAAGGAATACCAGGTGCTGTGGGTTATGTTTCAATGGAAAGCAATAGCAAAATCACCTTTGAGTACTCCTTGCTTAAGAAAACTTAAATTCATGGGGTTGCCATAACTTGCCAGGCAACCTGAAGGTCTATACACACAGAGAGATAACAAACACTCATTCTTTCCTCCTCTATCTGCCAATTAGCCCATGAAGTCCTTGTGAGTTTTTAAAAATGTTTATTTCCCCTCAGTTGGTACTAAAACCAGAGGTAATCCTGGCTGGAGTGGGAAACGATTTCAGTAAGTCATTTTGCAGGGAGGAATTAGGAGGAGGGGTTAAATACTTTCTCCTATTACTCACAGATTCCATCCTTCAAATGCCCTCTCTCCACCCTTGTATTCACATTACCTCAGCAAATCTGATTTTGAGGACATATATTTGCTGAGGTAATATGTAGTTCCACCTTATAATAAATCCTCATCTTTTTTCATCCCCTTACCCCTCAGTAACATTTTGGTGTGAAAAGCAGCTTCAGATTTTCAACTGTTCTTGGTACCAAAATGTAGCTTGAGGCTATTTACTTTCCTGCACATTAGTATTCTTGTGATATCCGAACAAGCAGTGATCCATAAAGTTAAGGACAGGCACCACAACCCTAGTACAGCAGTTAAATCTGGAGGAGAGGAATTACACGTGCACTTTTATAAGTCACTGTTACTGTATATTTAAAGGGTTGAGCAAAGTATTATAGATGCACCAGTCAAGGAAAAAAGTGGAAACCTTTCTCTTCTTTTTTAGCACTTCAACTGCAAGGTAGTTTGAAAACTGTTTGCTCTTTTTTCCCCCTGGTTACTTTACACAGTCAGAAATTACTGTTTCCAGAAACATAAAAGAATGTTACAGTTCTCTCATGTCTTCTCGGGAGTAAGTGTCCTTGAGCTGAACAAGCCACACTCCCAGAGGTTTGTAGGAGTACAGCCTTAAACACGTAATTCAAGCTTCTAGAGAGGTGCAGGCCTATTATACTGGTGTGCTTGTCTGTCAGTTGAATTCAAAGCTGTGTTAGTCTGGAAAATCAGTATGCAAAAGGATCTTGCAGCACTTTGAGACTAACTGAAAGAGAGGTTGGTAGCATGAGATTTCATAGATATGACTCTACTTTCTCAGATGCATGTAGTTGAATGGAAAGTCCATGAACAGTGTCTGTGTGGGGGAATATCCATAGGAATGGAAAACTGTATGGGTGTGGTGATGAGGTGACAAGTTCAGTTTTAACTATGCTCATTGGGGACAAGGCAGAGGGAAAGATGCTATATAGTTTCTGGGCTTTCTACTGTACTCCATGCACTAAGGAAGTAGGCTCAAGTCTATGAAAGCTCATGCTACCAACTTCTCTCTTTCAATTAATCTCAAAGGTGCTTACAAGATCTCTTTGCATTCTGTTTGTCAGTCAGTTTTCCATCTGCTTCATGGCTGCTTATGTGTGATAATGTCACAGAAATAGTATGTTTTCATCTTAATAAATAAGGGCTAAATCCAACTGATATTCACTAGTAGAGCCATTTCATGAATGGGAGCTACTGCCAGCACTTTATGACTTGATTCAGTAGGTCTACACTAGTTGATACCAACATTTGGATTTAGCTCCAAGGTCCAAAAAACACTGCAGAAATAATCCAGTTTGAGATCGTTTTAACTGCCCTGGCTCAATGCTGCGAACTGTAGTTTTGTGAAACATTTAGCTCTGGTGCCACAATAAACTACAATTCCCAGGATTCCCTTGCACAGCCAGGGGAGTTAAAATGGTCTCAAACTGGATTATTTCTCCAGTGTGTCTTGGATCAAAGGGCCTTTACAGACTGCCAGAAATAATGCAGCTTGAGTCCACTTTAACTGCCCTGGCTCAGTGCTAGGAAATCATGAGAATTGTAGTTTATTGTGGCACCAGAGCTCTCTCACATAGAAGGCTCAATGTCTCAGAAAAAACTACAGTTCCCATGATTCCCTAGCACTGAGCCAGGGCAGTTAAAGTGGACTCAAGCTGGATTATTTCTGGCAGTCTGTAAAGGCCCAAAGTTTCAAGTTCTTGCCAGTTGCTGAGAATTGCAAGGTTTTGCCTATTAAAACAGAAATATTTTGTTTTTGCTGAAGAACCTGCTTCGGTACCTCCTCAAATTTGAAGTAGAATCGCATCCCACTGACATGAAGTCACAAAATCAGACACCACCCATCACCAGTCCTAGTGATGGACTATTCAGATAGATAAAATGAGATTGCCAAACACAGCAGCGGCATCCTGTGCCTCTCAATAACCCTCAAGATAGAATATTTTAAGTCCATATAATGCCCCAGACTTATACATATCCACGCATAAATATTCTTATGGCTTTCCTCTACATATTGGGAATTTTCAGTATTTTCAGTGGAGAATAATCTCTCAGTGATCTCAACACCCAAGATATGTGCAGACAGATTTAGATAGAAGAGGAAGCTGCTTAGAACAGAATATTTCTTTTTTATTAATTATTATTTTATTTTAACATCAATAAAAATACATTTTGACAGATATTTGCAATATGGCAATTATATAAATATATCATATAAATATAATTCCAACAAGAAAATTCTCCAATGATGTGACTTCCCCAGTCCTCCCTATAGTATGCCTCATATATTAATTCTCATCTCACAGACTTATTTTACAAGAACAACATATGTCAGTTACTAAATTGCTTAGAACCTAATCAAAATCTTGTATTTTATTTTCCATCTATCTTCATTATCTCCAATCCAAGCTCACTTCCATCCTACACCTTACATCCACCTTGACCTACAAAATTCCAGAATTGGGAACCATTCTTCCTCTATATCATTAACATCTTTGCTGTTTAGATAACAATTTGTCCATTTCTAAAATTTCTATTTTCATGAACCATTCATCTAGAGTTAGCATCATATGGCTTTTCCAAAATTGTGCTATTCTCAGTCTTGCCGCAGTTATTGCCACAGGGGTCAAATACTATCTCTGTTTCATCTTCCAATAATTTTCCTTTAGATTTCGAGATTTAGTAAATTTGTAAGGGCCGATGCAGACGGCCTGTTTGGGGCGGCAGAGAGCTGCCCCGGGGAACTTTGGATTGGGGCCGCGGCAACCCCACGCCGCAGTCCCGATCCTTCCTTTTGCTGCCCCTAAAAGAGCGGCAAAATGCTGCTCCTTTTAGGAGCAGCAAAAGGCCACCCTAGGAGCTGGTGCCGCAGCTCTTCTGTACCCTTTTGGCGCAGCGTGTCTGCACGCTGTGCTGGAAGGGTGTCCTGATGCTGCACACCATGTATACAGCCTTGTGGTGTCAGGACAGCATCGGGTTGGGGTTGGGGCATCCAGCATGCCCCAACTCTACCCCCAGGCCGGCCCTTTGGGCCAGTCTGCAACGGCCCTTAGTCTTATTTCTAACATATTTCCAGCTTTCTAAGTCTATGGTATGACCACAATCTGATGCCCATTTAATCATTACATCTGATATTAAATCTTCTTCTTGCTCCAAATCATGTAGTAATCCATATAGTTTACAAGTTGTCTTCTTGTACTAAGCAAAATCTTATCTAGTTCTTATCTAGTCCTCTCCAAAGAGAACAGAATATTTCCACAAATATATTGTCCCAAGAGAGGGACAGAGAGGTGAATCAAAGGGATTAAGGACTGGTTGCAGCTGTGTCCTATTGCAGAATTTAGGAATGAGTGACTTGTACTCACTCTTTACTACATAGAGAACATGCTATGTGGTTATGTGTGCATGCACAAACATCCCTACTCTTGGCCATACTACCCATCTGTCACAAAACGTACAAAAAAGTTCAGGGTGTGTGGTGTCCTATACTCAAAAAAGTTTGCAATATTATATTGGCTTATTATAATTATTAGTTGTATTCATATCCTATCTCTCCTCCAATGAGCTCTTGCTCTCTTTCTCAGTGTAAGCTGCCTGAAAGTGTTGTATGGCTGTTATTATCCTTAGTTTATTCTGACAGCAACCCTTTCAGGTAGCTCGGAAAAAGAGAGACAGACAGACAGACAGACAGACAGACAGACTTGTCACCCATTGAGTTTCATGGCTTTATCGAGAATTGAGATTGTATCTTCCATGTCCCAGTTCAAGGATTATACTAACAACAATACAACAGTGATAAGATCATATGCACTCTTGGCAATAATAATAATAATTAAATATGGTTTTGTGTTACTTTTTTGAATATACATACATAGGATTGCCCTACAAGGGAGTGTGTGTGACCTTAGCTTTGGAGTCCTTCCAATTTGGGATCTCACTGACTAGTTAAATGTGTATTGTGCTTAAGACTGGGTGTTAAGAACCCAACTATACTTTTAAAAACACATTTTATCTGACTATATAGATCTCTGACTCAGCTATGGAAATGTTTGTGCTGATTAAACAAGGTACGCATGACCAGAAACCTTGAGACCTCTTTAAAAAAGACGGTATCCTCTTGTGGTCTGAACTCAACCATAGGTTATTATTTTGCTAGAAAAGAACTATAAGTGTAATTATTCAAGTGTGCCTTGCAACTGACTGGGCAACATTTCCTTACACTTGGCTGGCTGGTACTAAACCTGAAAAGCAGGGTGCAAGGACAGATTTCAGAAGTGGTTCTCTAATGTGTTTAAGAATAACACCAAGATAACTTTAATGTGTTCTGCAACATAAAATGTTAGAAGTTGCTTCAGGTGAAAAGTGTTTTATTTTCAGGTAATATATTTCTCTCTTTTTTCAAGAGCTGTTCTTTTGCTTTTTGAGTTTCTGGGCAGACAAAAAAAATTCAGACATCTAGCATTTTTGTGAGAGTGAACAATTGTGATACTTCATCTAAGGCAAGATAATTCATTTTGTAAATTGTACCATACCCTGAAAAACAATGAAAAAGACAGCAAAAGTTTTACTTTAAAATTCTAACAAACTGAGTCACACATTTTCCTGGATGAGAATCTGCAGAGCAAATTGAAGTCAGCTGGCTTTACAAAAGGAAAAATTAGCACTTTCAGAAGCTCAGAAAGCTTTTGACAGCTTATTTAAGGCTTATTATTCCTACACACCTTGTTCACTTGATAGGTTAAATGTAAATTAACACTGAATTGCTTATCTTCCTTTCTAACACTTAAAACCCAGATCTTTCCAAACAATGAAAAAGGTCTTCTTTAAAGATACTCATTTTTGTACAGATGCAAAAACAATGGGGTCTATAACTTTGCCTTATGTCATGAGTTTTGCCTTTTAATAAACATTTCAAGTGCAAGTCTTTGCAAGTCTTTATCTGATTAGGAGTAGAGTCTGGGTTTATTGGTGAATCATACATTCAGAGCATATTACAGTTTATGGTGGTGTGAAGAAATCATAATGTAAATTGCTTAAGACTATGGCTTCCTGGAAAAAAATCAATTCATTTGAAACATGTGTGCTGGAGAAGAGTTCTGTGAATACCATGGAAAGACAAATAAATAGAGCAAATCAAGCTTGAATTCTTCCTAGCACCAAAGATGACTAAGCTTTCAAAAAAATCATAAGAAAATATGACTTACTAGAAAAGACAATAATGTTTGGTAAGGTAGAAGGTAGTAAGAAATGAGGAAGATGCCATTACAGGTGGGTAGACAATCAAGAGAGCCACAGCCCTGAGTCTCCAAAACCTGAGCAGGGCAGTTGATCATAACGTGACTTGGTGGTCTCTCATTCATAGGACCATCATAAGTTGAGGTTGATTTGATGACAGTTAACAACAACAAATTCATTATTTCCTGAACAAGCCTCAACTCTGCTATTTTACCTAAACAATGTTTTTCATCCCACCCTAGTCTGTTCTTACCACAGGCTTGGACTCTGTAACTATTTTAGCATATCATGGTAGTGTACCCACTTCTGAAAGTTTTACTCATGCATTGTTTTGGATAGATTTGTTCCCTTTCAGACTTGAATACAATCCTTACATGTGCATAGTAACATAAAAAGCCGGGGTTTAAAAATCTCAGCTGCATTAACATTTGCTGTTTTAGAGTGCTGGGGATCAAAAATGTTGAATTGGGAAAGGGCTAAATGATGGAATACCCATGGATTTCTATTGAGACTACTATTTATTTTGCCATGAATACATGTGTACTGGGAGACAGGTTGTATTTGTGGAGTGTCCCAGGTCATAGTATTTTCCTCTGACATTAGCTGAGTATTTATGACCTCATTCAGATTTTAATTCAAGCTGGAGAAGAATTCTACTGCTTCCTCTCACGAATTCTTCAGCCACATTTGCCACCTCTCTTTCATGCCATTTACTTCATTCCTGCCAATCTGATAGCAGAGATAAACATGAGGAAATTTGTTGTATAGTGAAATGTTGTTGTTCCAAGGGCTACTGATATTGAAGCAGCCGATATACCTCAGCAGAGCTTGAAAGCTGACTTCTAAGAAGAATTAGGGTGGCAGAAGAATATAAATCTTTGCTTATTTTCTGCCTTTTTAGATGACTTTTTGAGTGATTTTGAGAAATTTGTCCATTTTTGGATATATATTGCACTTTGGGAATTTTTTGTTGAAAATTCATTGTATTTTGTGCAAAAGTGGTCCTTTTTGCACAAAAATGTTTTTGCACAGTTTATTGGAAAAAATATTGTTATGAAAAATCTTGTTACAGTTGATATTTTCTGAGTAGGATAGCTTGATGTATCAAGGTGCCATTTCACATTGAGGACAAGAAATTTTGTGAGTATTAAGTATATCCCTAATTGGATGACATGTAGATTGCCATCCATAAGTGAGCAGGGGTAGGATGGTTTCCTGTGTCCCAAACCTTCATCCTACCATTGCTCACTTTCTGGACAATACCTGTATGCCCATATACTCACTTCTATTATAAGTACTTTCAAAGCTCTGTCCAGCAGCTGAGGGGGGAGGAAGATCTCTCCTCTCCTCTTGTTTGCCAATATTGTGGTAAACAGAACAACAGGCATGTGAATAGTAAAAATAGGAAGGGGAATTTAGAGGAATGTCTTGTGAGTGGCAAGGATTTTGGTGGCTCCAATCTGAGTTCAGATTGCCTTGGAAATAAGCTGAGCTTTTTCTGATTTTGGTAGAGAAGTAGCATGGCTGATTTCTAAGCCAATATGATTTGAGCTAAGAATTCTTGCCTCTGATTAGAATCCATCATGCTAAAGAACTGATGATATGAAGAGAACTGGGGCAACCAACATGAACTGAGCGACACTCTGATTTTCATCTCCTACATTGCGGTGACCATTGTATGGTAGAATATGATGGGGCAATAGAATCGTATTTGGAATTTAATTTTGGGTTGTTTGAAAAAAAAGTGATATTGCACTCACCATAATCCTGACTGTACTTCATTCTTGCTTTCAAAACTCTAGGTTGAGTTCATTTTCTTTGGTTAAGCATTAGGATGGTTGTGATCATAACAATCATTGATTACCTTTGCATCCATTTTAATTTCACCTTAATTTCAGAGAACTTTAAGTGCCATTGGATTAACCAAAACCTAAAAATATTAATAAAAATCCAGTGGTGTAGTTTGATATTAGACCCCAGCAGAGTCAGGGCCCTTCTGCACTATAGTTATAGCACTATGATTCCAAATAGCCACAGTTCCATTCTGTGGAATCTTGGGATTTATAGTTTGGTGAAGCACTAGAGGTCTCTGGGTGAGACTTCTAAATGCAGATCCCAGGATTCAGTTATAGTGGTATGACAATGTTGTATCTATGTGATGTAAAATGACCCCAAAAGTTGCTTCCCTTCTCACTGTAGTCTTCAATTGTGCCAAACCCCTGTTCCAGAAGGTTTCCCAGCTCTGTGAAATTAGTTTCTCAGGGGCAGAGAGTTCTGGAGTCCAGGGGGCGGGGGGCAGCAAGGAGAGCAAATCACTAATCTTGGCAGAAACAACAGAATCCAGTGGATCCTGGTCATAAACTCAGAAATAACCCCAGGGTATTTGCATGCAACAATCTTCTAAGTGAGTTTATGAATGCAGCCTTTATTGGATAGCTGACTTGTAGCCCTTTGCCACATTAGTTGATCTGATCTGATTTGAGTTGAAGATACAAAATGTTTCAAATAATGCCTTTATGTTATTACTTATTATACACATCCCTCCTTGTATTCTTCAGCAGTTACTTTACTTGCTGCAGCTCTAACTTCTGAAGGCCACTTCTGGTGCCACTATTTACCTCCCTTGGGTAGGAGAACAAAGCATTTGACCTCTTTTGAAATTGAGGTAATGTTCCTTCCAAAGCTACCAAACAAGCAGCAGTTGGGTGGGGTTCAGGAACTAACTTCTACTTTGATTTTTAAAGTTACTAGAGTGTGCTACGTGCCTTTTAAGACTTGCCATACATGTGTCTGTGTTGTAACATTGAATGCATTCCCAAAGAATCAAATAGTTTTTTCCTGGATGGTGCTAAGATCTTAAGATGGTCAGATTCCTTTCCTTCACCATCAGATGGTGAGGTATACAAGGCCAACAAATGCAACACCTTCAGGAAACTGAAATCAGAAACTCATCATTTAATGTTATCACAAAAAGTCATTTTAGCTCAAACCCTGCAGAGGAGAAACCTGAGAAATATGCATTCAAAAAGTTTAATGAGCTATTGAAAATGCTCCTAGTTCTGAGGAATGTGTATATCTGTGAGCACATCTTCACTTCCCAACATATAAGGAAAGCCGATAGAGATAGCCTCACAATAGAGGCTGTCTTCCAGGACATAAATTAATGATTGAAACATTCTCTTCTCTTCTTTCTTTTTTTGGTCTCTTGTAGCCCCTTGAATTTGTGAGCACTAGAACAGTCTCTCAACATTCAGTGTGAATAATAATAATAATAAAAAAGCAGGGAAAGCTAATGGCTTTCACAAGGAACTGTAACAAATAAACTAGAGTACAAGACCATCTTTGGAGAGTAGGGGCTGTATTAAATGTGATGGTATGTGGGAAATGAATGCTAAATTAGGAATCATTTGTTGTTTTAAAAATAATTAATAGCAAGCACAACAGACACCCATTTCATTGGGATGACAGAAGGAAATCTAACTTTTTCCTCCCCTGCTCTTCTCTCAATGTAAATTGCCTTACTACATAAATGCTACTACCCTGACATAGGGTGTCCCATTGGTATCAATGCTGACTTTTCTTCCAGAGCTACTAGTAAATGTAGGAAGGGTTTTTGTTTGCCCTTTCCAAGAACAGCTAGCATTAATCTCTTGTCATTTTCCCACACTCAGTGCACAATGGGAAAAAAATGGGAGAGGGTTTGTTGTTGTTGTGGTTGTTGTTGTGTGCCTTCAAATTGTTTCCAACTCATGGCAACCCTAAAGCAAACCTATCATGGGATTTTCTTGGTGAGATTTGTTCAGGTGAGGTTTGTCCATGAGTCTGAGAGGATGTGACCTGCCCAAGGCCACCCAATGGGTTTCATGGCTGAGCTGGGAATCAAACCCTGGTCTCCAGAGTTCAACACATAAACCACTACACCACACTGGCTTTCAGTAAGAAAGCACTAAGAGTATAAAATATACATGAGAACAATGAAGAAACTGGCATTTAAAGTGACGCCTTGGATTCCCCTGTGAGTCCTCAGCCCAAGTGGTGCACAAATCCCATTTTGGGAGAAAGGCAGGATATAAAGTCAATAAAACAAACAAACAAACAAAAGTGTGTGTTGTTACCATGTATGAAGAGACTGTAAACCTGAAAGGGGTACACTCCAGTGGTTGGAAGACCAATTTTGGCTCTTCCATTGCTGTGCTGACCTGCAGTTATGCACCCATTTGCATTTTGAGTGACTGGAGATTAATTTCAGTTGATTTGAGAGCTATTTTTGCTGTTTCAGGGTAGAGCCCCCAGAAGCTGAGGACAAAACAGGGCCCAGAAAATCTTATTTTCATCTGCAAAAGAGGGAGCTTTGGGACAGTTATTTATTTATTTCATGGAGTCATGGAGACCCTAAAGGAGCTAAGATTGCACTATTTCTACCCCTACTGTAATCAGTGGGTAGAATTATTTCCTCCATTTGCAAAACCTCCTGCTTTAATTTGTTTCTCTTTTGATTTTTATATTAATTTAAATTTCTGAAGGTATCACACTGTTCTTTTTGCTGCAAGCACTGTGTGATCATGAGAGCCTACAACCATGTATGAGTTTAGAACATCAACATAGTACATTGTGTGGAATGCTGTTAAGCATATACCGTATTTTTCGGCATATAAGACACATTTTTTCTTCCCTAAAATGAGGGTGGGGAAGTTGGTGCATCTAATAAAGTGAATATACAGGCTGAGGGCAAACTAAAGAAGTACCGTGACTGCCGAGGCCACAGCTAAAAGTAGGCCTCATTTCAGCCTCAGCCTCGGTGCTCCAGTGGGCTCCTCCCATCCCAGGAAGAGCCCATTGGAGCAGCCAGGACGGGGGTGGAAAGAGTCCCCTTTTCCTGGGTAGTTGAATGGGCTCCTCCTCTTTCCACCCCCGTCCCGGGTGCTTCAATGGACTCTTCCTGGGGTCAGAGGACATCCTCCCATCCCAGGAAGAGTCCATTGAAACACCCGGGACGGGGGTGGAAAGAGGTCCCCTTTTCCTGGGTGGTTGAATGGTATCCTCCCATCCCAGGAAGAGCCCATTGAAGCACCCAGGATGGGGGTGGAAAGAGTCTCCCCCTTAATAATAATAATAATAAAATTTATTTATACCCCGCCCTCTGAAATATCAATCTGGGCGGCTTACAATTAAGAATGAGTATATCAATAAAACATATATATACAGTAACCCCCCACCCCCCCCTTAAAACAATATTAAATCAAGTAAATTTTAAAACAAGAAGAAGAAATCTGCCAAGAAAACCCTCATGGTAGGGTCAAAATGAGCCAGAAATTACTCCAAGGCACTGGATTACTCTGGCCAAGTCACATTCTCTCAGCCTCAGAGGGTGGAAATGGCAAAAAAAAAAAAAAAAAACCTTGAAGAAATCTGCCAAGAAAACCCTCATGGTAGGGTCAAAATGAGCCAGAAATTACTCCAAGGCACTGGATTACTCTGGCCAAGTCACATTCTCTCAGCCTCAGAGGGTGGAAATGGCAAAAAAAAACCTCCTCTGAAGAAATCTGCCAAGAAAACCCTCATGGTAGGGTCAAAATAAGCCAGAAATTACTCCAAGGCACTGGATTACTCTGGCCAAGTCACATTCTCTCAGCCTCAGAGGGTAGAAATGGCAAAAAAAAAAACACTTGAAGAAATCTGCCAAGAAAACCCTCATGGTAGGGTCAAAATGAGCCAGGAATTACTCCAAGGCACTGGATTACTCTGGCCAAGTCACATTCTCTCAGCCTCAGAGGGTGGAAATGGCAAAAAAAAAAACACTTGAAGAAATCTGCCAAGAAAACCCTCATGGTAGGGTCAAAATAAGCCAGAAATTACTCCAAGGCACTGGATTACTCTGGCCAAGTCACACTCTCTCAGCCTCAGAGGATGGAAATGGCAAAAAAAAAAACCCGAAGAAATCTGCCAAGAAAACCTTCATGGTAGGGTCAAAATAAGCCAGAAATTACTCCATAAGCCAATGGCCTAAAAATTCCAAAGGTACCAGTCCATCTGATCTTGGAAGCTAAGCAGGGTCAGCCCTGGATAGTCCTTGGATGAGAGACCGCCAAAGAATCCCAGGTGCTACAGGCTGTATTTCAGAGGAAGGAACTGGCAAAACCACTTCTCAAGTCTTCCTTGCCTAAGAAAACCCTAAGAAATTCATGGAGTCGCCATAAGGCGACAGGAGACTTGCAAGAAAGTTGGGCAGGGAATTTGTGCAACACCTGGCCCTGCTGCTGGCTTAAACTTAAATTTACAACTTAAAATTGTTCTTAAACTGTTAACTTTATAAAGTTGATATAAAATATTTTACTACAGTATTTGGTTAAGAATCTTTTTTTTTCTAGATTTTCCTACTTTAAAATTGGGTGTGTCTTATATGCTGAAAAATACGGTAATACTTAAAACAGTGAAATAGCTGCTGAGTGCAAAATTAATGTAATTTTAGTATGGACTGAAGAGCTGGATGATCCATGCTGCAAAGTTCATACATGTTTCTTCCTGATATTTTCAACATTCAAACACAAAGCAATTAGTATTTAGTATCACAAGAAGTATACCTGTGAACATTGACAGGCACTTAAATGTGTTTCACAGCATGAACTTGTCTCTAAATCGGCATTGCTGAAGGGAGTGCTTCCTGAATCCTATTTCAACCACTGTAGAAAGTAGTCACCTTTTAAGTGTAAAGTTGCCTCATCAGAATTTGGAAACATTATCACAAAAGCTAACACATTGCTTTTTTTAAAAAAGGAAACTTGGCGGTTACACATAAGTAATGCACATTGCTTTTAATTAAGAATAAAAATCACAGGAAATATTCAACTTGCTTCCAAATAACTCCAAAAGAACAATATTTTGAAGCAATAGAGATAACATAGATATCAGTACAGTTGTCCCTCCATATTCACGGCTTTGGCATTCACAAATTTTATTATTTGCGAGTTTGCCGGGGAGGGAAGGTGGGTGGGGCCTGAGCCAGCTTCTCTATCTTCTCCCAAGTCCCAGTTGGCTTCATTGGGCTTTCAGAAGCTCGGGAGGGAAGGTGGGCGAGGCCTGTGCAGCCCCTCAGTTATTCATGATTTTTCCATATTTGCTAGGGTCTTCCACCCCTAACCCTCACGAATACAGAGGGACAACTGTAGTGTGTTGAGCCAAGGCAGTTAAAAAAGAATCTCAGTGCTATGATTAACTCATAGTTAAAATACCCCCCACAAATGGTCACCTGACCTCTGTTTAAAAATCTCCAAAGAAGGAGACTCCACCACTCTCTAAGGCAGCTGTCAAACAGCATTTATTATCAGGAAGTTCTTCCTAATGTTGAGATGAAATCTCTTTCCCTGTAGTTTGAATCCATTTTTCTGGATCCTGTTCTTTGGAGCTGTAGAAAACAAACTTGCTCCATCCACAGTATGACATTCATCAAATATTTAAACATGGCTTTTATATCACCTCTTAACCTTCTTTTCTCCAGGCTAAACATACCCAGTTCCCTAAGTCGCTCCTCATAGGGCATGGTTTCCAAACCTTTCACAATTTTGGTCATCCTCCTCTGGACATGGTCGAGCTTGTCAACATCTTTTTGAACTGGATACAGTATTCCAGGTGAGGTCTGACCAAAGCTGACCAAAGTGGTACTATTACTTCTCTTAGGCCCTTATCACATGGGGTCTGAAGCAGAGCTAATCCAAAGGGCATCCACAGCTAATACATATTATTCCCCCGTGTTTACACATGACGCTGCCCCAGAACACGGAGCTAATCCGTATTGTTCCCCCGTGTCTACACACGACGCTGCCCCAGAACACGGAGCTAATCCGTATTGTTCCCCGTGTCTACACACGACGCTGCCCCAGAACTCGGCAGAATACGGAGCTAATCCGTCAGGAGCAGGGAGATTTTGACATTCGGTTTGTAGAGGATGTACCTAGGGAGCCTTCGCATTCATTGCGAATTGGTGGGCAAGG
This sequence comes from Phrynosoma blainvillii, assembly GCA_026167975.1. Lineage (NCBI taxonomy): Eukaryota > Metazoa > Chordata > Lepidosauria > Squamata > Phrynosomatidae > Phrynosoma > Phrynosoma blainvillii. The sequence goes on along the minus strand of JANUYF010000003.1, from coordinate 225,228,581 downwards.
CGAAAATCCCAGCGAGGGGAAGGGATTGCCTTGGCAAAAGGCAAACCGGATTGGAAAGAAGAGGAGGAGAGGAAGAGGGAAGAGGGAGGCGATCTCTCTCTCTCCATGGGCTGCCTTCCCTTCTCCAGTCCTCCAGCCCTCCTCCTCCTCCCCGGTTCCCATGGCTGCCTTTCCTCCCGGCTTTTTGTGACGGGAGAGAAGGGAGCCTTGGTATTAATTGCGAAATGGCCAAAAGGGCGATATTCCCTCCGTTTCGCTATGGAACCGAATTTATTCCTACTTCTGTTTTTCTTCGCTTTTTCTTTGCTTCGTGGCCAGCGTTTGATAAGGTCCATAATCTAAATACGATACTTCTATTGATACAGCCTAGGCTTCATTCACACTAACATTTTTGTGCTGGATCTGTTTGAATAGCACCTTCAGTTCAATACTGAATAGATGTTCACACTATGCTTGCCGTGATCAAAGCTGTCTGAGGCAGTTTAACCCACTGCACGTTCACATGTCATTTGGAACCAATTCAAAATGGCAATCTAAGTCGGCTTTTTTAAAAACTGTCAATCAAGTGATGCACATCTGCATCACTCTGATGTATTGCAGATCTTGTTCAACAATAAACAGCCATGAATCCATGCATGCCAGGATAGAATCCCCAAGGTACCCATGAATCCATGCATGCCAGGGTAGAATCCCGTGTCAGGGTAGGATAGCATCTTTGTTTCAACACCAAATAGATGGTCACACTATGCTTGCTATGATCAAAGCTGTCTGTGGCAATTTAACCCACTTCACATTCACATGTCATTTGGAACTGATTCAAAATGGTGATCAGAGTCAGCTTTTTAAAAAACTGTCAATCAAATGATACACATCTGCATTACTGTGACATATCACAGATCTTGTTCAACAATAATCAGCCATGAATCCATGCATGCCAGGGTAGAATTCCCCAAGACACCCGTGAATCCATGCATGCCAGGCTAGAATCCCCCATGGTGCCCATGAATCCATGCATGCCAGAGTAGAGTCCCCCACTGGCACCCACGAACCCCCATCCCTGCAAAGCCAAACAAATACAATTGCACAGAAACTGTTGAAGTTTTTTTAAAATCACACTGTATCATGTCCCCCAAGGACAACCCCCCACTTCCCTGATCTCTGGCCAACAGGGAAAAGGGACCCAATTCACCAGCAGAAGTGAAAAACAGCTGTGCAGTGATTTAAAGTACCACTTGACAGTGCAGGAAATTTGAATTCACAAAGAGCTGGTATCTTTGCCCATGGAGTTCTGAGAGGGGAAAAACAATGGCAGTTTGCTAAGACCTGTTGGATTGGTTAGTTCTGCCCCTCTGCCCACCCCTCTGCCCATTGCCCCTCCTTCCTGAGTGCCCCAAATGGGATCATCAGACATTCCCATTGCAGCTCCCTAAAATAATCCAGTTCGTTTGAAAAGACATGGAAAATACTTTAGTTTCAAAAGAATTGGGTTAAGGGGGATTTGTGTCCCCCCTGAAATTCGGATTTGGAAAAACCAGAGCAAGTGTGAACCACCCCCTTTTAAACCGGTTTCCAAACTGATTCAAAACGTGGGGCCTTTGCAGACTGCCAGAAATAGTGCACATTAAATTGAGGCACTGCCCTGGCTCAGTGCTAGGGAATCATGGGAATTGTATTTTTTTCTGGGACATTGAGCCTTCTCTGTCAGAGAGCTCTGGTGCCACAATAAATTACAGTTCCCATGATTCCCTAGCACTGAGCCAGGGCAGTGCCTCAATTTAATGTGCACTATTTCTGGCAGTCTGCAAAGGCCCATAGTATGGATGAGGCCCTAGAATCATAATTGGCTTTTTTAGCTGCCACATCACACTGTTGACTCATGTTCAACTTGTGGTCTATTAGGTCTCCTAGATCCCCTTCATGTACCGTTGTCAAGCTAGGTGTCCCCCATCTTATATCTATGCATCCTTACATTTGTGGGGGCAAAAGCTTCTTCCTCTTGTCATTTTTATAATAATAATAATAATAATAATAATAATAATAATAATTTATTTATACCCCGCCTTTAGCTGAGGCTGTCAAGCCAGCTTACATTAAAAATACACTCCCACAATTTATAACAATCATATAACCCCTCCTTAAAATTACAATTAAATCAGCAGTTTAAAATCTAATATTTAAATAATAATCAATAACACGCGCAATTAATGGAACAAATGGCGCTGAAACACCCCCAGTTTGTAGCTGGGGCAAGTTAGCCCCTCAGAGACACATGTTAAAAGGGAAAGGGCACTTCAGTTGCATTCAGAGGCTAATTACCTCTGATACTGGAGGTAATATACAGCCATCATGACTAGTCTCCATTGACATTCTTGTCACACTATACCTGACTAAAGGGTGAAACAGACCATCCCAAAGGAGTGGCTCTGCACCGCCCCTTTGCTCGCTGGACCAGGGCCATGGCAACCACACGCCGCAGCCTAGATCAAGCATTTTTCCAGCACAAAAGAAGTGGCAAAATGCCGCTCCTTTTTGAGCTGGGATAAAAGTGCCAATTTTGCCGCTGCCACGGGTCTTCTCTACTCCTGCGGCATGCAGCATGTAATTACTGTGCCGCAGGAGCATTCCCACACTGCCCACCATCTGGTTGGGCAGGCAGCGTGATGCCACTTTAGGGTCAGAGTCAGGGCAGGGGTGGGCAGTCACTAGACCCCCAAGCTGCTAAGATGCCGGCTCTTTTTGCCAGTCTGCATAGCCCCTAAGCTTCTGTAATTGCCTACACCATTCCTTCCTTCTGATTAGCCCCCGCCCCCCAGAACACACACACTTTATTTCTCTCATTTCATTTTATTTGAAAAGGATTTCTCTGCTTTGAAAATCTCTCCCTTGGGTATCCTCTTTCTCCTCTAATGGGGAAGTAATAAAAGAGTGGCTTAAATCCAAAGTGAAAAGTGTGGCCTACCTTTCTCCTTATTCCACCCAAGTCCTAAACTCAACAAAGATATCTGATGAACCAGTACCATAAACTGGAGCACTAACATGGACAAACATGCTTTACAGGCCAAGGAGTAACTTCTCATCCTTGTTTCAATCCAGGGAGAAAGTGTGATCTGATCATCCAGAGTTCTGGAAAGAAATGGCATGTAATGATACTTTAACATTGTTAAAATACAGAAAGTGTGAATGCTGTACAGAAGCAAAGAATTACTTAACAGATGTGAAGAGAATTTAAAAGACCTAAGAATATCATTTTCCCACACTAGGATCTGTGTCTACATTTTTAGCAGAATATCCACAGTGGCTCTGACTTAGTGATTTATACTCAAGTGCATTTTCTATGATATATTTTTGGCTATAACATTTCCATTTCACATTCTGGGCTGTTCACATTTTCTCCTTATAAGGAATAATATTAATTCATAGTTGTTAAGAAAGGAGCAGGAATGCAGCTATTTTATACTGGAACCTTTTTTTTTAAAGCCAACTTCTTAGGGAAGTCTGTTCTTTTAGGTATTTCATAAGGATGTTAGCTGCAACTTTGCTTGTTACGTGGATGAGAATGCATATTGTTATTTTTGTTCCCACGTCTTTTTAAATGTTTCTGATTTACTTTGTCTGGACCATAACAAGCTAAACAAGCAGGAAGAGTGGTACCTCTGACTAGACTCCATCATGACCCTTATGAGGGATAATTATATGATAATGGCATTCTCCTTTGTTGACTGACTAATGGCTGTTCTCAGGCACTGGTACTGCAGAGACAGGGAAGGACTTGGGATTCACTCCTCTGCTGCATCCTTTTCCAACTTGGTGTTATCTAAACATTTTTAACTCCAGTCTCCATGATCCCCAGTCAACGTGCTGGCTAGAGTTTATGGGAGTTGTGGTTAGACACATCAAGAGGGCAGAAAATTAGAAAAACTGTTTTGTTCTAACAGTTTACACTGAACATTATGGCACAAGATTTCATGAAGACATGCAACCTAAATTCAAATGTAGAACTGAAACTTCTTGATATCTGTTAATTTAGTCCTTGCATGTTGGTATTTCCCCTTCTGAGGAAAAAAAAATAGTTAAGTGAATTATCTCTGCAGTCATAACTACATCGCTGCAGTCTTGTATATACCTACTTCATTGTATATATCTTAGATCCATTGAGTTAAGTGGAGTTTACTCCTAGAAAAGTCTATGTAGGATTGCAGTCCTAGTTCTTTTAAAAAAAAGATTAGATGCTTTAAATCCTTACTATAATAATACATTCAGATGAGTTTAACATGTGTTGAAATGAATTCAGAATTCTGCTGGCAAGTGAACATAATAATAATAATAATAATAAATTTTTATTTGTAGCCCGCCCCTCTGTCAGGCAATCGGGGCGGGGGACAGCAATAGTTAAAACAGAACAACGTTAAAACATTCCCTCTCCCCATAACCCCTACCTCCCCCCTCCCCATCCCCTTAAAATAGAATTAAACCGAAGAATAATTAAAATACAATATTAGTTAAATCAATAAATTAAAAACAAAATTTTTCCGCGGAGACAGACCAATGGGGACCCCTTTTTAAGGGCCGACCGTTATTCCGGGAAGGCCTGCCGAAAGAGATCCGTCTTTACTGCTTTCTTGAAAGCAGCAAGAGTGGTAGTAAGACGGATCTCATCCGGCAGGCCATTCCAAAGTCTGGGAGCGGTTGCGGAGAAGGCCCTCTGGGAGGTCTGGGACAGCCTAGTTTTTATTGGCTGTAACAGATTCCTCCCAGAGGACCGCAGGGCGCGGGGGGGGTCATATGGGGAGAGGCGGTCCCTAAGATAAGATGGGCCCAAGCCATGTAGGGCTTTAAAGGTCAAAACCAACACCTTGTACTGCGCCCGGAAACTAATTGGCAGCCAGTGGAGGGATTTCAGCACAGGTGTTATGTGCTCCCTCCTGGATGTTCCCGTAATTAGCCTGGCTGCCATATTCTGTACCAGTTGAAGTTTCCGGGTTAGGCACAAGGGTAGCCCCATGTAGAGTGCATTGCAGAAATCCAGACGTGAGGTTACCAGGGCGTGTACCACAGCTTCCAGATCCTTACTATCCAGATAAGGGCGCAGCTGGCGTATCAGCCGAAGCTGATAACAGGCGCTCCTGACCACCGCATTCACCTGACTAGTCATGTGAAGCGATGAGTCAAGGAGAACCCCCAGACTGCGAACACAGTCCTTTACGGAGAGTGTGACCCCGTCCAGGACTGGAGACTGTATTCCCAGATCTGGTTTCGGGCCCGTGACTGCAAGTACCTCCGTTTTGTCTGGATTCAACTTCAATCTGTTTTTCCTCATCCAACCCATTACCGCTCTAAGACAGTCATCAAGAGGAGAGGCGCCATCTGAAGTCTGAGTCGATGATCTGGTCATGGAGAGATATATCTGGGTGTCATCAGCGTACTGAAGACACCGAGCTCCATGCCTCCGAATGATCTCACCAAGCGGCTTCATGTAAATATTAAATAGCATTGGGGACAGGATGGCACCCTGAGGGACGCCACAATTAAGCTCAATTTTGGATGAGCAACTGTCCCCAAGCCTCACCCTCTGAGATCTGTCCGAGAGGAAGGAACGGAACCAGTGCAGAGCAGTGCCTCCAATTCCTAACTCCCTCAGACGATCTAAGAGGATGGCATGGTCTATGGTGTCAAAGGCCGCTGAGAGATCCAAGAGCACCAACAAGGTCACACTACCCCTGTCGATACTCAGGCGGAGGTCATCGGTCAGAACAACCATGGCAGTCTCCACTCCATATCCTGTCCTAAAGCCGGTTTGAAATGGGTCGAGATAATCGGTTTCATCCAAGACTGCTTGAAGTTGGGAAGCAACCGCCCTCTCGATCACCTTGCTCAAGAAAGGGAGCAAGGAGACTGGTCTATAGTTGTTTCTATCCAGGGGATCCAGGGAAGGCTTTTTCAGGAGTGGCTTAACCGCCGCCTCCTTTAAGCAAGATGGTACCTTGCCTTCCCTGAATGACGCGTTGATTGTATCCCGGAGGAATACCCTCAACGCGTCCCCCCCCTGGACCACCAGCCATGATGGACAAGGATCGAGGGGGCAGGTCGTCTTCCTCACACTTCCAAGCAGCTTGTCCACGTCATCGGTACTCACAGATTGTAATTGATCCAGTAAAATGCCATCAACGGAGTTCCTGGATACCTCATCTACGGATTCTGCCAAAACAATGGTGTCCAAGTCGGCTCTTATCCGAGAGATTTTGTCTGCAAAGTGAATATTAAAGGCCTCACAGCAGGCTGTCGTTGGGTTAAGTAGGGGGTTTGGCGCAGGAGATACCTTCATCAACTCCCCCACCACCCTAAACAGCTCTGCCGGGCGAGACTCTGCAGACGCAATGCGTGCAGAACATATTCTGCCCCAGCAAAACTTGATTGGATTTATTTACCGTATTTTTCGGCATATAAGACGCACTTTTTCTTCCCCAAAACGAGGGTGGGTAAGTTGCTGCGCCTAATGAACCGAATATAAAAGCTGAGGGCAAACTGCCGAGGCCTAGGCTAAAAGTAGGCCTCATTTCAGCCTGAGCCTCGGTGCTCCAGTGGGCTCCTCCCATCCCAGGAAGAGCCCATTGGAGCAGCCAGGACGGGGGTGGAAAGAGTCCTCTTTTCCTGGCTAGTTGAATGTGCTCCTCCTCTTTCCACCCCCATCCTGGGTGCTTCAATGGACTCTTCCTGGGGTCAGAGGGCATCCTCCCATCCCAGGAAGAGTCCATTGGAGCACCAAGGACGGGGGTGGAAAGAGTCCCCCCCTTGAAGAAATTGCCAGGAAAACCCTCATGGTAGGATCCAAATGATCCAGAAATTACTCCAAGGCACTGGATTATTACCCTGGCCAAGTTACACTGTCTCAGTCTCAGAGGGTGGAAATGGCAAACTCCCTCCTCTGAAGAAATCTGCCAGGAAAACCTCATGGTAGGATCCAAATGATCCAGAAATTACTCCAAGGCACTGGATTATTACCCTGGCCAAGTTACACTGTCTCAGCCTCAGAGGGTGGAAATGGCAAACTCCCTCCTCTGAAGAAATCTGCCAGGAAAACCTCATGGTAGGATCCAAATGATCCAGAAATTACTCCAAGGCACTGGATTAGTACCCTGGCCAAGTTACACTGTCTCAGCCTCAGAGGGTGGAAATGGCAAACTCCCTCCTCTGAAGAAATCTGCCAGGAAAACCTCATGGTAGGATCCAAATGATCCAGAAATTACTCCAAGGCACTGGATTATTACCCTGGCCAAGTTACACTGTCTCAGCCTCAGAGGGTGGAAATGGCAAACTCCCTCCTCTGAAGAAATCTGCCAGGAAAACCTCATGGTAGGATCCAAATGATCCAGAAATTACTCCAAGGCACTGGATTAGTACCCTGGCCAAGTTACACTGTCTCAGCCTCAGAGGGTGGAAATGGCAAACTCCCTCCTCTGAAGAAATCTTCCAGGAAAACCTCATGGTAGGATCCAAATGATCCAGAAATTACTCCAAGGCACTGGATTATTACCCTGGCCAAGTTACACTGTCTCAGCCTCAGAGGGTGGAAATGGCAAACTCCCTCCTCTGAAGAAATCTGCCAGGAAAACCTCATGGTAGGATCCAAATGATCCAGAAATTACTCCAAGGCACTGGATTAGTACCCTGGCCAAGTTACACTGTCTCAGCCTCAGAGGGTGGAAATGGCAAACTCCCTCCTCTGAGGAAATCTTCCAGGAAAACCTCATGGTAGGATCCAAATGATCCAGAAATTACTCCAAGGCACTGGATTATTACCCTGGCCAAGTTACACTGTCTCAGCCTCAGAGGGTGGAAATGGCAAACTCCCTCCTCTGAAGAAATCTGTCAGGAAAACCCTCATGGTAGGATCCAAATGATCCAGAAATTACTCCAAGGCACTGGATTAGTACCCTGGCCAAGTTACACTGTCTCAGCCTCAGAGGGTGGAAATGGCAAACTCCCTCCTCTGAAGAAATCTGTCAGGAAAACCCTCATGGTAGGATCCAAATGATCCAGAAATTACTCCAAGGCACTGGATTAGTACCCTGGCCAAGTTACACTGTCTCAGCCTCAGAGGGTGGAAATGGCAAACTCCCTCCTCTGAAGAAATCTTCCAGGAAAACCCTCATGGTAGGATCCAAATGAGCCAGAAATTACTCCAAGGCACTGGATTATTACCCTGGCCAAGTTACACTGTCTCAGCCTCAGAGGGTGGAAATGGCAAACTCCCTCCTCTGAAGAAATCTGCCAGGAAAACCTCATGGTAGGATCAAAATGAGCCAGAAATTACTCCAAGGCACTGGATTAGTACCCTGGCCAAGTTACACTGTCTCAGCCTCAGAGGGTGGAAATTGCAAACTCCCTCCTCTGAGGAAATCTGCCAGGAAAACCCTCATGGTAGGATCAAAATGAGCCAGAAATTACTCCAAGGTACTGGATTATTACCCTGGCCAAGTTACACTGTCTCAGCCTCAGAGGGTGGAAATGGCAAACTCCCTCCTCTGAAGAAATCTGCCAGGAAAACGCTCATGGTAGGATCAAAATGAGCCAGAAATTACTCCATGGCACTGGATTAGTACCCTGGCCAAGTTACACTGTCTCAGCCTCAGAGGGTGGAAATGGCAAACTCACTCCTGTGAAGAAATCTGCCAGGAAAACCCTCATGGTAGGATCAAAATGAGCCAGAAATTACTCCAAGGTACTGGATTATTACCCTGGCCAAGTTACACTGTCCCAGCCTCAGAGGGTGGAAATGGCAAACTCCCTCCTCTGAAGAAATCTGCCAGGAAAACCCTCATGGTAGGATCAAAATGAGCCAGAAATTACTCCAAGGCACTGGATTAGTACCCTGGCCAAGTTACACTGTCTCAGCCTCAGAGGGTGGAAATGGCAAACTCCCTCCTCTGAAGAAATCTGCCAGGAAAACCCTCATGGTAGGATCAAAATGAGCCAGAAATTACTCCAAGGCACTGGATTAGTACCCTGGCCAAGTTGCACTGTCTCAGCCTCAGAGGGTGGAAATGGCAAACTCCCTCCTCTGAAGAAATCTGCCAAGAAAACCCTCATGGTAGTGTCAAAATGAGCCAGAAATTACTCCAATGCACTGGATTACTCTGGCCAAATCACACTCTCTCAGCCTCAGAGGATGGAAATGGCAAAAAAAAAACCCTTGAAGAAATCTGCCAAGAAAACCCTCATGGTAGGGTCAAAATAAGCCATAAATTACTCCATAAGACAATGGCCTAAAAACTCCAAAGGTACCAGTCCATCTGATCTTGGAAGCTAAGCAGGGTCAGCCCTGGATAGTCCTTGGATGAGAGACCGCCAAAGAATCCCAGGTGCTGCAGGCTGTATTTCAGAGGAAGGAACTGGCAAAACCACTTCTCGAGTCTTCCTTGCCTAAGAAATCCCTAAGAAATTCATGGAGTCACCATAAGGCGACAGGAGACTTGCAAGAAAGTTGGGCAGGGAATTTGTGCAATACCTGGCCCTGCTGCTGGCTTAAACTTACATTTACAACTTAAAATTGTTCTTAAACTGCTGTTAACTTTATAAAGTTGATATAAAATATTTTACTACAGTATTTGGTTAAGAATCTTTTTTTTCTAGATTTTCCTCCTTTAAAATTGGGTGCGTCTTATATGCCGGAGCGTCTTATATGCCGAAAAATACGGTATATACTGTACATTATGCAAATAGTGTTAGGGGGTATTTTTACAAATCTCATTCATCTTTCTGTCTTGGTTTCTGATGTTCACTGGGCCTTATAAAGGAGAATGAATGATCTGGGACCTTCCAAATATGTTGGACTAAGCCCCTATTACCCCAAGTGATAGTTCAGTTGGTTGGAGATTGTAGGAGCTGTCGATAAATATCTGAAAGATGCCACATTGAAGTCCTAGAAAGCCTAGTCAGCATAGACTGTGAGAGAGATAGTACTGGATCTCTCCAGCAGAATAATTAAATTGGGAAGACAATAACATCCAGTTCCATGTGCCCCACATGGTTTAGCAGAGAACATAATGAAGCTTAGTATTTTTAATATATATATAGAAAAACTGCTTTATTTACAAATACTTGTGCATGGTCTAATGGACACATTAATTAATTGGACACACATGGTCTAATAAAGAAGAAAGATGGAAGAAAAAAAGGGCTGCAGATTATATTGATACAGGAGGAGGGAGCATGAAAATGACAAAGCAAGAGGAAGTCTGCAAGTGTGAAAGTAGCAATGAGCATAGGTATGCAAAAGTTGCCAACTCTAACATAGCCAGTGGAGAAGAATGCAATCTGATAACTGGGTGACCTTGGGCAAGTCATACACCCTCAGCCTCAGAGGAAGACCATGGCAAACCTCCTCTGAACAAATCTTGCCAGGAACCCCCAATGGTAAGTTTACCTTAGGGTCGCGATAAGTCGGAAATGACTTGAAGGTACACAACAATAGAAACAACACAAACAACAACAACTGGAGGGCTGCACCATTCATACTGCTGCTATATGGCCACAAGGGCTGGACTCTCTCTTTTTAAAAAGGAAAGCTGAGCTTTTTGAATGCTGAACCTCAGTAACTCCTATGCTTTTTCTACACTTGTTTGGAATTGGGAATATATAAGACTTTTGAACACTTCCCCACCCCATCATCAGTTCTTACTACTGAAAGAAGTAGTTAGTGCAGTTTGTTGAAAATATATTTCTTGGTCCCTGGCATCTTTTTGATAAATCAGTCTCTCCTATGTACTCGCACAGCAAAATGTGCACATAAATCAATCACAGAACCCTGTGTCCTCCACATCCCACTACACTTATAGCCATTTTTGTCTTAGACGTTTATATACTAGGTTCCCTAGCCCATGACCCCTAGCCCTTTTCTTATAGTCTCTGTCTCATTTGTCCTGCCCTTCTCTCTTTTGTATCCTTCATGCACTCCATCCGACCTTCATCTAAAGCAGGGGTAGGCAACCTTTCCCCTTTAAGGGCCGAGGGACTTCAGCTCCCAGAAGCCTCAGCCATGTTGGCCAATAGTTCCATGTTGGCCAATACCTCCTGGGATTGTGGGAGCTGAAGTCCCTCAGCCCTTAAAGGGGAAAGGTTGCCTACCCCTGATCTAAAGAGATATATATGAGATAGTCCCCACCAACTGACATCTTTTAGATTACAGTTTTACTGCTCTCTGGCATCTCATCTCACAATTAGGTTCCTTTTCTCCTCATGCAATTTCTTCTCCTTAATCCATGTACAGAATTTCAAATCCAGCCCGAGTAGCCACTTTCATTTTCACTGAGTCTGAATTGTGAGTGTTGTATTGCTGACAACTTTGTTCTTGACACTTGAAATTTCCAGGACCCCCTTGATGTTAGAGGCTTGAGTGCCAGAATCATTGAACAGTACAGATGATGGCTTGACCAGCAACATGTTTTAATAATCAGTCTTGGGAATGTTTATCAAGAAATAATTGTAATCTATTTCATATGTACATTTCTTTACCAGAATTGAAAGGAAATACACCACAAGATACTGGAAAGAAGTCAAAGTCGGAGACTTCGTTCAGCTGCGTTGCAATGAAATAATTCCTGCTGATATATTGCTGCTTTCTTCAAGTGACCCTGATGGCCTTTGTCACATAGAAACAGCTAATCTGGATGGGGAAACCAACTTGAAACAGAGGCAAGTTGTGCGAGGATTTTTGGAGCTGGTAAGTGAATGTGCTTATGTTTGTTTGCTATAAAAAATTAAGCCTGTGTTTGATTAAAATATACCATTCATGCATCCAAAATTAATGTGACTTGAATAGCATCTGCTTTTAGAAAGACGAATGCTCAAGATTTGTCTGATATGATTCTCATGTTATTTCTGGCAGCTGGTAATCACTGAGCTCATAAAATAGGGGTGGCAATTGCAGGAGTCTAGAAAGATAACACCAGCATCCTCCCCCGCCCCCCCCCCCCAGAGATCTTGGAGAGCTGCACTTCCCCACTGCATCCCTCCAAAATTCAAAAATTGGTTTTACCCCAAAATACCATCTAGGGGGCATGGGGCATTAGGAGTCTGATTTCCTAAAACCTGAATCCCTAAATCAAGTATTCTGGAATTTCTGGTAAGATCAGGTGAGAAGATAAAAAACAAAAAGAAGGGGAAAGAGCCATCTATGTTACTTTGAGTCTCATGAAATTTAAAGCTGGATTCATAAATAAATAGCTTGGAAATGTTGGGAGGAGGTTTGGATTGCAACTCCTAGACTAGCCATGCTGACCAGGGCTTTGTAGGAGTTGTAGTCCAAAAAGTAGCATTTTCAAGTGCTGAAATAAAATAATAGTAATTAATAAATTATATTTTTGTGGGTTTTTTCGGGCTGTGTGGCCATGTTCTAGAAGAGTTTCTTTCTGACGTTTCTCCAGCATCTGTGGCTGGCATCTTCAGAGAATACTGGAATGGAAGAGAGTGGAGAGAGAGAGAGATACACACACCACACACACACACACACACACACACACACACTGTGAGACCCTGGGTAGGGAGGAGTGGTTTGCCATGTAAACTGTGTATTGTTCTGTTGTTGATGGCAGGGCCTCAGGGTGAGAGAATTTGCAAACGAGGATTAGTGTCTGCTAATTGGTGATCATTTTCTTCTGAGAAAGCCCCTGACCCTGAGTGGTTTCTCCTTTGCATTTGCTGAGTGCTGATTTTTCTATTTTGCAGGGCTGGTAGCTAAACTTTGTTTACTTTATGGGTTTCTTCTTTCCTGTTGAGGTTGTCCAAGTGTTTGTGGATTTCGATGGCTTCCCTGTGCATTCTGACCTGATAGTTGTTGGCATGGCCCAGATGTTCAGTGTTTTCAAACAGTATTTTATGCCCAGGATGGTTTATAATGTGTTCTGCTACTGCTGATTTTTCTGGCTGACCCAGTCTGCAGTGTCTCTCATGTTCCTTGATTTGTGTTTAGACACTGCGTTTGGTGGTCCATATGTAGACTTGTCTGCAGCTGCATGGTATGTAGTAAACTTCTGCAGCTGTGAGAGGGTCTCTCCTGTCCTTCGCTGAGCACAGCATTTGTTGAATTTTCTTGGTCAGTTTGTTGCTCGTCTTCACTCCTCTGGATTTTTCTGGATCTGGCAGCCCTTCTGATGTCTGAACTGGAGTAACCATTTGCCTGTAGAGCCTGGGCTAGGTGCTTCAATTCCTCATGCCAGGAGGCCATCAAAACGAATATATCTTTGCTAATCTTAGGGGTGGGGGAGAAAAGGGCTAGTTCCTCAGTCTTCTTTTTCACAAGCTGAATGCAATGATAGATTGCATCTAGAGATAAAATATGCTTGGCTGTGGAATCTAGTGATATTGATGCCATAGCTAAGATCTCTTGTTATCTGACCAGATCTTCAATGTGTTTTTACTTCTTTGGATTAAAGCTCCCAGAATAGCAATAGCAACTTCATTTATATACTGTTTCATACCACGCTATGCAGTCTCTAAACAGTTTACAACTCTAAGCTAATTGCCCCCAACAAGCTGGGTACAGTACAGGCATTTAACCATTGCTCCATGAATGCCCCAGTGGCCAACTGGCAGAGGGTGTGTTTGAGAGTTATATCCAGAAAAGTAACTTTTCCAGGCTCTGCTTTAAAATAATTTAGCCTGCAGAATCACTTTGGTTTTCCCTAAGTGAAAATCTGATCCATCATATATCAGTTAGGGCCTTTACAGAGCCACCTTTTGGGATGGCACAGAGTTGCCCCTGGGAGCGATGGATCGGGGCTGTGGCAACCGCACGCCATGGCCCTGATCCTCCCTTTTGCCACTCCCAAAACAGCGGCAAAAGGCCGCCCTAAGAGCTGACACCGCGGGTCTTCTGCGCCCTTTTGGTACAGCATTTGCACACTGTGCCAGGAGGACTTTCTGACGACGCACGCTGTGCATACAGGAACACAGAGTCAGGACAACATCGGGGTTGAGTTGAGGTGGCCGGCGTGCAGCTGCCCCACCCCAACTCAACCTCCAGGCCGGCCCTTTAGGCCGGTCTGCAACACCCTTAGTCTTTATTTTAACCTTGGGCCAAATTTATCACTTAAAAAATTTCCATAGCAATAGCAATAGCAGCCTCATTTATATACCGCTTCATACCACACTAAGCAGTCTCTAGTGGTTTACAACTGTAAGCTAATTGCCCCAACAAGCTGGGTACTCAGTTTAGCCATCTCGGAAGGATGCCAGGCTGCGTTAACCCTGAGCCCTGGGCTGGGATTGAACTCATAACCTTGTGGCTTGTGAGTAAGTGGCTGCAGTACTGGCATTGAACCACTGTACCACCAGGGCTCCATAGCAACCCATTGTTGTTGTTAACTGACTTCAACTTTGGCAACCCTATGAATGAGAGACCTCCAAGTCATCCTATCACCAACAGCTGTGCTTTTATACTTGAATTTGAGGAGATCATCCAGAAAGGTCGTTCATGTTGTATCTGTAGCCATATTGCTTCAGTTATGATCACAGAACAGGAATACTATTAAGAAAACAAAATGATATTGTACTCTGTCTTATTCCTTCTCTCTTTAAAGCTATTATATTTGGTCATATGGTTGGTCACAAGCAAAAAGGGCAGTGTTGTTTTAATAAGAACTCCCCCCTCCCACTTTCATAATATCAAGAGTTTGTCACAGGACAGTATTCATTTCAGTACCAGTAGCACAAGTTTCTTAGAAAGCTGTAACTGTTCGCACATCTCTGTAATGTTTTTTTTTTTTTTTAAGTGTGGAAAGAGGCCCCTGTATGTACTGCTGGCAGAGACTGGCGTTTATGAGTCTGATTTAGAAAAGGAACATCTACATTTGACATAACAGTTATAAACATTCAATTTTGAGTAGGTTTTACAAAGATACAATCAATTTGGTTCATAATAATCAAGTTAATTTGAAGGAATCATATTTCAATAAAACTATTTGACATTAATAAGTGCACTCGTCCCTCTACATTTGTGGCTTTGACTTTTGTGGATTTGATTATTCATGGATTTTATTAATATGTTCTCTCTAGGAATATCTAAGATAGGGTGAGCTCCTGTCCTAGTTTCTGCCAGCCTAGCAGTGCGAAAGCATGCAAATGCAAGTAGATAAATAGGTACCACTTCTCAGTGGGAAGGTAAACAGCATTCTGTGCAATCATGTTGGCCACAGGATCACAGAGTAGTCTCCAACAACGCTGGCTCTTTGGCTTGGTGACGGAGATGAGCACTGCCCCCTATGGTCGGACATGACTTGACAACCCTGTCAACGGGGAATACCTTTACCTTTATCATCCTTAGTACTACTATTAGTATTTTTGGTGGTGGCAGTAGTAGTTCTAGTAGTAAAGTAGCAGTATGCAGACTCTGGAAGACAGTACAATATAGGGAAAGTGACACTGGACTTGTTTCTTAGGTACAGAGCTGCCTATTTGTTATTCAAGGAAAGACAATTATAAGGATAGGAGATCTGTATTCTTCCTTAAACCTAAAGTATCATTAGGTGGTAGTATAGTCTTCAAGAATCTTACACTTTGTTGTTTCTGTGGGGACCTTTGTTATCTTCACCAGAACCGACCCTTCTCCACTTCTGGCCTTTACAGACTGCCAGAAATAATGCAGCTTGCGGCCACTTTAACTGTCCTGGCTCAGTGCTAGGGAATCATGGGAACTGTAGTTTTTTCTGAAACACCGAGTCTTCTCTGTCAGAGAGCTCTGGTGCCACAATAAACTACAGTTCCCATGATTCCCTAGTACTCAGCCAGGGCAGTTAAAGTGGATTCAAGCTGCACTGTTTCTGGAAATCTGTAAAGGCCCTTCATTGACTGACACCAATTATTTTCTACAGTGACAAAAATTCTCCCTGTCATGTATTTCATTGCTGTTCTTCTTTGCTTCTGCCTCTTTATGTATGAAACTCTCTCCCTTGAAATCTTCTATTGACCTTTTATTTGACTCACTGTAAGAAGTTGTATGTCTTGCTGTTCCTTCTTGGTGTGTTGCCTGGCTTCTATTTCTTAAATATTCAGAGGTTACCGTATTTTTCAGCATATAAGACGCTCCGGCATATAAGACGCACCCAATTTTAAAGGAGGAAAATCTAGGAAAAAAATATTCTTAATAAAATACAGTCAGAGGACGCCTCCGACCCAGGCATCCGCCCAAGGAAAGCAACCAGGCTTTCCTTGGAGGGACCCTGGGGTCTGAGGCGTCCTCCGACCCACGGAGGACGCCTCAGACCCACGGCATCCACCCAGGGAAAGCAACCAGGCTTTCCTTGGAGGGACCCTGGGGTCTGAGGCATCCTTCGACCCACGGAGGACGCCTCAGAGCCTAGGATCCCTGCAAGGAAAGCAACCAGGGTTTCCTTGGAGGGACCCTGGGGTCTGAGGCGTCCTCCAACCCACGGAGGACGCCTCAGACCCTAGGATCCCTGCAGGGAAAGCAACCAGGCTTTCCTTGGAGGGACCCTGGGGTCTGAGGCATCCTCCGGCCCACGGAGGACGCCTCAGACCCTAGGATCCCTGCAGGGAAAGCAACCAGGCTTTCCTTGGAGGGACCCTGGGGTCTGAGGCGTCCTCCGACCCACGGAGGACGCCTCAGACCCACGGCATCCACCCAGGGAAAGCAACCAGGCTTTCCTTGGAGGGACCCTGGGGTCTGAGGCGTCCTCTGGCCCACGGAGGACGCCTCAGACCCTAGGATCCCTGCAAGGAAAGCAGCCAGGCTTTCCTTGGAGGGACCCTGGGGTCTGAGGCGTCCTCCGGCCCACGGAGGACGCCTCAGACCCCAGGATCCCTGCAAGGAAAGCAGCCAGGCTTTCCTTGGAGGGACCCTGGGGTCTGAGGCATCCTCCGGCCCACGGAGGACGCCTCAGACCCTAGGATCCCTGCAGGGAAAGCAACCAGGCTTTCCTTGGAAGGACCCTGGGGTCTGAGGCGTCCTCTGACCCACGGAGGACGCCTCAGACCCTAGGATCCCTGCAAGGAAAGCAACCAGGCTTTCCTTGGAGGGACCCTGGGGTCTGAGGCGTCCTCCGACCCACGGAGGACGACTCAGACCCTAGGATCCCTGCAGGGAAAGCAGCCAGGCTTTCCTTGGAGGGACCCTGGGGTCTGAGGCATCCTCCGACCCACGGAGGACGCCTCCGACCCTAGGATCCCTCCAGGGAAAGCCTGGTTGCTTTCCTTGGGTGGATGCCTGGGTCGGAGGCGTCCTCCGACCCAAGCATCCGCCCAAGGAAAGCAACGTTGCTTTCCTTGGGGCAATGCTGGGGTTGGAGGCGACCTCCGACCCCAGGATCGCCCCAAGGAAGCTTTCCATGGGGCGATGCTGGAGTCAGAGGCGTCCTCCGACTCCAGCATTGCCCCATGGAAAGCAACGTTTTTTTTCCTTGGGGTGATCCTGGGGTCGGAGGAGTCCTCCGACCCCAGGATCGCCCCAAGGAAGCTTTCCATGGGGCGATGCTGGAGTCAGAGGCGTCCTCCGACTCCAGCATTGCCCCATGGAAAGCAACGTTTTTTTCCTTGGGGTGATCCTGGGGTCGGAGGAGTCCTCCGACCCCAGGATCGCCCCAAGGAAGCTTTCCATGGGGCGATGCTGGAGTCAGAGGCGTCCTCCGACTCCAGCATTGCCCCATGGAAAGCAACGTTTTTTTCCTTGGGGTGATCCTGGGGTCGGAGGAGTCCTCCGACCCCAGGATCGCCCCAAGGAAGCTTTCCATGGGGCGATGCTGGAGTCAGAGGCGTCCTCCGACTCCAGCATTGCCCCATGGAAAGCAACGTTTTTTTCCTTGGGGTGATCCTAGGGTCGGAGGAGTCCTCCGACCCCAGCATGGTCCCAGGGAAAGCAACGCTCCTTCCCCCTGCGTCCTCGGTGGTTCAATGGGCTGCTCGGCCTCCGATCCCAGGAGCAGCCCATTGAACCACCGAGGACGAGCGGCGGCCTCGGAGGGGAGCTACATTCGGCCTATTAGGCGCACCAACTTCCCCACCGCCATTTTGGGGAAGAAAAAGTGCGTCTAATATGCCGAAAAATACGGTAATTACTGTGGGATTTGTTGTTCTTTTTTCTTCCATTTTCTCTGAAGGTGCAAAAAAAAAATTCTTTCTCTCCAACTGCCTACACCTTTTGTATTATATTCATGAACTGCAGGCAGGGAATTGCATGTTTGTATTTTTCTGCATTGTACTTTTACAAATAATAAACAATCACAAATTAGTTGTTGGAGCTTATGAGTTAATTCACTGAAGGCTACAGTGCAAGTGGCATAGGTCATAGAGTGAATATGATACTTGAATCAATCTGTTCCACCACATCTTGACCCTCTCCCATCTTGACTCTTAAAATCTAGCAGATACAGATCTTCTAGATCACTACATCAGGGGGTGGTGCCTCCTGCCTTGAAGGAGGCTGTAGTACACCCTCTTCTGAAGAGGACCTCCCTGGACCTAGAGGTATGTGGTAACTATTGCCCTATCACTAATTGAATTCCATTTTGGGGGGAAAGGTGGAATATAAGTCCCACAAACAAACAAAAAACAAACCCATATGTGCACAAGGTGCTTGAAAATGTGGTGGATAGGCAGCTTCAGTTATTTTAGAGGAAACAGAGTATCTAGACCCATTTCAGTCTGCTTTGGGGCAATGATACAGTACTCAGATAGCCTTGGTTGCTCTGACTGAGGGCCTGCTTTGGGGAAAAGATGGGAGATTGCTAGTCTGTTGATCTTCCTGAGCAGCTTTTGATACCATTGATCATGGTATTTTACGGGAATGGCTCAAGCAGATGGGAGTAGAAAGCACTATTTTATAATGGTTCTGCTTCTATCTGCAAGGTCAGTTTCAGACAGTGGCATTGGGGGACTCCTGCTCAGCCCCATGGGCATTGTGATGCCACAGGTTTCAGTCTTGCCTCCAGTGCTGTTTAACATATGTATGAAGCTGCTGGGAGAGGTCATTAGGAGTGTTGGGGTTGCATGACATCAGTATGTTTATGACACTCCTACTTCTTGTCATTGGAGTTGGTGAGGCTCTGGAGGTGCCTGGATACTGTAATGGTCAAGATGTGGATGAATAAACTGAAGCTGAATCCTGATAGGACATAGAATCATAGAATAATAGAGGTGGAAAAGATCACAAAGGCCTGAAAATTGAGATCTATTGGAGGGACCCTCCTACATGTCTCATCAGAAAGGGGAAACACACTATGGGAGGACATGAGAGAGAGTTTTTCTGCAGTGGAACCCTTTTTGTGGAATTCCCTCCCTCTGGAGAGTCGATTGGCACCAACATTAGAATCATTTGGAACCAAGTTAAAACGTGGCTTTTATCCAGGCTACATTTTTATATTATTCAAAATTGTTTTAACTGGTTTTAAATTACCTGTTTTTAACTTGTGGTTTTTTTTAAAAAAATCTTTTAAACCTTGGTAATTATTTATTCTTTAAAGTTGATTTTGTTGTAAGCCTCTCTGAGCTTCAGATAAAGCATGGGATATGATCTCAAAGAGACAGAGGCAGCTTGTAGTCTCTAGAAAGCCCACAAGGGAACTTCAAATCAGCATGGATCAAAGGTGAGTTAAACAGCACTCTTACTGGAGGATACTGTGAAAGGGTAGTGGAGATGTATGCCTGACTCAACATGTGTGTCCTGCTTGAACTGACAAGACTTACTTCTGATTGTGGAGCAAGGTAGAATCTGCAATTCAGGAAGTAATAGGCCTTGATATTTGAGGGAGTGTCTCTTCATTTATACTCCTGTCAAAGAAGCAAGGTCTGCAGGACCCTTTGCGTCTCACAAATGGGGATCATACAAAGTGGGAGGACATGAGGGTGGTACTTGGAAGAGGTAGTGTTCAGAAACAGTTTTATATTTTCATGCAGGAAAAAACAGCTCTTAGAAATTTGAAAGTTTTGAAACTTAAAAAAAAAAAAACACAACAATATCAAGCATTATTAGGCTGGGGAGAGGGAGCCTGATTGTCAAAATCTGATTGAAGGCCTTCTATAAAAGTCTGATTTACAACTTCCTACAAATGTCTTTGTATGGGTCATAATATAGTTTGTGCCTTATGCTGATGCACATATTAGTGCACCAGCAGTTGTTCTGCTCAGGATCCTTAGTGCAGACAAGTTGTCAACAACTACTCACAGCTCAGCAAATACCTGCCAAATTTTGCACACCTGTATGATCTAGTACAATTCCTGTGCAGTTTTGGTGATGTAATTTTAAACTATACAGCCGATGAATAAGATAACCAGTGTCTATGCATGCACTGTGAGAGTATCCCACATGTCCATGATAGAGGAAAAGTCCTCATGCATGCAGAGGCTGTATTTTAGGTTGAACATATTTATTTATTATTTCTTTCTTTAATTGCTTTCAGCTACATTTCAGTCACTATTTTCAATTAAGTGGAAAAAATTAAGATCCCTACTATCAGGCTTGCAAACTGGAAAAAAAATAATCACAAGAGAAAAAGATAGAGCTCAATAAATTCAAACATAGATTTGGAAGGAATCCCATTGGTCATTTAGTCCAGCCCCCAGCTATAGCAGGTATCTACAGTTAAAGTACCTCCGAGAGGTAGCTGTTTAACCTCTGTTTAAAAACTCCAATGAAGGAGAGTCCCCCATATTCTCTGACAGTCTGTTCTAATGTCAAACAGTTCTTAGCATCAGGAAGTTGTAATTTGAATCCAGTGTTTCAGTTCCTATCATCTGGAGTAGGAGAAATCAAGTGTGCTACATCTTCCATGAGATGGAAGAGAGATGAGATCCCTCCAAATACTTAAATATAGCGTTCATAACACCTCTCAATCTTTTCGTGGTTAAATATACTCAGCTCTTTAAGTTGTTTCTTATAAGACTTACTTTCCAGTCCCTTTGCCATCTTGATTGCCACCATCTGGAAATGTTCCATCTTGTCAATATCCTTCTTAAAGTGTGGTGCTGTGAATTGGACACAAGCTAAAAGTGGGTGAGAGTAAACTTTTAGAGTGCACTTAAGTGTAGTTTAGAGCAGCCTGCTATTTCCTTGCCAGTGTTCTTGCTTAAAGAGCTATGGGTGTTTCTTGTTCCTTTAGCTAATTTAGGATGAGACCAGAGTGTTCTTTCCCCTTTACTTCTCCTGTCCTGGAGCTATTGGCAGTTGGACCTGCGTATTCATTCTTCCTGCCACTGTTCATTCACTAGCAATCAGGTAGCCCTATTGGTCTCCCCTTGGGTTGATGTTATTTCAAGGGGGTGTAGAGGATGCAGTGTCTCAATAGCTCTAGATCCTCTGGCTGGTGACAGAAGACACAGTGTGCTTCCTTTTTGTCTTCTAGACCCAGAACAGGAAGGGGAGGCATTGGCTTCAACCTACTTCTGTGCAAATATCAGCCCTCCAGGAAAAGGGCAAATCTTTATGCATGTGTAAAACAGCTGTTTAGTACAACCATTTGAAAAAGGTCTCCAACGCTGAAATAGAGTGCTTGGATTGTCTCTGCCTGGATCAAAAGAGATTGCAGTCAGAATTCTGTAGAATTCCCAATGAGACATGGACAGGAGGTGCTCTTAACAGCCTTGTTCTATGAAAGCAGTGACGTGCATAGCTGCAGCCACAGCCAGTTCTTATTCAAATAAACACAACTTCTTCAGAATCAGGAATTATATATACATGAACTGAAGTGGAGAGGGGAAATAACTAAAGCTGGGTCATTTCTCTGTGTTGCTGTGTTTACTCTGTGTTACTTTGTAGGTATATATACATGAAATACATATACGAGTACATGCGTCTGATGAAGTGAGCATTAGTCCCCAGTATCTCACACTCAAAGTCATTTGTTCCCCTTTAAGGTGCCCACTCCTTATTGGGGGTTTGTTTGTCACAGGACCAAAATATATGCTTCTTTTAGCCCAAAAATGTCACAAGGGCCACATGTTCCCTATCCCTGGCCTACAGCCCTGGTGGCGCAGTGGTTAAATGCCTGTACTGCAGCCACTCACTCATAGACCACAAGGTTGCGAGTTCAATACCAGCCAGGGCTGAGGCTCGACTCAGGCCTGCATCCTTCCGAGGTCGCTAAAATGAGTACCCAGCTTGTTGGGGGGCAATCAGCAGCTCACAGTTGTAAACCGCTTAGACATCCCATAGTGCGATATGAAGCGGTATATAAATGAAGGTGCTTTGCTTTGCTTTACACTTTCCCAGCCCTGTTCAGTTCAGCTCTGACACCCAAGATTTCACTAAGTACTGACTTTTTAGACAATAAAATCTCTCTTTTGTGTTATGCTCCATTAGACTTCAGAAATAACAACCCATTCTCCCTGCACAAGCAGAAATGCCTTTCTGTTTATACTCAAGACACCTTTGGGTCCAAGCTCAGATCTCATGTTTGTGCAGAGCAGTCTGATATTTCACAGATGAAAAGTGGGACATGTGTGGCCAAGAAATATCTGATACCTTCTAATATTTCATAGATGAAAACTGGGACATGTGTGATCATGCAACATCAGAGTGTGGTCAAGATGATAAAAGTTATTAAAGAGGAATGACACAAAAGCTAGGATAAGCTTCAGCAGTTTGCTTTTGCTTGAACCTAGTGGGAAGGGTAAGATTCCTCCCCCTTCCTCTCCACTCCCCCTTGCTGAGTTGAGTTCAAGCTCCTTTTTCACTTTGAACTCAGTTTGCAGCAACTGATGAAAGCTGAGGACAAATGGAGAAACTGGAAAGAGGAGAGAAATTTGGGCATTTTAAAACCAGCAGGAAAAGTGGAAAGACAAAGAATTTATTGGGATTGTCCCTGCTAAACTAGGACAGTTGGGGGAGGGAGGTGTGATACAAAAAAGAGCATTTTTTTATTCAAGTGATATAAAAAAAATTAAAAGTATGCCTTTGGAATGTGGCTTTAAACAAATCTGACAACTTGCTGTTGCTGTGATTTACTGAATACTTGGGAATAGACTTATGATTTACTGAATACTTGAGAATTCTAAGAAGGCTTTTCTGTTGAAAAGCTTAACATAAAATATTACTTTTAAAATTTATTTAATAAAAGTGTGAATTTCAGGTTTAAATGCATGAACATTTCCCATCTTGTGGTTCTTTGTCTCTTTTAAATTCTGTGTTGTTTCTCAGTGATGGATCCCATTTAGCAGTGTGTGCAGAATGACTCAGACTGCTAATATAACTTTCACTTATACAGAATTTTATGTAACCTTTCTTCGTTTTTCTGAATTCTCCCCAAATGACACAGAACAAAATGTGCAGAAATCTTGAATATAAAATGCCAGCCAGAAGATCATATGTTACCATAGATGTTTATGTCTTAATATTCTTTACCTGGAATGCATGCAGCTCCAGACAAAAATAATATGATTTCTCTTGACCAGTTACTGTGACCAGCTGTCTTACTGTGGCCTTGCTTATTAAGAAGATACTTCATTAATGATTATTTATTATTTATGATATTTTAGTCCAACACTTCATCCAAAAAGCTAAGAGTGCAATGTATCATTCTTTCCTCTCACTTTTAACCTCTCAACAATCTTGTGAGGAAGATTACACAAGGAGATAATGATTTGCCTGAGGATACTAAGGGCCTTTGCAGACTGCCAGAAATAGCGCACATTAAATTGAGGCACTGCCCTGGCTCAGTACTAGGGAGTCATGGGAATTGTATTTTTTTCTGGGACATTGAGCCTTCTCTGTCAGAGAGCTCTGGTGCCACAATAAATTACAGTTCCCATGACTCCCTAGCACTGAGCCAGGGCAGTGCCTCAATTTAATGTGCACTATTTCTGGCAGTCTGCAAAGGCCCTAAGAGAGCTTTAAAAGACTGGGAGTTTGAATGCAGATTTCTTGATTCCTAGCTGAGCTCTGTAAGCATCACACCACACTGATTCTCATTTAGAAATGCATTAACAAAACTGTGTTTTTACACAAAGGTCATGCTTTTGCTCTGAGAACACCTATATTTGAAGAACCAAGAATTTCTCAATTAAATTATTTCTTTAATTATAATCTGTAAGCAATAGGATACATAACCAACTGCACTCAATAACATACATGTGGAAATGCATTGTTCTAAAGCAGAAGTGTGGGAAATGTGGGCCTCTAGATGGTGTGAAACTACAGAATTCTGCATCATTGGCTATGCTAGCTATGGTGAATGGAAGCGCAAGTCTAACAACATCTGGAGGGGCATACTTTGCTAACCTCTATTTTGAAGGAATGGTACTGCCCAATTTATTTTCAGATCACTAAGTCAATTCACACATAACTATGGTTGAATGCCAGGGTGGGCAACATATGTAGCATCTCACCATTTTTGCTGCCCCAGGATAGCAACAATGCTGCCAGTACATAAAATATCTGTTTAAAACAAGCCGTGTGAGGAGTAACCGCCTTGTTTTCAAAACAGATCATTCTCTTCGAAGTGCTTAAAAACAAGTTGTGTGTTCCATACCCATGTCCATCTTGTTTCCTCCAATGCCACTATGAAGAGAACAAAAGCTTCCTTACATTTTAAACTAACATCACGTATCTGTGTTGTCTGAATATTAAACTGTCATTAATTTTATACCATGATTAGTGGAAAGCAAGCCAGTTTTGTAAACCATGGGATGAGTTAACTTGTTTCCACTATCCATAGTTAAAGGTAATCACTATTTGCCAGGTTCGAGGAATACAACAGACCTCAGTTATTTCAATAAAAATGCCAGCCATCATTCCACATCACTGGTTGGACTAATAAGAGCTGATAGAAGTTTTGGTTGAGCAACATCATGTTTTGCTCACCTGATTTAAGATAACCCCAAATCAATACTTGTCTTATGTTTTACTCAGACGTGAGTTTGCCTCCCCACTGAAGGGAAGTCAGTAGACCAGAGTTAAAGTTGGCAGGTAAGATTGAGCGTGGTCTGTAAAATAACATAAAATAAACAGTTGAAAGCTTAGAGAACTTGAGAGTAGCTTCTAATGAATAACAGAGTGCTAAGGAATGTGGAAAGGATATTTATAGAGCAGAAAGCAGGGATCGTTCAAAGGACAGTTGTTAGGACAAGGTAGACTGTGAACTTGTTACCTGGAAAATCAAAATACTGTAGTATTCTTCTATTTATGCACAGCTTTCCTCTAAATTGGAGGGCGTTGAATGAGAAAATCCTTTAGGAAGCAGAGTGGTTCTTCTGGTAGGATGGGTTGGTCTCCCATTGGGGGTATCACAGCTCTGTGTATGTCTGTGTGCGCGTGTGTGTATGTGTTTGTGTGTGATACATTACTATGTAGTAAGCTCTAGTAAATTAAAATACATTTCATTAGGTCTAAGAAAAGCCCCGTGATAGAGTTGCCATAAGTTGGAAATTATTTGAAGTCACACACAACAACAGAGCTTATGTGAACCAAAGTCTATCAGATGCATGCAATGCTGCCTCACTTAGCCAACAATTAAATGTGCATGTATGTAGGCGGAGAGGTTGTAATCAACAGAGTCATGGGACCTTTTGCATTTCAGTTCCTTTGGATTACACTCTTCCACCCACCCAAGCAAGTGTATAATAATCTGCCAACTAGGACCACACAGCATGATATAGAGATAGAGATAGAGAGATAGATAGAGAGATAGATAGATTGAAGTGAGCTATATTCTGCTCAAGTTTCTGCCAAATAAAATCTGTTAGCCTACAAGACCTAAGCCAATATCCCCTGTCTTTTCTCAGCCCAGAAGAAGCACCCTTATAGGTCCGTCCAGCTTTCCACTTAGAAAGGTTACAGCTCTCTCTCTCTCTCTCTCTCTCTCTCTCTCTCTCTCTCTCTCTCTTGTAGCTGCCCAGGAGGGTGGAAGAGAACACAACTCCCTATCACTGCTGCTTTTAGTTTGCAGTTTCCTAACACACTGGGAAATCCTTAGTTCCAGCAGCAAGTTCCAAGTATGCTGACAAGTGTGAAGAAAATGTTGACACAATGAGTTTGCATTCCCACATGGCCAGGTTGTAGAGACAGAAGTCACAAACCAGGCTTTCAAATTTTAGTGCACTTTTTTCATAGGAACCTCTCCTAAAGTTGGCCAAATATATTCTAGAGCTGGACAATAGTTTGGAAAGGGCCCCCTGGTTAACAACTCTTCCTTTCTATAAGAGTCTCCAGAAACAAACTGTATTCTTATACACCATTTAATTAAATCCCAGGGAAATCAATGGAATTTAAGTAGAACAGTAGTGTGTAGACCTGAGAAAACAGTAGGGTTTTTTTTAAAAAAAAGTTGTGACATCTTTATTTTTATATACTACAGAGAACTGAGGATGTAAATATTTTTTACCAGTATAGGTTAAAGTTTTCAAAACACTATAAATCATTCTTATACAACCTGACTGGTGCAAACAGGGAATAGATCAGCTCCACCACTCTTCACAGCATGGCTGACAAAATATTTCCAGCTCACATAAAACATTCCATAGGCAATTACTGAGGGTGTGGTGGCCAGACAGCCTGCCCTGTAATACTGAAAACACATTGATCCTCCTTTCCTGGGCTTTCTTTTCTTTCTTCCAGTAAACAAAACTGAAGTGTTGATATTGAAAAAAATGTCCCACATGTACAGGACTGACTAATGTAGGAACCAGGATGGTCTCTTGTGCATTGCCAGAGAAGAACAAATAAATCACTAAAACCATCAGAGGAAGCCTGCATATTTCCATCTGATTTTTTTTCTTTTGGCATACATTTTCCCCCCTGGATATAATCAAATTTAGAAAGTATGCAAAGAGATCTTTCAGCACCTTTGAGACTAACTGAAAGATAGAAGTTGGTAGCATAAACTTTCTTCTTCAGATGCATTTGGTGGAGTGGAAAGCCCACCAATATAGTAGTCTGTGTGTGAGAATGTCCAGAGGAGTATAAAACTTTGGGCCTCAGCAGACGGAGGCCCCGGAGCCGCCGCCGAACGGAGCGCCGCGGGGCTGCAGCCTCCGCATCCAGGCGCACCGCCGGCGACTCTAAAAGGAGCACCAAATTGGCGCTCCTTTTAGATGTCAGAGAAAGTGCGCCGCAAAAGCGGCGGGCGCACTTTCTCTGACTCAAACGGTGCAGCGCATGTGGGCGCTGCGCCGTGAGGTCATCCCCAATGCGCCGGTCGTGCGGACGGCCGGCGCATCTGGGGGCGACCTCGGGGAGAGGAAGGGGCGCCGCTCGTGCGGCTGCCCCTCCTCTTCCCTGCCCGGAAGACGACTTTATTAGTCGTCTGCTTAGGGCCTTAGTGGGTTACTGTGGACATTCTCAGACTGCTATATAGGTCTATGCCTGGGCTTTCTATTCCACCAAATGTATCTGAGGAAATACTACCAATTTCTATCTTTCAGTTAGTCTCAAAGATGCTGCAAGATCCCTTTGCATATTGATTTTCCAAACTAACATGGCTATGTCTTTGAATTTAAATTTAGAAAGAATTACAGTAATGAAAAGCAGGGATGGGGATATATGGACTTCCAGATATTAGTGAGCTGCATCTCCCGTCACCCTTCACCATTGGCTCTGCTGGGGCTGATGGGAGTTGCATTCCAACAATATTTGGAAGGCCACACATTCCCTAACCATGGCATAAATAACGATAATGTGGAAGCTTGAGATCAGCTGACATGAGTACCATCCTGGCCTGGGAGTTTCTTATGGTTATTTATCTTTAAATTAGACCTGGACCAAATAGAGGAAAATTTCAAACAAAATACTGTGAGTGAAGCCCATTTGTTAGCCCCAGCTAGTCTAGTCCTAATGAATCAATGAGAACATGGTAGGTCAGCACTTAGGTAAGTTCTGTTAGTTCAGTGGCTGTCCTTTATTAGGAATTAATAATATAATTTAGCCCCATCCTCTGACAACCCCCTTATATAGAAGACTGTCCTCAATTAAATAAGTTATATGGCCACCATTTCCCACAAGAATCCACTCACTTGTTTTTTTCTCCATTTTGAGCACTAGTGGACAACTGGAGGGAAGGGGGAGCAGTGCCAATAATAATAATAATAATAATAATAATAATAATAATACGTATTTATATCCCACCCCTCTGCAACGCAATCAGGATGGCTTACAACATTAAAACTACAATAAAATACATACAACCCCAAAAACCCACCCACCCCTTAAAAAGATATTAAACTTAGACAATTTAAAAGCATTTTATAATAAATACAGCATAAAGCAAGAAGCATTGCAGTAACAGGAGCACAAACAGGGAGAGAAAATAGCTAACCCTTGGAGCCAGGATAATTATTCAGGAAGGGCCTGCCGGAAGAGATCCGTCTTAACAGCCTTTTTAAAGTTGTTTAATGTAGTAATAAGACGGATCTCGTCCGGCAGGCCATTCCATAATCTGGGAGCGGTAGAAGAGAAGGCCCTCTGGGAGGTTGCAGACAGCCTCGTTTTCATAGGCTGAAGCAAATTCCTCCCAGAGGACCTGAGTGCATGTGGTGGGTCATACGGAAGGAGGAGGTCCTGGAGATAGGTTGGGCCCAAGCCATGTAGGGCTTTTCCCCAGACCATCCCACCTGCCACACCTTGTCAAAGCAAGCTCAGAGAACTCAGTTTTCCTCTACACTCCTTCTCAAAATGGCATTACTTCAGGTGACCATTTTGAAAAGGACTGCAGATGAAAACGGAGGTATTTGTGGGTACTAAAGAAAACCCCATAATGGGTTCGCTTTAGGTTTCTTCTTAAGTCAGGAATTACTTGAAGGCACACAACAAGAAGAAAGAAACAGGATTCTGGGGAGCTTGTGGTGAGTTGAATGGGAATTGGATGTTTTCGTGTGTTTGGGAAGCTTTCTGCATGATTTGTTACTTAAAATTGTCCAAAAGTGATGCTGATTTTTTAATTGTGGAATTGGAGGGCTGTGAAGGGCTTCATGGAACACATGTGGCCCACAGGATGCACTTTACACAATTTTGGTTTTGAAGAGAGAGATACTTCAAGTGGGAATTCTAGAGAATGAAATATTGGCATTGTCATCCTGGCTCATAGCACTCATACACACACAGACATGCACAGACCAACAGTGATGGAGCCATTCCATGTAGCAGATTTGCAAACCTATTAATCTGGGTGTGGTTTTCCAGCAGCCTATCAATCCTATCCAAGAAATGCTGGTGTTGCTCAGCAACTACCAGCTTGAGGACCGTACCTAGGAATGGAATGTTGGTTGCTCACCAATGGTGACTTCTGTCTGCTTGATCAAAAGACAGCATTATCAGAAATGGTCTTATACTCAGGGTCCCCAGAACTGTTTTTAAGCTGAGAGGGTGCACTAATGGTGGGTGGGTTGTTATTAATTCTGCTTACTTACAGCAAGGGAAGAGAAAATTACATTTTCTATCCATTGTCACTCAAACATCCTTAAATACAGCAGATGTTTACAAGCACAGGGTGTAGAAATGCCCGCCCTGTGCTCAGTGTAGTTCACTCCCAAGAACGGGGGCCTAGGGTAGATGGCAGACATCCTTTGTTATTCCTGGGAATGCTCAACTACACTCTCTTTAATATTCTTAGAATGTGATTCTTTATTACAGTTCTGATTGATAATGTGTGAGGAGGTTCAACAACATGGACATCATAGTGTAGGGCATAAAATAATGTAAAAGAAACTACAAAGCTCATGGCTAATTCAGGGCTGGATTGAATGATCCTTGGGGTCTCATACTCTATGTTTAAAACTGTGCATTTGCAAAGCAATTGTAAAAGGTTTTCAGTTTGGCTTCACTGGAAAAGATAGAAAGGAATGTTGTTTTTCGACCTTGAAGACAGGCAGACTGTTTCAGAGCCAAAGAGATAAGATTGATGGTATGAACTGGGAGTAAAGTAAAAAAAAAACTGAGATGCCAAAGTCGTTCACACATGGCAAGTAGAAGTGTAATGTAATCAGGAGAGGAGGGAATTGGAATTATATCTTGTAACCAATGAAAATGTTGAATTATGCATGTATTAATCTAATTATAAACTAGCTGTGTAAGATGGTATATAAGGATGTTGATTAGACAAGGGAGGGGCTCTCAAGTCATAGGGCTGACCTGTCTTAGAGTCCGTCGATGTAAAATAAACTCTACTTTCCTTCCTGGATAGTCCAAGGGTCTCCATTCCTGTTTTGTCCACTACATTTCAGCCATGGAAACCCACTGAGTGATCTTGGGCAAGTCACGTTCTCTCAGCCTCAGAAGAAAGCAAAGGCAAACTCCCTCTGAACAAATCATGCCAAGAAAACACTGTGATAGTGTCATTATAAGTCAGAAATGACTTGAAGGCACACAACAACAAGAGTTATCTTGTGAACAAACTTGGGTCTGTTTTTGGGAGAAAGGCAGCGTAGAAGTTTAATAAATAAATAAAACCATAACACTAATTGAAAATGGGAGAAAAATTCTTGGTAAACAGAACAAAACAATCCCCCCATCCAAGAAGGCTGGCTGAAATTTGTAGGGGCCAGAAACCACTGGAGTTGCAGAGCTTGGAAAATTGTTTATTCGGACTAAATTATTGGCTTGTTGGCATGAGGGAAATCTAGGAATTGTAGTACAAGAAGTAATAATAATAATAATAATAATAATAATAATAATAAATTTATTTGTATACCGCCCAATGGTTTCCCAATCTAGGCGGTTAACAGCATAAAAACAGTACAAAAACACATCCCTCCCACCCTTAAAACAGCATTAAACAATTTCAATTTAAAATCAATAACAACAATACTAAAATCAATTAGTTACAGTTCCAGTAACCCCTTAAGATATTTCAATTTTCCACAATAGGGGAATTTTTCAAGTTCTGTAGAATTCCCCACACACACACTTTCTTGATATTAGGTAGTGAGAGAGCAGTACTCCTTTTCATCAATGAAGGGACAAGGGACATGCTGGTTGAATTGATAAGGGGATAAATAAGAGATGGGAATAAGGACCAAGAGACACTAAATCAGCACAGAACTACAGTAGTGATGTGTTCAGAGTAAGTATTATGTGTTTGGCAATCACCCCCCCACACACACCTTTAAAAAAGCACTCTTGTCTTTAACCATATACCCATTTTGTGATCAAGACAACTTGGACTTATGGCTACCCTAGGAATGGGAGATCTCCACATGACGCTCTCTTCAACAGCCCTGCTCAGGTCTTGCAGATCCAGTGCCATGGCTTCCTTGGCTTTATAATCTTTTAGCAGCACCTTCTTAGTTTTTTGTTGTTGTTGTTTTTTAAAATTGCATATTGTTAGTTCACAAGAACTCTGAAATAGTGGGAGTCTTGCTTGCTGAAGTAGGGTGACAAATGTAAAGAATGACATGACTTTGATCAGTTTGAAACCCACATTTGCACTGGCAAAGCAGTCACAGAGAGGACTTGGTTAATGTATGTGCTCGCTCACACTGATGAATAAAAATTCTCCTGCCAGCAGTGTCAGTGAACAGCTTGCAGCCACACTCCCATTTCACAAAGAAAGGATGGAGGTGGAAATTAAATTTCAGTGTTTGAAGAGGGACAGGATAGATTCCCATCTATCCTGTCCTTTTCCCAGATTACTGCTGCAGTTGGATCTAGTCATTTCTCACTCAGGCTGGCTAATGTCTTTTAAAACAATTATAACAGATTACCAGTGCATAATTAACAGAACTGAAGGAAAACATTCCTTTTTGATCCTAAATGAACTGAAGTATAACAATTCTGCAGCAGATAAATGTTATTTTATTTTAAAGTATGTTTTGCAGTATTGATAAATGAATCCAATGAAATTGCTTTTCTCAGACCTTGACATCTTTTCTTAGGTACGAAAGACTTCCTTTCTGAACAGCAAACCAATATATGCAGGAGATTTGCCCTTTGTTGGCATGTCTTCCTGGGAGAAAGTATAAGTGTTCGTAAACTTACAAGTGATGCAGAATCTAATATATCTACTGAGCACTGGGATCAGTCTCTGTTTGCTGAGTTCAGCAGCCACTAGGAGCTTTTGTTTGATTAACTTGGGCTTCTGCTGTCTCTAGGATTTCTGCTTTAACATTTGTCAAGAGAATTAAGATGTTACATTTTTCCTTTTGAAAAAGTGCTAAATGAAATAAAAGATGAGATAAAGCTGCTCCTGCTCCTGCTGCTTCTAACTCAAATGCTGTACTATGTCGCAGTCTAATAGATATAAAAATCTTCATAGAATCATAAAGAATTGGAAAGATACCTTGGAGGTCAACTAGTCTTAGCCTGCCAACAAAAGGAAAGGACAGAGGGGGGCAACTGAACCTCCTGTGGGAGGGAATTTCACAATCTGGGAGTAGCCACTGAGAAAGCTGTCTCTTGGGTCCTCAACAAACATCCCTGTGATGGTGGTGGGACTGAGAGAAAGCCTTCCCTTTTGAATTCTGCTTGGGAATGGACTGGTAACAATAGCCTGGCCAGAGTATTTTGAACCTGCTTAAGTTTCTGAACACTTTTCAAAGGCAGCCCCACACAGAACATGTTACAGTAATCCAGCCAGGCTGTATTCAAAGCATGTGTTACCATGGCCAGATCTTACATCTCAAGGAATGGGAACAGCTGGCACACTAGTTTTAACTGTGCAAATGTGGTTCTGGCAATTTCTGAAACCTGGACATCCAACTCAAATCAGAGTCCAGATGTACACGCAAACTGTGAACCCAAGATTTCAGGGGGAGTGTAGCCCCATCCCTATTCTCTGATTTCCTTCCAACCAAGCTGGAGCACCTCGGCCTTCCATGGATTTAGTTTCAGTTTGTTTGTCCTCATACCTTACTGACAATGGACACTGGTTTAGCACAGAAACAGCTTTCTTGCAACACACTAATGAGACTTAATTTCAAAACTCTGGTTGTCTTCTCTCAGTGGTTTCATTTAGATGTTAAATTGCATGGGGGACAGAACAAGACCATGAGCACTCCTACATCTCTGCTGGATAAGACTGCACAGCTGCAGTGGTGGCAGAAAAGCTTACTTTGTTTGTATCACTGTCGTGGCATAGGCTTTTCAATGGGTTCTAGCCAGTGTTCACTCAGAATGTCTCCAAGTTTTCCGCGATCAGTGCTTTAGTCTCTGACCCACTCTTTTCACTACTATCAGCTTCCTAGTAAACCAGGGAGCTCACTTGGCTCTGTGGGAAGGGATGCTTAGGAGTGGTTGTGTCTAGCACCATGACCGTTTTTATATTATAGAAATCTGCCAGGGCTTTAGCAGGATCACATGCTGTGGCAACAAGAAAGTCTCCAAGAGTCATCAGGAATCCATTCAAATCCATTAGCCTCTGAGGTAGACCCTATTAATTGGGGCCTGATCCCTGTAAAGCAGGGACAGGCAACCTTTTTCAGACCTGGGCCGGTCTGCCGTCGCCCAGGTCTCGGCTGGGCCGAGGGGGGGGGAATGGCACCGTGCATGCTCACGCGAGCGCGCCCCCCTCGTGCACGCTGCCGGCGCGGCCGCTACCACAGCCGCCGCCATAGCATGCGCGGCTGCAGCCGCCACAGCGCATGTCGCGGTTGCCATTTTGGAGGTCGTGACGCATTTGCGCATGCGCAAGAGTACTGCACATGCACAAACGCATCGTGACCGCCATTTTGACTTCCAAAATGGCGGCCGCCACGAGCGCGGCCGAAAACATGCTCCGGCGGTGGCGTGCGCCGGCGTTGATGGTGGCAACCTTCGGCCTGGGCTGGTAAGTCCGGGGCCTTAACTGGCCCCCGGGCCGTAGGTTGCCGGTGCCTGCTGTAAAGGCTCTGAGTCCTGTAAAATCTAAAACCCACCAGGTATTGATCAATCCATGGCAATGGAACTATGGAAATTTCCTCCATAGCCAGATCAGCCTGGCCAACATAGAAAACCAGGTCCAGAGTGTGTCTTGAACATAGCACCAGATACTACTTGGGACAGACCCATGGTTGTTATGGAGGACATGAAGTCCTAAGCCACTCCTAAAACAGAAGTCTCAGCATGGATGTTGAAATCCCCCAGGACAAGAAGTCAGCAAGACTCTAGCACCACTAATGAGGCCAACAGCCAGTTCAGGAAGGGAGACTGTTGAGCAGGGAGTTGGGTGGTACACCAACAGAATTCCTAATCTGTCCCTTCAACCCACCTCCAAAAACACAAACTCAAACCCAGCAAACCTTGAACTTGGGACAGGGGGCCTGGTGAGGGAGATGGGCTCCCTCCAGCTTCCCACTCCCCAGACCTTAGATGCTGCTGAACAGAGAACCTGGGTGGACAATGCTGGGAAAGATTCACAAACACCTTGCTTCATCCAGCCAGGTCTCTATTATATAAACCAAGTGAGTGTTCTCATCCAGGATCACATATGGAGGACATGAAGTCCTAAGCCACTCCTATGTTTTTTCTATTAAGTGACTTGGCATTGAACAGCAGCATTTTCAGCCAAAGGCTAGTTGTTTTCTCCATATAGCAGGCAGGGAGGCAGGCAGGCATAAACATTATGAGAGAGATTACTATTTTTTTTAAAAAAAAAAGAGTCTCTACCAATTAAAAATAAATTCACAAATAGCAATTTTCCTAAGTGTACTGGCAGCTGAGAAGAAACCATTTTTTTTCCTAGTCAAAATATATGAAGTTTGGGTTATTGGCAGATATTTGGAAGTTTGCATGGAAAGATTTCTGGGTGAATTTTTAACCCCATTTTAACTGACACAGGCATGAGAGAGAGAGAGAGAGAGAGAGAGTAATATGCAGTTGGCTTTCCATATCCATGGACTCTTTATCCACAGATTCAATTTTAATTTAATTTAATGGGACTCTAGCATCCATGGATTTTGGTTTCCACAAAGGATCTTGTAACCAAACTCCAGTGGATAGCAAGGACTTGTTGTAGCATGTTCAAATAGTGAGAACCAATGTAATTTAAAAGGCAACTATCACAAATAGTTTATCAAACAGACTATCAGAATTTAACTTTGGTGAACTGAGTTGAAATCCTTCCAGTGCACGTATTTTCTCTCTAGGTTTGGAAAAGTCCCATTTCTATTACCACTTATAAAATTAGCATATTAATACCCGTTTACCAATTTTATTTAAGAATTGCTGCACAGTGTTTAAAATGTTTTACACATTTTAGAATCATATGGAAAACATGGTGTTGCAATTTGTTCTTCAGTGATACTATCCACCTTACTTTGAGTGAGTCATGAGTAGATCAGATCTTGTAGATAAAGATATGCTGGTGCCAGAATAGGTTCCTTGTGGCCATTGCCTACTTCCCTACTTCAGTGTTGTCAGAAACCAATGTAGCTTTTGGGGCGAAAGGGATGTTTCAGTTCTTTGTCCATTTAATTTGTGTTGTTGACAATATGCTCACATGTATTGTCTCATGTTGTCTCAGGATTGCCCATGGGGGTCTCTTCCAACTCTGTGATTTTATGATTCTATGTTACTTCTCATACAGCCAGGATTTGCACATCTGTTGCAGATTTGGATGAAGATACCATTATATGATGTTTACAGATCAGACCAGCTCTTACACAGCATTACTACCGACATGGGATGGGGGTCAAGGGAAGAACAGAGAGACAAAGGCACAACAGAGAAACAACCAGAGAAATTTACATTATTAAATGCACCATGTTGTTAATTTCTCTCACTGTGTGTGTACACATAAGATGTGTACATGAATGTACACACATAACATTTGTGTGGAAAATGTAAGCTTCTTTAAAATATGTATTTTCTCCTCTCACTGGGGAGTACGGTATGTCCAGTAGGACACAGAAATTCACACGCAGTTTACAGTTCAAATATTACAGCTCTTTTGGTGACAGAGAAAGACAAATACATAAGTTAAGAAAATGCTGCATCAATTCTAGGAGGAAGAGCAGGGGTAGGCAACCTAAGGCCCGGGGGCCAGATTCTTCACTAAATTCCAGATCAAAACAATTCCATCTGCCCCCCTTCCCCTGCACATATGCCACAATCAATTGAAGAATTGTAGTTTTTTGATCCAGTATTCTTCACTGTTCTCTAACTGCAGTTAAATTGCAACAACACAGTTTGGGACTTCTTACATATATGAAAATGCATTGATGCTTATTGTCCATGCAGTCTTACACATTGGTAGGGTTTCCTGCAACTGCATAATGCTATGTAACAAAGTAAACTGAGGGCCTTTACAGACTGCCAGAAATAATGCAGCTTGAGGTCACTTTAACTGTCCTGGCTCAGTGCTAGGGAATCATGGGAATTGTATTTTTTTCTGAGAATTGAGCCTTCTCTGTCAGAGAGCTCTGGTGCCACAATAAACGACAGTTCCCATGATTCCCTAGCACTGAGCCAGGGCAGTGCCTCAATTTAATGTGCACTATTTCTGGCAGTCTGTAAAGACCCTAAGTTGGGTCATAAGTAAAAAAATTGAAAATCCACCATTGGCGAATAGCTTTTTAGGACCAATTAAAAATGCACAGCATTGTGAAGGATAGAGGGCTGACAGTATTGAAGTCCTGAAGTCTACTTGTAGATGCTGAGATGAGAAAAAACCAACAAAAAAGCCCTACCCACAGTGACTGTTTTTTCCAATGTATAAATGTTTAATCATGTTTCATTAATTTATTTTTAAAATTCAGTAGCCATCTTATAACAAATATCTCTCCAGGCAACATACAGGAACATAGAATCCAAAAATTCATGTAAAACTAATCCAGAAGCAGTACAACACAGCAGTGAATTAAAACTGACTGAAAACAGATCATATACAAAGAGCTAAAAGAGTCACAGAGTTAAAATTTACATTAATACAGCATAACTACAAATTGTACACAGGATTTAAATGGCTGTGAGAATAAAAAAGTACCATATATACTTGCCTATAAGTCGACCTCATGTATAAGTCGAGAGCAAGTTTGAGGGCCAAAATTATGGATTTTAATATGACCCATGGATAAGTCGACGGTAAAACTTAAGGGCATGTAGCAAAGGTTGTAAAGGATGGGACAAAGGAAAACAATGTCTACCGATAATACACAACATGAAAATTTTTCAGGAATGGAATAAAGAATTGAAAGGATTTGTGTGGAAGGGAAAAAGAGCAAGGGTGAAATGGAAATCTATGACTATGGGCAAGAAAGATGGCGGTATGAACTTACCAGACTTACAAAATTATCATAAAGCTAATGCATTAGGCTGGCTGATAGATTGGGTACAACTAGAAAGGACAGATATACTAAATGTGGAAGGATTTAATAATAGGTTTGGATGGCATGGATACCTGGGATATGGGAAAGCAAAAGTACATAAAGAATTTAAGCACCATGTCATAAGAAGATCTTTATTGAATATATGGGAGGGAATTAAAAAGAACATGTACAGAAAGCTACCGCTATGGTTATCCCCACATGAAGCTTTTTTTGGGAGATGGACAGCGGTTAAAACATGGATGAGATACAAGGATATATTAAAAATATCAGAGGAGCAAGGATTTATTCTTAGATCAATAGAGGAAATGGAACAACTGGATTCCAGAATGCACTGGCTTTTATACATCCAATTAAAGGAGAGATTTAAGATGGACTTAAAACTACAAGAATTTGAGGAAGAATTTACAGACTTGGATAAGCTGTTAATGCAACCTTGGATTAAAAGAGTAAGTAAAATCTACAAATTTTTAATGGAAAGGGAGAACGAAACAGAGAAAATATCAGAGAACATGATAAAGTGGGCAACAGATTGTGGAAGAATAATAGAACTTGAATGTTGGGAGAACGCAAGGACAAAAACTGGGAAATTTACTTGCTCACAAGACTTGAAAGAAAATTACTGGAAAATGGAGCAAAGGTGGCATTTAACCCCTTTAAAGATAGCAAAGATATACAAAGTAAAATCAAGTAATTGTTGGAAATGTAACCAGAACGTAGGCTCCTGGATTCATGTTTGGTGGAAATGTTCGAAAATGAAAATATTTTGGAAGAAGGTTCACATCTTAATAGAAGAAATTTTGAAAATCAGATTTGAACTTTGTCCAGAGCTCTACTTGTTAAATATGACGAATAAACTGGGACAGACACTTGAGAAGAGATGTTGGAGAATAATACTCTATATGATAACGGCTGCTAGATTATTGGTTGCCCAAAAATGGAAGAAAGAGCAAACTCCTACTACAGAGGAATGGTTAACAAAACTAATGGAAATGAAGGAAATGGACAGGTTGACGGCTTTAATTAATCAAAAAGATATTATTAAGGTGGAAAAAGAATGGGCTCCAATTGATGAATATATTAAAGCAATGTGGGGATGAAACAGCAAAGTTAACATAAAGGGCAATAAATTGGTTTTATTTAAATGTATAAAAAGACTAAAATGATAGTAGAATAATAAGATAGTAGAATAATGAGAGCTAATAAATAGGAGGTATATGATGAAGTAGAAGAGGTGATAAGCTGAAATGGATCTGTACATACTGTCAAAGAACTAAGGAAGTTTATGTTAAGTGGTGTTAAGTGGTGTTATGTTAGGTTGTTAGTTTAGTTATGTTATTTTGTTTATTGTTTATGTCATGTTTTTTTTGTCTGTGTTATGTATGTATGTATAACGTCATTTTAATAAATTAATAATAATGAAAAAAAAGAAAACAATGTCAAAGAAGTTACAAAATTCCAGCGGGCATGACTGTTTGTGATCACACTAAAGGCTGGATGGATGAGAGTGGAGGGAGGTCAGTACTTCCAGGTTAGATTACACTCTTGCCTTTCACCAGGGGATGGTTCCTTTTTTTAAAAAAAAATAAGAGTTAAGGTACAGTACTTACATTGACCCATGGATAAGTCAACTCAGGTTTTGGGGGTCAATTTTTGACTTATACATGAGTATATACAGTAGTTGTTTGATACTGAAAGAAATCAGTATCAAAGGAGGTGTCAGGTGGAGTTTGGTGAGGAAATGCATGCCACAGCATCCAGGTGTTACCTAGATTTGTGTTCAGTCTTAGCAATAGGTTCTTCAGTATGGGTTTTTTGTTTTTTTAACATTAGCAAAAGCTGGTTAGTCATTTTGAGTGCTGCAGTAGAAAACTATGGCTTTATTCATGAGCACAATATCAATATTGGCATTTATCCAGAGAAAGACACAGGATACATATGGTGAAATTTGCATCATAAATTATAGCAAATTACATGAAATATTATGTATTTTGAGAGAAAACTCCATTTAATTTGATAATTACTATGGGAAGGCAACAGGATGAAATCATGGGTAAGCAAAGGTGAAAACTGAATTGGAGCAAAAGGCAATTGAATTTTCAAGCTATAGAACAGCAAAGAATATCCCATCTGTAAGAAGTATCACAGTTCTGCACATACTGAAGTTTTGCTTTGAAATATAGGAAAATACAGTTTATTTCAGTGTGAATGTGCACCTTTCAAGATCATTGTGAGAATTATGTGCAACAAATGGAAAAACAATAGCTCATTTTACATACGACATCCTTCTCCCCAGACCTGATCATTTAGAAAAGCTTTTAATTAGCATGATTGTAGCTGGGAAAATATACTGTAGTATTTAAATTTCCATGTCTAAACAAAAAAAAAAGTTATTTGCTCAGCTGTGGAAGTCCAATGATAACTTCTCATAATAGTGGGTAAATTCAGTACATGCAGGCAGTGTAAGTACCAGCTTGAGCCTAATTAGTTAGGGAATCAAGAAGAATTTTAAATGTTAATTAGGAAAGAAGAATCCTACTGTATGTGCCTAATTTACTGTACAGGATTAATTTATCTGAGCTAGCATGAAGCAATTAAGGAGGTCCTGATTATATTTTCAGACGACTTTTATTAACATTGTCCTAATTGAGGATGCATTGATCTATGTTCTCCTAGACTGCAGTATGGCTTTGCTTGAATTTGAAATTCTGGAAACCAGCTAATGATCGGGGGGGGGGGGGGAGAGAGAGAGATTTACATCCTGCCTGGATATTTTTGAACAAACCAGACTCAATTTTTTATTTTGAACATGACTTTATGTCAGGAACCTGCCTCTTGCTAAGTGTGGCTAGGATTGCATTTTGTATAGTTTATTGTTGTTACAGCAGAAGTGGGCATTTCCTTTTGTTTTATGTAGTATAGTCAGCCCTCCATACCCACAGAATCTTTATCCACGGATTCAACAATCCATGGCTTGAAAGTATTTTAAAAAATATATAAATTCCAAAAAGCAAACCTTGATTTTGCGATTTTATATAGGGGACACCATTTTACTACACCATTGCAAATAATGGAGCATGGATTGGGGGGGGGGAGGTCCTAGAACCAAAACCTCAGCAGATACCAAGAGCCCACTGTAGTATATCCTTGACTCTTTGTTGTTTTGTGTGCCTTTAAGTCATTTCCAACTTATGGAAACCCAAGGCAAACCTATCATGACATTTTCTTGGCAAGAATTGTTAGAGAGGATTTGTAATTGCCTTCCTCAGAGGTTGAAAGAATGTATCTGTCTAAGGCCACCCAGTTGGCTTCCATGGATAAACAGGGATTTGAACTCTCGTCTCCAGACCCCTAATTCAGCAAGCAAGTATTATCATATTTGAATTATCTACACATGCTTTTAGTATCTTGCATACTCAATAGACACTCTGTGGGGAAGTGGAACTCTACTTGCTCCCTAGTGTGTATTTCCTTGGTGAATAAAATGTTTTTCAAAGCTGCAAGGAGGGACAGACTCAAGTAAATACAATATCTGCAATTTAATACCTGTGTATGTTTAGTGTGAAAATGGCTACTTAAGAAAGAATAAGGTCCTTTGCAGCTTGATCCTGAATAAGTTGCTTTGTGCATCCATGATGTATTTGATTGTGTTATGTATCTTAACTTTTTTTCAATTTCTTTACAAAGTTCTTATTTGCTTTAATTTTAATGTGCTGTACTTTTAAAACATTTTATTCCTGCTGCCTGTAAATTTACGTTAGTTGGGTTCATGGTATATTTTATTATTGCTAGTATTATTATGTTGTGCATTTTACTGTTTTACATACTGTCTAGTCAAGGTAGTGTGCTTTACAAGTGGCTTAGAAAACTTTTAATCAAACATGTAGATAAATGCAAGGGCTGCCATGGGCTACCATATCAGTGGAGAGGTGAAGTTTTTTATATGAGCTTTAAAGGCACTATCCAATGCGTTGAACCTAATTCAAGAATAAAGTTTATTACCTTGGAAAGCTACTTTGAACTTCAGAGTAAAACCTGGAACAAATTCACCACCTCATTGCATGGAAACTATCTACTGCCACTTCCTGTGAAGAGGTACTAAAAATCCCACTTTCCATGAGACTTGCCTCTTGCTAAGTATGGCTAGGATTGCATTTTATATAGTTTATTGTTGTGAGCCTTGAAGTTATTTCTTACTTATGGCAACCCTAGGGTGAACCTATCACAGGGTTTTCTGGGGCTGAGAGTGTATGATTTACTCAAGATCTTCCAGTAGTTTTCATGACTGAGTAGGGAATCAAACCTTGATTTCTAGTCATAGTCCATGACTCAAGCCAATACACCATGCTGGCTCTTTGTTCTGTATAATATAAGCCAAGAAATTAACTCTGGGCTGGATTCCCTTGCCTCAGTCTCACTTATTACTAAGTCCAGAGATGGTTGAATTACCAAACATTTCCAAACACTGATTAATTCATTTATTCCCAGGTTAGTTATAAATGGCCTAGGTCTCTAGGTGTACTCAGAGATGTGATTCAGTGCTCAAAGGAACCTGGAGGCCTCCTCATACTCTTCTTTGACAAACTGGACCTTGCCTTCACCATCTCTGCACTTTTTGCATGAAGGTGGTACAGAAGACCGAAAAAGGACCCACCTACCTTCTGGAATTGACAATGTGTCTGGAGGCCTTGATTAACATAATACAGCTGGAAGCTTTCCTGTGTTTGGACAGTAAATTCACTCTACATTTTAGTATTAACTTTAAAGGAGCTAGCAGAGCAACTGAGGCCTACCCCTAAAACAAATTCAGCAATTTGTGTAGCTCCTTCAAAGTTTGGACTAAAATCTGGGAGGGCATCATTGCCTGCTTGGCATGGGAGTCACCAGTCTTGCAGGACACGCTAACTATGGGCCTCGGCAGACGGCTAATTGAGCCGTCTTCCGGGCCCGGAAGAGGAGGGGCAGCCACACGAGCGGTGCCCCTTCCTCTTCCTGAGGTCGCCCTCGGAGTCGCCGTCCGTCCGCACGGCCATCGCTCCGGGGATGACCTCACGCCGCGGCGACCGGACGCGCCGTGGCGGAAGAGTCAGGGAAAGACCGCCCGCGGCTTTTAGGGCACACTTTCCCTGAAATCTAAAAGGAGCGCCAGTTTGGAGCTCCTTTTAGAGTCGCTGGGGGAGCGCCCCGGTGCAGAGGCTGAGCTCCGCCGGCGCTCCGGACCAGGGCGTCCCCGACGCCCTGGTCTGCATCCCCCCTATGTGCAGTATCACCCACATCTCCCAGCATTCTGAACATTTCTAAAATGAACCAGACCCTCTTTGCCTTCTTTATCACCAACACAGTAAGCATGCAAAGGGAAAGGGGAAGAGAAAGCACACAATTTATCCAGAGAGGTCACATAGAAGACTCTCTGCTTTTTCAGCACCCTAATGTTGTCATTTGATGCCCAAAGATCTATGAGTCTCTATGGAGATCTGAGCCAGTTTGTCCCTTTTTAAAGAATGATTTTGAAGTCTGGGGACATCACCTGGACTCCCAAATTGAGACAAACCAGAATAATATTCCAAATTTGATTAAAAAACAAAAGGCCTTACTATTTATAGATGGCTCAATCACTCAAATGAATCATAATTATTTTGCCTTTTAAGTATTCTATGAGTTGTTTAACTCTGATATTTTATTCATTCCAGGACTCTGAATTTGACCCATTGAAGTTTACCAGCATCATTGAATGTGAAGAACCAAATAATGACTTAAGTAGGTTTCGAGGCTTCATGTGAGTATATCCAGCAATTTCATATATTCATGAAAAGTCAGGTTTCTCTGCAGGTTTTTGAGACATTTATTTACATAGCCAAGCATTTGTTGGACATATCATAAGTGACATGACTCAGTGGAGAAGACTATAAAGTTTGGTA
Source organism: Phrynosoma blainvillii (assembly GCA_026167975.1). Classification (NCBI taxonomy): domain Eukaryota; kingdom Metazoa; phylum Chordata; class Lepidosauria; order Squamata; family Phrynosomatidae; genus Phrynosoma; species Phrynosoma blainvillii. The sequence continues at coordinate 225,185,496 of JANUYF010000003.1, read as the reverse complement.
GAATTGGAAGCAGTAGGGAAAGAGGTAGAGCACAGTACAGAAAGGAAGCCATGGCCCAGAGTTTGCAAGACTTGATCAGGCCTGTTAATAGTAAGGTCTCAGAGGTCTCTCACTCTTTGGGGTCATCATAAGTTGAAAATGACTTGACAGCACATAAAAACAGTGAGTTTGGTCAATTCATAGGATATGTGCTTATGCTGAGAAAGAGAGAGGGAGTTCCATCTATTTTCAGTCAGTGTCAGTTCCAAGTGTATTCATCCATACATCAGGGAGGGAGGGACATCCTATTCTATTTCAGCACTCATGTATAATTTAAATATACATTGTATATAAATTTGTATTTTGAAAGAATTTTGTTATAGAACAGGCATTTTCTAAATAAATTTTAAATAAATTATGGATTTTCTCCTAAAATATGTACTCTGTCCTAGTGGGGTTTGTTCAGTTGTTATGCAGAAGATGGTTTCCCCTGTTGTGATTCCCACTATAGAGTTTATCACACGGGGGACAATTGGAAGTATAAACGGTAATTAATCCATGATTAACCCGCAATTGTGTGAATGGTTTTTGCACGATGTCACATGCAAAGCACTATTATCCCATGAATAACTTGTGATTATCTCACAATTGTGTGAATGGTTTTCACATGACATTGAGACTAAATGTGATTAAAGTGCCATTATCCCATGAATAACCAGGCAAGAAACAGCAGACATTTGCTGTTTGTTGCCTGGTTATTCCCTGGCTATTCATGGGTTAATGGCACTTGCGTTGATGTCATTTTAAGCACATTTTAATGTCAGTTGTATGATTTTCATGGGTTAATCACTGTTTAAACTCACAGTTTCCCCAGTGTGATAAAGTCGTATGTGGACTCTCTCCCCGTTGAAGTTAGGCAAACTCCCAGAGCTAGATGTTTCTACAATCAGCTGATTATCCCTTTTTAATGAATTGCTTCTATTGTTTTATTAATTTAATATTACTGGAATTGCTTTTCATGTTTATATTATATTATATACTTTTCATGTTTATATTATATTATATTATATTATAAACTGTTTTGCTACACAGTCCCTCCGTTTTCGTAGACTTCAAGTCCACATCCCCCTCTCATTCACAGGCAGTTACTGGAGGGGGACAAAATGGGGCACACACTCCATTCAAGCCAGTGGGGCTTGAATATCCACAATTTTCCATTTTCGTGGGGGGGGTCCCACAAGAATGGAGGGGCAACTTTATTTTAAAAGGGGAAAAAAGCATAGGATATATTTTAAAAAGAAAAGAAGTATAAATAATAAATGAGATATGCATTTTACATGGATCCGATACATCTTTTGAAATAAGAACTACATTACAATATGTGAAATCTGAAGGATAATTATATTTTGATTCACAAATCAGTCTAGGAGCTGTAGATCAGGTAAGTCTGTATCAGAATTCACAAAAGTCAGGCTTCCAAAACATTGCTACTAGCAAGAAACAAGTGTTCTAATTAACTCATATGACTGATAGTACGAATCTGTTCATCTTTATGCCTGCATATGCAACAGTTGCTCAGGAAAGCAAGACAGAGATGCAGGTAAGATCTGTTAAAAGCTTGATGTGAAGTTATTTCAAAACAATGCACAGAGGAAACGAAACCTAGCAACACTAGATAAATTGAAGAAGAAATACAGTAAATTATGAAGCAATGCCAAACTATTTCAGGAAAATATGTTAAAACAAAAATAGACATGGAAACACTGTTAAAGTTTAGCACAGGTCTGTTTCTTCTAAGTCGCTGACATCAAACAGTTTGAATGGAGAAACCCTTTTTTAATCTTTGGGCTAGGTCTCCAACTCTCGGTCATATGAAAATATTAAAGTCTTTGTGTTAATGTAAACATAAGAATGGTTATGTTAGATCAGGGGTAGGCAATCTTTCCCCTTTAAGGGCCGAGGGACTTCAGCTCCCAGAAGCCTCAGCCATGTTGGCCAATAGTCCCATGTTGGCCAATAGCTCCTGGGATTCTGGAAGCTGAAGTCCCTCGGCCCTTAAAGGGGAAAGGTTGCCTACCCCTGTGTTAGATTGTATCAGTGCTCCATCTTGTCCATCATCCTTTTCCCAAAGCTGCCAATTCAATGGCTCCAGTAATCCCATAAATAGGCTTGAAATCACCAGTCTTTTTTCTCTCTTACCTTTCTCTCCAACAGTTGATATTGCATGATGCCTCTCAGTCCAGAGGTTCTGTGCAGCTGCTATAGGTAATAAGACTGGTTCTCCTCTGTGAATTTTGGTAGTCTCTTTGCAATCCACCAAAAAGCAGGGCCATTGCAAATTCCATAATTATATGTTGAATGAAGAAGTACTTCATTTTCTTTATCCTGAATTGCTACCAAGCATTTTATTGAGTAACCTTTAATTCTATTAACTAATGCTAGGCTGTACCTTAAAAAAAATTAGGGTTTTTCTTTATTGTTTTTGGTGGTATGAAGCAAAAACAGCTGTAGAAGATGGAAACATCTCTGAGGCGAAAGCTTGTTTCACTATTTTCAAAAATGAGCAGACAAACTTTTCTTTCCATTTTGTTCCTGGAAATCCTCAGGACAGTTCTAAGTAAACCTGAAACCATCATATCACCTGCTAAAGCCTCTTTTGAATATCTAGAACACCCTCCTTTGTGTATTTCATTTCACAATTTGAATCAACTTCAGCTCAATCTCATTTCCTCCCTTTCCACTCATACCCTAACCTGCTGCTTATGGATTTCATTGCTATCTGATTAATATCTCAAATATATTGATAACTTTCAGTTTGCACATTTCTTGTAATCTTTTTGTTGTATTAATAAAGATACTACACTAATTTAGATTGGCAGTTTCTTAATTTCTTACACCATTGCCTTAGCCACACAATGAAATTCCTTACTTCTTACTGCCTGGTTTATCCATCATAAGGAAGAGAGAGCATTTCTAAAAATTCCACCAAAATCTAATAGACCCATTGAAACAGTAACATAATAGTGAGTCAGCATTCATGTAAATCTCATTTATTCAGTGGGTCTTCTCTGATTGAGACTAATATTAGGATTCAGATCTCTGCGGTGGAATAAAACACTGAACAATTTATATTTTTCTATCAGGATTTCACAACTATATTTTCCAGTGCCATTGGTGGTGACCTTCATTATGACTAAGGATAGCTCTCTCTGTGTGTCTAACAGCTCGTGTGTGGCTGTGTGACTATCCATAATCTTTGTCCTAGGCAGACACATATCCATGTTTACACACCAGTCACAAACCCACCTTTATTGGCCTTTCTGGTAATCAAATAATCATTGTACCTCTTTCTAGAATCTGAGCGTTGTAGTCCAAAAAGTAACTTCCCCAAGTTCTGCCAATTTGCTGTCTCAGAGAGCAAAGAAAATGAAGCAGGAAATTACAAATTACAAAATTAATTTAAAGACATCACGTTAGGAACATTAGACAGTTTAGATCGTCTATGGATTTTATAATCTCAGCTGGAATCATTTGTGCTGCATAGAAAGCAGTATTATAAACTTAAAAAAATATCTTGTTTATGAATAAATATTTATATGACATGCACATTAAGTTATCTAGAGATATGTATTTGTTATTTGACATTGAATAACTCTGATAATTTTTATAATATTTTCTGAAAACATATACGGAAATGCATACTTTAATGCTAACAGGTGTACTTCTGTCAAAACAACAAATAGTCATCATAGTTTGTTTTATTGTAGTTGCAAAAATTCAATTCTCTTGAGAATCATCTTCCTCCCAAAAATGGTCCATTTAAAAATATATGTATAGAAATAACTACTGGCAGTTTTTGACCACCAGTGTTAGTTGTATGAATAGTTTCAAAATGACTGTTGTCAGTGCTCAATTTTAATCTACTATCTTCCTTGTGCATATAACCTATCTGGTAAAAGAACCATTACCTTCACTGCAGCACTACAGTATCTTTAATCTCTGTGTTAATCAAAAGAAGCATAGGGGCAAACTCCAAATCATGTCAATTAGGCATTCAGGACAAAGGGGTCATAAGCAGGACCAGTAGTCTATTTCTTAGGTGCTCTAAGGTACAGATTTTAGGCAAATATTGTACTTTCCTGAGAAACATTTTGGGTCATAGCCTGTTCTTATCCTTGCTGTGATCAAAAATGAGTATTATTGAACCCAGATATATTGTTTTACTATTGAAATGTGTGAAATATCTAAATTAGACAAACCAATGGAAGAGTTAACCAGTATGAACTCAAAAAAGCTTTCCTTTAACCTGACTTTTTATCTTACTCTGTCAGGCTCCACAAATACATATGATAGTTTGGGGATGAAAACAGGAATAAGATGATGAAAAGCGCTGGAAATTTTAGAAAGCAGCTATGGCCAGCAGCATCTCACATTTAGGCTGCTGTCTGTGACAGCTAAAAAAATAATCTGAGGGGCGAAACAGACCGCCCTGATAGAGCAGCTTGCTGCCACCCCTTTGAGCACCGGATTGGGGCAGCCACACACTGTGGCCCCAATCCAGCATTTTTAACCCCAAAAAAGAAATGGCAAAATGCTGCTTCTTTGGGGGGCAGAAAAAGGGTATCTTTGCCACTGCGCAGTGCTCCTTTTGGTGTGCAGTGTCTGAATGCCATGCCAAAGGAGCACCGTAACACCACACACCATGCGATCAGGTGTGCGGTGTCACACTAGCTTGGAGTGGTGTCAGGGCATGCATGCATCATCCAAAGACCATGCCCCCATGCCTCCCTGAAGCTGCTGCTTACTGCCGGTCTGCACAGGCCCTGAGGCATTACAGCATCAGAGCGCTTTTTGTCATTTCACCTATTCCAGAGAGTGATTGAGAATATCTTGTGAAATATAAATTCAGGTGGAACATGCTCTCTTGCAGGATACTATGTTCCATTCCCAGTTTCTCTGTGGTTTTCTATTCTCATCCCTCAACTGTTAAGCCAGGGTTCATTGCTCAGTTTTTATTTGGCTGTATGGGTTGGGGAAGGAACACTGCACCTAATGGATGGTTGGTTGTGTCTTACAAACCTGGGCTTCCACCAAGCCTACATATCCCTCTGGTGCTGTTTTGACCTTGTTAAAACTGAGATTGTTCCTAGTAAGTATGATTTGAAATTTACAAATTCTGACTTAACTGATGCATACCTGCACAGCTAAGGCACTGCTCGCTTCATCACACTTCGGGGAAATTGAGAAAACCTAATGCAATCGGCCCTCCATATTGGTGGTGGTTCAGTTCTGGACACGCACACATACCTGTAGATACAAAGACACTCAGGACCTCAAGTCCTATTACTGTCAATGGCCGCCAACATGAGCATGGCCACATCAGCCTTGCTATGTGCGTGTGCTGCCTTTGATGATAATGGGATGGGGCCATCTGCAGATCCTCCAATCCACAGATGTCTAACTTTCCAGTACAGAGATTCTGCTCTACTTGCCACCTTCTTGCCCCACCCATGATACGTGTGTGTGTGTGTGTGTGTGTGTGTGTGCGTGTGTTTGTCAAGGCTAAAACCACCATGGGCTTAATTCAATGTTAGGTAAAGGTAAAGATATTCCCTGTTGTTGTCAAGTTGTGTCCAACCATAAGGGGCAGTGCTCATCCCTGTTACTAAGCTGAAGAGCCAGTGTTGTCTGTGATCATGTGGAACGCTGTTTTCCTTCCCACCGAAATGGTACCTATTTATCTACTTGCATTTGCATGCTTTCAAACTGCTAGGTTGGCAGAAGCTGGGACTAGTGACAGGAGCTCACCCTATCATGCATCATTCAGTGTTAGTTCTACTTAAATATGTCAGTTTGACATTTCCTTTGCTGACATGTTCTCTCACAAATAGAAGCTCCTCATGTTTCTACTGACATAGAAAGCAAGGATAACTGATAGCCGGCAGTTAATACAAGAGTACATTATTTCAGTTACTAAGAGCTTTTCATTTATTTTAGCTATCTATATACCTATCTGTTTATCTCTCTTGAGTTTCTAAATAAATAATAAAAATGAATGCAATGGGACTGAAAACACTTCAGAATGAATTACAGTGTGGATCATTAAAAAAACAATAATTTCCTCACATTCAGAAATGATCTTCAAGCTTCATATTCACCAGGGTTGGGGAAAATCCATGAGAAATTATGTAAAACCCTACTTGAAGAGCAACAGTTTTCTGTGAAGGGAGAGTAAGAATTATTGTTATTGTTTATAGACTGACTATAAAGATGCCAAGTCTCATCTTTCTGTCCTACCTAGATGTCTTTCAGAATTTAAATGTGTCCTACTCTGTAGTTAATAGCAGCTATTTATAAATAAGTTGTTGTTTCTTTTTCTTTTCCAGCGTACATAAAAGTGGGGGAAAGGTAGCACTGTATAAAGAAAATCTTTTGTTACGTGGATGTACCATTAGAAATACAGAAGTTGTCTCAGGAATAGTAATCTATGCAGGTAAAAAGTGCTTTTCTCTGTATTTTTACACTGTATTCCTTTTGATCTCCCCTAGTTTTCTGTATATATGATAATTCAATTCAATATCTTTGGCAGGACATGAGACAAAAGCCTTGTTAAATAACAGTGGACCACGTTACAAACGCAGTAAGCTGGAAAGACAAATGAATGTTGATGTCCTTTGGTGTGTCCTCATACTTATCACAATGTGTTTGTTTTCAGCTCTTGGTGAGTTTCCCTAACTTTCAGTTATGGACCATAAAATATGGAATTCAGGAAAATAATAATTAAAATATTATAGACACATCTGTTAATTCACTTAATGGAAAAAACACAATCAGTGCAACTAAATTCATGTTTGAGAACTAGTTCTGCAGGATGACATTTAAGTGTATGGAAGCAGAATTTTCTTTCTGTATTTAAAATTTATATGCAACACTTTTAGCCATTAAGATGGCACACAAAGCAGTGTTACAGCATAACCAAAGCAATGATAAAAATCACACTAGTGGACTGTTTTCCAGTTTCAAACAATTTACCGAGGGTGGTTTATTTTGTAGACAAAAAGTATTTCATACAAAATACATTGTTTTTTGCAATATAGTGATGAAGCAAAAATACTCTATTTTGGCAAATAAAGTCCCACTTTTTTTGCACAAGAAATCTTTGCAATTTTTTAATCAAATTAGTTTTCAAAACATCATTAAAATGTGAAAAAAAAACAGTTGTAATCTCAACGGAGAAATCATTTGAAATTTTCCATTCTGATATTTAAATCTCTACTTTCACCTTTAAAAAATGCAGGAATGGTATGAGTTCTGTAACATGCTAAGAAGTAAACATTGGCAATTCTTAAAAGACCTTTTGAGATCAGAGATGAATTTCCTTGAAATGCTCAAATTTTTCTGTGGCTCAAATTTAAGAATTCCTTTAGTCTTTCGCTCTCTCTTTCTCACTTCTTATTCCTCTCTCCCTCCTTCTGTCTCTCATGGTGCATCTATACTGCAAAAATCATGCAGTTTGACATCACTTTTAAGTGTCACGGCTCCATCCTACAGGATCCTGGGTTTTGTAGTTTTGTAAGGCACAGCACTCTTTGGCAGAGAAGGCTAAAGATCTTGTAAAACTACAAATTCCAGGTTCCATAGGATGGAGCTATAGCACTTAAAGTGGCATCCAACTGCATTATTTTTACAGTGAAGAAGCATCCTCACATACATATGCATGCATGCCCTAACTGCATGCACTTATTCCTCCAGTATGCACAATAGCATCAGCCATTTCCCACATCCAAACAAATGTCTTCCCTTTCAGTCAGTGAAAACAGCAGAAATAAAAACAGCAGCAGTAACATGAAAGGAGTTTTGCAGGAGATTTCTTCCTACTGCCTTTCTTTTTTTCTCCTGACACTTGAGGTAATATTTTTTCCAAGTGCTCCGGTGGCCAACTGAGCATGTTGCACCGGCAGAAAGGAGCCCATTCACCTTTCGTAGGGTAATAAATGGCCACAACTTTATTCATCTGTACAGGGTCATAAATCACAGTTTCACAGCCATAAATCTTTCACATTGTTTGTTATCCCTTTGACAAATGTGTACACACCCATGTCATAATTCATGATGTAAATCCAAACCATAAATCATGTCATAACATCTTGCCATAAATCATGCCATAAATTAATCGTATGTCAATATTATAGTCATAAAGCTATAAATCATGTCATAAGCCATCCATCAATCAAAAGCCTGACAACAATCATAATGATTATTAAGGCCATGGTCGGGCATGGAGGTTCCTACTCCTCTCCCCATCATGGTGCAGGACATAATGAGAGGCCATTCCTCCCCCCTCTCCAGACCTGGTGATCTAAATTATGCCGCCAAGTCCATTGGGATCCCCCAATGTGGTGGGGGGCCCCACCAAGCCAGCCCCCCCATGTGGAGGCACACACACGGTACCCCCGTAGACCCCCCTCACCCAAAGGAGATCTCGACCCTTCCTTTCCTGCCCCTCCCAATTCCCCCCCAGCCACACTCTCCCCACACACCACCAACCTCGATGCCCTACTTCCAGGCCCCTAGGTCATAGAGGGAGAAGGACCCTGGCTGCCACTCAGAAGAGAGGAGGAGCCACCGGTCCTTCTCCTTCAGCTGCCCAGCTCCCAATGGCCACAGCCATGTGGATGGGGTCCTTAAATAGGCCCCAAATCCTGCCCAAAATCTTGCGAGACTTCAAGTCTCGTGAGATTGCAGGGGCTGCTGGGGATCTCACAAGATCCCCCTGATTGGTCAGGAGCCACAGGAAGGGTGGGACATCATGTAGATTTAAGCCAAGCATGGCGCTGGCTTCCTAAAATGGCCGGTGCAATCAGCGCAACCCTCACAACATGTGTCTGTGTCTGGAATGAGCCACTAGGCATCCTAGCTGAGAAGTCCTGGGAATTGTAGTTCACAAGTATTCCTCCATATCTGTGTTTGAAATAGACATTTAACCCAGCTGCATATGATAGATAGCAGGAGAGCAGTTGCAACACTGGAGATAGGGTTTCTTGTTTCACAAAAAATGTGCTCAGCTGTTAAATTGTTGGGAATTACTTCTGTCATTGAACCTTTCTAGATATGAAACAGTTTCATATTGTTTAAATTAACCTTGTTTGTTTGTTATATTTTTATCCCAACTTTCCATAAATGAGCACTTTCTTCTCTGCACTTTATCCTCACAGCAATATTGTGAGATAGGTCAGGCTGAGAAAGCATGACTAGCTCAAGGTCACTAGCTCCATGGGGACTGGAACCCAGATTTTCCAGGTTCAAGTCCCTTTCTCTAACCACTGCATCAACTATCTCCGTCCACAGACTATACCAGGTGAGGTACGGGGAGAGCTTTGCCCTGAAACCAATCTGTAATTTTTAAAAATAAATGTGTTGCACCTAATTTCCTCAATTCTGATTATCTTCAGAATTTCTCATGTTCTGAAAAGTTTTTTAAAGAAAGAAATGCTTCCCAGTAATAGTACAAAAGTGCAAGAAAGAGTGCAGTAGTATTGTCTCTGAAGGGGAAATTATATAAGTGAATCATGTTGACTTTTCCTTTTGACGTTTAATTTGTATTTCCATCTCTCCCACCTGTTTTGCAGGTCATGGAATCTGGGTCTGGCAATATGATGACAAAAGGAAACCTGTCTTTGATGCCCCAGGTCACAATGGAAAATATTGGTCTCCAGTTCAAGCCGCAGTTTATTTATTTTTGACAATGATTATAATTTATCAGGTAACTGCAGCATATTGAGATAGCTGAATTTTGCTTTTGCAAATACATTTGTGTTAACCCAGTGCTAAAAATAAATAAATAAATCACCCATCTGACCAAATAAAGGCCTTTGCAGACTGCTAGAAATAGTGCAGATTGAGTCCACTTTAAGGGTTAGGGTTAGGGAATCATGGGAACTGTATTTTATTGTGGCACCAGAGCTCTCTGACAGAGAAGGCTCAATGTCTCAGGAAAAAAAACAGTTCCCATGATTCCCTATCACTAACCCTAACCCTTAAAGTGGACTCAATTTGCACTATTTCTGGCAGTCTTCAAAGGCCCTAAGACTGCAGTCAGTTGCACTCTCATTTAGGAGCAAATCTCACTGAACAGAGACTTTTGCATACACCTGTGTATGATTCCACTGTAAAAAAACAGATATAGCGGGGTTGCAGACTGGCAGAAATAGTGCAAATTGAGTCCACTTTTAGGGTTAGGGTTAGTGCTAGGGAATCATGACAATTGTTGTTGTTTTTTCTGAGACATTGAGCCTTCTCTGTCAGAGAGCTCTGGTGCCACAATAAAATACAGTTCCCATGATTCCCTAACCCTAACCCTAAAAGTGGACTCAATTTGCACTATTTCTGCCAGTCTGCAACCCCCTATAGCTGTAGGGCTGACCACTTTTTGATTGAAGATATTAATTAATTATTACCCTGTCTTTCTCACTGAACAGAGACTTTCTTATTGCATACACCTGTATATGATTCCACTGTAAAAAACAGATATAGCTGTAGGGCTGACCACTTTTTGATTGAAGATATTAATTAATTAATACCCTGTCTTTCTCCTGGTATGGAACCCAAAGTAACTTAACAATAATTTAAAATAAAGTTAAGCTAAAATCTTATTTTGCAAAAGTTGAAAAGCAATTAAAGAATTCTCTCTTTAAAGGCACATGGTTAAAAATAGTTAAAACACATTTAAAATATAATTTGAATGACACAAAATAAAAGCAAATGATGTCACTCTCAAAACACCTGTCTAAAAGTCTGGGAAAAGATTCCACAGCCTGGGAGCAGTTACTGAGAAGGCTCACTTCCATGTCTTTGTCAGACAGACCTGTAATGGTGGTGACAATGAGAGACAGCCCTCCCCCAAGGAACTTAAAACTCAGGCTGGTTCATAAAGGGGAATATGGACTTTTAGACAGTCTGAACCGAAGCCACATAGGATTTATAGTACTTTGAATAATCAGTACTTTGAATTCTGCCCAGAAACAGACTGGTAGCAAGTGAAGCCATTTCAACAAAGGAGTTACATGTTCCCTGTAACCAGCCCCAGTCAGTAGTCTGGCCTCAACATTTTGGACCCTCTGACATTTCCAAAGGAATGTTAGATATCACAGCTGTATAACCAACTAATAAAATTGCTGAATTGTAAAAATTTATTTGAAACAGCAATAACAACAAAAATAACATCAAAACACAGTTTCCAATGACAGTCTCCTAAATAACAAGCAATAAAAACAACAGAATCTATAATAGTACCAAAGGCCCCAGTACCCAGATAGATCCCTTGAGATGGCAATAAATACATAACTTTTGATGCTGCAGCCAGATGCTCTGGAGGAGCGGTATTTTTTTAAAACCTAAGGACATATTCAGACTGTGTGCCTTCTAAATTTCTTAAATCACAAGAGGATAGGCAACAATAATTAGTCTTGATTAAACATAGCAGAACAGTTCAGATTGTCAAGAATATCCATACCACATAATATATGGTATTTTGCAAAAGTTGATTTTAAAACTTAATGATTTACTGATATATACTTCCATATGATAGAAATTCCATTTTAAAGACTGTATCTTTGGTCAGTAAGCTCTGCCTTTCATGGATTCTTTGCCATAAAGTGTGGATGAAGTTTACTTTTGCCTTGAGAGACAGAGATGTTTAGGATACTGCTGCCCTCCCCATTTCACATTTAGAGACCTTATACTGCATCATACTACAGATGGAGGCAGAGCCAGTTCCTCTGGAGATCAGGTACATGGCTGACTGCCTAGCTGGCCATGCCACACCCAGATTTCTTCGATTGTCCCTTCTAGGAGAACTGTACTCATACACTTTGTTCTCATTCAGGGGTTGGAAAAGTTACTTTTGACACAACTCCCCAAATCATTCAGTCACCATGACCAGTGGCATTGACCAGAAGGTGAGAGGCTATAAAAATCCCTGGCCTTTGTCAATGCTCAGTCCCCTGAATATTCAGAAGGCCAACTGGTGTCTGAGGATGCGAGTTCTGTTTTAGCACAGAGGCTGTCCAGGAATTGTTTTTCTTTTAAAACCAGAAGGCATTGTCTTGATGCCTTGGGCTTTTTAAGGCTAGTTTGCAAAGGTCTATGGCTAATAGCAACAAATATTTAGAGTTGGATTCTTTAAAGCTAGAATGAGCATCAACTGCCATTCACTCATTTTTAGATGCATTACCTCCCATTACGTTTCTCCTTGTCCTCTCATGAACTGGAGAAACTCTCACCCATTACAGGTCAATGAATATATTCCACAGCATCAGTTTGTGATCCTCCCTTCATTTAATATGAATGTGCTTTGTAACTCACTTGCATGCTAAGGCCTGAAACACACAGCCAAAATGATGCAACTGAAGCTGCGCCAAGACTACTTCATTTGCAAAGAACTGGGCCAAGAAGGAGTGGTTTCCATGGAACTGATGCGAATGGCGCCAGCGCGGTCTCACACTATTCTATTTGGACTGTCTGCTTTGGGCCCTAGTCCCCTCCACAGTATGTTACTGAGGATTCTATACAGTGAAAAATAAGATGTATTTGGGTGAAAATTATTCTGCTGTGAATAACGTCTTCTGTGTGGCCTTAGAATTTTCATGAAAATGGATAAAAAGGATATCTGGGAAAATGTCTTAACAGAACTCTGTGCAAAGCAAATGCAAAAAAAAAGTTCATTTGCACCAATACTACTGTTGAAACAATTGTTTTCTGCAGTTTTTTTTTTCCATTCCTCAACTCTTGGCAGAAAGCTACTTTATAACTCTGTTATACATACTTAGAACACTATTAATTTGAGGTCGGTTTTTTTCTCTTGCAAAAACTTCTATGCAGACACAATTCTGACTTCACTCTCTGTTCTCTCTTCCAATCCCTTTTCCTCCTTCTTTTCCTAGCTTCTTTCAAGCTCATCTTATTATCCTGAAAACATTTTCTTCTCTCCAAGCTTTGATAATAAGACCACACATCTAATTATGGATATCAACTCTACAGCTGCTCCATAGGCTTTCCTAATCTGTCACAGTAAACCTTTGCAAATATTCTTATAATTTAACATTGGCTTTAAATCAGACTATATAAAATTCTAAAAAGGTACAGTAGAATGTTGCAGTTTTAATCACAAGTTCATTCAGTCATGCATATTTTTATACCACCTTTTCTATTTTTCCATTAATGACTGCTGTGTTTTCATTCATTTCAGGTTCTCATTCCAATTTCTTTGTATGTCTCAATTGAAATTGTTAAAATATGCCAAGTATTCTTTATTCATCAAGATAAAGATTTATATGATGAAGAAACAGACCTTCAGCTACAATGTCGAGCTCTCAATATCACTGAAGATTTAGGACAGATTCAGTATATATTTTCAGACAAGACTGGGACTCTTACCGAAAATAAAATGGTTTTTCGGAGGTGCACTGTTTCTGGCATAGAGTATTCCCATGATGCTAATGGTAGGTATAATGTATGTATGTGCCTTCAAGTCAGCTGTCAATTTATGGCAACCCTATGAATTTCATAGGGTTTTCTTAGGCAAGAAATATATAGAGGTGGTTTTGCCAGTTCCCTCCTCTGAAATACCATGGCACAGTGGTAGAGCACATTCTGCATGTAAAGCATCGGGTTCAGTCTTTGCATCTCTCGGTTGTAGGGTCTTTTGCAACAGGGCTGTGAAAGGGCTGAGATCTTGGAGACCTTGAGAAGGCAGAGTATACAATGCTGGGTAGGAACAACTAATGGGCTGACTCAGTGTAAGGTAGCAACACTGTTCATATGTTTAAAAACTTTGACATATCTGTGTTTTTGTCTGGGTAATCTAGGAATAACTCTGGAGATCAGAACATGATTCCTCACTCGGCCCACTGGGTGACCCACCAGATGACCTTGGGTGAGTCACACACTGTCAGCCCAGAAAATCCCATGATAGGTTCACCTTAGGATCATCATAAGTCAGAACAGTACACAACAACATCAAGCTGCCTTGTGGAGGACCACAATGTACCATATGTCGCTATTCAGTCATCTTTTCCACAGCCCACATGTTGGAGTTTAGTGCATATGTTGTTTGTATTCTGTTTTAGCTTTGTCTTAGCTTTCTGGCTCCTGGATTAAGATTTAGCTGAATTTCTGCCTCTTTTTCCTTGCTGTTTCCTCCACCATCACCACCAGGAACTTAAGTTCTTACAAAGTTGCCAGACTTGTGACCAGTCTTTTTTCTAATTTTATTTTCTTCCACACAAAACACAGTATAAGTACTAGAGAAGGATATTTGCACAAAGCATTTATTGTGGGCTTAGGGCTTTTCCCCACAACTTCCATGGTTTCCAATAAAATATTAAAATAATAGACAACACTGGAGTAACGATGTCAGCACATGACTAACAATATCTTCTTGGATGACCTTGATTCCTTAGTCCTTACATTGAAAGAACAAAATGAAAAACAAAATAAAACACCAAAATCTCTCGCAACTTGCCCCTCCACATTTACCTTCCACATTTTACAAGGTGATGAATCATCAATGAAATTACTCTCATAGGTTACATGGGTTTTTTTCCAGATCTTCTTTCCAGCCAGTTTCAAGACATACAGCCCAGTCTTACATCTAGTTAAATATAAACCATTTCAATAATGTTGTTATGTGTCTTCAAGGTTTGTTTAGAGGTTTGTTTAGAGGAGGTTTGCCATTGCCTTCCTCTCAGGCTGAGAGAGAGAGTCTTGCCCAAGGTCACTCAATGAGTTTTAATGACTGAGCAGGGATTTGATCCCTGGCTGCCTGAACTCTACATTCCATTAACCTGAAAACATGTAAACAACAGCATATAACCCCTGTTGGGTCCTAAAGGTTTGTTTTTTTAATGTCTTCTATATGTTTCACAGTTGCCCAAGCCAAATTTATAACCTATTTTAAACAGAGCATGAAGTCCTGTGGTGTTAGAGAGCTGGCAAAGAATTTTAGCAGCAGAATGTGTGAAGGGCCAGTGACTCAGGGCATTTGGAAATGTCAATGCAGAGTACGCTTCAACATGTTTGCAGATAAGCAGCCAAATTGTAAATGAAGCAAAATGGTTAAGTAACTGGAATTCAAAATGAATAATTTTATTGCCCTGTTAAAAACATCTTGGTACAGGTGACCCTACTCCTCTTATGCTTCACTGCATCCTAATCAGGCAGACAGAAGTGAGATTCCTGTTTCACAGGACACACATTGGCTTTGATTCTAAGTTAAATTAACTCACAGGAGGAGTTTTCCCCATTCCCCATCTCTCCCTCACTTACAGTCTGAACAATGTTGTCTCTCTAAACTGCAGCCTTTCTGAACAACATGATATGAATCATGGGGGCACTGCAACAAGAAATGAAGGGATAGGAAATTTTCCTGCCATTAATTTATTTAAGTGTAGAATCAGAGTTCAATTTAAAGCAACTTTCCCTAACCCAACAGCTCTCTGTACCATATACCACATCTTTTAGGATGCCTCTCCTCTCCTTCTGAACTTCCAGATAAGATTTGGATAGGGACTTATGGGGCATGTAGAAGGGACAGGAAATGTTCTTTCTGTGAACTTCCTAAAGTGCTTACTTTAGGATCCAAGCCACTGAGTTTCCAAACACACACACACACACCTATGCAGATGCATAGATTCATATGCTGTTCAGTAGTCTTGTATGGAAAGGATTTTGTTCACCAGTGGTTCTTAAAGGCACATAACATTTTTTTGCTCTTAAGAAAGAGCCTTCTGTTTAGGGAAAGTCCAGAAACATCAGACGTCAAGAAGCAGAACTGTTGACACTGGCAACTGTCCCAACATAGCATCTTTTGGAATTTAAGGTTCACAGAAAAACTTTTTCAGGAGTTTAAAGGAATAGATGAAGAGAACATAATGTCCTAAGTGCAGTACATTGGTGAATACTTAAAGTCATTGTACAGACCAGGTGACCTCTCATACTTCTAAATGCTATTAAATACTTGCCAAACATCCAAAGAGAATTTACATCTTAACCAAATGAAAGGGTGAACTCTCTTTTTTCTTCTCATTTGTGAGAAGTCAACATCTGTTTCTATAATTTAAGTATCTAATTGACCCAAACATAAATAGGATAGGCAGCAGAGGTTTTTGTAGCATCCCTGACTATAATACAGTCAGTTTTATGTTCCAGATCTTATGTTCACAAGTCACAATAAGCCATAGTTCATGTTAACTATAGTTTGTTCTTTAAACCACATATTGCACAACTGATAACTAAATGAATTCTAGCTACTCTTTATTCCTGATTTGTCACAACAAGCTGTGACTCAAACAAGCTAGCATTCACAAGCTTACAAAAATGGGTTTAAACTGTGGTTTGTTAAATTGTGGCTTGTTAACAAAGATGAATTTGCACATCACGTCACATAAGAGTTCCACAAATTCACCATGATTTGTGGGAACTAGGAGACATAACCTCTATCTTATCTTTTTATTTGTTGTTGTTGTTGTGTACCTTCAAGTCATTTCCAACTTGTGATGACCCTAAGGTGACTGAATCATAGGGTTTTCTTCTTTTTATGCCTTTAGCAAAATTGTCAGTTGTCAGCATTGGCTGTTCTTTTAGGGTTAAACTATTGTGATGTGAAAAAAAATGACTGGGTTTCCTGGCATCTTTTTTAAACTGTGGGGGAGGGGTATTTAGTGCTCCCCAAAAATTTCGCCCTTCCACTACCAAATTTGAGGTGGGAGGGTTAGAACAAGTGTGATCTCTCTTTTTTCCCAGCAGTGGTCACCACACCAGATAAGAGTGCACTGTGGCCTCGCTTGACATCAGCAGTGCCTTTAGCTCTGTGCCTTACTGCCATATCTTGACTAAATTGGGAATGCCTCCAGCATTCCTTGACCTTCTCTGCAAGCTATAACAAGTTGAAGGTGAGACCGTGGATATTTGAGTCTGTTGGGGGTGAAACAGGGCTGCCCAGTTAGCCCAATTATTTTCACCCTTGCTATGGAATCCCTCCTCTGCTACAACCTCAATGGCCCTGGAGGCCTCAACTTATATGGCTACAAAATGAGCATACTAGCTTATGCCAATGATCTGCTTCTGATAGCCAAGATACCTGAAGAGTTCCAGCACATGCTAAATACATCTGCACAGGCTGCAGGCTGGAGGGCCAGCACTTCAGTGCCACACTTCATATCAATGGGAGCTTGAGAGATTGAGTCTTGCCAACTATTTTTGTCATCCAAAGGAAATCCATGGCCCATCTCAAAGGAGATACCTCTGAACATCTAGGCGTTCCAATGGGTTTTCAAAGCTACCAGATCGCAGATGCCACTCTCCATGCCACTGTGACAAATATCAAGAAGATTAATGTGTAACTCTTAGCACATGGCAAGAGAGTGATATGCTTAAGACTTTCCTCCTCCCAAGGATCAATGTTGCTCTTCAAGGATTGTCAGTCCACAAAACTGCACTTGCTAGAGATGACCACGCAATCACTGCATTTCTTAAGAAGTGGTCCAGTTTTCCTAAATGAGCCACCAAACACATCTTGCACATTCTTCAGTGACGTGGAGAAATGGGGGGCTCAGGGGACACTGCAAGCATCATTCATGCATTATGTCTTGTATCTTGCCTTGACAGGACTGCAAAATCTATTGCTCTTGCTCAAGGAAGACATCCAAAAACCTATAGCTAGAATTCCATGTAAGAGTGACCTGGCAATTTATCTTTCCAGTTCACTGGAAAACAAATTTGGACAGCATAGTGGTGACTACTTTTCCCTCTTCACTTGTATTGGAACACAACACATCATCTTAACAAACGTATTGTCTGTCAGTGGGTTTGGATTCCTGAAAAGGGACCACAACTCACTGCCACCAAAGAGAATCCTCCAGAGATACAAATTTAGAAAGTTCCTTGAAAGAACTTCTAAGGGGGAAATATACCACCACTCTTCTGAGCAAACCTGATCAGGGCAAGGTCTTCAGTGGAACTCAAGTAATCACTATATACTCTTTTGGGACACCACCCATTTTGAGTTCACCTAAATGTTGCACCTCTTAATGGTGGCATTAAGTCTGTCAACCATGTAAAATGTTGTTGCTCTGAGCACCCAAATGGGACACTTCCACACATGTTCTGTACTTGTTCCCCACACTCAACAACCTGGCAATATCGGTATGACAGTGATGAACTGACTAGCCAAAGCCATTCTGCCTCAATGAGCACTATTTCCTTAAACCGAACTGTGCATGAGACTAGTAGCCAGTTGAGACTGGATATATAGGCATCCCTCCATTTTTGTGGACTTGGAGTCCACAGTCTTACCCATTTGCAGGTGGGGAAGGACACAATGGACAAAATGGGGGGTATGTGGAGACGTGCTACTATTCAAGCCAATAGGGCTTGAATATTGCCGATTTCCATTTTCAGGGGGGTCACCCGCGAAAACAGAGGGGTGACTGTAGTCATTACAGATGAAGGCCAGATAAAGATAGCCATTGTAGATATCATGATTTCCTTTGAGAAAAGGAAACCAGCCATGAGTGTGGCTAGAGAACAAACCTCAGAAACATGCCGCTCTAGCTGATGTATTGAAGCAAAGGGGGTACAAAGTCTCTATCTATACATTGCTTGTTGGAGCCCTGGTTGGCTGGAATCCAGCAAATGAACCTTACTGAGGGTCTGTGGGGTGGGAAAGCACTATGCTAAACTTATGTGCAAGGTAATGGTTTTAGACACCATTAGATGATCCTGAGATAGTTACATTGAGCACATTTCCAGCCACTACCAGTATATAGAGTCTACTCTACTACTGTAGAGAGGGATGACAGGCTTGAAAATAGTTTATGTTAAAATATAATATGTGGTATGGTATGCAACTGTTTGGATATACTAGTGATCACTTATCTGTGATCTAAAAGTAAAATATATTTCTGATCTCTTTAGTATGCTCTTTTTCTTTTAAAATATGTTTTAAGATTTAATCTATAACAGGAATTGTGTGTATGCGTGCATGCACACAGACACACATTTCTGTTATTTTTTTCTGCAGTTGCATTCGTTGGATTTGATATGTATTATTTATTGTTCCTTTGTTAACTGTAGGTAAATATTATGTAGTTCAACCTTCAGTCTTACTTTTTAAGCTCTTGGACATTTTCTCACCTTTTCTCCCTCATTTCTCATGCCTCTTTTTGATGTTGATGTTGTTCAGGATGCACCCCAGGGGTACAGCTAGAGAGGGGCAAAACTACAATGCTAGAAATTTTTGAAGTGAAAGAAAATTTCACTGGTGGGGCAGAATTCTTATGGGGGGGGCAATGCACTCCTTCCTCCCCATCTGAGCTCCCTCCCTGGTGCACCCAGGAAGTATTATTTTAAAAAAACAACACTAATTTTATTTGTTATCAAGCAATGAATTCCAGGACCCAGTTATTATACAGTCTTGAAATTGAGTTAGGTCATGTTGAGTCCTTTCTCCCCTTTCTTCTGTTTGTTTTGGGGCTTTCTTCTTTCTTTCAGTACTGTGCATAATATATGTTGGATGATATATAGGTATCTATGCATAGTTATGAAAATTCAGCATTAATTATTCGAAACCAGCTATGAAGAGGAAGCAGAAAAGGCTCTAATGGTATTTCAAGATCAAAGTACTAAAAAGTGAAAATTTAGAAGTGGGTACATTCTTAGAAATCAGAAAGGAACAGAGCCATTCATAGTGCAAAATCAAAACACATATATGGTGTGTGCTAGACAGTCTTCAACCAGCAATATAGATACTAACAGTGTGGACACATTACATAGGGTGACATGATAACAATCACCCCAGTTTCTGCCATGCTACTTCTCTGTCATTCTTCCTGTAGTGACATATCTCAATTACACACTCCTTCATACTGAGGATGTCAGATGAAATGGAGATTGAGGATGTACTTGCTAGCTTCACCTCTTCCATTGGAGACAGACTTCCCTATCAGAGGCCCTGTACTCATGCAAATTTCTGTGATATAGATGAGCCACAAAACTGATTTAAAATTATGCAAAAATCCTACTTCGGTACAGCAGACTCCCTGTTGCAGATGTTTGTATAGGACTTGCAAGAGGTGATGGCAGTGACATTCCACAATGGACAGAGTTAGCTTTGGTATGCTTACTCTGCCCATCTTTGCATGAGAAATGGGCCCTAATAGGGCTGGTGTGGACTGAAGATGTAGGTGTGAATGGCAGTAAATTACTCCTAAGGAAGGAGGCAGCCATGCTTTAAATCAGTATGGTATAGTGGTTAGAATGATGAACAAGAGCAGGAGTATGTGCATTTCCTTTCAGCCACAAAACTAAGGGCCTTTAAAGACTGCCAGAAGTAATGCAGCTTGAGACCACTTTAACTGCCCTGGCTCAGTGCTAGGGAATCATGGGAATTGTAGTTTATTGTGGCACCAGAGCTCCTTGACAGAGAAGGCTCAATGTCTCAGAAAAAAACTACAATTTCCATGATGCCTTAGCATTGGCCAGGGCAGTTAAAGTGGTCTCAAGCTGCATTATTTCTGGCAGTCTGTAAAGGCCCTAACTGGGTAATTTTGGGCAATCATCCATTTCTCATCCTAACCTAATTTCCAGGGTTATTGTAATGATAAAAATATGATTCAGGCCATTGCCTTGAGCTCCAGTTACAATCTTTTACAGATCCCAGTTCAGTCTTTTCTTATGTTTCTTGAGTCACAGTTGAGCAGATGATTGGTCCAAATCTACTTTGACATTTCTACATGGTTTGACAAGAATTCATGACTCCCACAGAATGACATACACACACACACCAAATGCTTTTGCTGATGAAAAAGTTTAGAGTTATCAAATTTGGATTTTTGTGTGAAAGGAATGCAAGAACCATTCATTTGTGTGGGGTAATTTAAGTTTTCCAGGGCTTCAACCCTTTTAAAGGAAACAAAATTATACAAATATGAAAGCTAAACTTGTTAGAGTCTGGCTTTCATTAGCAGAACAGCAGAAATGTGACTTTGCCTAACTATGCTTCCCTAAGAACTGATACTGACTCAAAAAACAACACACACATAGCTTGTAGTTTAAAACAATAGCTTTAATCTATATTTACATAAAAGGCTCTATCCTAATCTAACTAATGAATTGTTCAGGTGAAGAGAAATATTTATCTTTCCAAACAAAGCTGAGAGAGCAGGAAGATGGAACAGCTTAGTTGAGAATCTTGAGACCTATTAGTCCCAAAGAGGGAGTGACCTAAGTCACATGATTAGTTTAAATGAGAGATAGAGAGGGAGGAGTTTGTAACCAGAAAATCCCTATTTATCTAAGGAGGGGGAAAGAAAATACAAATATTTTCCAACAATTTGTGGTACTGAAACCAGATTCCCAGACTCAAAATTCTTTAGCTGAGTCAGTTGAAATCTTTTCCATATGTTGGATAGATTCTGCCAAGCTTGAAGTCTGTCCACTTCTGAAAGACATAAGTGACTCACGGCCAATCCTAGAAAATTATTATTAACCTTTTAAACACACTCTGGGGAAAAGCTTGCCTTGGCTTACAGAAAGTTCAGAAGCAAATGCACAGACCAAAGAACCAAGATCATCAACAAATCACACTCTTTAATGCCATCCTTCTGCCACACAGTCTGGCAGCACTATTTTAATTCTGACTGTGCCACTGAAGACTCAGTCACTTCCAACACAGCATGTTCACCAGTTATGTTTTGGCATCCCATTGTCCCTGAAAAGAATATGCAGTTCTTGTTACATTTCCACAAACTACACAAATACATTTGTACACAGTAACACACGCAAACCCCTTTCTCTGTAGGGGTTACTTCCAAGATTCCCCCCTCCCATGGATGCCTGTAACAGGTATTACAGATATTACTGAACATATACTCAGAGTGTTTTCTGAATTACTCATTCATGTGAGCTTAATCTGAATAAATACCTTGGGTGGAAAGTGGCATTGGCACCGGTCAAGTGATCTTTCCAGTACACATACAATTGAAGAGGCCTGTTGTGGCCTCCTCACTTTCAATTTCCCCACACTGAAAACAATATTTTTGAAGCCACAACATGGATCCTGCACTTCAGTGAAGTGTATCTGTTCCAAGAGGGAGGCATGCTGTTTATTCCCACTGTAACTAGTTTTATAGTCACTCATACAACTGGTATGACAAACACCATCAATTTTTAAAAGCACTTCCAGCCTATTCCAATTTAAACTAAATTCCAATTCAGAGGTCAATCCCCCCCATAGGTAACTGAAACTACAAAAAAAAAAAAAAAACACTAATGGGGGGGAAACAAAGCAATACAATACAAAACAATACACTGATATTATAGCAGGTGTCAAATATAAGCCTTTGATAAGCTCAAAATGAAATAGGCACAAATGTTATTTGTAATTCCTTGCAGTTACAGGGGTGCCTATAGGATCCAAATGCCTTGCTAAGACTCTTTTTATTGCTCGGACCACTTGGTATGATAGTCCATAAATAGATAACTACCAGACGTAAGCTATTTTCATCCTTAATGAGCTTTTCTATGAGCCTTTGTAGGGTATAGGGGTTTTTTTAACAAAAAATAATTATCCACAGCTATTTGGAGTGTAGTATTTATTGCACTGTGACCCACCCTTTCCTCTTTCATTGCTAATTTTAATTTAATATCCTGAGCGGAAAATGCTTGGCAAAGTTTCTAGCCTTTCCTTGTGGGTTTTTGCCTTTTGTTTGTTTGTTTTTAATCATCTTTGCAGGTTCTTTTAATATTTTCTTTTCTTGGTCTTTTTCAGACTGAGCTGCAGATAATGTAGCTCACTTTGGGGAGTGGCTGAACTGCAAAGGGAGTTTTCTAATGGGCTCCAGTGGATTTTATGAGCTATTTCAGGATGTAATAGCCTTGTCACATTGAGCCAGAAAATGAGGAAAGCCATGTACTTCATTAAATAACTAATTATTTTGGCTATATTAGTCATTAAAAGTTGATGTTCAATTAAGACTCATCTGTGTTATGTGGCAATGCTTAAACTCCAGTCTGTGCAATATAATAAAAAATAGGGATGACATGGGAAATATTTCAGAGTGCATTTAAATGGAGCTTTGAGGGAGGCCAGTCAGAACTGGTTCCTGCCTGGTAGAGAATGATGTGAAGGTGCTGTTGACAATGTCTTTGTTCCCCAAACTACCAAGAATATTTAACTTGGAAACCAATTAAAGAGTTAGAGAGTACCATCCGATTTGCTATGGCAAATGTGGAAAAGCTCTTCCAACCTGAACTCTGAATTCAATTTTAGAGAAGTTCTCCGGGATCACATTCCAATGGTGGGCAGGACCACAGGCAGAAGCATTGGAGCAGAAGTGCCAACATATGATAGCTTAAAGCTGTTAAAGACGTTTCAGTGTTGCAGAATGGGGACAGAACCTGTCCAATACTTGAGAAACCAAATGCTTTGGGAAAGAGGCATTGCCCTCTGGGTAATTCCTAAGGCCTGGATTGCAATCTCCAAGAGGGCCAGTCCCAGGCCCTTGGGCTCCCTGCCCTTGCACTAAGACTTCCTTGGCTGATGTGGCTGGTTTCCCAGCAGTTCCCAGCTGGTGATACACTCACTAGCAGATCATTGGTCATCAGCATCAGTGAGTTTGGACCCTGAATGGGATTCACCTTCCTGAAAGACAATTGTATCCTAAACTGAAATCATGGTGACTAGTGACAAAAAATGGACCAGCACTAGCATGAATAGCAGAGCCAAAGTCCCCACACTGATGTAGAAGACTATTCCATTATACTGTATTAAAGTAACTGTTTTTTACTGATCACTTTATTGACTTGGCGCAAAGTCGTCGGTTCTAATATGCTGACTGCTACTCAGCCATTTTCTAGGGTCTGTCAGGGGTCTGGCTTGCAGCTTCATATCTTTTTAATGGCAGATGCCTGGAATTAAATCAAGAGCCTTATGAAATAAAGCATTCACTCTGATTCTATATTATGTTCCTCTCTTCATTATACATTACTAGGGGAAGGAGTCACCTTCTCCTATACTTGCAATTTGTCTTCCAAATGGTAAAATCTGTAGTGGAAACTGTAGAGGCTGAAGAAGTTAATTTTGGAACTCCCAAGGTCTCCCATTGGCCATGCTAGTTGTGGGATTCTGGGAGCCACAATCCAAAAAAAACCCCTTCCCTAAGTGTGAGAGGGAATAGCATTTACAATAAGCCAATGTTACGTATTTTTAATAGCTTCAGTGTATTAAATTCATCTCCCATAATTACATTACCTACATGTACTGTGCTAAGGATCACAATATGAAGCATTTGAATAACATTTCAATCCTTGTCTTTCTTGGCAATTCGTGCATTTATATGTGGTTTTGCATTGAATGCTTAGTGAAATACAGAGCAGATGACTGAAAGCCATGAACTGTGATGATCAAATAACTTAATCCACATGTTTCCTTTGGTGACAGTTAAACAGCTGTGGAGTAAGTAATCTAGAGATAACAGACAGGCACCTCAATTAAACCATTTTCCTGGTACAAATTAATCAAGTGCCAGCGCTGTTGCCTCAGCAACTTAAAGGGATATGAGATACCCTGTTTCCCAAAAGAGGTGAAAAAGAATCTTCTCTAACCTCCAGATTTGTTGGACTGCATATCCCATCGTGTCCTACTGGCATGACTGCTGAGGACTGTGAAATTCTCAGAATCAAGTTTCAGCTTGGTTGTTGGTTGTGTTAACAGTATTATCCAGTCCACCTTAACCTATTCACTATGCCTTCAATCTCACATTTTTACTTTCTAGTTTTCATTTCCCATCTACAGTTGCAGAGTACTTGCAACATTTACTTGTCAAAGACTGTTACAGGTGCATTAAAAAATACACAGAAATATACAGGGTAAACAAAATATAGCAAGAAAGACATTACAAACAAGAATTGATGATGTTACAATAATATAAAAGCATTTCAAAATTGCCAGCAATAGATCCAAATTAGTATTCTGAGTCTCCAAAACAGTTTGCATCAATTTTATCTAATTCTCTCTTCCTAAACTTTTCAGCATACAGAGCAAAAAGAACCACTTGCTTGCCCTTCTCATACATATCTTCTCATACATAACACCCTTTTCTGTTTCCTCAACAGCAAAACGTATAGCTATGTACCAGGAACCCGATTCTGAGGATGAAGAAACTGCACCTAAAGCAGGGACATTGTCCCAGCGGGACAGTGTTAGCAGTCACCAGAGCATTAAAGTCATCCACAGGAACCAGAGCACAAAATCTCATAGGCGTACAGGGAGCAGAGTGGAGGCCAAAAGGGCAAGCATTCTCTCAAAGCATACAGCTTTCAGCAGCCCAATGGTAAGTGTCTGAAATACTGCCTTGTTGCACTGTTACCTTCCCACCGAATCAATGTTGTAATGTAGCCATACCTATTCATGTTTATAATTCTAAATTCCTCTGAGTTAAACTGAGTTAGCCAGTGAAACTGTTTCAATAGGGGAGTTACATGCTCCCTATAAATGGTCCCAGTCAGCATTCTGGCCTTAGCATTCTGGACCTGCTGAAGTTTCCGAACAATTTCCAAAGGCATCCCCACGAAGAGTGCATTACAGTAGTCCAAATGGGATGTAATCAAGGCACGTGTCACTGTAGCCAGCTCTGACGTCTCAACGAGCGGGTATAGCTCGTGTACTAGTTTTAGCTGTACAAATGCACTCCTGGCCATTACTGAAACCTGGGCATCCAGGCTCAGAGTTGAATCCAGGAGCATACTCAAGCTGCAAGCCTCAGATTTCAGTGGGGAATGTGACCCCGTTCAGCACAGGCAAAGTCCCTATTCCCTGATCTGCCTTACAACAGAACAGGAGCACCTCTGCCTTGTCTAGATTAAGTTTCAATTTGTTTACCCTCATCCAGTCCATTACTGACATCAGACATTGGTTCAGTACAGAAACAGCTTCCTTGGAATCAGATGGGAAAGAGAGATAGAGTTGAGTGTCATCCACATACTAGTGACACCACACCCCAGAACTCTGGATGACCTCTCCCACTGGTTTCTTATAGATGTTAAATAACATGAGGGACAGAACAGAAGCCTGAGGGACCGTACCAGCCAATGGCCAGGGGGTCGAACGGGAGTCCCCCAACACCACCTTCTCAGTTTGTCCCTTCAGGAAAGACTGGAACCACTGCATAACAGTGCTTGCAAGCCCCATCTCAGAGGTGGCCCAGAAGGATACCATGGTTGATGGTATTGAAAGCCACCAAGAGATCCAGTAGGACCAACAGGGACACACTTCTTTCCCTGCATAGGTCATCCACCAAGGTGACCAAAGCTAACTCATAACCAGGTCTGAAGCCGGATTGAAATGGATCTAGGTAATCTATCTCATCCAGAAACCACTAGAGCTGAGAGGCCACCACTCATTCCAGCCAGGAGGCCACTACTCACTCCAGAATCTTGCCCAAGAATGCAGTGTTAGAGACTGGCCTATAGTTATTCAGAATGGTGGGATCCAGGGCCTCACCACAGCCAACATTTTATGGCCCTGTTGGGCCCAGGGGTCTGCTTTTTCCTCCCCATGGAAATTTCCACCTCAGATTCCCTGAAATCTGCCCACAAAGTGAAAAGGTATAGGATGGAGCAGGTTGCTCTTTGTTTTCAGTCTTGGATGAACTCAGGAGGCATGATTTTATCTAGATTCCTCAGAATTGCTGAAAACAATCTAAGTCCATCTTCTCTGCAGTTTTCCCTCTGATCTAGACTTCTGACCTTTGCACTGGTAATGTATGGTCCCATCCTCCTAATCTCTGTTAAATTTAGCATAACTTTTTTTCGTTAACTCTTATATCAGTGTGTGAGTGTGTGCCTTTTTGTGAATGTTGCAACTACTTTGTTGTATCAATAAAACTACATTTGGACCCTTGCATTCTGTAGTGCTAGTTTCTCGGAATGGGTAGACATACGCAAAAGATCCCTGCTTTCTAAAATTACCAAAAAACCTTCTCACTGCTCTCCTGAGCAAAATTAATTTCCCAGTTAAATTCAATTTGTGGGCACCCACTCATGACCCCCAGAAATTTAGGTAATGCCTTCTTATACACTATTGGCCACTTCATCTTAGACTAACTAGGTTAGAAATTTCTGTGTTGCGATATTGATGTTGTTTATATTCATCATATTGCTAATACTTTTACTTTGAAAAAATCTCTTAGTCATTTTAATAGACTTGCTTTCATTTTGTTTTTTATTATATAAATCTAAAACAGTATTTTTTTTTAACAAAGGGATTTAAATGTCAACAAGAGTTTTTCTAAAAGTAGTTTTACAAGACATTGAAACAAGCCCTCCCAGTCACAGGACGGAGGAGTTCAGACGTGTGTCCATCCTCCAAAAAGGCAGAATAAAGGGTGTTAAACCCCCCTAAATCGAACCCTGGGAAGGGATTTGATGCTTGGGGCTTGAAGGAGGTGAAGTAAGTGAGGGTGACTAAAAGAACCAAAGAACAAAATAAACCAAATATAAATATATTTGGGGAAGACATCCCACAAGTCAGAAAGCTGGAAAGCAGCTGACTGCCTTTTCTTTAGGACACCTTGAACAATCAAGGCAAATCTCACTGCAGCTTAGTAGTTAACCAAAGGCGTTGGAGACTATTTGGTTAGTGAAGAATAGCCTTTATTCTAACCTGAGGCTTCAGTTTGTTTAAACAAGAACATTTTTGTTCCTTCTAACTTCAAAACGATCACTCAAGAATTCATTTAGGAGACGGAGTAAGAACAACACCGCAATGCTGTAAGAACAGCAACAGCAGCAGATAGACCAAGGAGACACCTTCTCTACACTCTACTCCAAGGCAAGTCAAAGAGCTACTCCAAAAAAAAAAAACCACTTCAAAGAAATAGAGCCCATAATTACATCAAATAGTGCTATATCTATGTTAATCAAATAACAAGAAACTCAATAAGACTAAACTCCTGAAAAATATATATCCTTTACCTTGGATAACTAAAGGAAGTGGATGACACAGTCACGAACGAGGAGAGAGTAGTGAAAGTTAGCAGCAGAGCGATAGAGAGACCAGGGAGGGGAGAGGAATGAGGACAAAGTAAAGTCAAGGATAGTAAGCCCGAGGAGCCAAAAGAAATCAAAAGGCAAAAGATAAAGCAAAGTAAGAGATGGTGGCTCTAAAGAACCAAAAGAAGGCAGAAAGTGGAGAAGAAAAAAGGAGAGCAGAGAAAGAATACAGAAAAGATGGAGAGAAACAACTGCAGCGGTAAGTGAAAATAGCACCAGACGGAGGGAAATAAAAGAAACGAAGAACGAAAACTCTGACATAAGTTGAACAAACTTTGGCTCCAACTAACTAAGGGCCTATACAGACCACTGGAAATAATCCAGCTCGAGACCATTTTAACTGTCCTGGCTCAGTGCTAGGGAATCATGGGAATTGTAGTTTTTTCTGAGACAATGAGCCTTCTCTGTCAGATAAACTACACTTCCCATGATTCCTTAGCACTGAGCCAGGACAGTTAAAGTAGTCTCAAACTGGATTATTTCTGGCAGTCTGTATAGGCTTCAACTTGAACTAAAGGAACTAAAGAAACAATCAAATGAACTTTTTTAAAATCTTAAATTGCACTTTATAACATACAAACACTGAATATATCGAGGGCACTGACAGAAAGTGGAGCAGACACAACAATCCTGATTCTGTAATCCTCTACCTTCAATATTCAAGCAAACTGCTAGTAAAAGAATTCAAGTTAAGTGCTGAGTAATTTTTTCTAATAAGTCAGCAAAGACAACAAAGAAATTATTTAATAGAGAAAACAATCAACTAATCAACTAAAAACTGATTATCTGATTCCCCCCTTCTTTCCTGACTGTTTAATTAACTGACAATTGACTGCCTGATTGATTAACTGAATTGATTTGCCTGTCTGATTAATCTGAACTTCTTTCCTCTTTGGACTGATTAATTCACAGACAATTGATTGCTTACCTTATTAACTGATTAATGAACTACACAGTTAATTAACTGACAATTAATTGCTTATCCGATTAATTGGACTGATTGCTTGTCTGATAAATCTGAACTTCTTTCCTTTTCAGACTACTTAATTGTTGGACAATTGATTGTTGGTCAGTTTAACTGATTAATGAACTGCATAATTAATTTACTGACAGTTGATTGCTTTCTTGATTAAGTGAACTGATGGTCCGATTGATCTGATCTTCTTTCTTAATCTGACTGCATAATTTATGACAACTGATTGTTTGCCTGATTAACCGATTGGTGAACTGTATTAATTGCTTTTAAAAAAAAGCAGACAGGAAATATACTTCTCTCTTCATATCAATTTGATTTAAATTAGCTGTACTCCTGATCCTTTTTAAAGGGGGAAAGCATTAAAGAAACTTGAAGTGATATAAAATAGAGAACTATACCACACATTTAAATAGTCAAATTATAGTACGTGAGCAATTAAGTTTAAAAATTATGCATAAATGTTCTGGAATATAAACTACCTGTAAGCAGATAATAGCCACCTACCAATTGACTTTTATTATATATATTGCATATATTTTTGTGACAACAAATAAGGTATAGTACTCTACCTATTGCAAAAGGCTTGTTAAAGTGATACAACTAATGAATTCAAACTGTCATAGGTATCTGTGCTAAAAATTTCCTATATTTTCTCTTTCCTATCATTGCTCTGATTTGTCATCAACATAAACCCAGACAAGCATTTATTAAGACAATCAAGAGAGACTTTGCTATTTGTTATTTGACTTTAACTTAGAACCATACCAATCTCTGGGAACTATAACAAAATGAAGGACAAGACTGGTTAAATCTTATACCAAGAGCTGAACAGAATCAAAGTCCTGCAGCAAAATTAATTTAGCTGCCTAAAACAAAAGTGAATCAATGAAGACAAGAAGAAAAAGTGGTGATTTAATTTAGTGAGATAATCTCAATTACAGTGATAAAAGAAAAAAGAAGGAAAAAACCCATACAAGGGAATGACAGCAACAACAAGGCTACAAACTGCCAGAGCTCAAATGTATGCTGCAGGTAAAAGTGGTTTGGTTGAAACTCCAGCAAAACAAAAAGATTCAATCCTATTACTAATTGAAGAGATGCGAACCTTTAAACAAGAAGTAAGGCAAGAACTAAAACATAATAGGAAAGAGATGAATGATAAAATAAACAAAGGTTTTGAGAAACTGGAAAAGCAAATCGAAGAAGTCGCACAAAAGAAGTAAGCAGCATGAGAGGAGAAATAGAATTGCTAAAAACTAAAACTTGAGATTTGGAAAAAAATTCAAAGGCCCCATCAGAAGTTCAAAGGAAACAAAAAACGTCCATCTTAATTCAAGAACTATGGTACAGGAAGAAATGTTTAAGATTTAGAGGATTCTCTGAAAGGCAAAATGAAGACCCATACGCCCAAGTAACACCACATTTAGCAGACATTATTAGTATCCCAGACACTGAATTGGATTTAGAGACAAATCGTATATTTAGAGTCAACTCAATGACATCTAGGGAAAAGAAACTACCTAGAGATATTGTGATCTGTCTAACGAGATCTAGAATCAGAGATTTAATTCTACAAAAAAGTTATACAGATAATTGTCAAATTGAGGGAGATACCATCAGGATTTTTAAAGATATACCAGTGGCAATTCTTAAAAAAAGACAAGACTATAGAACCCTAACTCAAACCTTAATTAGATATGAAATAAATTATTCATGGGACAGATTGAATGGCATTATCTTCTATAAACAAAGGAGATATAGGATAAACTCTAGAGAAAGGGCAGAGGAATTTGAAAAATGGATTAAGAAAGAAATGACAAAAGAAAAATCAGACAAAGAAGAATGTCAAAGCAGGAAGACAAAGAACAAGCTAGAAAAAAGACCCCCCCCCCCAAAAAAAGTAGACAGAAATCAAAGAGAAAAAAATTGAACAAACCAACATCTGATAGACAAACAGACAATCGGAAGAAGAAATTCACAGCATGAAAGAAATAGAAGAGGAAAGAAGATCAGACAGAAACAAGAAAGAGATGAAGAAGAAGAAGATTTAGAAAAAGACTTAGAAAACGAAGAGGAAATATAAATAAATAAATAAATAAATAAATAAAAAAGTGACAATTAAAATCTGTTCTTGGAACATTAAACGAATGAACTTCACCTACAAAAGAAGAATATTTCACTATTTAGAAAAGAAAAAAAATTGACATCACTTATTTGCAAGAAATAAAGGGGGGAAAAAGATCTAAAATACTTTAAAAATCCAAAATTAGGTCAAATGTTCTCTTCGAATAATGAAAAAACAAAGGGAGAGTTGTGTTATACATCTACAATAAATACACAGTTAATTTTAAAGATAATACAGGTCACTATATAGGAATAACAATAAAATTATAAGACACTAAGATACTATTGGTGGGGATTTATACCCCAATAGAAAATATAAAATAAAACAACTTTTTAATAATAAACTCCTACAAGAAATAGAAAAACAAGAAATGCAAGATATTCTAATAATGGGTGACTGGAACATGGTCATAAAACCAAAAAGAGAACATCAAATAAAAAATAAATCAAGACAAACTACCAAATTCCTTTCTTCAACTGAAGGAACATTTAGGCCTAAAATATGTATGTACAGAACTATATGGAGACATGCCAGGACACACCTTCTTTTCAACACAATACATCTTGAATTGATATGTTTTGATCTCAAGTAGAATCATGCCAAAAATTGAAAAAATTGAAATAATGCCAAGAATCGAATTAGACCATAATCCAATATTATTAAAAAATGACCGCTTGGAAAATACAATATAATTACAATATAATTGGAGACTCAACGAACAATTACAATTAGATGAAGCATTTCTCAAGAAATTAAAACAACAATTAAAACAATACTTCCAAGAAAACACTACTAAAAATTGTAACATGAAGACGATCTGGGATGCTAGCAAAGCAGTCACATGCAGACTACTGATACAAAGAGGTGCAGAGATTAAGAAGAGAAACTTTGGTAAGATTTTAAAAATAGAAGCAGAAATAAAGCAAAAAGAGAAAAAATCAAAATATAACACAATTTTTGGGGGGA
This sequence comes from Phrynosoma blainvillii, assembly GCA_026167975.1. NCBI lineage: Eukaryota > Metazoa > Chordata > Lepidosauria > Squamata > Phrynosomatidae > Phrynosoma > Phrynosoma blainvillii. The sequence goes on along the minus strand of JANUYF010000003.1, from coordinate 225,153,343 downwards.
AACCTAAAACTGCTTCAAAAAGAAATGCAAGAGGAAATATCTCTCCAGATACATAAGAAACTAAAGGAGACACATCAAAATTATTTCGAATTTCCAAACAAAACTGGGAAATGGTTAGCAAATAAACCAAAAAAGGTGAGAGAAAAGAAAACAATTTTCAAAGTACAAGATGATGAAGGAAGCATCACAACACATGCTGAGATGAAACACAAATTCACAGAATATTACATTCAAATATACAAACAACCCCCCAAACTGAAAAAAATCTGCTCTCTGAATTCTTACAAGAACAAACATGGCTAACAATCCCAAAAGACAGTCAAGAAAAATTAAACCTGGAGTTCACTGAAGAAGAAATATCAAAGGCAATTCAAAATTTAAAATCTGGCAAATCACCTTTCATGGCATGTTATTATTTAAAATATGGAGGATACGATTAAAAAAGCCATTAAAGGACACTTTAAACTCAGTTCTGAAAGAAGGTATCCCAGAATCTTGGAGGTTAGCTAATACCACTTTGATTCACAAAGAAAGAAAGGATAAAACAAAAATGGATAACTACCAACCAATATCTCTCCTCAACTTAGATTACAAAATCTTTACAGCAATACTCATAGAAAGACTCAAAGTTATACTGGGAAAACTAATACATGAAAACCAAGCAGGCTTTCTGCCTACAAGACATCTAAAGGCAAATATAAGAGTAGTACTATACCTGATGGAATTTTATGAAACAAATAACAAGAATTTTGCTCTATTACTAGTCGATGCTGAAAAAGTGTTTGACAACATCAAATTGGACTGCATGTTGGAAATCTTAGAAAAAATTGGAAGTGGAAGAAAAATGTATCGGTTAGGTGAAAAGTATACCCTGTTTGCAGACTTGGAGTGCGCAGTCTCAATCCTTCATGGATGGCAAGCAGGGAGGGCAAAGTGGTGAAATCAATGGGGCTTGGATATTTTCAATTTTTCCAATTTGTGAGGGGGGGTCTGGAATGGATCTCACGCAAATCAGGAGGAATGACTATATAAAGAATGATATGCCCAAGTTATATATGCCCAGATGGCTGGATGGCCATCTGTCAGGGATGCTTTGATTGGGAGTTCCTGCATGGCAGGAGGTTGGACTGGATGGCCCTTGTGGTCTCTTCCAACTCTATGATTCTATGATTCTATGATTCTATAAATGGAGAAAAAACTGAACCCATCACAATACAAAAAGGGACTAGGCAAGGATGCCCCTTATCCCACCTGCTCTTTATCTCAGTGATAGAGACTTTGAATAACATCATAAGAAGAGATCTAGAAATAAAAGGAACAAGAGTCAAGGCAAAGAATACAATCTAAAGGCTTATGTAGATGATCTTGCAATCTTCCTAGAAGAACCTATGGAAAGCATTATTAAGCTACTGAATCTATTTACAAGATTTGGAAAAATTGCAGGCTTTAAAATAAATAAAGAAAAATCAGTGTTTATAACAAGAAACATGACGAATACAGAAAAAAAAAACTCATTACAAGAAATAGCCAAATGCAAAATAGTCAAGAAAGCAAAATACCTTGGCATTTGGCTGACGAAAATACAGACTTATTTGATAACAATTATAAAACAACTTGGAAAACCATCCAACAAGACTTGCACAAATGGACAAAACTGAAATTATCCTTCTCGGGCAGAATAGCTGCAATTAAAATGTCAGTTCTCCCAAAACTCAACTTCCTTTTTACAAATCTCCCAATTATAACTAATGATAAACCATTTGGAATAGAGAGCTTGAAAAGTCTTTGGGAAGGAAAAAAAACCCAGAGTGAGATGGAAGACCATAATGGACACAAAACTAAATAGAGGTTGTGATTTACCTGATATACAACTATACTATCAAGCAAACATCACAGGGTGGTTGTCAGAATGGGTGAAACTGGAAAATTCAAAACTGCTAAATCTGGAGGGCTTTAATTTTTGTTTTGGGTGGCATGCCTACCTTTGGTATGACAAGAGTAAGATACATAAAGAATTTGAGCACCACTTTTATGTTGTAAGCTGCCTCGGTTGTGTTACACAGAGGGGCGGGATAATAATAATAATAATAATAATAATAATAATAATAATAATAATATCTCTAAATCAATTTTTACCACTTGAAAAAAAAAACACCAATTTTCTACCCAAAAATACCAGGATGGGTATCACCCCAAGAAGCTCTGTTAGGAAGGACCAAACTAACCACAGGATGGATAAGGTATAAAGACATTTTGAAGAAGAACAATCGAGGCCAATATGAATTAAAACCAATAAACAAAATTCAAGGCTATGAACTAGAAAGACACTGGCTAGTTTACAAATATTTATTGGATAGATACAAATAGATTGAAAGGAAATAGACTTTAATTAAGGAAAATGAACTGGATATGATATTAAAAAGATGTGAATCAAAACAAGTAGCAAAAATTTACAAAATACTTCTGGAAAGAAACCAAAAGCAAGAAGTCATAAAAGAAACAATGATAAAATGGGCCAAAGATCTAGGAAGAACTATATATCTGGACATCTGTCAATACTCAAGGAAAAAGACATCCCAATTCTCAAAATTCCAAAGTATTAGAGAAAACTATGTAAAACTGGCCTATAGATGACACCTGACTCCATCAAAATTGGCAAAGATCTGCAAAAATAAAGAAAGTAAATGTTGGAAATGCTGAGAAGTAACTGGTCACTGGTTTCACATGTGGTGGTCCTGCAGTAAGATCAAACAGTTTTGGGAAAACATCCACATGAAGATTAATGACATCTTAGATATAAATTTCAGTATGCTTCCGGAAATTTACCTTTTGAATATGATGAATAAAATTACAAACTATAATGCAAAGGAGCACTGGAAAGTAATACTGTATTTGATCACCACTGCCAAAATCCTAATAGTGCAAAAGTGGAAATTAAACAATTTACTCACAATAGATTACTGGTTGTTAAGAGTCTTGAACAACATAGAAATTGATAAACTAACTAAGTGGGCAGAAGGGAAATAATCTAAAACAGTTAGTACAGACTGGGATCTAGTTAGTGCAGACTGGGATCTTATAACAGATTATTGCAAGAAAAGGTGGTCGTGGAGAAGTGATACCCATAATATACCACTCAGGGTACAAGATAATCCTGAAACAATTCAAAGAAAACATGAAGCTTGATGTTTGGCTGAGGTCACCAAAAACCAAAATACAATAATAAGGAACTGTTTTTGATTTCTTTATTGCCTTACTAATCAAATTAGACGAATGGAAGTCAGTTTATTTATAGAAGATACAAAATCTGTAAGAATATGAGTTTAAAGCTTAAAGAAAATATAAAGAAATAAAACTTATAAGCAAATGTAATATGAATATAGCATAAGAAAAATATGAAAAATATAATAATATTCATGAACAAATTGTAATAATCTTTTTATATGAGTAAAAATAAAAGTGGGGGTGGGGGTGGGGGAAACATTAAAACAAACCCCATTCATCACTGGCAGGAATCATCCAGACATAACTCTACATCATTTCCTAACCGAGATGGTGAAATTGTAGGGCCCTCCAGTTTTTGAATTGTATTTTTCAGCATCCACAGTCAACATTGCTAATGGTAAGGAATGCTGGAAGTTGCAGTTCAACATCATTTGGAGGCCACATGATCCCCATCCCTCTCTTGACATTCAGAACAGATTTTTAAAATTTTTTAAAAGGTCTGAAAATAGAAAAAAAGTCTAAAATAAGAAAAGCTGAGGAAATGTACCTCATCACTGAGACCTTACAGATACGCCACCATTACCACAGTGTGACATGATATAGTACTATATTTTTGTTTCAGCTATGTCCAAAGAATCTCCAATACAACCTCACTAAAATAAGCTTCTGAATGCATGAGTACTGCAGTTTGATATGGAGAAGTGAAAATATAATCTATATACATAATATCAATTGTCATGGCCAAATACATCTTTAAACATGATTGGCAGTTAGCATAGTCAATTGTTGTTTTCAGATTTTTCTTAGGTTTCAACATTAACCATTCCAAGATGTGTAGGAGTGATCGTCATGATCTTGCCTAGACGCGATTGCCAGACAAGGAGAAATAATCCTACCCTTCCTGCCTATTACAAAATGGTATTTGTAAGCACAAGACTTGGATTATCATGTTCTTTGTAGTGAAACAAAGTGGGTTAACTCAAAAATACAGATGGGATTATCAAAGATATGCTTGATAGAACATATCTGTAGAACAAGTTCAGGCTAGAGACTGTGAAAGGGAATGTAGAAATGCATCGAACTGCAAGTGATTGACTTTGCCTGTCTTTCAATTCTAGGAAAAAGATATCACACCTGATCCAAGTTTGCTACAGAAAGTAAATGAATGTGCCAGCTACCTAGAGATCATGAGGAGCCATGACCAACCATTATCCCAGCTCTCCTCTGAACTTTCAGACATCTTTGACTTTTTCATAGCTTTGACAATCTGCAACACAGTGGTAGTGACATCTCCAAATCAGCCACGACAAAAGGTAGGTTAGATGAAAAAATCATATAATAATAATAATTTTTATTTATATCCCGCCCCTCTGCTAGGCAATCGGGGCGGCGTACAGAATTTCAAAACATCAGAACAAATATCAAAAATAAATCAAATTCAAATCTCATCCCCCCTTCCCATACCCTCCCATCCCCCAAAAACAATAAACTAAGCAAGTTGAATGACAATAATTAAATATAATTATCTGGACCACACTGGCTCAGTTTAATTATATAAAGTTAATCCTTCATTTGACTGGATTTTGGGAAGAGTTTAATGCAGCCTGCCCTTGTGCCTGTTTTACTTGAGAATTAAGACAAAGAGTTCCATGGTTTAATTCCCAAGTGTAAGTGTGTATCCCAATTCTTTGCACGTTTTCTGAAACATTTTAGTCAGTTAGGTCTACATGTTCTCCTTCCAAGTAATGTTTATCTCATATTTAACTGAAGAACTGCAGTTAGAGTATTCCAGTCATAGGAAGGTACCTCAAAGGTAGTCTAGTTTAATCTCTGTCTGGTTCAGGTAGTTCTCAGTATGCCTGTTAGATAATTATCCAACATCTGTTTAAAAATCTCTAATGAATCAGCCCCATCAAATTCCAAGGTCATTTGTTTCCCTGTTGGACAGATTGTACTATCCGAATGTTCTTCCCAAAATTTAATCTAAATCCTTCCCCCCCCCCCCCTTCTAATTTAAATCATTTGGTCTGGGTCTTGGCCAGTGGAATTAAGGAAAGCAAATGTGAATAGCATCTATAGAAAATGTGTGCTTGTCTATTAGATTCCTATCTCACCATAGTACTCCAAACTGAGACCCAGTCCAGCTAACCAATAAAATAAATGAAACATATACAGGTTAAAAATAACAACCTTAAAATCAGTTAAAGACAATTCAGTTCAAAAATGGGTAGCACTGGATTTTGCAACCACCCAACATGAGCATTTAGAACCATCTGAATAATAAGTGGAGAACTGGAATCGCCTCCCATATCAGGGAATTCCACATCCTGGGAGTGACCACTGGGAAAGGCAATAATGGAGCTTCTTTATAGAATAATCACAGCAGAACTGGAACCTTATTACCTGTTGGCCATCTACCACATACACATGCATAATACCAATAAAGGGACTGCCTCGTTTTTATTGTTCTTTCACTAAAGGCCAGTTTTAAAATTCATAAGGACATGACATAGCTGTCTCACAGAAAATTGGCAATATCAATTAGAATGTACTATAACAGAGATAATTTAGATTTTTTTGTTTTATGTTTTGTTTTTCCTATTGAGATCTACCTTGTGTTTTAAGAAATGATGTTGGACTCTTTTTTTAAGCCTGGTCATCTCTGCTTTACTACTTTTGAAAATATAATGGTTTGTATCCAAAGAACTCTGAAAGGAAGGAGAAAATGTATGTGTGTTAATCCACAAACTCTTCCTCAGCTGCTAAAAAAAGACAATGCCAAAGTGTAACAGAGGTTGTGTTACAGTATGGGAAACATTGAATACGACACAAGCCACATTATATTGTCTACTAGTGCATACAAGATTCTTGAAAATAGCTTGTACAAAGTCTTGAAAAACATATAACGGAACTGAAAGCTTTTCCTTTGGATTTAAGTTCAATTTTCTAATTCAGTGTTCTATTTATCAATGGAAAATAGTCCTTTTGAGAACACTGCAGAAGTGGCCTTTCATTAACAGTAGAGTAACTTGGTTCCAAGCTAATGTAAGTATAGGCCAGCCTGCCCATGAAGATTGGGAATTGTAGTTCAGTACATGTGGAAGGTACCCAGATGGCGAAGTCTGATACAGGCTTTGATCCAAAAAACCCCAGAGTGTGTCCTGTCTTGTAGGCCAGCCAGGGACAAGGTACCAAGCAAAGTCCATCAGAGATGAAACAGTAGCAGCTCCAGTCATGTAAAAGAAGCTTACCTGCCAATTACAATTCTCAGCATCAAAGCAGTCCGAGTCAGTAGAGTACAGCAAAAAAGGCAAGGCATCAGTCAAAGGGAGTATTCACTAGCATGATAAGCTTATGATGCAGAATCCAAGGTCCTTCAGAAACACAATCCAGGAATCAAGAGATAAGAGTGTTGCTTCCCTCTGAATGGTCAGTTGTCAGCAACAACCTGCCAAAGGAGTTGCTTCATTATTTATAGTCTGGCAAACTCTTGCAGCTGTTACCTGATTAATTCGCATTTCCTATTAAATGCTCCAAATATTTCAAATCCTCCCTCTCTTGTCTATGATATTTGTATGCACAAGACATTATGGTAGCTATTATTGAGTCCATGTCAATCTGTTATGGCTGCTGGGAAGCGTCACTGTATCAAGTACTGGCTTTCTATATCCCTGTCTGTATCCTAGTCTAAACTTGGCACATTCCTTGTCCTTCTGCTTCACCTGTTTGCCTGCTGTTGTTACAGAAGATATCTGGACCACACTGGCTCAGTTTAAGACATGCAGAACTGACAAAAATTATCTGGATTAGGCTTTGAGGCCATTCTCTGTCTCTTGTTCCCTCACCACAATCATCTCTGAAAGTGCTGACTTCATTTTGGTGTGAAGGTGTATCAATATGCTACTGCAGGTGCTGGAGTTATAGCTGTAGAACAGGAGTGACCAACTGTTGCAGGTGAAGGATCTATTATTTGCCCCTCCAGGACTTCATGGTCTACCAAAATTGCCCACACCCACCCCCAGAAAATTAGACATGGCCAGAATAAATTTCTGGTTTTGAAAGGGGGGAAAAAAGGATTTTAAAATGTTCAACGTACAAGCGGGACTTACTGGGTCTTCCATGAGAAGTAATGGGCTCTTTTTTTCCAGAGAAGGAAATGTCTGGGGAACCTGCGGGGGGGGGGGGCTTTGAACTGCAAAAAGAGGCTTGGGGACACATGGTACCCCAGGATTGCATTTGGCCAAACCTGTCCTAGAATATCCGTTTGCTCATGTTTCAGTTTTCAGAAAAAATTCAGTGCCTTCTCTCAATTGATGTACTGTTGCTGTGTTTTTCTAGTTAGTGCTGTCAAGTAGACATACATTCAATGTCTCATTTATTTCCTTTCTTGGTTGTTGGTCTTTATTTTTCAAGGTTAGATACAGATTTGAATTGAAGTCTCCAGTAAAGACCATTGAGGACTTCATTCGGAGACTCACCCCCAGCCGCCTGACTTCTAGTTCTAACAACAGCAGCTCCTCAAGCCTGGGGACCAGCAGATTGACACACCGCATTGGATCAAGTGTAATTTCTTCAACCTCCACAGAGAGCCCTTTCTTGAAACTAGAAGAAAAGCTTGCTAACTCTTCCCAGATGAATAACAATGGCTATAGTTCCCAGCAGTCCAAAGGAACACTGGGGAATGACAGCGGGCCAGGAGAGGGTGAACTGCGTTATGAGGCAGAGAGTCCAGATGAAGCTGCCCTTGTTTATGCAGCCAGAGCATATGGCTGTGCTCTGGTTGGCCGGCTGCCTGACCAGGTATCAGTGGAGCTGCCTCACCTGGGGAGATTAACCTTTGAACTCTTACACATCCTGGGCTTTGACTCAGTCCGGAAGAGAATGTCCGTGGTAGTCAGACACCCCTTTACTGATGAAATAAATGTTTACACTAAAGGAGCTGATTCAGTGATCATGGATCTTCTTCTGCCATGTTCTTCAGGTATAACTTATCCTTAGTTTACTTCCCATGACAGGGCATATTAAAAAACATGGCTGGATATCTCAGCTACCTCACCTAGCACTTTCTGCTTTTCATCTACACAGCACCTGTAAGCTTATAGTAGTTTCTTTTCCTGGGCAAATCTAAGCGAAGTAGGTCAATTCTGTGAGTCTTTACCCTCTCCAGGTATTCATTCCTGAGCACTCACTTCCAGCATTACATACTATTCAATTTTTGTTTTCACAATGTGGCCACTTAAGTTCTTTTTGCTGCAGCTTCATTTTATTGCCCAACTTGATGGCCATTTGCATGGCCTTAGAATAAATTAAGAAATCCATGACTCTCTTCTGTATATAGACCCCCAATGCAATGCACTTAACTCTAATTGTGACTCTCCCTCTGAATGACATGGGAGTTAGTTGCAACTGTTAATGCAGTATTGCTTTGAATGAAACATGGTTGTGAATAATGAACTTCTTGACTGCAATGTAGTCAAGACATTTTTGCTTCTCCTTTGTGGTTGGAGAGATTTCAGGCACAAACCATAGGAACTTTCTTTGGTCCTATCGGGAGGCAATACATGCAGCAAAGAGAGCTTTCTCCTCTGCACGTATTGCATCTGCAGAGTCCCATCCAGCAGAATTGTTTAGGGTGGTGAGGGAGATGACGCAGGTGCCCCCTGCTCCAAATCCCTTACTTAACCCGACAACGTCCTGCTGTGACACGTTTAACAACTTCTTTGCAGATAAAATCTCTCAGATAAGAGCCGACTTAGATGCCACTGCTGAAACAGAGTCTATAGGCGAGGCGTCCAGTGACTCCGTCGATGTAGTTATACTGGATCAGCTTCAATCTGTGAGTACCGAGGACATGGACAAGCTGCTTGGTAAGGTGAGGAAGACAACTTGCCCTCTCGACCCTCGCCCATCATGGCTGGCTGTCCAGCGGGGAGATGCATTGATGAGATTCCTCACGGATATCATCGGTGCATCCTTCAGGGAAGGACATGTTCCATCTTGCTTGAAGGAAGCGACTGTTAGGCCGCTTCTGAAAAAACCTTCCCTGGACCCCCTGGATATGAGTAATTACAGGCCCGTTTCATTGCTGCCATTTTTGAGCAAGGTAATTGAGAGAGCAGTTGCTCTTCAGCTCCAAGCTGTCTTGGATGAAACCGATTATCTAGACCCATTTCAAACCAACTTCGGGACAGGTTTTGGGGTTGAGACTGCCATGGTTGCCTTGACCGACGATCTGCGTCTGAGCATCGATAGGGGTAGTGTGGCCCTGTTGGTGCTCCTAGACCTCTCAGCAGCTTTTGACACGCTAGACCACGGTATCCTCTTGGGCCGCCTGAGGGAATTAGGTATCGGGGGCACTGCTCTGCAGTGGTTCCAGTCTTTCCTTTCAGGCAGGTCCCAGAGGGTGCTGCTCGGGGACTGTAGCTCCAGCAAGAGGGTACTCACTTGTGGGGTCCCTCAAGGAGCTATCTTGTCCCCGATGTTATTCAACATCTATATGAAGCTGCTGGGTGAGATTATACGGAGTTATGGTGCTTGGTGTTATCAGTACACTGATGACACCCAAATCTATTTCCCGTGTCTCGTTCGTCGGTCTCGAATTCCAATGGCATCTCCTCTCAATGAATGTCTTTGGGCGGTAATGGGCTGGATGAGGAAAAACAGATTGAAGCTGAATCCAGACAAGACAGAGGTGCTCACGGTAGGGCCCTGAAACCAAGAATTGGGTTGCAACCTCTAGTCCTGGATGGGGTCACACTCTCCTCCAGTGACTGTGTTCGCAGTCTGGGGGTGCTCCTTGACTCGCTGCTGAGGTAAATGCGACAGTCAGGAGCACCTGTTATCAGCTTCGGCTGATACGCCAGCTGCGCCCTTTTCTGGAAGTAAGGGATCTCGAAACTGTTGTGCACGCACTGGTAACCTCACACCTTGACTTCTGTAATGCGCTCTACATGGGGCTACCCTTGTGCTTGACTCGGAAATTACAGCTGGTTCAAAATATGACAGCCAGGCTTGTGTCACGAACATCTAGGAGGGACCACATTACTCCAGTTCTGAGGTCCCTCCACTGGCTGCCTATCAGCTTCCGGGCCCAGTACAAGGTGTTGGTTATTACCTTTAAAGCCCTAAATGGCTTGGGTCAAAGCTATCTCAGGGACCGCCTCCTTCCATACAATCCTCCCCGTGCCCTCTGGTTCTCTGGGAGGAACTTGCTGCAGCCCCAAAAATTGAGGCTTGCGGTGACCTCCCAGAGGGCCTTTTCTGTTGTCGCCCCCAAACTCTGGAACGACCTGCCGGATGAGATCCATCGGTTAACATCGTTAGACAGCTTCAAAAAAGCTGTCAAGACGGATCTCTTCCGGCAGGCCTTTCCAGATTAATTATCCCGGCCTTGGGCTTTTCCATCCCTACAGTTCCTTTCATGGCCCCATCATTTGATGGATAAGGAACGCTGTAGGAGACTACCAGGGCATTATGTTGTGTCTCTTTTTTAGATTGTCTTTTTTAGATTATGTTTTTAAATTGTGTTTTACTTGTTATGATATTTAATTCTGTTTTAAGGGGGGGAGGGTTGGTACGGGGACAGTTTGAACTGTTTTAATTGTTAGCCGCTTAGATTGATTTATCACATAAGCGGGATAATAATAATAATAATAATAATAATAATAAGATTTGGATCAGGGGTCATTTTACACTACATAGTTATTGAACTATGATTCCATTTCAGTTGTCATGGCAACATATTTTGGAATCATACGATTCTGAGTTCAGGGAAAGATATTTAGAACTGTCAGCCAGGTGTTCTAGTGCCTCATCCAGTGACAAACCCCAGGATCCCATAGGATTCAGCCATGACAGTAAAAGTGGGATCATACTGCTGTATCCGTGTAATGTGAAAGTGCCCCAGGTTCCAAAAGCTGAGTTTCATAATATATTCTTATCACTGCTAAGCTGTTGCATTGACTATCATTGAGTGTGGGTGCTAAGCATGGAAAGAGAACGGGGTCTCTCATGCTTCTCCTCGCCCCAATGCCCCACTTTTTCCACTTCTGTCTTTTCCATGTTGGTAACAGAGGGTTCTCTATGGCAGGGAAAATGTGCTTAGAATCTTACTTCACACTTGACTATAGTAAGATCAAGGGGATGAATGAGGATAAAGTAAGCCTCTCAGTCCCTCCCTAATTCATACCATATGTGTTCTCTGTTCTTCACAAGGCACTCATACTCAGACTAGGATAAGGGAAATGAAAAAAGCAGCTATACAATGGAGAAATTGTTAATGGTTAGGATATTGAACTGTTATTTTTGACATCAGGTCCAATACCCCATTCAGTCATGAAGCTCACTCTCTTTCTCTTTGTCAGCCTGACCTGCCTCACAAGATTATTGTGAGGATAAAGCATAGAGGAAGAAAATGATATACATTGCCTGGAGTTCATTAGAGGAAAAGTGGATTATAAATGTAACTAATAAATAAATGATAAATAATGTAAGCACAGGATTAGTTACTCTTGATCCCAAGCTCTTTTCTCTGATGTCCTAATGTCAGTTGTAGGTCAGAACCCAGCTAAAGTTCAAAAAGACCTTTGAATGTTCATGAAATATGAAACCTAAATCAATATGGCTTTGAAAAATAAGGGCTCATTCACACTTAGAGATAAACCGGTTTCTTAAATGGATCATTTTGAATGAATGAAGCGATTCGAAACCAAAGCAATGTTCACACTATGTTTGCCACAATCGAATCTGTCCGAGTTCCCATCATAGTTCACATTTGAATGGTGATGGGAGCCAGCACCCAGGAAGGAGGGCCAGTGGGCAGAGGGTGGGCAGAAGACTGGAACATACCCACCCCAAAGGTCTTGGCAAACTGCCCCTTTTCCCTTCTTTCAACTTCTGGTGATTTTAAATTTCCTGCGCTGTCAAAGTGGTCCCTTTAAATCAACCTGCAGCTGTTCTCTGCTTCTTCCGTGAATTGGTTCCATTTTTCCCAGTGGGGTAGAGGTCAGGGAAGTCAGGGAGGGGGGGCCTGGGGGGCATAGTGTGGTATGTGTTGTTGTTTTTAAAGTTTAGCAGATCCTGTGCTCAGGCGCAGGTTCTCAGGACCGTGGGTTCATGAGTGAAGGGACTCATGAGCGCAGTGGAGGTAAAACTGCCCTGGCATCCATAGTTCAGTGGGTATAATTTTCTGCCATGGCATACAGGTCCCCTCACTCATGAACCCACATTTCTGGGATCGAGTACAGGTTCTGTCAAAGATTTTTTTAAAACAAAACAAAACACGCCACACCATATCCCCAATTCAGCTGCAAGGTGATTTAAAGGGACCCCACTGTGACAGCGCAGGAAATTTAAAATCAGAAAGTGATCCATGGAACCACAATCACTGGAGGGGAGGGGTAGTTTGGCAAGACCTTTGGGGTGGTTAAATTCCACCCCTCTGCCAACCCTCTGCCCAAAGCCCCTCCCTCCCCAGTGCTCGAATGTGATCGGCAGAGCGTTCACATTTGGGGCAACCCACAAAAAGACACACTAAAAGAACCTTTTCAAAATGACCTGAGTCAAGAGGGCTTGTGCCAATTTGCCCAATACATTCTAGGGTGAATCCATTTGAGTGTGAACTAGGCACTTTTAACCCGGTTTGCAAACCAGGTTAAATCATAGTGTGAATTAGCCCTAAGAGATACAATTCAGGCAATTAAAGTTAGTGGAGATTTGAGAAAAAGAAGTAATAAATGGTGAGTAGACAACTGACAAAAATGCAAAGTTTGTATTTTTAACTTGAGAGCATCTCAGAGATACACAATCATGTTGTGAACCAGGAGAGATCTTAAAAACTGCTATTCCAATCAGGAGGCTTTAAAGACCACCTTTTTGTGTTTTGAATAATCTTTTTGTATCTAGTGCTTGTCCCTCCCATTTATAGAGATTCTTCTCGAGCACTTAAGAAGGAAATGTCTGTTAATCAATGAAAATGTGGCACTCTATTGATGTTTCTTTTATGTTAACTTGCTAATAAAATCCTGAAATGGGTACTGCATTTCAGGTTTACTAGTTAAATTGGATTGTGCCTTACAAATTCATGAATTGCAGTCTTCTAGTTTATAGCAAATGTTGGTTTCAGCATAAATATCATAATTACTTCAATATTAATAGAAAATACTAGTGAAAAAAGAAGTTAGTGCAATATTAGCTTAATGAAATATAGAAAAAAGCAAGCCTTGATCTTTTAAAATTTAATCTTCACAAACATATGCCAGAAGAGGGCCACAGAATTAATAATTGTTTGCTTTTCTACCAGCAAGAAGTAAACTGTGCTGTTCTAATAATATTGTTTACAGCATGCAGTATAAATACTGTGTTTGAATGCATGTTGCTGACTAGGTGATTGTTACAAGGAAACTTGTTGTGGCAAAAGGTCTATAATCAAAGCTAATTTTGAAGGTGTATGTGAAAGATATATCCTGCATTTTCATACAGTCCCCAAATCAGGAATTGAATGTGGTTTTTCCCCCCTATCCATGAGCTTTCTGAGAAACTGGTCTCATTTTTTTGTTCTAAAACCAAGTTATTAGCCCTCTTTTTTTAAAAAAAAAATGTTTTTGCTCTATGTATTTTACAGAAATTCCAAGTGGATAATTAATTTAAATTTAATAAATTTATGAAATACATAGAAAAATAAGAAGATTCATCCCATCGTAAACAGTAAGATTCCATGAAGACACTTATTAGAAACTAGCAAAGTGTTGCTACTGATGACAGCTCAAAGCACAAATTAAGTTAGGAAATTCACAACGATTTGATTGTATGTGTTCTGTACAGTGCTCAAAAATGCATTGTTCTTCTCTCTTTCCATTTTTTAAAAATCATTTCTGTGTTGACCTATTCTGAAAATATTTTCACTTCTTTGAAACAAACTAATAAAATCTCCAGTGAGGCCCAGTAAGATGAAGGATGCTAAATATATATTTAATTGGATCAAACAGGTCTGTAGTTTGGTGGCTTCAGGGGCAAGTGATCTGTGGACCTCCTAAGTTCTACCCATTCAGTTTTCCCTATCAAGCTACATCAGAGCAACCCAACATATGTCTAATTTTGTAAAAATAAAATAGAAGATGCACATGTCTCGTATCATGTAGAGCAGGGGTAGGCAACCTTTCCCCTTTAAGGGCCGTAGGACTTCAGCTCCCAGAACCCCAAGAGCTATTGGCCAACATGGGACTATTGGCCAACATGGCTGAGGCTTCTGGGAGCTGAAGTCCCTCGGCCCTTAAAGGGGAAAGGTTGCCTACCCCTGATGTAGAGGATGGAACTCTTAACTACATCAGGATAAGCAATTGAATAGTAAATATTTGTAAATGTTATCATCTGCAGGACATTTATAAGAGAAATAAAATGTAGTGGTATACAGAAAATAATTGTGTTTGCTCAAAAACCTTGGCATCTCCTATAGGATGCTAACATAGCTCAAAATTAATGCTCTTAAAATTTAATATCCAGCCATAATGATAAAGGAAATGATTATTTGTTTTAAGACCACTGAATTACTGGCATTTTTCATTTTAAGAGTTTCATGTTTCTTGTGTTATATCTAGATGATCCTTGGTGCAAGCATCAAAAGAAAATCCGAAGCAAAACTCAGAATTTTCTTAATCTTTATGCTGCTGATGGTCTGAGGACTCTGTGCATAGCAAAAAAAGTAAGCACATACAATCTCTCCATAAATTGTTTTCCAGGGTCATCTTTCATGTTTTGGGGGCTTTTATATAGCAAAGTATGTTGGCCACAGCGTTGCACAGTACTGAGTATGTTTAATGCCTTCTGGAATCAATAGCAAGCTTTACCATTTTGTCATTAGAAAACTCTCTGCTGACATGTAGCCTATATTTTCTGTCAACATGAATGCCTTCCTACCTTTGCTTTTGTTTTCCAACAGGTGCTGAGCAAGGAGGAGTATTCTTGCTGGTTAAAAAGTCACATTGAAGCAGAGTCTTCTATTGAAAACCGGGAAGAGCTGCTGTTCAAGTCAGCCACTCGTATAGAGACAGATCTGCATCTACTAGGTAAACTCAAAACATGAACAGGTGAAAAATGGAATGCATTAACAGTTGAGAATATGAGCTGAGAATAGGGATGGAACAAGGAGAAATCAGTTCATTTTTCTAAGAACCTGGCAACATTTTCAAATTTTGTCATATTGAGATTGTGGGAAATTTATTATTTATTTATTTTTTAATTGAGAAAAAGACGGTGGCTGATTCATCCTTCTAGGACCAGAGTGCTGAGTGCTTAATTATTAAGTCTGAATCCATTTTTTTTAAATTCAACTGTGTTCATTCTTAATTAAGGTAGCCATTTTTTTCTGTTTGGTTCACATCTTTAACACCTATATAACCAGTGAGTGCAACATTTTGGAAAGAGCTGGACCTGTTGCATTTGAGCTGTGGAGATGTGTGAGAATTTGATTTCAGTGCATTTTGGAAGAATTTATGAAAATTCAAAAATTTCTTCAAATAGAAATAACTTCCCAACCATTGGCCTTTCCTACCAATGGTAACTGTCCATTTCCCAAATTAGTTACAACATGTAGGGACAACAGTTAATATGGCTGAACTAAGCTGGCGAATTCTACATTCTGTTTTCTGATCCGTCCTAACCCATAAACTATTAGCAAGTTGAAATAAAAATGAAACAGGAACAACCTGATCTATAGCCCTACATCACATGACTTCAGTGTTTTGCCAGTCACCCCAATGAAGGGAGGAGATGCACCTGACTGCCACCTGGATTGAACTGAATGGGGAATCCCTTGGGAATAGGTGAGCTCCATGAAGTTCCCCAATCAGTGAGGTCTTCGGATCAATTTAAAAGACAGTGTTGTTCTGTTCTGGATGTACATGTAAATGTTAATTAATTAAATCTTACTGGATAAATGAAAACAGACTCCCTGTCAAAACTAAACCATCTGCTCTGCCAATTAAGCCCTGACCAGCCTGCTCAGTAATGGGAAAATGTAAGCCTATATACCAATCAATGGTCAGAAACTGCAAAGTGAAAGAAAAGGAAGCACTGAGAACAAAGGTTTTCACTGCCAATTTCCATCAGTGAACAAAACTAACACACAGCTGCTACTTCCAAAAGCATATTTTCATTGTGTTTTTTCCTAATTATGTTTTTGTTTTAATTGCATGCTGGTAAGAGAAAGAATTTTTAATATATATATTTTGTGAATCTTTTTTTTTTTTTTTTGGAAAAAAAAGGAACAGAAGATAACATATACCGTATTTTCCAGCATATAAGACAACTTTTTAACCCTGGAAAAGGGTCTCAAAAGTCAGAGGTCGTCTTATACGCCGGGTAGAGAAGGAGGAGGATGAGAACAAGGGGAGAAAGAGAAGAGAGCCAGAACAGAGGAAGAGGAGGAGGAGGAGGATGGGAGAAAGAGAAGGAAGCCAGGAGAGAGGATGAGGAGCATGAAAATGAAGGGAGAAGGAGAAGGAAGCCAGTTCTACAGTATGGATGCAACCTGAATCTGGACTGCAGAAATAATGCAGTTTGACACCAGTTTAACTGCCATGGCTCCATCCTATGGACTCCTAGGATCTGCAGTTTGCTTTGTGGTACCAGAGCTCTCTCACAGAAAAGGCTAAATATCTCACAAAACTATAAATCCCAGAATTCCATAGCCTTGAGCCAGGACAATTAAAGCGGTGTCAAACTGCTTTAATAAATTTCTGCAATGCAGATGCAGCCAAAGTTGATGTGTTGCTTGGGCATGGCTTCTTTAACAAATCTTTCTGCACAGTGTGTGTGTGAGAGAGAGAGAGAGAGTGTACCTTTGAAGATTTATCTAAAAAAGAACCAAGTTCCTTAACTTGGAAGTTATATGTGTATGTTGTGTGCCTTCAAATTGTTCCTGACTTATGGTGATCATGGGGTTTTCTTGGCAAGATTAGCTCAGAGGAGGTTTGCCACTGCCTTCCCCTGAGGCTGAGAGTGTGTGAGTTGTCCAAGTTCACCCAGTGGGTTTCATGGCAGAATGGGGAATCAAACCCAGGTCTCCAGAGTGGCAGTCCAACACTCAAATCACTACACCATGCTGGCTCCTATTCCTATGTACTACCCATGAAACAATTGCAGACTTTTTTTTGTTCTTGTGTGTCTTCAAGTCCTTTCTGACTTATGACGACCCTAAGGCAACCTTATCATGGGGTTTTCTTGGCATGTTTCTTCAAATGGGGGTTGCCATTACCATCCTCTGAGGCTGAGAGTGTGTGGCATGCTCAGGGTCACTTACTTGGCCGCAAATTGTACATACCCCAGAATGCATCACCTAGTATATTGGCAATCATTCCCTCCAACACTTTCACATTTCCCCCCAACCATCTCATAGCTGGGAGATGGAAATAATTTTTAAAGCAGCATTTAAATCTGAACTATTTTTTAAAAAGTAAGGTCCAAAACACACTGCAGAAATAATAAGGTCCAAAACACACTGCAGAAATAAATGCTAGGAAACATGGGAGCTGTAGTTTGTTGTGTTTATAAGTGACAGTTTTCATACTAAGTACCTGCATGTCATAAGCATTTGAATTAAAATTACCATATTGAAATCAAATCTGATGTTTTTTTTAAATTTTTATTTGGTGTGCGTTGGAAGAGGGGTAGTCTTATACAGCGAATATATCCCAAACTCTATATTTAAACTGGGAAAGTTGAAGGTCATCTTATACACCCAGTTGTCTTATATGCCAGAAAATACAGTACATATTCTGGGCACCACGATTCAAAAAGGATGTTGACAAGCTGGAGAGTGTCCAGAGGAGAGTGACCAAAATGGTGAAGGGTCTGAAAACCATGTCTTATGAGGGAGAAACTTAGGGAGATGGGTATGTTCAGCCTAGAGAAGAGAAGGTTAAGAGGTGATATGATTGCCCTGTTTAAGTATTTGAAGGAGTGCAATGTTGAATATGGAGCAAGATTTTTTTCTGCTGCTCCAGAGAATAGGACCTGTAGCAATGGATTCAAACTAGTGGAAAAGGGATTCCACCTGAACATCAGGAAGAACTTACTGACAGTAAGAGCTGTTTGACACTGGAACACACTGCCTCAGAGAGTGGTGGAGTCTCCTTCTTTGGAAGTTTTTAAAAAGAGGCTGGATGGCCATCTGTTAGGGATGCTTTGATTGTGTGTTCCTGTGTGGCAGGGGATTGGACTGGATGGCCCTTGGGATCCAAAATAGCACCCGCCGTAGTGTGCATGCATGCGCAAGCACAGGCACCATTTTGGAAGGCAAAATGGCGTTCCGCATTGCCGCCACGGCGGCAGGGGCAGGACCGGCCATGGGCCGGTTCCAAGGCCTCGGCGGGCTGGGTCCGGCCCACGGGGCGTAGGTTGCCGACCCCTGCTTTAGACTAAAGCTACTAAGATGGGTAGGTGCAAGATTTGCAACCCCAAAAATATCTTTTTCAAGCTCTGGTAATTTTAGATACAGCAGCAGTTGGTGTCTCCACTGTATGTGAGACTTTGAGCCAGAACACACTGCAGAAATTATCCAGTTTGAGACTGCTTTAACTCTCTTGGCTCAGTGCTAGGGAATTCTGGGAACTATAGTTTTGTGAGACATTTAGCTTTCTCTGTCAGAGAGCTCTGGTGCCACAATAAACTACAATTCCCAGGATTCCCTAACACTGAGTCAGGACAGTTAAAGCAGTCTCAAACAGGATTATTTCTGCAATGTGTTTTGGACCAATGATTCTGCTCCAGAGTTTAATTCAAACTTGAAAGAAGCTGTTTGTGTTTCTGGAACCTATCCCCCAAATAGGTTCAGTACACTGAATGACTTTTTTAAAGTTTATATTAAAAACTGAAGCAGTTTCACCATTTCAGTGACATTAGATACCAACCACAGTTCAGACATTTACCTCAAGCCCAAATCTGACCATTCATATATCACAAATAGGTGAAGGTAGTAACAGCATTGGCCCTAAGCAACTCTGCTCTTCTATATCCAGCTGCATTCACACAAGCTATAGTTCACAAGACTTCAAGGGTACACTCAAGCAGTTGGGTTTTTCTGATTCCCATCCTTCCTAAGGAGAAGTATTTGTTTTCTCTACTTTTTGACCTGGGGCCTTTTGACACTACAGTTGTCCTTCCCCGTTTGCAGACTTCGAGTCCACGATCTTGCTCTTCGTGAGGAGGGACACGTGCCTATATGTAAAATGGCTGCACACATGGCACGGGTGTGTGTGCCATTAGTTTCGAAGGGGCTCAAATATTAGCAAGCCGCCATTTTCGCAGGGGGGGTGGGGGGGGTCTGGATATATAGAATCCTTAGCAATGTTTTTGCACTAATTTACTTATAAATTATAATTCACATACATCACTGAATGTAATGGCAATAGTTGTACATTAACAACTAGCAAAATTAAGTTTATACTTTTAAGTTATATTATACACACAGAATAAATGTGTTTACATATATGGTCTTAACAGAAGTGAAAATTTGATAAAATGTGATGTTTTTTAAGGAAAATTTTAAAAATTAAATCAAAAATTAAAATTTGAAATTTTATTTTTTTTAAAAAAACTGGGGCCTCTCATTTCTCTTATTACTGAGCCTCACCCCATTCACACCATTTCTGTAGCATTTTAAAGAGATACAGGGAAATGCCACAGCCCTTTTTTGCCAAAATGCAAATGTCTGAGGACCAGTGGTGTCACCCTCTCTTAGGGTGTCACCTGGTGTGGCACACACACACACACACACACACACACACACACACACCAGTGATGACACTGCTATGATTTCAGTTTAAAAGCCATGGCTACATTGGGTGGAACAGTGTCTTTGCAGTTAAGGTAGACATTAGAGCTTTCTGGCTGAGAATTATAAATACCCATCCCTAAACTGCAAATCTCACAATTCCCTACAGTGTTGCTATGGGAGCTATGGAATCCTAGCACTATTATTGTGTAGAAAGATCCCTTAAATCCAGTTGTTAGTTCCAATTAAAGTGGGCTCATTGAATCATAGAACTTAGATATGCTGACTTACTTCCTACTGATTTGGCAGAATTGTTTCAATTGAAATGATGAGTTGGATATAGACCCAAGTGTTATTTCAAAATCCAGATCTGCACAATAAAGGATCCTGCTTACATGCACAGATAATGATTAGATTCTGGACTACACTGACACTGTCATGTGCTCTGGAACCCAGTCATCCTCTTGTGCAGCACCAGTAAGGTCATGACTTGAAACTTTGTGAAATATTTTTGCCCACCATTCACAGAATCACAGAGTATGGAAAGCCTTTGAATCTAGACCAGCCTCCCCTAATTGTGTGCTCTCTAGATGTTTTGACTACAGCTTGCATAGTCATCCTTGGCCATTGGGCAGTAGTAGCTGGGAGCTGTAGCCAAAATCATCTGGAGGGCCACTGATCAAAACCACTCTGTGCCAGTTATGAAAATTCAGTATTTCTGATTAATTGTTGTTCACCCTCTGCTTAAGAAGAAGCTCCATCATCCTCTGAGGCAGACCATTAAAATGTTAATACCTTCTAGTGTTAGGAAGTTTTTCCTAATGTTTAGTCCAAAATTGCCCTTCTTATCATTTGGACCAATCAATTTGTGTCTTAGCCTCTGGCACAGTAGAAATCAAATTTGGTCCACCATTAGTGTAACAGTTCTTCAGATGTTTTAAGATGGCTATCATATTACCTTCTTAATTGTTTCTTCACCAGTCTCAACATAAACTAATTTTTATTTGATCCTTCCTTAGAGGATATCGCTTCCATGCAGGCTTTCAACCTTAGCATAGTAAACTCAATACATGAGTCAGGTGCAGAGTAGTTCATGCTGGCCCTATCCACAGTAATTTGGTGTGCAGTATCCCCTTCCTTTGGTTCAGGTGGGCCTTGCCATGTTGAGCAGGAAGGTCTGAAACTGAATTGTACAGTGGGACCTCAGTATCCACAGACTTGCCATTCACAGATTTAAGGATCCACAGATAGCAAGCCCGCGTTGTCCTCAGTGGTAGCAGCGTATGCACACAACCACACTGCCATTGGGGACAACTGGACGGAAATCTTCTTTCACTTCCTCTCCCTCCCTCCCTCCCTCCCTCCCTCCCTCCCTCCCTTCCTTCTTTTCTCTTTTCTTCTATCTTTCTTTTTTTCCCTTCCTTTCCCTTCCCCTCCCTCCCTCCCTTCCTTCCTTCCTTCCTTCCCCTCTCCTTCCTTCTTTCTTGACTATTTGAGAGACTGTATCTCCTCATATGAACCTATTAGAGCCCTAAGATCTTCAGGAGAAGGCTTTCTCTTGGTCCTGCTAAGATCACAGGCTCGCTTGGTCAGGACATGGCAGAGAGCCTTCTCAGTGGCTGCTCCCACCCTCTGGAATGCACTTCCTTGGGAGGCTAAGCTGCCCCCATCCCTGCTGGCCTTTTGCTGGCAAGTAAAAATGTTTTTTATGCAGGCAGGCATTGGGTATATAATGCATAGCAGGGTGGGTTTTATGGAGCAGGTGGGTTTTTGGTTATGTTTTAACTTTAATTTTAAATGTTTCATCTGTGAGTTGCTTTGGGTCCCTTTGGGGAGAAAGGCAGCATACAGATGAAATAAATAATAATAAATAAAATAAAATTTCTTCTTTCCTTCCTCTCCCCCCCCCCCACCTCCAAGGCTTCTTCCCTAGACTTGGCTTTGGGGGTGGTTTGGAGACTGGAGCCCTGTTGGCCAGAGGGAGCCAGGACTGGGGCTTGGGTCTCGGAGCATGGAGGTTCCTTCCCAGGTGTTGGGCTCTGAGTCCCAAGCCCCAGACCTGACACCAGTTCCAGCTTTCTCCAGCCAAAGGAGGGAGGAAGGAAGAAAATAGACAGGGGAAATGGAAAGGAAGAAAAGAAAGAAAGGGATGGAACACCCTTTCCCAGTTTAAGAGGCCATCCAGCCTCTTTTTAAAAAGTTCCACAGAAGGAGACTCCACCACTCTCTGAGGCAGTGTGTTCTAGACTGCCGTTAGGGTCAATGGGACTTGAGCATCGACAGATTTTGGTATACGTGGGTGGAGGGATCCAGAACGGATCCTCCGTGGATACTGAGGGCTGACTGCACATTATATATTATATCAAGTATATTTATCCACAAAATTCATGCCAGCCAGGGTGCAAAGTGTTTGACTGCACATTGATCTACAGCTCTTAAGGCAGCAATCACAATTGTCTACATGGTCTCTGTCTGTTATCAGAGTAAACTTGCACTACAGTTGTGATGTCAGATTGGTTATTTCTTTTACTCCAATGTATGATTCACTAGTTGAAATCCTAGTTCCACCTTTTTTTCTTGTGTGACAGGTGCAACTGGCATTGAAGACCGTTTACAGGATGGGGTCCCAGAAACTATTGCAAACCTGCACCGGGCTGGGCTGCAGATATGGGTTCTAACTGGAGATAAGCAAGAAACTGCCATTAACATTGCTTATGCTTGCAAGCTATTGGATCACGATGAAGAAATCATTACTTTGAATGCTGATTCACTGGTATGATGATATTGATGTCTAGTACCAGACTTATAAAACTGGCAGATCTCAGACTATACACAGCACACCTATGTATTTCTACTTGCAAGGTGCTTAAGATTTATTGAGCTACAATGCCCTGTTACAGTGTAGATCATGCCTCCATGCTCTGTCAACTATCAAGCCATGCACAGTCTAAAAAACATTTGCAGAAATACTGCAGAATCTTAATAAGCCTCCTTATTAGAACTAAAAAAATTACAAGGGAATTAGGAGTCATGGTCCAACGCATGTTAAGCCAAGATGGAGAGCATGTGGTCCTCCATATGATGTTGGACTTCAGCACGTATCATCTCTCACCATTAGTGATGCTGGCAAGAATTGCAGTCTAGAAGGCCTCAAGTTCCCCATTTTTGTGTTAAGCCATATCCTGTATCTGGTTTGCAGATTATATAGGTTTTCAGGTTATATAGGTGTGCTTGGAGGCAGAACATTCACAAGGTATACCATGTATACTGATGTATGCAATACCTCTGAAATACAGTCTTGCTTATGGAAGTTCTGCTGAAAAATGTGAATGCTGTTGTCTTTTTATTCTTCAGTTTTTTTTCTCTAAAACCATTATTTCTCTGTGTGGATACTTCCTTGGAGCCAGAGTAATATATCTGGCTAAACATGGTCTCCTGTTCTATTGTACTGTAAAACACATAAAGTATTTCCATTAAATGCCCTGGGAGTAATAAAGTATAAAAGAGTCACCCAAACGAACAGTCATGTTGGTCTGTTGCTGGTCTGTTGCTGCAAAGCAGCAGAAGCTGCTGCCCACACTAAAAATTAATGCAGTCTGACACCACTTTAAATGTCATGGCTTCATCCTATGGAATCCTGGGATTTGTAGTTTGTTGTGGCACCAGAGCTCTCAAACAGAGAAGGCTAAAAGGCTCACAAAACTACAAATCACAGAATTCCATAACATTGTGCCATGACAGTTAAGGCAAAGTCAAACTGCATTAATTCTGCGGTATAGACACAACTGGAGGATCTGGTGGCACCTTAAAGGGTAACATATTTATTGTGGGTTACGTTTTCATGAACTATGCCCATTTCACCAAAAGAACTGTATATACCTAAGACTGAATTTTCTTTCCCACACATCTTTCCACCTCCATGTCAGAGCAATCCTAAATTCTGTGTCACAGCAGTGTGAACCTCATGACATTCTGAACAGTTCACAGTTCTATTCCTACAAAAAAAAAAACCCTTAAAGGTCCAGTTCTCATCAAATCTAAGGGAAATTCACTGTTTAGATTGAATCCTTGGAAGCCTTGGGACACTATCACTGAACAGAATCCTTTCCCATCTCAACTGCCAAATGGCTGAAAACAGGGAAATCTGTAAAAAGGGTCTGTATGTGATGCAAGGCTGAAGACACATTTGGTTTCAGAGATGAAGGTATGAAACTTACACACTTTTATGGACCCCTTCATCTTAATACTTTATTAAAATAAAGAACTACATAAATATAGATGAGCTACATAACTATCATTTCCAAGTCAAATTAGATGCACATCAAATGACCCTCTTCAACTGCCTGTACTAACAAACATTAGGCAGGTGAGGGGCAGAAAAGAGGGACTTTTTAATGATGGTGTCTCCTCAGAGCTGTTTGCCTGGCACCAAGTTTAATTAGTTTTGGGAACCAAAATTAAGCCTTTTAAAAAATTGCCAAGGCTTTGAACTGATTTTAGTGCCTTTTTTATAATTCCACTTACATCTAATTCTTATTCAAGCTATTTTTTATTGCTTTGACTACAGGGCTGAAAATAGAGCTGAAGACTCCCTGATCCACCCAAAAATGACAGATTCTAGTGCCATGAGCCCCAGTCAGCTTGCCCAGTGCTGGTGGAGGATGGCCATAGTAATTCATCAACTTCTGGAAGGCCAAAGATTCCTCATTCTCATACTAGAAAATATCTCCCACATAACTAGATGGAGCCTTACATCTGATTAAAGAGGTTTAGGATTATACAGTTCTTGTGGTTTTCTTTTTATTTGTAAGTTACTTTAGTTAGCTCTCACTTAAAATTAAGTTTGAAATGTTCTTAAATGAGTAAAATAAAATAAAGTGTGACTTTGAAGTTGCATTTACCATTGAAGTTGTACTTATCATTGCTACTGACGAAATTTACTTTCCTAATTATCATTGTGTTCTGTTCTAGGAAATGTGTGCCACATTACTGGAACAACACTTGCACTGCCTAGAATCTACATTTTCAAAGGAAACATCAGAAAAATCTCCTCAGAACATGACTGCAAAGTTTACTCCAATCTACCTGACATCATCTTTGGTGCATTCTAGGCTGGGCTTAGTCATTGATGGAAGAACACTGGCTTATGCCCTTGATAAAGCTCTAGAAGACAAATTCCTTTTGCTGGCCAGGAGGTGTCGTTCTGTGCTGTGTTGCCGTTCTACCCCAATTCAAAAAGGGATGGTTGTGAAACTGGTCAGGGACAAACTCAAAACAATGACCTTGGCAATAGGCAAGTACTTCCCATTAACAGAAATATGTGTTAGTACAAAGAGAAAGGATCTTCTTTTGCTCATTCTTGCTCTTTCATTCAAGTCTATAAATCTTCTTTCTTCATCTCTAGGATTTTATACATATTACTATTTAAATGTCTATTCTTGTCATTTTCCCCTCTGAACTGAGCCTTCACAATTAGAATTTTTTTTAAAAAAAGTCTTGTTTGTAGCATGGTCACATTTCTGAACAATTTTAAAAGAGAAAAAATATGAAAGAAATCAGGCATGGCTGAACTAATAGGGGAAAGATGAGTAAAATAGAAAATACAAATTTTGCCCCCAAAAAATGTGACAGTGAAAGGGGATGAAATATGCATAGGCTTCAGTTTTTGTCACACATACAAACTGTGAACCTTTTGCTGTGATGCTACAGAAGACTTATTTTTTTATTTTCTACAAATACACCTGTTGACATCCCACTTCTGTTGTTTGAATTGCTGTATATTGTCAATAAGGCTTCAGGGTAAACCTATAAGCATCACAATAATCCAGGTACATGCACCAACCATAGATGCAGATGAAGAGGAAATTGAAAGATTCGGTGATGCAGTCCAGGAAGAAAATGACAACATACCATCACAACATTTCAAACTAATCATTGTAGACTTGAATGCTAAAGTTGGCGACAAAGAAGAATCAAAAACAGTATGAAGATTTGGAATAGGAACAAGAAATAAAGCAGGAGAGCATCTGATAGAATTCTGTGAGGCCAATAATCTATTCATTACAAATATTTCTGCTTCATACAACCAGATGGGAGACTATACACCTGGACATCACCAGATAGTAAACACAAAAATCAGATAGACTACATAATTGGAAGTAGAAGATGGAGAAACTCTATCCTTGTGGCCAAAACCAGACCAGGAGCTGATTGTGGCAAGACCACGAACTGCTCATAACAAAAATCAGAGTTAAACTGAAGAAAAAAGCAAAAACTATAATTATACCAAAATATGACCTGAATGACATTTCAGATGAATTCAAGGACAACATAAGAAACAGATTTGAACTATTGATTATAATCGACTGCAAACCTGAAGAACTGTGGACAGAAGTCAGACATAATGAAGGATGAATGCAAGAAAACACTAATAGTGGCCAGAAAGAAAGATAAAGAAACAATGGATGACAAATGTAACACTTCATGCAATAAAAGAAAGAAGAAAAGCAAAAGCAAAGGAAGATAGGAATGAAGCCAGAAGTATGAACACTGTCCAACATCTGACACACATGAGAAATAAGGAGAAATACTACAATGACCAATGCAGAGAAATAGGAGACAGCAACAAAAAGCGAAGAATGAGAGACCTCTATCAAAAAATCCAAGAAGTTAAAGCCAAGTTCAAACCAACGTCAGGAATGCTCTATGGAGAGAAAAAGAATATAATACAGGAACAAGAAGAAATAAAAAGACGCTGGAGGCAATGCATAGAAGAATTATACAAAGGAGATGAGGGAATGAATGATATTTGGAATGAGGAGCCATATGAAAATGAACCCCAAATTCTAAGAAGTAAAGTGGAATCTTCAATAAAGGAAATGGGAAAAAATAAATCACCAAGAGAAGATTATATCCCAATTGAACTGCTACAGTGCCTACAGGCAGGTGCAACTTTAGTGCTAACTGAAATATGCCAACAACTGTGGAAAACAAAGTGATGGCCAACAGACTGGAAACGCTCGATATACATACCAATCCTCAAGAAAGGAGATACAAAAGACTGCAGCAACTATAGGACAATAACACTAATCTCACATGCAAGCAAAATAATGCTCAAAATTCTGCAGCATAGACTCCAACCATACATGGGGAGAGAAATTCCAGAGGTGCAAGCAGGATTCAGAAAAGGAAGGGGCACTAGGGACCACATTACAAACATATGATAGCTAGTGGAGTGCACCAAAGAATTCCAAAAAAGAATCAGCATGTGTTTCATAGACTACAGCAAAGCATTTTTTTTTTGTATAGATCACGAAAAATTATGGAATGCACTCAAAGACATAGGAGTGCCACTACATCTGATAGTCCTGATCAGAAATCTGTACCAAGGACAAGAGGCCACTGCCAGAACAGAATTCAGGGAAACAGAGTGGTTCCCAATAGGCAAAGGGGTCAGGCAAGGCTGCATCCTATCACCCTACTTGTTTAATTTACATGCTGAAAACATCATAAGAAAAGCAGAATTTGAATCAGAAAAAGGAGGAGTTAAGACAGGAGGAAGCAACATTAACAACCTAAGATATGCGAACAACACCATAATATTAGCAGAAGATGTTCAGGAATTGGAACAGTTAATAAGAAAGGTCAAAGATGAAAGTGCAAAGGCAGGTCTGGTGCTGAACATAAAGAAAACAAAAATAATGACCACAGAAGAAATAGATAAATTCAATCTAGACAATGAGGAAATTGAAATAGTTAAAGAATTCCCATATCTAGGATCAAATAATGACCAGAATGGAGACTGCAGTCAAGAAATAAGAAGACGACTAGGAATGGGAAGGACAGCTATGAAAGAACTGGAAAAGATACTGAAGAGCAAAGGCATACAACTGAGCACTAAAGTCAGAATCATTCAGGCCATTGTATTCCCAATTACCATGTACAGATGCAAGAACTGGACAGAGAAGGAAGCAGACAGAAAGAAAATCAACTCATTTGAAATGTGGTACTTAGGATACCATGGACAGTGAAGAAGACAAATAAATGGGTTCTTGAACAGATCAGACCAGGGCTTTCCTTGGAGGCAAAGATGATCAAGTTGAGACTGTTGTACTTTGGTCACATAATGAGAGGGCACAGATCACTAAAAAATAAATAAATAAATAATGCTAGGAAAGGTAGAGGGTAGAAGAAAGAAAGGAAGACCACAAACCAGATAAGGCTTGCAGGATCTGGCCATGGCAGTGGAAGATAGGGATTCTTGGAGATGTCTCATTCACAGGGTAACCATGAGTTGGAACTGAATCACTCCTCAGAGATCTCCCTTAGGTTTTAATAGTTTTTTATTTAAACCTTGGAAAATATTTCATTCAAATCTCCACCTCCACACCCATGTTAATCTCAGATTTAGTCTCTCTCCCCTTCTCTCCCTTAATGTCATTTCACACTGAAATGTTGCTTGCAGTCTCTTTAATTAATTGCATAGAAAACACTTAAAATACTACATTTCCTTGATAATGTTTGGTGCTTTATAGTTAACTCCCTCATCAGGTTCAGAATAAGGCTTCCTTTCAGCTTGGTTTGGGGAGTTGATGGTATGGGGGGGGGAGACATTTCTTCTGTATATGTGTCATCTGAATTTGAAGCAAATTCTGAATTGTATGGAGAATAGAAACTATTTTCCAGTTTTATATATCTGATTATCACCTGTTTTTTTTATTGTCATGATCTAAGTGATATGGACCAAACCAAGAATTGTTTCTGCCACGTCATTTCTGTGACCTTTGAAGCAGATGTACAGTGCTAGTATTCTCTGGCAGCATCAAGTTGGACTTCATAAGGAGAGACCTGAGAATTCCATGTTTTAAATGCAGAGCTAGGGGTCCTGTGCCCATCAAACATTAATGAACTACTGCTCCCTTGCTTCCTCATCACTGCCCAGGCTGCATGGGGCTGATAGAATTAAGAGTCCAATAACATCCAGAAGGCCACAGCTTCCCCAGTTCTCCAGTCGAATGCAATGAAAATATGGATTGTTTGAGAAACCCATGTTACTCCTTCTCTCACATCTAATTGCTTTGGCTTTAGGGAGGAAACAGACAAAGGAAATGATTTCTCCATGTGTTTCCCTTCAGCATTTCTCTCTGTGGAAAAATACCCTGTTAGGCATATGACTATTGTGGATAAAGAAGCAAAGGTTTGCAGCAAACCTGTTTTATCTTGAAAGACAATGTCATAAGGTCAGTACCAGTGTTTTAGAACAAAGAGAAAAGGACAGACCAGATGATTTGACAGTTTGTTAAAAGATAAGTGTCAGTATTGCTTTAGTTGTTGTGCATTGTTCTTGGCACACCTCTGCCTTAGTAAGCCATTATGATGGAGAGAAGACACCCATCTTTTCCTAATAGTAACTCAACATAGCATTAGGTACAACTGGATCTTACTATATTTTGCTCTGTTGCTGGATCAGATCATAAAGCTAGCTCATGCTGAACTAGGGAAATCAAAGAGGAATACATACCTGTTCCTTTGTTAACATAAAAGTTGAGATTTCAGGATTTTATGTGCATACCACATTTCTTACTTCATGGTGCACTTTCCTGATTCAGTCCCTTTTAAAAAATATTTCCCGTGAGATATTATTACAGGTACTAACAAGACAGGTGTTTCCAAGAATTCAGATTGTGCTCATACTCTTTCTCTCATGGATGGCAAATTTGCTGTGGAGAACATATACTTTGATATATTTTATACTTAATTTAATGGATATACATGTATTAACCTAAACTACCCTCAAATAATTTTTTTTAGAATAAAATATAACCCCATATAAGTAAATATGTCAGATTGGGTTTTGACACTATAATTTGATAGAGTACTGTAAGCACTGCTAAATGTGCCCATTCTTTTTTCTTCTTCAACATTCCCTTGGTTTCTGTTTGCTTCTTTGCCATTAGCCATCTCTGCTTCAATTAATAGCAAACAACATCTTCTCTGGTTGTTACCAGGTGACGGAGCGAACGATGTCAGTATGATCCAAGTCGCTGATGTCGGTGTGGGGATCTCAGGTCCAGAAGGCATGCAGGTAACATATGCTTACTAAAGCAACCCTAGGATAGAGCTGGTTTTGTATGTTTTCCATACATCTGTTTGCATCTTGTTTCTCTGCATGGTGCATGAAGCTGCTCCATGACAGCCACTGAAAATTTCAAAGGTTCTTGCAAGCTGCCTCAAGGATAACCAGGCAGGCTCTGCAAAAATTGTTTAGTGGAGCTTTTCTAGATTTCTCAAAGCTAGAAATCTCAGATTTAACATGTTTGTCCACATGCTTAAATAAGAAAGATTTCTTTTAATTCTAATTTTTTTTAAAATAACAATATTGCAACAAGTATTTAAACAGAAAAGATCACATAAAAGTAAAACAAAATACCCATTTATTATACTCAAGCTGCATCCACACTGCAGAAATAATCCAGTTAGACTCCACTTTAACTGCCATGGCTAAATGCTATGGAATTCTGGAACTGTAGTTTTGTGAGACATTTAGCCTTCACTGTCAGAGAGCTCTGTGCCGCAACAAATTGTACTTCCCAGGATTCCACAGCATTGAGCCATGGCAGTTAAAATAGTAACAAACTTGATTATTTCTACAGTGTGGATACAGTCATAAGCTATAAAAATAAGTCTGTAAAAACATTTTTATTCCAGCATTATGTGTTCATAAAACCTATTCCAGGGGCCATTTTTTATATAAAATAAATAATTACTGTTTAAAAGTTAATTTAAGATACAGAATACAGAATAATTTCTAAATCAACTGTTCTTTTGTTTCTTAAGAACTATGTGCCTTGACCCTTTCTTTTTACATTAACAGCTTTTTGTTTTGTTTTCTTCCCAACCTCTACTCTTTTCTGGTAAAGTTATTGTTCAGGACAAGTAAAGAAAATTATTGTTCCTGACAAGTAAGAGCAGAACTTGGAAAAATTCCTTCTTTGGACAACAGAATCTAGGATTCACCCAGCCAGCACTTTTCCAAGTGCTTCCAGATAGCTGAAATTTGAGGAATTAATAGGGATTTTCTATTGTGTCTAAACATCTAACTTCAGATGTCCTTCAGCCTGTGCTGTTCTACCATGATCCTACAAGCAGACTAGAATTTCCATGGTGGGGAGTAATATTTGAAAGACCTTGTCTTTCCATATGTACGTGCCTGAGCTCTAAGATCACTACGAGAAGTACTTCTCTCTATGCTACTGCCTTCACACGCAGAGTTGGGTGGGAATGCAGGAGAAGGCCTTCACTGTGGTTGCTCCCTCATTCTGGAACTCCCTCCTTAGGAAAGCTAGGGTGCCTTTTTCTCTGTTGTCATTTCAGCAGCAGGTTAAGACCTTTTCTTTTAATGAAGCCCTTGGCAGTTGATTTTAAGAAGAGAGGGGCTTCTTATGGCACTGTACTGTTTTAAATTTTTGCTTTAAAATAAGATTTCAAATAGTTTTGTTTCTGTTGTTGTTTAATGTTGTTTAAATCTTAATTTTATATGTTTTACCTATGTGTTTTTATTGTAATTTTCTGTCTTTTGTGAGCCAGCACAAGTCACAATCTGGAAGAAAAGCAGGATATAAATAAAAGGGAGGAATGATGGGTGGGTGGGTGGATGCATAGATGAGAGTAGATCTGTGAGTGTGTTGAAGCAAAGGCAACAGTGAATCCATAAAAACTAATAAGTTTTACATAGGTTTCCATGGACTGCACCCCACTTTATCAAATGCCTGGTGTGTTGCCTCCATTAACAGATTATGAGGCATATACTAGAATAGTCAGTGGTGTGAAGTGGAATTGAAATGCATTTCAGTTCACTCTCATCCCTTCAGTTACATTCCCCATTCTTGCTTATGCCAAATAAAATGTGTTAATCTTTCAGATTCCACTAGACTCTCTTTTGTTTTCATTATATCCAGTTGATAATATGGATTTTCCATCTCACGTAAGCTAAACTTTGAGAACATTGTCCTAGAAAAGTAGCCACCTTTCCCTACATTCCATTCCAAGGCCATAAAGTGGTGTACTACAACAGTGAACCAAGAGTGTAGGAAGTGAGATCTTAGTGCCCATGCTATATGGTGGCAAACCCAGAATTGATAAGGAGCATTCACACTTCCAAGAACCAGTCATGGTTCAGGCTCCCTAACAAAATACCTGGCTTCCTCAATTTGTGTGTACACTTATAAATATGTTTGTCATCTTTATACTTTACATTCTGATGTACACACAGAAAATGCTGTACAGAGTTCAAGTTACAGTTGTAATGTGTGCAATGCCGTGAGATATAAAGACCCCTTGTACTGCTTTCCTTCCCCTTTTAGTACACTCAGTTGCCTGCTCTTAATTGTTCTCTAGGTTGCCACTCATATATTGTGCTATGTAATTCATTTTACATTATTAAGGTCCATAAATTAATTGTTCACACTTAGAAACAAGAGTTCATGGATAACCCATTCTTGGATGGGATGACCCCTCCTTGGACTATCATAATAGAACTCCTGCATGCCATGGTACTATAGATGTCGGAATCCTATAAATGATAAAAGGAAGTTATCTTTTTCAGTATTCCATGAAATATTTATTTCATCACTGAATGGTGTCTTGTCTTTCATAAGAGTTCCTTTATGAATGAGAATTAAGGAGTGGTTCATGCTACACACTGTTGCTTCCATAAAATGAGAAAGGAAATTGAATCTGTCAGTTTACATACAAATAGCTTTCTCTTTTCTCTTGCTGATCAAAAATAGGCCTGTAGGGGGAAAATGCACTCAAGTAATTTTGTGGAAATGCAAAAGTAGACCTGTTTGTCTTTCCATTCCATTATAGAAAGATTGCATGGGCTAGAGAAACAGAAATTCTGATGGGCAGCCTTCTAATATTTATATACAGGAAATTAAATGTATTGCTTTGGCCAGTCATTCATGTCTGTGCCTTCTGTTGGTTAGAAAGGTTGCTGGTTAATTGCTTTGTATTAGTGTCTGTTGCTTTTTCGGTATGAGATAATGGTCAGAGGTGTACAGAGATTATTCCTGGAATATCAAATGTCATCATCTTGAAACTTATTCTTTTCCCTCTTTCCCTACTTTGTAGCTCTCCAACTGCAAGTTCATTTTTGCCTGCATTAGCATCAATTTCGGAATACAGTTAAAGTCTGTATAAAAAATCATTAACATTTTTTGTACAGATTTTTTGCAAATAGAGGCATTTTTGTATTCACTTTTTGCAGTTGGTGCAATTTTTGCAAGTGAATTTTTATTTAGTTTTGCCTATTACCCCAATATATGTATGTCTATTTTTGCACACTTATACTTAATATACACTCCTTAAGCCAGGGGCCAGCAACTTTTTTTGCCAGGGAGCCAGGAGGGGGGGGGGGGCGTGCATGCATGCGTGCATGGGAGCACCATTTTGGAACATCCCCCCCGCACGTGCGCCATGCGAATTCACCTGGTGCATGGGCGGGGAGCCTTGGGAACGCCCCCCCATGCGTGCACCATACAAATTCACTCAGCACACGGACGGGGGGCCTTCCCTGGGCCTTGGGAATGCCCCCCACATGTGCACCATGTGAATTCACCCAGCGCACAGGCGGGGGTGGCTTGGAAACGCCCCCCCCATGCATGCACCATGCGAATTCGCCCGGTGCATGGGCAGGGGGGGCCTTCCCTGGGCCTTGGGAATGCCCCTCGCGCATGCACCGTGTGAATTCGCATGGCACACGGGCAGAGAGGCCTTCCCTGGACCTTGGGAATGCCCCCCCCCGTGCACCGGGCAAGCGTGGGCACCATTTTGGATGCAAAAATGGCGCTCACGGCGACGGCGGCAGCAGGACCAGCCACAGGCCACTCCCAAGGCCTCCACGGGCCACAGGTTGCAGACCCCTACCTTAAGCACTCTTTTTGAGCTGAGAACAGAATTACAGATTTCTGAAAATTGGCAAATTTTGGTACATAACTGCATTTCAGTTTGATTGTAAGTTTAGCAAGTATGAATTTGATCAGTTAACACAAAAATCCAGACCTGATAAATTTTGCATACTTCTTTACCAGCAAGTTCAGGCAATATTGAGCTAGATGGAACAATGGTTAAAATCATCATATGGCTGCTTCCTATGTTCTTAGGGACATTTGCTAAGATTAATAAGGAATCACAGAGAGAATAGAGTTAGATAATAAACAACAAGCAACTGCATCATTGGCCTCTGTCACTGTCAACCAATAAACACCTGAAAATTTTGTCTACGTGACTAGGTTGTCTAAGAAGTTAAGGGAGGAGATCCTGAGATCATCAAAACACTTATGTACAAATAAATTACTATAGTGCAGATCACAAAGGACTTACGTTTGACTTTAAAAAAAAACACTGGGTATCATCTCTTCCTATTCCCTCCGACATCTTGTTGAAATACATGGAAAGTATCTGAAAATAATTGGTCAGTGCAGGAATGTTTATCGTTTGATATGTATAACATTTGACATCAGATGTAGCATTTTTCAATGCAAGCAGTATCACAGATACAGCTTACCAAGGAATATCAAGTGGTGAGGTATCAGGTGATGGCATGTAGGAAGCAAACTTTGCTCTGTGTGGCTCAATTGGTATTTCTTTCCTTTGTAAACCAAGTGAGACCTAGCCAGTGTTATCTGGTTATATACAGTTGGCCCTCTGTATTCACTGATTCTGCATTCTCAGATTCAACCATCCACGGCTTGAAAATATTCCCCGCTCCAAAAAAAAAAAAAAAATCCAAAAACTAACTTTGATTTTGCCATTTAATATAAGGGACATCATTTTACTATGCCTTTGTATATAATCATCAACAGATTTTGGTATCCTCGGGGGACCTGGAACCAACTCCAGTGGATACCAAGGGCTCACTGTACATGGAATTCTGCTTGTTCCATTAAAAACAGATGCAGTCTTTGTAATTAAAATAAAATATTGAACAAGAAATAATTGCAAACTTTCTTCCATTAAAGGCTGTGATGGCAAGTGACTTTGCAATCCCAAAATTCCGGTATTTGGAGAAACTATTGCTTGTACATGGTCATTGGTGTTACTCCCGGCTTGCCAACATGGTATTGTATTTCTTCTACAAAAATGCGGTAAGTGTGTGATAACTTTGTAGTTGTACACATACCTAGATTGTACTGAGGAATACTTTTCACTTATTTCACCTGCTCAGAATGCACTTTCACTTTGATTTTGACATAGTAATCATGCATTATGCCTCTCGAACCTTGAATGAACACCATGCAGGGTTGTCTTTGGGGATTTCCTCAGGAGTAGAATCTGTTGCAGACCAAAATATCATAAAAGAAGCACAGCCAACAGTATGTTATTTTGATGTCCAAGATTTTTGTGGTTCTGGATGATCTCATATATCTAAGTGATGTGTCACATTACAGCCTACAAAGGTAATCCAGAGTCTGTGTTAATAGTACCATATATGAATGAAATGGAAATTTAAAAAGGCACATGGAGAAATGCTTTGAGGATCTAGTCTCTACTCCTTTCTGAGATATTCATTTACTTATCAAATAATGAAAACCAGTGACCAGGAAGAGGCACCACTGGTGTACAAGCTGCAGCTAACAGGACATACTCCTGACTCTAGTTGTCATATGAGCTTAAAAAAATTAAGATCAAGAAGCATTCCCAAGATACAAGCTTCCTTCTTAAGGGGACTCACTGCCTTTTTAGTGCTGTCATAACCTCCCACCATCAGCATCTCTGTTTTTACTGCCTCATCCTATCCATTGCTAACCTGAGGCACTCATTTGTGGATGACTCTGCCACACCTTCACAAGGTATGAAGGACCTTCACAAGTTCCACACCAAGGACCTTCACAAGTTCCACCTAGACAATAAAGAAATAGAAATAGTAAAGAATTCCCATACTTGGGATCAAACATTGATAGAAATGGGGACTGCACTCAGGAAATCAGAAGAAGACTAAGGATGCTGAGGGTGGCTATGAAAGAACTAGAAGAAATTCTAAAATACAAAGATACACAACTCAGCACAAAAGTTAGAATCATACGTGTATTGCCTATTACTATGTATGGATGTGAGAGCTGGACAGTTAAGAAAGATGATAGGAATAAAATCAATGCATTTGAGATGTGGTGCTAGAGAAGAGTGCTGAGGATCCCATGGACAGCCAAAAGAACAAACAAGTGGGTCCTAGAGCAGATCAAGCAAGAAAACTCCCTGAAGCCAAACTGAGGCTGTCGTACTTTGGACACATCATGAGAAGGGAGGACTCTTTGGAAAAAGCAATAATGCTGGGAAAGGTGGAGGGAAATAGGAAGAAAGGAAAGCCACATGCTAGATGGATGGACCCTATTAAGGAGGACATGGGTATTAAGGGGTTGCAGAGATTAAGCAGAAGAGTGGAGGCAGAGGGTCTTGGAGATGTCTCATCCATAGCGTTGCCATGAGTCGAGATCGATTCGAGGGCAGTTAACAACTGCCACACCTTATACAGAGGAGGAGAATAAATAAATCTGGTTGGTATCAGCATATTTATGAAACCAGCCTCCAACGTTTTGATCAACCTCATCCAGGGATTTTATGCAGACACTGAACATCTCAGGACAGTTCTTATGGGGGCAGAGCAGTAGTTTCCCATCACAATAATCTAGCATTGCCTCAACAGTAAAGTTCAGACTGTGGGCTTTACAGTCTTATATTTTTCAGATGTATATGTAAAATATCATGTGTGGATAAGTTGTGTGTCCTGTCTGTGTGAAGGGACACACAGTAAAGTTACTGATTTAAATGATTTGGAGATAATCAAAGTTATACTAGATCATAGGAAAGGTGTGATGGAGTCCATTTGCAGTCTCATTTGATGACAGTAGTAGTAACAACATCTTCACCACCATAATTGCACCAACAGAGTTATACCCAGGTGCACTATTCCATGTGGCAGGAGAACCTGCATCTCCAAAAAAAGAAGAGATCAGGCAATAAATCATGTAACAACATTGCTCATCACAGCACATTGAGCTCATGGTTTGTATTTAGTTTGGTAGGTGGTGTGCTGATCTCTTTTGAGATGTACGCACCTCTCTTTTAGGACCTCTTCCAGCATTGCATTGCACTGAAAAAGAACCTGGATTTTAAATAAATAAATAAATAAATAAATAAATAAATAAATAAATAAATAAAATTAGCATGCATCAAAGCATTCTAAAGTGAAATTAACAAAATCCAGGCATATAGAAAATACTGTGACATACATGTTGAGCATCCCTCATCCAAAATACTTGGGACCAAAAGTGTTTTGGATTTTGGAGATTTGGGGTGGGGATTTTGGAATACAGGTATATAAAATGGTGTAGGGAAGCAGAAGTGGTAAGTGGGAAGCACTCTTTCCCGGGGAGAGGGAAAGAGTGGAAGGGAGGGAGGCAGCATGGACAAGTCCTCAGCCAAACTTTCCACAAGTGGTAAGCAGCAGCTGCTACTGTTCCTCCACCAGTACTCCCTAGCCAAAGTGAGGTCTAAAGCAAGATGCAGCAGTGGCTCGTAGCTGGTGACAGTCTCCAGCCTTGGCTCAGAGAAGCGATCCACACACCCCCAAAATGCCCACACCCCTGCTCTCTGCTACTTCCTCTGTTGCTGCCCTGTCATGCCATCACTTAAAAAGTTAACAGATTTTGAAGCATTTTGGATTTCAGTATTTCAGATAAGGGATGCTCAACCTCTATTCACTTTTGTTCTAAACCCCATGGACTTTTAAAAAATTATGAACATCACACTCATGGTGTTCAGAGAGACATAGCCATGTTAGTCTGGAATAAGTAGACCAAGGGGGGTTGCAGACTGTCAAAAATAGTGTGAATTCAGTCCACTTTTAGGGTTAGGGTTAAGGTTAGGGAATCATGGGAACTGAATTTTATTGTGGCACTAGAGTTCTCTGACAAAGAAGGTTCAATGTCTCAGAAAAATAACAATTCCCATGATTCCCTAGCACTAACCCTAACCCTAAAAGTGGACTGAATTCACACTATTTTTGACAGTCTGCAACCCCCCCAAGTCTCTGAAAGCTTATGCTACAACTTCTTTTGCACATGTAGTTTCAAAGGTGATACAATTTCTTTTTCTGCATCCTCTTACAGTGCATTGCACTAGTGGTGACAAAGCCTTGACTTACACTGTCAACATGTATCCAGTATGGAAGAAAGGGAAATAGTGCAGATGTACAAAAATTGAGAGGAAGAGAAAATGGAAGGAAGAAGTGGAGTTGTAGGTTATGATATGAGAAGGGGAAATAGGATACATCTTCATTGATACTTAGAGGAATGAAAGAGAGATTAGGATTATGAATGGGGATGTTTACCCATAACCTGTTGAATGGGATGTTGTATGTTAGCTGTTTTGTTAGCCAAAACATTAGCTGCAGGCCTTTAATTATAGTAGCTGTCCCTCATTTCAGAAGCCTAGTTCCATACCACTCTGGGGAACAGATGCTATAGTTCCAAATTACTCCTTATTTCAAGAGTTTTTTTACTTTAAAAAAAATCTGGCAGCACTTGTTCAAATGCAGATGGCTGATATTTACAAGAATAGCAGACCCTGCTGTGTGACAGGAATCATGTGCAGAAGGATCAGTATGTGTAAATTGGAAAGAAAGAATGAAATGTGCCATTTAACAATACTTTATAGAGGAGGGTTAGCAGACATCAGGATTGCATAGTCTCCTAAAAAAAGTACAATGTCCACCAGCCAGAACAAATTATAGCAGGGGTTCCCAACCTTTTTGACTCATGGAGCCCTAAAGGCTCCATGGAACACAGATTGGGAACCGCTAAATTATAATACGCTTGCTTAAATCAAAACCAGTCACTAAATAGTGGCATAGAACAGAGCCAATCACAATGCATACACTGGCGAGAACTACCTGAAATGAAGTATTACATATCAGGAGTTTGGATACGAAAACCTAAAAATGCACCTCGTGGGCCACATGATCAGGGACACAGCAAATAAAAGAAATAAGCATAGTAGTTTTTAATATGCTTTTGTTCCATTATTTTACATTTTCATTATTGTTGGTCAGAATGTATATTTCTGATCCTTATTGTTCCCCTGCATTTAAATTTATTTATTAATTATTCTCACTTCTACCACTCTTGAAGCATATTATCAAACTGGAATTCAGAGACATAGCCATATTAGTAGACAATATCAGTATGCAAAGGGTCTTATATCACCTTTGAGATGTAGCATAAGGTTTTGTAGACTTGGGGGCCATACAGACCACACACCGCAGCCCCGATCCTGCTTTCTGGCACAAAACTGCCCTTAGGGCCTCCGTCATGGCTCTTTGGCGCAGTGTGGGTGGTGGGGTACACGCCACCAGGGTGGAGTCAGGGCAGCTGGTGTGCAGTCGCCCCACCCCAACTCCACCCCCAGGCCAGCCCTTTTGGCCAGTCTGCACAGGCCCTTCGTCTACTTCCTCCATGCATCTGAGGAAGTAGACAAAGTCTACAAAAGCTTATGTTACAACTTCTTTTGCACAATTAGTCTCAAGGGTGCTCCAGCATCCCTTTCCATCTCATCAGGGTTTCCAAAACACTACCAATCAGAGAGCTGCAATGCTTTCCCAGTCACAGGGTGTATTGAGACAAGCAGTCAAGGCAGGACTCTGAGGAATCTCTCCAGCTCCCTGTACTCAGTGTATCCAATAACCAGGATACTGCTGCTCATGTCATTTCTCCAGCACCTTGGAAATGGTTCAGTCAGGCACTTTCAGCTTAAATGGTAATGGAAGGGGGAGAGAGATTGTGATATGATATTGCTTTACTCCTAAGTCAGTCCCATATATAGTCCTCCAAAGACCTACCTGACAGCCTATGAGGGTTGTAGTTGTATCTTGAGTCTTCTTCAAAAATTATTTTTCCCCTTCCCTTGGTTCACTTGGTAGGGAAGAAGCCTATTTCAGCTCCAAGATCCTTGATCCTCTTAGAGAAGCAAAAGGCCTTTGGGTCCAGTGGATCCAAGTCCTCTTCTAACCTTTCCTTCTGTCCCATTTTTTGGGGCCTACAGCAAACACAGCTTTCCAGAGCTATACCAAGGGACACTGTGGCAGATATGCTTTCCTGCTGCCAATGAGTATCTATCTCCTAGTCCCCTGTGACCAATGGATCAGGATTTAGGATCACTATAATAAAGTTCGCTGAAACAGCAAATCTATAAAATCATCCTAATGTTAATAAAACTGAGTAAAACAGATCAGTAAATGTTTGAAAAGCCTAGCAAAATAAAAACTCATTGGTTAGTGCTGGAAATAAAAAATGCCTCATCTCCCTGAACACCCATCACTCATGTCACTGTGGGAACATATGCTAATACAATTACTGAATAGACTTATATCATGTCATATCTCACAATTTGTAAATTTTCTGGTATGGTAATTGTATAACTGTTCATCTCTAAGTTTTCTGAAATATATATCCAGTATGCAGTGATATATTCTTGCTATACATTTTATGTTTCCTTTTTGTTTTTACTATACACATATCATTTGAATGATTGTCAGTTCAGGATTGTCCCAGGGCCTGAGCTTTCTAGGTCAAAACCTGAAACCTACAGATAGCCCCTGGATGTAAGTGTATTACATACAAAGCCACGGTTCACAGCAGAAACACAGAACTATTTTTTCTGATTAGAAATTAAGACAGAAATCTTAGCTGAAGGGACTCTCCACAGATCAAGGTGACATGAGGGGATCACCCCTTCTCATTGCTTAGAGAGATGGAATAACGAATATTTAATTTATCCTATGTGCTTCTAGCTATAAGGTGAAGGCAGAGGAGAATGGAAGGTGAGCCCTGACACCATAACAATTGGGAGAGAAAGAGGCAGTTAGCTAAGTAAATACACAGACCCCCATGGAGAGTTTTGTTAAGTTGCAGCAACAAATTGCAGCAAGCTGCTTGTTCTACTACCTGAACTGGAGTTTCACACACAGGCCTCTCCTTTTGCCCAGAGATGGGCCCACCAAAATTTGCACCATCTCATCTCTTGCCTGAAGATGATACATGTCAACTAGAGACTAAGGACTAAGCCCTGCAATTTTAAAACACTAGCATTTGTATTTATTTATTTATTTATTTATTTATTTAAAAAGCTATTTCTAAAGAAGCTTAACTGGGAAGAGTTTTTTTCCAAAGTCAGTGTGTCACCTCTGAAAAAGCCTTGTCACTGGTAGCTATTAGTGCATCTCCAATGGTGAGAGGAACCACCTCTGATGATGTTGTCAGAATATTGTTGGCTTATGTGGAAACACATTCCTTTAGATAGCCTGACCCCAAGCCACACTTTGAACTGAGGCCTAGAAATGAAAAAATCATCTGCTATGGATTCATTGGCAAGCCTTGGGTTAATCACAAATCTTGGTCACAGTCTGACCTTAGAAAATTTACATTGGGGCTATAATTCCTAAAATCCAACCAGCTATAATGGTCTTTTGGGAGTAGGTGTCCAAAAAAAAAAAAACTTTTCCAAGCTCTGACCTTAGCGTATAAAGATAAATTCAGCTGAATTAAGCACTGTGATGCTTGATGAAGCTTGCAGATAACAGGTTCATAATGTCAACTTTATCTTCCCATAATACTTATTTTTTTTATTATGACTCTTTATAATTATAATTATAATTAATAAGAAGAAATATTTTGAGTTTATGTGTCACTCTTGCATCTCTGTGGCTGGCAGTGTTGGTGGCATCTGATATCAGTTAGGTAACCAGTTAGGAGAGCATATTCCATGATGCTCAGCTTTTCCCCAATTAGTGTATAAGAAGCATGAATAACCAATAGGTAATGGTTATTACCTGTGCTGTGGTAAAAGCATCTAGATTATAAAACCTGGGACATTAAACTATTAGAAAGGGATTGCAAGGACAATGCAGAACAAAAGGCAATTTGTGTATAACTATTGCCTGACTTCGCTTTTGAGAGCTAATTCCAGACTTCATTCAAAACAGAAGTACAATGATGACAGTATATTCCTAAAAATACCTTTTTTAAAAAAAGGTTTTTATTCCCAGTACATTTTGAGATAAAACCTCTTTCTTAAGGGATCAAGTTGAAAAACCCAAACATCGTTAATACTTTTAAAAGACTGCTCAAACCTACTTGCTTGACCATAGAAACTCAGGCAAAGAGTAAGCTACCGTATTTTTCGGCATATAAGACGCACTTTTTCTTCCCCAAAATGAGGGTGGGAAAGTTGCTGCGCCTAATGAAGCGAATATAAAAGCTGAGGGCAAACTGCGGAGGCCTAGGCTAAAAGTAGGCCTCATTTCAACCTCAGCCTTGGTGCTGCAGTGGGCTCCTCCCATCCCAGGAAGAGCCCATTGGAGCAGCCAGGACGGGGGTGGAAAGAGTCCTCTTTTCCTGGCTAGTTGAATGTGCTCCTCCTCTTTCCACCCCCATCCTGGGTGCTTCAATGGACTCTTCCTGGGGTCAGAGGACATCCTCCCATCCCAGGAAGAGTCCATTGGAGCACCCAGGACGGGGGTGGAAAGAGTCCCCCCTTGAAGAAATCTGCCAGGAAAACCCTCATGGTAGGATCCAAATGAACCAGAAATTACTCCAAGGCACTGGATTAGTACCCTGGCCAAGTTACACTGTCTCAGCCTCAGAGGGTGGAAATGGCAAACTCCCTCCTCTGAAGAAATCTGCCAGGAAAACCCTCATGGTAGGATCCAAATGATCCAGAAATTACTCCAAGGCACTGGATTAGTACCCTGGCCAAGTTACACTGTCTCAGCCTCAGAGGGTGGAAATGGCAAACTCCCTCCTCTGAAGAAATCTGCCAGGAAAACCCTCATGGTAGGATCCAAATGAGCCAGAAATTACTCCAAGGCACTGGATTAGTACCCTGGCCAAGTTACACTGTCTCAGCCTCAGAGGGTGGAAATGGCAAACTCCCTCCTCTGAAGAAATCTGCCAGGAAAACCCTCATGGTAGGATCCAAATGATCCAGAAATTACTCCAAGGCACTGGATTAGTACCCTGGCCAAGTTGCACTGTCTCAGCCTCAGAGGGTGGAAATTGCAAACTCCCTCCTCTGAAGAAATCTGCCAAGAAAACCCTCATGGTAGTGTCAAAATGAGCCA
Organism: Phrynosoma blainvillii; assembly: GCA_026167975.1. NCBI lineage: Eukaryota > Metazoa > Chordata > Lepidosauria > Squamata > Phrynosomatidae > Phrynosoma > Phrynosoma blainvillii. The sequence continues at coordinate 225,110,177 of JANUYF010000003.1, read as the reverse complement.
GAAATTAGTCCAAGGCACTGGATTACTCTGGCCAAATCACACTCTCTCAGCCTCAGAGGATGGAAATGGCAAACCCCCCCCCCCCTTGAACAAATCTGCCAAGAAAACCCTCATGGTAGGGTCAAAATAAGCCATAAATTACTCCATAAGCCAATGGCCTAAAAACTCCAAAGGTACCAGTCCATCTGATCTTGGAAGCTAAGCAGGGTCAGCCCTGGATAGTCCTTGGATGAGAGACCGCCAAAGAATCCCAGGTGCTGCAGGCTGTATTTCAGAGGAAGGAACTGGCAAAACCACTTCTCGAGTCTTCCTTGCCTAAGAAATCCCTAAGAAATTCATGGAGTCACCATAAGGCGACAGGAGACTTGCAAGAAAGTTGGGCAGGGAATTTGTGCAATACCTGGCCCTGCTGCTGGCTTAAACTTACATTTACAACTTAAAATTGTTCTTAAACTGCTGTTAACTTTATAAAGTTGATATAAAATATTTTACTACAGTATTTGGTTAAGAATCTTTTTTTTCTAGATTTTCCTCCTTTAAAATTGGGTGCGTCTTATATGCCGGAGCGTCTTATATGCCGAAAAATACGGTATTTGAAGTAGAGTTTGCTGAAAACATATAGCAAAGTGAGGAGGTGTATAGTCTAACTGCTGTGCCTGTAGTGAAGGACCCTTTTCCCAGAGGTTAATTCAGAAAGAAGGCAATCTGTGAATCGATCCAAATGCATTTTATTGCTCACTTCTTTATTAAATATTTTGGTTTCTTTTGTGGAAACCCATCTTTCCACAAGTGAGAGACAGTGAAATATTCCTATAAAGCTATGGTACTTAATGAAACTATGGCGTTATTTTTCAGAAAACTATCTGATTGAAAAGTGCTGACACTCCTGCATCTTTGACCACCAAAAGATTGTAGTTACCATATTAGCCTGCTCTTCAGCTGAATAAAAAGCATAAAGCTGAATATCCAGAAAGCATGTGTTATTTCAGTTTGTACAAATTTGGAAGAACATTCTACTGTACTCTTCAGCTATTTCTGATTTATTTTGCTCAGAGGCTGTCTATAAATTAAACATATAGCCTTCAAAATTGACTTGTTCTGAAGACCCTCATTGATCTTTCAAAGAGCAATTCAAGTTTGAATTGCAGATTTTCCTACATGAGAATTCCTTGGGCAGAAACACTCTGAACACTTTCATTGCAATAGCCTTCCTGGAGGCAATAGAATTACTCCAGGGAAAACAGTTAGATGAATGTGATATTAGAATGTAATAGGACAAGTCCATGTATTGCTTGTGTGCATATGACCAGCGTTGTGAAAATTGAAACATAAAGCTTTCCAGTGGATGTACTTATAGAAACCTTCAGTGGAACTGTCCAGTAATCACCAATGGTTTGTAGTAAATATCTTGGAATCATATATTGTGAGAAGCCATATACATACCATAGCAATACATACTGCAGAGGTAGAATCATGCAGCATGTTTCCATATGGTTATTTGGCAGACCGTATCTCCCTGTATGAGACTGCTAAGGCCCTGAAATCCACAGGAGAGGCCTTTTTCCCAGTCCCATCATAGGCACATTGGTGAGGACCTTCTGTGTGGCTTCCCCACACCTTGGAAATCTCTTCCGAGGGAGGCCAGATTGGCCCCTTCCCTACTGCCATTCTGTCAGCAGACAAAAACTGTTTTATTCTGACAGACTTTTGAAAGGGAAAATTTTCAAAGAATGGGTTAGGGCTTCTCTGTTGTTTTAAACTGAACTGTTTTTAATCACTTTTTATCCTTTTAATTGCTTTTTATCTTTTTATGTGTATGTTTAATTGTTTTAAACCCATGAATAGTTTAATTCTATTTTAAAGTTCACATTTTGTATGCTTTCAGCGATATTGTTCTTTTTTTAGTCCTTGATTTTTGGGACAAAGGCAGGATAATGATGATGATGATGATGATGGGTCTTTAAAAGGCTTAAAGCCACCTTGAATCCTGTGCTGGAAGAAAGGCAGGATATAAGTTGTTGTTGTTGTTGTTGTTGTTGTTGTTGTTGTTGTTGTTTTCCAACATTGTATTCCATGCATGGGGGGATCAAAATAGCATTGGTCGGGCCTGCCCTTTAACATGTCCAACTTCAGATGTTGACACTTGCTCCCAATCCAGCTGGCTATCTGTATACTGCAAAATCTGATTAGGCTAGTTGGAGTCTGTACAGGTAGACCCCTATACAGATCCAGTATTCCATATGTTGGTATCAATTATGCTCAGGGGGTAGGGCAGGTCTGGATGGTATGGTCCTGATCCTCTTTATACAGGTAAGCATTATCATCCTAGCATTCAGTTTGTGGAATTCTGGTGGGGAGTTCTTGGAATTGTCCTTGGAGTATTCTCTGTAAAACCACAACTATGTATGAAATATAAAAAAATATGTGGTGAACAATCTCTACCATCAATATATATTACAAAGAACTGAAAGAAGAAACAAGGAGATAAAAGAATCTCTTTATATCTTTGTCCATCCCCTACAATTGATTCACTGAGGGATAGGCAGAGAGATTGGGGGCTTTTGATCTAAATCCCCACATGGCTGGGAGAAGAACTGAGGCTGAAACAGCATTCCAGTGGACATGCTGTCCCAGAATCCAGTCCCCGTTTCCCTTGTGGTTGCTTTGGGGCTACAATATAAGGGTATGTAAAAATAAGGAGAAAGGGGAATTGAGCATTCCTGTGTGAGCTAAGTGGGAAATGATCTATGCAGGAACCCCAGAACTGTTTTGGGGAGGAGCCCAATATTGGCAGGCAGGTTGATATTAATTTTGCCTACTTGCGGGGGGGGGGGGGGGGGATAAGTTTCTTTTCCCATCCATTATAATTCAAACATCCTTAAATATGAAGACAGATACTTAGCAATGTCCTCCACACATTCAGAGTAGCTTATTCCTAAATAAATGAGCTAAGGACAGATAGCAGGAACCATCTATTAATGCTGAAAAGGCTCAATAGCAATTGCTGTCTTAATATTTTTATTTTTATTTTTTTAGTGCTTGATTATTTCTGATTTAGGTGGTTCTACTACATAGCAGTCTTGGTGGTACAGTTTTGCCAAATCATTTCAAGGGGGGCTCAACCATCTTAGGCTAGTCTTGAGGGGCTTGAGAATCCCTCCTTTTCCAGGGTTAGTGAAGCTATGCACAGTTCCCCTACCAGTGCATTATCTTCTATTGTTTAGTGCTTGGGCAGGTCTGTTTTTAAGGATTCGGGATAGAAGCAGAGATTGTTTCAGCCTCCAATATTTACCTGCAAAGGTAGACAATATCTACTATTAATATATATCACTACCTGCCTAGCTGCTCTGCCCTTCTCCATTAAAGTCCCTGAGGCATCCACATGCTGACAAACCGTGTTACAAATGGGTGGGCGAAGGCATACAGCTTCCCTTCTCTCCCTCTGTACAAATAACACATTATACAATTGGATGCTTCTTTTGTTTAGAGAAAAGCCACAGAACCGAGTTTAGGCCTGTTTTCTGGAAGCCAATAAAGGTAGGGCTTGGAATATTACTTTTAAGAAGAATGAATACCATGACATGCTGAAACAGATGGAGAAGAGGTAAATTGATGTTTCTGGGTCCTGTTCAGTTCAGTTATAGATGTTTTTCATTCTTCTTAAAAGTAACTTTCCAAGCATGGCAAAAGGGGAATATGTCTGAAAAGGAAGATGCTGCCTTACATGATGTGTCCCTGCCTTGCAGTGTGATGTGGATCTTGTAGATCTTAATGCTACCTGTTGTTAACATGTTGTTCTTTTTCTTTTCTTTTTCAAAGATGTTTGTGGCCCTTCTTTTCTGGTACCAATTTTACTGTGGATTTTCTGGGTCATCCATGATTGATCAGTGGTACCTAATCTTCTTTAATTTACTGTTCTCATCCCTTCCCCAACTGATTGTTGGAGTGCTCGATAAAGATGTACCTGCAGATGTATTAATTGCTGTGCCCCAGCTTTACACAAGTGGCCAAAACATGGAGGTAAATACTCAGCTTTACTGTGTCCTTTCAAGTCCTGCAATTTGATCTTGAAAATGATGGCCTAACACTTCATACAGCTTTGATGTTTATTTTTAATAAGCTGCTAGTGCACTGTGGAGGGAGGGGGTATTCTTGAAGATATAAAGACCACACTCTTCCGGAAAGCTCTCCATATAGAATACAGTGCAGTACTTTTAAAGGACAAGCTATAAGGGTACAGGCAGAGATCACATTGATTCCTGCATAACAAGTCCTAATGAGGAACAATATTAGATGGAGTCAGAATATAGTTCTAGATTTCACAGCTCTAAAATGGAGAGTAATGCTCTCCCTTGTAGTTATTACTAGGGCCATATCTGCATAGGACAGAATACTCTGGTAGCAACCCAGAGTATTCTGACCCCCAAGCTGACCTGATGCCCCCCTACCATTACCTGGGGACTCCAGAGTGATGCCAGATGACTGTTAGCACACATGTCTTACTGTCCCACCCAACCATCAATGTGGGGCTCTCCTTCAGACTGAAAACAAGGTGTCTGGCATTGATCACATGGCTGGGTGCTTCATTCTGTCTTCAGAGGGAGCAACTCACAATAGCAGCAATAGAGCAGGACACATTGTAAACAGCTGCCTGGCATCACTCTGGAAGACTCTGCATTTTCTTAGAAGAATTTTTTAATCGGTGTTAAGGATTAAGGAAGTTTCAGTGCCAGACTGGCCATATGTCATCCTGACAGTTCACACCAAATCAGAGATTGGGCCCTGTGTTGTCCAGACTGATTGCCATGAGGATGGGGGTGGGGGGTGGGGAAGACATGTTATTTGGCTCAAGCAGATGGAGCCTAGGCAGCCTCACATAAAAAATCATGCTGAATCAGATCAAGGCTCCATTTAGTCAAATATTCTGCTTGCAGAGTGACCATTTGAGAATAGCACTCTTCTAACTATTGTTTGTATAGTGGAGCTGAGAAACATACTGTTCCTGGTATGGAGGTTAACATATAGCCTTCATGATGAAGACAATGAATTGGAGCCAGACTAAGTTGTCTGAATACAGTTTGTGGGACCTAAGCTATGACTCATTGATTCCACTGATTTCATAAGAAACTAAATTTTAATTTATGTAACCTGGAATCAGGATAATTTTGTTTGACAAGTTAGCATTATTGGGAGTAATTAGCATCTGAGAGCTGGAGCCACATCCAGGAAACCAATGGTGAAACCAGACTGAGAAGCTAGAAATAAGAAGCATATCTTCAGATTTTAATCATAGTGAGAAAACTGTACTTTCAAGGCTGATGTGGGACTGTTGATGGAATTAGAGATGGGTGAGCTCCCACCCACAATGTGAAAAATTGGCTCATAAAATAGCTGAACTATTTCCAAAACTTCCAAGCATATAAGTCACCTGCCCATCACCCTAATCTACCCAAACTTCTCCCTACTTATCATGTGTTGGCTGCAGAAACAAGGGCACTGGGTTCATTACAAGTATCAGGAGAAATGCTTCTGCCTGTGGAGATGGAAGAGGGTTGGAAAAGGCATTTGATCCTACAGCCCTTTGTAGGGAGCTAAAAGGGAAAGGTCTGAGTCTATGGGCTGCTTATATTTATAGTTTGGATAGGTTTTGTTGAAATGGAAAGAGGAGGGGCTAGGGGGACAATGGTGGTCTAAGTTGTAGGGATTTGACATAAAAGTATGGGTAAAATTGGGATTTTTTTTCCCCAAGCTGGAATTTAATTTAATGGACTATGAAAGAATGTGATCATTAGCGATGCTCACATTTTAGGTAAGCTTTATAAACTTCAAACCCTCATATCTTACTCTGACCTCAGAAACACTGAAGCCAAAATCTCCACATAAATTACTCTGCATTTTTTTACAGAATTGTATTCTGAATGGTTCATCAGAACTGAAGCTCTTTCTCTGTGGCTTTCTTTTGCAGGAATACCAGCCACATATGTTTTGGATGAATATGATTGACGCTCTTTACCAAAGCCTGATTTGCTTTTTTATCCCTTACTTTGTAAGTTGTTTGTTGTAGGGGCAGAGTTAACATATTCTTCTCTCACTCTCTAATAGGGAAGAAAAGATTCATCATATTTGGGAAATATTGTATAGTCAAGATGATAGTTTTGTGTATGTGTTTTTTTAATTGTTTTATGATACTACTCTATAACAAAAAGGGGGGGAAAGGAAAAGCAGCAAAGCCAGTTTACAGTGACATTAATGAGGAACAAATGAGAGTGGGCTAATGGTTTGGCTTAATGTGAGTACTCCATATGTCTGGAAAAGCATCCTAGTAGGAATGATGTCATTAGGATGCAGTGAGGTCTTGGAATCATTGAATGATAGGATTATGATGGTGGTGGTGGTGGTGATGATGATGATGATATTTTGTGTCGTCAACTCATTTCCAACTTATGGTGAACCTAAGGTGAACTTATCATTGGGTTTTCTTGGCAAGATTTGTTGCCTTTGTCATCTTCTAAAGGTGAGAGTGTGGCTTGCTCAAGATCACTCAATGGACTTCACTGGCTAAGTAGGATTTGAACCCTGGTCTCCAGAGTTGTAGTCCAATGCTCAAACCACTACAACATGCTGGCAGATAGTATTGTCTGTTTTTCCAGCCTTGGGGGATCTTGGCAATTATAAGGGGTCAAAGGGATGACATGATAGCCATGTATAAGTATTTGAAGGGGTGTCATATTGAGGCTGGAGCAAGCTTGATTTCCGCTGCTCCAGAGAATAGGACACAGAGAAATGGATTCAAACTACAGCAAAAGAGGTTCCACCTAAACATTAGGAAGAGCTTCCTGATGATAAGAGCTATTCAACAGTAGAACACATTGCCTTGGAGAGTGGTGGAGTCTCCTTCTTTGGAGATTTCCAAACAGAGGCTGGATGGCCATCTGTCGGGAGTACTTTGATGGGCCTCTTCTAACTTTGTGACTGTACACTTCTGTGATCAAAAATTCTATCTATGCTGACAAAACTGAAACAGAAAGTATGTCATTTCCAGGACACTGGGTACAGATAGACCTCTAGGTTACCACAATCTTTCTTTTTTAATACAAAAAAAAATGAGATTGTTACCAGAGAAAGGTTATAAAACCCCTTTCTTTTATATCACAAATGGCAGCTTGGATTTTCTCTATGCTAGGCAGCAAAAGCAAAGCTGTCTGGTATAAAATGTTGAGTATTGATTCTTAACAGTATTACAAAAGGGAGATCAGAGGAAAGCTTACAAGGAGACAGGAACAAACAGTTATGGCTACAGATGTGTACAAATGAGCTCTCTAAAGTCTCTGTCCTGTTTGTGGGGCAGAGAAACTAGCAATAGAATAGGAGACATTTCACCCAGTTGCCCCAGATGGAGAAGAAATTTTCCCGTTAGTTTTTCAAAGGTGGATTTGCCACTAGCAATGGCAACAGCACAGCTTTTTGCCCCCTCCCGTAACACAGAGACCCCAAGGCATTTTGGTTCCTGTTGTCAGTGAAGCAGTAACTGCAGTACCTGCAGCCCAACCACCAATTTGCATGTTGTGAGGATTTGGGGAAGGGGTTGAGATAGTGGCCACTACAAAAAAAATGGTGGCTGATATTTAGAAGATATTCTGCAAAACTTCTTTTTTTATATATATATATAAGAAAGAGATCAGAAAAAGAAAAAAAATCAGTAATGTTTTCAGGGAAAAAACTCTTGAGAAATTTCAACTTGGAGCTCATTGTATCAATTCTGTTTTAACAACCTGCATCAAACAGCAATGTAGGACAAAAATGAATTAGTATATTATAAAATAGTCAATAACATATAAATTCTAACAAATTGTAATTATCAAGGCCTTAATTTTTCCTGTGTCCCAAGCATGTACTCTTAGGGCTTCAGCTTGGCTGTTTCTAGGGAAACCAGCATTATTTCTATATCCATAGCAGATTTACATTTAGGATAATGTTTAGGTGTGGGTAACCTTAAGCAAGTCACACACTCTCAGTCCCAGAAAACCTCATGATAGGTTTGCCTTAGGGTCATCATAAGTCAAAAACAACTTGAAGCCACAAAAAAACAATCTAAAATGATCTGTGAATGTGACGACCATATATTTTGAATTACATAGAGGTGAAGACCAGGTGACCTTCAGATGTTGAACTTCAGCTGCCTTCAGTACTTACCACTGCTAGTGCAATCTAACACCACATGGAGGGGCAGACATTTCCCACCTCTGACTTAGGACCTACAAGTACATTTGTCAGGGGGTTGGGATGGATATTGGCAATATTTTTTGGCAGTATTTTTCTTGGTAATATTTACATCCCTGTGTAATATGTGAAAAAGCCTTCAGCTTTTCCAAAGTGCCAACCTTCAGTTCTTTTCTTTATTTTCCTATATTTCTTAACCACTTCCATTAAAAAGTTTGTGTGACATGCAAACTATTCAAAATATAACGATAGTAAAATGTTAGACTATGAATCTGGAGAGCAAGGTTCAGTTCCCCTGATCAGCCATGAAACCCACCAGGTGACCTTGGGCAAGTCGCTGTCAACCTCAGGGGAAGACAGTAGCAAACCTTCTCTGAATAAATCTTGCCAAGAAAATCCATTGATAGGGTCACCATAAGTCAGAAACAACATGAAGGCACACAACAGCAACAACAACAAAAAATGCTGCTATTGTTGTGCTGTGTGCCTTCAAATCATTTCCAACTGATGACAATTTTCTCCTAGGGTTTTCTTGGCAATATTTATTCAGAGGAGGTTTTCTACTGCTTTCCCCTTGGGCTGAGACATTGTAACTTGCCTAAAATCATTCAGTGGGTTTCCATGGCCAAGCAGGGATTCAAACCCTCATCTTCTGGAGTCCTAGTACAGTGCTCAAGCCACTGCACCACACTGGTTTCTGAAGCTTATACAAAGTTTGAAAGTGACATTATTGTGACAGCAAGTGGGCAGGAATACCCTTCTGGAAACCTTTTTGGAACAAATAGGGTCTGAAATCCCTGGAAGTCAACCCCTGACTAACATATACTGCTAGAGTCCCAGAAAGTGGGTGCTGCATAAAACTTGGAAACCTAACTGTCTTGGACTACAACTCCAAGAATAACCAACCAGAAGTCATGCTTCTGGGAACTACAGTTCCCAAACGTAATCCTTCTAAGCTTGTGACACTAAAGGTTCTGTTCTCAGCCATCAAATCACCACCAGGAGATGGTAATATTAAAAAAAAAACAGAGCATCAGGCAATCTCTTAAATTTAGGACTAAATTTTCTTAATTTTCATTTAATATTTTTAGATATATTATGATTCAGATGTGGATATGTTTTCATGGGGAACCCCTATCACCACAACAGCTCTGTTCACCATTATATTGCATTTGGCCATTGAAACAAAAACCTGGGTAAGTTGCTTACATAAACATGGTGTAAAAATTAGTTCAGTTTGTTTGCGTTGCAGTCATTTTATTCATTCTATTTTAGTAATGGCTTATTGAAACTCACAGTAAAACTTTCTATACAATCTATAATTGACTCTATGCCTCTAATCTAGAGTGCATCTACACCATAGAAATAATGCAATTTGACATCACTTTTAAGTGCTGTAGCTCTATCCTACGGAATCCTGGGATTTGTAATTTTACAAGGCTTTTAGCCTTCTCTAACAAAGTGTGCTAGTGCCTCAAAAACTGCAAATCCCAGAATCCTGTAGGAAGGAGCCATGGCAGTTACAGTGACATCAAACTGCATTATTTCTGCAATATAGAGGCACATTTTGTCAGGACTAACAGTGGGACTGAGGCCTATATGTCTCTTCTTCCTACTTTTTCTTACAGCTACCCTGTGTGGTAGGGTCAGGCTGAGTGAGACTAATTTTCATGTCCCGTTTCCCACTAGGTTTATGACTACCTGAACCAAGGTCAAAAGAGCAGACAGAGAACTAAAGCCAGTTTTTAGCTGCAGTTAGAGTCAACCAAATAAGTCAACATGGCTTCTTAAGACCACACTTACACAAGTCCTATTGTTCTGTGGGTTTATTCTAGTTCAGACTAACAATTTAACCAAGGGCCTTTACAGACTGCCAGAAATAGTGCAACTTGAGGCCACTTTAATGTCCTGGCTCAGTGCTAGGGAATCATGGGAATTGTATTTTTTTTTTCTGGGACATTGAGCCTTCTCTGTCAGAGAACTCTGGTGCCACAATAAACTACAGTTCCCATGATTCCTTAGCACTGAGCCAGGACAGTTAAAATGGCCTCAAGCTGCACTATTTCTGGCAGTCTGTAAAGGCCCCAAGACTTTGAGTCTTTTCACCTGTAAGCTCTTTTCCTCTGGTGATGTTACTTGCATTTGCTGATCCTTTAATTAACCATCAGTTAAGCAAATAGCATAATGTTAGGATATGTGGCCAACCTTGCTTCTGAGGACAGTTTATTTTAATGTGCAGTCATTCCTCCACATTTGCAGATTTGATTATTCATGGATTGTGTTAGTAAGTTCTCTCTAGGAATATGTAAGTCCTCCAGTGCAACTCTGTGGTCAACTTGAACATAAAGTCACACTGAAGGACCTAAAGATTCCTAGAGAGAACACTCCACTAGGCATTTGTAACTCCTCCAGTGCAATTCTGTGGTCAATGTCTGGCAGATGTTGACCACAGAGTTGCACTGGAGGACCTAGAGATTCTAAAGAGGTGTTCTCTCAGGTAAAAACATAATGTTTTTGTTATTTGTGGTTTTTCCACATTCATGGGGGTCCTTTGCACCTAACCCCAGTGAATGTGAAGGGACAAGTGTATAATTTATGGAAATGCACTGGTGCTGAACAAACTGATTGCAAAGCTTTCAGATATATTTTTTCCAAAGAATAGAAGACAATGAAGGGATGAAAGATCTGTTGAAGTGGAGGGCAGAATTCAAAATCATACAAGCAAATGCATGGCAGAGATGCTGTCAAACCTCATGATTAACTGGCACAGAACATAAATTACTCTAACTTACAGCATCAGACACATTAGAAATTATACATCTCACAATGTAAAACAAAGTTCTGCCCATGTACACTGTATTTTTAATGTGAGTCTGTTCGAGTTCCAGATAGAGCTCGGACATAGGTAAGCATATATCGCTAAAGGGGATTTTTAAGATAAATGTTGAGGAAGTAATAATGCTGAGCTTGTCTGACCAAGCACTAGTGAAATCCCCAATCTAATCAGGCTATAGCATTTGTAAAGGCTTTCAGTGCTTCTTCTGCTTGCTATACTCCTGGCCTATATTGTATTTTCAGTGTATAGGGAGGCTAAAGCTTTCAACCCAGAAACGTCACTGTTATTAAATGCAAATTATAGTAGATTAAAGTTTAAAATAATAACTGTCATCAGTTTAGAACTCAGGGGAGGGATGTTTGTTTTTCAATCGTTCTCCAAAGTTATTCATCATTACTAAACCCATTTGAAATTAAGGTGAAGGATATTGGTAAATCTTTGTACAGCAGATGACACAGAGATTATCCAATAGGTCCCTGTGGCACTAGCCCAAGTGGCATACTCTAGCAAAACAGATTGAATGACTATTTGGTCAGATAAAAATATGATATTTTGGTCAGGTAAAAATACAGTCATAGATGCTTGCTTTAGTAGTGCGTTAACAGCAATTTGTCGACATTGGGAATGTTCATTGGGGTGACATCATTCAGTTGGTTTTGTTTTGGCTACAGCGTCCTCTCAGTAGAAACTAGAAAAACTATTTACACTGAATCTGAACTTTGTGTCCCCCCTGTGTATAACAAGCATCCCCCCCCCCCCATCCCGGTCAAAAAGATGAGTGCCAGATTCTTCAGAGCTTGGGAAAAGTTAGATTTTTTAGATTTCATTGCTGAGAATTCCCCACCCAAGGCACTGGACATGTCTCCTGTAAACTGTGAGATTTTTAGTCTCAATAGTAATTTTTCCCAAGCTCTGATGAAAACCTGTTTCATGTTACTTGTGTCCCATGCAAATACCAGTATTGCACATTAATTCTCAGTATGTTTCTTTTAGACATGGCTTCATTTGTCATCTTGTGTCTTCAGCGTTATTTTATTCTTTATTGTGGCTCTTCTTTACAATGCATCTTGCCCAATATGTTATCCTCCATCCAATCCCTACTGGATTATGGAAAAACTGATGGGCGATCCTATGTTTTATCTGACTTGTCTTATAACGCCTACTGTTGCTTTGCTTCCCAGGTAATGTATTTGTCTTGAGAATATTTTTTTCTGGATTGGCCTTATTGCTTTCAGTCTTTTGTAACTACACTTGGAAATATGTAGCTAAACTGTAGGCATGTACATATGCTATGATAATCAAATATGTCATTAAACTGACAAGCCCAAATGAATCAATGGTTTTCTTTTTTAGCCATCAGCCATAACAAATATATGAAAAGAATATCAAATAAATCACAGCAAAACTGATTTGTTGTCAGATTAAAAAAAAAACCTATAAGCTTGGGTAACATTTTAAAAATGCTACAAGTTAATATCTTTTTAGAGCCCTAGGCAGCCTGTTATATTGTATAGAAACTAGAGAGGGATGAGGGTCATGCTCACTGACTGTACATCCAACCTCCATACAGTTAAGATCCTACTGAACTGGAATATATATATATATATATATATATATATATATATATGGAAACAGTTAAGCAGACATAGGCTCCCTAAACCTGATGTATATCTTCCCCTTCTGAGGGCTGCAAATCACCTGTAGGAGCCCAGTGAGTAACAGTTCCTGTACAAACAGGATCTTGAATACATGACAGTCAGGAATGGGGCCTTGCATTCATTTCTGTGTGCATAAATGATCATTTGCACAGGTCCAAGATCAAGTATCATTCCCTGTACAGCAAACCAGATGGACATAATGTATGCAGAGCAGTTGTAAATACCTAAAGCTTTTTAAAGGCTTAAAAACCCACCAATCAGATTTTTCGACAGAGGGGTGGATCAGAATAGTGGGACAGGTATGTAGCACCCAGAGCATAGACTTTCCCATCCAGTTAGAGATATGCCTACTAAATTCTGCTTCTCTATGTATAATGTACAAGCTTGATTGGGATATGTATGTTTGAAGAGTTAAATAAAGAGGCATTGGAGAGACGGCAGAAAGAACAATACTGATGATCCATTTAATGTCTTCAATAGAAGAGCAACACCATTTTCTGTCCAATAGACCAATATGAAACTACACTAAATCTGCCCAACCAGTCCTCCCTGGTAGGGGTAGGGGTGGTGCTTATTATTATTAAGATAGACTATGGAAGTTTGGGGAGATCTGAAGGCTGAATCCTATAGTTTAGTCCCAACTAGAGTAGACCCATTGAATCAGTTGCTGAATGTTGAGTCAACACTCTGGTCTACTCTACTGATACCAACAGGGTTCAGCCATTGTCTCCAAATTCCCATTTCCACAAGCATGGAGCATTTCCTCCTATGGCATTCTAGGAAATGAATTCTACCATACTATCTATTTTTTATAAATGAAGTTGATATTATTATTCTATCAGTACATTGCCTTTTCTTGCTTTTTAAAAAATGTATTCCTTTCCTTGTCAGATTTCTATACAGAACTCTTCAAGGGACATTATTCCCAACCCAGCTTCAGCTTGGACGCCAGTTATCAAGGGGGCCACCAGACACTCGCAACCAGATTTTAAACAGATGGAATATCAAAAAAGAGATTGATCCTCATAAATACCCCTCTAGTCGTTATTCTCCAGAAACTCCATATTGTATTACTAATGACTCTCGAAGGGCTTGCAAACAAAATAGTCCTATAAATTTATCTCAACCTGGAAAGGAACTGTCTCCACCATTACCAAAACCAGAGCCTACAACAGATTTAAATATTCCTGCTTCACCTCTTGGTGCTCAGTTACGTGAGGAGAATGGGAATCTTTTGGTGGCTGATAATCCAGATGAAACATTCTTGAATTTTTCCAAAGACATTTCGGAGCTTGAACCAACTTTAGTAGATGAAACATTCCAGTGCAGCTCAAGACTAGATCAATCAGACTTCAGCTTGTTGAAATGGATCAAATCAACACCATTGTTTAATGACACTGGTGGTGATCTGCCATGGTTATCCAGCAGTTCACAGAATGTAAAGGACGACAGTACAACTCCATATAGCTGTGGTTCTCACACCTTTAAGAATTCAGACCAGAACACTTCCTGTTTTCAGGAGCAAAGGAAAAAGTGTGCAGATGGCTGCTTAAAAAATGAATCTCTTGAGTCAACTTTTTTATGATGTGGGTATTAGAGCATATATTTTCTATTTGCACAGGAGCATAAAGTTATTCCATTCCAGAAGATGGAAATCAAGGTACATAGTTTTATTTTAAAATAAATTTTAAGCACAATATGTTGAAAAGAGCTTTATATACAGATAAAAGATACATATATATATATATATTTATTTTTCATCTCATTTTATACAAAATCTGTATGTTTATTTTTGTTTGCTTCTTTTAAGTTCTCTGCTCATTTACTATGTCACAGCTGTTGGATTTCAACCCAAAGCTTGATGTGCTTAACATTGGTTCACAATTCTCATGAGTTATGGGCGACTATATTGACTTTAAAAAAATAGGAGCAGTCTCATCAAGTTTCTTTGGGGGTGCATGTGGCCATGAAGGAAAAAAAGAAATATATACAAGGAAAAACATTATTAGGAAATCCTACAGAATCAAGGCTTCATTTTTGTAAAACAATATTACACTGCAATGGAAATAATGTTCATATTTTTCCAGATATGACCTCATTTTTTTTATTTCATCGATAGCAGTTTATATATCACAAGAAACCAATAAATAAATGAAGATCCATACTGCAAATACATTATGTTGTCTTGGATCATTGAAGGTACATTTCTCCATGTTAGGTCACTGAACATTTGCAATGTATATAAAAGAGGAGTCAAAGGATGCTATTTGTACTCATGAGCTGTTTGTAGCCTTCCCCTCCTTGTGGACCACTTAGTGAACAGAAGACTAAAGTGGATACATCTTTGATTTGATCCAGCAAGTTTCTTTGAACTTCTTCTGAAAATGTTGACAGTATTAGGAAGAAGTCAAAACAATTCTGGTTCATATATGCATTTTCCCCACTCATTGATTTCACGTCAAGTGGTGATATGCATGTGTGAATGCCCCATAACAGATTTAACCAATACAGATCAAACACTCACTGTGAAGTCCAACTTAAGTTCTAATACCACTTATTCAAACATATGTGCTTTTGGTTTCACACATGAAAATTGAATATATACGTTATTTGTAGAAAATAATAACTTAATAAAACTAGTGGGATCCTGCATGATGTAGTGGTGTGGTGGTTTGAGCATTGGACTGCAATTTGAGGCCAGAGTTCAGATCCCTGCTCAGCCATGAAAACCTACTGGGTAGCTTTGGTGAAGTCACTCTCTTAATCTCAGAGGAAGGGCAAGGGCAACCCCTCTGAAGAAATTGTGCCAAGAGACCCCTGTGATAGGTTCACCTTAGGGTCACCATAAGTCAGAAATGACTTGAAGGCACACAGCAACAAGTAGAATTCTTTACAAAAATATTCTTTTATTCTTCTATTCATTTTGCCTTGAAGCCTTCAGTATGAGCAAGGCAGCTAAAAGCAAGACCCAAATAATGGCCAGAATTGATTTGAAGAGTTGCATCTTCATAAATGGTCATATCTGTGGGAAACAGAATTGACTAGTTTCACGCTGTCTCTGTTCATCAAAGTATTACTGTTATGTTACTACATAAGGGAGCCAGCAACAAGATCATTGCGCATTGGTACCAATGCACATTGGGACTTGATGCACAACAGGACCAGTGCATGGCTGGACCAATGTGCATTGGGACACTGGCTAGGCAATGCTGATATACATCTTTGAGGCCAATGCTCATGTGGACATTCTTGTCAGTGTTCCATTACACATCTTCACGATTCACAAGATTCCTTAGCGCCTCTGCTACATTGTTCCATATGCATAAAATTTTGCAATGTATACTTCAATAAAGAATTATAGCCAATGGCATTCTTTTTTTTCAATAACTAAAAAATATAAAAATAAGTAAATGGAAATCAAATAGAGCTAAATTTACAATGGCTCAAAAGAGCTTTAAAAAGTTAAAAACTCAGTTATTCTTTCCCAAACCAGCCATTCTAGAGACAATGTGCCACAACCTAAAAGATTCTTAAACCCAACCACCCCCCACAATAATCTACTAAGCCCCAGACAGGGAAGCAACTGGAGAAGATTCTCCCGAGATGACTTTGGTGGTTGAGAAGACTAGGGCAGTCCACTGAAATTAGTTTAGGATTCTTTTACTACTTCTCAGAAGCAGGTTGGATAGTGTTGTAAAGGTAAACACCAAGAACTTGAACTGAATTTAGGCATGGACAAGGAGACAATGGGGCTGTTTCATCACCACCTTCAACAGGAACTCTTATCTTTCTGTGACTGAGTTTCAGTTTGGCACTTATCCAGCCAATTACTGTTCCTTGACACCAGTTTAGCACTTCCATTGCTTCATCTAATTGAGATGTAAATGAGAAACAGGCTTGGATGTCATCGGCATATTGATGACATTTAACTCCCAATCCCCCATGTCATCTCTCAGCAGTTTTTCATTTATGTTAAATGGCACAGGGGAGAAGACAGATTCCTGAGGTAACCCATAGAATAAACTGGCATGTAATGTGTGCAGATGGAACACCAGGAAATCAGGTGAACTCAGCTGCAGAAAATCATACCAGTCATGTTTCAGTATTGCAGTTGACTTAACTCTCATGGAAACATGCTCATTTAGCTCTATTTTCATCCTATTCCTTTTAAGGGACAGGGAGTGGGTAATAACATACTTGGAAGATTATTAAAGTGGATTACCTAATTAAAACAAATAGCAGCTGGTTTAGTACTTAATAGCTCTTTATTTTGATTTCCAAAGAAATATTAACAGCCTAATTGCATGTTCACACAAAACTAGTCCCACTGTAATTCACCAATATAGATGTATCTAAGACAGCAGCCTCTGATCCAAAAATGCTGGTACCTAGATTGTACAATGCTATCAGTCAAGAGTTGAAGACAATTCAGCATTTTCCAGTCAGAGAAGGTCATGTTGCAGCATTAGGTGAATGTCTAGGATGAAAAATTCCATTATTTGAAAATGAGACCTGAAAAAGATTAGGTCTGTGAAACAAAAATGCTGGTGTCAGTGCTTCTGTTTCATTTAGGATGGCTTTATTAGTAAGAATGCAATTTTTACTACTTCCCACTGGGTCGGATCTTAGTGTCATGAAAAAATATGGCAAAATTCCCACTGATGTCTTGGCGGATGGTACATTCAACAGAACAGTGGCAGAATGTGCTCTGACAAGTCATGTGGGCCCTGATGCTCAAGGGCTTGGTTAGGTGCCAAGGCATCCTGTGACTCTTCCATTGCAGTAAGCTGTAAGGCTAAGCTCCAAAACTGTAGTTGTTTCCCTTTTTAACAACATGAAGCTATGAAGAGAAACTATTAAAATAGAAATGAGCTGTTTCTCCTCTCCCTCCTTTATTTTACACCTCTGTTATCTTGCAACCATATTCTTTAGAAGAATGCCAATTTTGCTATCCATTTCCAGTAGAGGTTATCTCTGATGCCTCAGGACAGTCCTGACCTATGAGGCTAGCATGGTTAATATGCTTCAGTTTTGACTCAGTCTCTAAATTGAGTATGTTTCACCCAAGGCAAGAAATAGATCTCAGTTGCAGCCCACTTGTATGTTTTCAGAAATGGACATCATCTATTGCTCCTGCTTCCCAGAACACACGACTCTGTGCATTCTCTAATGCCTGGAACTGTTGCCAGTGATTTATCCTGCAAATCTACATTTAGAAACTAGATCTAAGCTACGCAGCTCACTCTTGGCTCCAGATTTTGCAGGAAAATCCAGAGCACTCTGTAGCAACACCAGGTGGCCGTCTACACACATGTCCCCACTCTGTTGCTGGGTGCCACCACTGCTAGCATGAGTTATTCCCTCTGAACTGATTACTGAGCCCTCAGCGGGAGCAACTCACACCAGCAAACACAGCAAGAATGTGTACATAGACAGCTGCCTGACACCACTATGAAGTGCAGAGGCAATAGGGAAGTCCAGGACAGGCCCAGGGCCAGAATACTCTGGGAGAAGCCCAGGGTATTCTGGCCAGTGTAGATGAGACCTAGGAGAGGGTTGCAAATGTTATTTGCTAGTGCCTTAATCTGCAGAGCCTTGGAAACTCTTCAGTTTGTTTTGAGGAAGTAACATTGTCAGATCTAACTACAATGATGGAGCTCAGTCAGCATAGTTATATCTGATGATGTAGGATCTCTGCCAATCTTGTTTTCAGTATTTTAAACCCTCTGTTTTTATCATGGCTTATCATTCTAATTGTACTTCAACACATCTCAACAACAGCCACGCTGCTGGAAAGTCTATTAAGTAATCAAATTGTCTGTTCTTCAAGACATTACTGGAAATGCTGTGCTGATCTACAATATTCAATAGGAACTTTAGCTTAATGAAAAATAATTATGGTAGTCACCAGTACTATGGCATGTGACTGCTTAAGATTTTAGAGACATAGACGTGCTGGTCTGGAATATCAGTATGCAAAGAAATCTTGTAGCATCTTTGAGACTAACTGTGTGAAAGAAGTTGCAGCATTAGCTTTCATAGACTTAGGGCCTTTGCAGACTGCCAGAAATAGTGCAAATTGAGTCCACTTTAAGGGTTAGGGTTAGGGAATTAAGGGAACTGTATTTTATTGTGGCACCAGAGCTCTCTGACAGAGAAGGCTCAATGTCTCAGAAAAAAACCAATTCCCATGATTCCCTAGCACTAACCCTAACCCTTAAAGTGGACTCAATTTGCACTATTTCTGGCAGTCTGCAAAGGCCCTCAGTCTACTTCCTCAGATGCATGGAGTGACCACATCTGTGAAAGCTTTTACTACAATTTCTTCCACACAGTTAGTCTCAAAGGTGTTACAAGATCCCTTTGCATACCGCTCAAGATTTTCTGATTATTAGCAACCATCAAAATGAATCATATTCTTTGTGAATGATGCATTTTTAAAGTATGCTTATAACAATACAGTTGGGCATTGCCATGCAAAATATCTCCTATATTCTTGCCATGCATGCCTAAATTAAACTAACAGTTTAAGAAGAAAATCCAACCTCACAGCATAATTTTGTATTCTGGATAACACTTCATGCATACAATGAAGCAGGCTATAATTCACCAAATCTCATGTTATAATACTATTGTTAGTCTTTAAGGTGCCACAGGACTTCTTGTTTCTTCTACAACAGACTATCAAAACTACTCTTTAGAAATATGTATGATGGGATTTAAGGTAGATATGGCTGTCTTAAGTCTCATTAGCTCATTTTGTTGTTAACTGCTCTCAAGTTGACCTCAACTCATGGCAACCCTGTGGGTGAGACATCTCCAAAACCCCTGTCCTCAACCGCTCTGCTCAAGTACTACAGGCCCAAGCCCATGACCTCTCTGATTGAGTCCAATCATCGGGCATGAAGTCTTACTCTCCTTCTCTTGCCCTCTAATTTTCCTAGTATTATTTTATTTTCTAATGTGCCATACCTTCTCACGATGTGACCAAAGTTCAACAGCCTCAGTTTGATCATCATGGCTTCCAGGGAGACTTTGGGCATGATCTGTTCAAGAACCCATTTGCCTTCTTGGCCATCCACAGTATCCTCAGCACTCTTCTCCAGCACCACATCTCAAATTATTTCATTTTCTTCCTATCTGCTTTATTCACTGTCCAGCTATCACATCCATACATGGGGCGGGGTGTTCAATATGCAGATGACACCCAGATATATTTCTCCATGTCTCAGTCCTCAGCCTTGACTTCAGATGGCGTCTCTCCTCTCAGTGATTGTCTTAAAGCAGTAATGGACTGGATGAGGAAAAACAGATTGAGACTGAATCCAGATAAAATGGAAGTACTTACAGTAGCGGCCCTGAAACCAGATATTGGGATACAACAATCCTGGATGGGGTCACACTCTCCTCCTGTGTTCGCAGTCTGGGGGTGCTCCTAGATCCATCGCTTCAGATGACAAATCAGGTGAATGCGACGGTCAGGAGTGCCTGTTATCAGCTTCGGCTGATAAGCCAGCTGCGCCCTTTCCTGGAAGTAGGGGAGCTCAAAACTGTGGTACACTCACTGGTAATCTCCCACCTTGATTTCTGCAATGTGCTCTACATGGGGGTACCCTCGTGCTTGGTCCAGAAACTCCAATTGGTACAAAATATGGCAGCCAGGTTGGTCTCGGGAACAACTAGGAGAGACCACATAACACCTGTTCTAAAGTCACTTCACTGGCTGCCTATTAGTTTCCAGGCATAGTACCAAATGTTGGTTATTACCTTTACAGCCCTAAATGGCTTGGATCCAACCTATCTTTGGGACCACCTCCTTCCATACAATCTACCCCGTGCACTCCGGTCCTCTGAGAAGAATTTGCTTCAGCCTATAAAAATGAGGTTGTCTGCAACCTCCCAGAGGGCCTTTTCAGCTACCACTCCCAGAATATGGAACAGCCTGCTGGACGAGATCCATCATATTACCAGTTTAAATAGCTTTTAAAAAGCTGTGAAGATGGATCTCTTCCAGCAGGCCTTTCCTGATTAGACCTCCCGACCTTAAGAGCTAGTCCATCCCTTCTCCAGTTCTTTGCCACATTGTTGTTGGTTGTGTGGTCTGCCATTGTGACTTATTTTAGCTGTTTAACTGTTATTGTTTTGTTGCTGTTTTAATTCTCTGCTGTTTAATACTATTTTAAGGGGTGGGTGGGTTTTGGGATTGTATATTTATGGTGTTTTATTGTTGTAAGCCGCCCTGATTGCACCTGCAGAGGGGCAGGATATAAATATTATTATTATTATTAGTGCCCAACATATGTCAATGCCCAATGTTCATCTGGCACAGGATAAAGTGTGCAATATAACCAAAAATCTTGACCAAATCATAGAAAGAGGTCACCTTGTGCTATAATTTTTAGGGAGGGCAGAAACTGTACAGGATGTGATTCTGGGTATAGAATTCAGTTTTCTGGGAATCTCTGTTTTAATCTTTCAAACTCAGCACCTTTTGAGTCCATATGGCTGGGAGTAACTTGCAAAAGTTATACACATTTAAGAATGTAAGAAGTGACCAGTGGATCAAACAGGAAGCCTATCTAGTCTAGCGTCGTGTCCCAGCATAGATCATCCAGATGCCTCTCACAGCCTTTCCTAACCTGGTATTCCCCAGATGAACTGGACCTCATGATTTCTGCTGAAGGAAAGTGAGAGCTGAAAGGAAATGAGTCACCAGTTTGGCTGGGAGTGGTGCTAGCAGCCACTATTTTTCTATATAGCTGTTCCCTCAGTCTCTAGAATTCATAAGACAGCCTGGAAATGGGAAGAGGAAAGCAGATATTTGGGGGGGAGGCTGAAGTACTGGTACATTGCCTAGATAGGATGACTGAACATGTATGATGAAGGAGCTGCTGTATTGATATCCGACATCTGTGTTATATTTGTTTTCTTGCTTAAGGATGTGAGGTATTATACCTCTAGCAAGTGCAAGCTGATTGTCTTACTGGACATGAAGCTTTGAGACCAACATATCTATATTGAAATATATCAGGAAGAATGAAACATTTTGGGAAGAGGAAAACAGGCTATCCTGGAAGGACAATACACAGGGGATGCCTGTAGGGAGGAAGGTTATTCCCAAACACGGGGGGGGGGGGGGGGGGGGAATTGGAAGAATGTGACACAGAGAAACAAAATTATTAGGAACTATGCTGTGAGTTTGGAACTACACAGTTGATTCTAATTTCTACCCTTGATCAGTGATTATGAAGAATGGGTAACAGTGTCAGTCCTCAGATTGTGGATGGAATGATCCATGCCTTTTCCCAGAGGAAAAAGAGACATGTAGTGAAGACAGGTTATTCTTGTTAAGAGGAAGAGAAACAGTGGTGCATCAGCCTGAAAGAATCCAGGAACAAAGATCTACCCATTACCTCTACCTTCTGTTCTGTATTGCAAAGGACTAGGAGGCTTTCTTTAAGATTTTGAACCACAGGTTGCTCTTTTACCACTCCTTCCTATTGAAGGTCATGACCCAGGAAGAGAGAGGAAAAAATATTGGAAGTGAACAACTGGTCCCACAAATGGTACTGTCGGGAAAATTTTAACTTCTTTGACTATGGTTTTTGCTTTCATGAAAAATGAGTTTTGCTAAGGGATGCACTTCACACCAGTTGGTAAAAATGAATTTGCTATGATTAGGTGGGTTCTAATCTAAATTATGTTGAGGAAGAAAACAGTATTCCAGACGGCATGAGAACATCTGGTCCTGGAGAAAATAGCCTAAATGATACAAGGAGAATTGGAAAGATAATAAAGGAAGCCATCAGTGGACAGGGGAAAAAACAAGGATGTGTCTGCACTGATGCATGGAGCATGGAAAAATAAATGAGATGAACCTGGACTCTTAAACATAGAACGCAATGTGATTTAGTAGGAATCATTGAAACCTGGAGGAATGAGGAACAATAGCATTATATATCAACATTGTGTACATCTTTGAGAAGATCTATGACTTAAAGCATGGGAACAGATTGATAGCATTTGTGTAGAAAATGAGTGATTAATAAACAGTGATATTGTACATTTGACTATGACTTTGATGATTTCAACCTAGAACAGATGACCAAATTTTCAAAAAGAAGAAATATAGTAGTAATGGGAGACTTCAACAACCCTGATATTTATTGGAAGTCAAACATGATTGTAAAGTCCTACAAATTCCCCACTTGCCTTGCTGACAACTTCATTGTTTAGAAGGTGGAGGAAGCAATGAGGAGATCAGTTCTTCCACACTAAGCAAAACTATCCCAGGTTCTCGTAGGCTTTCATGGCTGGCATCCATGGTTTTTGTGGGTTTTTTGGGCTGTGTGGCCATGTTCTAGAAGAGTTTCTTTCTGACGTTTCGCCAGCATCTGTGGCTAGCATCTTCAGAGATCTTCTGAAGATACTAGCCACAGATGCTGGCGAAACATCAGAAAGAAACTCTTCTAGAACATGGCCACACAGCCTGAAAAACCCACAAAAACTATCCCAGGTTCTGTTTGCTCTGATTTTTAGCCCCAGAACGTGGCTTCAGCAAAGTTTCCACCCACTTTGGAGGTGTGCGTCATCTAAAAGCCCTGCCTTTAAAACAATTGGAAACTGCTTTATTTTGCCTATCTGCTCCACCTCTTAAGATAAAGGTATGCCCCATTGATAAGGTTGTTAAGTCATGTCCGACCATAGGGGGTGGTAATCATCTCCATTACTAAACCAAAGAGCCAGCGTTGTCAGAGACTACTCTATGGTCCTGTGGCCAGCATGATTGCACAGAATGCTGTTTATCTTCCCACCAAAGTTGTACCTATTTATCTATTTGCATTTGTATGCTTTCAAACTGCTAGGTTGGCAGAAGTTGGGATTAGTGATGGGAGCTCACCCCATCATGCAGCATTCAAGGCCTCAAACTGCCAACCTGCCGATCTTGCAATCAACAGAGTCAGCGTCTTAACCACTTGAGCCACTGCATCCCTATTCCACTCCCATATCATGCCTATTGATTAGAAACTCAGGCTGCATCTGCACTGCAGAAATAATGACACTGCTGTAATTGCCATGGCTCAGTGCTATGGAATCCTGGGATGTGTAATTTGTTGTGGTACCAGAGCTCTCTGACAGAGTAGGCTAAATATCTCACAAAGCTACAAAGCCCAAATTCCATAGCATTGAGCCAAGACAGTTAAAGTGGTGTCAAACTGTCTTATTTCTGCTGTGCAGATTCAGCCAACAAAACAAAATGGCATAGATGCAGAATTTAAGAATGTTCCTGTTTTGGTCCACTTACTGTAGAAGCAAAATGATATCTAAAAGATAGTAGAAACATAAACAAGGAAAATATCAAAATATCACAATTCTAAAACTCTTTGATAGTCCCTATGCACACTGAACAGTAAAAAATTACTCAGGATTCTATTAAATCAAATTAATTTCAGTAAGAATTAAGCTCACTTAACTCTCTTTGAATTAGAGGATCTACTTTTTTATTTATTTAAAGTATTTTATCGTCCTTTCAAATGAAAAAACACCAGAATGAGCAACTCGTACACACAATCAATACAATAAAACAGTTCCTGCTCACAATTTACTATTTAAAAGACATGATACAAGAGAAAAATAAAGCAGGGAGGGAAATAATGCAAACATAGGCAATAATCCTGCATGGCTCAGCATAGCATAGCAAATTTGCATGCAAACCTGTGTAGCCTGAGCCATATACTATACCCCTTGACTTACTGAACAACTTCTAAAGCTGTCCCACATGACCATCCCCTGCTTTGAGGGGAGCTAGCAGGATTGCAGAAGTGTCTGAATATGTCCCCATAGTCAGGCACAAAATGATTACAACATTGCAGAGACTGTTGGCAGATCTCAGGGGTGATGTCAACATTTTGTATCTGGCTATAGAAAGAAAATTCTGTGATCACACTCCTCATAAAGCAGAGAATGGCTTTACATGGGGTTCACAAGCTATAGGTCCAGTAGGGTTCTGCAGATGGAAAAGGGTAATACTAACAACTGCAACACCCAGAAAAGCGCGCACACACACAAGAGCGTAATGTACATGTGCATCTGCCTCTAAAAGGATGTGAGTGTATTTACACAATACATTTTCAGCAATTTCATATCGGTTTAATTGCCATGACTACATTCTATAAAATTCTCTGCTAGAAAACTCACATGCTGTAGTGCACTCATTAGGGGGCATAAAAGCATTCTCAAGAATTCTAAATACTTGGTGAACTACAAAGCCCAACCCATAAGATGGAACCGTGACAGTTAAAATGGTATTAACCTGCTATTAGTTCTGTAGATATAATCTTAATTTTGTTAGGGCCTTTGCAGACTGCCAGAAATAGTGCAAATTGAGTCCACTTTAAGGGTTAGGGTTAGTGCTAGGGAGTCATGGGAATTATTTTTTTTCTGAGACATTGAGCCTTCTCTGTCAGAGAGCTCTGGTGCCACAATAAAATACAGTTCCCATGATTCCCTAACCCTAACCCTAACCCTTAAAGTGGACTCAATTTGCACTATTTCTGGCCATCAGATAACTACTGGTTATTACAGTTCAAAGCTGTTCATCATTATCATTGTCATCAGCATAATCGTCCTCATGATTAACACTTAATTCTTTTTAAACTGATCAATATCAATGGTTGATATATGCGCACTTGAATTATGGGCGCATTTTTTACCTTTAAGAAAAGAAAAGCAACAATTTATGCAGAAAGGTCTACAGACCTGCTGTAGACCTTTTACTCTGCTCCGCATGGGTGCTCAGTAGGCCTCCATCTCATATTCTTGTTTACACCTCTGTGAAATGGTTGACAAATTGTGTTATTCTCACTTGGCAGGACTTTAAGCCTACATTACATTGGTGTACACCAGCAACAAGACAGTGGAAACTGAAGCTCATTATTTATTTAGCAACATAAATGAAAAATTGCCAGCTTTTGAGGTGAAAGACAGTGAAGGGTTTTTTTTAAATGCATTTGGCTCAAGATTCAGTTTGTTTTTGTTTGTTTCTCAGTATTGCATGGATGCATTTGGCTGCCCTCATCTCCTGCCCCCAGCCTCCACCCAGCAATTTTCAGGCTATATCAGTCAGCTCCTCATACTCAGGTAATGTTATTTCCCTCATAGAATTTACAAAAGACAAGAAAATTAACATGTAGCCAGATCACAATAGGATACTTTAGTTACTTCATATCGGATAGGATGCTCAAGACCTCTGAGTTCTCTCTCTCACACACACACCTGTCCATTTGATTTTGATTGGGAAAATGGATTTTCAATTCATTTTTTATTAGTGGTTTTATTACATGACACTGCATTGCATTTTCATCCCATCTTTTGACTCAAAAAGTAGTGCTCAAGTTGGCCACATCTTTTAGAATGGGGAGGGGGATCATACCAGCCCTGGCAAACCACCAAATTACTTTGTCATGAGAAAAGTGATATGGCCATTGGGAGAAGCCCAGAAGGCCAAAATCAGCTCCAGGGGAACTAAATTTGGCCCCAAGACCTGGCATAATACACTTTAACTATAGGCATCCACATATTCTGAAAGTATGGAAATCAAGACCCTATCCCAAACTTCCACTTTTTGATTTAGGTCTCCAAATTACAGAAGGAATAATAAAGAGAAATGTCAGCATTTTAAAACCCCATACAATTTAATAGGCTAAAGTTAATGACTTGTCTACTTTCTCACGGAAACCTATAGTACTATAACAGTGCACTCAGAATTAAGTCCCATTGCGCAGCACCCTATTAGTGACATACATGCACATAACCGTGCCTTTCCATGCCTATATGTCTCTTTTTAGATTGGGCACAGGGAGTTCTTCTATAGTCCTTTGTACTTCATCCATAACCTTCCCCCTCCATCAGAGGTCAAACCGTAGGGGGAGGCAGGGAAGCATTTCAGATAAAGATACAGCTCTCCTCAAATCAAAAAGGAATGAAAAGAAGGTGCAGTCCATGTGTGAGCACACCGTTTTTCCCCTCTTGCCTCCAAGCTGAGACTAGCTGCTTTTTCATTGTCTGAATTGCCTCCCTCCCATTTGCACACTTACCCACCAGTAACCCCTTCCAAGGCTTGACAGCTGCCAGGATGCATTGCATACAACCATAAAAGTTGGAAGAGCCATCCAGCCCAACCTCATTCTGCCATGCAGGAACTCAAAATCAAACCATCCCTGAAAGATGGCCATCCAGCCTCTCTTTAAAGACCTCCAAAGAAGGAGACACAACCGCACTCTGAGGGAGTGTGTTCAACTATTGAACAGCTCTTACTGTTAGGAAGTTCCTCCTAATGTTAAGGTGGAATCTCTTTTCCTGTAGCTTACATCCATTGCTCCGGGTCCTATTCCCTGGAGCAGTAGAAAACAACCTTGCTCCCTCCTCAATATGACACCCCTTCAAATACTTAAACAGGGCTATATATCATCTCTTAACCATCTCTTCTCCAGACTAAACATATCCAGCTCTCTAAGGTGTTCATCATAGGGCATGGTTTCCAGACCCTTCACCATTTTCTGGCACTTTTCATGACATTCTACCTGCTTGATGTACGATCTCAACGATTGAATTCAATGTGGTATGTAGCCACAGACAGTTCATTTTAGAAAGAACGTATCCAACGTAACCAGCTCACTTCTACACTCAGCTGATGTTGCTAGTCTTTCTAAGGTGGCCTGTGGTCATGTGCCTGCATGATATCCTCCATCAATGAATGATCGGTATTTATAAGTTCAGTTTTTATTGGAAAGATAATTAAAGCTACCCTATACATTTTTTATTTAGGCAGGCATTTGGTGGCTGAATTTTATTTGTGCTGGTTTTAACTGTGTTTTAACTTATGTTTTAATATTAATAATGTTTAATAACTTTTTAACTCTTGTAAATTAACAGTTTTACATCTATCTTTTAAAATTATTTTGTATTTTAAAATTATTGTAACCCGCCTTGAATCCCATTGTGGGAGAAAGGCGGGATATAAATCCTTAAAATACGGTAAATAAATAAAATAAAATAAAGGGGAAGGAAGCAAAGCAGGATCAGCCTTGGTTAGTATTTGGATGGGAGACCACCAACAAATACCAGGTGCTGCAGGCTATATTTCAGAGGAAGGAACTGGCAAAATCACTTCTGCATATTCTTTGCCTAAGAAAACCCTGTGAAAGATAGTAAACTTGGAAGTTAGTATGGAGCTACCCCATGGTGGCACCTTGGGAGTCATGAGGAATGAAGAGCAATTCCCATTATCAGACCGCACATCTAACCCATATCACTCATTGAATTTCTGAATCGGGGGTAGTGGTGGTAGCTGATAGCAATCTCTACTTGTAACACTTTTATTTTCCCCTATAGCTTCTTTGATCTTTTTTGTTACTGCAGAAATCCAGGAGGAGGAGGAGGAGGAGGAGGAGATGGTAGTGGTGGTCAGTGATTTTTCCTTGCAAGCATGAGGATTTCTTCATCTGGGAACAGTGAGACAAATAATGAGGGAGATTTTTCTAGTCATCAACATGATTTGGGACCAACAATGCTCTACAATTCCAACAATCTTACTCTGGGGAATGCACCCAACAGCCATAATCCCAAGTAAATGAGTTAGACTTTTAGTTTTTGCTTCTAACAAAAGACTTAGAGAAAACTGTGCACTGAGCTAGTTAAATCTGACTGCACAAAACCTGGAGGTTCAGAGTTGTTGACACACTGTTACGCCAAAATGAGTGGCAAGTCTCTTTGCGCCTTTTCACTTTAGCATAGGGATGTAGACGCCACGTTTCAATATACTTGAATAACACTCAAGAAGTCCACTATCGTGGGGGTGGGAGGACAGAGAGATGCAAGGAATGGCTACTCATGTACCAAAATCAAAAGCAGAAAAGCAACAGCCCCTTGCTGTGTTTGGACTGAAACAATCTTTCAGAACAGTCAATTGGCTCCCCCTGCTGTATTTGTTTCAGATGTTCACAAACGTTCCAGGGAATTTCAGGCACAGTAATTCTTTTCACCACCAACAACAACACCAGCAAAGCCAGAACTAGTCAGCAGTTCCATCAATCCTTGGAAAAACAGTTTGTGTAGAGGTATTCAGCATACCTACAGAAAGCCTTTGGAAAGCATTTAGCAACAAGAAGCCATCAAAGTCACAGCTAACTGCAATGTGCTGTATTATTTCGAAAGCTCTCAAAGCCTCACACACAGTTTTCTCTTTCCATTTTATTCACAACAGTCCTGTGAGGCAGATTAGGTGGAATGGGGATTCCAACCTGGTTCTCCTCAATCGTAACTGAATCACTGTACCACAATATAATGCACATACAGAAATTGGGGTTAAGTGGATTTATTTATTTTTTTAGTCTCCAGTCTAACTTATAAGATTTAAGATTATGTGTATAGTTGTGAGTTGAAGCATACCAATTCAGAAATAAATCCCATTCAAATGTAATTCTGGATCGTGGTGCAGGAACATTTAGAAGCCCATGGATTATTTTTTTAAAAACAATCACAGCCAGTGCAACAGGAATTTCCTTCCTGACAACACACTCAGAATGCATCTACAATGTAGAAATAATGCAATTTAACATCACTTTAAGAACTGTAGCTCCATTCTATAGAGATCTGTAGTTCTACAAGGTCTTTAGCCTTCTCTGCCAAACAGTGCTGGTGCCTCACAAAACCACAAATCTCAGGATTCTGGAGGAAGGATGGAGTCATAGAATGGTGCCAAACTGCATTATTTCTACAATGTAGATGCACCCATTGAAGCCTAAATCCTGTTAATATCAATCAATGTAGACCCATTCAATCAATGGGATTTACCTATATGTTTGATTTAACATTCAGTAATTGATTCATTGGGTCTACTCTAGTTGAGATAAACCAACAGGATTCCATCCACTGTGTACTCTTCTTTCTTTGCATATTGAGAATGTAGATCATGCATCTGCAGCACAAACTGCTCTGACTCTTTTCCCAATAAGTATTTTTGTCATACACATTTTTGTCATCACTCTAGAACAGGGGTAGGCAACCTTTTTGAGCCGGGGGCCGGGTTGCTGTCCCTCAGACAATGGGGGGGGGGGGGAAGCACCAAAAATAAATAAATAAATAAATAAAATAATTTTAAAAAATAAAAAAAATTAAAAAATATTCATGCACACGCTCTCTGCCCCAGAAAAGCCATGGCAAAACCCCTGTGGAGATTTTGCCAAGAAAACCCCAAGAACAAGTAATAACGACAATAATCAATATCATCATGGCGGACAGTGGCGGCAGGACCGGCCTGGGGCCGGTCCATAGGCCTCAGGGGGCCGCATCCGGCTCTAGAAGGAAGTCTGGTGGCATAGCCTAGCCAGTGGACACACTATCCTCAGAATGCATTTCTTACCACAGATTAGGAAGCAAATTATCTGTGAGGGTCACAGAGAAGGAGACTCTAAGTAACAAGATCCCAGCACCAATGATGTCTAGTTCCCAGGCTCAAAGGGGAGATAGGAGAAGAAGGAACAATAGTCCAAAGTGCCCAAGACTTTATTAACAAGATGCCATGGATGAAAACAGGCCAGACAGGCTGACAGGCATCTGCACTGCAAAAATAATCCACTTTGACACCACTTTAATTGTCATGGCTCAATGCTATGGAATCCTGGGAATTGTAGTTTATTGTGGCACCAGAGCTCTCTGGCAGAGAAGGCTAAATGTGTCCCAAAACTACAATTCCCAGAATTCTGTAGCATTGAGCAGTTAAAGTGGTGTCAAACTGGATTCTCTCTGCAGTGTGGATGCAGCCTCAGAGAAGCTGAGATGAGGACCTCTGAGCCCTGCTACTATCAGCTTGTTTGGTGATATGCACGCAAAATACAGGCTTGATTTACTAATTCATAATTCTGTCATTGGTTCTGAGTTCTAACATTCCTCTACACATAATTCCAGAAAGCATGAAATATCTGTAGAACTCTAGAATATAAGGTGTGTGGAAATTGCTCAGTGTCTTCATGCTCTATATCAGGGGTAGGCAACCTTTCCCCTTTAAGGGCTGAGGGACTTCAGCTCCCAGAATCCCAGGAGCTATTGGCCAACATGGGATTATTGGCCAACATGGCTGAGGCTTCTGGGAGCTGAAGTCCCTTGGTCCTTAAAGGGGAAAGGTTGCCTACCCCTGTTCTATATCTTTCCATATCCATTCGACTCTACATTTAACTACAAAGTTGCTTGACAGTCTTCACTATTTTATCACTTTTTATTCATGTTTTATGTGGCGTTACTTATTGCTTTCTCTCTCCCAGTGCCCATAAAGGTCTGTAAGTAAATAACTATTAAGAAGTTGTTTAATAAATCCACCTAGGATTTATCCCAGCCCTGAAGAAACCCCAAATTCCTTCCCACAAAGAGTAACATTTATAAATCTTCTGCAAGAGAACTGTTTCTATGTTTTCTATTTCTGGATGCCAGAAACCCAGTCACACTACACAATTATAGTGCTATTGTTCCACTTTAGTGGTCAAAAGGCCTCTGCAGACCGGCCCAAAGGGCTGACCTGAATGCAGAGATGGAGCAGGGCAGCTGCATGCTGGCCACCCCAACCCCATGCCAGCGGTGTCCTGACACCACGTGCCATTACGCATGGTGCGTGGCGTCATGGAGCCCTCCCGGTGCACCATCTTTATGCGCTGCGCCGGAAGGGGTGAGAAAGAGCCGTGCACCAGCTCTTAGGGCGCCCTTTTGCTGCCCCTGAAAGCTGCGATCCACCGCTTCCCAGGGTGGCCCAGAGCCACTCGTCTGCAGCCCCCCAAATTTCCCTCCTATCGAATCCTGATATTTGTAGTTTGGTCTGAGACATTGGCATTCTCTGGCTAAGAAATCTAAATGCTACTAAACTGCCCATCTCAGGATTCCATAGGACAAAACGATGGCATTTAAACTGGAATAATAGCAGTATAATTCTGCAGTATAAATAAGCCACTGCTCTGAAGTATATAGAATCTTTAACCAACTAATAAGAGTAGATGTTGTGCTCCCAGCTCACAGAAGTCCAGTTGAGATGCCAAGCAATTCATCCAGACACATCTTGTTTTGTTTTGTTTTGTTTTGTTTTGTTTTGTTAAGGGTTCTATCAAGATAAATATCTTTTTTGGACTACAGTGCCCTGCATGCTCAGTCAGTGGAATGGCTTTGCTGGGTGAAGGATTCGAGAGCTGTTCTCTCAAAATTAATTTTTCACAGATCAGTGTCCCTTAATTATTTCAAATGTGGACAAAATTAAGTTTGTCTCTCTCAATGTGAAAAGACTTGGATCCCCTCCCATCATACCTGGGTTAATAATTATTTGGGGGAAAACTTAAACCAAGCATTGCTTTTTTTACAAGAAACACATAGAAAGGGCATGGGAAATGTTCTTGCACAATCTTCCTTTGACTCTCAATATCCAACTGGAATTTCTAACAAATCCAGAGGTGTTACAATATTGTCTGCAGCTCCATGTCATTCCTGGGAGCACCAGATCGAGGCTGCAGCAACCACACACCACAGCCCCGATCCAGCACTTTGCTGCTCTGGAGTGGCAAAAAGTTGCCCTTGTCACGATGGTGGCAGCTTTTACTGCACTTCTTTGGCACAGCGTGTCTGTACACTGTGCCAAAGGAGTGCCTTGATGTCGCACGCCATGCGGTGGGGTGCGCAGCATGACGGCGGCATCAGGCCGGAGTCGGGGTGGCCAGCATGCAGTCACCAAACCCTGACTCCATCCCTAGGCTGGCCCTTTTGGCTGGTCTATACAGGGCAAAAGTAATCCAGGACCCTTTGGGACGTTACTTAATATTGAAAGGTATCCTGGCCAATGAAATATTCATACTGGCCACATTTTACTCCCCAAACAATGACCAACATGCCTTTCTGACTTCTTTCCTACAAACCTTAGGGGAGATTGCAGAGGGCAATATTGTTATAGGGGCTGATGCAAACGAAGTCCTAGATTACACACTTGACAAACCACATCCCCCTAGAAAGATGAAAAAGAAAACATCACCAGTATATGATCTCTTAGCTAGACATAGATTTATAGACCCCTGGAAAGTTCTACATCCATCCTGTAAAGACTACACTTTTTATTCAAACACACACCACAC
Source organism: Phrynosoma blainvillii (assembly GCA_026167975.1). Lineage (NCBI taxonomy): Eukaryota > Metazoa > Chordata > Lepidosauria > Squamata > Phrynosomatidae > Phrynosoma > Phrynosoma blainvillii. The sequence continues at coordinate 225,077,304 of JANUYF010000003.1, read as the reverse complement.
TTATTCTAGAATAAACTACTTCATCATTCCAAAATTATCCGTTCCTAACATTGCTGATGTACAGGCAGAATCTATCATTTATTTATTATTCAGACCATGCTGCCACAACACTAGTCTGGCAGCTTGGAAATGATCTACCAAAAACATTTATCTGGAGATTCAGTCTGTATCTCCTCATGAATGAAAGTTTTAATAAACAAATTCAAGATGAAATTAAACAATTTTACCTTGAAAATAGATCACCTGAGGCATCTGAGGCCTTCTTATGGAATACCCTGAAGGTGATCCTTAGAGGCTTATTAATGAAGAAAGGGGCTACACAAAAAGGATGTAGGAGCTTATCGCATTGCCAAAAAGCTGGCTTACCTTTTCTGGCTTCAATCCTCTTCTAGGATACACCTGGATGTAATCACATGTAAGTCGCCTCTAATTCTGCCACAATGCCACTGGCCAAATACATCCCAGGTCAGATGAGGGTTGAAGCTGCCTTCAGCCAGCACTTTTTTAAAAATGGAAGCTTCCAACTTTAAAAATTTGCCAGCTGAACATGGGTTCGACCTTTTCTGACCCAGGCTGTATTTGGTTGGTGGCATCACAGCAGAATCAGCGGTGACTTACATGTGATAACATCCAGGTGTATCCTGGAAGAAAACTGAAGCCAGAAAAGGTAAACTGGCTTTTTTTGGCAATGCAATAAGCTCCTTAAGGGAGCCATGAGGCAAACCCTCCTCCAAAAGATAGAAAAGCTATCATTAGCTCATTAAAAAAAAATCACTTGATTCACAGGTATTTATTTAACTCCAGAGGAAAAAAGCAGAGCTGGCAGCTCTTGACAATAGAAAGATTTAAACTGCCTTACATTACACTAAATCTTACTATTATGAATTTAACAACAAAAATTCTCAACTCCTCACTTGAGCTGTCAAGTGTAAGGTAGGGAGGAAAACCATATCCACTCTCACTTCCCCTGAAGGGAATATAGTGAAAGCTCCTGACAAAATTATGAAAGAATTTCAAAACTTTTAATCTAAACTATATACCTCTGAACTGCCATAAAAGTTGGACATAAACCAATTTATACAATCTCTAAATCTGAAGAAGCACAAAGATTCTCATAAATCGCTGTTAAACAAACCTATTTACCCAGATGAACTCAAAAAGATAATATCTAAGCTGAAACAGAATAAGAGCCCAGGACCAGATGGTTTCTCAAGTAAATTTTACAAATTGTTATTTGACCACATTTCACCCCATCTTATTGCCCTTTTTAACTCCATTCTTAATAATGCTCCTGTGCCAACAAGTTGGCATAGAACCCAAGTAATTCCAATCCTGAAAACCAAAGAGGAATGCCCAGAATCTTTCTGTCCTATTGCACTTCTTAATCAAGATGCAAAAATATTTACTTCTATTATGGCCTCCAGAATAAATGAGTTTATTTTAGAGTACAGTTGGCCCTCCGTTTTCATGGGGGATCCATTCCTAACCCCCACCCACATGCAAAAACAGAGACTCGCAGGTATTCAAGACCCATAAGCTTGAATGGGGCATGCCCCATTGATTTTAACAGAGATCACCCCTCCATGAATATTCAAAACTGCAGACCTCAAGTCCATGAGAACAGAGGGGTGACTGTACATTGATCCTGAACAAGTGGGCTTCATGCAGGTAGATGCCTAGCAGACCCAGTCCACAGGGTACTCAATATTATCCACCAATCCAATCAGTCAAAGACTTCTCTAGCCTTACTTTTGCTTGATGCTTTGAAAGCCTTTGACAGGTTGGAATGGCCATTACTTTTTGGGGTCCTTCAAGAAATGGAATTTGGAGATGCCTTCATAGGAGCACTCCACCTTATGTATGAGAAATCAGAGGTGACAGTGTTGATCAATGGCCTCGCCTCAACACCTTTTGCACTTTCCAGGGGCACCAGACAAAGATGCCCATTGTCACCCCTCCTATTTGCATTGACAATAGAGCCCTTGGCTAACATGATTTGGCATAATGCTGATATCACTGGCCTTTGCACCAGCAACCAATACCATAAGGTTGCACTTTATGCTGGTGATGTGTTAATTTTATTTTTATCGCATCCAGAATTATCATTTCTGCCTCTAAAAAGGACAATTGTATCCTTTGGTAGTTATTCAGGTCTAAAAATTAGCTTTAACAAATCCACATTAATGGCTCTAAACCAGGGGTAGGCAACCTTTCCCCTTTAAGGGCCGAGGGACTTCAACTCCCAGAATCCCAGGAGCTATTGGCCAACATGGGACTATTGGCCAACATGGCTGAGGCTTCTGGGAGCTGAAGTCCCTCAGCCCTTAAAGGGGAAAGATTGCCTACCCCTCCTCTAAACACTTCATACCAACAGCAAATATCATGGCAGGACCTAATGGGCTTGCAACGTGTTCCCTCAGGTTTTTCCTATTTTGGAATAACCATCATGAAAGACACCCAGCAGCTCATACCCCAAAATTATAACCCAGTAGACACATGAATGCTATGTAAATCTAAAGAATGGAAGGCTTTAAATTTTTCCATCCTTTGCAGGATTGCATTAGTCAAGATGTTCACGATCCCTCAACTCTTTTTCTTGTTTCAAACAATCCCATTGACTCCTCCCCGATCTAGATTCAAGAAATGTCAAAAATTAATTGATCAATTTATTTTCAATAAAAAGAGACCTAGATTTCCCAAATCCACTAGACACATCACTTCCAAGAACGGTGGTCTGGCAGTCCCAGATATTGCACTATATTTCCAGGCTTTCCAACTCAGCCAAACTATTCAATTAATTAAGGACAACAGTGCTACTAGATGGATAAATCTAGAAGTTTATAACATGAAGTCTACTGAATTTACTTGCCTCTACACCAAAGCTTCAAAACAGAAACTTAGTAGGTTATCGAATCTGTTTTTATCTAGTTCCCTACTCATCTGGCATAAATGGAAACACATACTAGCTCCAGACCCCTCTCCCATTAAACCTCCCTTTTTTTCACCCTCTTTCTCACTTAGATGATTAATTCCCACTCATAAGATTATTGAGAAGACATGGACTCTACTGCACCTTCGACCTGTTCTCTGATCGATTACCAAAGCCCATCACCACGATAACAACTTTCCTACAACAAACTAACATTACCTGGCTTCAAGTATACCAAATTGCTTCCTTTGCATTACACCTAGCCTCAGCAGGAGAATCTCCATGTCCGCTTTCCCTTTTTGAAAATTTTTGTTTGAACCGCATCTCACACTAAATGGACAGTGGCAGTTATCTACAAACATCTCCTGGAACATAATATGGGAAAGGTCAATATATGCACTCATTTTGGCAAGAAGAGTGGAAAACCACAATTTTAGACACTGCATGGGCTCATATTTGGTCTTCACCCCCATACAAATCCCGTTCAGCATCTGTGAGGGAGAATTCTTTGAAAACCATCCATAGGTGGTATCTCATACCTGCAACACTGTCTAAAATGATTAAAATGCTCTCTCCGGATTGCTGGAGGGGTTGTAAATCTAGAGGCTCTTATATGCATATGTGGATTGAATGTCCTAAAGTGAGAAAATTCTGGGATACAGTTCTCTAACAAATTTCATGTATCATTGATCAAACCATAAATTTCTGTCCATTTTTTTTTCTTTCTATATTTGTTGAAGGTAATTCTAACTTGAAACATAGGAAACTGATCATTTTTCTTATTACTGCTGCCAGATTAGAAGTAGTCAAATGTTGTAAATCAGGTAACCTCTCCATTGAGAACTGGTGGTCTAGAATTTGGGATATGTGGTTGCTGGAGAAACTGTCTGCTACGACGAGGTTTTTCATTGGCCACAAAAAGAGTGACACATTTCAAGAAGACTGGATGATCTTTATTGATTATGTTAATCATCACTCCCACCGGATCTAACCTTCAACTTCACAGATAGATTTCTGGACAGAAACTCTACACCTTGACAAGCCATACTCTCTGGCTCTTGCTGAGAACAATTTTTTGGATTCTGCTGCAGAATAACTATTCCTCAGATACATACCCTTGGCCCTTGTAGTTAATTGTTGTTGTTGTTTTTGTCATTGTTCTACAGACTGTATGTGTTTTATTGTAAAAGCTCAATAAAAAATATTGAATTAGAAAAAACTACTGTCCCTCGAAGAATGGATCCAATAAGCACAGTAGAATTTTCTACTGTTGAATTGCCTCCAGAGTTGACAGGCTAGATGCAAATGAAAATGTATAGTCACCCCTCCATTCTTGTAGGGGATCTGTTCCGGAACACCCACACACACACACACAAATGGAAAATTGTGGATATTCGAGTCACATGGGCTTGAATGGAGGCCCACACTCCATTTCATCCCCCTCCATTTGCTGCTCGCAAATGACCAAGGGATACGGACTTGAAGTACATGAAAATGGAGGGGCAACTGCATTAGGCTTTTAAAATCTTTTTTTTTTCTATTGGGTGTTAATTTATTTTGGACTTTATCCCCTCTCCCTGGTCTGCACAGTTCATGTCTGCTCTCTTCTCAGGTTTAAAAATCTATAAATGGCCAAGATCCTGCATATACAGACAGACTGTAGAATTTCAAGGGGCATAGTTACATCATGTCTCCCTTTTTCACATGCTTGACCTAATGTTTTCTGGCTGGGTGCCCTTACTCATGGCCCTTCAGTGAGGAAAAAGATTGATAGCAAGTAGATAGTCAACCACATTCCTGCAGCCAGCACCATTCTTCTGGGCCCCTGAAGGACTCCCAGGAAGTCCAGATGGATGCCTTTTTCTTCTTGCAGAGCCAGGAATAGCAAAGCATGTAGCATTTACATTTCTATATTGCTTAACAGTGAACTCAGCACTCTCTAAGAAGTTTACAATCTGTTAACCAATTGCCCTCAACAAGCTGGGTACTCCTTTTACCAACCTACAAAAGGATGGAAGGCTGAGTCAACCTTGGAGCCCTGGGATTGAACTCACAACATTGTGGCTGCAATACTGGCATTTAACCACTGCATCACCTGAGTCACCTGGCTGTTTGACTGGCCTGCATCCTCCCACCACCATGACCACATCCTTCCCTAGCCACTGGATGTCTGTGGGGAAAGGCATTTTACTATGTCATTGTGTATAATGGGTTTTGAGCATCCATGAATTGTGATATCCATGCGTGGAGGTTCCTGGAACCAAACCCCAGTGGATACCAAGGGCCCACTCTGTTGAATTCCTCTACTCCCCCATGTCCCAAAAAGTTCAGTGTACAGGCATAATTTTCAGTTATGCCTGCTGATGTCAGTAACAGGATGGCAGTGATAATGTTTGAATGGAAACAATTGTGGGGCAAAATATATGTGCATTTATTTTTTATGTATTTATTTAATTTATGCCCCCCCCCCTTTTCCTGAATGGAACCCAAGATGACTCTTCACATGAACCAGAACAGGTACACAGACTAAAATCTAACAATAAAGAGGTTTTTAAAAAACCAAATAAACTATCATATTAAAACAACAAATAATTAAAAACGTCCAATCATTTTTGCCATGGAAGATAACCATGTCTCTATGTCCAATCATTTTCTAATTTATCATTCCCTCCCCACCAACACCAGAGTGAGCATACTGCTGTCCTTTCTCACCTGGTCCAGATTTATTAAGCATATTATTTCAGAAATGGCAACACTTCAAACAATGAAAGCCAGACATTACAGATAAGGGTACAAATTAATTGATAATTATCTAAAGGGCAGCCTGTCTAATACATGATATTGGTATGCCTGGCTCATCAAATCTGTGGCATTTTCCTATTGTTTGTATTCATGAAAAAAGAGAGAGAAGAGAAGAGAAGAGAAGAGAAGAGAAGAGAAGAGAAGAGAAGAGAAGAGAAAAATGGCATAGGTTCCCAGATTCATTTACTTCAATAGAGATATTTCAGCTGGGATATCTCAGGGTCAATGCCAGTAGCCAAAAATGAGCACAGCAAGAGCTGTCAGATCCAATAGATCTTTTTTATCTGCCACTTATTCATGCTGAGTAATACAAGAATTTCACATGCAGTTTAACCAGACTCAAAAATGGCAATCAAGTGTAATATCTCTGGGATGCATGGAAGACGGAGACTGCTGCTGTTTTTTACTTGGCTTCTCATGTGCATGTCCTGTCTGGAAAAATGTGAATCTCAGATCTGGCTTCTGCAGAGAAAATTTTGCTCAGATAAAATGCTTCTCCAGCTCATATTCTGCAGCAGTTCATCTTCTTTCTCATTCAAGTGTTCATTTGCAGAACAACTGCATCATGGCTAGCTGCCTTCTTCCTGCTCTCTTTTCTTCTTTGACATTAACTCTTGGAAATCTCTGCTGATCAGTACCTAAGGTGAAAACAGCACACACAGTAAAATACTGTGACTTTGCTTGAGCAGCTTATAACAGGGCCAAGCTCACTGCTTTTCATGGAAAACATTTGGATATGAGAACCAGTGTGATAGTGGTTTGAGCAATGGACTGTGTCTCTGGAGATCAGGATTCAATTCCTGCTCATCTATGGAAACCCACTGGGTGATCTTGGGCAACTCATATATTCTCAGCCCCAGAAAACTCTATGATAAGTTCATATTAGGGTCACATTAGAAATGACCTGAAGGCCCACAACAGCAGCAGTATCAGCAACAACAACATAATCTAGCCAAAACTGAGTGACACTAAGGTGACACTATCACAGGGTTTTCTTTATAAGATTTGTTTAGAGAAAGTTTGCCTTTCCCTTCCGCTGACAGAATGTGGCTTGTCCAAAGTCACCTGGTGGGTTTTTATGCCCAAGAACACTGTTCTCCCAATGTTCTAGTCCAATGCTCAAATCACTACACCATGTGGGCTCACTAATCATTCAGGTGCATAATGTTATTTAAACTGGACCCATTACCTGGACAGGGAGCAAAAATACTCTTCTCACTTGAGATTTTGTTAACTGTCCTCAAGTCAATCTTGACTCATGGCGATCCTATAGATGAGACATCTCCAAGACCCTCTGTCCTCCACTGTTATGCTTAATTCCTGCAACACCTTAATACCGGTGACCTCCTTAATAGGGTCATCCATCTAGCATGTGGCCTTTCTTTCTTCCTATTTCCCTCCACCTTTCCCAGCATTATTGCTTTTTCTAAAGAGTCCTCCCTTCTCATGATGTGTCCAAAGTACGACAGCCTCAGTTTAGTCATCTTGGCTTCCAGGGAGTTTTCTTACTTGATCTGCTCTAGGACCTACTTGTTTGTCCTTTTGGCTGTCCATGGGATCTTCAGCACTCTTCTCCAGCACCACATCTCAATGAATTGATTTTCTTCCTATCATCTTTCTTAATTGTCCAGTTCTCACATCCATACATGCTAATAGGGAATACAATGGTTTGTATGATTCTAACTTTTGTGCTGAGTTGTATATCTTTGCATTTTAGAATCTTTTCTAGTTCTTTCATAGCTGCTCTCCCCATTCTTAGTCTTCTTCTGATTTCCTGACTGCAGTCACCATTTCTATCAATGTTTGATCCCAGGTATGAGAATTCTTTTACTATTTCTATTTTTAGGTTGAACTTGTGAAGGTCCTTGGTGGTCATTATTTTTGCTTTCTTTATGTTCAGCATTAAGCCTGCCTTAGCACTTTCTTCTTTGATCTTCCTTAGTAGGTGTCCCAGGTTTGTAAGGTTTTCTGCTAGTACTGTACTATGGTGCCATCTGCATATATTAGATTGTTGATATTCCTTCCTCCTATTTTCACTCCTCCTTCTTCTGTGTCCAAGCCTGCTCTTCTTATAATATGTTCTGCATACAAGTTGAACAGATAAGGTGAAAGGATGCAGCCTTGTCTGGCCCCTTTGCCCAATTGGGAACCATTCTGTTTCTCTGTGTTCTATTCTGACAGTAGCCTCTTGTCCTGAGTACAGATTCCTCATCAGGAGTATCAGATGTGTTGACACTCCCATGTCTTTAAGGGCATTCCATAGCCTTTCATGATCTATGCAGTCAACGGCTTTGCTGTAGTCAATAAAGCACATGCTGATTTTCTTTTGGAATTCTCTGGTGTGCTCCATTAGCCATCATATGTTTGCAATGTGGTCCCTAGTGCCTCTTCCTTTCTTGAACCCCGTGTGAATCTCCAGGACTTCTCTCTCCATGTATGGTTGGAATCTATGTTGTAGAATTTTGAGCATGATTTTGCTTGCATGGGAAATCAATGCTATGGCCCTTTAGTTGCTGCAGTCTCTTGTGTCTCTTTTTTTTTTTTTTTGGTGGATGGGAATGTATATTGATTGGTTCCAATCTGTTGGCCATCATTTTGTTTTCCATATCTGTTGACATATGTTGGTTAGCACTAGAATTGACTCTGTCAATGTGGATTGCAGAGAGAGAAGCTGCAGAAAGTGTATCAGCTGAAGAAATCAAAAACATTCTGGAAGCAGCACTGAAACACCTGTAACTTTGCTAAGTGATCAGCTAAGTGAACTTTCACTGGAGACAGTTCTCCAGAATTCCAGAAGAAAATTAGCATGCACTTTATAAACTATATGAGGTTGCATAGATCACTAAAATCTATGAATGCTCTTCAAGAAATAGGGGTGCCACTACATTTGATAGTCCTGATGGGGAATCTGTACGTAGGACAAGAGGCTACTGTCAGAACAGAATATGGAGAAACAGAATGTTACCCAACTGGTAAATGGGTCAGGTGAGGCTGCATCCTATCACCCTACTTGTTCAACATGCACATAAAATATCATATGAAGAACAAGCTTATAATGAGAAGAAGAAGGACTGAAGATAGGATAAAGCTACATCAATAAGCTAAGAAATGCTGATGACACCGTACCACTATCAGAAAACATCATAGACTTGGAACAATTACTAAAGAAGTTCAAGAAAGAAAGTGCAAAGGCAGGCTTGCTGCTGAATGTAAAGAAAACAATAATAATGACCACAGAGGATCTAAATAATTTCAGCCAAGACAATGAATAAATCAAAATAGCTAAAAATTTACCATACCTTGGATCAGACATCAATCAGAACAAATACTGCTATCAAGAAATAAGAAGAAGACTAGGAATGGGAAAGGCTGCAATGAAAGCACTAGACAAGATCCTAAAGATATACAACTGAGCACTAAACTTAGAATCATCCAATCGACTGTGTTCCATTGTTTAATATTATTTTAAGGGGTGGGCAGGTTTTGGGATGTACTGTATTTTTACTGTATATTTAATACTGTAAGCCACCCCGGTTGCGTATGCAGAGGGGCGGGATAAAAATTAATGTTATTATTTATTTTTTATTATTATTATTCTCCATCACCATGTACATATGTGAGAGCTGGAAAGTGAAGAAGGCAGATAGGAAGAAAATCAACTCATTTGAGATGTGCTGGAGAAGAGTGCTGAGAATACCAAGGATGGCCAAAAAGACAAATAAATGAGTCCTTGAACAGATCAGGCCTGAATTCTCCCTGGAAACCAAGATGATCAAATTGAGGATGGTATACTTTGGCCAAATCATGAGAAGGCAAGACTCATCAGGACTCATTCCAGTCCTAAATAATACCCTTCATTTTCTCTAAAATATTATTTAGAAACTCTGTGAACTACAATTAAGAGAACAAATAAAAAGTTCCACTGGACAATCATTCTATTTCTACAGTGGCCAACTACATGCCAGTGTGACATCCACAACCAGGAGATGAGAGCAAATGGTCCCTTTCCACTCATGTTGCCCAAGAACTGGTATTCAGAGGCATGATGCCATATGACTGGCATGACTACTAGCATATCTTCCATGGATCACCTTATCTTCCATGGAGATTCAGTGAAGGAGCCAACACTGTGGTCCAAACTACATTTTCTTGGGTGTAAAAGTCAAGTCAGACCCCCCCCCCCTTTGTCTCAAATCTGTATCTGAAATTGGCTTGAATCCTACTGTTAGTTCCAACTAGGGTAGACCCATTGAATTAATGAGATTTATGTGAGTGTTGTCTAACCATTCAGAAATGATTCAGTGTTTCAGTTCTAGCCGAGAGTTACAATAGAATTCAAGGCAAAAGATATTTCTGCCATTTGACAGGAGAAAAGAGATGAGCTCACATACAAATTGGTTTTATCATCATGATGATGAGTTATTGTATGGTAAATGGTTGCCAATCTTTATTCAAAAGTGGAATAAACTGCCTTGGAAGGTGATGAACTTTCCTTCTTTGAAGGCCTTTAAGCAGAGATTGGATGGTCATCTTTCGAGATTGCTGTTATTGTATATTCCTGCATGGCCAGGAGTCAGAATAGATGGTACTAGCAGCCACTTTCAGCTCTCAGATTCTATTATTTTATGATTCTACCCAATGATGGATTTAAAGGGATTTCATTTCCAAGTACACATTACAACCTAAGATTCTCTAGCTGCACCCTCACAAAACTTGTATAGAGAAGATGAGAGTAAAATATTTTGTGTTGTAGATTTAACCTTTCTGCATTCATTAAACGAAGTCCTAAAGAACAGTAGAAAAAACAGGAATTTGATTTTGAGCTGTGCTTCCGGCATGTAAAAATTCACCAGTAATCCCTGTAACAAAGAGGCAAAATAGGGTTTCTTCATGAATAATTTGCTTTATTACAGTTTTTTAGTTGTGTTCATGGGGGTTCTCTTGTAAGAATTCAAGACAAAAAGTGCTATGAAAGACTCAGTCACTAAAGAACAAAAAAGTAAGCAATATTCCCACATAGTAATTTCCCAGAAAACAGCTCTCAGAATTCTATATTAACCAATTTCCTCAAATGCAAGCCACCTTTAAATGCAATCCTATGTGCCTTGACAATAAAATAGGTTTAAATATATTTGGAATACAGGCAACAAAATTGCTAGCCAGCTTCATGAAGGTATGTTCCTTCTCCATAGTGTGTTTCCCTACTTCCATACAAACAATGACCTTGTCATAATCATTTAAATGCCACTCCTCCTATTTCTAATTGTGGATCCTCAGTGTGACAAGCCAACAACATCCTACAATCTCCTGTGCCGAAGGAGCAAAAACAACAGGGTCTGGTGGCAGCTTAAAAGATTAACAAGTTTTATTTGGCATAAGTGTTTGTGAATTCCAGCTCACTCCACCAGATGCATGAAGTGTAACTTCAGCTGATGCATATGCTGGGGTTAGGGTAAGGGGGAATGAAAAGGCAAAAGATACCATCTACTGAGTTATTTATTTGTTTATCATTTAATATTCATTGGCCAAGATCCTACATCAGAGTGTAGGTCTCCACACAGTTCTATATCCTTCTCCCTCCCTGGCAGTTGTCAAATCCCTGGAGTTACATTTTAAAGATAAGGGACTGTGCAAAAATTACATTTTCTTCATTGGTGAAGATAGTTTCCTGTTACTTTTTGAAGCTACATTTCAAGGATATTTTAAAGCCTTTTAGAGGCATTTTGACATGAATTTTTCAAGTTTTCTCAATTCTACTTTGTTTTCTTTAAGTAACACAAATCAATAAAAAAGTAATGGTGCAACAGATAACATATGCATTAACTTCTTCACAATATAACAAGTAATGCAATAAAATAGCTCCCAAGCAGTACAATGAATAAATCTGATAATGAATAACTTTATTTATTTATTTATTTATTTATTTAAACCCTTCCAAGGTCTAGTTCAGATATTTTTGATGTCTGAATTTTTATCCAGGCATTAAAAGCATGAATATTAAACATAAAGTGTGGAAGGACTATTCATGGTAAGTGGCTTCCATGTCACTGGAGCAGTCAGTCTGCTTGAAGTTTTAGTCTAAACTTGAGAGGAACTAGCCAAAATGGGAGACTGCGGATGCGCCTCAAGCGAGGTTGCCTCCGAATCTCTTCCCCCTCCCCTTGTCGAGAAATAACAAATTAATCAAAATCACCCCATAAAACTGTCTTCCAAGGAAGATTAAACTCTTGGCAGGCATCCTTTGAAGCTCCATCTCTCTCAAAGAGCTTAAGAAAACATCTGGAGACAGTCAAAAGAACATTCCTGCTGCCAACCTGCTACAGTAGCCACAGTAGAAAAATCTGCAGAAAATGGAGGCCGAAGTAAATTCTATTAATAATTCCATATCTGCACTGGATCAAAAGTTAGATACACTTTTAAATGCCTCTCAGTGTTGGGAAGAGACTGTCAAACAATTGTTGAATGAAATAAGAGAGGTTAAATTGGAAGAAAGTAAGGCTTTGAAAAAGGCTGAACAAAATGAAAGGGAGTTGAACACTCTAAAAACAGAAATGGTGTTTATGAGGGAAAGATTGATCGATGCCTCAAATCGCCAGAGGAGGAGAAACTTAAGACTGAAGGGCCCTCTGAAAAGATCAGAAGTATTGGCTGGAAAGCAAAACAACAAATAAACCCAGAGACATGAGAATAGCTTTTTCAAGAGAAAAGACTTGAGATTTTGTGTTTAAAAAAACGTAGAACCACACAAAATTTGGAATATAAAGGCCTCAAAGTGACTGCATTTCAAGACCTGGCACCAGAGAGACTATTAAGCAAAGAGAAATGTTCAGACCTATAATAAATCATTTGTGTATGGCTGGTGTTAAGTTCACATGGGGCTTTCCTGCAGTTATCCTGGTATTTGGGGATGGAAAATTGTTCAGAGCAAAGAATGTTGAGGAAGGAGAGTGCATGTTGAAATTACTGGGAATGTTGGAAGCAAAAGTAAAAGATGGCAGTGACAATGCAAAACATGAGGAGGAGGAAGCTGATAATGATCTACAGCAAAGAGTAACTGACCAAAGGAAGAAAGAAAGATTAGAAAAAATCAGGAAGGAAATGAGATGCAACTTAGAAGCTCCAGCAGATAAAGCTTTGAAAGAATAACAACAATTAAATGTGATGGAAAGCTGTTGAGAGCAAGAATATTGCAGAAGGAAAGAGAATGCTGAAACTATTGGGAATGTTTGAGGCTGAAGGAAAAGATAGTGGAAATTCATCAGAACAGGAGAAGGAAGAATTAGACTATGATACTAGAGAGTGACTGATTTAAGAAATTAAGAAAGAGAAAAAGAAAAAAGAAGAAGAAATTAAATGTAATTTAGAATGTAATTTAAATGTAATTCCTTGAAAGATTAACGATATCAATGATTTCTTATGAGTGGGGGAATCACTTCAAATAGTATAAATAGAATGAAAAGTATAGCGATGTTTATTGTGTTGATTTAGATGAAGTATTAGAATTATGGGGAGGATAATAAGTTATAAAATAAGGTAAAAAGGGGAAAGGGAATAGGGATAGGGATAGGGATAGGGATAGGGATAGGGATAGGGATAGGGATAGGGATAGGGATAGGGATAGGGAGTGCACAGCTGGGAGAGGCATTATATCTGTCGAATGGTGACAAGCAGTTTAAAGCTTGTGTTCTCTCTACTGGGAGAGGGAACTATAAATCCAGATGGGGGAAGGAAAGGATGGCTTACAAGAGTTAAAATAATGTGGAATATACTGTACAATAGGGGTAAAAAAGGTTTTGATTAATATGCAAGAACTTAAATTTATGTCAATGAATGCTAATGGTCTTGGTACTCCTATTAAAAGATACCGCTTAAATAAGTTTCTAAATGAATAAAAGATCAATAGAGCCTTAGTTCAAGAAACACATAAAAATGAGATAACAAAATTCTTTTTAACTATGAGAGATGGAATATTCAATTAGAATCAAGGGGAATTAATAAAGCAAGAGGAGTAGCAATTATATTTAAATAGGATACAAAGTTTCAATCAGATAAAATATTGAAAGATAAAGAGAAAAGATATATTTTCACAAAAGGGAAACTATAGAATACAAAAGTAACTTTAACCTGTATTTATGCCCCAAATAAGAATCAATGTAATTTCTTGAATAATGTATTAGCTAAATTGTATAATTTCTCAGAGCGTGATGTATTTGTAGGGGGTGACTTTAATTTAGAAATTAGTAGAATTCCCCAGTTTAAAGGGGATAAAGAAAAGAGAAAAGGGAGTGAAAGACAAGGTGAAAAAGACAAATTTAAATTGAATCTGACGAAATAGAATTTAGTAGGATATGATATGATTGGTAGTAATCATTATAATAATACATATTACTCAGCCCAGTATAAAAAATTTAGTCATATAGACTACTTCTTAGTAAATCAAGCAAATAGCTTGCAAATAGAATGAATTCATACAGGTAGATTCTGGATTTCTCATCATGCTCCTTTATACGTACCGGTAACTATAAAATTTCCAGGGAAAATAAGAATTAAAAAATGGAGGTATGATCCTGTAGTAATAGTAAACGATCAGAATGAAAAGGAATTAATGAAAGAAATAAAATAATATTTTTAAATTAATTATTCAGAGAGTATAAAAGAACAAGTTGTATGGGATGCATTTAAAGCTGTGATTAAAGGAAAATGTATTAACATGGAGACTGGAGTTTAAAAACTTATAAAGGAAGTAGACACTCTCCAATGGGATTACCAGAAAAATAGAGAAACTAAAACTAAACTCTAATGGGATAGAAAAAAGAAAGAAGGAAGGGATTTGCACCAGTTAATGGTTACAAAAAATCAACTATATACAAGGAATGAATTTCAAACTATGGATCAAAATAATATGAGGAGAATGGCATAACATTTAAGAAAGAAAAGGGAAAACAAAAGAATTATCACTTTAAAGGGAGAACAAGGGAATACCAAAGCTTCAGTGTCCTTGCAGCTGAGAGAGTAGAATACTGGGAGAAGCAACTATTAAAGCTAGCTCCCAACCTCCCCTCTGGAACACCAAAGCTTCAGCATCCCTGCAGCTGAGAGAGTGGAGCACTGGGAGAAGGGAATGATTAGAACCTCACCATCGGGAGAGTCTGGCCAACTCAGATGTTGTTTTTTGGGCTACCCTCCTTGCGAACTCTGGGACTGATAAAGCAACCAGATAGATGGGCTATAATGGGGGAGAGATAGCTGAGGATGTACTGGGAGTGGCAATTGAGGTTGTGTGGGGCAGAGGAAGATACTGCGATAACAGAGCGAAACTGTTACAAAGGAAGGAGGGTTCGATGCTTGAATGCGATCCCACCTTCAGTTCGCTTGGTTACCCGAAGTGGGATGGGGAGCTTACTAACTATGCCACAGAACCTTACCTTGCTTCTCTGTAATGCTAGGTCGGTCAGGCATAAGACTCATATCATCCACAATCTTCTTGTGGATGAGAAAGCCGACCTGGCTTGTATCACAGAGACCTGGCTGGGAGATGACAGTGCCATTACATGGACTCAAGCTCTTCCAGCTGGGTACTCTGTCAATGAGCAGGTAAGGGAAAGTGGGCAAGGGGGTGGAGTAGCTCTGGTTTATAGAGACAACCTCACCTTCACCAGAATACGATGATACTATAGATCACGGCATCCTCTTGGACCGCCTGAGGGAGTTAGGTATCGGGGGCACTGCTTTGCAGTGGTTCCGGTCCTTCCTCTCGGGTCGGTCCCAGAGGGTGCTGCTCGGGGACTGTAGCTCCAGTAAGAGGAACCTCACTTGTGGGGTTCCTCAAGGGGCTATTTTGTCCCTGATGTTATTCAACATCTATATGAAGCCGCTGGGTGAGATAATACGGAGTTATGGTGCTGGGTGTTATCAGTACGCTGACGACACCCAAATCTATTTCTCCGTGTCTCGTTCGTCAGCCTCGAATTCCAATGGCATCTCTTCTCTCAATGAATGTCTTCAAGCGGTAATGGGCTGGATGAGGAAAAACAGATTGAAACTGAATCCAGACAAGATGGAGGTGCTCACGGTAGCAGCCCCAAAACCAAGAATTGGGTTGCAACCTCTAGTCCTGGATGGGGTCACACTCTCCTCCAGTGACTGTGTTCGCAGTCTGGGGGTGCTCCTTGACTTGTCGCTCCTGATGACAAATCAGGTAAATGCGACGGTCAGGAGCGCCTGCTATCAGCTTCGGCTAATACGCCAGCTCCGCCCTTTTCTGGAAGTAAGGGTTCTCGAAACTGTTGTGCACGCACTGGTACCCTCAGGCCTGGACTTCTGTAATGCGCTCTACTTGGGGCTACCCTTGTGCTTGGTTTGGAAGCTTCAGCTGGTACAAAATATGGCAGCCAGGCTTGTTTCTGGTACATCTAGGAGGGACCACATTACTCCGGTTCTGAGGTCCCTCCACTGGCTGCCTATTAGCTTCCGGGCCCGGTACAAGGTGTTGGTTATTACCTTTAAAGCCCTAAATGGCTTGGGTCCAAGCTATCTCAGGGACCGCCTCCTCTCTTACAATCCTCCCTGCGCTCTCCGGTCCTCTGGGAGGAACTTACTGCAGCCTTTAAAATCTAGGCTTGCGGTGACCTCCCAGAGGGCGTTCTCTGCTGTTGCCCCCAAACTCTGGAATGACCTGCCGGATGAGATCCACCAGTTGACATCATTAGACAGCTTTTAAAAAGCTGTCAAGATGGATCTCTTCCGGCAGGCCTTTCCAGATTAACCATCCCGGCCCAGGCTCCCTGATCCCCTCATTCCTCCCGTGGCCCCATCTTTAGTGATGGTTGAGGATCCCCAGAGGGACATCAGGGTTTTTGTTTGTTTTAATTATGGTTTTATGTTTTGATATTGTGTTTTTAATTTGTCATATTGTTTAATACTTTCTTAAGGGGGGGAGGGATTATAATATTTTAATGTTATATTTTACTCTGTTGTCAACCACCCGGATTGGTTCACTATTTTTATACCTATTTGGAAAACAGACCACTTCAAGTGTATGTACCTGAGCCTGAAGACTATAGGGATTCTGTTGGTATACCATCCACCCCATTGCTTAACAGACTCCCTATCCAAGCTGACGCAGCTGGTTCAGAGTTGCTATTGGAGTCACCCAGACTTAGTTCTGGGCAACTTCAACATCCCATTCGAGACCAGTTTAACAGGTGTGGCTCGGGAGTTCATGGAATCCATGACAAGCATGGGCCTGTCCCAATTAGTCACCGGGCTAACGTACTGCATGGGTCATACCCTCGATGCAGTCTTTAGTACGGAACAGGGTGGAGGTAGTCAATACCACCGCATTGTCATGAACGGATCATCTTCTGATCAAGCTTGAACTGAAAGCCACTATTAGCTCCATTGAAGGTGGAGGACCCATTAAAATGGTCCACCTCAAAGGCTAATGGAGGGTTTAATGGTTAGTAATGCTGGTGATTCTGTTGAAGCTCTGGTTAATACCTGGAACACCGATCTCGCCAAGGCTATCGACACAATCACTCCCAAGTGTCCTTTCCAATCCGTTTCTAATTGTAAACCATGGTATACTGAAGATCTTAGGAAAATGAAGCAGGTTGGACAACGACTAGAGTGCATCTGGCAGAAAACTCAACTCTTATCTGACAAGACTCGACATAGAAAATTCCTTTGTTCCTATAGAGAGGCAATATGTGTCGCGCAGAAATCTTTCTCCTCTGCACATATTGCATTGCAGAGTCTCACCCAGCAGAGCTGTTTAGGGTGGTAAGGGAACTGACACAAATTCCATTTCTGCAGAACCCCTTACTTAACCTGATAACAGCCTACTGTGACAATTTTAGCATCTACTTTGCAGATAAAATCTCTCAGATAAGAGCTGACTTAGATGCCGGACTTATAGCAGAATCGACTGATGAAGTGTCCAGTAATCCTGTTATTGAGATTAAAGTGGATTGGTTTGAGTCAGTGAGTACCGATCATGTGGACAAGATCCTTGGAAATGTGAAGAAGATGACATTGTCAGGGATGATGGGAGTTGTAGCTCTTCACCTCTGGCTCTAACTCACCACCTTGTTATGCAGCAGAGCTGACCAGCTTTGATCAGTGGTTGATGCTTCTTTCCCAAGCAGCAGAGTTTCAGAGAATAAGCTGAAGACCCTGACAAACTCTCCAAGCCTTCTCTCTCTTCTTCCTGAGTTGTCTCCAAACTTCTCCAGGATTCTTCTGGCTCTTGTATCTTCCCTCAAGACACCAGACAACTCAGTAGTCTTATATAAAAGATCTACTTTATTCTACTATATACATAAATACTATATGCCCTACAAATCACAATATCTCCACAACTACTCCACAATACACCAAACTACTCCACAATACTCCACAATGTACATTAGCAAACATTGCAATTTATAGCCATTGTTAGACACCACCCACCAGTCAGTTTCCACCCAGTGGGTGTGTACATACATCTTGATTGGTCTACATAGATCATCCCATACCTAAGACCAACCCAAGTGTTTCATCACTTTACCTTGACCACTTAATGAGTCTCAGGTGTTTGCAATCTATCACAGGTGTTCTCAATATACCTTCTATAACTTTGTCCTTGGCTCTCAAGGCTTCTTAATTATATTATCTTTTTCACCTGTGTATCTTCCTGATTGCTCCTGCTTAGTCACTTTGACATTCACATACATATTTTTATTTCTATTACTGTATATCCCATGTTGCTTTTTCCTTAACAATCCCCTCCGAAATAAAATATTGTATGTGTCTTATAGTGTCATTCCAACCATTTGTGTCAGTCTTTCATGTTTTTCCGCCGTCAATGCTTTTGTGAACAAATCTGCTATGTTGTGTTGTGTTTCTATATATCTCAATTCTATTTTATCCTTCTGAACCATGTCTCGCACATTTTGATATCTTACTCCAACATATTTTGTTCTGTTCTTCAAATTTTCAGCTTCAGCCATTGCTATGCATGACTGTGAATCTTCCAGAATTTCTACTGGTATCTTGTAACTTTCATTTAAATCATTCAACAATTGCTCAACCCACTGTACCTCATTTACTATCTCATTTAAAGCTGCGAATTCTGCTTCCGTCGTACTTATCGCTACATTTGTTTGTTTCCTACTTCTCCAGACGATTGGACTTTCACTGTAGTTGATTATTATTCCTGTAACTGACTTCTTGTCTCCTAATTCTGATGCAAAAGAACTGTCTACATAGCAATCTAAATCTGAACTACTGTTTCTAATTATCAATTTCTTATCTAGAGTTCCTTTCAAATATCTCAATAAGTGTTTTACTGCTGTCCAGTCTTCAATTTTTGGATCATTAACTCTTCTGGACAATACATTTACAGCATACGAAATGTCTGGTCTGGTGTGGCAAGATATGAATTGTAAAGATCCTATTATGCTCCTGAATAAAGTCTTGTCTTCAAAATCTCTAGTTGTTTTTTCAGATACGAAACCAATTGTCATTGGAGTTCTTACTATTTTAGCATTTTGTAATCCACACTTTTCAATCAAATTTTCAATTTTCTTTCTCTGGCTTAACAAACAATGTCCTTCTTCTGTCCACTCAACACCAATACCCACATAAGACTTTAATAAACCTAGATCCTTCAAAACAAACTTTTTAGACAACTCTTTTTTTACTGATTCAATCTCCTGTCTTGACTTTGCTGCCATGCACAAATCATCTACATAGATCACTAACACTATAGGCCTAAGCAGACTGCCAGAAATAGTGCACATTAAATTGAGGCACTGCCCTGGCTCAGTGCTAGGGAGTCATGGGAACTGTATTTTTTCTGAGACATTGAGCCTTCTCTGTCAGAGAGCTCTGGTGCCACAATAAACTACAGTTCCCATGATTCCCTAGCACTGAGCCAGGGCAGTGCCTCAATTTAATGTGCACTATTTCTGGCAGTCTGCTTAGGCCCTATGTCTCCTTTTGTATAGACACAAGCATCTGCAATGCTCCTTTTATATCCTAGTTTAACTAACTCGTCATTAATGCACAAATTCCATGCTCTGGCACTTTGTTTTAACCCATACAAAGCTTTCTTTAATTTATAAACTTTCTGACTACCAATTTCTTCAAAACCTTGTGGCTGCTCCATAAATATCTCTTCATCTAAACTAGCATTTAAGTAGGCTGTTTCAAAATCAAAATGTTCTACAACTAAATTCCTTTTTGCTGCTACAGCCAGAACCATTCTCAGACTTTCTGGCTTTGCAGTTGGAGAATATGTCTTGTCATAGTTCTCATACTGCTGTTGTGCAAAACCCTTAGCTACTAACCTTGCTTTATACTTAATACTTCCATCTGGCATTTCTTTCTTTTTGTACACCCACTTACAACCAATTACTTTCTTGTCCTTGGGTCTGTCAACAACTTCAAAAACATCTTTATTTACCAGACAACCAAACTCATCATCCATTGCATCAATCCATCTTTCCTGTTCTTCTCTAGACAAACTTTCCAACTCTTCAAAACTTTCAGGCTCTTCCACTGCTAAACAAGCTCTTGCATTTGTCACAACAAACCTATCTGGAGGCTTTCTAACTCTGTGACTACGTCTGGGAATAAACTCTGCTGATCTGCCTCTTTCATCCTCACTTTCTGTACTGGGAGTTATAGTTCTATGACTAAATCTCTTGTCTTCAGTCATTCTGGTAGTAATGGGTCTAGATTGTGTCTCATTATCAGAAGAACTATCACTGCTGCTAGTGGATGCTTCTGGCTTAACTGAAACCCCTCCGTTTCCTGGAGTTGGTTCAGTTTGTGTTTCTGGCTCATTTGAATTTCCTAACCTCAAGAAAACTTCTTTATTTGCATGCAGTTTGTCCCAACCGGCATGTCTCTCGAAATTTGCCGACCTAGAATACTGCACTTCTTTTCCACCCAAATGAAACTTGTAGCTATTTCCAGAATAACCCAAAAACCTAAGCCTTTTACTTTTGGGTTCTCCTTTCTTCCTGAAACAAGCTGGTATGTAAACATAAGCAAACTGTCCAAAGACCCTCAAATACTTGTAATTTGGCACTCTCCCATACAATACCCTGTAGGGAATGTCTTCAATTTCAGAATGATACAGTCTGTTACTAATATGTACTGCTGTCAAAGTTGCTTCTGCCCAGAAACTATCTTTTACCTCTGCATCTGCCATCAAACAAGCCGTTATTCTTTTTATATCTTGTATTTTTTTCTCAGCTAAACCATCTTCGTTAAGACAAGCAGGATTAGTAGTTTCATGCCTTATTCCTACCTTTTGAAACCAATTAAACAATTGATTACTTAGAAATTCTCCTCCCCGGTCAGTAACAATGGTGCCTACTCTAATATCAAATTGTCTTTCCACCATTCTCACCCATGCTTTTAAACTTTGCCCAGCATCAGATTTGTTTTTCAATATTCTTACAAAAGCAAACCTTGTATACCTATCAACAATTACTAGGAAATATTTGCTTCCCCCTAAAGATAAACAATTAGCTTGGGCCACATCTGCATGTACAAACTGAAATGGTCTTTGAGCAATTCTTTTGGTTTTCTTGGCTACTGGAAAAGCTCTGACCTTTACCTGATTGCATACAGTACAATCTAAGTGATTTTTGCATTCAGCAACTTTTAAATCTGGACACATACTGATTAACTTCTTTAAACATTTGAAACTAGCATGGCCAAATTTCCTGTGTAGTTCATGTATGCAGTCTTTATGAATTGGACTATTGTCTATGTTATTAGCATTTTCAACCCTGTAGCAATCAATATTGTCCTCCAAATAATAAAGCTTATCTTTTTTCAAGCCTATGCCTCGCAATTCCCCATTCAATTTTATCTTACACATGTCCTTTTCAAATATAACTGTGTAATCTCTGTCTGTTAACCTGCTCACTGATAACAAATTATTTTCTAACTCCTTTACATGTAACACATCATTAAAGTTTTCTTTTAGCCCTGGAATGAAAACTGTACCCATTTGATTTACAGTACTGAGCTCTTTCCCATCAGCTAAAACTACAGCATTTACATTAGCTGATTTTCTATTACTTATCAAATTAATATTGTTACACATTGAAGATGATGCTCCTGAGTCAATTAACCATTTACAATTAGCATTTTGTTTTTCCTTAATCATGGTTGCAACCCCCTTTTTATCACCACTGTCTTTCAAAAATGGAGATTTGGACTGCTTTTGATACTGCCGCGGCTGCCATCTGCTCTCTCCTTGCTTGCTTCTCTCAGCAGCAAATTGTTTACATTGTCTCTGCAGATGACCAATCTTTTTACAATAAAAACACCTCCGTTGCTCCCTTGTAGAAGCTGCTTCTTCCTGCTTTCGTAGTTCAGGCGTTGTTTGTTGTTTTGGCACAGTCCTTAAACTTGCTGAGTCACCTTGCTCAGACTTTCTTCTCAAATTTTCCTCCAATATTTTTGCAACAATTAAGTCTCTGTTCAGCTCAGCTTCTGGCAAATTTTGCAAGCTATTTGTAATGTTGTCCCAAGAAGAGTCTAGCGATTCCAGTAAAATGTAACACTGCTGCTCTTTGCTAATTTCCACTCCTCTCAGTTCAGCTTGCACAAATAAATCTTGCATTGTTTTTAAGTGTTCTATCACACACTGTCCTTTCGTCATCTTTTGTCTGTAAATTCTTTTAGACCAAAGCATTTTTGCAAACGCAGTTGAAGGAGTGTGTAATCTCTGCAAAGTATCCCACACATCCTTGGCGGACACTTTATCTCTTACGTCGTTAATCAAGTCTTCTTCTAGCATGAGATAAAGACATGCTTTTGCTTTAGTGTCTCTTTCTCGAGTGGCTGCATTAGCATCAGCTGCCAGCCCTGTTTCAACTGTCAACCACAGAGACTCCTTTATTAGTAGAGATTGGGCATATATTTTCCAGGTAGAATAGTTATTTCTATTTAATTTACTAAACTTTAGGATCTCCATCTTAATTTGTGCAGTGACTCAATTTGACACAGTCCTTCTGAGTATGCACAGCAGACAAAATACAAAATGATTTACTCACAATGCTCCACAAAACTTTCTTCCACACTCTGGAACTTTCAGCTTCTGTGGATGCTGGTTGCTCTAGTATCTGGGCCCATAACCCTTGTCAGGGATGATGGGAGTTGTAGCTCTTCACCTCTGGCTCTAACTCACCACCTTGTTATGCAGCAGAGCTGACCAGCTTTGATCAGTGGTTGATGCTTCTTTCCCAAGCAGCAGAGTTTCAGAGAATAGGCTGAAGACCCTGACAAACTCTCCAAGCCTTCTCTCTCTTCTTCCTGAGTTGTCTCCAAACTTCTCCAGGATTCTTCTGGCTCTTGTATCTTCCCTCAAGACACCAGACAACTCAGTAGTCTTATATAAAAGATCTACTTTATTCTACTATATACATAAATACTATATGCCCTACAAATCACAATATCTCCACAATACACCAAACTACTCCACAATACTCCACAGTGTACATTAGCAAACATTGCAATTTATAGCCATTGTTAGACACCACCCACCAGTCAGTTTCCACCCAGTGGGTGTGTACATACATCTTGATTGGTCTACATAGATCATCCCATACCTAAGACCAACCCAAGTGTTTCATCACTTTACCTTGACCACTTAATGAGTCTCAGGTGTTTGCAATCTATCACAGGTGTTCTCAATATACCTTCTATAACTTTGTCCTTGGCTCTCAAGGCTTCTTAATTATATTATCTTTTTCACCTGTGTATCTTCCTGATTGCTCCTGCTTAGTCACTTTGACATTCACATACATATTTTTATTTCTATTACTGTATATCCCATGTTGCTTTTTCCTTAACAGACATGCCCTCTTGATCCCTGCCCATCATGTTGGCCGTCCAGAGGGGAGAAACCTTGATGACATTTCTTAGAGATGTCATCAATGCATCCCTTAGGGAAGGCTGTGTTCCACCCTGTTTAAAGGAAGCAGTCATTAGACCATTCCTGAAAAAGCCTTCCCTGGACCCCCTGGATATGAAAAACTATAGGCCTATATCTCATCTGCCATTTTTGAGCAAGGTGACCGAGAGGGCTATCGTCCTTCAACTCCAAGTCATCTTGGATGAAACCAATTATCTAGATCCATTTCAAACTGGCTTCAGGACAGGATATGGAGTAGAGACTGCCATGGTTGCTCTGGCTGATGACCTCCATCTAGGCATCGACACAGGAAGCGTGACCCTGTTGGTGCTTCTAGACCTCTCGGCGGCTTTTGACACTATAGATCATGACATCCTCTTGGAACACCTGGGAGAGTTAAGAATTGGAGGCACTGCACTGCATTGTTCCGTTCCTTCCTTTCAGGTAGATTACAGAGGGTGATGCTCGGGAACAGTCACTCCTCCAAAACGAAGGTTAATTGTGGCATCCCTCAGGGTGCCATTCTGTCCCTGATGCTTTTCAATATATACATGAAGCTACTGGGAGAGGTTAATCAGAGACATGGGGTAAGGTGTTATCAGTACGCTGATGACACCCAAATATGCTTCTCCATGTATCAGTCAGCAGCTTTGACGACAGATGGCATTTCTCCTCTCAATCAGTGTCTTGAAGTGGTAATGGACTGGATGAGGAAAAACAAACTCAAACTGAATCCAGATAAAACAGAGGTACTTAGAGTAGGGGGCCCCAAACCAAGTATTGGGTTGCAACCTACAATCCTAGATGGGATCACGCTCTCCTCAAAAGACTGTGTTTGCAGTCTGGGGTTGCTCCTAGATCCATCACTTCAGATGACAAATCAGGTGAATGTGACAGTCAGGAGCATCTGTTATCAGCTTTGGCTGATATACCAGCTGTGCCCTTTCCTGGAAGTAAGGGACCTAGAAACTGTAGTACATGCACTGGTAACCTCACGACTTGATTTCTGCAACACGCTCTACATGGGGCTACTCTTGTGCCTAGTCCAGAAACTCCAATTAGTACAAAAATGGCAGCCAGGTTGGTCACTGGAAAATCCAGGAGTGACCACATAACATCTATTTTGAAATCACTTCACTAGCTGCCTATTGGTTTCTGGGTGCAGTACAAGGTGTTGGTTATCACCTTTAAAACCCTACATAGCCTGGATCCAACCTACTTAAGAGATCACCTTCTTCCATATAATCCACCCCACACCCTTAGGTCCTCTGGGAGGAATCTATTGCAGCCTATATAGACCAGATAAACTGCAACCTCCTAGAGGACCTTTTCTGCTACCACTCCCAGACTATGGAACGGCTTGCCAGAAGAGATCCGTCAACTTACCAACCAAGGGCCGGTGCAGACAGCCCGTTTGTGGTGGCAGAGAGCTGCCCTGGGGAGCAGAGGATCAGTGCCATGGCAACCCCATTCCTCAGCCCTGATCCTTCCTTTTGCCACCCCCAAAAGAACGGCAAAATGCCACTCCTTTTAGGGGTGGCAAAAGGCCACCCCAAGAACCACACCATGGCTCTTCTGTGTCCTTTCAGTGCAACGTGTCTGCACACTGCGCTGGGACAGCGTCCTGATGCTGCGCACCAAGCAAACAGGTGTGCAGCATCAGGACAGTGTCGGGGTGCAGTTGGGGTGGCCAGCGTGCAGCTGCCCCACCCCAACTCCATCCCCAGGCCGGACATTTAGGCAACGCCCCTTAGATAGCTTCAAACAAGCTGTCAAGACAGATCTCCTCTGGCAGGCCTTTCCTGAATAGAATTCCTTGGCTATAAACAAACCCCTTTACACTTGAATTATGCTGCCTTTCTGCCTAGTAGACCATTTGCTATTAATAGATTTTAACAGACTATATATTTTAAACTATGCTCAGTTTAATTCTTTTTTAAGGTGGGGGGGTAAGATATATGATCATATACTGCTATTATGTATTGTATTGGTTTGTTTTAATATATAAGCTGGTCTGATTGCTATTATAGTACAAAAGCGGGATACAAATAAAAGTTATATTTTATTATTTTATTTATAATGGTAAAAGAAGATGAGAAAATAAAGGAGGAAATGGCAAGATTTTATAAGAATCTTTATGGGGAAACAGTAGTTACAGATTATGAGGGAAAAGATTAAAACAGCATCTACCACATTTAATCAAAGAGAATCAATGCAGTTTTATAAATAGGAAAAAAAATTGGTGAACCCATTAGAAACATTTTCAATATAATTCACCATGCAAAATATAATAAAAAGAAATTAACATTAGTGAATTTAGATGTCTTATCTGTATAAGCCATGTAGAGACTTTGGACTGGGAGAAAACTTATATAATGTTTTTAAAGAATAGTATAGAGGTAATGAGGCATGGATTTTGGTGAATGATAATCATTCTAGAAACATAATGATTTAAAAGAAGATGAAACAAGGCTGTCCATTATCTCCATTACTTTTTGCATTTATTATAGTATCCTTAGCCAATAATATAAGAAATGAAAAAGAAATCACAGGTTATATAATTGGGAAGGAAGAAATAAAGATAAATGTATTTGCAGATGATGCTTTACTAACTACACAATTACCATATCAATCTATTAAAAAATTAATTGAAATAATGCAAATATTCGAATGGGTATCAGGGCTTAAAATCAATATTAAAAAATCAGAGATAATGTTTCTCAATACCAAATGGCAAGAACAAAAAAGAATACAGAATATAATGAAATTAAAACTGGGGGTTAAAAAATGAAATATCTGGAAGTATATATAAAGACTAATGTGAATAATATAATACAAGGTAATTATATTCAAGTTTGGGGAAAAATAAATAGCCAGATATTGACGTGTTCCCACAAAAAATGGAATATCCTCACTAGAATAAGAGTATTTAAAATTATGCTGCTCCCAAAATTATTATATGTTTTTCAAACAATTCCAGAAATAATTCCTTCAAGGATGATTAGAAAATGGGATAAGAGTGTTAAAGAATGGATTATGGGAAAGAAAAAATCTAGAGTATCAAAAACATTAATTTATTCATATCAAGAAAAAGGGGGATGGGGAGTCCCATCTTTGGAATTATATTTTGAGTCATCCCAGATAGTTAAATTATTAGATTTTGAATATGAAGGGGGAGGGAAGGTGGATTAGTATTGAAAAATATGTGAATAACATGGATTACACATCTATATTTCAAACAAAACCAAGTAAGAAGATTGCGGATATAAAGAAGGGCCCCTTTCTATCAATACAACATGTATAGAACAAATGGTTTAAAAGTATAAAAATGGAAAATTTAAAATGGTACTGTGGTGAACAGAGGTCCAGCTGGCCAATCAGGAGGCAGCTGAGAGCCAGCCAATGGGAGTTCAGCTGGGAGTAGTATAAAAGCCCAGGCTGACAGTTAGAGAGAAGATGAAGATTTGGGCTAGAGAGTGTGTTGGGAAAGTTAAGCCAGTGAGAGAGTTGTGTTTAAGGTGTTCCTGAGGGAATTGAATTTTAAGGAGATTGAGTTTAGAAAGGGTAAACTCTGAACACACACAGAGATCTGGAAGAGAGAGAGTTACTGTGGTGTTCTGTCCAGTTAGATATTATTAGCCAGAGGGGCTGAGGTATTGTGATTGAATTTGTAATATATGTTATAAGTCTGTAATTAAGAAAGATTATAATAGCAAGTCCTGAAATAAGTTACCTTTATTGCATATTGATGTAAAATATTCTTCTATTATTCCAACATCACTTGGCCTCTGTTTTAGTCACAAAACACGCTACCAATATTTTGTTATTCTGGAGGTGGGACTACACTAAAAAGGCAGTGTGTTTCCCTAACACTTTATTAGGTGATAGAAGTGGGAATAACAAGTCCCCAAAATACAGCTAGCTTGAACTAAAGTGTAAAAGTAGGAAGGTTGCAGTAGTGTGCGCCACAGGTACCCATTAGAATATCTAAACAAAGAAGAATATCAAGAGTTAGATAGAGTAATTAAGGTAATAAAAGATAAAGGATATAAAATTATAGGGGACTTATTTGATGAAAGAGGGAAACCAATTAGGATTGAAAAATTAACTGAACTATTTGGTAAGAAATATTAACTTCAGTTAATATCAATAAGTAGAACTTAACAAGAAATAAAAGGAACAGGTGAAAGTACACCACAATTCGAGGACATACAGAAAAGAAGAATTAGGGGAGAAAAGGAGTTAATAGGAAAGGTTTACAGGTTTCTTTTGGAGAAACAATTTGGTTTAAAGAAAGGACTGGTAGGTAAATGGGAGAAAAACCTAAAGATAAACACTGAAGATTTAACATTTTGGCTCTCTCAGATAACTAAAATTAAAAATATAAAGGCAAGAGAACAACAATTAAAGTTAATTAGCAAATGGTATAAAACCACACATCAGATAGCAATGATAAATAAAAAAAACTTTCTACAAATTGATGGCATGGATGTGGACAAAAAGGAACATACATTCATATGTGGTGGGAGTGCCCCTATGTACAAAATTTTTGGTTAGATGTTATACAAGAGATAAACAGGATGATAGGAAGAAACTTTCAATTTGATAAGGAGAATTGTTTAACTCTGAATCTGAGAAAATTCAGATTGAATAAAACAGAAGGTTACATAATATAAAATCTGTTAAGAGCCGCCTGTGCTGTAATAGCATTGGGATGGAAAAATAAACAAGGGGGGAAATGATCACATTATATTGCATATATTATATTATATTATATTATATTATATTATATTATATTATATGGGCACTGGGTACTAATTTATTTTGTCATAGCCATTGGAGGGGGAGGAGGGAGGAGAGGGGTGAAAAGTATGTGATCTAATAATGATCATATTTTTTATTATATAATATAGAAAATTATAGAAAAAATATGATAAAAAATAAAAAAGGAACTAGCAAAAATGCTGAGCGCTACCCCGCAAATACACACCATGTTCCACTGACATGAAATGTATTTATTTATTTATTTATTTCATAGGTTGCCATTATGCAAGGCAACTCACAGAAGATGATCAATTAAAATCTACAGTGCAATTTTTAAAACAATTAAAATAGTCATAATTAAAACTATATAAAATTATTTTAAACAAACAAAAGTTAAAAGTACTGTATATACTCATGTATAGGTCTAGACATTTTGGTCAAAAATTGACTTGAAAAACCTCAGTCGACTTATCCATGGTTCAATGTAAGTACTGTATCTTAATTCTCATTTAAAAGAAGAAATCCCTCCCCTGGTGAAAGGCAAGAGTGTAATCTGTCCTAGAAGCACAGATCCCCTCTACTCTCTCATTCATCCAGGCATAAGACTGAGCACAAAAAACTATGTCTGCTAGAATTTTGTAAGTTCTTTGATATTGTTTTGCTTTGCTTCATCCTTTGGATCCTTTGCTATATGCCCCTAAATTTTACCCTCTAAATTTTATCCATGGGTCATATCAAAAACCATAATTTTGGCCCCCAAACTTGCCCTTCACTTATACATGAGGTCGACTTATAGTCATAAATAAATAAATAAAACACACCCCAGTTTTGTCTCTCATCTCCCACCAAGTAAGCCTGTGATGGTGGCAGGACTGAGAGAAAGCCTTTTTCTGAAGAGAAAAGCAGGTTAAGTTGGTAGAGATGGCAACAATGAGAGCAAGGCTGGTATGTGCTACGTCTCCCTATATAGGGAGACGTGGCACATACTAACCTTGCTCTCATTGTTGCCATCTCTACCAACTTAACCCACTTTTCTCATTTTAAAAGATAAGGAAGATTGATATATAGGGGTGGTCTATGTGTGTTCAGCTAAATGCTCTCAGTATCCTCTGTGGAATTAGATTGTCAAGCTCTGATACTGCCAAGTTCCTAGTGAAAACCTGCTGCGAATTTCCCTTCAGACCTTCTCTGTCAACATGGGAAGTTTGTGAGTTGAATCAGTAAAGACTATGTCATTCAATGCATGACTAGCAGGCATGTGCCAATGTGCTGAACCTTCATTGTTCCCACATGCATATCTAGCATGTTTAAATAATATGAAATAGGTTTTAATGTTTTTTTAGCTGATCTAAGTTAACACTTTTAATGGGTTGTCATTTAATGCCTTTTTTTTTACATTTTTGTATTCAGATTGTTTTAGCTATTTTGTTTTAATGTACAGTCATTATTCCCTTTCCACAGATTCTGCATCTGCAGATTCAAAATCCACAGCTTGAAAATATTCCTCCACCCCCTCACCCCACAAAAACCCCAAAAAGGAAGCTTGATTTTTCTATTTTATATAAGGGACACCACTTTACTAGGCCATTGTATATAATAGGACTTGAGCAGCTACAGATTTTGATATCCAGGAGGAGGGTGGAGGTGGGCTTGGAACCAAAACCAGTGGATACCAAGGACCTAGTGTATAGTGTAAGGCACTTTGAGAGAAATGCTGGATATAAATTAAATACAGTATTAATATTAAATAATTAGAAGAACTGAATATTAAATAAACAGAGGACTTAAACAGAAAGATTTCTCCTTCACTGCAAACTAATGGATAGATTAAAATGTGGCAGTACTGATGAAGCAGAAAACCATGTAAGACTGGCACTGGTGGGAGCTTCATCCCACTCTGCAGGCTCTGGTTGCTACTGCACAGATGTAGCATTGCCACCTTATTTTTCCCTTCCCTTCCCTCTTCCTCTTCCTCCAACAGCTCCAGAAGGTGAGAAAGGAAAGGAGGTGAGCAGAGACAGCCTTGTGTTGTGTGGTGATTGTGTCAGTGGCTTCAGCCTAAGGCTAGGCAGCATAGTGGAACTTCACTTCCAAACAGTCTCAAGAGAGGAAAGGGAATCCCTTTGCTTTCTGGGGCTGCTTGGAAGCCTCCTTCTCTTCACACCAAGTAGGAGAAAGAAGAAGGAAAAAAGGCTCTTAGTTTGTACTGGTATTGAGGTTGAAACATAATGGTAGGAAAACTGCAATGATTAATATGTTGAATTTGCATAATCAGAATACCAATTAATAATATGCATAATTACAATAATTTGCATAATATGCAAATCAGATGTCTAGATGGATTGGAATATGGCAACCCTATTGTGAGAGCACATTTTCTCATTGATGGGCAAAGCCTATCAATGCCTTCCAATTATGCTGCTTTACCATTAATTCATGTGTACTAAGTTACTCCTAAAGTACTTCTGATAGGTGGGCAGTCACACAGTGGGTATGATTTTGCCCCTCTCCCCCTCACTATTTCCAAGCAAGCTGATTTTCTTTTCTTTTTCAATTTATTTTTTCTTCCCTGTCTTTTCCT
This sequence comes from Phrynosoma blainvillii, assembly GCA_026167975.1. Classification (NCBI taxonomy): domain Eukaryota; kingdom Metazoa; phylum Chordata; class Lepidosauria; order Squamata; family Phrynosomatidae; genus Phrynosoma; species Phrynosoma blainvillii. The sequence continues at coordinate 225,046,308 of JANUYF010000003.1, read as the reverse complement.
ATTGGATTGCTATGATCACACAATCGCATCAAAAATAAATAAAAATAAATACAGCCTGAAAGGCATGCTGGGGAAAGGATGGGGCAGGGAGGTGGGGCTGTGAAGGCCAGCATAGACAAGACAGAAGGGACAGAAGCAGCACCATGGCACTTTTGAAGAGCTGTGCAATAATACTTGTCCCAACCTGGTATGTTTGTGGCACCTTCCAAGCCTAGCGGGATAAGTCCTTAGTGTGGGAGGCATGAAATTCTCCAGGATCCCTGCAAATAATGATTTGAGATAGATTGTCCCTCTTTGTGTTGTGTTGAACTTGTGAGCATAATGCTCTCATGATAACTAGATAATCATTTGATAGTATTGAAAAAACATAAGACAAAGAGAACGGAAAGATCCACAGATGGGGAGGAGACAAAGGAAGAGAACAGAAAATGGAGCTCACTCACAAGCGGTGGTCTGGCATTTCTTTGTGAGGTCCAGACCTCCTTGTTACAAACCTTAACAGGCAGCCTGCTGGCAGCTCATAATCAACTCCTCGGAGGACAAACCGAGTGAGTCAGAGCTTTGAGGTTACACAAGCCTTGCAAAGTGGCAGAGAGATGACTGCCTCCAGCAATGAGGAGAAAGCTTTCATTTAAAGCCCCAGCAGGAGCATCTTTTGTGACTTGTTCTGTTTGTAGGAATAAGTCGTGCCTTTTAAAAAAAAAAAAAAAAACAGCTACATATAAATAAATTGGGAACATAGTCTATCACAGCTTAGAAATAATTTAAACTGGACCTGAAAATAGAGAGGAAAGACTTACAAGCCAAGGCAATTCAGGTTTAGCATTGAACTACTGTTTTTAAGGGAAAAGGAAAAAGAGAATTGTTCGGGAAATATTTTTATTTCCTCTTTTCAGTCATAGTTTGTGGTTTGTTTGTTTTTCTTTTGTTGTTTGCTTGCTTGTTTGCTCCCAGTAGGGTAGTGTCACACAAACCTTCTCATGTTGTTGAGTCCCCTGCCACTGATGAAATCTACTTCTAACCATCTCAGAGTGAGAAACGGCGGAGAGGGTGGGGAGGGAATGGATTGCCTCTACTGGAAAAGTGGAGGGGATTAACCTTTGAAATAGGTTGCATCCTCCCTCCATGTACTGCTTAATGTAAAACCCTTTTTTTCCCCAAACAGAAGAGGTGATGTCCAGCCACCTTGTAACCCCTGCAAGCTCTGAAGGTGAAATTTCCACAGTGACAGATGTTCAAGCATTGCACCAGCACTGCACAAGAACTCAGGGAGGGGATTTGCAAAAATGCAAGCCAAATAGAGCTGTCCACACATCCACAACGTTGTTTGCAGACAACATGTCTCCTCTCCCTCATCATACAGCTTCACATAGTATTAGAGAACAGGTTCCCCTGCCCCAGTGGTTTTATTCTTTTAAACCAGAGGTGGATATGAAGTGAGATGCAGGGCAAGCCTGGGCGCCCATTCATACTATATAATTATACAATGGTCTCATCCTGTGAATGTGTGGGATTTGCAGTTTAGGGATGAGCACTTAGCATTCTCAACCCAAGATCTCCAGTGTCTAAACAGCTATAGCAGAATAATAGAGCTATATTTGTGTAGTGTGCTGTGCACTTGGAAAAGCAGAACCAGTCCTAACAATAAGCAGAAAGAGGTGGTTGCCACAAGAAGCAGATGCTGGCAGAGCCACAGTTCACAGCTCTTCATATGCCCTCAGTCACCCAGAGCTTGGAAAACCTACATTTGGGGGTTATTCCCCAAAGGTTTGTTTCAGCATTACTCCCAAAGGATATTTGCAGTGTTCCCCAGCCAACCTGGTCAAGTTGGCCCAAGTCTTCCCATTCTTCTAAGTCAGCATTCCAATTTAACCATAGTTGCTTGATACTGACCTTGGCTAGCCAGTTCCTTCATCTAGTCTCAGTCACCCAAAACATCATAGCCATGTCCATCATGAAACATACCTGATTGGACAAAGGGGCAGGAAGCCAGCTAGCCAAGTTCATGTACAGTTGGCTCTCTGTATTCCCAGATTCTTTAACCACAGATTCAACCATTCACAGCTTGAAAATATTTTTAAAATACATACATTCCCAAAAGCAATCCTTGATTTTGCCATTTTATTTAATGAGACTTGAGCATCCACAGATCCACCGGGGGTGGTGGTGGTGTTTTGGAACTAAACCTCAGTGGGCCCACTGTACTCTGGCAGGCATCACACATGCCCATGTGTTGCTCTGTTCATGTGCACATCTGTATTTGTTTGAGCAAGTATTTGTAGCATTTATTTGAGCAAGACTGATCAGCAGGCAAGTAATTGCAAATAAGAGTTTGAAAGGAACTCAAGTATCATCTAATACTGGGAATGGGAAGAATATTCAAAATATTTCCAAAAGTGGTCAAAAACATATTTTCATGTTCAAGAAACACTAAGAATCCTGGACTAAAAGACTGTTTGCAGTTCTGGACTGTAAACAGAAACCCTATGTGGCATAATGGTTTGAGCATTGGAGCATAACTCTTTGCGTCCCTATGTTCAGCGAAAGGTGGGGTATAAGATAATAATAATAATAATAATAATAATAATAATAATAATAATAATAATAACAACAACAACTCAAGACCAGAGTTTAAATGCTGGTTCAGCCATGTAAACCCTCTAGGTGACCCTGGACAAGTCACTCTCTCTCAGCCTCTGAGGATGGCAATGGCAAACCCCCTCTGAAGAAACTTGCCAAGAAAATCCCATGATAGGGTCTTAGGGTCTCCATAAGTTGGAAAGGACTTGAAGGCACACAGCAACAATACCCTGCTAGAAAGTTTCTACTTTAGCCTGATAGTTCAAGGATACAGAGATAGCTAGGAACAGACTACTGGAGTCAATCTTCCTTTTAACAACTTGTTTGTGCTATTCTCATATGTATTAGGATGGAAGGAGTTTAACCTACGTAGTTCATTTTGCTTTGCATCGGTCTGTCCTATATATCTTCCATCACCATTCACCTTCTATGTCATACTGGGGATTCACCTTCAAGCTCTCTGCCCTCTGGGAAGACACCCAGGAGTGGGGGTGCTTCCCAACCAAGGGATCTATTATCCAGGCATGGAGACTTCCAGTTTTGGCCCTGGGATAGCCTGGGTAGAATGTATTGTTCAGGGGCCCAGATCATCTACTTCATCAATTTACCACCTGCAAGAGTGATGTGTGCCAGTTTTTGGTATTAAACAATGTCTTTGAGAGGTTTGGAAACACACCCAGTACACCCATGAATGCATCAAGAAGCATTCTAATATGCACAGCAGATTTATTATAATCCAGCAATAGTTCAGTCCTACTGTAATGCAGGGGGAATTAATGCTTCAATCTCATTATTTACCCACTTGGGAAAGAATTAATAACTCATAAAATGCCACTATAACATAAACAGCCAACTCTGTTTAACTCTTTATATCAGGACAACAGACTCTCTTTCCACCCTGAGCTATTTGCTTAGTTTACTGCTGGGATTTTTTAAATAAGGATCATTTTGCTATACTTTTGGAGTTCCCCCCCACACACACTCCTGGCTCTGTTGATAATATTCAACTCTATTGCTGCCCTGGGGGCTATTTAGCTACCCACTTAAGCTTTGGGGGACAACCATTTTATTTGATATTAGCTTATCGTTTTTGTAATAATGGCTAGATTCTAGGCGAAAAGTAAAGGGAATGCAGAAGCCAGTGCTGAGATCCCCTTGGTGCTAAGGTTCATTTTGAGATGTAATCAGATTCAGAAGAAGTCCCTAAAGAGTTTTCACACTGATGCTCATAATTAAAGAGGGAATGTGATCTTGGTGGCAGCTCTTGATACCGCTGGCAGGCAGGCAATTGGACACTAGAATTCACTGAGTCCTCAAGAGGCTGCCGGCTTCGGTCGTCATGGATTTTCTTAGCCAAAACCCAGGGCAGTCAAATGCTTCATACAGTTTAATGTTGCAGCAAGAAAGCAGGGGGACTTGGAGATTTTGTAGTAAAAATGTTTGGAAACAGCAAAGGGACGCTAGTTCAAACAGCATCACTTCCTTTGGAGAAAATATTTTTAAAATTCTATTTGTTGTGTGAGGATGTCAAGACACATCCTGCCTTAACATCTCGCACTTTATCCTCCTCGTTCCTGTTTTATTAAAATGTTTCACACACACACATGCCAGAACTCTTCTAAAGTACAGCTCTCAATCACTGTTCAGCAAATACAATACAAACTCCTGAAGGAATGCTATTCACACCAAGCAAAAGCTTTTTTTCAGCAACTGTCAGGAGAAATAATGCTCTTGCTATCAGAATCATCTCATCTTCTAACTGATAATTGACTTTCTTGCTAGTCATTTTTAATCCAGAGCTGTCTGATGTTTGCTGGAAGTACTCCACTGGTAATAATAAAAGAGAATATGAATGTGAGTGTCTGTCTATCTGTAGCATAGCTACAAAACTATTAAATGTATCAAGTTAGGCATGGATACTAAGGAACCCCTAATGTGTGTATAAATTCAAAGTTGTTTAATCAGTTAATGAATGTTAACCAATTAAAATCTGTTTGTAATCTGCATTATCATCTTAGATATTCAGCATTCCTAATCTTCCCTAGAGGCAGAAATGGAAGCAAGATGGAAAGATTCTGTTCTCCCCAGAGGTTAATGACAACTCTGTTCAACATACTCCCCTCTATAGGGCCCAGAATAAAAGAGAGAGAGAGAGAGAGGGAAGGAAGGAAGGAAGGAAGGAAGGAAGGAAGGAAGGAAGGAAGGAAGGAAAGAAAGAAAGAAAGAAAGAAAGAAAGAAAGAAAGAAAGAAAGAAAGAAAGAAAGAAAGAAGAGAGGCAGGAAAGTAGAGGGAAAGAGAGCACCAGGGGATGGGAAACCAAAAGATTTCTAATCCAGGTAGTATTGGTACTCCTATTAATTTGATAATATAATAAGCCTTCATGGCATTTCATAAGACACACACATCTCATTGCAAGGACCTTATCTCCCTATCTTGCCTTTCAAAAGCCTCTGAAATGTTCAACAATCCCAGGTGTATCTATGAAGAATCCAGTAACTCTAGAGACTGCAATCCTCAAAGTGCTTATTTTATTGAGCAACCTCAATAGAAAGGCAATCATGTATTAATAGAATGCATGTTTTATAAGCATAAAGTCCCTGGCTCAATCTAAGACATCTGTTTAAAAAAAAAATCAGTCAAGAATGTGAACTATTCTTGCCAGTGGCCTAAATGGAACACTTGGTATGCTAGCTCCTAATAATTTGTACACAGCATCCCTCATCACCACATAGTTTAGGATCATGGTCATTGTGCTGGTCTATGACCTTAATAAACATGAACTGAACTGGTCATTATCTCAACTCAATAAGTAGACACATATTTTTACAATGCCAATACAGTATTTACCCCCAAGCAGTGGCTCTAAAGAATTACACCACCTGTTTTATTTTGCCCATCTCTAGTGTGCCCACGTTTGCCCATCTCTAGTGTGATGTTTAAACTGCTGGACTAAACACCATTTGGCCATGACATACCTTGGGCCAGTCACTCTTGGGCCAGGCTGACCTTGGGCCAACCTGACCAACAACCATAGAGATGAAGAAAAATGAAGCTTCTACCTACATATGATCTGCCATTTTGTCAGTTCTCAATATGCGCAATGGTAAAATTATCAGAAGATGTTCTTCTCATTTCTCTTCATGGTTTCATGGGACAGAAGGAACTGATAGGTATATGATCCCAGGTAGATTTAAACTGGATTTAAACTGGATCTCACCCTAGAACTTTAAAGCAGATAGTAAGAAGCAGGCTTAGAAATGTGACTTAGTGGACTACAGCTTCTATAATTCCCTAGTCAGCAAAGGTCAAGTTCACTGGGAATTCTGGAAGGTGTAGCCCAAAAAAGATAGCTTTTCCAAGCTTCAGAAATATGTTTTTGTCCATTATATTATTTTAGAAATAAGGGAGAATTATGATCTACACACTCCAAACACGAATCTTGAAAAATGAATTCTGTAGCATGCTCATATCAGTGTATATTTGTAATCTTTTAGCTGCATTAATAGAGCAAGGTTGAATATTTCTGGTACAATTTCATAAGTGTCTTTGTAAAACTGTCGAAGTAAGCAAAATAACCATGGTGAGGAGGAGATCTGTTTCCCCCACTTTTTGACATATACACACAGCTGATAACAGCAAAAATCAGCAAAACCCTCAGAAACAGAAACCTGAATAGCTGAAGGAGACAGTTTTCAACCATGACCTCAAAAATATTGAAGAACTTCAGGTCACTGCATGACTTAGTATGACTTTAGGACTGCCAATCCTACCAATTCAACTTTCTGTGAATGACATGCTGCTGTAATATTGTTGGAGGTACCTGGTTTGGCAAGATCTCTCCAAGAATGTTTAAGTAAGGAGTTTTACAAAATTAGAAGTGGACTTTTGGCCAATTCCAGTAGGATTTCATGGTGCGTTTGCAGCTCTGGGTGGGTGCTGGGGTTCAATAAGCCCCTGTGAGGCCCACGTTTGCCCATCTCTAGTGTGATGTTTAAACTGCTGGACTAAACACCATTTGGCCATGAGATACCTTGGGCCAGTCACTCTTGGGCCAGGCTGACCTTGGGCCAACCTGACCAACAACCATAGAGATGAAGAAAAATGAAAACTGGATGGAAATGCATGAGTGATGCCTTGAGCTCCTTGAAAGGCAAGCTATAACTGTGACTTATAAATAAACAAATCCCAGCCTGAAAGCTACAAGGAAAGCTATCAAACAAGGGCCCATTCACAATACACAGTTATAGTTCTATGATTCCACTTTAACTATCACAGTCCCATCCTTTGGACTACTGAGATTTGGAGGGGTGTGGTCCAGATTTTCTACCACAGGACACTGGTGCCTCAACAAACCAAAAAACCCAGGATTCCACAGGATACCGTTATGGCAGTTAAGATGAAATATAGTGCTGTTTGTGCTAGTGTGAAAGAATCCAAGGACATTTGAGTCCATGGAAAGAAATCTGGGCTTAATGTCCAGGGCAGATAGCATGCAGTATTTCAGATACTGTTGGCTGTAGATCTGGTAATCTTCAGTAACTGACCATGCTAGCTGCTGCTGATGGGAGATGGAGTCCAATAGTCTCTATAGGTTCAGAAACTGTACGCCTCTATTTTAGGGTAAGCTTGGACATCTTGATTCCTTTTTTTAAAACAGCATGATTTTGATTGCAGTGGTTTTCTGCTTCAATGCATTTTTTGCCCTTTTAATTCATTGTAGACATTTTCAGTGAGCTTTATGAACTGTGTATGTGTATATGTGTTTGAAACAAAAAGGTGCACCACTCAATGACCTTCAGATGAACAAAAAAGGTCAAATAAAATTCAGATGCAGAAGTCTCAGCTGCCAAAAAGCACCTACAATAAAAAAGGAAAAAAATGGAAAAACATTCAGCCACAAAGTGGCTGATGTACATTCCTGGTTTTGGAAAGTGGTTAGCTTTGATATAAATCAGTGCAAAGGGTGCCCTCCGACTTCTTTCAGAGGTTAATTGCTGCTCCTGCCGAGTTCCAAGAATTGGAAGCAAAGAGGCATCAACACTTGTATAAAGTAGTTAATGAGTGAGAGAAGTCTAGGTAATGCCTGCCCTTATTTTCACCTCTCTGTATCTTTCTTTGGCCTATCTACTCAACCCATTTGTTTTGTTCTCACCTGCAGAGGTCACCACTTTTTCTACAAGAAGGTGGGGGGGTTGCAGACTGTCAAAAATAGTGTGAATTCAGTTCACTTTTAGGGTTAGGGTTAGTGCTAGGGAATCATGGGAATTGTTATTTTTCTGAGACATTGAACCTTCTTTGTCAGAGAACTCTAGTGCCACAATAAAATACAGTCCCCATGATTCCCTAACCTTAACCCTAACCCTAAAAGTGGACTGAATTCACACTATTTCTGACAGTCTGCAACCCCCCGTAGTTAGTCTCTTTGTTCCCTTTGTCTGGGAACGAGCCTGCAAGGGCATCTACTTCCAGTAATATTTGTTAGCTTACCCCCACATCTTCTAACCAAGTATAGGCCAACTTCTTTTTGTATCTCCTTTCCTATCCTAAAATAGATTTCCTGAGACAATGAACATAAGTTTTCTTCTCTTTTTTTTACTTCCAAGAGCATCCAGAGTAATTACTCCTGTCTCTACCACAAGCCCATGATGCACTAGTCCTACTGCACTCTGCTTAATATTGATAGCCATTATGCCTACACTAAAAGAGGCAATGCACCCTATTGGGGTCAGAAAGGGATGGTCCAGAGAGTCTGGAGGGATTGAAGGATGTAAAAATACCTTGAGGGATAGCATATGGCTACATTTTTCCCAACCCTGAAATAGTACAATGGATGTACCTCCTGAAGGAACTACTTTCCACGGACAGTATTTAAATCTGCGCCCAGTCAGCTGGCATCCACTCCCCACCATGGGATTCACACAGAGCTACTGCCTACACAAACTACATGTGTACATGTACCATTACAGGTAGTGCTGCATATTCCTCTTCCTCATTTGAGAGGCCTTGAAGCAAAGTTGAAAGCATAATACACATGGTGCCTGAGCTTCCAAGTTTTTAGTCTTCAAAGTTAACACTGCAGTTAGAGAGATTACGGACATGCATGAGTTCATGTATGCATGCCTCTCACTCCATGAGCACAGTGTGAGATCATGACTGGTGCATATTAAACAGCTAACAGCAAGCAGGCCACACAGTCAGAGCTGCCATATTCCCTGAAGTGTCTTCCAAGGCAATATTTATCAGTTGACATATTTAGCTGTAAGACAAGGAATGAGAGGCTGAGTGGTACGCATGCTTGCCTGAAACAGCCCTGAGGGCTGATTCTAGGATCAGCTCTGGCATGCTGCATCTTTATTAATCATATTGGGGTGGCTTTCAATATGATGTCAGCATTTTGCTCAGAATTTCCATTCAAATAAAAACAGGCTATCTTTCTTATTAGGCAAAATATTATGGGGGGTGTCCTGAATGGGCAAAAAAGACTGTTACCCAAAATACCAAATCACCAAAATACCCAAAGACTGTTATTCAAAATATAAATACCATAATCAATATTGACTATGGGAATTTTTTAGTGCAATTACAGCAGTCAAGAGGGCTTACACAACTTAAATTAGTAAGCTTATCACATGGCACTTAAGGAATGGGAACGGAATGGAGCAAAAACACATTTTACTGCATGGGACAATGCCACCAATGCCACCAGGAGTCCTCGATTCGTTCCTCAGCTGTTCCAGGCAGCCGATTTTTGAAGGACGATTTTGAACAGTCCTTCAAAAATCAGCTGCCAGGAATGGCTGTGGTACAAACTGGGGACTCCCGAAGGTATCGGTGGTGTTCTCCTGTGCAGTAAAATGTGTTTTTGCTCCATTCCGTTCCCTTGCGTTCCATTACGTTCCCGTTCTTCAAAGTGCCGTAAGATAAGCTTATAGGGATCAAGACTGTGTATACTGCTTCTGAGACACTCCAGGGTGCAAGTCCAAGAGTAGTTATATTTGTAATCAAGGGGAGTCACCATTCACACAGACACTCACTTAGGCACACATCCAAGAACTAACAATATGAAAGGTAGTATATAACAATATAAAAGGTAGCAACTTTAAGGATTGAAGAAAGTAATACTATACCAGTTCCTGAAGTGGGGCTCCAACCAGGGAACACTTTGAAGTGAAAGGGCTCAGTGGCAGCCTGTGGGTTGTGGAGTGGTCAGCAACACTGAAAAGTCAAGTGATATACTGACAGCGAGTCTGCCTGAACTCAAGTGAAACCAAATTGGGGGTGCTGAAGAAAGCATATTTATAGGGCAAAACATATCCCAGGACAGATTTTAGAAATGAAGTTTCCAGGAAAGAGGAATGAGAAAAGAACTTGTGAATGGCTGGACAATCAGTGCAAAATGTCAGTGAGGCTTTGCCCCAGGATGTAAAATGTCCCAGATGCATGCAGTGTGCCATGTGCGAAAAGAAGAAAAGCTGACTCAGAGGAAGCTGATGAAAGCAGTAAGTTGTGTTCCTGGACATGTGACAGGAAAATGATGAAACACTGGCAGGAGGTTGGGTCAGAATCCTAGCCAGAGTTTGTGTATATAAGGAAGAATATTCCAATGCATTGTGGTTAGGTAGATGTCGAAGGAGCATTATGTCAGATGGTGTAACTATTGCTGTATCATGCTTGGAAATATTTGTTGCAACTAAGATTAAAAGCTTCTTCGGAAGAACCTCAGCAGTGTGAGTAAAACTCTGTTTCGATGAAGGAGTTTTGCCTAAAACTACTTCCAGAATTTCCAGTGGCATTTGTTACTTGGCTAGCTGTCTTCTGTGTATGGACTCGGTCATCCACCTGCACTAACACAAAATTCTCTGGACAATGGGATATCACTTCCAGAGGGAAGTATAATTAGATTTTTGTTCATTTGTAAACAAAAGCTCTATCACCCACGATCACTCCTATCAATGAAGGGATTATGCAGATTCCAATTTATCCTTGGCTATGTGCTCTTATGCTTTCCACATACTGAGCCTCCAAGGTCCTGAAATACGGTGATGGATCTTCTTATATGGTATGGCTAGTTTCTTGCACTGGAGGCACCTTCTCAGTTACATGCCTCAAACATCCCTTTTGATATAAACTAGATATTGAAAAAAGAGGAGGGGTGAACAGGGCCAGACCTTGGGGTAACAAGACTCATTAGCTTTACAGAAGAAGTTAGTAAGGGGGCCACATGGAAAGAAATGATGAAGAAAGGGAAAGGTACCTAGAAAATTTGGGCAGAACAAGTGCCAACTGTCTTTGAGGATGCTAATTATCTAGAGCAGAGCTGTTAGTCATGGGTAGGATTGCCATAATTCTCTTCCATAAAACCGGAACAAAATTTAGGATATTCAAGAAAAAAATGGAGGACACAACCAACTAAAATCCAAAATATTAATATAAATTCATGCTTCTCAGTCATGCTTAAAATGGAGATTTTGAAATTCCTCCTGGACCAAAGGTTGAAATGTAGGACATGTCCTAAAAATGTAGGGCATGGCCTCTTTCCCAAACAAATGCCCAAGACAGGCAAATAGGGACTCCCTTGGGATTTCTGCTGCCCTGGTTCTCAACCTCCCAGGCCCAGGCAGGATCACTGGGGTCCACCGTGGGCAGCTGGGAGTGGCCCTCCCTGGCCTCTGTCCCACAGGGGCAGCCAGGGGTCTCTCTCAGGGCTCAGAGCCCTGGGCTGCAGCTCCCACTCCCCAAAGAAGGCCACTAGCTCACCCAAAAGAAGAAGGGGCTGTGGGGACCCCAGGTCTGGTGTAGGTCCCCCAGGTCAACCACTGGGAGGAGTAGAAGAGCCCCACCAGGCTCAGGCTGGCCAGCTCTATTCCTCCAGAAGGTGTGGGGTGGGCAGGGGGACAATGCCAAAGCCAGGCCCTGGCTGGGCCTGGGAGACCTCCATGCCAGGGGGGGTTCCCCTTCCCTCCCTCCTGGCCATCGTCCTGTGGCAGAGGAGGAAGCACCTCACCTGAACTCATGGCCGTCACCAGTGGAGAGGCCCCAAGACTGGAAAGGGCTAGAGTGCAAGGAGCCCCCATGTTGAGGGGAACCTGGACTACTGGCAGGGGGGGGAGGGATGTGCGGGGGCTGCCAGGAGATGTAGTTGTCCTCTTCCTTCCTTCCTCTGCTGCAGACATAGCGCTTCCAGAGCGGTGCATGGTGCTTGTTGTCGCTGTTTCTGTTGTTGTGCCTTCAGGGTGCTTCCAAGTTATGGCAGCCCCAAGGCGAACTGATCACAGGGTTTCCCAGCAAAGGTCATTGCCTACCCTTGAAGCTGAGAGAGTGTGACCCTCCAAGATCACCCTTCCATGGCTGAGCAGGGATTTGAACCCAGCCCCAGCACTCAAACCATGATAACGCACTGGCAGAAGGTGCTGGGCTCCAACTCCCAGAAGGTCCAGGAGTCAATCCAGAGCTGGCTTTAGATATTCAGGCATCCCCTGGATCCTCATGCACCCTGTTCATTGTTCCTGTCCATTGGTTCAAAGTTTATTACAGTTTTGCATGACTCACAGGCTCCAGCGCCTCTGCCTCCCCTCACTGGAAACCAGGACATGCAGTTTGAACCAGATGGGACATTTTTACAATGCTTACGACTGGGACTTTCACAGTTTTTCAGGACAAATGGTAACTTTAGTCATGGGCCATATGAAAAAATGACAGCCTGGTAAGGTCCTTGTGTACAGCCCCATCAAACACTCCTGGAAAAAAGTTTTTCACCGGGGGGGGGGGGGCAGATATGGGATGCTTCAAAATTCTATCCTCTCTCCTGAAACAATACCTTCCCAAACAGCCTCAAAATGTGACTGAGAATGATGTGATGACACTTCTGGCCACCCAAAATGGTGACCATGATGCTGTACTGTATCCCTCTAGAGCTTGGAAGAGCTGAAAATCAGGTAATGTGGCTCTCTGGGCTCTAGAGCATACTCTCCCCTGATCTAAACCCATTCAGGCTGAGTTACAGCATGGTTATGGGACAGAATTGGTTCTGGTGGTCCTGAAAGACAGAGCAAGTTTGAACCTTCCTGTTGTTCTCAGCCTAGGGTTACTAGGTCAGGATTATCCCTGAAATCTCAGGGCCAAAAATTTGACACAGGAATTTGTGATTTCCCAGGAGGCAGGCTGTTGTGATGTTACAAGGCTGATGTTAAAATGAGTGGCTCCCTTGCACAGCATATTAAACATCAGTCAACTGTTCAGAGTATGTCATTCTAATCAAAAATATCATGTATAACTAATGAGGAAAATACATATCCATACTATTTAAGTCAGTTCTCTTGCCCTGAAATTCCTTTTCTTTGTCTGTGGACTGGAGATCTGTGAATCCTATACCATTAAATACAATGGATAATAAAATGGTGTCCCTTATATAAAATGGCAAAATCAAGGTTTCTTTGGCGGGGGGGGGGTTGAATTTATATATTTTTGAATATTTTCAAGCTGTGGATGCTTAAATCTATGGATAAAGAATCTGTGAATGTGGAAGACCAACTGTACGTGTCTTTTTTACATGCACATATACTTATCTATCTATCTGTCTATCTTTCTAGCCATCCATCTATGGATGTATCTTTATATATCTGGATAAGCATACTCAAGTAAATGGGGAAAGACAGATTCATTGTTTTCTTTCTAAAACACAGAGACAGAAATACTCTGGGTTGGGCTGTCAAAAGGGTTTTACATAAATTAGTATTGTTTTTTCCCCTCTTCCTTCTATAGTACAGCTCACCCATTCAGGCAAATAAACTTGCTTACAACTAGAATGAAAGCAGCCACACAAACCAAAGATATACGAGGTTACTTACAGAAGGTGCAAATGAGAAACCATATGACAACTTCCCAAGAAGAAATTATTATGTGCTAATATAATTGATTGAGAAAATCCCATCAAGAAGGTACAGCCATTTCTATTTTTGTACTTGAGTTACTTACAAGCTGCTAAGGGGACAATACCTCTGTGCAGTTGCTGCTCTCTTTTTTTTCCAGAAAGGCACCAAACTCACTCTCGCTTCCTAATTCCACAAGGGAAATTGGAAACAGACAAAAACTGTGCCAGTTTAACTGGTCACTCTCCAAGGTGCTGTTGTTATTAGGATCAGCTATCCTGGAAAGCTGATGAATCTGAATCCCAAAGATTCTTTGGATTTTCCATTGATTTACTCAAAGGTCTGATATGGGGAAATGCTCTGTGTGTGTGACACCTATACAGCCTAATAAGGTCTCTGGGCTTTGGGGAGATGAAGGAGATGAAATGATTTAGGTGGTAGCTAGACCATTAAGATCATTAAACAGACAGTCTGTAAGCACTTAGAAAGAAATGCCATGGTTACTAAAAGTCAGCATGAGTTTCTCAACCACAAGTTATGCCATACTAACTTTATCTTCTTCTTTTTATAGTCACAAGCTTGGTAGATGAAGGGAATGCTGTGGATGTAGTATATCTTGATTTCAGTAAGGCCTTTGACAAAGGCCTTCATGAAAAAGAAGCTAGTAAAACATGAACTAGACCAAACCCAAAAGATACTCAACAATGGTTCTGCCTCATCCTGGAGAGAAATTACTGGTGGAGTGCCATAGGGTTATGTCCTGGACAGAGCACTATTCAATATCTTTATCAATGATTTGGATGATGGGGGCATGCTTATCAAATTTGCAGATGACATCAAATCAGGAGGGGTAGTTAATACCCTGAGGACAGGATTAAAATTCAGAATGACTTTAACAGATTAGAAAGCTGTGCCAAAACTAACAAAATGAATTTCAACAGGGAGAAATGTAGGACACTACACTTGAACAATACAAACTAAATGCACAGATATAAGATGGTTGACACCTGGCTGAACAGCAGTACATGTGAAAGGGATCTAGGAGTCTTAGGGCCTTTACAGACTGCCAGAAATAATGCAGCTTGAGGCCACTTTAACTGTCCTGGCTCAGTGCTAGGGAATCATGGGAATTGTATTTTTTTTTCTGGGACATTGAGCCTTCTCTGTCAGAGAGCTCTGGTGCCACAATAAACTACAGTTCCCATGATTCTTTAGTACTGAGCCAGGACAGTTAAAGTGGCCTCAAGTTGCATTATTTCTGGCAGTCTGTAAAGGCCCTTAGTAGTCCACAGGCTGAACATGAGTCAGTAATGTGATGAGACGGTTAAGAAAGCCAATGCAATTCTAGGCTGCATCAATAGAAGTATAGTGTCTAGATCAGTGATTCCCAAACTCTGGTCCTCCATTGTTTTGGATTTCAGCTCCCACAAGCTTCAGCCATTTTGGCCAGTGGCCTGGGATTCTGGGAGATGAAGTCCAAAACACTTGGAAGGCCACAGTTTGGGAACCACTGGTCTAGCTCAAAGGACATAATAGTACCACTTTATTCTGCTTTGGTCAGATCTCACCTGGAATGCTGCATCCACTTCTGGGCACCATAATTCAAGAAGGATGTGGGTAAGCTAGAGCATGTCCAGAGGAGGGCAACCAAAATGGTGAAAGATGTGGAAACCATATCCCATGAGGAGCAGCTTAGGAAGCTGGGTATGATTATCCTGGAGAAGAAAAGGTTAAGAGGTGACATCATTGCCATGTTTAAATATTTGAAGGGATGTCACATTGAGGATAAATAAAACTTGTTTTTTGGTGTTCCAGAGACTAGAACATGGAGCAATGGATTCAAACTATGGGGAAAAAAATATTCCACTTAAACATTGGAAAGAACTTCCTGGTGGTAAGAGCTGTTTGGCAGTGAAATATGATACATCACGGAGTGGTGGAGTCTCCTTTGGAGCTTTTTAAGCAAAGGCTGGATGGCCCTCTTTCTGGAATGCTTTGATTGTGTCTTCCTACATGGCATAGGGTTAGACTGGATGGCCCTTGTGATCTCTTCCAACTCTATAATTCAATTAATCTAGACCAATTGTATAGAAAAACAAAATAAATTTGGTCAAGTTCAAGCTAAATCTGGTTTTTGATCATGGGCAAGGGGAGAATCATACCTCTTGGCCACTTACTGGATCCTTAATGAGTTATCCAATATGGGGCTTTTTGTTGTTGTTGTTTTACTTTTTGTGGTCAAGGCGCTAATACATAAAGAGCTGTACCATGGGTCTAGCCACTCATCCCCCAACCATTTTGTGAGGCGGAAAATAAATCACCTGCCAAGAAAACAAGTTTGACATTGCATTTTGCTATTCTGCTTGCTTGTTACTGATTTGTTAGCCCCTAACACTTCATGGCCACTCATATTTCCCAGAATCCCTGTGGGAGGATATTACATCATGGTAGTTTTGCATGGGTATTCCAAGAAATGAGGCCAGCCTGGTGACTACCAGTAAATGAACTCTGAGTTTAGTGAAGTCATGACTGTTTGTGACTTTTGCTTTGTTTGTTAAGTTGTTTAAAAGAGTAGAAATTCTTTTATAGTCCAGTGATTGTACTTTGACATGCTATGGAATTCTCTTTTCATGTATAGTGTAGACACTCTTTTAAATTATATTAAATTGCTTTGACTTGGTATAAACTGTTATAAATTGCCGTTTAAATGGTTTTCAGTCCTAATGCTTTTTATTGCCTGCATCCTCATCCTGAGATCTTTGTATATAGTGCAAGATATAATTAACAAATAATACCCAACATCTTCCTTTCCAAGTACTCCTTTGCACACCTCCAAGCCCAATTTATATCAATACCATGCAGGACTGTGATGTGGGGGAGAAAAATCCATACAAATATTTCTGCACATTTTTCAAACTGACATATTAATAGTTGCTTTAATGATAGGAGCAGCTTCTCAACTGTGTTTCTGACCATTTCAGGAATATAGACTGTGGGCCTTTGCAGACTGCCAGAAACAGTGCAAATTCAGTCCACTTTAACTGTCCTGGCTCAGTGCTAAGGAATCATGGGAACTGTAGTTTATTGTGGCACCAGAGCTCTCTGACAGAGAAGGCTCAATATCTCAGAAAAAAATACAATTCCCATTATCCCCTAGCACTGAGCCAGGACAGTTAAAGTGGACTCAATTTGCCCTATTTATAGCAGTCTGCAAAGGCCCTGTGTTATTTTTCAAATATACACTTGCTGAATACATTTTTGCTTGTTTTTGTTTGTTTTTCAAGTAGTGTTGCTAGCTGAGAAACATATGGATTTCTAAGTGAAAATTGTGTCCATATCCATGTTGGGTCCAAGAAGTAGTTTAGGTAAATCTCTGTTTTTTAAAAAAAAACCTCAACGGAGTGAATTTCTCATGCATTCTTAGTGATTCCTATTTTATGATATTATGCTTGCTTTGCTCTTGCTGTGAGCCATTCTAAGCACATATCTGCTGATGTGGCAGTCTCACTATCAGGCTAACAGGCTTGGTTTCAATCAATATTTACTGCTCTGGTTCCTCTGAACTTTCTGTTAGATCCTGCCACTTCTATCATACACACATAATATCAGAGTGACAACTGTGAAGAACATTTTTCTGTCGCTTTAATGGTAATGGAATGTTGTTGTGTGTGATATCTGCTTAAACTAGAGGAAACTCCTGCCATCTGCTGTTCAAATGAAAGATCGCCACTTCTGAATGTTCATTGCAATCTGTATGGGACTGACATTTGCTCAGATTCATTCACCTTGCCTTAAAAAAAGATGAAGCACACCTGGATACTGGCTGATGTCTTTATTGTCCAACAAAATGTATGTTCTGATGCCTACTTAATTTCTGTCTCTCATTAGCCCTATTCAGGCGTTTCCTCTCCTCTCACAATTCCGGTCATGTGAAATGGCAGAGATTTGCCCTGACCACAGTTAGAACATAAGAACAGCTATGCTTTGACCTAATGGATTAGTTAGACCAAAGACCTATCTAGACCAACATTTTGTTTGTACAGTGTCCAGCCAACGACTAGGAAAATCATGGCATGATCCCAGCTGCTCTCTTCATCTCATGCTCCCCAGAAACTGATATACAGGGGTATGTTGCTTTTGACTTAAGGTGACCCTATGAAGAGGGACCCTCTATTATCAACTGCCCTACTCAATTCTTGCAGACTCAGGGCCATGGATTCCTTGATGGAGTCTACCCATTTGGAATGTGGTCTTCCTCTTTTCCTGCTGCCTTCTACCTTAGAAGAATTATTGTCTTTGCTGGTGAGTCATGTATTGTCTAGACTGTAGACTGTGTAGAGGGAAAAATCAATGGAGACATTTCCCTGATTCTCAGAATGAATGAGTCTATCATCATAATGTAAAAGCCCCACTAGTGAGAAAGTTTCATGCGAAATACCATGAGAAACCTGAACCAGGTTAAGGTAGGAGGGGATGGTTTATCTATGGGCATGAACAGACTGCCAGAAATAATCCAGCTTGAGACCACTTTAACTGTCCTGGCTCAATGCTGGGGAATCATAGAATCATAGATCATAGAGTTGGAAGAGACCAGAAGGGCCATCCAATCCAACCCCCTGCCATTCAGGAACTCCCAATCAAAGCATCCCCGACAGATGGCCATCCAGCCTCTGCTTAAAGACCTCCAAGGAAGGAGACTCCACTACTCTCCGAGGGAGTGTGCTCCACTGTCGAACAGCCCTTACTGTCAGGAAGTTCCTCCTAATGGACATTGTAGTTTTTTCTGAGGCATTGAGCCTTCTCTGTCAGAGAGCTCTAGTGCCACAATAAACTACAGTTCCCATGATTCCCTAGCACTGAGCCAGGGCAGTTAAAGTGGTCTCAAGCTGGATTATTTCTGGCAGTCTGTTCAGGTCCTAAATTTGGTATAGATTGTATTTGCGTATTTGTTTTTGTATATAGTATTTGGGGAAGGTGGAAGTGTAATTTTAGGTAGACCAAATGTGCGGAGTTGCATATGCTTTTGAATTGCCAAAATATATGTGGAGAACAGGCAGAATTATGCCAGGCTAGCAACAGCCAATCAGGAGTAAGCTGGTGACAGCCAATAGAATCTTGGGCTGTTGGTGATAAAGAATTCCGTTGCTGACAGTTGAAGTCAGACCTGGTCTGGATGGGTAACAGTCCAGAAGAAAGGGACTGTGAGGGCTAAAGTTCAGAAGGGAAGGACTTAGCTCTAGTACAGAACTCCAAGTGAGGGAATTGCTGGTATTTGATATCTGTGGGCCTTTGCAGACTGCCAGAAATAGTGCACATTAAATTGAGGCACTGCCCTGGCTCAGTGCTAGGGAATCATGGGAACTGTAATTTATTGTGGCACCAGAGCTCTCTGACAGAGAAGGCTCAAGGTCCCAGAAAAAAAATACAATTCCCATGACTCCCTAGTACTGAGCCAGGGCAGTGCCTCAATTTAATGTGCACTATTTCTGGCAGTCTGCAAAGGCCCTGTGACTGCAATCACTCCTTCATGGTTGCTCACAATTTGATGTATTCCCTCCAGTAGAGAGTGAGGTTTTAATATCTGAGGTCTCTTTCTTGCCTGGGATTTCAGCTGAAAGCAAACAGCAACTGAGCAGGCTTCACAGTTCAACTGCAAAATAATGGCATGAAGCAGTCAACTCATGACAGGTGATCTGAAGATAAAGCAGGTACTGAGCAGACAGATGGGCAGCAGAAACAAGACAATAGTCAAACAGTCAAGCAGAGGACAGTACTGGTCTTTAGCAGAGGAACAGTGGAATTGGGGTCACAAGGTCAGTGTGACCGGACTTTATGCTTAGCAAAGACAGTGAAAGTATCTGCCACCTTATCATCTCATCACTCCAGGACCAGGCTGTTACTCTTATGAAAGCCACATGGCAATTCGAAGAAAAATTAGTACTTAACACAAAGAGCAGAATGAGAGAGCATCCTTCCACAATCAGACCAAATCCTATGCCAAATGCTTAGTGCCCTATACTAACTACTAACCGCTGTGAGCTGACCATGGTGCTGATTTCTTCTAAAGTACTCGTCTGATGTCCAGATGGGCTTCAGTAGCATCCTTGCAGGGCGTGCTCAACTAGAAGATGGTATTTAGGCAAGAAACAGAGATGTGGGAGCAGAATAGGTCAATCCCTTCATCTCCTCCCCCTGATTTGTATTACTTTGACACAAGCTAAGTAGGACAGTACCCTAAGTCAGCCCCAATCATTTTAATGTCTGAAGTGAAGGAAAAGATATCAAAATGTCATCCTAAAGCTATATCTTACTTCAATACTGAAGATAGTACAATGTCTTCTACTGCAGATGAAGTCAGGAGGCTAGTTTAGTATGGGCCAGGGAAGGCCACATGGCACATACAGGGCTGCCTTCCTACACCTTGACACTTTTTCCTTCAACCAGTATCTGCTCCCTGTGGCTGGAATCCAGTTGGGATCATTTGTTGTTGTGTGCCTTCAAGTCATTTCTGACTTATGGCAACTATAAGGTGAACCTATCTTGGGATTTTCTTGGCAGGTTTCTTCAGAAGAGGTTTGCCATTGCCTTCCCCTGAGGCTGAGGGAGTGTCACTTGACCAAAGTCACCCAATGGGTTTCATGGCCAAGCTGGTCATAGATATGTCTAGATTCTCATACATATGTGATAGATGTCATTTTGGGGGCATTGTTCAAAGGTCTTAGTTATTTTACTGTTGTACAAGTGGTTTAATTATATTTTAAAGTTGTAATAATTTAAATTTTTAAACTGCCTTCAGTCCCAGTCTTGGGGGAAAGTATGATATAAATAAAATTGATGATTACTTCTACAAGTGTAATTGTTGCACATGTAGTTACACTTTCTGAATCGGTGCATAACTATTTGTCACAGCCTTCAGTTTACCATTGGGATTGCAAAAATGGCCTGAAATGTAGCTTCATTACCTTTTTGTGGCCACTGCATGCTGACCATTGTGCAGTACAACAACAAGTATATATATTAGCAGACACATTATTGGATGTGCCAAGTTGGCTTTCACAATAAGAATGGCATTGCACACCCACTGGGCTAACTCCATAGACTTAGAATTAGTGTAAGATGCTGCAATGTAGGTTCTTGGCCTGAAGCAATTGCCTCACTCTGCCTAATGATAGAGCCAACCTCCACCATAATGGTTGCAAGTGAATGGCACAAATGTGCAGGGTTTGCCTCATCCTAATGGCAGTAAACATTCCAACCTGTCTCATTTTTAGTCCAATACTTTTATATAGAATCTATATCAGAGAAGATAGATTCCACTTCCCCAGAAAATTCTTTTTATCCCTGACACGAAATCAATTCTCATAAGGTATCTTCCTAGAAGCTTGTACTTTAACTGGTACTTTCCCTATTCTCCAACCCCATAAACAAGAAGAAAGCCAATATAAGGCAGGAGGTTTGGAAAAGCAAAGCCCCTTACAAATCAATGTAAGAGGGTTAAAAAAATCATTGAGAAAATTTCTTGAGAAGCTGTGACATCCATGGACACCTATGAGGGAATGTAGACTGAAGTATCATTCACTTCAGTCACTTCAGCTTTTCTCTTCAATAAAATGGCATAAGAACATTTAAAAAAAATGTTCAGCTGGATATAACCAAAGCTTTGTCTTATTTGGATTTCTGTTGACACAATTGCCTATGGAAAGCCCATAAGCATAACATGAATGTCACAGCATCCTCCATGGCCTACTCTCCAGTAACTTAAAACAGAGTAACTCTTGCTCATAAGGAGAGCAATATCCAGTGTTCAAGTCTTTTACTCCATGTCTCAAGCCATGTCTCAAGTCTCTACTTTTAAGTCTCAAGTAACGTCTCAAGTCCTTGCAAGATAATTTCAAGTCAAGTCTCTTGTTGAGCCTCAAGTCTTGGAGTCAACTTTAACAGAAAAATAGGAAATGGGGGTGGGAGAGGAAATTTCAATAACAGGAAAATTAAGAAAAATGTGCACAAAGTTAGATTTTAAAAATTAATTATAGGCAATTTACCAAGATTGTGTTTTAGAAAATTGAGGTGTACTCAACAACCTGTCCAGGCTGCATATTGGAGGAGCCTTCTGAAGCTTTTTCTAGTAGCACCTTCCAGTACACCAAACATAAAGTACTGCTTCCATCACATGACCAATAGGCAAAAAGTAGTGAGATGAAAGTATTGTTCAAAAGAGGAAAGCCGTTTTCTGTTCCATAACATTTCTGGATGAAGTTAAGGCTAGCAAGTCAGTTGTTAAAAATATGCAAGTCATGAGTTAAATCGAGTCAGGATGTCATTCGTTGCCAAGTTGAGTCCAAGATAAATAATTGAAGTGAGGTAAGTCCTAGTCAATTGAGTAGAACTGGCAATATCATCCCCTTGTCTACCTGAAAATAAGGCCACTGAAGCTAATAGTTCTGACGTAGCATTGTGGTGAAAACACAGCACAAAGGTACAATTGCCCAAAACAATAAGAAACACATTATATGGCAGAACATTTGGGAAAAGCAAAGCTTCCTACTAATCCATGCAAGGAGGTAGAGATGTACTCATGAATAAGCAGTTGTTGTCAGTAGCATCACTAGGGGGGTGCAGACTACACTGGGTGACACCACCAAAGGGGAGTGGCACCCAGTGAGTGTCCCCCCACCTCCATGTCTCATGCCACATGGGGCAGGGAAGGAGTGAGCCCAGCACCTCCCCATCCCTGTGGCAGGGAGGGAAGGGCCTCTTTTGGCTCCACCCTGAAGCCCTATGCCTGAAGCCCCACTCCCCACACCAGGTACCCTGGTGTGGGACTCTACTGGTAATCCTACTGTAATCCTACTTTAACATGGTGATTCACAAATGAGGATATCTATGACCACTTGCCAACTGAAAATGTATATAATTACCTGCATAGTCACCTGTCAAAAAAGGCTTAAAGACGCCAAAAAAGACGCCCTTCCCCGGCATCGCAATCTACGCCTATTACGCCTATTACGTCTATACTTATGTCCATCCTCAGTCCCAACCCAATACGTTCAGGGCTGCTTACACTTTTCTACAACAATTGCAGTCCATCTTAATATTTGTGGTGTTTGTAATTTTCTTTTTCTTTTTTTGGAAGAAGGGGGATGTGATATATGTGGTATGTTTCTTTAAGTCTTACATCCTCTCTCTTCATCCACCTGTTTTGTGTTATTGTGTTATTATAAAAGATTATGTGATCTTGGGAGTGGCAGGAGTTGTTTGGATAAGAGACTGACCATGTGTGTGTGAGTATTCTGAAGCTCCAGCTTTTCAGAGGATACTGACTTTTCAATAAATGTATCTTTCTCTTTGAGAAGCTCAGCGAAGCACTCTTCTTTATATTACAACTACCATCATCACCATATCATAGTCACCATTATTATCATCATCATCATGATCATCAAGATGTTGCCTTGAACAAGTCTCAGATCTGACACAGTGCATTTAACCATGTTCAACACAAACAGAAACATTGGCCATGTTTGACCCACACACACACACATTTCCCATTTCTCTTTTACAACAATTAAATAATAAATCATACAGAAATCCTGTCAGTAAAGCAATTGTTGTTTCTAGGAGTCCCAAAAAATAAGGAATAATAATCATTCATTTCCATAAAATGCTATGAAAGAGAATTTAAAAAGATACATTTCAGTGCTCTCAGCTGCTGACCACAGAACATGCCAGATGCCACTCCATTACAATGGCCATCTTTACATCATCCTGCTCCTGTGCAAATCTCATTCTGGCTGGATCCTGATGACTGACTAGCCTTAATTGGTCTTCTTTAAAGTGGGAACAATGATGATATTACCTACTCGCCCTCTCAGAACTGTCGTGAAGGCAAATGAGATGACTAATGAACAGCTGATTGCAAAGAAGGAGATTTGACAATGGCAGATTGTGAGATACATGGCATATAATCTAGTCCTCTGGTTTTACCCTCATGAGTGGCACCATGCAAGCAATTTGTACTCACATGTGCTCAAGCCATTTCCTCCCATAAATATCTATCGATCACACTACAGAAGGGTTTGGCACAGTTTAGCAAGCAGGAGCTACTTTTTTTTTTCACCAGAAGATAAACTGAGCATAGCCTGGGACAAAAGGTGCACAGTTAGAATTAAAGGCTGGCAACCTAATAGCCACTTAATCATGGTGTAAGTCAGACTTACAACATCACAAGTCTTTTTGCTGGTTGTTGTGAGGTCAGAATTCTCTACAAACCTCGAGCAATGACCAAAATGACCCAGGATTCATTGTTCAGCTGCTGCAGTCCCCATTCCATGGCTATTTAGTGGCTGGTGGTGACCAGGGAAGATGGGAGAATTGTCTGCCTGAGGGAAAAAACAAACAGAGAAAATGTTTCTCTTAGTTGCTTTATCGGTTGATATAGCTCTCGTATTTTTTAAGAAAATAGCCACACAATGTTACCTTTGTCACAGAATATCTAGAAGCAATTCCCAGCACAAACAGCAATATTTTATTCTTCTCTAGATGCTGGGGCTTCTTTTAGTCCAGGATACATCAGAGGAAAACAAAAACAGCTGACATACATCCCTGCACTCTGTGTATGTTCTGTATCAGGGGTAGGCAACCTTTCCCCTTTAAGGGTCAAGGGACTTCAGCCATGTTGGCCAATAGTCCCATGTTGGCCAATAGCTCCTGGGATTCTGGGAGCTGAAGTCCCTTGGCCCTTAAAGGGGAAAGGTTGCCTACCCCTGTTCTGTATCATCCTCAGGCCTCCCAGTCTGAGCCACTCCAGGTTTCTATGGTCTTCTCATCAGATAATTATAACCCCGCTTCAAAGCTCTAAAAACTCTGCTATCCCATTTCCATATATTCATTGTGGTTAGGTCTGTATGCTCTGTCTGTTTGAATTGCCATTTGTGGGGAGGGGATTGCATTCTGTATATTTCTGAAGCAAAACCCTTACCTTCTTAATTCTCCTGAAACCTGGAGCTCTCTTCAGTTAGTACTGGTATAAACTGGTGCAATGGTCCAAAGGTTACTCAAGCCTCTTGCAAAGGCTAATTTTGCCAACATTTGAAGTAACATTTGACACTGATGGGGACCTCCCAGTCCCCCCCGCCACTTGTTATTTTAGATAACAGTGAATCCTGGAGGTAGTGAGAGGGGAGATTGATCTTAGTACTGCCTTTACAATATGCCTCCCAATGCAAGATCTCTGTCCAAGAGTTCTCAGCCCAGGAATTTGCTCTGAGCCCCTGAACTAAACAAAACTCACAAAATTTTGACAGGAATATATATGCTGAGTTTCATCATTTCACCAGGCAGGAGCAGAATGATATTGTTGCTGCTATTGCTGCTGCAGCAAAAGTGGGAATCAGAAATACTTACTGGTGGATCTCAATTGTCTTCTAGTGGATCTCAATTGTCCCTTGGCCTACTCTCACTATGTGATTATTTTATGAATTCATCCTATGTCACTCCAGCCTAGAAACAATTCAAAAGCCATTTTCATTATGTACAACATCAGTAATCAAGGACAGTAATCAAAATGAAATAAGCATTTAAGGTGTATTTCCACCTACTGGAGTAGTATTACTATAGATTCTTCTCACTTCAGTATTATCTTTTCCTTCATATGGGAAGGGCTAATACAATATCTCTTTTCCACACAAAATGATAGAATTATTGTGTTACCCTTGCCCATGGATTTCCTTCAGATATATTAAATGAATATGAAAAGAGGCCATGGGTTAGTAGCTGATTATAGTTAGCATATATTATTGCAAACTTAATGCAAAAACAATGCAAACCTTGCATGCCTGTTCAGAAGATCCATTGGATTCATTAGCATTAATCCCCAGGGAAATGTGCATAGGTCTGCAACCTAAAGAAAGCAAGTCTGTATTTATGTCAAACTGTATCCAACCCAGGTACACTCACTGTATATGGCTATTTTCAAATTTGTTTTCAGATTTGCCCCAATTGATAATTAAATCACTCTGGATGGATTTTGAAAATAAAATTACAGTAAGAAAGTTGTGCAACAGCAAGCATGGTGTAATGGTTTGAGCTCTGGACTATGACTGTAAAGATCAGGATTTAAATCTCTGCTCGGCCATGAAAACCCACTGAGTGACCTTGGGCAAGTCACACACTCTCAGCCTCAGAGGAAGGGAATGAGAAACCCCTTCTGAACAAATTTTGACAAGAAAATCCCATGATAGGTTCACCTTGGAGTCTCTATAAATCAGAAACAAGGCACTCAACAACAACAGCAGCAATAGCAACAATAACTAAGGGCCTAAGCAGACTGCCAGAAATAGTGCACATTAAATTGAGCCACTGCCCTGGCTCAGTGCTAGGAAGTCATGGAAATTGTATTTTTTTCTGGGACATTGAGCCTTCTCTGTCAGAGAGCTCTGGTCCCACAATAAATTACAGTTCCCATGATTCCCTAGCACTGAGCCAGGGCAGTGCCTCAATTTAATGTGCACTATTTCTGGCAGTCTGCTTAGGCCCTAAGTTGTGTGTTTAGTAGTCTAAATGTGACAATCATTCTTAAGGAAGCAGACTTCTTCAGGAAGCACATATTTAACAGTGACCAAATCGTAATCAGCTTGAATGGTAGAATTTGGTCATAATATACTTTGTGCAGTTATGCACTTGCAGAAGTAACAAAAACTATACCTGCTGAAATTCTTTTTTCCTCCTAATTCAAGGAGAGGAGCTCTACCTTTTACTCCAGTAGGTCACCCTATCATTAATACATGTGAGAGGTGGAGAGATTATTCAGATGAAAAGATATGTTTAAAATACTGTCTTTTTGAAAATGCAACATTATATGTGACTTCTCCTTTGGCAAGGTCACAGCAATATGACTGCTGTTTTTACTTCAACATTCTTTCTTCTTTAATTGAAAATCAGTGTCAATAAAAGTTGCCTTGCCTTTTAAAAAAACTGTATCAATAGACATGTGAAAATGATATTAAGGTTTAAAAGCAGATAAGTGATAGTCTAAGCTGCAAGGGAAATAGATAATTTGGAACAGGGCACCAAGCAATCTCCTTGTTTGCTCCCAAATCTTCCATGTAGCATGTCTAATAGGATTAACTCTAATTGCTTCCCAAACCAATCTGGAACTGAAGAAAAGAAAACCAGTAATCTGGAATGAAGCCACCAGACAACTTATCAAATATTGAAGAGACCAGTTCACCCACCTGTAAACAAACAAGGTTTAGCATTTCTTTTCGCTAGACTACAGGGATATCATTAATTATGGTCATGATCCAAAGCAGCAGGAGTGTATCCAGAATTTTATGCAGTTCCCCATTTAGTCGCTGTCAGGAGACCACACCAGCATGTGCATAGACTGACACACACATATCAATTAGTCTTTAAACCTGGGTTTAAGTGCAAGATCAGGAGTTCCAAAGGACTATATGTGGGCTGATCATAGAACACATTTAGTAGCGCAAAAGCCAAGGAAATTGGAAGTCAGAGCGGGAGGCTTCCTTAACTGTGAGGGATAAACTGATTAGTATGAAATGGCTCCACAGCTGCTGCTATGCACTGGTGAGATTAAAAGCATATGGATTGTTATGACACTAATAAATCATGAGCAGGGGGGTATAAACGCAGCCATAGTTTTACAGAAAGGCCAGACGACAAATGTATCACCCAGATGCCTCAGTGACAAAGGTCTTTGAGACCCCTGCAAGTATCAGTCTTGACTCAAAATGTCAGTCTCTCTGTGAAGACTTTGTACTGTCCAGATCATGATGGAGATGGTCAAAGCTTGGAAAGAGGATGGAGCTTTTAGCCATGCTGGTTGTGGGAGATGTAGTTTGAAGAAAAGTAAGTTTTGCAGACTCTGGGATGAATCATGGAAAGAAGGGTGACAGAAAAGCAACAATGCCAACTGTGTGTACAAAAAAAGCCCCTCAAATCCACTTGCATATTTAATTTTGAAAATAATTTGAACATTAGTCTTTCTCAGGTAATGAACTTCCATATTTGTTTTCCCAGAAAGAAAGAAAGAAAGAAAGAAAGAAAGAAAGAAAGAGGACCCAGATTTAGGTTGGAGAAAATAAGTATGTAAATGGCTTAGAGAATTTATTATATGTAGCAGCTTATCATAAATAAAATAATAACATGTTATTAAAATAATCATATGTATTATATTATATTATATTATATATTATTATATAATAAATAAAATAATAATTAAGAAGCATGTGGATTGATACCCCTTTCCACAACATAGAGGTATCAATCCCAGTAGCCATTTGAGGGGGGAAATACAGTAACCGAAAGATTCAGTTTCCATTATCTTATCTACTTTGGCCTTAGTGACTTTTCATTTTCTCTCATCTGTGATGCTGCTTTCACTTAGCATGAGTCTGAGGAAATATCTGTTAGACTGTAATATCTATTGAATGGATGAGCAGATCAAGCTGCCTTGCTTATTTGAGAAGCAATCATTCTTTTGAGAAAGACTGACCTTTGAGTTGTGTTGAGAATTAAAGATGCCCATTCATTGGCACAGCAGGTATTGTGGCAGGTTCTTCCTTTCATAACTTTGGGTCCCTTTTGTTGTTTCTGAAAAAAAGAAATACTTGCCAGTGTAGTGCTTGTACAACACAGTCCCCTGGAGCAACCAAAGTAAGTATGAAATGCAAGATACAGTGACAATGACTTAAAAAAAATGCAATTGATTTTCATGGCCAAGGTTACAAATCAGAGGTTTACCCAAACAGAAGTGCATCAGCTTGGTCTGAGGTTTCCACAGTAAAGTACATTGAAGCCCCAGGTCTAAATAACTGGCTGTGTGCACTGAATATGTATGCTAGAATGTGGATATGGGGTTGGATCATGCTTAGTCACACTTAGAGTGAACAACGGGACTGAATGATTAATTATTTTCCATGACTAAATCTGAATCCAACCCAATATATTTTCCCAGGTGTTCTAGATAACTGAAATTAATTGGCATCTGTTGGCCTATATAGTGTGTCAGAATGGCATTGTTTCCAGCAACTTTGCTGTCTTAGGACTGAATTGTTGAATGGCCTGGATTCTGCCCAGACTTCAGCTATAAGCACTTCAGAAGCCAGTTTCCCTAGGAGTACAGCCCTTCCCTCAAGAAAACCCATTATTATAGCCAAACCCATCACTTGGTGACTTCAAGCCAGGTCAATGCCTCTTTTGTCATATGACGGGGGAGTGATGACCTCTTTTTCTCACTTGAGGACCATGTTGCCTCAAATTTGACCTTGCTGAAGGATTTCTTCACTAAGATCATTGTCTCTTCACATTATACTATTATAGTACTATAATTCCACTTTACCTTCCATTAATATATCCTATAGAATCCTGGGAGTTTTAGGTTGTTGCTGCACTAGAGCTCTCTGGCTGAGAATTCTAAACATCCCTCCTTAAACTGCATTCCATCCCATTAGATTCCATTAGATGTTGCCATAGCAGTCAAAGTGGAATCATAGTGCTGTAGAAGATGTGAAAGAGCCCAATTATGCCTACCTCTGTTCTGCTCTAAACAAGCTCCTTTCTTTTAACTGGTGTATATTGAATTTTGAAGGATTTTTTTAAAAAAAATCTTAAGATTTCATCTTCTTAAGATGTGAGTTGTCATTGTTAAGGTTGATAGATTGCCTCAGGTGCCATGGGTTGAGAGTGTACATTTCAAATAAATAAATAATATCTGACAACTCTAGATAAGGGTTAATTATTTGGGGAAGCTGAGGCTTCCCAAGACACTTCTATGTGTTGTTCATATCACCTAAAACAACTCTGTCAAAATACAATTGCCTGGTAGTAAATATTTCAGAGGCAATCCAACTAACTGGATTTCCCATTTTTACAACCCTTTCTGCTTTTATCATGGGACACAAGCTGGTGAAGTGTGCCTTGGCCTCTGTAAAGCAATTGTATCTGGGGATCATTTGTATTACCTCTTATATCACTCCTTTTTTTCATGGTGTCTGAAATGGCTACACATTCTAGTTGACCTTGATCCCCTGGAGGAACAGCCTGATTATTTTCCTATCCAAAAGGACTCCAGAGGAGTTATAAAAAATTATACCACCAAAAGTAAATATTAGGAGCAGCAAGGGCAACTCTGGGCCAGTAATCAGACAATGTCTTTCTCTCTCTAAAAAAAAAAGACTAAAAATATAGGAAAACTAAAATACTGAGGCAATAACAAGACACTTTCAGAAGTACAACATAGCACACACCATCCAACTGTGACGATTAAACAGGGACAGTTCCAATTAATCCTCTGTTGTCGGACTTTTCCCACTGATTTTTAAATGTCTAATTTCTCTCTCTTCTCTTTCCACTTTCTCCCTTTGTCCTCATCTTACTTATTGCTGTAAACTGAGTTTATAGTGCAAAAGTAGTTTGTATTCAATTAACTCATGGAGGGAATGAAGAGAGGGGCAGGATCTTACCCTGGACAAAATCAAACTGCAGCATCAGTGAGGTATGGGTGAAATGAATCGCTCAAGCTAAATCAGCTTTTTAAAGCTATTTGGTGTGCCAGATTGGCAGAGCGGGGGAATGGGACTGGGACTGGGATTGGCACCATATTATGCCCATACTGGTCCACAGACCACCACTTTTAGTAGCACTGATCTAAATCTCCTTTCACACTGAGAAAGTGATCAAGCAAAATTAATCAGGGTGGGTATGTTCTTTTTTTTATTAATTTCTTAATATTCAATACATTTATGGCCAGAATCTGGTTGGTTAGTCCCAAGCAGAGGAGACACATTGAGTGAATTGTTTTTGATGTTTAATTGGGTTTCCTCTAGTTGGGATTAGCAATGTGATTCAGATCTGTATTTATTAAATTTATTCCCTGCCTTTCTATCAATAAATGCTACTTGAGGCAATTACAACCATAAAATTGAAAGGGAAAAAACCAAATAGCATTGAAATCAAAGTTAAAACCAATTGGTAGAAGAAACGACATGTATTTGTAATTTCTCTAGTGGGGACAAACATGTGGAAAATATGCTAGCCAAAGCTTGGAGATTTCCTGAGTCCAGTATAAGATGCCAATTATCAGAGCATTGCCATCAGAATCAAGAAAAATTATCTTTTTTAGACTACAGCTCCTACAAATCTCAGTCATGTGGTGTGGGGAATTCTGGGAGTTGTAGACAAAAAATGGAACCTTTTTCTAGCTCTGATAGCAGTGCTCTAGCAATTGGAGTCTTGTTCTGAAGAAGGGGAATCTCCAAGCTTTCCGAGATCTGATTGCAATTGCTGTCACACTACATATATTGTTTACATGTTGTAAATTTTATGTTTTATTGAGTCTGTTATATATATTGTCTTTGTTTAATGTTTGCCTATGGTCTGTTGACTGCAATAAAGGCTTTGATTGATATATTTCAGATGGAATGCTCAACCGCACTGGGTCTTTCTACCCCTGAAAATCTTCACAAACTACAAAGACTACCAAAACTTATTTTAAAAACTATACCAGAAGTAGCCAGAGGTCCATTTCTAGTTTTGAAAAACAGGGGCTTGGATGTGTTAAATACTACAGGAATCTCTTGAGGCCTATTTAAAAGATGGATTGTCTGTTCTGGGGCCATTCTAGTAGGCAGACCATGCTGCCTCTTCCACCAAAGAGCTGGAGAAGGAGCTGCTTCTGGCCAGGTGAGAGAGAGAGGAGACTCCCTTTTCTGCCTGGACAGAAAAGCCACCAGACCCAGAACATCTGCCCTGGTCCTGCCACCCTGCAGCTTTTCGAGGTTTAACAGAGCTGCTGACCAGGCAAGAGAGGGAAGATACTCTCTTTTCTGCCCCTCTAGCAAAGCCACTAGACCTGGAACTTTGGCACCCCTTCCCACCAACGCACCAAGTGACACCCCCTCTGAGGTGTCATCCAGTGCAAACTACTTCCCCCACACCTGCCAGTGATGCACCTGGATGGAACTCTAGTGTCTCACTAAACTACAAACCCCAGGCTTCCATAGGATGTTGCCATGACAGTTGAAGTGGAATGTAGCATTGGATTTGTGTAGTGTGAATTGGCCCCTGGACTCTTCCAGGACAAGGAATTCATCTTCACCACTTTTTGGCCAAGAAAAGGAAGTCCAAGAGTCTAGAGCAGGGACCGGCAACCTACGGCCCGGGGGCCGGTTAAGGCCCCGGGCCCTGGACTTACCGGCCCCGTCCGAAGGCTGCCGCCATCGCTGCCGCCGTGCGCCACCCCCGCCGCCGCGCGCCGCTGCCAGGGAGCGTTTTCGGGCTTCCAAAATGGCGGCCGCGCATGCGCCATGCAGCTGCGGCGGTGCGCGCTACAGCGGCAGCCGCGGTAGTGGCCGCGCCGGCAGCGTGCGTGGGGGGGTCGCGCGTGCAGGAGGAGGGTGTGCGCGTGCGCTCCGCCATTCCCCCCCCCCCCTTGGCCCAGCCGAGCGGCAACCTTTTTGAGACCGGCCCAGGTCTCAAAAAGGTTGCCTGTCCCTGGTCTAGAGACTCTGAGGTCCATAAAAACATCTTTGGAGGGCTGCGTGTGACACCAGGACTTCACTTTGCTCACTCTTGATTTAAGAGGAAAGAACTGAAGTCAGTACAGACAAGCCCTGATGCAGATCCACTGCTGGTTATATGGTTTCCTACTTCACAGTAAAAACCACACACACACACTACCCAGTTGTTACTCTTGGGCAGATATGCAGATTCTGTTTTGAAGCTAACAGGAAGCTGTCATCTTTCTTAGATGTCATAGGGTTGCCAGGTCAGGACTGCCTTAGGACCTGAGATTTGAGAGCCCAAACTCTGGGTTCTATGGCCACCAACTGTGGAGACCTCCAAGATGACATTATGGTCCCTGTATGAGACTTATTCATCTTATATCCCCACTGGACATCACTACCCTCAATTAACTGCTGCCACCACAGATACTGTGAGCCTGAACATAAGCATTCCAGTATCCCCCATGAAGTATTCTAGGAGGCAAAGGCACATTATTTAAATGATTTATTGAACAGAAATTGAACATAACTTAAAAGATTATTTATTTTCTTCATATAAATGCTGACTGACTCTAACTCTCATCTCTCACTCTCTCTTTCTCAATTATCCTAGCCAGTAGCATATCACCCCTGGAGGCTGCCAGGGGGGTGGCAGTCAAAAAGGCGTACTTGGCCCTCTCCTTCACTGCAGTGGCAGAGATCGCCTCGTGAGGAGACCTCTACAGCAAAGTTGGGACGGGGCATGCTTAGCCATCTCCTTCACCATAGCAGCAGAGGTCTCCTTATGAGGAGGCCTCCTTTGCCATGGCAAAACCAGGAGAGGGGCACTCAGTCCTCTCCTTCGCCATGGCAGGCGAGGAGGCCTCTGTTGTTGCAGCAAAATGGGAGGGGTGTGGTGGGAAGAGGGCCTGCCCAGGTGTCACCCCCCCTTCTGGGGTGTCACCCAGTATGGACTGCACTCTCTGAGAGTAGACTCTACTCGCCCATGATGCCACTGATCCTAGCTAACTCTGACCCTGACTCTAACCAATCTCTGTCTCTGACCCTAATTCTCCTAACCTCTCAGACTCCTTCACCCCACTAACTAATTCATAATCTTAACAGACTCGGCCCTCACTCTCCTTTTTAAAATCCCCTTGGACATTCAGCAAATCACTGCTCGCTCCCGATATTGCATTCTCTCATCCTTTCCCAACACATCCTTACCTTATATGCTACAGATTGCGTACACAACTATATACTTTACTTTGCTTTATCTAATAAATGCAACAACATTTTCTACTTGGGTCCAGAACATCACATTTTCCTTCACCATTTTGGTCAGAGACACTCCCACCCCAGCCACTACCATTGCACCCTTATTTATTCACAAACTTCAAATGTGTAATTAAACAGAATAATGTTGCTTCTAAGGGGACTTTGCATAGTATTTAATTTGATAATAGCCACTATCACTTGAAAACACTGAGTGTACCAAACTAAACACAGATCACTGCAACTTAGCCTTATTGTGCAACCATGGAAACCAAGCTACTAGTAAATAGCCAATCTACTGCAAGGCTATCATGTTTAGTTTACCAAAAATGAACATATGAACTTGCAGTTTCTAGGGAAATCTCTGAACAATAATCCTGTTGGAAACAGTTCTCTTCCTTGCATATATAGTTCCCTATCTTCTATTCAATTACTCTAGCCATTTAATGAAAATTGGATCTCTTTTTTTCCCCTTTTCTTTTTTTCAAATTCACTGTTCTTACTGCTTATTTCCCACTGGAGGTTCATAATCATCTTCCCATGAGAGACAGTATAATTGGTTGCTATGGAAGTAATTACAATATTAAAATGAAATGATCATTAATAACTAGAATAAGAAGGTTATATAAGAGTATTTGGTGAAATACACATCAGTTTTAATAATACCTTTACAAGGAGAATATCCATGTAATGAATAAGGTAAGATGAGTAATTGTTCTCTGGGCAGACTTTAAGCTAGTGGAATCTCTTATTTTTCCCAGAGAATGATGATGTCTACCAATGGGAGAGGGTCACAAAATGGCAGTTCCGAGAGCTAAAGCCATTATCTACTGCAACTCCATAAAGCTTACATAGGGATACAAACTTCTGTAAGGAATCAAGGATTTTCAAACAACACTCTAAAACTGACCAGCAGAGTCTCCCTTATCTGAACTGCTTGGGACTGGATTTCCATTTGTTTTATTTTGTAGTATTTGCATATACATAATGAGATATCTTGGAAATGGGATCCAAGTCTAGACATGAAATGCATTTATGTTTCATATACACCTTACACACATAGCCTGAAGGTAATTTTATACATACTATTTTTACAATTCTGTGCATGAAAAAAGTTTGTCCACACTGACTGCACCATCAAAACACAAAGGTGTCATGATCTTAGCTACCCATGTGGACAGTTTAGGATTCTGAAGTATTTTGGATTTTGTAATTCTGGATAAGAAATATTCAACTTGTACTCTCAATTTACATATGAGAAACAATTAGGCTGATACATAAATCATTAGTAGCCAAGTGGAGAGCATCTGGATAAAAGTTAAAGGGGAAGGAAACAACAGGGATGTTAGTGTGGGAGTCTACTACAGACCCCCAACTCAAGCAGAAGAATTGGATGAAGCCTTTCTAGAACAGATGACCACACACTCAGAAAGGAGAAATATAGTAGTGATGGGTGACTTCAACTATCCGGATATTTGCTGGAAGTCAAACTCGGCAAAATCCTCAAGGTCTAGCAAATTCCTCACTTGCCTCGAAGACAATTTCATTGTTCAAAAGGTGGAAGAGGCAACGAGGGAGTCAGCTATTTTGGATCTGATCCTAACTAACAGGGAAGGCCTAGTTAATGGGGTGCAAGTGGTTGGATCCTTAGGCGGGAGTGATCATGTCCTCCTGGAGTTCATTATACAGTGGAAAGGAGAAGCCAGGCATAGTCAGACATGCATTCTAGACTTTAGGAAAGCTGATTTTACTAAACTTAGAGAAATACTGAGGGTAATCCCATGGACAGGAATACTAAAAGAGAAGGGAGTTCAAGAAGGATGGGAGTTTCTCAAAAGGGAGATACTGAAGGCACAATTTCAAACCGTGCCAACGAGGAGGAAGAATGGGAGGTGTCTCAAGAAACCAGGATGGATGACTAAGGAACTTGCAACTGAACTATGTTTTAAACGGAACATGTATAAGAAATGGAAAAATGGGGAAATCACCAAAGAGGAATTCAAACAAATAGCTAGCACGTGTAGGGGTAAAGTCAGAAAAGCTAAAGCGCAGAATGAAATCAGGCTTGCTGGAGAGGTTAAGAACAATAAAAAGGGCTTTTGGGGGTATGTCAGCAGCAAAAGGAAAAAGAAGGAAATGGTAGGGCCACTGTGTGGAGAAGATGGCAAAAAGTTAACAGGGGACAGAGAAAAGGCAGAATTACTCAACACCTTCTTTGCTTCAGTCTTCTCAGAAAAGGCAAAGGGTGCTCAACTTGAGGATAATGGAGCAGAGGACAGAATAGGAGAATTTCAGCACAGAATAAGTAAAGAGATAGTACAGAAACATCTGGTTAATCTAGATGAATATAAGTCTCCAGGACCAGATGAATTACATCCAAGGGTATTAAAAGAACTGGCAAATGTAATATCAGAACCATTGGCAATAATCTTTGAGAATTCCTGGAAAACAGGAGAGGTCCCAGCGGACTGGAGGAGGGCAAATGTTGTCCCCATCTTCAAAAAGGGAAAAAAAGAGGATCCCAACAATTATCGTCCAGTTAGTCTGACATCAATACCCGGAAAGATTCTGGAGCAGATCATTAAACAGAGAGTCTGTGAACATCTGGAAGATAATTTCATAATCACAAAAAGTCAACATGGGTTTCAGAGAAACAGGTCATGCCAGACAAATCTGATCTCTTTTTTTGATAAAATTACCAGCTTGGTAGATGAAGGGAATGCTGTGGATATAGTATATCTTGATTTCAGTAAGGCCTTTGACAAGGTTCCCCATGACATTCTTGCAAGCAAGTTGGTAAAATGTGGGCTAGACAAAGTAACTGTTACATGGATGTGTAATTGGTTAACTGGTCGAACGCAAAGGGTGCTCAACAATGGCTCCTTTTCAACTTGGAAAGAAGTGACCAGTGGGGTGCCACAGGGCTCTGTCCTGGGCCCAGTGCTATTCAATATCTTTATTAATGACTTGGATGACGGTATTGGGGGCATAGTTATCAAATTTGCAGACGACACCAAATTGGGAGGAGTAGCTAATACCCCAGAGGACAGGATCAAAATTCAAAATGACTTGAACAGACTAGAAAGTTGGGCCAAAGCTAACAAAATGAAATTCAACACAGAGAAATGTAAGGTACTGCACTTAGGGCGGAAAAACGAAAAGTACAGATATACGATGGGGGACACCTGGCTGAATGAGACTACGTGTGAAAGGGATCTAGGAATCCAGGTGGACCACAAGTTGAACATGAGTCAACAGTGCGATGCAGCAGCTAAAAAGGCCAATGCAATTTTAGGCTGCATCAGTAGAAGTATAGTGTCTAGATCAAGAGAAGTAATAGTGCCACTCTATTATGCTTTGGTCAGACCTCACCTGGAATACTGTGTCCAGTTCTGGGCACCACAATTCAAAAAAGATGTGGAGAAACTGGAGCATGTCCAAAGGAGGGCAACTAAAATGGTGAAGGGTCTGGAAACCAAGCCCTATGAGGAACAACTTAGGGAGCTTGGGATGTTTAGCCTGGAGAAGAGAATGTTAAGAGGCGATATGATAGCTTTGTTTAAATATTTGAAGGGATGTCATATTGAGGAGGGAACAAGCTTGTTTTCTGCTGCTCCAGAGATTAGGACCCGAAACAATGGATGCAAGCTGCAAGAAAAGAGATTCCACCTCAACATTAGGAGGAACTTCCTGACAGTAAGGGTGGTTCGACAGTGGAACACACTCCCTCAGAGAGTAGTGGAGTCTCCTTCCTTGGAGGTCTTTAAGCAGAGGCTGGATGGCCATCTGTCGGGGATGCTTTGATTGGGAGTTCCTGCATGGCAGGGGGTTGGACTGGATGGCCCTTGTGGTCTCTTCCAACTCTATGATTCTATGATTCTATGATAGTACAAGGCCAGCTATGACAGGTGTGTGTGTTTTCCTCACACTTTTACTTAATCTTGTTAAAACAGGAGTGGTGAACCTCCCAGGACTTTAAGGAAAGAAAGGAAAATTGTAAATAAAAGTTACAGGGAGTGCACTGTTACCACTAACTTCTGGAATTTGGGGGGTTACAATCTATTTTCCTGCTTCTGTTGCCAGTGAACAGTACACCCTCCAGCACCATGGAGCTCTGCTAGTGTGCAGGACACAGTGTCTCCTTAGAAGAGGGTGATGGTGATGGCAAGTTCTGCATTGCCATTGATTTTCAGTGGTTTCTATTGTCAGCAGCAGCAAATGCAGGCAATGAAAGCTGGCAAAACACCCTAGAAAGTTGCTCTCCTTGCTTTGAAGTCTTGCAAATAAATCCCAATTTAATTTTTGTTCACCTCTGCTTTAATCTGACTGCCAGAAACAAAACCCTGCATTTGACTTGACACTGGGAGAAGTGACATTTTCCCAAAACATTTCATGTTCAACAGAAAGCCAGAACCCAGTGGCAGAGCATGCATTTTGTATGCAGAATTCATGATGCTTGAACTTTAAAGAAGCTACTCAAGGTACTGAATTTATTTAGGGAGTAGAATTCAGGACCTTGGATAGCTCTCTTAAAATATGAACCAAACCCTGGAACAGATTCATATCCCACTGACATGGAAACCACCAGCCACCACTGTGCAGAAAGTCCCATGTTCAATCCTAGGCATCTCTAACTAGTGCTAGGGAAATTGCCTGCAATCTCAGATAGTGGCTGTTAATCAATAAACTTTACTGGGCTAGAGAGACAACTTGGGCTAACTTGGTATAAAATACAAGCTTCCTAGCTTCTGTCTCTTCTGTAGTTCCACTTTATGCCACATTGCCTACTTTAACATTATTTTCATTAGGCCCAACTTGTTCTTGTTGGGCTATTCAAGTTTCCTGAGGCTTCAGCCTTTGTTTAGGAAACAAAATATTTAAATATTTAAAAAATCAAAGCTGTACCTGCTAGAGATTAGCTTCCATTTGCAGAGTTACAGAAAAACATGTTCCCGTCTCCCACTGCTTTTCTGAGAGCTGAAACTGACTCAATAAACAAGACAGGTAGCTTGCAATTAATGAAAAGTTTACTAATGGCTTGAATCTACATATGCATGGGGACCCTACATCCTAACTGACTAAAGACAAAACGTTCAGATAAAAAGTTGTGCTGGTATATGATCATAACAAAGATGAACTGAATTGAACAGATAAAAAGAAAAAATAAAGCTTTAGGTCTCACCATCTTTCAGAGAAAGATGTGTGAGAGAGGAAGGAGATGTCAACCTGACAGGGAGAGAGGGGTCTCTTTTGTGTGAGTAACTTCCAAAAGGAAAATGACCTGAATCATATAGTTTGTTTACTTGGTTTAAAAAAGGGCTTTAGGGCCATGTAATTCAATGCTAATAGGAGCAAATGGGAGGTTATTAAATGTGGAAGACAGAAGAGTTTTACATGTGGGAAATACTATAGAATGCTGAACTTTTCCAATAGTTCTTGTATCCCAAAGGAAATTTCACATATTATACAAACAAAGTTTCACACTGTCTAGTTGGCAAGAAACCATAGCCAATCCCAGTCTTTTGTCATGTGCATCTGTATAGAAGCCAAGTTTACAAGTTTACAAATACATGCCTCATACATTCATGCTTGGTCTTTTTAGAGGTAGATTTACAATAGTAGTGTAGGGGAGGTCCTCTTCTGCCCTTTAAAGGTCAAGGTAGGCAACAGTTTAGTAATATGCAGAAGATGTGTCCCCTCAAGGGATGAAAGACTTCTATTTGTCATAGCACAAGCTTTTCCTTACCTATCGTCTTTCATCTTGAATGCTTTGTTTGTTGGTCACTGGAAGAGATAAACAAGCTGAATTTGCAAGTCTGATTGCTGAGGCATAAATCTTTGAGGAAATCCCATTGTGGAATGGACAGTGGGTTAATCACAGGAAATACACCATCCCCTTAGCACAGGGGTAGGCAACCTTTCCCCTTTAAGGGCCGAGGGACTTCAGCTCCCAGAAGCCTCAGACATGTTGGCCAATAGTCCCATGTTGGCCAATAGCTCGTGGGATTCTGGGAGCTGAAGTCCCTCGGCCCATAAAGGGGAAAGGTTGCCTACCCCTGCCTTAGCATCTAATCAGATCCTGAATCATTCCTAGCAATTCCTGTTTGTATTCCTAGTGCAGCAACTAATAGTTTGTCTTAGCACATACCTTTTATGTAGATCAGAATATTCAGTTTCAGAAAGACTCAGCAGTAAACTCCATGCTTTGCAGGAAGAAAGTCCCAGCTTCAGGCCTTAGCATGTCTGGTTAAAATTCTCAGGCCGCATGCTACAGGACCAGAGCTTTCTGGACAAGAATTCTAAGTACCTCACAAAGCTACAAATCCCAGGATTCTGTAGGAAGAAGCCATGCCAGTTAGCATGACATCAAGCTACTCTAACTGTGCAGTGCAGATATACCCCAAAGCAGTCACCAAAAAGGCAAGAAAATAATCATCCAACTGTTCCACCTTCCTAGGAAATCTTTAAGATACAGGAATCCAGACTGATGCAGAAACAGCAACCTAATCTATAACTGGATGACACATTGGGCTATAGTAACATTAAATCTGAAGCAATATTGAGCTCTATTTCTGGATTGCTGTCTTTGATGATTTGTAGTGTTCAGTGCTTTTGGTTTCATTCCTTCATCCAGGCAAACCTCATAAAGCAAATGTATAGCAGCTCATAATTGTTAGCATATGAAAAGACGCCAGGCTTAACAATATGCCTTATTTCTGAATGCACTGCATGAGCCAGGCAAAGACATTACCACATCTACTATTAGAAGATCTTTTTCCATTTCCATAAATCCATGCCAAAAGAGGTGTAATTTTCAGCTGCAAAGCCTCATCTTCTTCTGCTGGCTGGAAGACAGAAATAGCAGACATTTTATCTGCATGGCATAAAAGATTCTGAGAAACAAAATGATACAACTTCCCACAAATTGTATTTCTCAAATTTTAAGGATCTTTGTACTTGTGCTGAGTAAGCTACAAAGTTCATTTTAAATGTTTGCAATATACACAACAATTTACATATGAAACATATTATATTGGGTGCCCTGAGGGTGCAGTTTTAGTTGAACAAGGAGCCCACTAATGTAAATTGTCCATCAATATCAATAAACCAATTCTTAAAATTCTGTGGCATTTGGATCAGAACATCAACTCAAGGTACATGGGTTAGGCAAGGAGAGGACAGTATACTGAACCAATGCTCTGAAGAACTTAAACTACGGAGTTTATCACAGGAGAGGGATCCCATGGAAAAATGAGATTTAAACCAGAAAAAATCCGCAAAAGCAGATTGGTTTTCAGATGACATCTGACATTAACCCAGACAGAAAGTGGAAAAAACATGCAAAAAATCCTGAAAGTAAAAAGTGGCACGTTTTGTTGACTTTCTGTCTGGGTTAATGTCATGTTAATGCTCATTAACCCCAATGTGTCTGA
The DNA here is from genome assembly GCA_026167975.1 of Phrynosoma blainvillii. Classification (NCBI taxonomy): domain Eukaryota; kingdom Metazoa; phylum Chordata; class Lepidosauria; order Squamata; family Phrynosomatidae; genus Phrynosoma; species Phrynosoma blainvillii. The sequence continues at coordinate 225,005,651 of JANUYF010000003.1, read as the reverse complement.
AAATCAACCCGCTTTTGTGGGTTTTTCCTGAGTTTTAAATCTCGTTTCTGCACAGGATTTGGGCACTTTGCCTCTTGTATGATAAACTCCTTTCACAGTTTAAGGAGAGAATGACAGAATAACTGTGCAATGTCTTTTAGCTGATAGCTGTAAAAGACCTTCACCCAGAACCCATTCACACAACAATATGATAGCACTTCAACTGCCATGGCAACATCCTATGGAAACCTGGGATTCACAGTTTAGGGAAGGGTACTCAGAATTCTCAGCCACAAAGATCGAGTGGCTCAACAAACTACAAATCCCAAGATGCAACCATAACAGTTAAAGCAGAATCATAGTGCTGTATCTGTATAGTGTGACAGGGCCCTAAGCAAAGTACACTAATTATATTAACATGAGAGCTGTTCTTCAACTATACAAACATTATCACATGAAATAATGATCCAAATTCAGGGAACTGTTGTCCCCCAAAGTAACTTTTCCAGGGTGTAGATGTAGTTTTCTGTATCCTCCCTTGTTCTTCAATATTGACTCCTGCTCCTTAATGGGTTATCCTTTGGTTCTACCTTATCCTTCAGCCTTGACTACCACCTTTGTCTTATGACTTCTGGCTCAATATCAGGCAAAGTAAAATAACTTCCTCTGACTGCAGGTGCTCTAGGGCAAAGCTTCCCCAGCATTCCCTAAATTTGGCCACTGCTTTAGATGTAGTGGAAGATGCTGTCCCACTGCCAATTTTGAAGGAAGAGCCAACAGACAATCTCATATCTTCCAAGTGTCCCGCTGTAGCAGGGGCAGTCTCTATTTATCCTTTGTTATTGCTTTTTAAAGTCCCAATTTTTCTTTCCTCCATTCACTTTCCTCTTTTGTCCTTAACTAACCTTAAGTGATGCAAACTAAGATTTTATTTATTGATTGATTTGATTTGATTTGATTTATATCCTGCCTTTGTCCCATAATGGGAATCAAGGGGAGAGCTCAAAAGGTTAAAGTAGTTAACTCAACAAGGCCGAGAGGACAGGGAGAGGTGGAAACTTGCCCTTTCCAGGAAGCTCAAGCAAAAACAAACTGCTCCCAGCTCATCTCTTCTTCCTATTATCTTTGGCCATCTTTGGCCATCTTGATCATACTTTGATGTTGCTTGGCCACATGTGTCCCTTTTTTAAAAATCTCTTTAATGTTGGAGGGTATGCAATTTGTTTTACTGGTTTGCTTCTATGCAGCACATTTATTTAATTGTTACATTTATAGCCCACCTTTTATTCAATTAGGTCAAGGCAGTGTGCATGGCTTTACCCTACTTTATCCTCACAATAACCCCGTGGAGTAGATCAAGCTGTGAGAGAACAACTGGCCCATGGTCAGCCAGTCCATTTCATGGCTCACTGGAAGTGCCCAGTATGCCCAGTATGCAAAAGGATCTTGTAGCACCTGGAGACTGAGTTGTAGCATTAGCTTTCCCAGATTTGGTCTGCTTCCTCAGATGCATGGAGTGACCAAGTCTATGAAAGCTTATGCTATAATTTGTTTTATGCAGTTAGTCTCAAAGGTGCTAGTACTAAAAAATCCCTTTGTATACTGATATACATGGCCATGTCTCTGAATTCTACTCCCATGTGGGTGCCCAGGTCTCTGAAGTCCTCATCCAACACTCTAATCATTAAATCACACTGGCTCTGGAAGAGATGTCTTGTCCTTTCCCTCAGGTAGCAAAATGTCTTGGGCCACCTCTAACTGTTACCCAGGTCCAAGGCTGACAGTATCTACATTTGAATTTATGTAGTACAAAGAAAACATGATGCCTTTTAGATTCTGACAGGAAAATAAGTGCCATATCGTGATCAGGAGGAAAGGTTCTTCCACCTTTGTTCTTTCCACTGTTGTGCAGTAAAATGTGTCCCAAAAAGGCATAACATTATCTTGATACAGTGGACCTTGATACTAAGTCAGATACTATTTCATAGAAGAAATCCAAGACATAGCCATTCATGCCTCTCTAGGACAGTTATGGGAGCATGAGCAATCAATCCTAAACTCAATCAGATGTGACAGGGAGCAAAAGTAGCTCAGAAAGAATGGCACATGGCAGCAAACATCTGGCAGAGCTAGGAATGAATGTTAACCTTGAAACCAGTTTAAATAAATGGCCTGATACAGGTCTTCACCTGAGCCCCCAAGCTGTGCATCAATGATATATTTTTCAATTGTAACACAGAATAATATTTTCATTCATTTTTTTGCTGGCTGGTGGCATGGTGAATAGGCTCTAGATTTTAGTTTGAACTTTAAAGAAACTATAAAAGGTCCTGTACCTTTCGCCCCGTAACAAATTTAGCATCTTGCATGCCTCCTTTAAATTCCATACTAAAGCCAGGAACGCATTCAGCAGTCCACTAACATGAAAGCTACCAAATGGCATTATTATATGTGTCATGGACAGGAAGGTTGGGGGAGGATATTTGGATGGGTGTGTGGGCAGGATGTTCCCCAGTTTACAACATCAAAGAGATCCTCTTGTTTCTTTGTTTTGAATGCCTATATGGCAGGTTGGACTGGATGGCCTTGTGGTTTCTTCTAACTCTGTCAGTCTACTTGTTCCATAATCCCTTGCAGATTTCTATAGACTCTAGAAATCTGCACTTGCTTCCATATAGAGAATATGTGACAGATACATACTAAGGCAAGGCAGGGGAAGGAGAAGCAGCAGAGCAGAGAGGTCTCTGGAGGTGTGTGGCATGTTTGTCTAAGTTTTGCTTTATTTATAAGTATATAGGCAAGCAAACAAGCACAGCAAATTAGTACCACTGCTGTCCCACAAAAAAACCGAGTGAAATAACTTGCAGTGCAGCAGGGTAAACTGAAACATTTAGCTGCTTAAAGGGAATGGTTTCCCTCCACCACCCACTAAGTCAGAGGAGCTTAGCGCCAAAAAATCAGCCAAGTTATTTTACTATATGAGGCTCAGAATCCCAGAAGCCACTGTTCTTCTATTAAAAACATGAAAAACATTACCATTACATATCAAATTACTAACCATTTCCTGTTGTTACCAAATGCAAGGGTCCCAAGAGGACACCCACAATCAATATACAAAGGGGGAATTTAATTAGTTCAAATGAAGGCTAAAAGAAGACCCTGGGTAACTAAAGCTGGGGTCGGACCTATGTATAATGGTTCCAAAAAACTGAACTTCCAGAATGCAAGTTCCAAATGTAGTTTTATTTAGGGGAATCAACATTCACACAAAAACACATACTTACACATATTCAAGAACTATTGATGCAATAGTGGTAGCTGATAGCAATTTAGAGGTTTTAGCAAGGGTAATATTGTACCGGGTTGAGGCACAGACCTTTGATCAGGGTGACACAGTGAAGTGAGTCTGGCTCAGCACACTGTCTTAGGATGTCTGGTGGTCTGCATGTGTTGAGGGGTCAAGGAAGATACTGTCAGAGTGCCTGTCTGACCTCAACTGAGACCAAATTGGGACTACCCAAGTGGGTATGTCTGTAGGGCAAAGTCTATCCCGGGACAATTTCAGGGATTAAATGGATTTTCCAGGTGGGAAAATGAGCAAGGAAATTGAGAATCATGATTGATTCAATGGATCTACTCTACTGGGGATTGACCAATAAATTTCAGGTCCATATATCTTGTTAAGTGGATTTCAGGTCCATATATCTTGTTAAGTGGAACGGGTGGATTTTCTTCTGTCTATATTAAAAGTGGTCCCTTTCTCCTTCTTAATTTTTATTTTTCTTATAGACCTGGTAATGAGGATGGCTCTCTCTTTGCTTTCATTGCTTTTGTATTATGATCAATTTGTGGCCCACCAGATACCATTGGCATACAACTTTTATTATCTCTTACCATTGACTATGCTGTCTAGAGTTGGTAAGAGTTGCAAGCCAACAACATCTAGAGGAGGACATGTTTTCTCATTCCTGCTGTTAAGCAGAAAATTCCAGACGTGAGGCCTAGAGCTATCTACTATATGAATATTGGTGGTGGAAGAGATCTAATCAGATGAGGCTGTTATTCTTGTAATTTAGTTGTTTATGCCTCACCTTTCCCCAAAAAAAGTGGGATTCAAGGCAGATTACAAAAATTAAAATAAATACAGTTAAAAGCATTTACAAAGACCCAGGTAAAAACATATTAAACAGTTTTTGTTAAAATGCAGTTAAACAATCCCATACCCTCGAAATGTCTTCATTTGGCCAGGATTAATCCTCTGTTGTTCCCCGTAGTCAGCTGCTTCTAAAGTTTCCTGGTTTCTCTCTTCGCCTCCCACTTTCCCCCTTCATCCTGGGTTACTTCATTTGCTGCAAAGTGCAAAAGTAATTTGTACTCAACTCAGAAGAGAGAGGAGAGGGGGGAGGAGGAAGAAATTTGTCTTCTCTGAAGACTCGGGCAAAAGCAAATTGCTGCAGCCTCTTATAGTTTTTTTTTCTTCATCATTAATAATGCTTGTCATCTTGAGCACAGTATGATGTTACTATTCTACTTGTAGGTTTTTATCCGTGAAATGTTGGGGACAGTATGCAATTCGTAGCATTATACCCCAAATGCCTACAGTATAAACCTATCTGCTCTGGACCTTGTTTGAAGGCCCTACTCTAGGTGTCTGTGCCATCACAGATTTACCAGGGAGTTGGAGTACCAAAGAGAAAGGCCCTTTGAAGTGGTGGCATCAAGATTATAAAACAACATTCAGAGAAATGTTTACCACTTACCATCATTGCCTTGGTGGGGTGGCTGGCAAAATCTGTTCAGTTCTCACAAGCTTTTCCTGCAATAGAAAGATGATAAAAGTAGTATTTATTCTTCTTGGCTGTGTCTGCTTTTATTTAAAGAGCTGCCATGGTGTTTTGTTGGTAAGGTCAGCTATACATTTTGAAAATAAAAAGTAAAAATAAGGCTACTTTCTGTGCTAATTTAGGCATCTTTCAGATTCATTAATTTGACAGAATGCTAACTCTTCCAGCTCATATCAATGGAACATTAAGTTGGCTGGGTCATGTTAGAATTTAAAATAAGGCACTAATGGAGTGATCTGAAACATATTCAACAGTTTAATAAAAGAATGGAGCAATGTGGCCTAGAAATAAAATGTGGCAAATAAAATATAGGGGGAAAGCTAGATCTCTGCATTTAATGTTATCTTCTTCTTTTGAAATTCACATTTATTTGTTCAGCAATGAAAATTGTATGTTTTGAGAAAACATCCGTATACAAGCCCTTGAGGACACAGCACACCAAAATGTATATTCAGGGATTCAACATTAAAAATACATGTATAATTAGCATATGTTTTACTCTTTTATTTATACAATCCCACTTTGCCTTCTGCAGCCAGAATTAGAATATGCAACAAAATTAATCCAACAAAGTGCAATGTACTTAATGAAGCAGTTTTAAAAATAGAAACTGACATAAACTAGGATTGACTAGTGTCTCCCAGGATGAATAAAAATGTGTATTTTACCTTGGCAATTTCTGCCAAGGCCATATTTCATGCAAATCTTGGCCATGTCCCTTGATTCAAGGACTTACATTCTGCCACCAAAACATAAAGAAATCTCTTATTTATAAAAGCCATATTCAGGAGGGGGAAATGCACCTTCCATTGTATACAGTAGACATAGCAACTGAACAGAATAAAACAATAAAGATGTTGTGGCATCAAAATACAAATCTTCCAGCATCTATACAATAGAAGTAGCAACTGAACAGAATATAACAAAGTTTTTTGTGGCATCAGCAGAACTAAGAAATACAGTGGGACCTTGGTATCTACTGAGGTTTGCTTCCAGGACTCACCCACCCGTCCTTGGATACCAAAATCTGTGGACGCTCAAGTCCCATTAATTGCAATGGCACAGTAAGATGGTGTCCCCTATATAAAATGGCAAAAAGCAGGTTTGCTTTTGGGAATTTAGATATTTTAAAATTATTTTCAAACTCTGGATGCTGGAATCTGTGGATTTAAAAAAATCTATGGATATGGAGGGCTAACTGTATTACTTTTTTTTTTTTTTTTTTACAATAACTTCCAGAATCACCTAACAAATATAGCTAATGGACATGCTAGCTGGGGATTCTAGGTATTGTGATCCACTTCTTATCCTTCAGACTCTAGAAATAATTCATGAACTGCAAAGGGAACCTTACAACCCAGTGTATGTGTATGTGCCTTCAATTCACCTGTCAATTTATGGTGACCTGATGAATTTTGTAGGCTTTTCTTAGGCAAGGAATACTCAGAGGTGATTTTGCCAATTCCTTCCTCTGAAATATAGCCTACAGTCTAGTATTCATAGGTAGTCTCCTATCCAAGTACTAACCAGGACTGATCCTGTTCACTTTCCAGGATCAGTCAACGTCTGGTACTTTTAGGGTAGTGAGGCCTAATAAGGCTCATCAAAATTTGCCTGGGTCCCATCATTTCCACCATCACTCCTCCTCAATGGAGTAGACACTGGCCCAATGGATCTGTAGTCCTCCAGACATTGCAACTGCTAGCAATCATAAAAAACATATCCAGTGGTACTCTAATCCAGCAGTGAAAAGAGGACCACTTATTCCCCATCTTAACCTCTTCACTCTAGAGAAGCTTACCTAGTATAGTGCATGTACTTTGGGAAGCTGGGCTCCATCTCAGCTACAGTTGGTAGAAGGCAGCCTCCATCACCCAGACACTGTACTGTGACCAGGAAGACATTGCATTGTAAGAGGTGTAACCATGAAAATTGCTTAGTGTTAGTCAGGCCATCATGGGCAATTAGTTCTCAAAGCACCCATGCCATAAACTATGGTGGAGGCACTAAGCAGTTCTCCTGAGGGCAAAGAGGTAAATATCTTCACTGTCCTCATTCAAGCCTGACTCTGCCCTAAATTACAAATAGGAATAGGAATGACACTAAGGGCCTTTGCAGACTGCCAGAAATAGTGCAGCTTGAGTCCACTTTAACTGCCCTGACTCAGTGCTAGGGAATCATGGGAACTGTAGTTTATTGTGGCCCCAGAGCTCTCCGACAGAGAAGGCTCAGTGTCTCAGAAAAAAATACAATTCCCATGATTCCCTAGCACTGAGCCAAGGCAGTTAAAGTGGACTCAATTTGCACTATTTCTGGCAGTCTGCAAAGGCCCTAAGTGAAATAATATTACAGTGTCCTCAGAGTAGAGATGCTATGTTTTGAGAATGAGGGGAGGTACACCTTCAGTCTCATCCTCTGATCCTCCCTCTCTTCCTCCTTTCCCTTTGATAAATGGTTAGTCTGATATTTTTATACTGTTCAAGAAAAACATATTTAGAAATATTTACACTGAATACCTGTACCACACTCTCTAGCTGGCTCTGTTCTTAGAACACATGCTCTGGGACTATGTTTTCTATGATTTTCCACATAGAAAATTAATTTTGAAAAATATTAGGTTCTTCCAAATGCTTACATCATAACCATCTGTCATTTTAGCACGATTGTTCCATGTTTCCTAAACTAGCCAAATCAGACTAGGGTAGCATACTCATGCATCATTCCCTGAAACAAGAACATAAAATGGCTGGGATTATCTTGCATACAAGCCACTGCTTCTCTCTTATTTGAAACCAGTAGTCTACTGCAGGTTATTGAGTTATACTGCTTAGTAGTGAGACACAAACTGCAGTTTATTTTTGACTCTGTGCACCTGAATTACCTGATGAATTACACTGCAGTTGTGAGATCTGGATGAAACCCAAAAGAGATCACAGTGTTGACACAGTATATATCCATTGGCACTGGCCTCTCTAACATATGTATAGGGGATATAGTAATAGTTCTGTCTGCTGGTGATGCACCATAATATAACAGGTTTTTTCTGCTTCTTGTGGAAAGTTGTTGTCCCTTCTGCCTTCACTGGAGTTATTGTAAACCCTTCAAGCATGTTCCTCAAACCTTACACACATTTGCTACACACATTTTTGTCCAGATGTAAGATCTGGACAACTGTGTGTCTGCCTAAGAGTTTGGTTCTTGGGAAGCCTCCCTCCCTCCTCCATTTTACCAAAATTTATACATATGCACACACATACACTAAAATCATTTACTTCTTAAAATATATAATTGCCCTCAAGCTACCACAGACTCTTCCATAGGATATTGGTTTGTTTGCTACATGAATTCTTATATTGAAATACCTCATGAGTTCTGAAGCTCCCACTGATATGAAAGAAAGTGCAAAATTATGATAATGGCATCATATTGTAAAAAATCTCAGGCATTTGCCAAGTTAACATTGACTTTTTCATCTTTATAGCAGTATATATTAACATGATTTTTCTCCCACCTGAAATGTTTGACAGGACATTGCTCTACAGAGAGGCGGGATATAAATTATTATTATTATTATTATTATTATTATTATTATTATTATTGATATCTGCAGATCAGATTTTCTGTATTACTATTACTGACACATTTGGCACATTGAAGGATTCAGGAGCTGTTGTTTGTTAAAAAAAACATATAAGAATACAATCCCATATTGCTATTTTCTGGATGTTTTTGTTTCTTATATCTGCTCAGAGAGCATTCATCTTTTTTTTCTTTTTCTTTTTTTTGCTTTGTTATTCTCTTTTCTGGAATAAATTTGATTTATTTTTCAACACTTCTGTATTCTGCTCTGGTTAATGGATGCACACATTATGTATGTATGCCAAGAGTATCCTCATCTCCTTTGCAGTTTGGCATTTTCTTGGCTTTTTATAGTTCAGCTTTCTTCATTTAAGCCACCCTAACTCTCCCAGCTACCCAAATGCTGTTGGACAGCATTTCTGTACAGCTATATTTATTCTTCAAGTGACAACCAATGTTTTTTCTTCAGTCTGTTTTAGAAGTTTTTCTTCAGTCTGTTTTAGAAGTTTCTGCTACATATATATATATATATATATATATATATCCCCCCATAGATCTTAATGATACTTCTTGAGAGTTATTAATGGCTAATATTTAATGCTGCAATGAATACAGGTCTCTCTTATTTCCATTACCTTCCTCTATTGTCTCATCTTTTTCTGGTTGTGAGAACAATTTTGCTTATTCACAGATGTATCATATCTTTGAATACTATATTTATACAATATTTCCTCCTACCTTCTTTCACTTTACTCTGTCGGCAACATATGTTGGTATGTGCCCTTTTTTCCTTCCTTCATTTGAGATTATCCTTTAAAAAAATTCCAGATACCTTCATATCAGTTTTTATTAAATAACCAGTGTTTGATGTGTGGATTTAAACTAAAATTGTTTTCCCCAATAGTGAGTGTTTTGCTAGCTAGCTATTCCCCTATAGAGGAAGTATGTGGCTAGCAAATCCTGTTCAATGCTTTTTATGTCATATTGTGTGTGCTTTGGCTGAATTTCTCCTGCTAACTTTCAAAAGTGCTAGCTATTTCTTTTCTTCAATGCAAGCACTCCTGTCAATGCTCTTTTTCATATTCATTTATCTCATTCCACCTTAGCTCAGTTTCTACTATATATTTTTTCTAATCGCATGACTGTTGTCCAGACCTGGAGACTAGACTTAATGATTTCCAAACTACCTTCTTTTATTTCCCTCTTAGATTTACAATGTTTCAGTTTTTTAGTTCTGTTGCAACTTCCCTCTAGCATTTTTTATGATTTTTCATTATTACCTATGGGCTATTACTTGCTTTATAAGCCTTTGCCTTATTCTTCCATTCAGCTTCAGAAACTAGTCCATGGTTCAGAGGCAACTCTCTATTTTCTCTAGTCTAGAAGAGGGATGTAACTTCTGGATTATTTCATTTTCGCATGTGGGGATAAATAATTACTGTAGTTTCTCCCTGATGCATGGAGGAAATGAATATTTCTCTGCACTCTTTGTATTTGAATGTCACAAAGTCTTGCAGGGAAATTATACTGTAAATATATTTGGGGATTTCTGTGGATAAATAAAATGCTTTCTGTGCAGGAAACCCATTTTGTGCAATGAAAACTTGGGAGGGTTTTTTTGTGCAACACCCCCTCCAAAAAAACACACACACACACACACACCAGGCATTTCTCCACAAAATAATTCCTCCACAACACTTTTAGATGTTTAAATTCAGAAGGCAAACTACACAAAAATCTTGCTGCTCTATTATTTTTTCAGGAAACTCTCCCTCTTTTTGACCTTGGGCTTGTCTACACTATTAAAATACTCCTCATTTTATTTGAATAGACTGTGATCCAGCCATACACTAGTGGGCTCAGGTGGGCTCCATCAATTCCACAGTAAAAAGGAATCACAGTTTTTACTGCAGTATCTGTGAGTATCAATGAGAATGCACATTATCGATCATGTGACCATCTGTCCACTTTGCATGGATTTACATGGCTGTGCATTTTTGACAGAGTGAGGGCAAACAGACATGAATTTGTGCAGAAAAGTGAAGACAATTAAGCATTAATATGAATGTGCAAAAATCCGTAACAATTTGCATAATACACTTGTAGACTAGCCTTAAAAAGGGATAATTCTTAACATTCTTTCCATCCTTAATGAAGCACCACCTTAAAAATGAAACCAAAATCCTTTATGGGTTATGAATGAGTAACCTAGAGTTACACATTCATGACTCTTTCAGATTCATGATCCCTCTGTAGCCTTTATTTAAGAGTATATATACGGACCTTGAAAGTCCCCCAAATCCCATTTACCAGGTAGCAGCCACTGCAACCAATGGGGGTTGTTTCTCTGTTGATCCGAAAGCAGCTGGCTGACTGTCCTATTCCACTCACCCACCCCTTGCATTAGCGATCTCCAGCATGAGGGAGATTCTGACAGGGACTCTGCTTCTGCCTGTCATTCCAGAGATCACACATGGGAGGGAATGGAAACAGCAGTCAGTTGCTTCCTGAGGAACAGACCCCCATTGACCATACCAGCTGATTCCCAGTAAGAGGGGTTTGAGGAGGGGTCTGGCCTGCATTCATAGCATAACACCATGTATGCTTGTGCATACAGGATTCCAGCCTAAAAGTCTTTATTTGAGGTAAGCTTGGCATGAACAGCAAGCCATTTCATCAGATACATGGAGTGCTTCCTCAGCTGGTGAATACTCATACATGCGTGTGCGTGTATGTGTATGTGTATATATATATATATATATATATGGGAGGAAGATGTAGAGAAGTAGAAATGCAAAAGGTACAAATCATGATGATGTTCTTTAAAATGGTCATGTAACAATTTCTGAGAGCTAACGAAAACATCCTAGCATACATAAGCAGATTTAACTCATATATGGTAATCAAAAGTTCAGTTCAAGAGTTAGCTGCATTTTTTTGCTAGACTAACCAATGCTTACAACTGTTACTAGCTCTCTGAAATTCATACCTCCACACCCTCAATAGATAATGATGCTGAAGGATATGCCAGTGGAACCAGGTGGACTTTCTCATATCAGCTGATCCCCAGGAACAGGAGAATTGTGGGCTGTAGCATCAGTTGCTGTTGTTGTTTTCCTTCAAGTCACATCTGACTCATGGCAACCCTAAAGCACACCTATCACAGTTTTTTTCTGAGAGCGAGAGTATGTGACTCATCCAAGGTCATCCAGTGGGTTTCCATGTCTCAGTGGGGAATTGAACCCTGATCTCCAAAGCTGTGGTCCAATGCTTAAACACTATCCAACAATAAGCATCCTTTTTTCTGAACAGTAGCCCAGTGATGGATAAACAAACAATGTTTGTCCCATAGGCATGCACCATTGATTTCCCAATGCAATACCACTTTTCTTACTGTTGCCTCCAATTTCTGCATCTTTCTCCCCTAATACATTCCCTTCCAACATCCCAGTATTTTCAAACAAATGGAGAGTTCACCAAATTCACACTGATACATTCCATAATCAGTGTAGGACATTTTAGATTAATTTGATTCATAAAATGAATTGAACTGAGGAGCTCATCTCTGTAGTCTCCATAAGCACTGAAGAAAGTGTACACATGGATAGACAGACATAGCCACTAGCAGCTGTGACAGTGTTAGATTCCCCACTGATATCTGTTTTGATAGGCATTATTCCAAACAAATGCATTATAAGCTGTCTGACATTCATATGGTGGGAACTGATAACTGAATTTCTTAATCATTTGTCTAGTGGTGGTGGTGTATGTGTATGTTGATAACTTAAACATGGATACAATGCTTGTATGCTGCCTGATAACAGCTGACAAACTCTAAATACACTGCAACGAAGCACTCAATTCCATTGAGCCATACTTTGGAAGACGTTGTTTACACTTTACTCTTCTGAGCACTTCCCTTATAATGAGCAGGGTAATTGCTCAGAATGAAAGAAGGGGGATTATGGTTGGGTGCAGAATGGATTGATGGTGATCTGAAAGCAGATGTGACTTCAGTGTATGATTGCTAATTTCATGTGTTACCTGCCATAACTCTTGAAAGCCTTTCTCCATTCAAGATGCTTCATACAAGTTCACCTGTCTATATTCATCACTTGGTGATTGGTCCATCAAGTGATTACTCGTGTGCATGAGTGAGATAGATGAAGTTTTCAAGTCATCTGATTTCAGCTGAAAAGCAAGGCTTCTCTCTAGTGTCAGTTCTGACATTCAGTTGCTAGTCATCCTGTGTTTACCATTTAAAACAGGTTTCAGGTCACCCCTTGAGTGACAACCCTAGGGCCCCCTCTTCACCTATTTCTCCAGAGAATAGGACTCAGAATAATGGATGCAAGCTACAGGAAAAGAGATTCCACCTGAACATTAGGAGGAATTTCCTGACAGTGAGAGCTGTTCGACAGTAGAACACACTCCCTCGGAGTGTGGTGGAATCTCCTTCCTTAGAGGTTTTTAAACAAAGGCTGGATAGCCATCTGTCAGGGATGGTTTGATTTTGAGTTCCTGCATGACAGGGGGTTGGACATCAATCCTCTTTTGCCAGGGCAGGAGGGGCGCAGCCAGCTTCCCACTTTTCTCCCCAGTGAGGAAGTACTCTTAGAGGTGAATGAGTCTTTTGAAGAATCAATCCCAGATATTCCTCCCCCTTCTTCCCCAGAGATGTGCCTTCCCCATACAGCTTCAATCATCCCTGCCAAAACATTGTTTCTTATGCTACCTCTTCCCTCTGCCTGTCCCTTGGAAGAAAGTAGGAGACCTGCCAGCCAAGTCACAGAAAAACTCAGAAAGCTTAAGCAGGGTTCCAAATGTAAAAGGTCCTTTTTGCCACCACTTTTCCCCTAGTGCCACATGCTCTAAGTCCTCATTCCCACCATGGTCCTAAAGGCCACTGGTTTTCTAGTCTTTCTTGTACACCAATATTTGGATGGAAGACACACACACACACACACACACACACACACACACTGCCCCTTTTCCTTACCACCTCCCTGGATCTTTCCACCACCCTCAGATGGATTCTTTGGGAATCACTGACTTAAAAGATGAGAAAGCAAGTCATGTACTTGCATGACCAAATTGTCCACCTAGATCAGGAGGATGGAAACTATGGCCCTCCAAATGCTTTTGGCATACAATTTTTTATATATTTTTCTAGGTTTTTCTATTTTTATTTGCACATGCTTTAATTGCTATAAAATGCCTTGCATTCAAGTTCTGGGGAGAAGGTGGAATATAAATGAAACAAGCAAACAAATAATACAACTGTCAATTAGCCCTGGCCAAGTGAGAGATTTTGAGACTTCTTATCCAAAAACATCTGGAGGAATATAGTTCCCACCCCTGTCCTAGAATCTAATATCTACCTGGTAGACATTTCTATCCCATGCTTTTCTTCAGAGGTACACAAGATTTGTGCGGGGGGGGGAGGACAAGCCCTGTTGTGTGATCTGAAAACCTCCAGCACCACTGCTATTGCTGAGAACATTGCTGGGACTGTTGTTGTACTGTTGCTAGTAGCAATTGCTGAGCAGCTTTCCAGTTATTCAGAAACAAAGGAGGCTTGCCTTCTTTCCCCCTGCAGTAACCATGAAGCTGCCTAGATCATTGCTTTATCAGCGCCAACAGTAGCATCAAGCCATCGATCATTGCTGAGATTTCTGGAACAGAAGAAAGTATTGTCTCCCCAGTGACCACAGAACTGTGTGAAGGCTGGGGAAGTACAGGTGTGTAAGAAACAGTGAATGGTGGATGCACCAATGAGTGGATCACAGCCAACGCTTGATGTTGCCCTCAGAGCAAAAAGGCAATGCATCCTTGCTTTGCATCAAAGACCATGGATAACTTTTGAAGAAGAGATACAGGGCCTGTACAGACTGCCAGAAATAATCCATCTTGAGACCACTTTAACTGCCCTGGCTCAGTGCTAGGGAATCATGGGAACTGTAGTTTATTGTGGCACCAGAGCTCTCTGACAGAGAAGGCTCAATGTCTCAGAAAAAAATACAATTCCCATGATTCCCTAGTATTGAGCCAGGACAGTTAAAGTGGTCTCAAGCTGGATTATTTCTAGCAGTTTATACACGCCCACATATATTTATATATCATACACACCTATATTCACAGATAACTTTTCACCTAAAAATGGCCAACATGGTGCATACTTTTAATTCTTTCGCTTGTCTCTGGAATGCTTGGCTGTGGAATTGAGCTGTGACAATTCTATAGGTAGTAATATAACACTTTCTCACCTGTGGCAAGCTGTCACAAATAATGTCCTGTGATCTCTTCATACGCTTGACTTTTATACACACATTTCTTCTGCACATGTATATGTGTGTGTCAACTATAAACTGTAAATCTGTAAACTGAGGATAGGATTGCACTGTTAATTTGGACAGTGACTAGACTGACTTAAGAGTGAAGCCTAAATCAACCTAAGAAAGCAGAAGTATAACTGTATGTTTTTCATATATTGCATATACAGTCATCCCTCCCCATTCACAGACTTGGAGTCTGCAGTCTCACTCTTCACGGGAGGGACAAGAGGGGAGGGATAAAATTGGCAGCGCGCGTACATAATTATTTTCAATGGGGCTCGAATATTTGCAAGTCACCATTTTCACAGCGGAGGTCCAGAACAGATCCCTGCAAATTGGGAGGGACTACTGTATCTTCTAAATCTCTCCCTGATCTGCAGTGTGCAGGTTTTTTGGGTTTTGTTTGTATTTTGCCGAGAGCCTTGTCCAAAGAGAACAGAGTTATACCTGAAATGGTATTCATTTCAAGATGGTGCCAATGTTTGCTAATTTTCAGATGAATACAAATATGGTTTTCCTTCCAGTTCTCAATCTGGGGGTGGGAGAGACTTTAAAATACATCTGCTTTATTAGAATTTTGTTTGCATAATTAGTATTCCACTGGTGGGATGCAGCTGCTTCTAGCTGCAGGTGCAAAAGCCTGGGTAACATTTTCACATCAACAGAATTTTTTAATTTTCTGTGGGTTTTTTAAAAAAATGCTAACTTTAATAATGAAGGAGCAATCTTGTGCTCAGGAAGACTAATTGGGGGGAGATAAATATATATAGCTAGCTGGTATAAGGATCTATTGTACCACATTTCAAATAAGACCAAGTTTTACACATACCACCTGAAACTCTTAAACATCCCTTTCCCTTCATTGCTATATGAACATGATAGAAAGAAATGTTAAATCTTATAGAAAGAAGAATTTATAATTGTATTTTCTGGAGGGATAGGCATGTTCATCTATTGCAAGAAAAACAATAAGTCCATGATATTGTATCACCTTAAAGATTCATTTGTATTGGTTTGAGCTACGGCCCAGTTTGGCAGGTGTACTGGTGCACTCCATAGCAATGAAATCCAAACCCTTTGTACCCAAATATGGGATTTCCTCCTCCCAATACAAATAGAAAATTCAGAGAAGCAATAGATGCCAGGCCCACAACAGGGGAGGAAAGAGCCGCCAACCACAGCAGTTTTGAAAAGTATTAGTCAACATATATGCTATTTGTGTTTGTATTGTTGCTGCTGCTGCCACTACTTTCAGGTCAACTCACTGGTAATTAATTTCTGGGCAAGGTACAATGTTGTTTGTTACCTTTAAAGATCTACAGGATTTAGGTCCAGGTTACCTACAGGATTAATTTCTCCCATATAATCCACTCCATATATTCAGATCCTCTGGGGGACATCTGCTTCAGTCAGCCCAAACTAGGCTGTTACTCAAAGGACTTTACTTTGTCCAACCCCAGATTGTCGAATGCCCTGCTGGAGGAGATCTGGCTGATGGATATGTTGTCTGTGTTTAAAACAGCTAATGATCACTCTCTCACACAGGCCTGCCCAGATTATTTTTAAATTATGAGTTTTAAAATATTGGTTGATTTTTAATATGTACTAGTTACACATTCTTTCTGGTTAGTATCATAGAATCATAGAGCTGGAAGAAAACTCAAGGGCCATCAAGATGGCCATCCAGCCTCTATTTAAAAACCTCAAAATTAGGAGATTTTACCACTCTCCGAGGCAGTGGATTCCAATGTCCAACAGCTCTTACTGTCAGGAAGTTCTTCCTAATGTTGAGGTGGAATCTCTTTTTCTTTAGTTTGAATCCATTGTTCTGGGTCTTATTCTCTGGAGCTACAGAAAACAAACTTGCTTACCTATACTGTACTCTTTTAATAAATGTTATCTGTTTAATTTTTTGTTATTCTCTATCTTAATCCATATTGAGAGGTGGGTAAGAAATTGCTGTTGATGTAGTTGTATGTCAAAGTTTTCATTTAGCCCTCACCTGGTGTGAATGGTTGTGTTTACACAGCCTAATCCTATGTATGGTTTACTCTGAAGTAATCCCCACTGTGTCCAATCAGTTTGGTGTTCATCTTAGTAAATGTGCATAGTGTTGCAGCCTAGAAAGAATAAAGATAATGCTCTGCTTTTTCCAGGCCTGAAACTATCCTAATTTACCCTCCTAAACACCGGCAAATTCAGCTTTCAAGCCACAGTCTCCCCTGAGTTTAATTTATTCACTGTCATATATTCTAGCTGCAGTTCAACTTTTACAGCAGAAATATTCCTTTGAGTTGTCAAATGGGCATTTTGCTAAGCATGGAAGGTTCTTTATAATGACCTTCAGTAGAATTGAAAGCAGTGGATGTACAGTATATCAAACAGTGAGCCTTATTCAAAGGACACTAAAGCCACAGACATTATTTTGTGAGTGAATCTTTGAAGCAGTGAAAATGATGCAGTACATTAGCTGTATACTGGCTAATTAATTCAATCACAAAACTCATTACAGCACCTATGGGGAAAATGTATTCTGCAAGGTGAAAATATTCTGCTCATCAAAAAAAAAAAAACCAAAAAACCCACAAACCAGCCAGCTTTTTCAGTGCCCGGTCCAGCAGTCATAAAACCTTTGTTGTGGTCAAGAGCTTAATTCTACTGACAAACAAAATTCATATACATCTAGAACAGGAGTAGGCAACCTTTCCCCTTTAAGAGCCGAGGGACATCAGCTCCCAGAAGCCTCAGCCATGTTGGCCAATAGCTCCTGGGATTCTGGGAGCTGAAGTCCCTCAACCCTTAAAGGGGAAAGATTGCCTACCCCTGATCTAGAACATCACCTTGGATCTCCTTCATTAACTATAATTACCTAAACCTAATGTTAGTCACAGCCAGAGTTGGCTAATTGAAAGTAATGGGACTTCTGTCAGTAATGAGAAACACTGTATATACTCATGTGTAAGTCTAGAAATTTTAGTCAAAAAAATTGACCCCCAAAAACTGGCATCCATGTGTCAACGTAAGTACTATACTTTTAACTCTTATCCAACAGGGGGGCATCAGGTGAAAGGAGGCATGTATGGGGTACCTCCATAACTGTACTTTGCCAATGTGTCACTGAGCACACCAATGCACTGTGTGGGCAGTCTAGTGCTTGTGCGACTGTGTGGTCCATCACATGGGGAGTCCAATAGGATGGCAGCTGGGTGGTACAAGGGAAGTAACTGGCAGTCACAGGCAGTGTGTTCATGCAATGGTGCTCATGTATGGAGGAGACAAAAAAACCAAAACAAGCAGCATGGCTTGATGGCACATGTGGGTGTTTCATCTACCTTGGGTGCAAACTGTGCACACAGCAGGGGTTATAGCCAAATCAGGGAAACCCAGGAATTACCCAGTTTTTCTTCTCCATCTGCTCAGCCCCTTAGTGTTTTTTAATGGTGTCTGTTCACAAATTCAGTTGCCACTCATGAAATGTAAAATAACCAAATAACGATTCTATAAAATACTATTAGCAGAAAATAGCAGACCTGGAACTATTACTGAAGAAAGTCAAAGAAGAAAGTGCAAAGGAAGCAATAGTTTAACCTTAAGAAAACAAAAACAATGACCACAGATGATTTACATAACTTTAAAGTAGACAATGAAAAATAATATGTTTATTTGAATAAAGTAGCACAAGCCTAAATTTTGAACATTAGGATGATGCATTGCTTCACCAGAGAGCATGACATTTTTCTCTTTTCCTAAGCAACTTCATATTTTTGCTAGCTGAAATGTTTACTTCCTTTTCTGTTTGCAAAGCCTTTTTAGGATTTGCCCAACACATTTCTGGTAGCCATCATTCCCTTAATATTCTTTTAACTTAATCCTGATCTTACCTTGGTGTCCAGGCTCTTCTGGTGTATCTTTTGTTCACTGAGTAGACTGTGCTGACAGACTGGACTTGTCTTTTGCCTCCTCATTACTTCTTGGGTGAGCTCGGCCCAATGCTGACCCTACATATTCCTCTGACCTACTAATACTGGGCAGGTCTTACAGCAAATGCTTGGAATTCCATTTTAAGGTTAGGTTTAGCCATGTGCTGTAGCTCCTTCACTTACATACATTTCCAAAAAATACAATTCAAAATAACATTGACTACTTGCAGCAAAAATGGCCATAGACATTTCAGCATCTAAAGCACTGTTTTCCAAATTTTGGTCCTCCATGTCTTTTGGACTTCAACTCCCAGAAACCCCAGCTAGTGTGGCCAACAACAGTAGTAGTTGTTGTACTACTAGTAGTATTAGCACCATAGCTATACATGGATGCAGTGGCTCAAGTGGTTAAGATGCTGACTCTGTTGATTGCAAGATCAGCAAGTTGGCAGTTCATGCTGCATGATGGAGTGAGCTCCTATCCCTAGTCCCAGCTTCTCCCAATTTAGCAGTTTGAAAGCATGTAAAAGTGCAAGGAGATAAATAGGTACCACTTTGGTGGGGAGGTAAACAGCATTCTGTGCAATCATGCTGGCCACATGATCACAGTGTAGTCTCTGACAACACTTGGTCTTTGGCTTAATGACTGAGGGGGGAAGCAGACGGGTGGCACGGGGCCACCCCAGGAAGCTGCGCCGCGGGGCCAAGGTATCTGCGCACCTCGGCCCCACGGCGCAGCTTCGCCGCCCCTGGAAGGAGTGCTATTTTAGCGCTCCTTCCACAAATCGCCGAAGGTGCGCCGCAAAAGGCTGCCAGCACACCTTCGGTAGCTTTTCCACTGCAGCACGTGCGGACACTGCAGCAGAAAGGCATCGTCAGAGTGCCGGCCATGCGGAGGGCCGGCTGCTCCGACGACGTCTTCGGGAAGGGGTTGGGGCGCCCAGCGTGTGGCTGCCCCTCCCCTTCCTTGCTCTGAAGACGGCGCTTTGCGCCGTCTGCTTAGCCCCTGAGATGAGCACCGCCCCCTATGATCAGACACGACTTGACAGCCTTGTCAACGGCGAATACCTTTACCTTTACTATACATGGCACTTAACAAGTAAAACCACAACAAAAACAGTTCCCTACCCTCGGATTTACAATCTAATCCTGCCACTGTGGGATGGGATTAAGTCCAACAGATATTGCCAGTCTTCTCTCTCTCCAAAGCAAGGGCAGTGGCAGCTGGGATGGAGGGAGGGAGGGCCTTTCATTTGCTCCTGGGTCTAGGCATGGTTGAGCTGCGCCTGCCTCTTCTTCTCTCCCTCCAAGGCCAGAGCAGGGGCAGTTGGTATAAATGGAAAGCAGGAATCAGAAATTCTGGGAGTCCAAAACTTCCAGAGCACCAAAGCTTGGGAACCACTGATCTAAAAGGAAGAATAATATATTAAGTCTCATTTTCTTGGTTACTGGTGTGGAGTTTTTATTTATCATGTCAACAGTGACATCTGCTGGTAAAGTTCAAAAGTGACTCAATAGTACTGTATTTTTTACTCAAAAAAGGCAATGGCTTTTGTGCCAGCATCATGAAATTCCATTAGATATTAATTTATTTTTCATACCATTGCAAATCCCTCTTTGCATAAAAGTACCTTTGAGTGAAGTTATAAGTCATCCAGAAGTTACATAGTACGTTAAAGTAGACTAGATTAGTCTATACACAACACAGAGAGAGAGAGAGCAGAAATATTTGTAGAGTGCACTTTATGACAGAGGAGGTAATTGCCCCTTTATTCACTATTTATTGGATTCATGTTTTAATCCCACAATGTTCAGAGACTAGTCTGTTTCCATATTTCAATAATTTGTTCCAGTTGTGTGTCTGTGTGATTATATCGTGTTTACTACTTTCTCCATTATTTCAGCCTTCCACGACTTTAGGCTGAATCCACACAAGGGCTATATTCCAGCTCCAGGTTGTATCCTGCCCAGGTTAGACCCTTTAACATCACGCTCACCCATTTTAACTGGAACCCAAATTGGTCTTAAAAGCCAGACATTCTCCCCACCGAAAGTCACATTGGTATAAAAAGATGTTTCTACCATGTTCACTGTATCAGATTATTTTAGCTCACATGACTGCAATAGCTGTGCAGGTTTTTCCCAGCATGCATGCAAACATATATTTATACCTGCATATTCATATCAATATATATATATATATATATATGGTACCTTCCCAGGGCTGGTTCCCATCTCGAATTGTTGATTCCTCAGCAAAGCTGGAAAAAGTTCCCCACTGTTTCGGACTACAACTCAGAATTTCCCAGCTAGTAATGTACTTCACCCAAAAAAAACAACAGAGGCATTTTCTCCCACCTCTGGTCCTCTGCCACAATGTTAAAACCAGAGAAAGCCTTACCAGAAAGGAATGTGTTGATACCTTACCTGTAGGGTTCTTTTTTGTGGTTTTTTTAAGTGGGTCCACTCAGGAGTAAGTCACATTTTCCTCAGGAGAAGGAGGACTGGAGCAAATGCACCACATGGCTTGGTTGTTAGGCTGTGTGATTTCTTTAAGAAGACAGCAGGGAAAGGGGAGAGGAGAAAGAAAACTTTCTAGAGCCCAGAAAGCAGAAGAGCTGGGTTTGTCAAGAAGAGAAAAAAGTGAGGAAAATATGAATGGAAACAAAGAAAATATTAGAATGGAATGGCCATGGAGTGGCGGGGAGGGAATGATTGGTTAGCTTAGTAAAAGTTCAAGACGCCCAAATAGCCACAGTCCTGTGAAGGTGATCTGGCTGTGACTTCTGTTACCCCATTGTACACCAGTGTTGATTTACCCATTTGGATGAATAGGCAGGTATCCCTTTCCTCTGTCACAGCTCCATGTATATTTCTCCTGAAGATGGACACTCAGTGGAAGAGGACAACCATCACAGTAGAAGGAACGTATCTCTCAGAAAGTCAGGCCCAAAATGCTGGGCTGTCCCCCTCCACTGCATGGGCCTCTATGGAATAAAAGTGTTTCAAGGGTTTTTGTGTTGCTTTGTTTTGTTTTGGGAGGGATACATTGTGATTCTCTTTCATAACTTGTCCTCTATTCATTATATTCTGGGCTAGTTTCTGTTGTATATAACTGTGCATATTATATCTTTCTTGAATCTTGCATCTTATGAAATCCTGTGATTTGCTTTTCAAGAAGGAGTATTTAGAATTCTCTGCCACAAAGCTCTACTACATCAACAGGCTGCAAACCCCAAGATCCTATAGGAGGCAACCATGGCAGTGAAAGTAAGATCATAGTGCTATAACTGTGTAGTGTGAAAGATCCATGCCAAGAAGAGAGGACAAATCTCAGAGAGGGAAGTCCTGTAGTGGAACAAAGTATGATTTTTTTAAAGTTATTTTTATTTTAATTTGTTTATTTTTGTACATAAAATAGCTTTTTTTAAATTTTTATTGACTTTAACTTAGAGTAACTACAGCAAGTGCTGTTATCTCTACCCAGACTAGGGTGGACCTCTAAATTGAAATAATCCGATTTCTATACTGGATATTTTCTAATCTGCTATTCCATCTGATTCCTTGATTAAGTCCTGTCTACAATATTTCTGTATTTCCCCCCATTTCCTTTCATATTGTTGAGATATTTTCCCTGCAGAACACATAGATAACCTATCCATTACTGCTAGCTCAATTCGTTTTAACTCCCATACCTGCATGGTAGGTATTTTATCAGATTTCCAGTGTCGTGCATACACCACTTGTGCCACTGTTATCATGTATAGCAGGGGTAGGCAACCTAAGGCCCGGGGGCTGGATGCGGCCCCCCCTGAGGCCTTTGGACTGACCCCAGGCTGGTCCTGCCGCTGCCGCCCGCCATGATGATATTGATTATTGTTGTTATTACTTGTTCTTGGTGTTTCCTTGGCAAAATCTCCACAGGGGTTTTGCCATGGCTTTTCTGGGGCTGAGAGAGTGTGCATGCATATTTGTTTAATTGTTTTAATTTTTTAATTTTTTAATTTTTTATTTATTTATTTATTTTCGGGGGCCCAGTTGTCTAAGGGACAGCAACCCAGCTCCCAGCTCAAAAAGGTTGCCTACCCCTGCTTTAAATCTTTTGGTCTTTTTTATGTTCTTGCTCTTTGAATCCTAAATTTACTATCAAGTGTTTTTCTTTTTTCCTCTCTCATTTTCCTTTTCCTGCTTCCATATTGAATTAATAAACCCCTTATCACAACCTTGCTTGCATCCCAAACTAGATGCATCATTGTCTCTTTATTAATATTCTCATGAAAGTATAACTTAATTTCCCGTCTAATCTTTCCAACTATTTCCTCCTCTGATAATAGAGATTCTTTTAACTGCCATGTATATTCTCTTTTACTTGAAATTAACGATAATGCAACTAGGCTGTGGTCCGATAATACCCTAGGTAATATTTTGATATTTGATACTTCTTTGCATATTATTTTAGATATAAATACTAAATCTATCCTTGACCATGATTTAAACCTATCAGAAAAAAGTGAAATATTTAACTCCTCTATGCTTCATCTTCCATACATCAATTAGATTCTGTTTCTCTATAAGTTCAAATGCAGAGGCAGGCAATTTCCCTTGATATTTTCTTTTTGGATTTTGCATAGATCTATCTTCAATGATTTATCTCCTTCTGGATTGACAACACCATTCCAATCCTCTACTATTAATATTCTTTTATAGTCATATTCTCTTATTTTATTTTTAAGGTCTTTAAAAAATTATGTTTGTTTTCCTGAGGGGTATATATATTGATTAGTAGTATTTTTTATAGATGTATTTCTATTTCTATTGCTATATATTGACCATATTTGTCTTTGAAAACTTCTTTTACCTTTTGATGATCTCTCACATATATTGCCACACTCTTTTTCTTGTGTGTATCATTTGATGCTTCAAAATGTTTACCCAATTTTTTATTTTCTAACAATCGCGAATCTTTATTTTTTACGTTGGTTTCTTGAATACAAATTATGTCTCTTTTTTTGCTTAATCAGATGATGTAATATTTTCCTGCATTTAAATTTAGAATTCAGACCATTAAAGTTCCATGACAAAAGTTTAATTGACATCTTATGTTAATTTAACCAGTATTTTATTGCACTTAGTATGTTGTATTAGATTTTTCCCTTGTCTTGTTCTTAAGCTCACTTTTTCCTTTTGCCTTGCCTTTCTTTTCCTTATCCTTTAATTGTGTATCTTCTTCTATCTTCTCTTTTCGTTGTTCTTCTTCTTGTTCCTATTCATCTCTTTCCTTAACTTTCTGCTCTTGCTCTTCCTCTTCCTCTTCAGCTTCTTTTTCCTCCTCTGAATCATCTGTATCCATTACCCGGTTCTCTGCTTCCTCTCCTTCTTCCTCTCCCTGCTCTCTTTGCAGATTTTTCATCCGTTCACCTCCTTCTATTCTTGTTCTCATTGTTTTACCCTCTTTTAATGTGTGTCTTCTTGTTCTTTTAAGAACTGTCCTTTGCTTGTTATTTTCCTCCCTAAGAATTCTTTTCTTTTCTTTGCATGTCTATCACAAATTTCTTTTTCCCTATTGAAAAGATGACACCTTCTATTTTGCCCCATTTGTATTTTATATTATTTTGTCTAAGGTAATTTATGATCTTGGAGTAGTCTCTTCTTTTCCATAGTATTTGAGAAGGGATATCTTTGAAAAATCTGTTTTTCCTGCTCCTCTATATAACACTTTTTCTGATAGTTTGTTTCGAGAATTAAGTCCCTAACCCTCTCCCGAACGAAGTGAATAATTATGTCCCTCGGTAAATTCCTATTAGTCGCTGCCCATGAGTTGATTCTGTAGAGCTTGTCAACTTCGTCATCCAGCTGCTCTATTGGCCAATCGATAAAATGTGCCAGGGCTGGAATAATTCTTGCACAGCTATTCCCTCTCCTTTGTTTCCCGAGCTGCCTCCATGTCTTCGTGTTGGTTCAGCTGTTCTTCCCCCCTCTCTTCTCTGTTCCACCGCCTCTCTGTGGCCAGCACTTCCTCATTCCCACTAACTCAGCTGTCCCCTCTCCTTCATTGCCTCCGCTGCCTCCGCATTGGTTCAGCTATTCTCTCCCACTCTCTTCTCTATTACAACACTTCTCTGTAACCACCACTTCCTCCTTCCCGCTGGCTCAACTGTCTCCTCTCCTTCACTACCTCTGCATTGGTTCAACTGTTCTCTCCTCCCCTTTCTTTCCCCTGCAAAAGAGCTACAGCTATTTTCCTTCTCAGGGAAGCCCAACTATTCTTCTTCAGGTTTTGTTCCCCCTTACAATATTATTTAATGTCTTTAATTTAAAGTTTAAAAGGGGTGGTGGACGAAGCTCTTGCCTTTTGACTTATGAAGGACAGGAGGGGCCCACCCACCTCACATGGTTTCAATGAACACGTGAAAAGTATACTATCATTATATACTTTCTCTCCCCTGCTCTTTAGGTGACATTTGAATCTTTGCTTATTTAGCCCCTGCGTGCAAGGGCAAATCATTTCAAAAAATTCCTCCCTGCTGAGTGAGATTACAAAGTTTCTGTACATTTTTCACTGAATTTTTGGACCAAGTCTTTTTGGCAACGACAACAAAAAGTGTGCATGCACACACACACAAAAACCCACCTTGTTTTTCCTCTCAAAGCCCACCATCTTTTTGAGCAGAAAATAATGTAGTTGGGCAGGGGGGATAGGAGAAACCCTGAAGTGTGACAAATCTTGTGCATGTTGTCCATTTTGTTGATTCTCAGTGGGTCAAGGCACCTTTTCTTATTGCAGATGAGGGAATTTGTAAATATTTACATCCCAATTCTTTAGTCAAAAAGGTATGCGGAGCAGTTTGAACAGCAGTAAAACCACACCTGCCTTCAGGCTCTTAATTGTAAAAGACATGATGTACAAGGAAAGGGGAAAGGGGAGGGAGAAGGGGAAAATGCAAGCTCAGGTGACAGTTCTGTTGAGTGAATGTCAAGAGGATGAGAAATATTGAAATGAATATTGCTTACTTCTGAATAATTGTTTTGGCAGGCTTATGGTCTTAGAGCTCCATTATGTCCCTACATTGAACATTTATTTCCTGTTATAATTTATAACATGGTTTATACCTACAGGATGGAACTTACGGTGAAAAATTATATAATAAATCTTATTGGTAATGAGTCCCATCAGTTGATCCTGCTAGTGGTGTTTAGACTGGGGTGATTCAATCTGCTTGTATTACATAGATTAGCTATGAGTGTTTTGAGGAGCCAGCATGCTATAGCAATTTGAGTGTTGGACTAGATTTCTGGAGACCAGGATTCAAATTCATGCTTAGCCATGAAAATCCACTGGGTGAATCTGGGCAATCACACTCTCTTAGCCTTAGAGGAAGACCATGGCAAGACCCATCTGAACAAATCTTGACATGAAAACCTGTGATAGGACCACCTTAGGGTGTCCATAAGTCAGAAATGACTTGGAGGTACACAACAGCCACAGAATGAGTGTCTGAATTACACAATTTTAGCATTATTATCATTATCATTATTCATTTATATCCTATATTTCTACCAGTAATGAGACCAAGAAGGCTAACATTTTTTAAACAGTACAAATTAAAAAAACTATCCAAAACCTTTGATAAAAGTATAACATAAATGTTATATAAAAAGCAATGAAACAATTTATAAAGTTAAAACATTAAGCATTAAAAGCATTAACATTCATTGAAAGATTATACAAATCATAAAACTGTGGAGCGCATCATTAAAATTTCACCCCATTCCATTTCAAAAGACAAGTGGCACAAATATTTCTGTTGCCAATGGAAGGAAAGCAAGAATGGGGCCACCTTAGAAAGGGAGTTCCAAAGACTGGGAGCAGCCACCAAGAAGGCTCTCTCCCTTGTTCCCACCAAATGAGCCTGGGAAGGTGGTGGGATAGAAAGCAGGGCCTCTCCATACAATCTTGGAGTTTTAATGGACTCATAAAGGGAGATACTGTCCTTCAAACAGCCAGGACCCAAGCCATATACAACTTTATAGATCACTCCTAGTGCTTTGAACCATGCCTGGAAACAGACCAGAAGCCAGTGGAGCTGCTACAACAAGGGAATTATGTACTCCCCACAGCCAGTCACATTTAGCAATCTGGCTGCACCTCATAGAATCATAGAATCATAGAGTTGGAAGAGACCACAAGGGCCATCCAGTCCAACCCCCTGCCATGCAGGAACTCCCAATCAAAGCATCCCCTACAGATGGCCATCCAGCCTCTGCTTAAAGACCTCCAAAGAAGGAGACTCCACCACTCTCCGAGGGAGTGTGTTCCACTGTCAAACAGCTCTCACTGTCAGGAAGTTCCTCCTAATGTTGAGGTGGAATCTCTTCTCCTGGAGCTTGCACCCATTGTTCCGGGTCCTAGTCTCTGGAGCAGCAGAAAACAAGCTTGTTCCCTCCTCAATATGACATCCCTTCAAATGTTTAAACAAAGCTATCATATAGCCTCTTAACATACTCTTCTCCAGGCTAAACATCCCCAGCTCCCTAAGTCGTTCTTCATAGGGCTTGGTTTCCAGACCCTTCACCATTTTAGTTGCCCTCCTTTGGACACGCTCCAGTTTCTCCACATCCTTTTTGAATTGTGGTGCCCAGAACTGGACACAGTATTCCAGGTGAGGTCTGACCAAAGCAAAATAGAGTGGCACTATTACTTCTCTTGATCTAGACACTATACTTCTATTGATGCAGCCCAAAAATTGCATTGGCCTTTTTAGCTGCTGCATCACACTGTTGACTCATGTTCAACTTGTGGTCTACCTCTTTAAGCCAACTGAAATTTCTGAGTACTTTTCAAAGTCAGCCCCACACAGACACATTACACTAATCCAAACAGTGTATGGCTGGGGGTACTCCTGGAACTGTAAGAATGCCATCCTATGAAATCCTGAGACCTATAGTTTGGTGAGGTATTGAGAATTCCTTGCATAAGAGCTATAATTCATAAATTATAACACTAAAGTCCTCTGTAGCAGGGAATTCTGTATGATGCATAATAACTATAAACTATTCTGAATCACGGAATCACATAACAATGGCATGAAAAAAGAGAGCAGCCAAACCAACCAGCTATTACTATCTGACCAGACATTCATGGCCTAACTAATGGAAAACAAGCAGCGATGAAGCTAGCCGGATATTCCCACTCTTGCACCCCTACATATCTTTTCAGTGTTCTTGAAAGGATAGAGTAGGGTTTCTGATAGGAAGGAAAAAATCCTGATGCCAAAACACTTTGGGTTTTAAGAATCCTTTTTTTAAAAAAGTCCAATACTCTGAATTGTACCTAGAAACAAATTCTTAGCCAAACAAGATTGGAACTGTTTATTCCATTCAGCAAGTTCTAGTTCTGATAGCTGCATTTTGAACTACTTGTATTATTTTTCTAAATATGCTTCAAAATCATGACTCACTTAGAGTATATTAGTCTTGATGTCACTAAGGAAAAGGTGTTGATTAAAAATGTCAGTATACTTATTGCACAGTCACAAATGCACAGTGTAGTTTTATATCATTTTATATGGAAATAGGACCGACTTCATTAAATGAGATTTCTTCCCAAGTTTTAAAAAAAGGACTGAATTGCAATATTTTGGTTGATGTTAATCATTCTTATTTCAGTCTGTTCCCTGTATTTTTATTCAGGATTCTGCTTTCCATTCTTCTCTTGCCTACCTGGATACTGATGATAGAACTAAAACTATTAAAGAAATGATATCTGCTATGATCATTAACAGCTCTTTTCAACTCTCAATTTCAAAGTTATAGATGAAATGGCTAATGAGCACTCAAGAGGGTGGCTCTTGAAAATGGGAGAAATCTCTTACTATTTGCATTAGTGCTTGGTACATACCAAATTTCCACAAAGTTTGGGAACAAAGCTGAAACTTTCTTAGGCTGCATCCGCACTGCAGAAATAATCCAATTTGACACTACTTTAACTGCCTTAGCTTGATGCTATGGAATTCTGGGAATTATAGTTTTGTGAGTTACTTAGCCTTTTCTGTTGGAGAACTCTGGTGCTGCAACAAACTACAGCTCCCAGAATTCCATAGCATTGAGCCATAGCAGTTAAAGTGTAGTCAAACTGGATTATTTCTGCAGTGCAGATGCAGCCTAAAACTAAAATAACTTCTTCCCTTTGAGAGACTTGGAACTTGCTGGTGGATATCTGGTACACATAGGTCTCTATGCTATAGGCTGGGTATATTGCTATAGATTGCTCATATTGAAATAGGAGAAGTGATGTCCCTACGTGACTTGATTTTATCCCTTTATCCATATCATTTTAACTAAAATGTTTTAATACTTTTTGGTTTAATGCTTTTTTAAGGGGTGGGTGGGTTTTGGGCTTCGGGGAATTTATATTGTATGTAATTTTAATTGTTAGCCTCCTCGGTTGTTCTCAGAGGGGCAGGCTACAAATTATTATTATTATTATTATTATTATTATTATTATTATTATTACTGTATTAAACTGGAATTTAATCCTTGTGTCTCCTGCTCTATAGTCTTGGCAGGCCAAGAATCCTCCCTTACAATCTTGTTTTTGAGCACTAGGATTTAGAAAAATTCATTTCAGCTGCTTTGTTACAAGTATTTATTTCTACCAGTTAAGAACAGAACTATTATAATCATTTATACATAGCAGAATGCTGCTGCTCCACATGGAAGTAGATTATATTCTTACATTATATTCAGTACTCAATATAGAAAATAGTATTACCATTTTTGTCTCAGACTCAAGCAGTGATAAAAATTTACAATAGAGCAAAAACCATAAATGCTCATCCAGCCATTACAGCAATATTATCTGTTGGTGCTTACCACAGAATCCTGGCTGCTTCTTCAGCTCAATTTTTAAAAGAGAAGTGACCTTGCCTAACTGGACTGAGGACTTTATATACAGGGTTGTTGGGTTTTTTTTATCACAGCTGGATCACTCTATACACACATGAAATGTGATTCTCTTGTGACACTCTCTGCTGTACTTTAGCCAACCAAATGTCCATATTTGTGTGTCCACATAGTGCATGTTTCTTTTCATTTCTGCCTGTTATTGCTAAGTGCTGATTTGACACCTGCACTAAGAAACAACTAAAGGTCAGCAAGTGACCATCTCTATTCTACTGAAATATTTCAAATGCTGCCGTTCAGACCAAAAAATGCAAATATCTTTGCAATTTAGTCATAAGACTTTATCACACAGGGGAAAATTAGGGGGGGGAAATTGGGGGTTTAAAGAGCCATAATCCCATTAAAATTGCACACTTTGTGGGAAGATTTTCATACATATCGCAATTAAAGAGTCATTATCTCAGGAATAGCCAGGCAATAAATAGCAACAAATCATTCACAGGATTTCCCCATAAATGATTTGTTGCGGTTTATTGCCTGGTTATTCCTGGGATAATGGCTTTTTGATTGTGATGTCGTGTGAAAATCTTTATTGTGATTGCACAATTTTAATGGAATGATGGCTCTTTAAACCCCCGATGTTCCCCATGTGATAAAGTTCATAGATAAAGAGCAAAAAATCAGGAGTCGGCTATAGCAGACGAAATGAAGGCATTTCCTTTCCAATAAGCAGTCTGCTCTCTGCCCATTAAATTTTCCCTTAGTAAATTTCTAACATTGCAGTAGCTTAAAACTTCCGCTGAATGTTTAGAAAAGTTTAGGCAGCCAAAGAAATGGGGCAGGTAAACTTACTAGGGGAATTCATACACAGAAAATTTAGAGTCTCAGTTGTGAATGATTTTCAGTGTCCCACTCTTTGCAGTGCTAGAAGTCTAGGAACTGAATAAGACATTTCATTGGGGAGAAGCATTCTTATTTGGTGGTTAATGCTTTCAGCCCTCCGCACCACCAGCTACACCCCTTTGACAAAGCAAAAGCAAAACAAGTATAGGAATGTTAAAACAGACAAAAAAATAGGAAGAGAAATAGTTTTACAATGAAAAAACAAAGTGCCACATAAAACAATAAATAGAGCATTTTTTCTTAATTTTTTCATTTTGTGAAAAACAAAAACAAAAATTGTGTGCTAAAATTTATGATTTTGTGAGCAAGGAACTCAGTGGGAATTGCCCATTTGTTTTTCAATGTACCATCCAGAGTAAGGTTTTTCTTAGCATACTAGTGATGAAGTTAGCTGATGTTATATTACTTATAGTACCTGGGACCTGTTTACCTGCCATAGTTCCAGGATTAGGATTAGGATCAGGGTTATTTAATAATAATGATAATAATAATAATAATAATAATAATAATAATAATAATAATAAATTTATTTATATCCCGCCCCTCTGAGGTCAATCGGGGCAGCTAATGACAATACAATACAATACAACACAAGAGATCTGGTTAGGAGTTAGGGTTAGGAGTTAGGGTAAGTGGTAAGGTTTGAGATTGGGGTTAGAGTTAGGATTGGAGTTAGGGTTAGAATTGAGAGGATTAGGATTAGAAATATTTAGGGCAGGGGTAGGCAACCTTTCCCCTTTAAGGGCCAAGGGACTTCAGCTCCCAGAATCCCAGGAGCTATTGGCCAACATAGGACTATTGGCCAACATGGCTGAGGCTTCTAGGAGCTGAAGTCCTCGGCCCTTAAAGGGGAAAGGTTGCCTACCCCTGGGTTAAATGTTAGGGTTAGATGTAAGGGTAGGTGTTAGGGTTAGAGTAAGGTTAGTGTTAGTGTTATAGTTAAGGTTTGTTAAGGTTTAGGGTTAGAGTTAGGGATGAGGGTGAGAGTTAGGGTTCCTTAATGGTTAGGGTAAAATTTCTTTTACAATAAGGGTTTTGTTTTAATGGTTAGGCTTGGGGTTATGATTAAGGTTAATTAAGGGTTAAGGTTAGGAGTGAGGGTTAGAGTTATTTGGGGTTAGGGTTAAGGTTAGAGTTATGTTTAGGTTGGTGTTAAATGTGTGGGTTAGGGTTAGTTTTGGGTTAGGTTAGGGGGTAGGGGGTAGTTGTTAGGGTTATAATTATGGTTCAATTAGGGTTCAGTTAAGGTTAGTCTTTGGGTTACGCTAGGCTTAGAGTTGGGTTAGGGTTCACATTAGAGTTAGGACTGTGACAAAATATTTACATACAGACGCCTGGTTGCATGGCATTGCAGCTGGTCATGTAGTCCACTTCAAAGACTGGACAACTGTCCAGTGTGAACTACCTAGAGGAGTTAAACATCTCCATAAATCTTGGAAAACCCCTCCCCAAAGAAAGGGGGACCCGTGAGGCTGAGGGAATATTGGTGTCTACTTATAACCATGCTGGACAGCCTTCCATTTTCAGTAAGACTTAACTGCTTAAGTGACTGCTTTTAAATGTGAAGTGACAGAGACAAATACGAGTTAAAGGAAGTAATCTAGCCATATTGTAACTTCTTATCTTCATAATTAATCTTTTCTATGATTAGAGTGAGTGGAGAAGGAGAGCAGAGGCAAAAGACAAAAACAAGAAGCTCAGAGGAGCCTGGAGGAGAAACGGAGAAACAGAGGGCAGGAAGACAAAGATGGAATGGAGCAGAGTGGAATGGAGAAGCAATGGGAGCAAAGAGAGGAAGCAGAGAATGGAGATGCTTAGAGATAATGTGGGAAAAGCAAGGGAAAGGAGGGAAAGTACTTTAATTTAGAAAAAGTTGATATTGGATTATTTAAAAAGACTGGTAAAAGAAAACTTTGAGGAAAACTATGTGAAGAAATTGATGAACTGGATGAACTATGTAATTAATTTGGACAAAGTGATGACAGCTATGATTTGGACAGAAATAACTGAATGAATTGAAGGAACTGAATTGAAGAAAATAATTTATTTAAACATATTGGTAAATTAATTGAACTTTATTAAGAGAAATTAATTGGTTGATTACTGGATTAACAGACTTAAACATTTAAATTTCTAATTTAAATCTTGATTAAGTGATTAAGTGACTAATCGATTTAAAACACATAAAGTGTAAACAATGATACTGTAATTAAATGAGAGCATCCCCAGAGCAAGCAACAGCAATATCAGCAGTATATTTTGCCTGAATTTTCATTGCTGCCAGGGCAAAAAGAGAAACTGTGTCAGTTACCATAGAGTTAGTAAGAGACATGATATAAAAACAAATTCTGAAACAGTATTAGAATTCTAAATAAGGCAGACTAGATCCCAGAAATTTGGTTCTCAGTTCAGAATATAATGAACAGGAAAACAAATCACGAGGCAAATCCTCAATTTCTGGGGCCCCACAAATACACAGGTGGAGGGCCAAAGGGATGCAAATATCTGATATCAATCATAGCTGTAGGCATGATATGGAAATGAAGAGTTGTAAAAGCTTGCCTGAGTTTTGGGAAGAGGAGCTCTCTCAAATAGACAGTCCTTTGATGGTAAAATTTATAGGCTCTATACCATTTTGAAAATTTAGACTGTCTGTCCAATTGAGCAACATGGTCAAAAATACATTCCCAGAGCTTTTCTTTTGAATTCAAGATAAGAAAATTGTAAGGTGAAATAGGATACAATTCAAGCAACTTGTGATATCTTGAACTCCAAACTTTAGAGTCTGATGGCTGTTTAAAACACAACTTGAGGAAAACCCTACTGAGGAATCTTTTACAATTCTCCAGTACAGTCCTCCCTCCGTTCTCATGGGGGATCCATTCCAGACACACACACCCCAGCAAAAATGGAAAATCACATCTACTCAAGCCCTATTGGTTTGAATAGATGTGTGCTCCTGAGGGGGCATGCGGGTGCACACCACACGTGTGTGCCCCATTTTGTCCCCCTATGTTTGCCTCCCACGGATAAGCAAGGGACACGGATCCCAAGTCCGTAAGAATGGAAGGAAGACTGTAGTTAAATAAAATGAGTGCAAGATCTAATGGAAAGAAACCCGACCTCTGCCCAAACCAGAGTTGCAGGAGTGCCTGCATGAAGTATTAACAGTTTCTTAAGAAATGTATTCTGAAGAAAGTCCAATTTAGACATCTGAGAGTATCCTATCCCCATAACGCAGCACCATAGAGAATCTGGGCAATGACTTTACTCTGGAATATTTTCAGGGATGGAACAACCAGGTGACCCCCTGCAGTGCTGTAAAATCTAAGGATTGCTGCAATAGATCTCTGGGCCACTGCTCTCGTAGCTTCTATATGGGGCTTCTAGAAGAGGTTTTCTGTGAAATGAATGCTAAGGTATTTAAACTCACAGCATTGTTCAATCTGGTGACCATTGATAGACCATTGGAAATGAGACTGTCTTTCCCCAAACACCATCACCTTTGTTTTAGGGGTGAAACAGACGGGCAAAATAAAGTGGTTTCCAGCCACTTTGAAGGTGGGGCAATGCATGCCTCAAAAGCAGATAGAAACTAAAACAAAGCCACACTCTGGGGTGAAAAAAAAACAGAGCAAAAAGAAGCTGGGGTATTCTGACTCAAGGCAGAAAATGCACATCTTCAGACCTGTGTGTAAACAACCCAATGAGAGTGTGATGCTGTGGCAAAGCAAAATAATGAAAGTGCAACAACTCCACTGGATGCAATTACAATGTACACAAACCAGACAGTCCAACAGGAGGACATGGGGTGAAGAGGGGATGAAGTGGGCATGTATCGGGGGCCTGCACAATTGTGCTTTGCCAATGTATCATTCGGCACACTGATGCCCTGTACAGGCAGAGCATTGCACATGTGACTGTGTAGCCAATCAAAGGGATGGCCATGCAATGGGATGGCATCTAGTCGGACGTGGGAGGTAATTGGAGGTCACAGATGGTATGTTTATGCAATAGTGTGTATGGTGGGAGGCAACAAAAAAAATACCCAGTGGTTGATGCCACGCTGTATAGTCTGGCTGTGTGTATTCAGCCCGCCTTGAGAGCGAGCTGTACAGATAGCACAATTTCAACCAGCTTTCAGAAAAAGCAGATTCGAGCCACTTTTTCCTGCCTGTCTGCTCCGGCCCTTAGTATAGTTAATGGTCAGCTTTTCTTTAGAACAAAATACACTGAGAGCAGCAAGAATTTTCTATGTACAGAAATATAAGACTAAAAACATACCAAGAATTGAAGATTGGCTAATTCAGCTGGCTGATATAATGAAAATGGACAGAATTACTTACTGGCTCAAGGGAAAATCTTCAGATAAAGTTGATGAAGACTAGAATCCAGTAATGAAATACTGGAAAATTAAAGGAACAAATGCAAACAAACACTAAATGAAAGGATAAATCATTTATTTAGAGATGGGTAATACAGTTAAGCAGATGAAATATGATTTTACATGTTAAAAATATGTAAGAGTTGGGGTTTAGGGTATGTATTAGGTTTACGGTTAAGGTAGGGATTAGGGCTAGACATTCCAATAGTTTTTTGGATTAGGTTTGGCTTGAGGTTTGAGTTAGGGTTAGGATTAGGGTTAGGGTTCCCTTAGGGTTGTGATTAAGGTGCATTAACCTTTAGGGTTAGAGTTAGGGTTAGGTTAGGGTTAGGGCAGTGGTTCTCAAATGGAGGAGCGGGACCCTGATGGGAACATAACAGTTGATTAAGGAAAGTGCAAGACTTGGAGGCCCTGATCCTTTCTTCTCCTTCTCCTCCTCTTCCCAAACTTTTTTATCTGCAAAATTTACACGTGTTGAGTTAAATATCGAATTTACTTAAATAAAACTGTTCTAATTTGAATGATGTTATTTCCTTAGAAAATGTTAAAATATGAATATAAATGAATGTGCAAATAAGAAAATATATTCATATATTACATTGGGGGACGTGTAATCCACATATAGATGTAAAGGGGGGTCCCTAGGGTAAAAAGTTTGAGTACTACTGGGTTAGATCTTAGGGTTGAATTAGGGTTAGGCTTAGAGCTAGGGTGGGCTTAGTGTAGGTTTAGGCTTAAATTTAGGCTGTATTAAGTTTAGCAGTTAGTATTAGGGTTAGGGTTGCCCTTAGGGGTTAGGGTTAGGGTTTCTGTCCAGCTCCCCCTTTCAGACTCTGCAGATCATTCCTGAGTCTCAGTTGCCTGGCCCAATAAAAACATTTCTCCACTCAGGAATATTTGAAACCCAGCAGCCATGAGAGGCAACCTCTCACTGATGCTATAACTCCATGATAATATAACATCCTCATTCTCTCTCTCATTTAAGACTGCTTTTAATTTAATTTATATTTTGGGAGGGAGTCTCTGTGCATGTGTGTGCATGTGTGCCAAACTAGGAAAAGGGTCGTACTGAGTGGTACTGGGTAGACAGAGCCAAATGCTGCCAAATGCTGTGTATGATAAGTTTTTTGTGGGAATGAGGGCTGCAATGCCAGAGAGATTATGAAGGTGGGAGAGGGAAGAGAGCAGTTCTGATTGAATAGTGCTTTTAAAACAGTACTATTTTAATGGGAGAAGAGACTCTTGTGATAAGGTTCTCAGTCTTTCATAAAGAGAAATAGGTTCAGGATCATAACAGGTGACTAAATCTTCTACCGTGATATACAGAATGGCAAATAATTTTGACACCCTCTATAGCAACAATCTCAGTGCAACCTTTCCAAGCTACAATATAATATAATCTCACTGGCACAGAAGCACTTTCTGCCCTGACTCGTATTATTGCAAGTTTGGCAACTTCTTTCTCTAATTACGTGGCTCTCAGCCAACTTTCCTTCCCGTCAGCAAATAAACAAACAAACAAAAAACCACAAAGATTCCCTGACCTGCAGCAACATTTTACATTTTTATTATGTTTATTTTTTTAAAGCACATCCAAAAATACTTTCATCAGGTCAGCTATATCATTTGGGGACCTCTGGGCCAGTATTATGGAGGCAGCAGATAGACAAGGATGGGAAACAGAGCTATATTTCCCCTCATGTTTGCTATCCTTGTCGAAATCTCAGAGACAACCTACACATTTGATGGAAAACTTTAATTTCTGCAAATTCCTCTGTGGGAGGAGGGAGGGAAGGATAATATGAGGAGCAGGGATGCTTAAGTCACCCCACATTGCTCTTTCCCAGCTCTTTTTCCCATGATAAAGGGAGAATGTAGTACAATGGAAGAGCCAGCATGGTGTAGTGGTTTGAGTGTTGGATTATGACTCTAGAGATCAGGATTCGATTCCCACCTTGGCCATGAAACTCACTGGGTGTCCTTGGGCAAGTGACATGCTCTCAGCCTCAGGGGAAGGCAACGGCAAACCTCCTCTAAACAAATCTTGCCAAGAAAAACCCATGATAGGTTTGCCTTAGGATCATAAGTCAGAAATGACTTGAAGGCACACAGAAACAATAAACAACAAAGCAGAATGAAGAAGGATTAAACATTTTTGTCACCTCTTTCATGCACATTTGGGAAGGGGGGAGAGAGAACCACCATTTTGTATTACAACTCCCAGAATGGCTGGAGGATTCTGAAACATATATTTTAAAGAAAACAGCCTTTTCAAAGTCTTCTTCCATCCAGACAGGTGAATTTTCAAACTGGTCAGTGCAGTTGGTGCTCTTTGCTAAAAACATAGCAGAGATCAGGAAAGGTGTAGGTATATTTTTTAGTTGGGCTAATCCAATATTGATTTTCTGTTATAATATTAAATCACATAACAGCTGTAATTGGTTCTAACCTGAAAGTGTGTGTAGATTATGCAGTATAGTAACAAACCTTCTGGTTAATTCTCATGGCCAGATTGAAAGCTGGAGATGAAAATTGTGCACTGAAGCAGGCATGTGAACGATTCAGCATATACATACCCAGCTGAAATTCAGTTGCTGCTTGACAGATGGTGTTAAAGAGCTGTGTAGAGAGCATCACAAAAGAGTACAGGAGAGGAAAATTATTTCTACTACAAGAAAATTACTCTAATAGTGGGTTTGTTTCTAAATATATAATTATAGTGGTAAGAACTTTCAGAGAGGTTGCCAAGGCACTAACACCCATCCTCAAAAGTGGTAACCTTCAAGAAACAACATTAGTTGGTGGGTAATCACCCATTTAAAGATTTTTTTGTCTCTGAAAATATTTAGGGGGGACACATTTAGCAGTGGAGAGAATATATGTGTATGGTATATCATGCGTTCCCTTGTTTTTTCATCTATATATACTTTAGACATATATAGTTGCACTGATTTGCATTCTTCTTTTCCTCCCCTTGTCTGTCCTTCCCTGCCTCCTGCTATTTTCCCTACTGCCTTTCAGAGTTAGGTTGGCGATATATACAAATCTCCACCTGCAAGACGCTTCTTGTAGGCAGAGAACTGCTTATATTGCCTACCTATCTCTGAATGGCACAATACATCAGTATGTGCAACTGCTGCTTTATTAGAGCAATTGAAGTGTGTAATTCAGAGGTGGCAGCTCTGTAACCATCCATAGACTGTTGGACTCCAAGTCTCAGCAGCCCAAGCCAGTATACCCAAGGTTGAGGAATACTGGGAGTTGCAATCCAGCAGCATCTGGGAGGCTACACAATTGTCACCAGTGGTATAACTTATTGCTTTGTTCATGTTTATAAATCAATACCAATGGTTACAGTATGTAGAGAGATCTTGTAGCACCTTTGAAACTGAAAAAAAGAAGTTGGCAGCATGAGCTTTCATAGACTAAAGTCTATTTCCTCAGATGCATCTGAGGTGCCAACTTCTTTCAGTTAGTCTCAAAGGTGCTACAAGATCTCTCCACATACTGATTCTACAGACTAAGGAGATTATCCCACCACTGAAATAACCTGCCTTACCTCTTCCGAACTGAAGCCTAATTCAGAAGGCAGCTGGGTACTATCACAAGGATTTTCCTGCCGAAGCCACCAGGTGAGTCCGGCCTGGCTGCAGCCCAGGTCCCTGGTGCACTTTGGCAGCCATTTTTTCAAGTCAGAAAGCTCCCAGTTTCGAAATAAGGCTGCCGAAGTGCACCAGGACCCATGCTGCAGCCGGGCTAGACTTGCCTGGTGCCTTCGGTGGCAAAATCCTTGAGATAGGACCCAGCTGCCTCCCAAATTAGGCTTCAATTAGGAAGAGGTAAGCCAGGTTATTTCAGTGGTGGGATAATCTCCTAACATGGCTATATCTTTGAATTCTATCAATGGTTACAGAAGATGAGTTACTTGCTTTTCCCTCTCTTCAGTAAAGAAAAGGAATGCATTATCTCCTGCACATTGTGGGACATGTCACAACCAGATCAGTCTCTGATTATATGGGAGGGTTATTCTAAAGACCTTAGTGCACAAGGCAGGTAAATCACATTTGCAGCAGGATTATAGTCCTTTCAGTTGGGGCTCACCATATGCCATCACCCCTCTTCTGCTGCCCTCCCATGAGAGACGGTTTTAAATGTGTTTCTTTTTATTTACACAAAAATGCATTAATACCTCCTGTTCTGCTTCTATTGTGTTACCGTTTCCTGTGCAAAAGTTCAATTGTGTTGTTATGCCGATTTGGGCTAGTCAATGGATGTAGTTTAGGTGGGCAAAGGAGAAGTGTGGACATCACAATCTGATTTCCTGATTTCCCTTTTTTCCCCCCAGCTCTCCAGCCCCATTCAGGAGTCTCTCTGTCACTATGCTATAACCCCCCGCCCAAAAAAGGGGGGAGAAACAGCAACAACATATCTAAATGCAAAATTATGTTACCACTATATGGCAAACAATTTCATCTTGTTGAAGTGATACTGTGTGTAATATTGTAATAATTTAATTCTATTTTAATGTACCACTTTTCTATGTTTTTAACTGTATGGTTCTTTTAATACTGTGATCTGCTCTGAGTCTCAGTTCTGGGGAAAGACTGGGATACAAATAAATATAATAATAATGTGCATGATAATCTAGAAATGTGCTATTGCAATACTATTACAATAATGTTACCCAAATGTGTAATTTACTCCAATTTAAAAGAATATATACATTGATAACAAACATGAAATGTTACCTAATTTTACCTATAGCTACGCTGTAACACCATGGTGTGCAGTCATTCTCTCTCTCTCTCAATCTCTATCTCTGTCTCACACATGAACACACTCACACACAGAAAAAAAAACCTCTCATACACACCTAGAAATGTAAGAGGAAAAGGCAAAAGAGTTATACAGTTTTAAAAAGCATTTATATTGTTAACCCTCTGCCTCTTCCTTGCAGACATACAAGGGGTATCATAAAGTAATAATTATCACCTGGAAGTTATTGTGGTATATTGATGATATTTTGTCAGTGTCATCATCACCGATGCGGGGTCACCAGTTTGACAACACAAAGCCAGAAATAAATCAGATGAATAGATCATTAGCTGCCGATTTTCCTCTGTCAGCAATTAGTTTAGTCTGGGAAGTCTGATCTGTCCCAGTCAGAAAGTCCCCTTCCCAACAAAGACAAAATGCCTTGTTAAAGGTAACATTTTTCAGTTATGTTTCTGTGGGTGGTGGGCATCTCTCTCTCTCTCTCTCTGTGCATATGTGCCAAACAATGAAATGGACCGGGGATAATGTCTTGGAAGAGGTAGTGGTCCAGCAGTCCCAAATGTTATGTGTGATAAACCTTTTGAGCAAACAGACACTGTAATCCCAGAATGGTTCCAAAGGTGCACAGGGGGGAAAGAACAATTCCACAATTGAATATCATTTTCACAAACAATGCCATTGTATCAGGAGAACAGCCTCGTGCAAAAAGGCTCCAAGAGTGGAGGCAGCAAAGAAACATTCACCATCGACCTAGGAGTCTATAGTGTTAGAAAATGACATCTCAACACTTACTTTTCCATTTTCTGCATAAGAATTTATTGTAAACCATCCACCAGGTTCATCTCCATCACCAAATCAGGTCAGAAACCACTGGAATGCATACAGATCATCAGTAACATCCATGACCACTTTCAGTTGAGAACCAAACCCTTTTTATACCATATCATTCAGCAATGATACAAGAATGGCATACTGAAGAATGGCATCTTTTTTTCACATGCCAACACTCTGTTCCATTTCTACATTAGAAACCTAACCACAGCACTTATTTAAATTACAAATTCTGGCTTTTCTCCAGAAAATAATGTTTTGCTTAAGCCTGAAGTGATTCACTCAAGCTGTTATTCTTAAAATGGGTGTTACAAGTGTTGCTTGTGTTTTTGAAAACATGTTGGTGCATTTTCCCCTATAGAGGGAATACAAAAAAAAAAAAAAAAATAAGAGTACTGACTCATAGAGGCAGGATTGTAGGCTAGGAAACATTAGATCATTTTTCTGAAAATCTCATTCCAATTATTTCAGTTAAACTAATAATGTTCTAATCATGGTAATCATTCCATCTGCACAGTCAGCATCATGTCACAGTGAACAGTCTTGGGCCAGGTAATCTAGCCAATTGATTCTTCATGACACAGCATGGAAGAGCCCCAGAGAGACTCTTGTGCCATGCTACCAGAACTGGAAAGCGGGCAAGATTCCCATTATAATATCTAAAGGAGCAACCTAGGAGCCATTGAAGCTCATTTACTGGATCAAACCATACAACTTTCTCCAAGTGCAGAACATATATGCACAACTCAAGTATAGGTGCAGTTCTACATTCATAGCTCAAATATAAATAACAGTTCTACAAAAATACTTAAGCAGGAATATTAAAAAAAAATTCACTGCAATCATGTATCTTCTGATTTGGTTCATTCATCTGCAGAATTATGCATCTGTTATTCAGTTCACTTAAAACTTTAAGTTTAAGCCGGGATTCAAGAAGAAACCTTTAACTTGCAATTATTGTTAATTCTATCAGTTTGCCTCTATAAATTTAGATTTAGTTATATATTCATTTCCTGATTGTTAATTAAACTCAGTCAGGAATATATGACAGCACTAAAATAGAACTGAATCATAGAGTTGGAAGAGACCACAAGGACCATCCAGTCCAACCCTGCCATGCAGGAAGACACAATAAAAGCACTCCCAACATATGGCATCCATCCTCCAAAGAAGGAGACGTCACCACACTCCAAGGGAGTGTGTTCCATTATCAAACAGCTGTTACCACCAGGAAGTTCTTCCTAATGTTTAGGTAGAATCTTTTTTTCCCCTGAGGTTTGAATCCATTGATCTGTGTCTAGTCTCTGGGGCAGCTCCTCATAGGGCATGGTTTCTAGGCATTTCACTATTTTGGTCACCCTCCTCTGGATGTGCTTAAGCTTATCAATATCCTTCTTGAATTGTAGTGCCCAGAACCAAACACAGTATCGCAAGCGAGGTTTGACCAAAGCAGAACAGAGTGGTACTGTTACTTCCCTCAATCTAGACATTATACTCCCATTGATGCAGCCTAGAATCACATTGGCTTTTTTAGCTTCCACATCACACTGTAGACCCATGTTCACCTTGTGGTATACTAGGACTCCTAGATCCTTTTCACATGTACTGTGGTCAAGCCAACAGTTCATTCGGCAATTTGTAAACAGTTCATTTGTAATTTATTTGGCCATGTAAACTTGGGCAATCCATTTAGAGTAGCCCAGTATTCCTGTACTACTGCTTTACATATTCTATGCTGCATTTCCCCTGCTGCATCATCTGCTCCATTTTCCCAGGTTGAGTACTGTTTTACTTTTGGGAGAAGTCTAAGGCAAAGAATGTGTTTAGTGGTTCTGCCTTTTCTCTGTACCATTAGCATTTTGTCATCTTCTCCATGCAGTGGTCCTACCATTTCCCTGTTCTTCCTTTTGCTATGGACATAACCAAAAAAGCCCTTTTTATTGTTTTTAACCTCTCTTGCAAGTATGAGTTCACTCTGCACTTTAGCTTTTCTGACTTTCTCCCTACAGAAGTTGGCTATTTGTTTGAATTCCTCTTTGGTGATTTCCCCATTTTCCACTTCTTTTACATGTTCCTTTGAAATCATGTCTCAGTTGAAAGTTCTTTAGACATTCATCTTGGTTTCTTTAGATCCCTCTCATTTTTCCTCCTCATTAGAAGGCTCTGGGGCCTTCCTTGGGCCCTCGCAAAAATGGCAGCCCCCACGCGCACACGCACGCGCACGACGGCGGGCATCATGCGCATGCGCACGTGGGGGGTAAGTGCACGCGTGCGCAAGCGTGCGCCTACCCGCCCGGCCCCCACGCCATTCCTCCCCCCTCCCAGCCCCCTGGCAACAAAGGTTGCCGAACCCTGCTCAAGGCTATGTCTTACAGTTTCATTGATCCCCACATGGATCAAAAGGAGGGGTTAACAGTCAGTGGGTCTGACAGGTCTTGTCAGAAACTCGGTTATATCTCAAATTTTTACTCCAGGGAGACCGTATGCCTCTTGAGACATCCTGTCAGGCCCACAACCCACTGTTTTTGTTCCCCTCAGCGGGGAATCCCCTACTACTACCACACATTCCTCTGAGGATTGGCAGGGACCATTCCATGTGCTGAATTTCCAAGATGATTTGAACATTCTCTGAGAACTGACACTATTGTTCTTGTTGTTGCTCCTTATCATCACTGTTAAGGGGAAAAGCTTAGAAACAGTTCTGTAGTGCTAAACCACAGAATGATCCCTGGCCCTTCTAGTTCTATATGTCACATTCCTCCAAATGTTTGCGTCCTGTGTTTGGAAACTGATCTCCTTCTCAATGACATCCCCTGTGTGTTTCTCATCCAGGACAGTCTGCTCCACTCTGTCCAAGAAAAGTTCATGCTCCCTAATATGGCGAAGAGTAGATACATGAGCCACAGTTGCTGGATTTTCTATTCCAACAGGCAACCATCTTGTACTTGTTACAGGTGTAGCTACACATATCCTCCACCAAGAACACAGACATACCTGACTGAAGCAGACCCCTTCCAGGAGCATCACTAGGAAGTTTTGGGTGGGGGTGCCATCACTGCTCCCCAAACATCTGCTTTTTGGCAGAAATGGGCTGTGATGTGTTCCTGTGCCCCTCTAAAACATTGAAGAGATCGTTGAAGTTTTTTAAAAATTGAAGAGATGGGGTGAGTGGGGTGAGGCTCAGTGGGAGGAGAAAGGAGAGACCCCAGCTTTTTTTTTTTTAAGTTAAATTTTAATTTTAAAAAAATATTTTTAATTTTTTTTTAATATTATTTTAAATTTTCTTTCAAAATATAACATCTTACCAAACTTTCACTTTAACCACACAAGACTATGTACACGTAAATACATTTAGGCTGTGCATATAATATTATAATTTAAAGGTATAATTTTAATTTTGCTAGCTGTTTATGTCACAACTATTACTATTACAATCAGAGATTTACAGGAATTACAATTTAGGAGTAACATTAGTACAAAAAACATAACTAAGGATTCTGTATGGCGTGGTATGGGAGGAGGAGGTCAATTGTGGGGATGGCACCATGAGTTACCGCATTGAGTGACACCAATCCTAATGACACCACTGCTCTCTCCATAATAAATTCAATAAATCATTAGTCCATCAGAGACTAGTATGAATCTCCCATCCCCTTTCTTTCCTTATTAGCTGTAATCAGCATTCCCAGCATTGTTTTTAAGTAAGTGGGGGTTTAACAGTGATAGACAAGTTCTTCTTAATTTGGCCTACT
The DNA here is from genome assembly GCA_026167975.1 of Phrynosoma blainvillii. Lineage (NCBI taxonomy): Eukaryota > Metazoa > Chordata > Lepidosauria > Squamata > Phrynosomatidae > Phrynosoma > Phrynosoma blainvillii. The sequence continues at coordinate 224,961,446 of JANUYF010000003.1, read as the reverse complement.
TGCAAGGGAAGAACAACGCTTTTTTCCATCATCATTGAAACATCCTTAACATGAAGATGCTTACAAAGTGGAAGTCTGTGACTGGAAGTGTCCTCCAGAATAGTTAACAGCCAAGTAAGTGTACATAGAGTAGATTACAATTGGTGTTGATTATTCCTTGAAGGGTTCAACGACAATTGCTAATTTAGTACATTTTTTAGTGCTTGATCATTTAGTACACTTCTGATTGATAATTCCTATCAACTATATAAGAGTCTTGGTGGTCCAATTTTGCCAGGTCATTTGGGGGGACCACAGTTCAAGACCCCTCTGCCCTCCCTGTTCCAGGCACCACAGCTATATAATAAGCAATAGTCCTGTGAACAATGTCATGTCAAGTTCAGGTACTGCAAGTCATCTCTTCGGTCATATGAGGACATAAGCCTCTGGATTTTCTTCTGGCTTGTTTCCAAAGGTTAACTCACACAGGGCATTCCTTCTGCTATACATTTTGCTGGCACTGAAAGACATATTTAACCCAACAGAACATAACAAGGTAATGATTGCCAGCTAATCTGCAATCTTCTCCATTCTTACTTGGGAGGAGAACTCATTGAACTTCATGGAATTTGCCTCCAAGTATTATACATAGTAATAAAATGTAAAGGACCCTAATGTAGCATTTCCCCAATATTTCCAAAAATATCTGGGGGGGGGGTTCGGGGGGGGTTCTCAGTAACTTCAAAAATTCTAGAAATTCTGGATTGATTGTTTTTATTGAGAGCCAGAATAGTGTAGTGGAGCATTGGACTATAACTGGTACTAGGATCCAAATCCCTGCTCAGCCATAGACACCCACTGGGTGACCTTGGGAAAGTCATACTCTCTCAGCCTCAGAGGAAAGCAAAGGCAAACCCCCTCTGAACATATCTTGCCAAGGAAACTCCATGATGGGTTTGCTTCAGGGCCATCCTGTCAGAAACAGCTTGAAAGCTCATAACAATAAGAAGATGGACCTTCAACTGTGATGTATGGTGACTCTTTCCTAGGGTTTTCTTGGCAAGATTTAGGGCCTTTGCAGACTGCCAGAAATAGTGCAAATTGCGTCCACTTTAAGGGTTAGGGTTAGTGCTAGGGAATCATGGGAATTGTTTTTTTTCCTGAGACATTGAGCCTTCTCTGTCAGAGAGATCTGGTGCCACAATAAAATACAGTTCCCATTATTCCCTAACCCTAACCCTTAAAGTGGACTCAATTTGCACTATTTCTGGCAGTCTGCAAAGGCCCTTAGTCAGAGGAAATTTACTATTACTTTCCTCTTAGGCTTAAAAGAATGTGACATACCCCAGATTACCTAGTGGGTTTCAGTGGCTGAATGAGAATTTTAAACCTGGTCTCCTGGAGTCCTAGCTCAATACTCAAACCACTGTACCATGCTGGCACTTTAGCTTTAGCTCGGTGAGGTCAGAGAAGGAGCTAAATGTATTGCCTATTCCACAACTGATATTGTGTTCACACTAGCACTATGTGAATGGAGCTGTGGATATGCTGCAAAAAGAGGATAAAGCTCTTGAACTTTTATTAGTTGGAGAGGGCAATTCCACACAAGAGATTCCCTTAGTCATGTAGCCACCCTGATCAGAAGTGTTGGATAGAAGAGAATGAGAGCCATGGTCCATTAAGAAATTGGTTAGCAGGAATGACCACAAATTACAGTGATTTACTGAACATAGGATCCGATTCTGTTCAGACCCGTTTGGTGATTCTAGAAGCAGATTGATTTGGCCCAGACCAATCTGAAGACACCAGACTAGACTCAAATCTAAATCCGTATCTCTATTTGCAAAGCCATTTTTCTGCCTCCTACTATCTTTCATTAGAAATTTGCAAATAGCTATATTTCCCCCCTGTTTATCAGAATTGGATGGATTTTAGAAATCTATTAACGCTGTAAAAAAACAAACAACTATACCTCTAGTATTTCAATAAATAGGTGCATGGAGCTTTGGCTATACATTTTGTTTTTCTAAAGGGGGAGGAAGATAATGCAATTTTCTGAAAATTTTTTAGCAGAATTATAACAAAACCATCAGGGTTTGTTCTCCCATCTGCAAAGTGGCAGGAAAATAGGTTCAAAATTTGTACAAGTGCAGCTATTATGTCTGGGACGGGGGAGGGGGGGGGGACAAAGGGAGGGGAAGAAAGTATCCTTTTCTCCCTTAGAAATGTTGTGAGCAAATATTTTGAAAATGGCATACAGAATAGAGATGGCTCTATGAGCAAACTGCAAAAGTCAGAAAAGCAGGTGTAGAATTTTGTGTAGAAGGGGAGTGTAGCTAGCACACAATGTGAGAGGTGATTTACTTTCCCCTTACAGATGCACATCACATAGGTTCTGAGGGCAATTTCTTTGAAAATGACATATATCACTGAAGGATCCCCAAGCAAGTAACCTAAGCATGCAGGCTCTAAAATTTCAAAAGCCTGCAAGAGGGAGTTATGATGAATGAAAAACAATTCAAGGCCCTTCCCCCCTTCCCCATTTGGTACCAAAGCCAAAAAGGACAGGGTGGATCATGGGTGTGGAGCATAAAGTAGTAAAAGCAGAACATCTTGAACTTCCAGCGTTTTCCAGTCAAGCGCCAATGCTAAAACTCTCAGATTGCACATCTCTACCAAAACAGTGTTAATATTCCTTTTTTTGGGAAAGAAATCTAGCAAAGACCACCAGATACCAAATCAGTTTTACAATATACTGTTTCAACATCCTCTTCCCAAAGCACTGAGACTGCAGAACCTGGATAAAACCATTTGCTGTGCTTAGAACTTAGAGCTGCCAATCACAAAGCTACATTCCCTTTTTTTCCCATTATATCAGAGAGAACATGCAACCTTTCCATCTCCCCCTGTCTTAAAAAAAAATCAGGTAAGGGATCATCATTAATGTATGTCTTGAAGCTGACTACATAGTTCAATTATATTTGTTGCAAAGCTGTCCAGAAAGCATAGCTGTGGCCTTTGTTATGCTTCCCACTCCATGGATTCCAGAAAACACCATGCAATTTTTTCACAGAAATTATGTCCTGGAGATGTGTGTGTAGTTATGGAGGGCCAACTGTATTTAAATATGATTAGTACAGGTTGAGTCTCCCTTATCCAGAATTCTGAAATTCAACATATTCCAAAAACCAAAACTTTTTTCATGGGTGGCTAAGACAGTGACAGAGATATTGACACCTGTGCTTTGTGACTGTTCAGCATACATAAACTTTGTATAAGATATATATAAAACACAAATGAATTTCGCGTGTAGGCTTGGGTCCCATCTCCAAGATGTGTCATGATGTATATGCAAATACTGCAAATTAAAAAAAAAATCCAAAACCCCAAATCCCTTTAGTCCCAAGCATCAGGTTGAAGGGAGACTCAAACTGTAAAACTTTTTGTTTGTGTGGGCATGTGAGCTCTCAAATGAAGTAGGTTACACACACACTTACCTGTGTTTAGACAGTCAGTGCATTTTTAAGGATTTAGGCATAGTGCAACTTGCCTCTTCCCCATGTATCTTATCCATCCCCACCATCGGGCCTGTTTTATGTGTTGTTGTTAAATGCCCTCCAGTCAGCCTCAACTCATGGAGACTCTATGGATGAGAAGACCCCCTGCCCTCCACTGCTGTGCTTAAGTCTTGCAGGTTAATGCCCATGACCTCTCATCTGGCATACAGCCCTCTGCCTTCCCCAGCATCATTGTCTTTTCTAATGAATCATGCTTTCTCATGATGTGGCCAAAGTACAACAGTCTCAGTTTTGTCATCCTGGCTTCCAGAAAGAGTTGTTCGAAGACCCATTTGTTTATCTTTTTGGCAGCCCATGGGATCCTCAGCATTTTCCTCCAGCACCAGATCTCAAATGAGTTGATTTTCTTCTTATTCACTTTCTTCACTGTCCAACTCTCACATCCATACATGGTAATAAAGAATACAATGGCTTGGATGATTTTAACTTTGGTGCTCAGTTGTACAATACATCTTTACTCTTTAGGATCTTTTTCTGGTTCTTTCACAGCTGCCCTCCCCAATCCTAGTCTTCTTTCTTTCTTTCTTTTTTGATGAAGTTTTATTACATATTTCATACCTTACATTTCAGCATTTTATACATTTTCCATATTACATACATACATGTTACATACACATTTACTTTAATATGATCTCATTTTCTTATTATTCAACAAACATATTTTCATATCTTTTTCCAAATTTATTCTTACTTTTCTTCCTTCATCTTTTGTTCTTTTTTACATTCAAGTTACTTTCTTCTAAACTTCCTAACTTCAATCATATTAAGTGGATAAAGTGTCTTATTTCGTAGTATGTCTTGCTTTCTCTCAAGAAGGTATACTAAGTTTTTTATTTTATTTTTATTTTTTCCTCCTACCTGCTTTTTATTTTTATAGAAAATAAAAAGATCCTTTTGAAACTTTATTCTATAATCATTTTTATATTTCTCAGAAGAGATTCAGTTTTATCTGTCTAACAAAGTTTATATTCTTAGAATTTTAATATTTTACTTTCAATTTTTATCTTAGGTCGTTTCCCATAATTTTACAACCTCTTTCCAGTTTTCTATATGTTTTTGTATAGCTTTATTGTTTAGGTGGGTTGTGAACTTATCCATAGTTGATAATTCCATCAATTTCAAAATCCATTCTTCTGTAGATGGGATCCTCTGATCTTTCCTTTTTATTTATTTATTTATTTATATTTTTATTTTTTTGCATACGTTATACGGGCTGCTGTCACCATATATAGGAGGATTTTACCATATTTCCTTTCCGTTTGGGCGTCCGTTTCTGCAAATATATTTAGAAGGAAAAGTCTTGGTGTGAAACTTAGTTTAATATTTAAAGTTGTTATAATTTTCTTGTATATTTTCCTCCAAATTTCCTATGCTTTGGGACATTGCCACCACATATGATAAATTGTGCCCTTCTCCTTTGTACATTTCCAGCAGGTGTCTCTTATGTCTTTTTTTTTCACTTAGGCTATTTTTGAGGGTGTCAAATACCACCTGTAGAAAATTTTGTAAAAGTAATCTGGTAAATTTTAAATTCTTTTCCCACACCTTTTCCCATTGTTCTAATGTAATCACTTCTCTTATATCTTGTGCCCATTGAATCATGTTTGCTTTGACTGTTTCTTCCTCTGTTTCTATTTCCATTAGTAATTTATAGAACTTGGATATTAACTTTTGATTGTCTGATTGTAATAGTTTGTCTAGTTTTGTCTCGGTGTCTTGTATTCCTGCTCCGTTGTCTCTTTTGAAGGCCCGTGAGATTTGGTGATAGAGATACCAATGACAATTTATTTCTTCTGAAGCTAATTCTTGAAGGCACACAACAACAACAACAACAACAAGGGGAAACTCTTGACTTTTCTTGTTGCTGAAGATGCAGTCTTGTAGATCTATGTAGATTTATGGACTGAGGCACAGCAACCCTTCCCTCTTCACTGTGTACCTTTTAATTGTGAATTTCAAATGATGAATTTTAGACGTGGATTGTTTAATAGGGGCAACATCTTATTTGTCCTTTTAAACTGGCGTCTGTTTTAAGCAATTTAACAGATGCTGTTTGTCTGCCTATAGCTGTTGTCCCCCGCCTCCATCCATGGAGAGAGGTGGGTAAGAAATCACAATTATTATTATTCAACAATAAATAGTTATATACAAATATTAATACATTAATCTATTAAATGTAATTATTATTAATAATAATTAATATGTTAATATGTGTTATTACTTATATATAACATTTAGTAATTATAAATAGTTATATATAAATAATAACACACATTAACATATTAATTATTATATATGTTAATAATTACATTTAATAGATTAATGTATTAATAATTACATTTAATAGATTAATGTATTAATATTTGTCTATAACTATTTATTGTTGAATAATAATTATTGTGATGTATATATATATATATATATATATACATTTATATATAACTATTTATAATTACTAAATGTTATATATAAGTAATAACATATTATTGTATTAATTTATAATAATTAATACATTAATATGCATTATTTATATATAACTATCATATATATATATATATAATGCATACATTTATTATTATTATTATTAAATTATCATCAATAAATTTATTTCATTATATCAATGTATATCAATAAATTATTATTATCATCATCTTACCGAGCTCCCCTCCCATTTTGTGCCCTACTATCAGAGTATCTATCTATCTAATATCAAAGTAGAGTACTATCTGAGTATAGCTACACTGTCTTCCAAAGGGCTTTCCTATTGCCTACTGTCTCTTCAGAGGCGTCCTTCTCCATCGAATCCTCTCAGGTGACTGCGCTGCCTCTTTCTCAAGCCTGAGAAGGGCAGAGGGAGGGGCGGGGCCACAGTCCGAAGCCGCGCCCCTCCAAGAGACTCTATGGTGTTGGCCGGGCCAGAGCGGCCTACCAGGCAGGGCGGGAGCGTGCCCGTTGCCGCTTAGGCCCACCCTTTCCCCGGCGCGCGGTGCATGCCGGGCCACTCCCTCCGCGCTGACATCCGTGTGTGTCCCTTCTCCTTTTGTGTGTCAAGCGTCCCCTCGCGCCCTCCCCAAGATGGCGGCGCCGGGCGCTTCTTGGGGTTAATCCCAGAAAGGGGGCGGGGCGAGGCGAGGCAGGCCCTCCCTTCTCCTCCTTCGGCCATTGCCGCCCTCGCCGCCGCCACCATCTCGACAGCCACGCGCACGCCTAGAGCGCCGACGGCCTCCTCCTCCTCCTCCTCCTCCCAGGCCTAGCCTGGCTCCGGCCTAGCGCCCTCAACTCCGCCTCAGCCCTCGGACCCCCGGCGGCGACGCCCCGCGCGCTTTCGCGGCCCAGCCTGAGGAGGCGACTGAGGCGCGAAGGGCTGCCCGGCCTTGGCGTGGTGGGCCCAGGGCGGGAAGCGGCGGCGGCCAACAACAGGTAAGCGGAGGCGGAGGCGGAGGCCGGAGCCTGAGGGGAAGGGAAAGGGAAGGGAAAGGAAAGGCCCGCACAGTCTCCTGGCCAAGGCCGCCCCTCGTCGTGTGTGTGGAGGAGGCCGCCTTTCCCTAATAACACTAGAGACAGACAGAGAAATGGGCAGGGGAGGAAATATATACATCTATATGTGTGTTGTTGTGTGCCTTCAAGTCCTTTCCGACCCCTATCATGGGGTTTTCTTGGCAGAGTTTCTTCAAAGAAGGGGGGGGGGTGTTGCCATCGCCATCCTCTGAGGCTGAGAGAGTGTGACCTTTGACCAAGGCCACCTAGTGGGTTTCCGTGGGGCGAGCCGAGATTCGAACTCTGGTCTCCCAGTGTCCTAACCCAACGATCAAACCACTACACCACACTAGTTCTCATATATATATATATATATATATATATACACACACACTGTACATACATATGTGTATAGACACACAGAGAGAGAGAGAGATACATATATAAACGTGTTATGTTTGAACCTCCGTCGCGATCTCCGATCTCCAGAGTGACTTTTTAAATGTGTTGGAAGCCGCCTTGGGTCCCACCCGGGGAGAAAGGCGGCAAATAAAACCAATAAATCAGTTAGTTCCTCCCTTGTTGTTAGCCGCCTTCGAGAGGCCCTGACTCATGGCGACCCTGTGGATGAGACATCTCCAAGACCCCCCCCCCCGGTCCCCAGACATTTGCTCTGCTCAGGCACTGTAGCAAACAACCCTTTAGGAATAGATATGATGGGAATTAAGGTAGATATAATCTCTGTCTTAAGTCTCGTTTGTTCTGTTGTTAACTTCCCTCGAGTCGATCCCGACTCATGGCGATTCTGTGGGTGAGACACCTCCAAGACCCCTCACTCACAAACAAACACACACACACACTCTGGTTTGTTGTTGTGTGCCTTCAAGTAGTTTCTGACTTGTAGCGACCCTAACTGGCTGGGGCTTCTGGGAGTTGAAGTCCAAAACCCTAGAGAACCCACGTTTGGCGGCCACTTTGGAGGAAACTGTATTTTATTTGCTATATGCTTTCATGGATCATAGTTGATGTGGGTGCTTGTTTATATGAAAAACTGTCCCCCATGGATGTAACAATGAGGGGATGTGGGCAAAATGAGGGTTGCTGTTGTTGTTGTTGTTGTTGTTGTTGTTGTTGCTGCTGTGTCCCTTATCATGGGCTTTCTTGGCAAGTTTCTTCAGAGGGGACATGCGGGGGGGGGGGCAGGGGGGTTAGCTGTGTTGACCATTTAGCAAATTCAAACAAAAATCCACCAAACAGTGATACCTTTATTGGCCAACCAAAATGCAAACAAATAATAATGGCCAAACAAAATGCACAAAATACCCCCTTCTTCACAAAAAGTTTGCCATGGCCATCTTCTGTAGCTGAGAGAATGTGATTTGCCCAAAGTCACCCAGTTGGGCTCCATAGCTGAGCAGGGATTCAAACCCTGATCTCCAGAGTCGTAGTCCAACACCCAAACCCCTGCAACACACTGGCCCTCACTGTTTAGCACCTGTAAATTCATACCCCTAATAGAGTCCCCCCATCTGGCAGCCAGTCTTCCTCGCTTCTTGTACCTTTCCTAGCATTATTGTCATTTCTCATGAGTCTTCTCATGATGTGGCATGGCTACTTGCCATGGGGGGAAGTAGAGTCAGCCGTGGAGAGGACTCAGAAGTGCAGGAGGCTGCTCTCCCAGGTCCTTTATTTGTTAATAAGCACACTTGTGAACATGGTGCAAGAAGAGGGAAGTTGCATTAATGAATCGGACCATTAATCGGCTGCCCTCCTCCTCTTTGTGTCCCAATTGGTGAGTGGATGCTTGTTTACGCTTAGATCTGTGTTTGGCTTGTCAAGTCAGAGCTTCTCTTCTTTGTTTGGAAGGCTGTTGGGAGTAACTCTAGCTAAGAATTAGGACAGGTCTGCCATTGGCCATCGGATCCACATGGATTGCTTGTTTCATGGCTTCTGGTGCATCTACTGAGCAAAGTAAAAGTTGAAATGTGCACACTTTCAAAACAGCTAGCTGTTGGCTGCTTGTATCAGGTGACGAGAGAGCCTATTTCCACTGGTTGAATAAGTGGTTCTGTAAATTTTTCTATTTATTAAAACATAGGGTTTTTCCCCCATAGACTTTGTTTTAAAAACAATATAAATGCAATGCATAAAGCATTGTATGTATGACTGGGCCATTTATAGAAACACATATATTGAATCATAATTGCTTATGTCAGTCTTTTTAGAAATTACAGATTCTAGACAAATTCTGTGGAATCAAATCTGAACAGTTGTACCTTTTGTCAAATACATGATGGGTTGTCATTTCATGTTATCTATGTTTTGAACTCTTCCCCATTAAAAACAAGACTTTCTTAGCTCAGATAATCCATATTTGAGGCATATACATGATTAGTGTTGGTTGTTGGCTCTGTTTGCATTCTTTTGTGATGTCCCAAAGAATTATAAGGGTCTTTGGTTTTTTTATTCCCATTCCAGTACCTGCTAAAACACGATGTGCATGTATGTGTCTTCAAGTCCCCTGTCGTGATCCCATAAATTTCATAGGGTTTTCTAAACCAAGTCATGTTCAAGAGATGGTTTATCACTGCTTTCCTCAGAAATACAGTCTGTAGCACTTGACATTTCTTGACAGTCCCCAAACCAAGTAGTAAGCAGGCCTGACTGCCCAATTTCCAAGATCATATGGGATTTGTTTCCGTTGCAGTATTTTAAGCCAGTCAGACATAATATGAGAACTGTTGTGGTGGTTTGGGTGTTGGACTACGACTCTGGCAGCCAGAGTTCGAATCCCTGCTCTGCCATGGAAATCCTTTGGGTGACCTTGGGCAATTCTCACTCTCTCAGTCTTAGAGGAGGACAATGGCAGACCGCCTCTAAACAAATCTTGGTGAGAGCCAGCATAGTGCAGTGGTTTGAGCATTGGACTATGACTCTGGAGACTAGAGTTTGAATCCTGGCTCAGCCATGTAAATCTACTGGGTAACCTTGGGCCAATCACACACTCTCAGCCTCAGAGGATGGCAATTGCAAGCCCCCTCTGAAGAAACTTAGCAAGAAAACCCCATGATAGGTTCACCTGAGAGTAGCCATAAGTTGGAAACAACTTCAAGGCACACAACCACAAACAACAAAGGGTCAGCTTAGGCTCACCCATAAGTTGGAAATGATGTTAAGGCACACAAGAACAACAGCAAAAATAATAGGTAGCCTGAGTCTTGAAATACATTTGTTTTCCTCTTTTGAGAGAGCACTCTGAAGTCATCACTTTCAAACATCAGCTAGAAATTCAAATCCACATGCACTCAGTAAACTCTAACACTAATTCAGAAGCTTCCTATCTTGTGAGAGCAGAGTGCAGGTCTGCATTCACTGGCACACCATCCTTTCAATATGCTTCTTGTGGCCCAGCCATTTGTGCTGATCGTCTGAAGTCGAGAGCCTTCCCTGCATATTTAGTCTGCTTTTGTGATTTAGAGACCAGGGTGTATCTAGGATTCTAAATTGCTTGTGGAGTCTACATACATAGAGGAAGCTCCATACTTTCTAATGCAAACAGTAGCAGGACAATCTTCATATTTCAAAATGCAATCAATAGCAGGGCAATGTAATTGGTGGGGCTATTAAGTGTTGAGGACTCCTGCTAAAGCGATGGTGAAGCCTCTTTTGGTGAAGCATTATTTTTCAAACAGAGCCTAGACCTTCCTGGCTAAGTTTTTTGTGTATGCATGTGTGTGTGCGTGCCTCCAAGTCATTTTTTACTTACGAGGTAGGGTGAGCAAAAAAATATGTTAACAGATCAGTCCGCGTGTGTGTGCGTGTGCGTGCATGCGCACACCTTCAAGTTGCCTGTCTAGGGTAACCCCATTCATTTCATAGTGTTTTCTTTGACAAGAAATACTGAAAGAGTGGTTTGCCATTTCCTTCCTCTGAAATATAGCCTACAGCACCTGGTATTCATTGGCAGTCTCCCATCCAAGTACGAACCTTACTTAGCTTCCAGGATCAGATGAGATCTGGTGCCTTAGGTGTATTTAGACTCCCTGAGATAAGTCACTAGTTTTGCAGATGAAGAAAATGGAAGAAATGAACTTTTGGTTGGTTTTAGTGATGCCTGAAGGATATTGTTAGTTAAAGTAAAAATAAGTTAATGGGTTTTCTGCTATTAGTGTATTACAGGTATAGATTTTAGCAGTAGTTTGTTGAATGTTGATAAAACATATTTATCTATTATAAATTATTGCAGTGCCAAGAGTATAGGGAGTGGTATGGAAAGGGGAACAGATAGTAGAAAAACACTTTAAGCTTGCTAAAGAGGTTAAGAATAATAAAAAGGGCTTTTTGGTTATGTCAGAAGGAAAAGGAAATGGTAGGGCCATTGTATGGAGAAGATGGTGAAAAACTAACAAGAGACCAAGAAAAGCCAGAACTATTCAACCCCTTCTTTGTCTTAGTCTTCTCACAAAAGCAAAAGGGTGCTCAACCTGAGGAAAATGGAGCATAGGATGCAGCAGGGGAAATGCAGCACAGAATAAGTAAAGAGGTAGTATAGGAATACCTCATTAATCTGAATGAATTCAAGTTTCCAGGACCAGATGAACTACATCCAAAGATATTAAAAGAACTGGCAGAAGTAATCTCAGAGTCACTTCTGGAGAACAGGAGAAGTCCCAGCAGACTGGAGGAGGGCAAATGTTGTCCCATTTTCAAAAAGAAAAAAAAAGATGACCAAATGCCCAGTTAATCTGATATCATACCATGAAAGATTCTAGAGCAGCTCATTAAACATAGAGTCTGTGAGCTTTTAGAAGCAAATGCCATAATCACAAAAAGTCAATGTGGGTTTCTCAAAAGCAAGTCATGCCAGACTAATCTAATCTCTCTCTCTTTTTTTTTTTAATAAAATTACCAGCTTGGTAGACAAAGAAAATGCTGTAGATATGGCATATATTGATTTCAGTAAGGCCTTTGAGAAGGTCCCCCATGATATCCTTGCAAACAAGCTAGTAAAATGTGGGCTAGACAATACAACTGTTAGGTGGATTAGTAACTGGTTGACTCAACAAACCAAAAGGGTGCTCAACAGTGGCTCCTCTTCATCCTGGAGAGAAGTGATCAGTGGGGTGCCACAGGGTTCTGTCCTGGGCCCAGTGCTAGAATAGAGGTATGTTTACCAAAGATGACACCAAATTAAGAGGAGTAGCTAATAATTCAGAGGACAGCATCAAAATTCCTTAATAGATTAGAAAGCTGGGCCAAAACTAACAAAATGAAATCAACAGGGAGAAATGTATGGTACTGCACTTGGCAGAAAAAATGAAATGCATAGATATAGGATGGGGGACACCTGGCTTAATAAGATTACATGTGGAAGAGATTTAGGAGTCCTAGTAGATCACAAATTGAACATGAGTCAACAGTGTGATGTGGCAACTAAAAAGGCCAATGCAATTTTAGGCTGCATCAATAGAAGTATAGTGTCTAGATCAAGAGAAGTAATAGTGCCACTCTATTCTGCTTTGGTCAGACCTCACCTGGAATACTGTGTCCACTTCTGAGCACCACCAAGGATGTTGAGAAGCCCTGGAGTGTGTCCAGAGAAGGTTGACCAAAATGGTGAAGGGTCTGGAAACTATGCCTTATGAGGAGAGACTTAGGGACCTGGGTATGGTTAGCCTAGAGAACAGAAGGTTAAGAGGTGATATTATAGCCTTGTTTAAATATTTGAAGGGATGTCGTATTGAGGATAGAGCAAGCTTGTTTTCTGCTGCTCCAGAGAATAGGACCTGGAACAATGGATACAGTCTACAGGAAAAAGAATTTCATCTCAGTATTAGGAAGAACATTCTGAAAGTAAGGGCTGGTTGACAGTGAAACAAACTCCCTTGGAGAGTGGTGGAATCTCCTTCTTTGGAGGTTTTTAAACAAAGTCTGGATCTATAATCTGTCGGGCATGCTTTTATTGTGTATTTCTACATTGCAGAATGGGGTTGGACTGGATGGCCCTTGGGATCTCTTCCAACTCTATAATTTTATAATTTCCCTCTCCTTGTCTAACCTATCAACCAGTTGCTTTTTTATGTACACATGTCCCTCCACATTTGTGGCTCTGACTTTTGCGGATTTTATTATTCACAGATTTAATATGTTCTCACTAGGAATATCTAGGTATTCCAGCACAACTCTGTGGTCAACTTTAACCAAAAGCCACACTGAAGGACCTAGATATTCTTAGAGAGAACACTTTGCTAGTCATTTGTAGCTCCTCCCGCGCAATTCTATAGTCAACATCTGGCAGATGATGACCATAGAGTTTCACTGATGGAACTAGAGATTCCTAGAGAGGTGTTCTCTCAGGTAAAAACATAATGTTTTTGTAATTTTTGGTTTTTCCACATTCATGGGGGTCCTATGCCCTTAACCCCCCAAATGTGGAGGGACAGGTGTACCGCTTTTTCATATAGACTATGTTCAAACCACTTCACAACAAGTCAAGAGCCCTAAAAAGTATTCCTATTCATATTAAAATTAGAATAAATAAAGTGAGAAAGAAAGAAAAATAAGTGATAAGAAAAAATAAGAATAATTTCATAACAGATGCATAATAAAATTACATGGAAACAAGTAGTAATTGAGTTATAATGTAAAAGCACATGAAACACCTTTGGCCTTGCTAATTAGTAGCACTAGACAAGTTATGCCTTTTAAAGTGTTTCATAAGGAGACAGAGCCAGCTATCAATTCTAGAAGTTGATGGATGGAAACAGAGTAAAACACTTTCTGACCTAGATGATAAGCAGCAAGTAGCAGACTAGATAATGCCTCCACCTCTTGGCATTGTTTGCTCTGCTGCCTCTTCTTTCACCTCTCTTCCTTCCTGCAGAAATCTCCTTGGTTTTTTAAATGATTTTGCCTGAAAAGAATTTGTTTTCACTCCACTATTTGTCCATGATCTCTCTTCCAGCTTGAGAGCCTTTAGTGAAGAGGGATTCTAGAGCAGGATAGCTATAAAAACAGAATTGTGAAAAGATTTGTAATGCACTGAATCTGTAAGATATGGTAGCAGTTTAAGTCAGGACAGAAGATCTTGTTTTACGTTTCAGTGCAAGAACACACTGAGCAAACATTGACAACCATCATTCTATTTTCTCTTCTGTTTATGATCTATAAATTGGTGTAATGGTGACTGTCACAAGGTCTTCTAATGTGTACCCTACACAAGCATCTTGTTTGTTCTGCAAGAAGTTCAGAATGCCTTTCTTGGAGATCCCAGGAACCCTCTCATCCAGGCACCAACTTAGCTGAGATATGCATCATTTTAACAGATTAGTAGCACAAGGCAGTTGTGTAAATAGTGGGTGTTTTATTTATTTATTTTTAATATACACACAGTGTTTGTAATCCAGTTGAATTCTTAGATAACATACAAAGACTTTTTTTAGAGTGAAAGCAGCCCAACCCTGCAAGGGACATCTGTGCAGTCAAGTTCAGACAGGTGCATACCCTAGCCCTATTAAATATCCTGGTTATGTGTATGGATGAGTGATGTTTATACTGGTCCATGATTTCTGCTGACATATAGTGGAAATGGTTAGAGATGGGAAGAAGCTATAATTTAGCTTTAGCTCTTAGTGTTTCAGAATAATTTAGGAAGTAACCTGATTTGCAAATAATGGTGTTTTGTCATTCAGCATTACAGTAATGAGCCTAGATAAGCATTGCACTTGGATGCTCCCCTTTTCCACCTGTCCTTTTGTTCCTTATTATTATTATTATTATTATTATTATTAACCAAGGGTAACCCTAACAGTGGATAATCTTAACTATAACTTGGAAGTGTACATATAGAGTAGACACAGTTGACAAAAGGAATACCATTCTGCATCAAGGATGGGCAGCTGTGATATGTCCAAGGGGGCAGAACACTTTTCCTAAGTATGACTTGACTCTGATTCAACACATTCTTTTAGATCAGCTGGCAATATTGAATGCTGGAAGCATGTAAAGCCCCTTGTATGTTTCCTTACAAAAAGAAATTTGAGTAATATTTAGTCTCTAGAATATGTAATTGTTACTATCTGTTTTTTAAAAAATGTAATCAGTCTTTAACTGTTACTTTTTTCAGGAGATGGTGATAGGAAGATGCCTAACATACCTTTTATTTAGAAGATTTTGGGGGGTTTTCTTCAACCCCAACATGACTTCCAAAAAGTTGCATTGACAAGCTGATAAAGTTTCTTTTGTAAATTAAACTCTCTGATCTCCTGTTGCAGCTTCATGTGTTTCTTTAGCAATTCTGTCAGCTTCAGCTGCTGCTGTTTGATTGTCCTTAGAAAAGTTCTCGTATGCAGCCAAAATGAAATTTTGTTGGCAGGAAATGGAGAGGTTCAGAGTCAGGATATTTATTGGCCATGCATGGTTAGGTTAAATGGATGTCATCTTGGCTAGGGTTTTCTTATGTTTGGATGGCTTGGGGAGCTTCTAACTGTGGAAGGCTAGTTATGTATAACAACTAGCTTCGGATGTGAACCTCTATGTACATGAAAAGTCACACTTAGAAAAGGGGCCAGATAAGCCTCATAGTACAAATGAAATGGGCTTCTGGATTAGACATCTGTCTTATTCATGCAGAAGGTTGCTTACATAGGTGGATATTTCTTGTTGCATTGAGGCAAAAACCATTTGGTAGAATAGAATATAGCCAGGTATAGGTCATATTCCAGAAGAACCTTGTTCATCCTAATGTTGTCAGATGTTTCAGGCTGCTGCCACACTACAGAATTAATGCAGTTTGACACTGCTTTAACTACCAAGGCTCAATGCAATTGGAATCCTGGGATTTGTAGTTTGTTATGGTACCATGGCAGTTAAAGCAGTGTTAAACTGCATTAATTCTACAGTGTTGTTGTTGTTGTTGTTGTTGTTGTTGTTTATACCCCACCCCTCTGCACAATCGGGGCAGCTAACAACAATTAAAAATACATAGAGTACAAATCCAAAAAACCCAATACCCCCCCCCCCTTTAAAAAGTATTAAATCAGACACTGATTAAAACATCTTCGACTAAAGCATAAAAGAAAAGAAAACCATAAACAACAAAATCTAACAACAAACTGAGTAGTGGAGTAGTGGTGGCAATCAAAGTGGGAGAGGGCAAAATAAGGAGGTTCCTGAGGCCGGGAAGTCTATTCTGGAAACGCCTTCTGGAAGAGATCCGTTTTAACAGCCTTTTTAAAGCTGTTTAGCGTTGTAATCTGATGGATCTCGTCCGGCAGGCCATTCCATAATCTGGGGGCGACTACCAAAAATGCCCTCTGGGAGGTTGCAGACAGCCTAGATTTTAATGGCTGGAGCAAGTTCCTCCCAGAGGACTGGAGAGCACGGGGAGAGTTGTATGGGAGGAGGCGGTCCCAAAGATAGGTTAGACCCAAGCCATTTAGGGCTTTAAAGATAATAACCAACACCTTATACTGGGCCCGGAAGCTAATAGGCAGCCAGTGGAGGGACTTTAACACTGGAGTTATGTGGTCCCTCCCAGATGTCCCCGAGACCACTCTGGCTGCCATGTTTTGCACTAATTGAAGTTTCCAGACCAAGCACAAGGGTAGCCCCATGTAGAGCGCATTACAGAAATCCAGATGAGAGGTTACCAGTGCATGCACGACAGTCTCGAGGTCCCTTACTTCCAGAAAAGGGCGCAGCTGGCATATCAGCCAAAGTGTCATGGTCAGCCCTGAGGAGGACGAGGAGGAGGCCCTGGCCCCTCAGGTACAGGGGAATCTTGAGACTGTGACAGAGCCTAATCTTGCCCTCCTAGATTCCAGCTCTCCCCTCTCAGCCCCTGTAGAGATGACTCAGCCTGTCTCTAGCGGTGAAGAATCTCCTGTAGGGGACACTGAGGCTCAACAGCCCAGCCTTGCCTCAGCAGAGGTCTCAGCCTTGGGAGACATAGAACAGCAGGACATCCCTGCCTTTAGCCAGAGGAGAGATGAAAGGGCGTGTCTTCGGCGTTCCAGAAGGCTCGCTGAGAGGCACTCAGCCAACACTCAGCAGCTATGAGGAGGAGGGAGTGGTGCTATGATTTAAGTCACATGGGAGACGCTGACTCCCTTGTCAGAGACTATCGAGCTTCCCTTGAGAGAACGCTGCTGGCTCTGGCTTCCTTGCGCTTGGACTGTTTTTCAACTGTGACTTTGGATCGGACTCATTGACTACCTCTCTGGCACCCTGACCTTGGACTGAACTGATACTCGAGAATTTCTGGAATCCTGAACTTGGACTGACTTGTGACTACTCTATTTGGACAAAGGACAGGTCCGTGATTTTAGTCTATTTGCTGGCAGGTCAGCTTGGGCTTTGCCGCTCTTATCAGCTCACTTGGTGTGTGTGTGCTGGCAGCATTCCAGGACACGAAGCTGATAACAGGCACTCCTGACTGTCGCATTTACCTGATTAGTCATCAGGAGCGACGAGTCAAGGAGCACCCCCAGACTGTGAACACAGTCCTTTACGGAAAGTGTGACCCCGTCCAGGACCGGAGGTTGCAACCCAATTCTAGATTTCGGGGCTGCTACTGTGGGCACCTCCGTTTTTTCTGGATTCACTCTCAATCTGTTTTTCCTCATCCAGCCCATTACTGCCTTAAGACATTCATTGAGGGAAGAGACGCCATCGGGATTCGAGGCCGACGATCGAGACATGGAGAAATAGATCTGGGTGTCATCAGCGTACTGATAACACCCAGCTCCATGACTCCAAATGATCTCACCCAGCGGCTTTATATAGATGTTAAACAGCATCGGGGACAGAATGGCACCTTGAGAGATGCCACAGGTGAGCTCCTTTTTACTGGAGCGACTGTCCCCAAGCAGCACCCTCTGGGACCTGCCCAAGAGGAAGGAACAGAACCACTGCAGCGCAGCGCCTCCAATTCCTAACCCACTCAGGCGATCCAAGAGGATGCCATGATCTATCGTATTAAAAGCTGCTGAGAGGTCTAAAAGCACCAACAGGGTCACACTACCCCTGTTAATGCTCAGACGCAGGTCGTCAATCAAGGCAGCCATGGCAGTCTCAACTCCAAATCCTGTCCTAAAGCCAGTGTGAAATGGGTCTAGATAATAGGTTTCATCCAAGACAGCTTGGCGTTGAAGAGCAACCGCCCTTTCGATTACCTTGCTCAGAAATGGTAACAAGGAGACTGGCCTGTAGTTGTTCATATCCAGGGAAGGTTTTTTCAGGAGCAGCCTAAAAGCCACTTCCTTCAAACAGGATGGAATATGACCTTCCCTGAGGGATGTATTGATGATGTCCGTAAGGAACATCCTCAGTGCATCGCACCCCCCCCCCCCCGGATGGCCAGCCATGATGGGCAAGGATCGAGAGGACAGGTCGTTTTCGTCATTCTACCAAGGAACTTGTCCACGACATTGCTACTCACAGATTGAAATTGATCCAGGATAATTCCATTAACGGAGTCGTTGGACACCTCGTCAGTTGTTTCTGTCAAAACACCGGCTCTTATCTGAGAGATTTTATCTGCGAAAAAATTGTTAAACACAGCAGGCTCTTGTAGGGTTAAGTAATGGATTCTACGCAGGAGGTACCTGAGTCAGCTCCCCCCCCCCCACCCTAAACAGCTCTGCTGGACGGGACTCTGCAGGCACAATACGTGCAGAACAGAAAGATCTCTGTGCTGCAGGTATTGCCTCTCGATAGGACCAAACAAAGTTCCTATGATGAGTATGGCCAGATAGGAGTCAAATTTTCCGCCAGGTGTGCTTTAGTCTTTGTCCAACCCATTTCATTTTTCTAAGCTCTGGTGCAGGGGTAGGCAACCTTTCCCCTTTAAGGGCCGAGGGACTTCAGCTCCCAGAAGCCTCAGCCATGTTGGCCAATAGTCCCATGTTGGCCAATAGCTCCTGGGATTCTGGGAGCTGAAGTCCCTCGGCCCTTAAAGGGGAAAGGTTGCCTGCCCCTGCTCTGGTGTATACCATTGTTTCTGATTTGGAGCAGGTTGGAAAGGACGCTTGGGAGCAATTGTGTCAATAGCCTTGGTGAGATTGGTGTTCCAAGTATTAATCAAAGCTTTGACAGGATCACCAGCATTACCAACCATTAAATCCTCCAAGGCTTTCTGGAATCCTTTTGGTTCCATTAGCCTTCAAGGCGGACTATTCTAATGGGTCCACCAGCCCTGGTGGGGCGGATAGAGGCTCTTAGTTCAGTCTTGACCAGGAAATGATCCATCCATGACAACGCGGTGGTTTTAATAACCTCTGCCCACAGATATTCCTGTTCCGTATTAAGACCACATCGAGGGTATGACCCGCACAATGTGTGGGCCCGACGACCAATTGGGATAGGCCCATGTTTGTCATGGTTTCCATGAACTCTCGAGCCACACCTGTTAAATTTGACAAACTGGTCTCGAGTGGAATGTTAAAGTTGCCCAGAACTAAAAGACTGGACGACTCCAACAGCAACTCTGAGCCCAGCTGTGTCAGCTCAGTTAGGGAGTCTGCTAGACAACGGGGTGGTCGGTATACTAGCAGAATCCCCAAACTATCCCTGGTCCGCAGGCTAAGGTACATACAGTCGAAGTGGACTGTATTCCAGACAGGTATCCTGGTCAGAGTCAGATTGTTCTTATAAGCCAGAGCCACTGCGCCGCCCCCCCGCCCACTTCCCCTTACCTGCTCACTCACAGAATACCCAGCTGAGAGGGCTTGCGCTCAAGTGATGGCGCTATCCTCTCCCAGCCAGGTTTCTGTGAAGCAAGCCAGGTCGGCATCCTCATCTAAAAGAAGATCGATCATAGATGATATGAGTTTTATTTTTGACCGACCTGGCATTGCAGAGGAACAAAGTAAGGTTCTGTGGAATGGTTGGTACGCTCTCCAATCCATTCCAGGGGACAGAGTGAACTGAAGGTGAGATAGCTTTCAAACAGCGGTCCTGCTTTCTTTTGTAACATCTGTTCACTCCGTTCCGACCATACCTCCCTTTCCCCAGCACAGCTCCAATTTGCGCCCCCAAATCATTCCCAGCCTCAGCTAATAGAGGGAACTATGGGGCCACGTAATCCTCACCACAACCGCTGGTGGAGAGGAGGACTTGGGGTAACTCATACCCCTCCTGGACTCAACACTCTTAACCCAACTCCCATGATGACCCAGGTGGTAAGAGAGCTGGGCTTCCCTCAGAGAAAGCTGGGCAGCTTGATGAAGAGGTGAGCTTGTCCTCAGTTGGGCAGCTTGATGGAAAGTCCCAGCCTGGCTCTCAGTGGAGGACGGTGGGGCAAGTGTTTTAACGCCTCCACAGCCATCCTCTATCCTCTCAGCACTGGTGGAGAGCAGTGGGGCAGGTGTTCTTAAAGCCCCCAAAGCCATCCTCTATCCCCTCAGCACTGGTGGAGGGTGGTGGGGCAGATGTGTTAAAGCCTCCGCAGCCATTCTCTATCCCCTCAGCACTGGTGGAGGGCAGTGGGGCAGGTGTTCTTAAAGCCCCCAAAGCCATCCTCTATCCCCTCAGCACTGGTGGAGGGTGGTGGGGCAGATGTGTTAAAGCCTCCGCAGCCGTTCTCTATCCCCTCAGCACTGGTGGAGGGCGGTGGGGCAGATGTTTTAAAGCCTCCGCAGCCATCCTCTATCCCCTCAGCACTGGTGGAGGGCAGTGGGGCAGATGTTTTAAAGCCTCCGCAACCGTCCTCTATCCCCTCAGCACTGGTGGAGGGGGGTGGGACAGGTGTTCTTAAAGCCTCCGCAGCTATCCTCTAGCCCCTCAGCACTGGTGGAGGGCGGTGGGGCAGATGTTTTAAAGTCTCTGCAGCCATCCTTTATCCCCTCATCACTGGTGGAGGGCGGTGAGGCAGATGTTTTAAAGCCTAGATGTAGCTGCAGCCTTAGACTGTGAATCCTATAATTCCTTATCATTGACCACGCTGCTAGAGCTGACAGAAGTTGAAGTGCAACACATCTAAAGGGTTTTATGTTGGAGAAGATTATCTGAGTGGCTAGTACAGGGGTAGGCAACCTAATGCCCGGGGGGGGGCTGGATGCGGCCCTCCGAGGCCTTTGGACCGGCCCCAGGCCAGTCCTACCGCCGCCCCCCGCCATGATGATATTGATTATTGTTGTTATTACTTGTTCTTGGGTTTTTCTAGGCAAAATCTCCACAGGGGTTTTGCCTTGGCTTTTCTGGGGCTGCGAGAGTGTGCATGCATATTTTTTTAAAAAAATATTTCTTAAAAAAAAATATTTATTTATTTATTTATTTATTTATGGTGCTTCGGCCCCCCAATTGTCTGAGGGACAGCAACCCGGCCCCTGGCTCAAAAAGGTTGCCTACCCCTGGGCTAGTATGTGACCTATGGACTGTAGGAGTGGCTAGTATGTGACCTGTGGGTTACAGATTCTTCCAAGAATAAATGCTTACAAATCAGGGATTTGAATCCACCATATTACTAGCAAATAATTGTTTCTAGAGGAAAAAACTATAACTAATATTTTCTAGTTCTCAAGCTTGTTCCTATGGAACCTTTTGTTAATTAACAGATTGCATAATGAACAAATATTGTGCTACAGAAAATTGAGAGTAGTTTGCATTTGCCACAGGCATGAACCAGATTAATATTTGGTGTTCATATTGTTTTAGGAAATAAGTACTATTAATAAGTTCTAGGGAAAATATATTTTATTTCAAAGATTTCTTCTTCACCCTCTGCGGTACAGTTTCTACATGGTGAATCATAATGACAATTTAGTGTTTTGTTGTTGTAGAGTAGTGGTATGCATCATCATACGTTGTTATTATAGAGAGGTGGTATACTTTTTTAAATACATTTTTATTTGGTTTAATATATTACTACATAATATTTTAAAAATAAACCTATACATATGAATGGAGAAGTTCACCTTCATTCCCCTTTCCCATCTGTCCCATTTCTCATCTACTTTCTTGCTCCTCCCATAACCCTCCATACACATCCTCCTTTCTTCCACCTAACTCTTTTTCCCACTGTCCCTCTCTCCAATATCTCCCATCCAACACTACAACGTCTCTCTTACCTTTTAATCACTTCCTCATACCTTCTTCACATATACATATACCAGAGAGGTGGTATACTTTTAAAACAAATGCAGATATATGAAATTGTTCATTTCTTTGGTTCATCCTGGTGCAATTTGATAATTTGTGCCTCAAGAACATCTATACTTTTCCTCATCTATTTCCTGGCTTCCTTCAATAAGAGTTTATTGTGATGTCTAAACTGAACAAGCTGCAGTTTGTATAGCTTGATAAACCATGGCTTCAAGGAATACTTTGGAGGTCTTGGACATAGTGGCAAGCTGTGGTTAGAAGAAACCTAAGTATGAAAGGTGGAGTTGCATGAGAAAGGGGACCATGAATTCACAAAATGTGACACCAGAATTGAATCAATGCTACCATGGCTGTCTATTGATGAAGCGATGACTCTGGAGACCATGGTTCAATTCCCAGCTCAGCCATGAAACCCCTTGAGTGACCTTGGGCAAGTCAGTGAAGAAAGTGGGTAAGATGAAAATCAACTCATTTGAGATGTGGTGCTTAGGAGAAGACAGTGGTAAATCTCCTCTGAACAAATCTTGCCAAGAAAACCCATGGTCTTAGGGTTTCCTTAAGTCAAAAACAACTTGAAGGCATACAACAACAACAAGCCATCTAATACTTTAACACTACAGTGCTTGTGAAAGACTTGTCTTTATGTCCTGATATTAGACATATATAAGTTGTTTGCAATGGTATACAGTCACCCCTCCATTTTCGCGGACTTGAAGTCTGCATCCCTCGCCCGTTCGCAGACTGTGGGCTGTGCACTGCCATAATGAGCTTGAATATTTGCAGTTTTTAATTTTCACGGGGGGGGGGGGGGGATCTGTTCCAGATCCCCTGCAAAAACAGAGAGGCGACTGTAGTTTCATTTGCCACTCAGGTTTAGGATTTAAGGATGTAGGTTTTATCTTTTTTTTCTTTAGCTTTTTGTTTAGCTTTAGAAACTTCACTAGCCTTCATAATCCTGAGCTAAGAGATGGCTAAGGATTTGTTTTAAACTGGGATCCCTGGTTCAAATGTGATTGAAGCTGACAACTCTTTTAAAGTGAAACCCAGTGTAGGAGAAATCTTCCTCCTGCTGCTTTGGAGGAAATAAGGATGGACTGGGTGAACATAATGATGTATTGTCACCCTCAGGATAATATCTGTTGTGGTGATGTCTGCCCCACACACACACACACACATACACACACACAGTTGCAGAACCTTTATCTCCCAGCCACCCCTGGCCACTAAATGGCCATGTGGAGCACATTCTGGGAGTTCAGCCTTACATGGAAAGAGGAAGCCTTGTGAAAATAGTGATTGAATATGTCCTTCCACACTGTCACAAAAGTTGCATACATGGGAATATGTGGTCAATAGGATTCTGCTCTTGTGTAGTTTGTGTGATTGGAATTTGATGAATTTGGTAATCCACAACTTCATTTCCATTTGGTCTTATGGCATAATACTTTAGGTTTGAAGTAAATGCAGGTTACATTGATTAACAAAAATTATGTTGAGTCTTTGAGTCAACCCCAACTCATGGTGACCCTGTGGATGAGACACCTCCAAGCTTCACTATTCTCCACTGCTCTGCTTGAGTCCTGCAGACTCCACTTCTCTAGCATGTGGTCTTCCTATCTTTCTATTACCATTCACCCTCCCTAGCATTGTTGTCTTTTCTAATGAGTCATGCCTTCTCATGATGTGACCTCATAATGACAACCTCATTTTTGTCATCTTGGCTTCCAGGCAGAGTTCAGACTTGATCTGTTCTAAGCCATTTGTTTGTCTTTTGGGGCATCCATGGTATCCTCTTCTCTAGTACCACATCTCAAATGAGTTGATTTTCATTTTACCCACCACTTTCTTCACTGTCCAGCTTTCATATCCATTCATGGTGATGGGCAATACAATGGCTTGGACGATTCTAACTTTAGTGCTCAGTTGCGTACCTTTATACTTTTGGATCTTACCTAGTTCTTTCATCACTGCCCTTCCCATTCCCAGTCTTCTTCTGATTTCTTGATTGCAGTCTCCTTTCTAGTCTATTTGATTCAAGACCCTTTAAATTATTGGCTAACCTGTTTATGAATGATGGATGCAAATTAAATTGAGCACTTCCCCAACTAGGAAAGTATATGCCTTTCCAGATTGCTGGTTTCTGTTTTGTTTCTCTTTTTGTTCTATTTTGTTCTGCTCAAGTGAATAACTCCCCATTCTTGCTTCCCAGTTCCATGCCAAAACATAATACCATTAACAATCCATAATTTTTGCTTCTTTTGACCCTGCTTCTCTGCACTTGCTTGCACCTAGCTTTTTAAGAAAATTAAGGGTCCAAAGTTTTCCAGGAGTAAGAGCTATTTTACATAAAATGAAGAAGAAAAGTACTTGTTTATCAAGGATAGATATAATATCTGAGCAAATTGCAGAACCTAGAACAATTCTAAGCATAGGAATTTACCAGTTTGTTCAGACAGGGAGACTGGATAACCTATCGTATATGCGGCTTTTTAAACCGCAGTTACATTGGGAAAGAAGTGGCTTTGGCAATACTCATTGCATGACGATGCCTCCAACCCATAGCCTGACCCCAGCACATCCCTTTTCATTGACAGGGGAAACCATAAATGACCTGGCAATCATGCAAGTGTCCAAGTGTGAAATGTCAATGCCAGGGCATTTGCATGATTACCAGTCATGTGGTGTCAATATCCTTTCCCACCACCACTCTTGATATTCCCAAGCACCCTAATTACCTTTATTGTTTTTCTTTTACATTTTAAGACTTCAGTCATGGCTGCAGAGCTTTGGAAATGCACAAAAAACATGGAACTCCCCTCACCAAAAAACAAACAAACAAACAAACAAAAAACTAAAGGCATGCTGGAGTGAACGAAGAGTCATACAATAGCACAATGTGGACAGCAGTCCTGTTCACACAATTGAGAGAGGTGCAGTGATAGCTGTCTTGAAAGGGATATGTAACCATTTTTTTAGACTGCTGAGACAACATGACTTGTGCAAAAGATTCTTAAGTTAGCAATGGGAATCTTGTTCAGGGCTTCACTGCAGCCCTCAATCACTGACATCTCCAACCATTTTTTAAAAATCTGTTGGGAAATCCCAAACTACACCTGCAGAGGCTCCAACAGGCACAATTGAAGACCCCCCTCAAAAAAAACAGTAGAAAGTGTACAAAGAGGGGAGCTGAAATGGTAGTGTGTGACTGACATGGATCTGAGGATCCATAATTAAGGCAGTACCGTTCTCTGGATCAGTAAACTTATATAGTGAGTGAAAAGATAATAATTCCCAGAACTAGATTATTGATGACAGTTGCTATGACACAATTTCCCAGCCTCTGGCCTAGTAGCAAGCCTTCAGAAAAGTATAAAAAATTATACTGGTATAAAGATTTATGTGACTAAGTTTGAGCTCCAACATATACCTTTTTCATGGTTCTTGCTATAGAAAGGTAACCTTCAACTCATTAATTGTGTTTGGACATTATGAGAATTCTGGCTTAATGTTCATGCTCTTTGATCATCTGTGTTTCATTTTCCCCATCAGATAAAATAGTTAAACTAATCAGAAACCAGTTACGAAGCAAGTGTCTTTCTTATCAATGAAGGTGAATAAGGTGGTTATGTCTGAACCTGAACTTTATAATTCATCTGTCCCCTCTGGACATGACAGGGACCTTTACTTCCTTGTTAGTGCCTCTTACACTGACAGGGGAATGAAGAGCCTGCCAGGGGAGCCATGCAAGAGCATGCAGCTAATGAATGAGAAGCCAGTATTCTCCACAGATCTGGTTTATTGTTTATCCAAATACAGCCACGGCGTTTGACAAAGTACCATTTATTCAGTTGTAAGATATTATAAATGTAGTTTTAACATACTTGGATCAGAATTTAATTTTAAGCTGCCTAGTTTTAAAAAGAGACTTCTCATACTTTAAATCACTTAAAAGAATTAAAACTGAGCTTACTTTTTAAAATTCAGTTTTTAAAATCTGTTTTATTCATTTTAGGGTGGTATTGCCCAAATGAGTTTGTTTAGAGGGTTGTAATAACTTCATGTACTATAAAATTTTGATCTTTTACATTGCCATTTCAAAAACTGAATTAAGATATTATATTCTAGGTGTACAGCCAAACAGAGTTCAATTTGGCAGCGTGCAAGTGCAACCTGCTGAAGTACTGGAAGAACATGGTATGTCGACTTGCCATATATTGTATATTATATTCCTAGAAGGTACAATTATTTGTCTAAAATTAACTTTGAAAGCTAGAACTGAAAAGTATATATACAAGTTTTGTCGTGTCTTAAATATTTATGCAAATTATTGTCTAATGTTCATTTAAAATTTGTACTTGCCATAATTAAACAGGCTAAATAAATTATCTGGCCTGCAAGTTGCTCCAGAAGCCCAGAATTGCTTGCCTACTGTATGCTAGTTGTTTGTGAATAGAATACAAATTAATTCAGCTTTTGTTTTATTATAGCTGCTGAATGAACTTTCGCTATGCATAATGGATTTACGTTTTATAAGTCCTGACAGTCCATCTGGTGTATATCCTGTTCCAGTACCATATTTTTATCTATTGGTTAAATATCATAAGAAAATTAAGATTGCCGCTAGCTTCCTAATAAGTGTTTTAACAGACTACTTTCACAGCTTATGTTCAGTTTTTGTCTAGCTTCAAATGCAGAAGAAGCACATAAAAAGGCCAGCAATCAAATAAATTTTTAAATAGCAATATGATGTCATCATGCTCAAACCTATGATAAAATACATTGTAAAATTAATGCATGTCGCTTTCTGTGATTATTAAATATATAGTAGTGCAACATTTATTTTGGTGTTTTATTTAGATTTTTTATTATTATTCGTGGGTTATTTCTCAGTAAGGCCTCATAGTAGAAATCCTGAAGTCCTGCCCAGATTTACACATCAGTTTAGGGATATGCGTGGGGGGGGGGGGGGGAGATGCTCAGATCAAGGACAGTTAAAATTTTCCTCCTCTAAATAACTGCCCCAATCCAGAAGCCGAAGTGTACTTTGAGTATTGAAATCTTCTGTGTGTGGAAGTGTTGCTTCCAACCTATTGAAATAGATAAATTGTCTTTGCAAGCAAATTGTATGTGCTTATAAACAAAGTGAACATGAAGAACAGAAAAGCCTATCTAGTCAAGCATCCTGTTTTCCTTAGTGAGTACCGTAACCTGATATTTGTGAGAGAACCACAAACATCGGGAGAGTAATAGCCTTTTCTTGCTGTTGCATACTCCTGCTTATGCTGAACATCATATGTACAGCACGGTTAGTAGCAGTTGGCAGTCTTACACTCCATTAATTTGTGTAATACACCTTTAAAGCAGTCGGATTTGAGGGACTTCATTGTATCTTGTGGAAGCAAAAAAAAAAGCTGGCTAATTGACACTTTCTGAAATTACATCTTATTTAGAAGAAAATTACATTGAGGTGAAGTCTATAATGAAATCTGAGGTCTTGCTGAATTTAACCCCTAAAATGTTCTGTATCAGATGTGCTGCTTTCACATATATTGTTAATCAGTTTTTGGAAGATTTCTGAGTTTCAAGTGGCAGCCAATGACTGTTCAGCTGCTCTTGCACTCACGGTATCTCTGGGCCAGCCCACATGCTTTGCTGTCCAGAAAATTGCTTTCAGACTTCAGACAGATCGAGATACTAGATGTCAGCCATATATCCATTCCCTTGCCAGTTTCAGTATGAAAATTTACCTTGTGGATTGGAGGGTGTGAAAATGTTCTTATAGTTCTAACGTTATGAAAATAAAAGAATAAGATCCCTGACTGCTTTCCTGTGTGAAGAGCTCAAACTTGTTAACCTCTTGGGAAATGGTAGATGATAGAATATGAAGTATGTTGCTCATGTGAGCATTGTGTTTTCAAGCATAAATTCCCTTCTAGGAAAATATGGCTTTCAGTAGAATAGAATAGAATAGAATAGAATAGAATATGAAATTTGGCTTTTAACCAAGGAACTCTAGCCTTTTTATGTTTTATTGCCAGATTTCATTGTGCCTTAAGGACATCACATTTACACATAGAGAACAGTCAAACTGTAAATTGGTAGACACTATGGAAAAGAATAACTTTGGGTTGTTCCTTTTAGATAATGAAAAGTAATAAATAACAGAACTAGGTCGATTTGAGCAAAATGTTGTGTAGCCTCTTATAATTGATGAAACAGGAGTTTGAAAAAGAACCGTTTGTTTTGCTATGGAGAATGCAGTGACCTGTTTTGTTTTGTTTTGTTTCTGAGTAATTTCTTACATATTGACCAGAACTGAGGTGGCTGGACAATAGATCAGGACTGGATTGTAGGGCTTTGGATGGTTTGCATAGATTACAAGAAATTATAGCTCCATGTTGCTTAACAATAGCAACAACCAGATGACTTATTAAAAAGAAATTAGGCTGCTGAAATTAAGATAGCTTGAGGGAAAGATAGAAGTTGATTTTTGTTTGTAGGCATTGTGAGCTCAGTTCTGATACAGAAAAAAATCTGGGCTGAGTGTACTCAGAAGTAGCCTGGTTTTTTAATCCTGTGGGTTTTCTGCCATCCCGGCCTCTATTTTGAATTATACATTAGTTGATAGACAATGGAGTTCTATTAAAAAGCAATTATTTTTACCTCAGGCCTGAAGTCTCTCCACCATGAGCTAAGTTTGATAGTACTTTTAGTAAGGCCTCTTCAGCCTGTTCAAATAATAGGAACACCAAGAATCTTAAGATCTCTTATTAAACAAACTTCATTTCCCACAGCAAATGCATGGATCCAGTTTAATCAGTTTGACCAATATTCACAGAAATTTGAGGGTTGAATTGAGCTTCCAACAGTTAATGGATAGGTGATACTCATTCAGCAGGTATTCTGTACATTTCCAGTAGCCCTCAGTCTCTGTTGTTCTGTCGCTACTGCTCCATTATTCTACAAAATCTGATATTCCTCTACCTGTCACAAAATTTGAAACAGTTGTATGTGTTACATTAAAAAGATGTGCAGATTGTCAAAAGTAAATATTTGATTTTCTTAGTTTTTTCCAGTTCATTTTCATACTTTAAAATTTTCTAATTGTCAAAATGCCTCAAGTCAGTTTTGAAACCATGAGAAAGTGGGCTTTTTTAAGGCTAAGAATATAGAATTTTGTAATTCAACACAGATAAGTTCAGATAATAGAAGTAGGTTAAGACATTAACTGCTTCCGTTTCAGCAATGGAAGTTTTCAGCTGGAGAGCAAAAAGCCAATGGGTGGCCTCAGGGTGCTGTGGGTACGAGTGTTGCTGAATAATCACAGGTTGACAACGACATGACAGAGTAGAAGATCAGCCTTACATCTTATACCAGTGAAGCCAGATCACAGGAAACAATTGAAAGGTAAAAATTTTGAAACAGACATATCAATTACAAATAGGCATATGGAAGAGACATGGCCAAGCATTATAAGTTGCATTATTTACCTGTATTTTTTCATTCATTTAGTTGGAGGATGTTATGAAGAACATTGGCAATCAAACTTAATCATGGGGGTAAAAGGGAGATCTATGGCATATTTAATGAAAGGAAATCCACCTGCCACAAAGTACGCACTTAGCAGGAAGTTGTAGCCAGTTAGTTTTCTGATACAGAGATGTATTTGCAGGTTGAATTCATACTTTCAGTATATACTTAAGATGTTTCAAATGTACACTTTAAAATATACATTAAGTGATACTAAGCTACTTGAAGGTGTCTTGTGACAGGTACTTAGGGGGGTTGCAGACTGCCAGAAATAGTGCAAATTGAGTCCACTTTTAGGGTTAGGGTTAGGGAATCATGGGAACTGTATTTTATTGTGGCTACAGGGCTCTCTGACAAAGAAGGCTCAATGTCTCAGAAAAAAAATTCCCATGATTCCCTAGCACTAACCCTAACCCTAAAAGTGGACTCAATTTGCACTATTTGTGGCAGTCTGCAACCCCCCTTACTTCCCAAAAAAGGGACTATTGGTGCTCTCAAGCCATATTGACCATTAGGGGTTTGCCCATTAAGTACCTCCCAGCAGTAGGAGCAGATATCATATTATTACAGCATAAACAGTATTTATATTGTTTATATTGTTTTCATTTGTGAGTCTGCATTCTACCTACCAGCTCTTTCATAATATTTACAAAATTAAATCTGAGAAAGAAAGGAAGTTCTTTCATCTCCCTTAACTACTTGTGGACACAAACATTGCAGCTTGAGTGAATGTACTATATGTAGCATGCTGAACTACTACTTTTTTTTTTTTTTACATTAACAGGCTAAGTATCTGCTAATCTGACCTAGTATGGAAATATTTTTAAGAAATCATATAATAATATGTATTATGTATGTAAGCATATTCTAAAATTTATGTAAGCATGTAATGTTTATTTAATATATATAATATATAAACATTTACAAACATGTAAAGATGGTTTGTAGCAAGTGTCAAAAGCACATTCTTTAAAATGTAAAACTTGACCCATCAACCTCCCATTATTAGCCATAAAGGGGCATAGTATATAAAAGGTCAAATAGTGCTGTCAGAAAATGCTTTTTTCTCTGCTTAGCAGACGTCAAGAGTAAAAATACTCCATAATTACAGGCTCTCTGCCGAGAACATATCTTTGCAATTCCTTAATATCCCAAGCTGACACATAAACAATAGATAACAAGATAACACTCTTTGGTGTCATGCTACTATGTAGGCTGGTGGTGTCCTGTAGGTACACTGAGGTCTTAGCTGTTTAGGGCCATAGCCAGCACCTTGAATTGATTCTGAAGAGCAGAAGAGAGCAAATTCAGTTACTGAGTCATTTGGTGTGATGTAACTTGTCAGAAGACAAGGTTCAAATTTTGGATCATTTTAAACATTTGAACTGTTAAGGATAGCCATCTGTAGAAGGAATTCAACATAGCTATTGGTGGATAGAAAGCACACATAGTCATAGATGGAGTAAAAGTCTCTGAGACCAATAGTAAACTCAAGGCTCCAAGCCTAAGTGACCAAACAGTGAATGCAGTGGACAAGGTTTGCTGGCTATCACTATTTACTTTTGTCTGAATTGAGCGAGATGAAATGCAGGGAAAGGGCATGATACAAAATTATGGTAGCAACAAATATTTAAGTGTCCCCTAATTATCACAACTTTGTTTGATATCTACTTTAAAATATATTCTTAAGGAAATTTAATTAAACATAAATTTATTTATTTAGCACTTTTAAGCCTATGCTTGACCCAGCAGAGGAGGACTGGTGAAGACCTGCTTTTAATCAACGGCACAAAATTGTGATCACCCCAATGTCACCGAATGGCCACAGCTTGTAAAAGGTAAAAGCCAAGATAATCATTAATTTTGAAGAAATGAGTATTTTATTGCAAATAATGATTTGAGCTTTGTTTTGTTTTGTTTGTTTGTTTGCTTGCTTGCTTTTTAATTGCTTTAGTTAGCAGTCTGTAGGAGGACATTGTAAAGAGAATTAAATTGGATTGACCCTCCTTTCTGTATTCCTTTGAGTGTCCATGTTAACATTCTTTAAACTGAGGAAATCTCATAATTGTTACTTACTGGAGACTAACTCTAGTTAAGTAAATATCAAAACCCACAATGGATTTGCTTAAATTTCATGTTATTTTGGTGAAAATGGACTCATAGCTTGCAGAAGAAATGATTGTGTTCAAGAAACTTGGGAATATTGCTTAGAACAAGCAGATTTGCATACCTTTGCTTTTTCTCCCATAAGGAGTTGCAGTAGAGGCTTACAGAATGGAAAAGTTGCTCCAAGGGTTGTTGGAAGTGAGCCACCATCTGAAATTGCTAGTTCAGTGTGTGTGTTGTGACCACATTTTCTGCAGTGGAATTCAGGAAAACAAGACATGTCTAGTGAAAGCATGTTAAATGACCATAAACATTGGTGGGTTTTATACAGAATATTGATCACTTTATAGTTCTGCAACATTTCTGTATCTATTAATTTCGATGTCATATTTTACACTGAAAAGCTTCTCCTTAAGCAGCAGATGCAATCTACACTGAATCTGACCAACACTTGAAAAAGTTTTAACACAGAATTTCTTACCTTTGAATAACTTAATTTTAAAAAGGTGTTATATAGTTAGCAGAGTTTCTGGAACTCTACAGACATAGCGTTAATGCCCCTAATGACATACACAAGTGGTTCTTTCTAATACAGGGTTTAGTATTATTCAAGTGAGCTGCAACTTGGGACTGGCAATATAATGGAGTGGCAAAATTTTGAGTCAGCTGAAAGCAACATTTTTTTAATAAACACTTAACAAGTGAATATAAAATATTGTAAAACAAAGATCCACACTCCATAATTAGTTAATAACTTTTATTAGGGCAACCAAAATGTCATAAAATAGTAAGCAAGTTTTAAGAACGTTTTAATTAGGTAAACAAAACAAGAGGAGGAGATGGAGGAGAAAAGCTGACTGCTGTTGAAACCATGAAATCTGTATTTAGCCAAATTCTTAATATTGAATGTAGGTCGAGAAAGCAGAGTATCGTATCTTTCGGCGTATAAGACGACTGGGCATATAAGACGACCCCCAACTTTTCCAGTTAAAATATAGAGTTTGGGATATACTCTCCGTATAAGACTACCCCTCTTCCAATGGGGGGAAATGAGAAAGTGTTGGGGGGAAGGAATGCTAATAAACTAGGTGATGCATTCTGGGGTATGTACAATTTGTAGCCAAGTAAGTGACCCTGGGCATGTCACACACTCTCAGCCTCAGAGGATGGTAATGGCAACCCCCATTTGAAGAAACATGCCAAAAAAATCCCATGATAAGGTTGCCTTAAGTCGGAAAGGACTTGAAGAAACACAAGAACAACAAAAAAGTCTGTAATTGTTTCATAGGTAGTACATGGGAATAGGAGCCAGCATGGTGTAGTGGTTTGAGTGCTGGACTACCACTCTGGAGATCTGGGTTTCACTCCCCACTCTGCCATGAAACCTACTGGGTGAGCTTGGACAAGTCACACACTCTCAGCCTCAGGGGAAGACAATGGCAAACCTCCTCTCAACCAGTCTTGACAAGAAAACCTCAGGATAGGGGTTCACCTCTTATCCGCTGCTGCTTCCTCCTCATGCCACACCACACCACCCCTTCTTCCTCCTCCTCCTCCTCCTCTAACCTGGACTTCCTCTCTTCTCCTCCCGCCTCGCGCTGCGCCACCCCTTCTTCCTTCTCCTCCTCCACCCAGCGTATAAGATGACCCCCAACCTTGGAGAAGATTTTCCAGGATTAAAAAGTAGTCTTATATGCCAGAAAATACAGTATTTATTTGTTTTATATCCTGCCTTAATGAAGGCTCCCCTAGTCATGCCCCGCTGCCACCTCACTTCATCCTGTATGGATGATGCAGTAGGCCGTTAGCCCCAGGCCAGGATCAGGCTCCAGATCCAGTAAACTGACATGGCAGATCCAGCAAAGGGATCTTTTGAACCAAGCAGAATCAGTCCTGGGTGCTTTATTGCTCTTAGAAAAGTTTCTTTCCCTTTTGAGCCAAGCAGAAAGGGTCCTGATTTATTGCTCTTAAACAAACAAACAGTGGAGTGAAGGCTGAAATGAAAGTTGAAAGCAAAAAGCTTCAATTAGTCTCTCTTGCCCTGCGCACACATACACACACTTGAAGCCTCCAAGTTTTACCCTCCACTTATCCATGAGTCATGGCAAAATCCATAATTTTGGCCCCAAAACCTGCCCTCGACTTATACATGAGTTCTTAATATCAGTAATTTAAAGAAACTACATGGAAAGGTATTCCCATCAGAGGTGTATTCTTCTTCAGGGCAGTTTCAACTGTGCTATTCATTCTGAGTAGAAGAGGCAGCGGTACTGAATCTTTCAGTTACATTGTAGAAGTATGGATTGATGCATGAGTTTCTATCACTCAGAGCTAATGTTTAATCGTCTTTGAATGTGTGTAAATAGAAGCTGACATCTACACTAGCACCTCTGTCATGTTAGCTGCCATCAGTTTACCACACATTTCCTGCAATTAATATGATCACATCAATACTAGAAACAGTTTTGATCTCCTACTCCCTTGATTTATACAAGGGGCTTCAATCTCACCATCCACCCCTGCTCCCCTTGATATTTTTTATATAACCAGTTTAGAATTTGGATAGTCTGTTTTAATTGTCTATGGCCCAGTTTTCTTTTTTAAGTATTTTATTTAGATTTATAGGCTGCCCTATCATGTTTGGAGTAGGCAATGAAAGCAACCGGGACGAAACAGACCACTCCGAAGGGGCTGTGTCAAGCCACCCCTCCGATGCTGGATTGGGTCTGCGGCAACTGTACGCTGCCACCCCACTCCTTTGTTTTGCTGCTGCAAAAAGGAGTGACAGAAAGCCGCTCCATTTTGCACTGGCAAAAAGCTGGTTTTTCCCATCCGCACCACGACAGAAGCTAGCTTTACAGCACTCCAGCAGCATGTAAACACCACATCGTCATAGCGTCATAAAGCAGCTGCTGTGTAAATGGCCGGGTGGCTTCACAGCAGCTTCCTCCCGGCTTGGGGGCGTGCGTAATCAAAACAGCATGCCCCCAAGCTGCCTGGACAGCAGCACAAAGGGGTGATCTGTTTCATCCCAGTGTTCAGAGCTGAGAACAGAACCATCCATTGTAGCTTAAACATGTTCTTGATATTATACTTATAGCTTAAATGCTGGGAAAAACAGGGCAGTATTTTTTAGATTGAACTTTATGTAACAAAAAAGTGATAATTTATTTACAAGCAGTTCTTAATATTTTAACCATAGACCAAATCTTAACCTCTCTGTCTTCTACAGAACAGGTATGTAATAATGAAACTGACAGATACTTAAAGGTAGTCAGGAGCATTTTCTATCTGAAACAACATTTTTTTCAGATTTAGGCCCTTTGCAGACTGCTAGAAATAGTGCAAATTGAGTCCACTTTAACTGCCCTGGCTCAGTGCTAGGGAATCATGGGAATTGTATTTTTTCCTGAGACATTGAGCCTTCTCTGTCAGAGAGCTCTGGTGCCACAATAAAATACAGTTGATCAAATTGGTAAATTGAAAATGGATGTGGAATGTCTGTGATTGGACCACAAGAGGAAGCACATTTCCATGTATATATAACTGAACTATAGTTTAGGGTTACAGTGAAGAAAAGTTCAGTCTTTATAAACACTGAAGACATAATTTTAAACATCACAGAATCATGTAATTGGCAGGAATCTTGAAACTCATCTTGTCCAAAATAAAATATTAGTATTTTCTGTTGCATGTGTCATGCTTGGTAGCAAGAGACTTGAAGAACCAAGAAAACATTGTTAAGTGTAAATTCACTATAGCTTTATTCCAGAATCAAGACACTTTGCCACAGCAATCCTTTTAGAAACAACTCTGAGTATTTCCCATCAAAGCAGTACTTTAAAGCCCTCTGACTAATCCCCTCCCCCCCATGGTCCAGTTGTCCATATCAAAGGAACTTTGAAATTTAGTTCTTCCAGGTCCATCTCCTTTCATCTCCTGGCGTTTTTTTTTTTTTTCAGCATTTCTATGGCGCAACATATGTAAAGGTTGCGCCGCCAAAATGCCATGAATCCACTGCACATGCATGTCAGCTGTATGGCTTCTCGTGGCCTGCGGGCATGCCACTGTCTGAATGCCACGCCGCCAGGAAGCCAACTTTATTTCCCAGTCTGTATTGCCCCTAACTCTCTCAGAACCTTTGTTAATCTTTTGTATCTTTTAACCCTTCCGCTTAACTGTGACTCCACTAGACACCAAGCACTATATCTCCCACAGGACACTACCACAATTTAATTAAGGACACTCCTCGTCCCTATCTTGGGTACCTAAAACCCTTTCTAACTGCCCTTCACAGCAGCCTATCCTAGCCTCAATGGCTTTTCACCCTTCAGGGCACACTAAAACATCAGCCCTAACTAACTTCAAGCATTGCTCTGTCCCTCTTTTTATACTCACTCCTGGCAGTAGCCCCCACTTCGTCTTGGCTTCGCTCCCATTGGCTGTTGGCAAGGTTCTAATCCACCTGTTGTTTCCACAATTACCTTTAAAAAGAGTCATATGATTATAAAATAACTTTACCAAAAAGACTGGAAGGTGGGGACCCCGACCATTTTATTGATTCCTTAGATTTTTCTTTATTAACAGTAAATGTTTATTACCTCTTGGCTCCCAAAGTTATGGGTAACACATAAAAACAGATATTTTTATTTTTCTTCTGAAATGTTATTTTTACTGAAAATAATTTCTCTGACAGGTTTGCTTGGCTCATAAACGAAGTTTCAAGTGAGTAATTGTGATTGATATGATGTGACTGATACATACAGCTTGTATGTGTACTTCTCTAGCTGTGTACCATACCAGTAAAATAGTTCCATTTGAAGTTGGTAGGATTACCTTCAAGAAAGATATTTATAGCGTATTGACATCACACAATATATTGATATAAAACATTCCTCTTACGTACATGCTTAAGTTTGTATTATGCTTACGTTTGTATTTAAACCTTTCAGATCACCAGGAGAACCTCACTCTGAAAACATTGAAGCTAGCCGAATGTAAGTATAACAGAATCTCATAAAGATTGCATTGGGTATTCTGTGTTAAAGCCCAATGCAATATCAGAGTTGCATTTCTGCAGTTCTTTAACACCTACCTTTAAGTTGTACTTCGGATACGTTGTTCAGTATTCTAACTACATGGTAGATTGCCTAAAATTTGGTGTATTAGGAATTCTACTCTTCTGTAAATATTGGTGATTTTTTTTTTCAAAAAAAGATTTTTTTTAAAAAAAGAAATTATAACAAAGGCTAGGATAGAACAGTGGCTGAGCAATGTTTTGATGGCATACTATTGACATTTTCAGAATACCACTTTGCACATGAGTGTGCTACCATTGATCTCTTCAGTATTTTTGCTATTGTAATTCCCCAAACTAAAAGGGAGCTGGTGCTGACATTGGATTTTAGCTCGCTGCCTTGCGGGAAAAACAGCACTAGCAAAAATAAAGTCACATTTCACATTGTATCTGTATTACAAGCATATAAATGATCACGGTAGATTTCAGCAAAAGTCTTTTACAGCTTATTATGCACAAGTAAAATAAAGTTGGATCCAGTTGTTTAATGGTGTAGAAAATTATATATCGGGGTAGGCAACCTTTCCCCTTTAAGGGCCGAGGGACTTCAGCTCCCAGAAGCCTCAGCTATGTTGGCCAATGGTCCCATGTTGGCCAATAGCTCCTGGGATTCTGGGAGCTGAAGTCCCTCGGCCCTTAAATGGGAAAGGTTGTCTACCCCTGTTATATATCATATCATGGGTGGAATAAGTGTAAATAATTTGCTTCATTGTGTTTTTGCTTTCCATGTTTATAATTGTTAACTTAGAACCTATCTCATTTCAGAAACTAAACTTACAAGTTAGTAACTCCATATTATTACATTTGAATATTTTTTTAATTTTTTTATTTTTTTAAAAAAAATATTTTTATTTATTTGTTTGTTTATTTAGTTAGTTAGTTAGGCCCCTGGCTCAAAAAGGTTGCCTACCCCTGGTCTGAACCATCAATATTTATTTGCCACTGTAAAATTGAAATGACATTCTTCACAGGCTGCATTTGACAGGACTGTGTTGTAGTCTGTTGTTTATCAAAATTTGGCCCACCCAGAGAAAAGGGCTTGGGTATGTCCCAATTGTCGTGGATTGCTCCCACTGCCATACTGTGAATGAGAGATTGGACTTACCGTGAAGATTCATTCAGGTATGGCAGGAGGATGAATCCACACCCACCCAGTATTAGGTTAAAAGATAGAGCAGAGTTTGGGCTGGATAATCAAACTGGCTGAGGAGGGTAGGAGTCTAACGACAGTAACTGTTGGAATGATGGGCGGAGGGGGAAGAAAGAAAGAAAAAAAGAAAGAAAGAAAGAAAACACAGACTCCTGCAATAATACCGGCTGACACGCAGGGAGAACCCAATCGTAGTGGATTGATCCTCCTGCCATCCCAGAATGAATCTTCACAGTAAGTCCAATCTCCCATTCTGAAAGTGAGGGTTCTCAGATCAATCCGTCAGTAGAAGTTATCAGTGTCCAGCTAGTTTTATGTGAGTAGTTTTGATAACAGCCCCAAGTCTTATAAAACTAGGGTTTTTGGCACCATTAATGCACAAAGCTGCTGAGCTACACACAATATTGTGATTGAAATAGACAGGTGAGGTATAAATTGTCCTGAAGTAATAAATCAGGCACACCTGATTCTATTTGTCTTCTTAGCTCACTTGCTTTTTTGTATGATGATTTTAAAAAAACATTTGTAAAGTTGCAGGAGGAATTAAAAACATTCTTAAAGTAAAATTTTGTGAAGCTAATTATACAAGTAACACTTAAGGGTTGTTTTATTTTTCTTTGTATGTGTGTGTGTGTTTTAACAGCATAAATTACTTACAAGCATTACTAATACCACAAATAACATTATCTTGCCATGGGATATCCTTTGCATGTAAAATGTTACATGACCATGTCACAAATATCTGCATGGAGCATTTCTTGATGCTTCTTGGTGTTTCATTTAGGTATTTATGTTCTTAGCATAGTAAGACAGTACTTTGAGACATCATTTTTATTAAATAATTTATTTGAAGTTATCCTGTGTAAGAGAATTACAAGCCCTTTGGTCTTGACTTGATTAGGGAATTGGGATGATCTCAGTAATGGTTTGTCTTTTATTTGAGAAATTACTTTTGAGTTGCAGTTAGAATAGCACCAGTAGAGATTGATCTACTAGCCATTTAAGCTGAAGCATTAAGTATAAGCCAATTGAAATTCACAAATGAGTCCCTTAATAATAAATCTGTGAGCAGCTCTTTAGAACTCTGCAGAGGCCATTGTTGATGGAAGAGAGGACTACCCCCCTCTTTCTTCTGAGACACTGGATTCATGCTGTGGTTCTGGATTTAAACTGGTGTATCCAAAAAGAGGGCAAGATCTAAAACAATAGTTTAGTACAGGGACAGGCAACCTTTTTGAGACCTGGGCCGGTCTCCCGTAGCCCAGGTCTCAGCTGGGCCAAGG
Source organism: Phrynosoma blainvillii (assembly GCA_026167975.1). Classification (NCBI taxonomy): domain Eukaryota; kingdom Metazoa; phylum Chordata; class Lepidosauria; order Squamata; family Phrynosomatidae; genus Phrynosoma; species Phrynosoma blainvillii. The sequence continues at coordinate 224,922,164 of JANUYF010000003.1, read as the reverse complement.
TGGGGGGGGATGGCGCACACCCTCCACCGCCGTGCGCGACCCCCCCCCCCGCGCACCCCGCGGCCTTTGTTGCTGGGGGGCCGGGGGAGGGGGGGAAATGGTGTGGGGGCCGGATTCCCTCGATGGCTACGGGCCTCCTGGAAGCCCATAGCCACCGAGGGAGGCCTCCCAAGGGGGATCCTCGGTGGCGACGGGCTTCCAGGAGGCCCGTAGCCACCGAGGGAGGCCTCCCAAGGGGGATCCTCAGTGGCTACGGGCCTCCTGGAAGCCCGTCGCCACCGAGGGTCGCCCCGAGGAGGCTTCCCTCGGTGGCTACGGGCCTCCTGGAAGCCCGTCGCCACTGAGGGAGGCCTCCCAAGGGGGATCCTCGGTGGCGACGGGCTTCCAGGAGGCCCGTAGCCACCGAGGGAGGCCTCCCAAGGGGGATCCTCAGTGGCTACGGGCCTCCTGGAAGCCCGTCGCCACCGAGGGTCGCCCCGAGGAGGCTTCCCTCGGTGGCTACGGGCCTCCTGGAAGCCCGTTGCCACTGAGGGAGGCCTCCCAAGGGGGATCCTCGGTGGCGACGGGCTTCCAGGAGGCCCGTAGCCACCGAGGGAGGCCTCCCAAGGGGGATCCTCGGTGGCGACGGGCTTCCAGGAGGCCCGTAGCCACCGAGGGAGGCCTCCCAAGGGGGATCCTCGGTGGCGACGGGCCTCCTGGAAGCCCGTCGCCACCGAGGGTCGCCCCGAGGAGGCTTCCCTCGGTGGCGACGGGCCTCCTGGAAGCCCGTAGCCACCGAGGGAGGCCTCCCAAGGGGGATCCTCGGTGGCGACGGGCCTCCTGGAAGCCCGTCGCCACCGAGGGTCGCCCCGAGGAGGCTTCCCTCGGTGGCTACGGGCCTCCTGGAAGCCCGTAGCCACCGAGGGAGGCCTCCCAAGGGGGATCCTCGGTGGCGACAGGCTTCCAGGAGGCCCGTAGCCACCGAGGGAGGCCTCCCAAGGGGGATCCTCGGTGGCGACGGGCCTCCTGGAAGCCCGTCGCCACCGAGGGAGGCCTCCCAAGGGGGATCCTCGGTGGCGACGGGCCTCCTGGAAGCCCGTCGCCACCGAGGGTCGCCCCGAGGAGGCTTCCCTCGGTGGCTACGGGCCTCCTGGAAGCCCGTAGCCACCGAGGGAGGCCTCCCAAGGGGGATCCTCGGTGGCGACGGGCTTCCAGGAGGCCCGTAGCCACCGAGGGAGGCCTCCCAAGGGGGATCCTCGGTGGCGACGGGCCTCCTGGAAGCCCGTAGCCACCGAGGGAGGCCTCCCAAGGGTGATCCTCAGTGGCTATGGGCCTCCTGGAAGCCCGTCGCCACCGACGGTCCCCCCTTGGGAGTATTCCCTCGGCAGGGACAGGCCTCCTCAGGGCACCGCGCGCGCTCCCGGTGCCGCCATTTTGAACCCCAGGCAGGGTTCCGCCTGGGCCGGTAAGTCCGCCGACCTGGGCCGGAAACGGCCCGCGGGCCGTAGGTTGCCGACCCCTGGTTTAGTACATCTATTTACTGAATGACTTTTTTTTTCAAATGAAAATACTGACTTAATTTAGTACTTTTAACTTCCAATATTTAAATAGTTCCTGATGAAATGACTTTGCATTTAAATATTTAGTTGGAATAAGAGCTAAGATACTGGAGAATTTTTTTTTTTTTTTTTTTTTTTTTATATACATATAAAAACTGGTATACCAGTTGACACATTCAGAAACCACATTGTGCATTGGATAATTTAACAGTTGCATCTTGCATTTCAGGATCTCCTGGTGTATAATAGCTCTTAATTTAAGAGTAATTACTTGAGAAGCTCACTAATCTGTGCTTTTACTGATCATTTGAACGGGCTTGTATATGAAAGCCATACTAATCCTTGTGCTTACTGTTTGAATGTCTGGTACAGGAAGCGAGCAGCTGCAAAGCATCTAATAGAACGCTACTACCATCAGTTAACTGAGGGCTGTGGAAATGAAGCCTGCACGAATGAATTTTGCGCTTCCTGTCCAACTTTTCTTCGTATGGATAACAATGCAGCAGCCATTAAAGCCCTCGAGCTTTATAAGATTAATGCAAAACTCTGTGATCCTCATCCCTCCAAGAAAGGAACAAGCTCAGCTTATCTAGAAAACAATTCCAAAGGTGCCCATAACAACTCTTGCACTGACAGAAAAATGAACAAGAAGGAAATGCAAGGCCCAAGAGATGACTTTAAAGGTAAGGCATAACAGTTCTAGCAAAAGGACAACATTTTTTAGATTTCTATTAAAATTATAAAAGAACAACTGTTGGAGTAGTTAAGTTGCCATCTTCTCTTAACTGACATGGCTTGAAAGGAGATAATAGAAATTGTGCCCATATTTTAAAATGTATAGATAATAACAAAACCTTCATACCCCTTTATAGGGGCTTGTTTCACTTGATAGGTGATGTGAGGTGGCAAAATGAAAGCCTTGTATGAAAGATAGCATCAGGTATTAGCATCTTGGTCCTTCATTCTGCCTCCTGGGAGTGGTTGCAATACTTTTTGTCAGTTCATTTCTAAGTTATCCTGTATCTTTTGATTAAAGCAAACTTGCTCAGACTTAAAAAAATTGTTTCAAAATGTTCACAGATGACCTGGCTTAGCCCTTAGCAAAGTAGTGATAATCATACACACAATGCAGCCACATGAATTTCCAGTCTTGATCAAGAGGATAATGGAAAAGGGTCAAACTCTTCCTCCAGTCCTGTTTGCTTATTTGAAATCACCCTATCCCCGTTTGCCCTGATCTTAATTTTATTTAAAATGGGGCAAGTAGCAGGTGCAGGGAGCCTTTTTTTCTAGGACACCTTGGGAGTTGTCTTACCAAATCTGTCAAGCCCTGTATTTTCAACTGACTGAAAGGAAGATTTTTTTTCTTGCCCTACCTTGGAGATCTTGGGTATCTTCTGTCAGTCTTCAATTTAAGTAGCAGCCAGATCTGACCATGCTTATATTTCAAAATAAGAAAAGATTGTTGTGCTCATGGTAGAGCTGTAAAATTTCCAGAAATTCTGAAACCAAGAAGAAGGGGGTTGGGAAAAATTTTCAGAAAAATAGAAAAAAAATGTAATTGAAAAACATTTTATTACTCTAATCGCAAATAATATATTGTATATGTAATATAATACAATTATATACTTTGTTTGGCGTAAAATTATTCTGTTTGGTATATTAAAAGTACAGCCGGCCCTCTGTTTTTGTGTGGGATCCGTTCCTGACCCTGCTGTGAAAACGGAGACTCGCCAGTATTCACGCCCCATAGGGCTGCAAGAACGGAGGGGCGACTGTATAAGTCAGTCAGATAATACTTAGAAATTAATTTCCCCTTTTTTAAAAATTCATTTCCCTCCTCCCCAAATTTCAGTTATTCCGGGGGGAAAAACATCTGAATCTTTCTGGGTTTTATTCTCATCTCTAATTCAGAATAGCATGTTGTGAAACAGTATGGGAGAGAAGGTTAATCCCAGGATCAGATCCCACACAGCTGCTTTTTCTGACACCACTGAGCATATTTTTGTTTCATGTGATGAAGACTGGGGATAGTTCTGATGGCACGTATAGCTGCTATAATACTCTGTTGTGTTATGGGTAAGAAGTGCTATAGCTACTCCCTCTTCAGTAAGAGAGGTACAAAAGCCCTCTCATATACTTAGTACCCTGTTATGCCCCACTGTGGCTTAATGTGGCTGACACCTTTGTGGGATCTCTTCTTCCTCCCTCTCCTGTCTTCCATGTCTGTAATATTATTTGTGTCTTAGGAAGAGAAAGAGAGAGAGAATCCAGATAGCAGTCATAATACTATATTATACCGTTGGCCCTCTGTCTCCACGAATTCTGCATGCATGGATTCAGCCATCCATGGTTTGAAAATGTTCCAATAATAATCATCATCATCATCCAAAAACCAAACTTTGATTTTGCTGTTTTATATTAGGGTCACCATGTCACTATGCCACTTTATATAATGGGATTTGAGCATCCACAGATTATGCTATCGATGGGGGGTCCTGGAACCTCACAGGTACCAAGGCCCACTGTAATTCTATAGCTAAGATTTGACAGTGCATACTCCAGTTGTTTCTATTTGCTGCTACTCTTCAATCCATGTGTTTTAATTTCTGTCATGATAAGGTATAAATGTTGTTATATTCTAGCTGAAAATATGATTAATACTGGCTCTTTTAATGCCTTATTTTAGGTATACTTAACCTAAGTTCAAGAAGGTTTTCCTGGTTTTGTTTCTTAATTTCTAGATGTGACTTTCTTAACAGAAGAAAAAGTATATGAAATTCTTGAACTGTGTAGAGAAAAAGAGGACTATTCCCCTTTAATCCGTGTCATTGGCAGAGTATTTTCTAGTGCTGAAGCATTGGTACAGAGTTTTCGGAAAGCCAAGCAACATACTAAAGAAGAACTGAAGTCTCTTCAAGGAAAAGATGAAGATAAAGATGAAGATGAAAAGGAAAAGGCTGCATGTTCTTCTGCCATGGAAGAAGATGTAGTTGCGCCATCATCATCATCAAGAATAGGAGATAATACACAGGGGGATAACAACCTACAAAAATTAGGCCCAGATGAAGTGTCTGTAGACATTGATGCAGTCAGACGGGTCTATAATAGATTACTTTCTAATGAAAAAATCGAAACTGCCTTTTTAAATGCACTTGTGTATTTGTCACCCAATGTGGAATGTGACTTGACTTACCATAATGTATACTCTCGAGATCCTAACTATCTCAACTTGTTTATTATTGTTATGGAAAATGGTAACCTTCATAGTCCTGAGTACCTGGAAATGGCATTGCCATTGTTTTGCAAAGCAATGAGTAAGCTACCCCTTGCAGCGCAAGCAAAACTTGTCAGATTGTGGTCTAAGTACAGCGCAGACCAGATTCGACGAATGATGGAAACTTTTCAGCAGCTTATTACCTACAAAGTCATAAGCAATGAATTCAACAGTCGTAATTTAGTGAATGATGATGATGCCATTGTTGCTGCTTCAAAGTGCTTAAAAATGGTTTACTATGCAAACGTAGTAGGAGGGGATGTGGACACAAATCACAATGAAGAGGAAGATGAAGAGCCTATTCCAGAGTCCAGTGAGCTAACTCTTCAAGAATTGCTAGGTGAGGAAAGAAGGAATAAAAAAGGGCCTCGGGTAGACCCACTGGAAACTGAACTTGGTGTAAAAACTATAGATTGCCGAAAACCACTTATCCCCTTTGAAGAGTTTATCAATGAACCACTGAATGATGTTTTGGAAATGGACAAAGATTATACATTCTTCAAGGTAGAAACAGAAAACAAATTCTCCTTTATGACGTGCCCCTTTATACTGAATGCTGTTACCAAGAACCTGGGATTGTATTATGACAACAGAATCCGTATGTACAGTGAACGACGTATTACGGTGCTCTACAGTTTAGTTCAAGGACAGCAGTTAAATCCATATTTGCGACTCAAAGTGAGACGTGATCACATCATAGATGATGCACTTGTCCGGGTAAGTGAAATAATGATTGAAAAAGTATTTGACTATTTATTGCTGAAAAGAAAATAGCTAGAAACCAGCTCTTTGCCACATTATCACATGGCTCTCCTGGATTTGTTCAGGATATGGTATAGCTACTGAAATTACTGTAAAAACTACCTGAGGTCACTGCCACTTTGTCACATGCTGATGTGTGGAAGATTGACCCTGTAACTTCTTAAACACTTTATACTGAATACAGATTTTCATTTGCTACAATCATAATAGTTCCCTAAGAATTCTAGTCTTTGAACAAATGGTTGTGTAATATTTTTTTATGATACTTGTTAGCTTTTTGGAAAGAATCTTTGAACAATGATGGCTAAAATGCCTTCAGCAGTAATACAAATGATACTAGCATATTATATGTAAGCACAATAAACAGTTTCATTGGCATTGTCTTCTAACTATATTAGACACGACATTATTTGAATCTAATCTGTAACTATGTTAGGCTTGGTTTTTTTAGAGCCTATTTGACATGGTTATCTATGCAGAGGTGACAACCTTTTATTCTCTTTGGATGAATTTGATCAAATCATAAATAGTCTAAGGAGCTTATCACACACCACTGTTATACTGCAATTGCTTTGCATTATTCCCTTCTTTGCTTTTGGTGCTTAACACATGACATCATGACTCTGCCAGTATACTGCCATTGCGCTCAGTTGAATGAAATTGATTCTTTTCCCAGTTGAAACAGTCCATTAAAGACCCCCATCCTGCTATGGTTTAGTAAACACTTCAGGCATGAATGCCTCGTTCTGTTTTATTGCAGTATTGGGAGCATAGTGGGCTTAGTGTAAGTGTGGTTTCATTGCTCCTCCTTTAAGGATTCTCTGGAGGTCTCCAGTAGGGAAACCCTATACTACTTCTACTGGTTGTACTGGGAGGATATCTGGATTCCCAAATGTTCCAGAAGAATCACTGCACGTTCATTCTCTGTTCTCCAACATGTTTTTTAAAATCTTTTTTAAAAACAATAATAGTAAGGGGAGTAGTGTGTGCATTTCTGATGTAATGCTATTAAGGATTAATGGCTGGAGCAGTCAAGGGGTTCAGGAAAAGTTTAAAGTGTAAATAAAGAATAAAATGGTGGAAGTGGTGTAGTGTGTATGATCTTCCCAATCTGGACATGAAGCAGGGGTGGTTCCATAATAGCATCATTATATAAGTGCGAAGTTATGGCTTCTTTTTCAACTGACCACATCCACACTACACTGTTATAGTGCTGCTATTCCCCTTTTACTACTCTGGATGCCTCCCACTGCATTCTGAGGTTTGTAGTTCACTGAGGCCTAAGAGCTTTCTGGCTGAGAATTCTAAATGCCCCTCCCTCAACTGCAAATCCCAGGAGGCAGCCAGAGCAGTTAAAGTGGAATAACAGCTCTATAAGAGAGTAGTGTGGTAATCTAGCCAATAACAACTATGGAGCAGGGGGCAGAGAAAACATGGTGGTGTAAACAGAATTGTTATTTTTCAAGTGTAAGAAAGCTGACACAGGAGCCAGTGTCATGGTGTTGCAAAAGAGTGTGTCAGCTTTCTTACAGGAGAAGTGGCTTCCAAACAGAACAACCTGAAACAACTGACTAGTGTGATTAGCTTCCAAGGATGAAGATGGAATTATAGGAGCTGTAGACATCTGGAGGGCAGATTCCACAAGGCTGGTCCAAAGATTACTGTTTGTGTGGCTTTATTAGAAATTGACTCTTGCTTTCATATGTTCTGTGAACAAAATAGTTTGGTACCTTTGGTGTTGAATTGCAGAAAGATTAATAGGAGGTGCTACATAATGACTATGGGTGCCTAAATGAATAATAGCCTTGATTATGACATAACTTTCAGAGCTTATTTCCTCTTGCAGTTTAGCTAGAGCTGAAGTATGTGCAACTGGAACACAACTGATGTGACAAGAATCTACGTTTCAGTTAATACATTCCCATACTCTCAGCACAGGGTTTTCATTAGAATTGCTTTGCATTAATTATGCAAATAAAGTGGAGCATTGTGTTAAGTAAAATTTAGATTGTTGTGTCTGAAGTGTGGAAGATGTTATGATGTTAAATTTCCAAATATCTCTTTGTTAATCCAACGATGCATAATTTGAAGGAAAATATTGGCCCCAGAGCATCTGGTACCCAACCATGGTGCTCACTTGAAGCTGTCTCAAGTACAGTTCCATTCATTAGATGTTGTATTTTAGCTCCACCTTTGTCAGTTGCTGCTCATCTTTCAGCCATAGTTTGTTGGCCATCCAACCCAAGGGATTTTTACTTCAGCTTATAGACTTTGCGTTCTTGAGGATCTACTATGGTCAGATTCAAAAATGGCAGATACTGAAAGCATTATCAGCTAAGGCAAGAATCATGAGAGTCATAAGGCTGATTCACTCACTAATTATATCACAATAGCTGGTTGTATTCATTGCACACTTACTGTGGCAGCCTCAGATAGCTTTAGCACATTGAACAGAAGAAGGTATAGAATTCTGAAGTTGAACCATCAAAACACAACCCTTTGTGTGCTTTCTGATAGGAATGGGTAAAAAAATAAAACTGTCTTGTTCATGCAGTCATGTAACTGCTTTTCTATTAACAGCATCAATGGTTGCATGAAAACCTAGTAAAGCCACCCATTCAGTCTTTACTCTAAATCCAGTTGTTCCAGCTAGAGTAGACCCATTGGATAGATAGGAACATGTTAAGTCAACACTTAGTAAGTTATCTTGATTCAGTGGGTCTACTCTGCGGTCTACTTAGGTTCACATGAACATATGTATTTAGGCCTTCATGTGTCTTAAGAATTAGACTGAATGAAAATATATTAGTATACCCATTGAGTCAGTGGGATTTACACAGTTGTACCTAGGTAGGGGGAAGTACAGAGGAGAAGGGGTTATTTTTTGTAGGAGAGGGAAGAGCTGCAAGGTATTGATGTCTTCCAAATTTCCCCAGTTCAGATAGCCTCGGTAACACATTTCCCCTAGGTTGAAAATGGTGGTGTTCAATGCCAGATCAATATAGTAGTGGCCAGTTCCAATCCAAACACAATTCAAAGTCCTGATTACATATAAAGCATTATACAATTCAGATCCACCTGGAAGAATGATTGCATTTTTCTGTATGAGCTTGGGCTCTGCCGAAGAGGCTCTGCTTTCATTTGGCATCCTCACAGACACATCTGGTGGGAAAGCAGAAGAGCGCCTCTTGGTGGCTGCTGCCAGGGTGCAGAGAGACTAGACTAGCTTTCTCCTTCTTGTCCTCCCATCAACAAGTTAAAAACCTTTAATGCATTAAAGGGGTCTCTTAATTGTATGCTGTTCTCTTTTTATTCCTTATTTTTGATGGATATCTTTTAAATTGTTCTTAATTTAAAATATTGATAACATTTTGACAATAACTGATGCTTTATTTTTATCTGTAAATGTTTTTATGTGTACTTGTTTTAATTTTTGTAAGTTACCTTTAGTTCCAGTTTGGAGGGGGGTATAAAATAAATAAAAGAGTAAAAGTAATATTGAAATCCAGATAGATGTAGAACCTGCAGCGTCAACACCTTGCATGTTATCTTTTGAATTAGTGTATCCATCAAAATGGAGGATTCATTTGTTTCATGAGTTTCTCGCAAGATATGTTTTTAATTAGTCCTTATACCAGGGGTAGGCAACCTTTCCCCTTTAAGGGCCCAGGGACTTCAGCTCCCAGAAGCCTCAGCCATGTTGGCCAATAGTCCCATGTTGGCCAATAGCTCCTGGGATTCTGGGAGCTGAAGTCCCTCGGCCCTTAAAGGGGAAAGGTTGCCTATCCCTGCCTTATACCAACAAGAGATGTGAGCTAAATCATGGCCTGACACTGTTGACTTTTCTAAAAATTGAACAGTTCTATGATGATGAAGACAGAAGTATCCCAGTTCATACTCTAAGCAAAGTCTTCATGCTCAGTTTAACTAGAGCCACAATTGTATTGCAGTTTGACAAGCTAGAAAAATGCCTGGTCTACATGTGCTTTTGGGAGTTGTATTGGGTTTTAAATAGTTACCTTGCATACAGCCATGTCTTCTGACAGTCCATGGCAACTCTGTAAGTCCACAATTCCCAAGTTAAAGCTGATGCAGTGTGCTTTAAGAACTTATGGGTTGTTTTACATTAGAGCTTCTTTGTTGTTGTTGCGTGCCTCCAAGTTGTTACCAACTTATGGCAACCCCAAGGCAATCCTATCAAGGGCTTTTCTTGGCAAGATTTGTTCAGAGAAGGTTTGCCATTGCCTTCCTCTGAGGCTGAAGGCATGTGACTTGTCCAAGATCACACAGTAGGTTTCATGGCCAAGAAGGGAATCAAACCCATTTTATAAAACCATTCTGTGTCTGAGTGAGGGTCTGGGCAGAGAAAACAGCAGTGGTGAAAGAGGAAGCATGTGGAACACTGATCGGGACAGCTATACCCTCTTGTATCTGAGCCCAAGGTGAAAACTGTGCAGGTAGAAACTAGAAGGAAAGACTACTTAGTTAGAAAGGTCCCTAGAATAACTTGTGATGCCTCTTGCCATCCTTTGTCCAGAATCTTCACTCATACAAAAGGTTCTCTAAGAGAGTTGGCAGAGTTAACATGCCACCTCTGCCCCACTTCTGTTTTAGCCACCCGAATAGAATGAGCCATACATAAGTGTCTTGTCTACCCCCTCACTGTGAACTTCATTATGTCTCCTGCTGTTCTCTTTAATGGGGTATGAACATTTCTATGACAGGTTCTTATGGCAGTGGTTCCACTAAATCACTTGTTCCAAACTACTTTTGCAGTATTCTTAGTGTGCCCATTACAAGATATTTCTAACTAAAATGGTGGCTATTACACACACACAGACACACACTGTCTTCTTTAATATAGCCAATGTTGTTATGCTCTGTAAAAGAAACCCACTAAAGGAATATTTTCTTTTCATCCAATAGTTAGAAATGATTGCCATGGAAAATCCAGCAGATTTGAAAAAACAGTTATATGTGGAATTTGAAGGAGAACAAGGGGTTGATGAAGGAGGAGTTTCCAAAGAGTTTTTTCAGCTAGTTGTAGAGGAAATCTTCAACCCAGATATTGGTATGTAACTAGGTTTCAGTAGACTCTATGGATGGTTTATCTCTCTGTCTTTCAGTTCTAGCTGCTTATCTTCTGTCTTCTTAATAAAATGCTAGAGAATCCATCTTTACTATTGCAGATTGTATATTTGATATAGTGGTTGGTAAGGCTGCTAATATTTGTATCTAAGGAATGTTTCTGCCTTAATTCTGTTCATTCTACTAGTCTGTTTGGTTTACCTTATTGACTGTTAGTATTTGTGTTCCCAGGCTTTCTTCACAGCCTTAAGATTGTTCCAAAAATCACATGATCCCTCCTGGAACTACATCACTTCAGCACACAAGCAAGGATTAGTTCTGAAGGCATCAAAATGCCTTTCACGTAGAAATCTAGCTCTCGGTTAATCATCTACCTGAAATGCTTGTTGGGGGGGGGGGGTTATTTGACATAGATTATTGAAGTGTGCAGTTTCCCCTTGACTAGCCCTTCCCAGTGTGCTTTCTGAAGTGATAGAAAAAAATCTGGGACAGTGGTACTGGATGACTTTCCTAAACACGATATAAGAGTTGCTTCCAGGTGGATGCACAAACCTCTGGTTGCTTCCTTTGGAATTTTCTGCACTTAGAATCTTGCCAACACACGAGATCACTGTTTATCTGAAGCCCTGATCATTTAAAGTGGATTTCAGTTGGTTTAATAAATTGTGGCTTCTTTATGAATATAGTTGAAGCTACTGAATATACCTTTTCTCCTGTAAATTGAAGCTTTGATCAAATGACGTGGATTTCTCAGCTGAAGCTTCCATAGCTTAGCAACTAGATTGCTATTTTGTGGTTTTTCGTACATCATTAATAAATTAAATTCATTTTTACAGGAATGTTCACTTACGATGAATCTACAAAATTGTTTTGGTTTAACCCATCCTCTTTTGAAACTGAGGGACAGTTTACACTGATTGGGATTGTATTGGGTCTGGCCATTTATAACAACTGCATTCTGGATGTCCATTTTCCAATGGTGGTCTACAGGAAATTAATGGGCAAAAAAGGAACTTTCCGTGATCTGGCAGACTCTCACCCTGTAAGTTGAATATTTTTCCACCTGAAATCCTCTAATGCACTTTTAATTTGATCTTATCTGTTGACAATAGAGCAATTTTTAAATGTTCAAGTACATATTATCTCAATCATGATTTCAGCCTTGTAAACATTATTATTGTCTCAGAATGGGGGCCTGAGTCTGAGAAAACAGTTGCTTGTCCAGTCATTTTTGGCAGAAGCAAAGTTTAACTGGTTACTTTGCAGCTCATGCTGTTTTGCTACTCTGCCAGTAGCAGCTCAGCCATGTGAAAATTCACATAATGTGGACTTTAGAAATATCAGAACTGAGCAACACTTGTATTTGTCTGGTAAGTATAATGTAGTACAATCTAAATTACTGAAGAAGAAAAGTGGCTGCAGTCCACAAAATTTTATATCCAAAATTGTCTCTAGTCTTTAAAATGCAGCAAGACTCATGGTGTTTCTGCACTATGCATAGTTACATAGTTAGGCCTGAAGCCTAACACACCAGTACATTGGTCAGTACCAGAGAAATTTCTGTGGAAATGAGAGGCCAAGTATTAAAAGAAACAAAGCTTCGTCCCTTGCACATTTAGAAGAGGGGTTATCTCCTGCTGCTTACAATTGCCAGACTGCTCTTCTAGCACTTGCTGAGCTTTGTCACACAGAACTCTGCATGAGTTGAATGCTGCTTTGCACAAGAAGAGCTGAACTAAATGTTACACATGCAGTAGTATTTAATAGTCTCACAACATGGGTGCATTCTGTAAATGAAAAGAAGCTGTGGGAGGCTGGGAATTTGATCAGAGGACTGGGCAAATGGTGTTCTAAACCTTTTTCCCACAGGGCTTTTTTTCAGCCAAATTGTCCACTCCCCCCTCTGCAGGTTCTCTGAACAAACTCATACCTTCCTATCATTGTTTTTGTTTTCACAGGCTGCTACAAGAGTGGGTGTGAATGAATGTAACTTCTAGTTTGGCTCTTAGTGTTCATCCGGACTGTGCAATTGTCAGCTTGGTTGCTTCTTTTAAAAGTTGTGTAAAATATATGTATATATATATTTCCATTTTAGGTTCTCTATCAAAGCTTAAGAGACTTATTGCAGTATGAGGGAAGTGTGGAAGATGATATGATGATAACCTTCCAAATATCTCATACAGATCTCTTTGGTAATCCAATGATGCATGATTTGAAGGAAAATGGAGATAAAATTCCTATTACAAATGAGAACAGAAAGGTAATTTAATAGAGGATGTCTTTAGTTGTGCAGTGTTAACTGTAGAACAAAGATATAAATCCAGCTTGTCATGTCTTTGGCTAGGAGAATGAGAAATCTCTTTTTTTTCTCTCTCTCTTTATCAGGGAGGCAGTGAGAGGTTTTTGGGCTGTTTTGCATACCATATATACATGATTATAAGTCGACCTCATGTATAAATTGAGGGCAAGTTTTGGGGCCAGAATTGTGGATTTGATATGTATGACCTGTGGATAAGTCGAGGGCACTCCCTGTGCCTGCCTCAGTAGCTGCTTGAAAGATCACTGGCTAGGAAAGAATGGTGGTGAGGTGTCAGCACAGAGAAAGAGGGGGTGGAGGCACTCAATCTCCCTGCCTCAACAGCTGTTTCACTGGTTAGGAAGGAAGGGTGGGCACTTCTTTTAAGAGCCTTCCAAGCAGTACTACCATATTGCCACTTATATAAGTCAACTGAGGATTTTGGAGTCAAATTTGGGGCATACATTTCTTGACTTATAGTTGAATATTTGAAGTATTTTTGAAGTGTATTTGTGCTTATAATACCACTTCTGCACAGATTTTGCATACAGTTTTTATGCTAATAATGATTGCCTTTTGCTGTGTTCTATGGACTGTTAAAAAGTAGAAGCACTGGATGGTTTGCATTTCTGTCTTATTATGCTTGGTGTGTGTCTGTGAAGGGGGAGGGGACTGCAAATTTTGGAAACCTTGACCAAAGAAAGTGTTCATCATCTCAGTCTGACATTGGGGACAAAGAAATCTCATGGCAGTTAACAGTTTCTCAGCAGCATCTTTGAATGTTTTCAGATAACTTGTCTCAATGAGAATGAGAAATCTGTAAATATTCTTTATATACCTGTTGCAGAAATAGTGTATTGAAACTATTGATTCTTCAACTTGCATCATTATGTAAATTAAACATATTTGCATAACTGTCGATCAAGATGTAAAATCCAGTCAACTAGAGCAGTGCAACAAATGAAAATAACTATTGAGATGAACCAAATTCAACAGATCTACAGTGGTCATAAGTAAATTTATAAAGCCCATAGTTAGTATGAATTCAAATCTCTACCAGCAGTCAGTCAATGGACAGACCTAGATTGGCCTCCCTTGGCAAGGAGTTAAAAACATGAGAGCTATCCTAGAAAAAATAGCTAGGGGTTTTGAGAGAAATTCTAATTTGGCTAGATTTTAAATTATTTTCTAACTCATAGAAATTGTACTGAATATCAAATGTTTTTAGATTGCTTGTTTAGTAAACTATTTGATTTTAAGAATCAATTAAGAAAACCTGAAAATTGGCTAGCATTTCAAAAGTATTACCATCTTAAATTATTTAAATACATGTTCCCTACAGTGAGTCCTTGCTATCCGCTGGGGTATCTTTCCAGGACCTCCTGTGGGTACCAAAATCCATGGATGCTCAAGTCCCATTATATACAGTGGGATCGTAAGATAGTGTTCCTTATATAAAATGGCAAATCGAGGTTTGCTTTTTGGAATTTATATATTTTTCAATATTTTCAAACCATGGATTCTTGAATCTGGATAACAAAATCTCTGGATACGGAGGGCCAACTGTATAACCATTTGCATTCTTTGAGACCACTGTTTATTAAACAAAGAAAAGTCAATATCTGGTTTGTGGGGAGGGTCTCCCATTGCATTTTGCAGCCACTTGAGACCAAGGTTTATACAGCTTGGCATTGCTTTCTTTTCATTGAACAGGAATTTGTCAATCTGTATTCTGACTACATTCTCAACAAATCAGTGGAGAAGCAGTTCAAGGCCTTTCGGAGAGGATTCCACATGGTAACCAACGAGTCTCCCCTAAAATATTTATTTAGACCTGAGGAGATTGAATTGCTTATTTGCGGAAGTAGGGTAAGGCAGCTTAAATGTGCAGAGGACAATTAAATTGCTCTTGTTGCTTGCTCCTAGAGTGGAATCTTGACCCACTGTCTTTTATTTACAGAATCTAGACTTTCAAGCCCTAGAAGAAACTACAGAGTATGATGGTGGCTATACCAGAGATTCTCTTATTATTAGGTATGGGGTGTACATTTTTCTGTGGGTGGATATAGAAAACATATGCCTCAAAACAAGTGATATGAATTTTTTGAAACAGAGAGAGAGAGAGCACAATTTAAAGGTTTGCAGTTTGAAAATTTACTCTGGACTGGATCCAAACCTAGTCATATTTAGAGCTGACTTGTTGATTTCAATGAGACTTAGGGTAGTCATTATTTTAAAAAAAAAGTCATCTAAGTATGACTAACTCTGGATTTAGATCTATGTATCTTGCTCTTTTATCCACCTTGTGGCTAAAATAATAAATGTAATGCAATGGATAGAGTAATGAATGGCATGTACAGACATGACACAAAGGATAGCAGGCACTCTCCCCAAATATTTTCGACTCAATCCCACTGTATTAAGATCATATAATAATGCACACATACACCCAATAATGATCTTTGCCTTATCCTGCAATCCCCAAACTAGTTTGCTTAACTCTCCCCTTGTCACATATACTAGTAACCTGTGCTCCGTAATCAACATGGCTATCTGGGAAGGTTCAGTTACGACAGCATAATATACTGATTACATTACCTGTAAGGCACCTTGCCAATAATAGTGGAAGAGCAGCCATTCCCAAATAAACTTGTGAAGTTAGTGCTAGTGAGTGTATGTTAGGACTCTAGCAGCTGGGAACAGTTCTGAGAGAAGAGCTGTTAGGTAGCTGTGATTAGAAGAAAAGGTGGGTGGGCACTGTCCCTTTTCCAATAGCCACAGATATGAAGCAGATCAGCACTTATGTAGTAAATCCTCCTTTATTAAGTTTACATTCAAACAATAATCTCTGGTTTGGATGTAACAACAAGCAGTATTCTTTTCTTGTATTCAGTTCCATTATTACCAATTCTTATAAGAAGGGAGAGGGGAAAACGTGGCTTGGACTCATTCTGATTCATACAGGTAGCACTAAAATATAGTTTAGCTCTGCATGCAGACTAGCCTCTGGAATTGGGCTAATTAATGATGCAATGTAGTCATTCACTTCGTGTCTCATGGAGAAATACTGCTTTGCCCTGTCCTGTAACTGTTTTCTTTTGGTTTTGGAAAGTCCTGGAAATCTGTTCAAATTCACCCATCTGTATATATGTTCAAAAATAATTTCTTCTTTGTTTAGTGTTACTTTTTTTAACAAATAAGGGTGCATACGATTAAATTCTTAGTCTTTGCTCAAGAGAGGTTGTTAATATCCTTGCATAAATACATGTATGCATGGATACGTATCTAGACTGTCAGCAGACCTAAATTTATATTGGGAAAGATACACTTTGGAAGGATACACTTGGCCAAGAGTTGTACATTATGCCTTTAGGATCAGTTGCAAACTTGTATATGTTAATTGTTAGAGTAATTAAGGTTTCTGGTCATCTGACCATGGCACACTGTTCACTGCTAAATGAAATTTTCAACCTGTTGGAGACTATGTTCACATGTCATCATTCAGCTAGAAATGCACATCCATTCATATGTCATTGCTATTAGATATCCTAGTATTTGTACATTTGGAGGAAAAACCAAATAACATACTGAAACATTATGCTTGTATTGGCTAGTTCTGAGGTGAATTACAAGAAGTACAGTTTCATCCAGGTTATCTGTATGCAATATGAAGTAGCACTTGCACCAGTACTCTGACACTTCTTAGTCTGGACAGCTTTTTATTGTGTTTTAATCTTCCTTTCAATAGAGAATTTTGGGAAATTGTCCATGCATTTACAGATGAGCAAAAAAGACTATTCCTTCAGTTTACAACAGGCACAGACAGAGCACCAGTAGGAGGACTTGGAAAACTAAAGATGATTATAGCCAAAAATGGCCCTGACACAGAACGGTAAACTTCTTTATTGTAAATTTTCTGTCTTTTAAAAATCAGAAAATATTTGGAAGTGTAGTTAAAATATTTGGAAGTGTAGTTAAGTGTAGTTCCAAAATATTTGGAAGTGTAGTTAAGTGTAGAGAGGTTTTCCTGAATATTTATTTTAAAGGGTTAAATCACTTTTGCTTGTGTTTATTACTGCTTGAAGTTGAGCCTTTTTGAGTATTTACCAGAAAACAAAACTGTACTCTCCCAAGGAAATCCAAATGAGGGGTCTTAACATTAAATAATGTTATTACTTGGACAAAATAGTTCAGGAGCCAGAGAAACATACTGATGGAGGAGGAGAATTACCTTATCCAAAGTCCTGTTAGGTTCATACCAAAAGGGAGAAATGATGGGTGAAGAAGTAAGAGGGAGATCTACCCATTTTTAAGTTGTTTTTCCCCCTGTTTTATAGCATCTTCCTCCACAATCATTCCTACCCTCAGGTTTGGGAGCATTAGTGCTGGAGACAGACTGAATCTGCCTCCAAAGCCTTCCCCAAATCTCTCAGTGATATACAGGATGATTTAAAAAGATTAAAAACGAGCAGCTTTATTTTTGCACTATACTTTTTGAATCCCCTTGTATTTGGGGAGCTTTCCCATGTTTTGGTGAGAAGGGCATCCAAAGTTGGATCACTCCCACCAGAAGAGATTCACTCTAATGACCCCAAGACACCTTTGCAAGGAATCATAGAATAGTGGAAATAGAATGAAGTAGAAATATTAGCTAGCAGGGTATTTTTCAGGTCAGTATGGCTTGTGAATTTTGATCTGTATTCATGTAACTTAATTTTTATTCTTCTCTGTTTTTCCTCCATAGGTTACCCACATCTCACACCTGCTTTAATGTCCTCTTGCTTCCGGAGTACTCTAGCAAAGAAAAACTTAAGGAGAGATTGTTGAAGGCCATCACATATGCCAAAGGATTTGGCATGCTGTAATGAAATAAATAAAATAACAAAAGGGATAAAGAGAATGGTGGTGATGGTGTCCCTGTCCAAAAATAAATAAAATAATAAAATAATACCCACAAAGGCCGTAAGATAATAGCGAGCAACCGTAGTCACCTGTGTTTGTGCCTCCCTTTTTCACTTGGGGACTTTGGGCTGGAACAGCAGATTTCAGCTGCTTCTATGAACAAATTATTTTCTTTTAGCGTGAAAGTGTTACATATTCTTTCACTTGTATGTACAGAGAGGTTTTCCTGAATATTTATTTTAAAGGGTTAAATCACTTTTGCTTGTGTTTATTACTGCTTGAAGTTGAGCCTTTTTGAGTATTTACCAGAAAACAAAACTGTACTCTCCCAAGGAAAATATTGCCATCATTTGTAGATTGTGTAACTTTTAAGTATGTGCTACATATTTGTCCCAATTATCGAATCAAAATCAGGAACTTTACGTTTTTTGAACAGTTTTGCTTTTGAAACTTGAAGTCTTGGAAAACAAAATGGTGTGATGCAATGACTGCTGTTCTAGCCCCCAAAGAAATTTGTGGAAAATTTTAGAATCAATAAAGATGGAAGGGAGAACTTTGAATGTTAAACTACAGCCTTTGAGAACTTTACTTTAGTCACAGCACAATTAAAAAAACTCATTTCAGTATACATGTCGGCTTTCACATGTCTTGTCTTGTAGCATATTGTGTTTTCAATTAGCAGGGATTTTAGCTAATGTGGAAGTGTGAACATAGTTTGGGCTTTTTTTCTTTTTTAAAAAAAAAGTTTACTCAGAAAAGTGCATTTTCAGCCAAACAGCACTAGAGTAGGATGAAATGTATTGTGGGAGAAATGAAAACATTGGGTCTATCAACAAGCATGTAAAGTGCACTTAAAATTACATTTTAATTGCCTATTATGTTGATATTTTAATTGACAATCCGGTCTTCCCTGCAAGCTGTCTTAATGAATTGTTTCTGTTATCAAGGCATACAATCAGTGCTGTAGCAAAAGGATGCCTTTCTCCTCTCCACATCTAGCAATAGGAGAAAATAATTAAACATTTTAAGAACAAGTTTGCATTGTAATGCTCCCAACTGTTCATTGTATGTGTAGAAAGTGTATCCTAAGATCACTTGCGTGATCTTTTTACATAGCACACCATAGGTTTGGAATGTATATCTTGACCCCACTCAAGGGGATCCCTCAGCGTTCTACAGACTGTCCCTACGCGCTGGTGATCACTGCTGTTACAGTATAAAATAAAGGGACTGTACAGTTGTAACCAAAACAATGTAATTGGCATACCTCTTCTTACCACAAGTGAAACTGATGTGCAAAACTGAGCTTGTGCCTTAGTGATTGCTATGTCTGACTAGTACGTAGCAAATCAGCATGATTTGTGCAACACTGGTAATCTTTCAAAACCCAAACCTTTGACATCATTGAAGTGGGGAGATATGTCTTTCAGGAAAAATTTATTAAATTCCTTTTGGTAATAGAAATAGGCATCTGTTATGTAACTATAATGCTAAATAAAGCATTGATGGTTTTCCAACTTGGTTCAGTGACAAAGAAGAAAAATGATTTCCTTAGTTTCACGTTAATTTCAATATCATTGGAATTACTTGGTGAGGAACTCTGTTTAAGATATGCTATATGATGACTGTCTTAGTATAAAGCCTTGCTTAACTACTGTTTCATCTGAAACTAAATAACAGCTTGTGAGAGTTCAACAGTTTCTTGAAATTAGTCTTGATCATGTCATAGTTGAGAGCAGATGAAGCAAAGTATTTTATACCTGTGGTTATTTGCTAATAATTTTGAGTCTTGCACAGTTTTGAAACAGGGAGCCTGGAGAAATGAAACTGAATGGTTGAATCACTGTCCTAGTAAAGAGAAGTGTAATGTATTTTTGTGTTATAAAGTAATGAATACTTCTAAGAGAGAGCACTGCCTTGAAAAGATAAGATGTTTCTTATTGATCTATTTCCTCCTCTAACAGTACAGTCCTGTGCAGGTTTAATTAATGTCACTCCTCCCAACTAAGTATCACTTTTTAGGATTAAGTCTTTAGACCTTTTTCCAGTATCTGGTGTGCATGTGCTTTCAAGTCGTCTGTCAACTTGTGGCAAGCCCATGAATTTTACAGGGTTTTCTTAGGCAAGGAATATTCAGAGGTGGTTTGCCAGTTCCTTACTCTACAATATAGCCTACAGCACCTGGTATTCACTGGCACATTGATGGAAGGATGCACTGCAGCAATATCATCATCATCATTTATTACTATTATTATATCCTGCCTTTTTTAAATTCAGGATTCATGGTGGTTTAAAACACAAGTTCAAAAATAATAAAACTATCAAAAAATTAAGTTAAAAACATGAACGCTTTTTAAAATGAAACCAGTACCACAACATGCTGCTGCAGATACCATTTGTACTGTTAGTTTCTTAGCATGAGCATGAACACATACTAGTTCACTTTTCTGCTTTCAAAGAACATGCTTTATATTAGTAGTCCACTGCTGAGGAAGCTTATGGGGTAGGCTAAGTTTATTACAAAACTTTGCAAACTACCATATATGATTGGCTATAAGTTGAGAAATTTATGCCCCAAAATTGACCCTAAAATCCTGGGTCAACTTATATACAATACTGCTTAGAAAGGTCTTGAAACAAGCACCCCTGTGATGCCCTACTCTTTATGCCTTGAGGCAGGAGTTTGTGTGTGTACGAAAGAGTTTCCCAGTCCGGTCTGAAAGCCCTTGCCCATCAGAGAGACACCACATTTAGCTCCACTTCCTTCCCAGTCCGATTTGAAAGACACCTCTGCCTATCAAAGAAATGCCCCTTTTAGCTCCACTTCTTTCCCTTCCCAGTCCATCCCATCAAGGAAACATCCCTTTTAAAACCACTTCCATCCCTTCTCAATCTGATGCTAAAACTTCCTCCAGCACCAGGGAAGTAGTGTTAGGTGGTCCAGAGAAAGAGAAGGAGGGATGGAAGTGGTGTTTTCTCCTTTCCATCCTTTATTATAGCCCAGTAAGTTTTACCCTCGACTTACCCACGGGTCATATCACAATCCATGATTTTGACCCTGAAACCTTCCCTCGGTGAAGTTGATTTGCACACGCGTGTATACGGTAAGTATCTTGAAATTAGCAGAATGAAAACATGCTCTTTTTTGAAAATCAAATACTATATTTGTACATACTCAAAACTGAGTTGTGCTATAAGGGATCAGTTACAATGGATCACAAGTATCAAGAGTTAGAAGGGACCTGAGGAACATCTAATTCAGCCTTCTGCCATGCAGGAATCCATGACTAAAGCACTTGTGTTAACCTCTGGAAAAACCAGTGAAGGAGTCCATCACCTGAAGTAGGCTGTTCCACTGGCAAGCAGCGCTATCAGGAAAGTTCCTAATATTTAGTCAGAAATTCGTCTTATAATAAACTGCCCTGTGAAGCAGCAGAGAACAAGCTTGCTCAACTTTATCTGGCAGCCCTTCAGTTATTTAATTATGACTATCGTATCGCCTCTCAACTCATCCTTACTGAACATATCCAGCTTCTTTATTCCTTACAGGGCCTAGTTTCTTCATCTTTTACCATCTTGATCGCCTTCCTCTGATCATATTCCAGCTTTTCTCCTTTTTGTGCTGGGCTTTTTATAGAAAGTTCATTTGAAATAAAATGTTATATATAGATAAAAGTCTGACACATTTTACTATAAAGAAGCAAGGAGGCTCTTATGGCTCTTAAGTTTCCATTTCCATGGGCAATGCACAATATCCATTGAACTTACCTATGAAAGATGTTTAGATGTTTTAGTCTTATATTCCAAACTAAGTAAGCACTTCACAGAGGGGTCTGGAGGGGGGAGGCATTATACCTTTTAGCATAATGTTTGAGCATTAGCTGCTTTTAGAGTAAAGCAGTGCCCACAAAGCAGATTCTCCCAACTCTTGTGGGCAATGGGGTTCTAAGGTACTTCCACTTGTATA
The DNA here is from genome assembly GCA_026167975.1 of Phrynosoma blainvillii. Taxonomy (NCBI): domain Eukaryota; kingdom Metazoa; phylum Chordata; class Lepidosauria; order Squamata; family Phrynosomatidae; genus Phrynosoma; species Phrynosoma blainvillii. The sequence goes on along the minus strand of JANUYF010000003.1, from coordinate 224,900,334 downwards.
GGTAAAGGCCACAAGATCTTAACATTCTCTGTGCATTCAGAGAAGCAGACATACTGCAGCTAACACAACAGCACAACAAATGGCCACAATTCCAGGAGGAAAATGCAGAATCCTGCTCACTACCTAGAAGTGGCAAATAAAAGAGCAAGGCTGAATCATCATTAGGTGTCGAGTCACCATAGGACAGTGGGAGACATTGAGCGAAACAGCTGGACAGAAGGGATGGAAAGGAAAATCGGGCACTGCTGCAGTATATAGTTAATCTTAAACTGAAATGATATTCCTATTCAATTGAACTATTTGCTAAAGTTCTTGGGGTCATTTTTTTTCTTTACTGTATTTACAGTATTGATTGTCTTGTTGCTTTTAGAGATTTGGTAATTGCACATGTTTGCAGGCTGCTCCTGTGTTCCAAATAGATAGATAAGAGTGCATTGTATTAACTTACATTAATGAGCAGATCTCCATATACTAATCAATGTTTTTTACAGTTTGTATAAGTACACTAAGTGAAATGTCTCCCATCGATGAACTGCCAAAGAAAGTTGGGACTAATAGATAAAGTCAACTTAATATATCTATTGCACAAGGAATGTCTCACCAAAGTTTTTGTGTTTTAAGCAACAATGATCAATTCATGCATTTCTTTGGAACTGCAAGGACTAAATACTGGGGAAAATGGGAATATTACCATCTGGGTATGCTGTCAACCTTTATTCTGAGTGACATCGTATGAGTCAACAACTTTCCAGGGCTTGTGTGACTTGGGTCTAAGTCACATAGAGCTCCTTTTATGGCCACAGCAGCGCATGAGGGGTTAAACGTACCCATATTCTCTTAATTCATGACAAGTATTGCTGTCTTTATTATTTACATCAAATGCCTAAAATGTAAAGCTAAAAGAAGTGTTTTGTGCAGATTATGTCCAGTGTATAATACTAGAACAGTTTATTGTGAAAAGACTAAGTTGGTGGATACAGCAAGATGATTTTTTTTAAAAAAAATGAAGCACAGTACAGCACTTTTAAAAAATGTATCTAAATTATGGTAAAGCCGGTTGCAAAAGCACATTACAGTTTGGATATCTTGTAGCTGAGCTACAGATTAAGAGCTGTTGTGGAATTCTAGCTTCATGCCTATGCTGTTTCCTAACTCTATTCTGCATTATTTCGGGCAGATGAAAATTGTCTGGCCTTCCATATGTTGGATTGCCAGTCCCAGCAGCCCTAGCCAGTTTAGCCAATGGAGGTGTTGGGAGTTGCAGTCCCAGCATCTAGAGGGAGGCACAATTCCTACTGTTGGTTTAGAGCTTGTTATGTGAGTGAGGACCACCATGCAGTGAGTGTCTTCACTTTTGCTTGATAATAATAGCAATTGGGGGAGAGAGAGAGAGAGAGGAAAAGATTGCAAGATAGTCCTAAATCACATGGGAGATTGTACTCAACAATACTGGAAAACATGCCACATGCTGTAGTGATTGTTAATATCTTGCTCCGTTCTTAACATGTCTGTAGTGAGTGTAAACATCTTGCTCAGTTCTTAGGTTTGGAAACAACAGAAACAAAATTCTCCAAACCTTACTTTGTGATCAGTTGATAAGGGTCATTGTTTAGCCAATTTCTTTCCATTAGATTCTCTTTGGTAAGTATCTCATTGTAGTGTTGCTATATAAGTATCTCCAGAGAACTGTCATTTTTCATAAAGGTTTTGTCCAATTTATTTATAGTAATGCTTCGGTGATGGGGTTCAGGGCCTACTAGATTCCATTTCTTCTGCTCCTGCTCTGTATTCCACAGAAACTCTTGGTTTACTTTACCTTTCCTTGCCAGCTTTTCCAGCAATCTTTCAGAATAATAATCCTGTAAAGGGTAGTTTTGTTCTTGTTTTAAAGTTGTGACCCTCTGGAGAAAGAGTTTGACTTGGTCATCTAAAAGATTGTGACTGTTTCCATTCCTATGATTGTTCATATTGGGGCATAATCCCAATGGCGTGTTGTCCAGTCCCAAGAAAAGATTCTTAGAATTAAGTCTCCATTTGTGACTTCTGCTTTTGCTACTCTTACATTTTGGTTCCAGACAACTTTTTTTCAGTACTTTATCTACATTTCTTTCAGGAGACAAAGACATAGTGGATTGTGTAACTTGAGCTGCTGGATATTGTGGCTGTGAAGGGATTTTCATGAAGATCTCCTGAGACATCTCATTCATGTTGGATGGTCTGCCACATTTCTGGTGATTTGTGGTGTATGGCCTTTTGCACCTGGAGATATTAGCAGGATGGCTAAAACTAGTTTGCCTTTCACCAGATATTTGCTCCTCCTGGCCCCCTCTTTGTTCGCAGTTTTCCCCAGTGTCACCAGTAGATTTCTGTTGATCCTTAATCCCACCTTTCTTTCCTTGGTTCTTGCTAGCAGAGACTGGAGCCAGATGGGTGTGAATTCTATCTGGAGCTGAAATCGCTCTGGAGGCTTCTGCATTCTGTAATATAACTCTCACAGCTTTGTCACTGCCATCCGTCACAACCGTGTGCAAAGTTGGGAAGAGACTCCAAGAGAGATGTTTGACAAGCTCTTGATTGCCGAATAGCTTGGCATGAGCCACCTCTGACTGCCTGAGCTTCCTGGCGAATCTGTTGTACAAGATCCTTTGATCAAGAGTGTGGGAGTTTTCTGCCTGCTTCTTCATGGACTCTAAGATCCTAAGTTTCTTGTTTAACAGGATCTCCTCCTTTGCATTGCAAGACAAAGCCAGCAGGGATTTCTCGACATCCTTGGGTTTAGTTCTTTCAGCCATCATGAAAGTAAAGGTTGGAATTTTAAATCCAAAGGCAGATGCTTGGATTTTTATTGTCGTTTGACTGCTGTTTCTTCTTGCAGCAGATCATACTTAGCTTTCGCTAGTATCTGTTGATGAAGTGATCAGGAAGTCCTTTACATTTACAGGAGAATGCCTTGAAATGCTACACCAATGATAGGTTTGTTGATGAGGTCAAGTTTCATCTACGTTGTCAAGGAAGCAAAAAATGAATATCTTCTATTCAAAGGTGGGAGTAATCTTGGGTGATACCTTTATTAGTCTGGCCCTTGCCATGAATGGTCTCCTTTCAGCTGTGCAAATACATATGTTGCAAGAGAATGCTACAGTTTCTGTAAACATTAGATTGTTATAGAAGGAAATGATTTAAAGGAAGGAAATTGCCTTTTGAACAGGAGTCATTTAGTTTATGAACAAGTAACCATTTGCCACGTCAAAGCCTCTAAATCAACATACATATGTTTAAGCAGCCATTGTATTTCTCCCAGTGTTGTTTCCCGATCTGCATGTGATGATACTTTAGATGAAGATAGTCATACTTACAGCTGTCCTAGGAATGGTTGTGAGATCTGATGTTGATCTGAGATCTGAGAAAGATCCTGTAATTTTTACCAAGCCTCTTCTACATGTGCTCTCACCTAAATGAAACTCATCCTTTGCATTCAAAATGGATTGTCATTTACTATTGCTACCACTTTTGCTTAATATCATGAATATGTAAACTTGGGCATCATGGATTGAAACCATTGTTTCCAAGAACTTATGTTAGTGAGAAAGCATGTAATACAGGAAGCAATATGTAGTTCTTTCATTTCCATCCACTTAAGCAGCATACCTTCTGTGAGAGCCAGCATGGCATAGTGGTTTGAATGTTGGACTATGGGGACCAGCCATGGAAACCCACTGGGTGACCTTGGACAAGTCACATTCTCTCAGCTTCAGAGGAAGGCAAAGGTAAACCTCCTGTGCATAAATTTTGCCAGGAAAACCCCATGATAGGGTTGTCATAAGTCATAAATGACTTGAGGACACACAACAACAATAACCTCTGTCTATGACATAAGAGGCAACACAACAAATACTGATTTTAAGTTTAATCAGGTGTAGTTATGGGAGGGGAAGCAAAATGAAAACAACATCCCAAGTAAGAATTTTGCCCCTGCTGTAGGGGGTCCCATTGAATTCAAACTTAAGTCCCACTGAATACAAAAGAACTTCATTTTCTATTGGGTTATGTAGCATTGTAGGGATGCAGTGGCTCTAGTGGTTAAGATGCTGACTCTGTTGATTGCAAGATCGGCAGGTTGGCAGTTTGAGGCCCGGATGCTGCATGATGGGGTGAGCTCCTGTCACTAGTCCCAGCTTCTGTCAACCTAGCAGTTTGAAAGCATGCAAATGCAAATAGATAAATAGGTACCACTTCTCAGTGGTTCTGTGCAATCGTGCTGACTATGTAATCACAGAGTAGTCTCAGACAATGCTAGCTCTTGGGCTTAGTAATGGAGATTAGCACCGCCCCGTATGGTTGGACACGGCTTGACAACCTTGTTACCAGGGAATACCTTTACCTTTACCTTATGTAGCATTACAGTGGAAATCTTGAATATTTCCAATAATATATTTGAATTTTGTAAATCATTCCTGCCAAAACCTGAAAAAGAGACTGTTCAGGAGCAAGGTTCAATGCAAATTATAAGAATTTAGCAAGTTCCTTTGTGGTCTAGCAGTGTCTTTGTGACAAACCACAAACTTAGGAAAACCTCTGCACTGCTTATGCCATGATGTGTACTTATACACTTATACAAGGACACTGAAGTAACCAGAGATATGGTATCTGTTCAAAAAAGAACCAACAAATTGCAGCGCTATTGCAAAATCTACTAAACTGAACAGGTTTGGGCAACTATGAGCAAAAACATGGCAATTCTGTGCATTTTTCTGATTCTCATCTTTTTTAGTGTATTATTATTTAGATTTCTAAGAAAATTAGAAATCATATAGTCTCAACACCTAATGGACCACAAAGAGAGTTACCAAGAGACAAGACAAAGTTTATTGGGAGATTCCAGTCTTGCTTTTGTTTATATTGAGGGGGAATATGCAGTCCCAATAGCCCTATCTGTTACAGCCAATATGAGGAATGCTGGGAGTTGCAATCCAGCCATACCTGAAAGGTTGCATCAATCCCACCACTGATTTAAGTCATGCACTAAATCCAGTTGTTAGTCCCAAGTGGAGAGGACTTAATAAACTGTGGAATAGTAAATTAACACTTATGTAAGCCCATTAATTTAATGGGTCTGCTCTAGCAATTGGATTTATTCCACTAAAATTCTTCCCATGCAATTATTGTTTAATATTAATTAATTAATTAACGAATTAATATTGCAATCCTCAGTGAGCACACAGCCTATACACTATCATAAAACTACCCAAAACCAAAACAATCTACTTTGATCAGGCCTCACCTGGAATACTGTGTCCAGTTCTGGGCAGCACAATTCAAAAAAGGATGTTGAGAAACTGGAGCGTGTCCAGAGGAGGGCAATTAAAATGGTGAAGGGTCTGGAAACCATGCCCTTTGAGGAACGACTTAGGGAATTGGGGATGTTTAGCCTGGAGAAGAGATGGTTAAGAGGTGATATGATAGCCCTCTTTTAATATTGGAAGGGATGTCATATTGAGGAGGGTGCTAGATTGTTTTCTGCTGCTTCAGAGAACAGGACCCAGAACAACGGATGCAAGCTCCAGGAAAAGAGATTCCACCTCAACATTAGGAGAAACTTTCTGACAGTGAAAGCTGTTTGACAGTGGAACACACTCCCTCGGAAAGTGGTGGAGTCTCCTTCTGTAGAGGTCTTTAAACCGAGGCTGCATGGCCATCTGTCAGGGGTACTTTGATTGTGATTTCCTGCATGGCAGAATGGGGTTGGACTGAATGGCCCTTGGGGTCTCTTCCAACTCTAGCATTCTATGATTCTACTAGTTGAACCTCTAGAGCTATCTGCTCTAGCTTTGGGTGTGTGATATACTTGAACTGGTGCTGTTCACTGATAAGCAATCATGACCAGCAAACTGCTCCTCGAACTTGGGAGAATGTGAAAGGCCATTTGTTTCATTATTCTATTGATGAAGAAACACACTAGAAAGGTCAATGTTCTCCAAAGTGCCTTCATTTTTTTTTTGTCTCAAAAAAATATATATACAATTTTCCCTTCATTTTCCCAAGGTATATGTTCTCAGTATCTGCATGCAGCCAAAGAAACTGATCTCTATGCAGCTGTCAAATTTGACAACTGATATGCAGTTTGAAATCTTTTTCTCACGGCAATGTGCTTTATGTGTTGGAAATTTGTAAAACCATAAGAGCCCTGACTAGTTCAGACTAGAGACCTATCCAGCTGGCATCAAGTCTCCAGGATCTCAAGTTCTGACATTAAGAAAGGGATGAAAATCTCACTGCACCACCCTGTCTACTGCATACCTTGTAAACTCCACGGTTAGCACAGTGGAGCATTTGGAAAAGTCCCACATCCTTTAGAGGGGCTCACGTCTTTAAACCTTAGAGTCTCCTGTCCCTGCTGCTGTTTCTCACTATTACTGTCTCTTACCCTGTTTTATTGGGGCATGCAAGCATTTCTAGAGGGTGAGAAGCTCAAACAGCATCCTCTGCTTCCCTTTTCCTCTTCAAGGGATTTGTGTAGCTTTGGGATAGGAGAACAAGGGAATGAACAGCAGGGATAGGGAAGGAAACAGTCCCCTCACAAAATGGTCCCTATCAAGTGCCTTTGTCAGTACCTGAGCATGTCCTTTAGAAATTGTCATTTAAAACAAAATGCCTACAAATATAGGATGCCATCCTGTGAATGAGACTCCGCCTCAACATTAGGAAGAGCTTCCTGACAGTAAGAGCTGTTTTGACAGTAGCATATGCTCCCTCGGAGCATGGTAGGGTCTCCTTTGGAGGCTTTTAAGCAGAGGTTGGATGGAAATCTGCCAGGGGTGCTTTGATTGTGTATGGCAGCAGGTTGGACTTTATGGCTCTTGAGGTCTCTCCAACTCTATGATTCTAATGGCATACACTAAGTCCATCCTATGCCTGCATATGTCTTCCTGTCCCCCTCCCTTGTTCATTGGAGATTTTGGTATTCCATCTTCCACAATGACCAAAATCCCCACACACAAGTCTCATTGTTCAGCCTCACCATTCCATGGCTGGTGGAGAGCAAGGACAATCAGAGACGTATCTATGTCTCCATAACCAGCTTCAGAATGATTACATTATTAGCAGAGGCCTCTGGAAGACCCCGGTGGGCAAATTAACCATTTTTTATCCGGCAACAGGGCCGAAGTACACAAAAGACACCAGGTCCATCTGCTCTTGGAAGCTACAGAGGGCCCTGGTTAGTACTTGAATGGGAGACCACCAACCAGGTGCTGTAGACTATCTTTCATGCCTAAGAAAACCCTCCAAAATTCATGGGGTTGCCATAAGCCAACAGACAACTTAAAGGTTCATACATACACACAGGGCTGTAACCATATGCTTCTCCAATTCCCTCCTCCTTGCTCTCCACTAGCTACAGAATGGCCGTGGGGGGGAAAGCAGCAGCTCAGTGCTAAGTCTGGGGGTAAATTGAACAGCTGTGCCACAGTTCCAAATGCAGAACTTATACTTCATTGTGCCATACAGGATCGCGGCCACTATCTTTCATTGTAAGAGGCGGCTTGCTTCATCTACCTACCCTCCCTCCGTTTTGACTGCTGTGTTCAGATCCTTCTTTGCTTCATTCTCTCTGAGAGGCAGAGACCAGGAATGAACATAATATTCAGGAGATGGAGTCCCCTTCCCACAGGAACTCAACCAAGACTGGGTTTGCTTTTTTCTGGATTACACCTTAGCTCTCTCATGTTTCAGAATAATTAAAAATCAGAGTTTCTACCCATCATATGTCAAAGCTAAAGAGCTAAAGGAAACCAGAGTCTTTTCATTTTAAACCGATAGTTTATTTGCCAGCATCTTACAGTATGAATAATTTGAAGGGATTTTTGAAGAAAAGCCAATCTGTTGCACTGAAACCAGGGTGCAGGGGGTGAGGTTCATTAAAGATCTTGGATCGTGAAACAGAAGAATGAGAAACAAATGGTTTATGTGACAGAGCTTTCCCACATCATTTTTCACTGGTGACCTCTTGTAACTGGACATATGAGTATATATGTTAGAGCAACCACACGAAAGGGGATCTAAAGGGATCTATGGCATAACTCTTCAATCCAGGGACCATAAAACAGGGTTGAAAAAGCCTGTGGTCTTCTGGACCCCAGATCCTTTAGCTTATGCTGGTTATGGCTTCTGGGAGCAGATGTTCGAAATATCTGAGAAGGCCAAAGGCATCCCAACCTTACTATAATGTACAAAGTCAGCTACCACATAACTACATGTGGAGTCTCAGTTTCACTTTTGGTAGGGATAGTACTGGAATGGCAACTGACTGCGGTCAAAGTTTGTGGCTGGCCATATATAACCTATGCGACTGGACGAGTGAAATGAAAAAGAAAACCCTGCACTTCCAAGCTCCCTTCGTGTGGTGTGGGTGGTTGTCCCATACAGACCAGCCCTCAATCCATGATTTAATTGGATACTTGTACAATATCTTTGCCTGAAACAATTTGCCAAAACAGCATGCATTAAAAGCTGATTTTTAGGGGCTGAAGTTAATTGCTAGCTTTTTTCAAGCATTAAATCAGAGCCCCTTCCCTGGTTGGTTGCGATGCTATCTTTTCTTTGACTGAAGTTTACTGATACTATTGTATAAATAAAATAGCCATGCTTTTTATCAGCTCTTCCCAAACTGGCACTCCCAGATATGTTGGACTACAATTCCCATTACCCACAGCTGACAGTCCAGCAGCCATGCTGACCAGGGATGAGGTAGTAGTTGTTAACACACATCCTGTTGTGCCTAAAGGGCACTAGATTGGGGAAGACTGCTGTATACCATAAACTGAAATTTGTCTGTCTGTTGTATCTGGTAAAGGGTTCTGTGCAATTTTTCTTTTTTTAATCTATGTATTTCTTCTGCAGGTAATAGTATTTCATCAAAGCTGCATATGCACTTTGCTAAACATGTTTTGACTGCAATTTTTTTGGCAAAGTATTAAGACTGCAACCCAGGTAAATTGTGCAAATCAAGTATAGTTGCATAATTTATAGTATCCACTCATTTTGAGTGAAAGTTTGAGAAGCTGCAAGGCACAAAAACCCTGTCCAATGGAAAGTTTACTTAGCTCCCTTTCTCAAGTCAATGTCACTTTTTTGGACTACAGCTGCCAGAATCTTCTAGCCTTAGTCAAATTGGCTGGGAGTTATTGTCCAGAACAGTTACATTTCAGGCTCTTTACAGATGCGATTTTGTTGCCTGATTGAATGCATTTAAACGAAAGCTAAGATTCTTAGAATCCAATTATGCGATTGTCAGATCTCAAGTTATCTGGACACAATGATTCAACCACTATTAGGAACTGTGATGTACACAACCTCAAAGCCCGGGGGGGGGGGGGTTAAGTGTAGAATCATCAGATAGATAACAGTCAGTAGCTTCACGGGGGGGGGGGTTGCGGGCTGCATCGGGTGACACCCCAAAAGGGGGCTGACACCCCAGAAGTGGGTAACACCTGTGGGGCCTTCATGGGTCTCGTGGCCACAGCCCTGCTCCCTGGGGACACGCATGGGTTTTTCTGGCACACACGCATGTGCACACTCCCATGCAAGGCACACGCCGGAAGTCCTACACACACACCAGGTGTCACCAAGTCAGGGTGCACCACTGATAACAGTCATTCATTTAATAGGTCTTCTATCTCACTTTAGTCTCAGTTGGCAAGATCTATGTGGAAGAGATAGACATATTCAAATAACATGCAGTGCCAGACTGTGAAGGCAGGTATTTGTCTTATAAAGTAAAATGGAATTTATCTGAACATAAATGAACATTCCCAAAGATTATTTACTGATAATACTGAACATATATATCACTTTTAAGTGTCCAAAGAATTTCAGATTAGACATTATTTAGATGTTAGCTCTTACAACAACCCTGTAAAGTAAGTCAATACTATCACACCCCATACAGACTGTCGTGGAAGGGATAAGGAATGGGGAAGGCAGGCTTCAATAAGCAGGCTCATGAGTTCACAGCATCAGTGGAATGCAAAGCAGATTTTCTGGCCCTTAATTCAATTTTTTAGCCCACTGGTGCAAACCATCGGGACCTCAACCTGTTGTTCGACTGCAGTCAGCCCTAGTTAGCCTAGCCAATGTTAAGGAATGAGGAACTGCTGTTCCATACTATCCGGAGAACTGTATTCTGAACTTTTGGAAGGGCCGTTCCACTTTGAGAGAACATTTGCCATCTTACTAGCTAAACTTGAGATTATGCTTAATGAAGTCACCAGCTTTCCACTGCTGGAAACAAAATGCTGGGCCAGATGGATCCAATGAACTTCTCCCTATCTAATGTGGGGGAGTTAGGAGTTTCTCTCTGGTTCAAGTCCTCTAAACCCAACTTTCCCCAATCTGGATCTTTTTAAACATGAGAATACTGTCCATATGAAAAAGCTCTACAGTAGAAGGCAGCAGTGGGGAAAATCCAATCGAGGTAGGCAAGAAATGTCAGTACTGCCAAATTCTACCCCCTCACTGTAATCTGATACAGCATCTGCAGTCTCCGAGTGAGAAGAGGATATGGGCAAACTGAACCCAAATTAAATGACACACATTTATATACGAGACATATATTTGCATGCGCATGTAAAGCTTAGCTCCTAAATGAGACAACCTCAGCTGAATATCATGAGTTCATAAATGGCCTCATATTTTGTATGTAGAAGATCCCAAATAATGGGGATGCTCATTATTAGTCTGCATGATTTCCCCCTCTTGTTTCTTCTAGATCCATATATTGTGGTCTCGTATTCAGAGGCAACTAGGGAACCACATAAAAGTGGAGTAGAGATGGTCAGTTTGTCTGTTAATAATTTCCCCTTTCTTCACCCTACAAACAGATGAGTTTGCAAGCAGCTTGAATACTGATTTTGTCCTGTCCTTAATGCTATACAGTCAGCCCGCCATATCCGCAGATTTTTTTATCCATGGATTCAAGCATCCACAGTTTGCATTTTTTTAAAAAAAAAATGTATAAATTCCAAAAAGAAAACCTTGATTTTGTCATTTTATATAAGGGACATCCTTTCACTACACCATGGTATTTAGTGGAACTTCAGTATCCACGGATTTTGTTTTGTCCTTCTTACCCACCAATCAGCACTATACCCAACCAACTGCTGCTAAAAACTGTCATACCAGTTTCTTTTGAGCTCAGTCCTGGAAGAAAAGGTTGATCTGAGCAAAATGTAATGAGGGAGCTTCTGCAGCAGCCCTGTTGTTCAAAGTATGTGTATTTGTATATCTTTCAGGGGCAAAAATGTGGTATATCACCAATGTGATGATATTCCCTTCCAGTGATCAGAGGATTGCAAAGTAAAAAGTTAAAAGCTTGAGGTGACAGTTAAGTATAAAATTAGTTCATCCACAGTGCAACAGTCTGCAGGTACTAAAGATATGAGTGTGTGTTTCATGTAGCTTCTTGAAAATCATTAGAATGACTCTGGAAGTGAACAGATTATAATCACTGAGAAGCTTCCATGATTATCAGTTTATAAAATGTACAAGCAGTAATGCATGTATGTATGTATGCATGCATGTATCTGTTTCATCTGTCCATTCACTCTTTGGTTACCCAAGATTCTTTCCCACACCACACACTCAGTGAAAAATAGAATTTTTGCAGACTTGCACAAGTTGCAAATGGGGGGTCTGCTCATGGCTCATAAGAATCCAATAATCAATACAAAAAGAATAAAAGAAAATTAAGAACTGGAGATCCGTTTCTAACAATATCATAAAATGTAATAATTTCCTATGTACAGGACAATTGCTTTTGTTAAAAACTCTACAAACTCATTGCTTTGGGTCCATATAAAAATAACAATGTTTACATATTTGCATGCGTATTCCTTTTTCATGGTGCCATACTCTGTGCTGAATGAAGATCAAAATGCAGCTCAATCTTTTTTCTCTTCTGCAGGTTTCTCTTCGTCTCCTGCTAAGTTACCACTCCCATATTGCTTCACTTTGGTCTCCACTACTACAAGTCTCTGCTTGACTTTGGCCTGACCTGCAGTATATTCTGCTAGGAGTCTAGCAAACCTGGTCTGCAGGATGTCCAAAGTTGATTCAAGTTTCTCTATTTTTTCTTCCAAGTCTTTGGGGTCAGCTCCTGCTTTTGCTGCTTCCTCATCAATTAAATTATCTTTCATCAAAATTTGACGTCCTTTTTCTTCCAGAGCTTTTTTGGCATCAGGGTACTCTGTGAGAGCTTCCATTAGATCATCTTTGGACAAACAAAACAGATCAGAATAACCTATGCTCTTGATGTTGGCTGTCCTCCTATTACCAGACTTGCTGCCTTTGATGTTTAAGATGCTGATTTCTCCAAAGTAACTTCCATCACTTAGTACCACAAACTGTGTCACACCATCATCAGCCACAACTGCCAATTTCCCTTCTTTAATAATATACATTTCTCTTCCTATGTCCCCTTTCTTGCAGATATAATCTCCAGGACTGAAGACAGTAGGTCTTAGTTTCAACACCAGCTCAATAAGCAGCCCAGCTTCACAATCTTGGAAGATACGGACTTTCTTTAGTGTGTCCAAGTGGACGTTAATGGCAATCTCAGCCTTCAGTTTATCAGGAAGGTACTTTAGAACTTCTTTCTCCTCCACCGTTTTCTTATTGGTCCACAGATAATCAAACCATTTAATAACTCTGGCTTCCAAGTCTTTTGTGACTTTTCGGAACTGCAAGTACTGTTTGATCGAATCAACTTTGGCCTGAAACTCTGCCCTGGAGGCATTCATGTTAGAAATCATGGAGCCCACATTACCGACAATGGTAGCAAAGATAAGCACACCCACCAGAAAGTCCATGACCACAAACAGATACTCAATATCTTTCACCGGAGGTGGAGTTTCTCCAATGGTGGTTAATGTTAACGTTGACCAATACAAACTGTAAATATACTTTCTGGCTAGGCGCCCATATTCAGGATGTGATATATTGGGATAAACCCAAGTATCAGTTCCAAATCCAATTTGCTTTGAGATGGCAAAAAATATACATGCATTCCAGTGGATAATGATCAGAATGTATAAGACAAGGTTCCCAATACGAAACATATTTGGGTAGTTCGTTCTTGTTTCTGTACGCTCAAAGAATTCAAACAACCTGGCAAACCTCAGCAACCGGTTAAATCGCAACTCAGGGTAGTTCAATCCAAGTTTTAAATATCCCAAGTCAGTAGGAAGAAGGGAGAGTAGATCCAACTTGAACTGTGTAGTACTTTGGTAGTTTAGTCTTAGCTTCTTTTCATCACGAACTAGCAGCCCTTGTTCAAGGAAACCTTAACAAGTGAGAGAAATAAACAAAATGACAAGAGATTTCTTAAACAGAAATGCCTACATCAGAAAGCTTCTCAGATATCTGCAAATGCAAAAGATGTTGCAATACTCAGGCTACATTTTTCCTCTCCCCTATATATATCTTTATCATTCTCCAGTGCCTTCAAATTGACTCCAACTTATGATGACCCTATCCTAGGGATTGCTTGGCAAAGTTTATTCAGAGGAGGTTTACCATTGCTTTCCTTTAAAGCTGAGAGAGTGTGACTTGTCCAAGGGCACCCAGTGGGTTTTCATGCCCAAGATGGGAATTGAGCCCTGGTCTCCAGAGTTGAAGTCCAACACTCAACACCACAGCATGATGACAATACTAATAAAAATTAAATAATAATTGGATAAAAAAGTCAGAGTTCTGAAAAGTTACTTTTTGGATAGCAAGCAAGCTGGGGGATTCTGGGAGTTGTTACCTAAAAAGTAATAATCCAAAAATGTATTCTTCTAAGCTGTGACCTTTTTAGTCTCCCAGATGTTTAGACTTTCACCTTGAAAAGTGTTTAGTGCTTTGTAAATCCTTGCACTCCTGCTAGCTAATTTTGGGGCTCTGCAGATGGCGCAAAGCACCGTCTTGGAGCCAGAGAAGAGGAGGGGCAGCCACACGCTGGGTGCCCCAACCCCTTAACAAGGATGTCACCAAACCGCGCGCCATTGCACACGGCGAGTGCTCTGATGACATCCTCCCGGTGCAGTGTCTGGACACGCTGCGCCGGAAGAGGTGCAAAAGAGCCGCATGGCGGCTTTGCGGGTGCCCTTTTCACTGCCTGGAAAAGGAGTGCTATTTTGGTGCTCCTTTCCCAGTTGCCAAAAGGGTGGATTGGGGCCAAGGCATGGAGCAGCCTTGGCCCCAATCTTCCCTTTCCCAGGGCGGCCCACTGCCTTCCGTCTGCATCCCCCCTTTGTTAGCTTTTGTTTTATAGTTCTTTTTTACATGCTGGCTCAGAGATTCTGATAATTGTAGTTTAAAAAGTTTTCACACTTCTAATACTCCATTATGCTGGATGTGGCTTTAAGCAGGAAAGCCTGTCTTAGGTCCAGCTGGGCCTAGCATGATATTTTTGGTCCTCTTTATGCTTTGGCCTGCAAATCCCACCTAGCACTGACTGTGGGATTTGTAAGCTAAAACATCTAGGGGTCCAATGTTTCTGCACTGCTCCACTATATGATCTCCAATGTATATCTCTACCACTCTGATTCTTCCCTTTTGATCCAGTCTCACCAACACTCTTAAGAAAGGGACTCATCACTGCAATTCTGTGGTGGAAAAATACCCAGAAAGAAAGAACTCACCAGTCCTAAATCTGACAAATGTGTCAACGATGTAGATGACATCAGAGGAATAATCCAAAATGAGCCAGAGTGCAAGGTTTTCAATTTGGAGCTCATCAAAACAGGCTCTAGAAAGAACAGGAGATTTGATCAGAATTAACTACTGGTCCAGGGATTAAACACCTAAAAGGCACCATATCCTATACCAAACAGGATTTGTATATACCATTTGTATATAGAAGGCCATCAATGAGTGTCAAGTGCTCTAGGCTATATTTCAGAGGAAGGAATGGGTGAAACCACTTGAGTATTCCTTGCCTAAGAAAACTCTATGAAAAGCATGGGCTTGCCATAGGTCGACAGGTGACTTGAAGGCACGTAAACACAGAGACAGAACTACTGGTGCAAGGCTATACCCTGGCAGATGTCAGTGAGTGAGCTAACCACTGAATAATAATTAACAATAATTAATAATTAATCATTATAGTGCTTAATACTGCAGGGGAAAGAACTACAAATTCATATGATGAAGCTGGCCATCTTCCTATGTTTGTCCTCCTGGTGCTGAATGGTAGGGTAAACAAAGAAAGGAGTTATGTTTATGTGTACTGCGCTAAGTGATTAATAAGGTGTTGGGGGGGGAGTGGTGCAGTCTGAAGAATGCAGCTGGTTAACATCTCCTCCTGATGCCTATGCTATGCAACTCTCCTGAACCCACCAGATGGCGCCCATAGGCCATAGCAAGTATGGAGATTGACACAGATTTGAGATGTTTGCTGAGGTCTCATTCCCACTACATAATAAACCAGTTTGCAAACTGGTTTGAACTGGTTTAAACGGCCCTTGTTCACACTTGCACTAAATCTTGGCACAGTTTGTCGAGGGGCCCCCAGTGCTCAACCTATTTAAACCAGTTCTTCCGGATCCGCTGAATTCCCTGCATCTTTTTGAATAAATCAATTCAGCACTAGTATGAACGGGATGCAGATCAGAATCAGTTCCCTGTGGCACAGTCACCTCTATGAGGTGACGCCATGTTGAATTAATCCATCGCTGAATGTGAACGTGAAGTGGATTAAACTGAAACAGGTAGGTAAATCAACCGGCTCAAATAGTGTGAATGTCTATTTGGTGCTAAATCGTGTTAGCGATTTGATTCCAAAACCGATTTATTTTGTAGTGGGAATGAGGCCAACAATGCTTGAGAGAGATCTGGGTATACAGAGCAAATGGGGGAGAAGTCTAAGCCTAATATGAACCACTGTTTTAAAGGACTCAAGATAAATAAAGGGACAAAGGGCAAGATAGATAATGAGTTGGAAAGTGAGCAGCCTCATATAGATGTAATAGTTTGATAATCTGGCAGTCTCTGGATAAGTCCCATTACTTCCAGCCAACCTGGTCAGCCATGTCAGAGAGAGGGATGGCAGCTGTAGTCCCGCACTAAGTTGAGAAAGGCTGGGCAAAGAAGGCCAGTGGCCTCTGTGGAGTTTCGGGTTTTTTTGATAAATTGCTAGTTTTGATTCTGCATGCAATAATACAAATAATTAAAACTCTTCTTTTAAAAAAATAAAACTGTGATGGAGCGAGAAGAAGGAGACCACATTCCAGCACTGAACATTAGAACAGTGCTACTCAAAGTGGTGGTCCATGGACTAATGCCAGTCACGAGCCATCAACCACCAATCCCTGCAGAGCTTCCAGAAAAGAAACAAACACTTGTGGGCAATGGGCACAGATATGGTTATGGGGGGAACTGCCAGTCCTCCATATTGGGTAGCTTAAGAAGCACTGTATTAGATACTTTCCAAGAGCTTTCCCCCACCACAGCAAGTCCAAGAGTTGTTCAAAAGACAAAGCAATAAAACACTGGAATAAAAACCAGCAGCAACAATATAATTACAACAGGAAAAGCAGACATGAAAGAATCATCCTTACCTACAAACTAACAAGCACCAGTTATAGAATACTGGTGCTGCAATAACGGTTAACCACCTGTAATACAGGTTGCTGGAGGGATCCATCACGAAGATCTCTTTCTTTTTCCTGAAAAATGGAATCGTACAGAAGTGTATGTACACATGAAGGGTCATAGAATCAAAGGTGGCTGATGTTTCCCTGTCTGTGGCATAGTTAACTTTGTGTGCATACTGAACTTTAAAAGAGCAATCCAAGGTACTGAACCCTATTTCCCCCACATTGCTTCAACACCTTGGACTGATCCTTTAAAATGCAGACTCAAACCCAGAACTGTTTCACAGCTCCCACAGACATGTTAAGCAGTCACTGCAACTGACTGCACAAACTTTCCATGTTTCATTGGGTTCACTCTTTGATCAGGACACTGCTATGGATGCAGCTTAATAAGGAATACCTTAGGACTGATACATTAGGACTGACCCAGGGAGCTAGGCCAGTACAACACCCACAGGATAATCCTTAGTGAAACTGGCATGTTCATCTTATGATCAGGCATCAGTAAAACTGATTGTATGCTTCTATCTAAAGACACTGAAATATACTTTAATATATACTTTCAACTAAAGTACTCACAGCACCATGGGATTTAAACTGATAAGAATATCAAACAGAGGGCCAGCCACGTTTCCTCAACAGACATGAAAACCTTTTCCCATCAAATGACCAATGATCACCGAGTCTACTTCAGGTGGAGCTACATGAAACCACACCAAACTTAAAAGAACCAGTACGTAGAGAGATCTTGTAGCGACTTTGAGACTAACTAAAGAAAGAGGTTGGCGGCATGAGCTTTCACAGACTTAAGTCTACTTCCTCAGAAGCATTTGGACTAACATAGCTATATTTTTGTATTAAAAGAACCAGTAATTCTGACTAGTAGTGGTCCTCATGACTTGTATGGTGTTTCTCAGCCTGCTCCAGTTCCTTTTGTATTTTTACCACGAGCAAACACTATGTCACAAGATGCTTTTTACACATTCACTAACAAATGAGAGCAGAAGTCACTCAAGGCATGTTCTCAAGCAAGTTTACTACTACTGAACTACATACTATGGCAACATATCTATTACTACAAGTTGCTACCCATGTACAAAGTACACTATTGCTATTGTTTAATAGTTTTTCTTTAGTAGCTTAGTGTACAATGCACACGTGTGGTATAATCTTTGCAACGTACTTCCTGAGATGCCTCCTCCTCATGATGTTGTGTGGAAACAAATCCTCATGAATGGTCGTGCATTTAAGAACCCATGGCTAGGATTGCAGTTCTAAGGACTAACCAAGGTGTAAATTCCACTGAACTCAAGAAACATCTTTAAGTAAACATGGTTAAGGCTGCATGATTAAAACTGCACATATAGTTCTAAGGCTGATAGAACTCAGTGGTGTTTATTTCCAAGTAAACATGCAAATGTTTATATTGCATAAGGTAGTAATTTGATTAGGAATAATATCCATGGATTTCTATCTTCTCATCCTTGTAGCAAAATTGGCCTTGATATTGGTTGGTTATGCCTTGCTGGGTGTCCTATGGAGCAGGAAGTCTGTTGCAAAGATACAGCCATTCCAATATACTTACTCTTCTTCCTTCTTTTTATCATCTTTTTTTTCATCTTTTTTCTCCTCTTTCTTTTCCTCCTTTTTCTCCTCTTTTTTCTCCTCTTTCTTTTCCTCCTCCTTTTTCTCCTCCTTTTTCTCCTCCTTAACCTCTTTCTTTTCTTCCTTCTTTCTGTATAACACAGTGTAATAAACTTAGCAGAGTTCATGGTTAAATTTTAGCCTAAATTTTACCAACAGCCAGCCTAAATTACACATAGGCCAGCCTAAATTTACCAAATGAGCTATTCACACAGAACAGTCTAGATTACATCTATTGAAAATACTGGCATACTAGGGATGCAGCAACAAAGGAGAAAGTGCTGGCTGGTTTGACAAGAGGGTTGCCCACTCTTTAGGAACTTGCTAGCAATAAATAAATTTCCTTTATTTTAATCCAGGTTTGAAAGTATAGACTTGGAAGGAACTTCAAAGATCCTCTAGTTCATCCTCCTGAAGGATGAACTACTACTACTACTACTACTACTACACCCTATCAGGTAATGGATCTTTGTTACTTTTTAAAAACCACTCTTCTGCCTTACTTGTTTTTTATTCTGAAATCAGCTTCAGCAAATCCAGGATTAATCCCAGTTGTTTTAGAATCCCAGCTGAAGCATTCAGGCATTAGGCTTCCTTCCCAAGCAATCTATGAAACTCTGGCTTAATTAAGTACCATTGGATTCTGTATGATTTATTTCTAAGTAAATCTGCAGAAGACTACACTGCAGAATTTTCATTTCAGCACCATTTACAGCACTAGATCCCTACTGTATCCGAGAGGGAAGGAGGAGGATCTAGCAGCATCTCTAGGACTGGTTTATTTTAACACAAACTTTTGGGGATTTCAATTCACTACTTCATATGCACTGATGGAGTTAAATTTAAAGCCACAGGGATATTAGCATTACATATTTGTGATGATCAGATTAGAGCATAATGGGATATAGAAAGATATAATTTGTGGCATGGGCCATAAAATGTCAAAGAGTTGTCTAAGATGATACAGGTCTGTCAGGCTTTTTTTGTTCTAACAGATTAACCCAGCTCTCCCTTTGAAAATTACTGCACTTGGTGACCCTTCCTTCCCCAGTGATTTATTATTGCCTGCTATTTTTAATTGCTGTTAGCTCCCTTGGGTGCACAGTTGTGGAGAGGAAGAGTTAAACAAACAATACTTCCAACCCCCATGTTCCACTGCTGTAACCATGACTGTCCAGGTTTTTCTGTGACATGAATTATGGCCAGCTCAATTCACTAGGTGATACAGTCAGTTGTCTTGGAGGGAGAGTATAGTTTCATGGATTAATTGAGAAAATACTGTTAGGCAACACACACCCTAACCCTCAAGACAGATCCGTATGAAAGCATAGTCAGAGGTGAGGAGCTAAGCCTACTGCAGCTTCCCCATGCCACATCATACAACTGAACAAGGAAAGCAGGATTTATAGAACAGCTGTTGTTTAATCTCTTCTGAAATAACACCACAAACCATGAACTGAAATAGCCTAGAATGTAAGTCAATGTGCAAATAAATTACTATTGTTTGGAAAGTAAATGTACAACTGCCCCGAAATAAGTGTGTCAGGGGCAGGGGAATTCTTTGCAGAATGTTAAAATAGAAAAGAGATTAAGAGATAGGTAGGAGCCAGCAGGGTGTAGTGGTTTGAGCGCTGGACTATGATTCTGGAGACCAGGGTTCAAACCCCCACTCAACCATGGAAACACACTGGGTGCCCTTTGACAAGTCACACACTCTCAGCCTCAAAAAAAACCCACCCCATGACAGGCTTAGGATTGCCATAATTTGGAAATGACTTGAAGGCAGACAAGAACATAGAATCATATTCTGAAGAGACCACAAGAGCCATCCAGTCCAACCTTCTGCCATGCTTCACTGAATGTCACTAATCTGGGGGAATTTCCACAACATTAGGCAGCTGAATCCAGAATGACTAGGTCTCAATGAAATGAATTGTGACTGCATGATGTAGGAAATGGATGTAGGAATAGAGGGGTATAACCTTTTTAAGAGAAATAGGCCAAACAGGAAAGGAGGAGGAATAGCATTGTATGTCAGGGATGTTTACAACTGTGAAGAGATCCAGGACTTAAATCCTGGAAATCAGGTGGAGAGCATCTGGATAAAAATTAAAGGGGAAGGAAACAGCAGGGATATTATTGTGTGAGTCTACTACAGACCCCCAAGTCAGACTGAGGAATTGGATGATGCCTTTCTAGAACAGATGACCACACACTTAGAAAGGAGAGTAGTAGTAGTGATGGGTGACTTCAGCTATCCTGACGTTTGCTGGACGTCAAACTCAGCCAATACTCCGAAGTCTAGCAAATTCCTCACTTGCCTCAAAGACAATTTCTTTGTCCAAAAGGTGGAAGAGGCTACAAGGAGATCAGCTATTTTAGATCTGATCCTAACCAACAGGGATGACCTGGTAAATGGGGTGCAAGTGGTGGGATCCTTAGGTGGGAGTGATCATGTTCTCCTGGAGTTTCTTATACATTGGAAAGGAGAAGCTAGACATAGTCAAACACTCATTCTAGACTTTAGGAGAGCTGATTTCAACAAACTTAGGGAAACACTGGAAGTGATCCTGTGGTCAGGAATACTAAAGGAGAATGGAGTTCAGGATGGATGGGAGTTTCTCAAAAGGGAAATACTGAAGGGACAATCTCTAACTCCAGAGAATATGCCAGCCACAGATGGTGGCGAAACGCCAGAAAGAAACTCTTCTAGAACATGGCCACACAGCCCGAAAAACCTACAAAAAACTAAAAATTAGGAGGAACTTCTTGACAGTGAGAGCTGTTTGACAGTGGAACACACTCCCTCAGTGTGTGGTGGAGTCTCATTTCTTTGGAGGTCTTTAAACAGAGGCTGGATGGCCATCTGTCGGGGATGCTCTGATTTTGAGTTCCTGCATGGCAGGGGGTTGGACTGGATGGCCCTTGTGGTCTCTTCCAACTCTATGATCTATGATTCTATGATGTGTTCTTTCCCCCTCCCACAATGCACACACACTCAATAACTGGAGAAAATATTGGATAAATTCCAATTATTCCAATTATTGGAGAAATCATCACTAGCAGCTCTTTAAGAAGAAAAGGGATTTCTTGTCTTCTACAGAGAAATGAGTTTCCTTTTGTGAAAACATTTATTTCTTGTTGAAATTTAGTTTGAAAGGGAATGAACTACAAAGCTGTCCTACAACTGCTACATTTTGTGAAGGGAGGGTTAGGATGAAGCAAGGAGAGGCAAAACACAGTTTGTCCTTTTTGTACTTACTCTTCATTGGTGTTGTTGGAGTAGTTGATGTTAAATCTGGCTAGAGCCCATTGACTATCACAAATTAAAATGAATAAATAAAGAAACAAAGGAATGAATGAATGAACGAACGAAAGGGCAATATGAAAAGCAACACAAACAAATATCTGAGCCACTATATTGGCACAGATAATCATCACATCATCACTGACTGAACTGTTAGTCCTCCTCCTCCCATATGTGGAAAGGATTAAGGAGGTCTACTTTGACTGCAGCACTAAGCTCCTTTGCATAACTATCCAGGGCACCCATTTGCCCTCATTCACGTGCTGCCTACACACGTTTGTGTTCATGCCTGGTGTTTGAAGCACTTTAGCTTGTTCTCAGGCCTATTAATGCTTGACAGTTGAGGATCTGGCTATTTATAGCCTCCATTTGGCTCCAGCTCCTAAACTTTACTCAAGCTTCTTCCATGATCCTAAACAGCAACACTGGCAAGATTGACAAGACAGTAAGCAGAAATATCTCCATTTTCTGCAAAGCCCACAGCAGTTTAGTGGCACAGCTCCAAAGCTGTAAATCCATAATTACAAAAAGGGGTTGGGAGGGGATATTTTTGTTACCTGGGGGGGGGGGGGTTTAAGGGATTGGTGCTTTTGATACTCTGTATGTGATGTAACAGAAGAAATGGAAGTTCACAACCCCAAGCTGTGATTCCTTCTTCAGGCCCAAGTTAGCAAAGAAGCCAGAGACCTGCAATGCATGAATGTCTGGATCAACCCTACTTTTTTTAAAAAAAAGTGATCAAGGCTAGAATAAGAGGACAGTTCAGCTAGTCTAACAAAATCAGAAAATTACTTGCAAACACATCTATTTGTCCATCTGTCCCAGTGGGAGGGGCAGTATAAGTGGGAACTGTTCACCAGGAATCCTCTGCAGAAACTCCCCCTCCCCAACAAAACCAGAAATTGTCAGAAACCTCTTTTAAAAGTCAGTTTTCATTCCTGAAGGCTTCCATGCCCCTTTCTTTGCCAATAAAATCAGGGTGGCAACAGCTTGGAGGGCTATACTTTGCCAAAACTTGCCTTCAGGTGACTTACTACAAGTCACCATTTCAAGAAAGAAAAAATGCAAAAGTTACTGGCAGAAATTATAAGAATTTTTGAGCATATTTTAATTTTCACTTTTTCTTGACTGTGGAGTTGTATGTCCATTCCCCAGCACCTCTCTAGAAGCTTAACTTCCCTGCCCATTCCAGTATGTAGGAACCTTATCTTCTGTCTCCTCCCATTCGCCCTTTGACTTTACACTTTGGGTACAGTCACTGAAAACTATTGGAGCAAACTTAAAGCCAGTCAAATACAGCAAGGGCAATCAGAGCTGGGGAAAGTCTATTTTTAAATACATTTTTTAACTTCCTCCAGTCTGGAACTGTTACTTTTTCCAATGCACATTCAGTCAAAAAGTCAATGACAATATTCCTGTCTTATTTGTTCAATCTGGACCAGGAGATCCCTTAGGGTGTGCCTCCCTTCACTACAACACTTTATGACTTTTCTAGAGGCCACTTGGTTCTTTCTTTCTAAATGCAATGTCTAGAACATAGATTCTTCCCTTCATGCTAGGTCCTCTAACTTTTTCAATCCATCTGCTTCTTCATAGTTCAACTGTGGGATGCTGTCTCTGCTTGAAAAGTCTTTGAGTTCCGGCCCTCGGATACGTTCAAGAAAAGAATCTGGCCTTTGGTCTTCATGGTGAAGGCGCCTCCTCGCCCAGGATCTCATTGATAACACAAACCATGATAATCTGAAAGGAAAGAGGGAGCCAATGGAATATGGAGTGTTTTACAAAGTTGGCATTCAGTATGTATTCAAGAAGTCATGTCACCATAGTCTTATCTGCAGCTTTCATGATAGATGCAGAACCATGTCACTCCTTCCATTTCATCTATCCATCTGAATGCACATACGTCAGCATGCACCATTTTTACATTTGAGAAGCAGAGGCAAGTTTGGAAAACAGAGGGAATTGTCAAGCTCTGAACTCCCACTGCTGGAAAGGAAGAATTCAGTAGAAGATGGAAAGGGGGTACTCTACTTTCCCTTTGCTGCCCCTCAAGCATTCCCCAAAATTTGTTCCAGAGAGCAGGGAAAATCTTTTGAGTTGGCTTGTGGTCGTCTCCAAGGGCTACAAGGAGGAGGGAAAGGGAAAAGTGTTCTATCACTCCGGCTTCACATTAGATTTAAGCCAGAGCTATTTTGTGTCTGACCACATTATCTATGCCTTATTGAAACTGTCCTATTCACATGATCTTAAACCTCTTATAGGATAACATCAATTCACTGTTCTGCAGTGTAGTCTTCTGCAGAATTATTTAGAAATAAGTCATACAGAATCCAATGGCATTTAATTAAACCAGAGTTTGATATTTTGCTTTTGTCCAATCGATATTCTGTAGGAAGGAATCTTCAGTAGGGATATGAAAGAGCTGCTTCAGTATTTTGCCAACATAATGATTAGAGCTTGGGAAAGTTCCTTTTTTTTTTAATTATTACAGCTCAGAGAATCTCCCAATCAGCCTATTCCAACAACATCATCGTCATCGTCGTCGTCATTTCCATCTCAATTTCACAATCTACAAGGTACTATTATTACAGTAGGGCTTCCTTGGGGAGGGCCCCCCAGAATGGATCCCCTGCAGATACCAAGGTCCCACTGTACTACTACTACTACCACCACCACCACCATTGAAGCCCTGAAAATGAAGTGATGCAAAATATTTACAAACCCTCCAAACAAGAACTCTCTTAGATGAGTTTTACCCACAACAAACACAGTGGTTAGGAGAAATACTATTCTGTTTGAGCTGAGCAAGCTCTATCGTGTTTTGCCACTGCATTCAATTGAAAGTTTAGCTATGCTAAATATAAAATATGACCATCTAGCTCAAGTAGAAAGCCAACAGACATTTTGCCAAGAACAAGACCAATGTCACTTTTATGATCTCTCATTGAACTGAGAAAAATGAGCTTTCATACCTCTTTTGAACTACAGTATGAGGAAAGTGGATATCCAAATGGCAAAGATCAGGGTTAACTAACTCTTAATTTCATTGTGTTTCATTTCTAATAGCTCAATATGAACTAATCTCATTTCATAGACAATACTGATTGCCATCCTTGTTCCACCTTCTTGTTTCCAATACAGCTATCAACCTCTTGTAAGGTCACCACCCTGACACCATAAAAATGATGCTTACTTAGCCATTGCTCCACTGCCTGTGAATGAGCTCCTTCGAGATTCAGGCAGGCCACCGGTCTCCATGGAAATGACTGTCTGCAAGTCTGAAGATATGTCCTCTTCACACGGTGAATGGGTCCTTCAAAACAAAATAGTAAAAAAGAAAAAAACTAAGAAGAATTCATTGAACCTTTTTCTAAGTGTGTTTTCTGTTCTTTAAGCCCCTTCCAATTAGGCAACTGTGGAAGAACATGTATGCCTTGATCAATCATCTATGCTACAACTGTCACAAGTGACATTGCTGAAAATACAGTGTATTAATCATCTTCTGCCTCTCCATCTGTGAGTGGTGTCAAGAAAAGATTTATCAGACAGAATTTGCTGACAGATACATTATCTACATATTAGATTTTTGCACCAGACCCATTCAAGATGGCTGAAGCAGAGCAGAAAAGGTCAATGAAATTCAAATATCCAGCTGGAGTTAGCATTGCAATCAAGAAACTCAGCAGATGCTCCATTCCATCCTGGGATGGGTACAAGAAGAAAGACATTTCCTGATGAAGATATATGCTAGACTAGCATTTATGTATGCAATTGCATATAATACTTTTAATATTCTTCATCTTGTTTTGTTCTCCCAGTTACACATTGAGATGGACTGCTAGAGATGCAGTGGCTCAAGTAGTTAAGACGCTGATTCTGTTGATCAGGGAGTTGGCAGTCCAAGGCCCAAATGCTGCATGATGGGGTGCACTCCCGTCACTACTCCCAGCTTCTGCCAACCTAGCAGTTTGAAAGCATGCAAATGCAAATAGATAAATAGGTACCACTTCGGTGGGAAGGTAAACAGCATTCTGTGCAATCATGCTGGCCACATGATCACGGAGTAGTCACATTCTCTCAGCATCAGAGGAAGGCAAAGGCAAACCTCCTGTGAACAAATCTTGCCAGGAAAACCCCATGATAGGATCGCCATAAGTCATAAATGACTTGAGGATACACAACAACAATAACCTCTGTCTATGACATAAGAGACAACACAACAAATACTGATTTTAATTTTAATCAGGTATAGTTGTTGGTGTGGGGGGTGCAAAATGAAAATAGCATTCCAAGTAAGAATTTTGCTCCTCCTGTAGGGGGTCCCACTGAATTCAAACTTAAGTCCCACTGAATACAAAAGAACTTCAATTTCTATTGGGTTATGTAGCATTTTAGCAATGCAGTGGCTCAAATGGTTAAGACGCTGACTTTGTTGATTGCAAGACCAGCAGGTTAGCAGTTCAAGGTCCAGGTGCTGCATGATGGGGTGTGCGCCTTCACTAGTCCCAGCTTCTGCCAACCTAGCAGTTTGAAAGCATGCAAATACAAGTAGATAAATAGGTACCACTTCTCAGTGGGAAGGTAAACAGCATTCTGTGCAATCATGCTGGCCACATGATCACAGAGTAGTCTCTGACAACACTGGCTCTTCGGCTTAGTAATGGAGATGAGCATCGCTCTCTACAGTCGGACATGACTTGACAAGTTGTCAACTGAGAATACCCTTGCCTTTACCTTATTTCCATTTTATAGATGATGAATGAGCAAATGACTCTCTCATGTCTACGGCTGAATCCATATCTAATTTCCAGATTCCCCCAACTGTCCCCAATAATCGCCTCATTATTCCTTCCATGCCTAATCATCTCTATAGCTTAACCTCTTCCTATCTATCCATTAATCTACCATTGCATCCACTCATTCTCCAACTATCCCAATTTAGCATGGACATTCCAGTTAATCCTCTCTCATCTCACCTTTTCAACTGCTTTTAAAATGTCCCACTTTCTCTTCTTCCCACTTGTTCTGGCTTACTTCAGTTGCTACCAAGTTCAAAGTACAAAACCAGCTTATACTTAGGGCCTCGGCAGACGACTAAAAGAGTCGTCTTCCGGGCAGGGAAGAGGAGGGGCAGCCGCACGAGCGGCGCCCCTTCCTCTCCCCGAGGTCGCCCCCAGAAGCGCCGTCCGTCCGCAGGACTTTCCCTGTTTGAGCCAGGGAAAGTGCGCCCGCCGCTTTTAGGGCGCACTTTCCCTTACATCTAAAAGGAGCGCCAATTTGGTGCTCCTTTTAGATGCGCCGCAGGAGCGCCGCGGTCCGGAGGCTGAACTCCGGCGGCGCTCCGACCCACGGCGTCTCCGGGGCCTCCGTCTGCTGAGGCCCTTAGTTAACATGGGGGGGGGGGAGAGTAGGGGGAGGAATCTTGCCCTTTCCAAGAGGCTTAGGTAAAAGCAAAGTGCTAAAGACTCTACACATGACAGCTATCATGTCTTGATTCTTAAGTGGGGAAGCCTGCTTTTATTTCCTAGTGCATCTTGGGAAGTATCAAAATAAGACTTTAGCCATGTTCATATGGGGAAGCATCTTTTAATTATGAGATTTTCTCTCCAAGGCAAAAGAGTTTCTTTGGTCCTTTTCTTCTTAGGGTTTTTTGCATCCATGTCATAGAAATTTCTGAGGGGCAAAAAGCAACCACAACAAATTATCTTAAAAATGTAGTGAGTTGGATCCAGGATCTGCCTTTTGTGAATGGAAGGGCAATGCTATCAGAACTAATAAATGCTAACTAAAGGTGCCTCCAACTGCAAAGAACACACATACACACACACCCAATTCAGCTGTGTCCCCCAGTCCTGTGTGTAGCATTTTCAGAGGACTGAAAGGGTTGCCATTTCATAATTGTATCATTACAAAGCCTAAACTTCTTGTAAATCATAAAACTAAAATGATTTATCCAGTTCATATAAATTTAGCATGAAGACTACCTGCACAGAGATACGTTCTGGCCAAACAACAAAGAAAAACAGCTGTGTTCAAGTGAGATATGGACACGCTGGAGCATGTCCAGAGGTGAGTGACCAAAATGGTGAAAGCCCTGGAAACCATACCCTATGAATGGCTTAGCAAGCTGAGGTATGTTTAGCCTGGGGAAAAAGTTAAAGAGGTGAGATGATAGTCATGTTTATATATTTGAAAGGATGTCAATATTGAGGATGAAGCAAGCTTATTTTCTGCTGCTGCAGGGACTAAGACACAGAGCAATAGATTGAATCTACAGGAAAAGAGATTCCACCTCAACATTAGGAAGAACTTCCTGATAGTAAGAGCTGTTGAAATGTGGGAAATGCTGCCTTGGAGAGTGTTTAAACAGAGGCTGCATGGCCATCTCTCAGGAGTGCTTTGATTGCATATTCCTGCACCCGGGGGCAGAGGGATTGGACTGGATGGCCCTAGTGGCCTCTTCCAGTTCTATGATTCTATGATCCTATGATCCTAAGAGCATACGAATAGTCATGTTGTCTCAGGCCAAAGGCCTATTTAGTGCAGCATTCTGTTTTCACAATGACCA
Organism: Phrynosoma blainvillii; assembly: GCA_026167975.1. NCBI lineage: Eukaryota > Metazoa > Chordata > Lepidosauria > Squamata > Phrynosomatidae > Phrynosoma > Phrynosoma blainvillii. Next base: position 224,872,184 of record JANUYF010000003.1, on the reverse strand, counting down.
ACTAAAGAGATTATCGCACTTACTTTTTAATCCCAATCCAGGTACAGGACGGGACTGGCCTTGAATGGGAGGAAACGGGTGTTATTGCACAAAAATGCCACAGATGCTGCCAGCCGACCACTGCTCGTCTCTGAGCCGCACTTAACCGGCTGATTTTCAAGGACAGGGAGCTTCTGTCCTTGCAAAAACCAGCAGGTAAGTGTGGCTCAGGGGACAGGTGGTGGTCAGCTGGTGGCACTGGCGGCATTTTTGTGTGTGATAACACCCGTCTTCCCCTGTTCAAGCCTGATCCCATCCCGTGCTCATATCAGATGAAAAAGTAAGTGCAATAATCTCCTAGGTGTCAATGAGAAGCCTATCAGCAGGGCACCGGTGAAACAGCACTCTCTGACTTGTACTCCCCAGCAAATGATATACTGAGACATATTACCTCTGGTATTGTAACCATTGTGATAGCAAATAATAGCCCCATCTTCTACTCTCCAGTTTCCTTTTAAAGCCCTCCAAGCTGGCAGCTCTTATGGTAGCATACTGCATACTTTAACTACATGATGTATGAAGTTAAATGGATGTAGCTTCCATTTGATCCACTATTTCATCTTATGGCAAATAGGCTTTATAGAGGCCACTTTCCAGAAAAGAAATGCTTGTGGATATGCGATTATGAATATGAGTGGAAGGGGTTGGGGTGTGAGATGTGGATGTAATGGGAGGGATGTTGCTGTGTATGTGTGTTTTGAGAAACAAGATATTTACACTGATCAAGGCACACATGTTTTTTCTACACACGTAACTCTTTGGCTGTACTTTCCATATTGTGACTTCATTTGCAGTCTCTGCTTTGGTTCACTTCTTCAAATAATCTGTTGTATGTGTTTGTGATCTTTGTCAGTGATTCACTTCAAATTGAACCTCAACACTGGCTCACTTCTTTTGAGTGGAATGCTGTCTCTTTTGCAATCTCTGCCATGGCTTTGTCTGTTTGTAATTTTTTGCCTCCTTGAGGGAGCTTCTCTGTTTCTGTTTTGACGTTTCTGCCATACTATATTCACTAGTGACAGTTAACAGTAGACTACATTCCAGATCTGCCATAAGCAATTCTGTCTCAGCTTTCTCCCCACTCCACCACCAGCCCTTGTGTCAATATGAAGACAAATGTAATGGACTACACTGTGTACTTTGCACACTTCTTGAATCACAAGACAAAGTAGAAGGATAACAACAACAATAATACAGATACAAACAACATGGGTAAAATTTTAATGATACTCTACAGAGTTAGCGTAAAGATTATTTAAATAATTATGATGTATACTGAACTGCTGAAAGCACAATCTAAAAATAAAATATGATAGATCAAGAGTGAAGTTAAATTTTCCTTTCCTAGTCTGGGAGGATTTACATGACTGAATAACTCACTGAACGGATGTTTGTTTGTTTGTTTGTTTGTTTGTTTGTTTGTTTAAAGAAAACTATAGGATGAAAATATGTCCAGTTAGGTTATGGCACAACATACAGATGAACATATACAACAAAAACAGAGTTCTTTATAAAATCACACCTAAAGCAGGGATGGACACCTCCTGGAAAGCTTCTCAACCCCACACCAAGTTATTTTAGGCTCTTCCTGAAGATTGCACTACATCATCGTGGCTTCCAATATTGGGTTACCAGAAATGATGTCATATCAGTCCCAGTTGTTTTTACATACACTCCAATATTTCACAGATAAAAACTAGGACACGTGTGGCCAGGCAACATTAGATCAAGATGGAAATAGTTACTAATGAAGAAGAAAACACAAGCTAGGAGAGGCTGCAAAAGTTTGCTTTTGCCTAAGCCTACTGGGAAGGACAAGACTTTGCCCCCACCCCAAGTTAATAACTGATCAGTTAATAATTTAATTGAACACAAACTGTCTTTGCACTCTGAAGTCAGTTTGCAACAACTGCAGTAAGCTGGGGAAAAGGGGGAAAGTGGAAGGAGGAGAGAATGGGACAAAACATTGGTGGGTATGCCTTTCAGAGTATTTTGGTGTATTTTTCCCCCATTTTGGTATAGGGAGAAATGGGGAAACATAATTATTTAGCCATATTAGTGACATTGGAGTCTTTTTCTTTTCAACCAGAAATTTTTTTGACTGAAAAAGTGGGTGGAGTTGCCTTGTGTGGGTCCTTGAGTTTTGGTTGCACTGGACACCTCCCACACACACAAAGGGCACATACATCTCCAGCCAGGGTGGCACATATAAAGTCATCTGTTGGAAAAAAAAAAGTCTTGGGCACCTTCCTTTCTTGTCCTCAGCTTATTGCAGTTGTTGCAAAGTAAGTTCAAAGTGCGAGTGTAGTCTTCACTCAATTAACTCATCAGTTATGAACTCATAGCAGGGAGGACAAAGTCTTGACCTTTCCAGTAGGCTCAGGCAAAAGCAAACTTCTACAGCTTCTCCTAGCTTATGTGTTTTCCTCATTAAAAACATTTATCATCTTGACTGCACTCTGATGTTGCCTGGCCACATGTTGTGCTAAAAACTACTACCTCACATGGACATTTTTTTCATCCTAGAATTTTCTTTACACCAGAGAGAAGAAATCAATTTAATGAATTATCCAGTCACATAAATCCTCTCAGATTGGGAAAGGGAAATGTAATACCACTGTAGATCTACCACATTTTGTTTTTATACTGTACTGTGTTTTAAGTAGTTGAAAACATAATTATCCAATAATCTTTACTCTAACTCTGTAGGGCAGACCTGCACAACTTAGCAATAGATTGGGGCCAAAATGAAAATCCGATAAACTTCTTTGGGCCACATTCCACCCTCCTCCTCCTTTGCCCAGCCCTTCCTCAGGAGAAAGTCAAGCAGTGGAGAAGTCTTGCCCAGTGGAGGAGCTTTGCCCATCCTTCTTCTCCACCTGGACTTCTTCTTGGGAGAAGGCCAAGCAATGGAGGAGCTTTGAGGGGCTAGTATTTGACTCTCTTCCTCCTCCACCGCCTGGCCTTCTAAGGAGAAAGCTGAGCAGAGAGGAGCCTTGCAGAGTGAGCATTTGCCTATCCTCCCCCTCCTCCGCATGGCCCTCTCCTCAGGAGAAGGTCAGGCATGGAGGATTCTTGAAATAATTCCACATCCTCACAGGCCACCCAAAATCCTTTGGTTGGCTGCATGTGGCCCCGGGGCCATATGCTATGCAGGCTTGCTGTAGGGCAATGGTTCCCAAACTTTGGTCCTCCAGGTGTTTTGAACTTCAGTCCCCAAATACCCCAGCCAGGTTGGCCAACAGTCAAGAAATCTGGGAGCTGAAGTCCAAAACATCTGGAGGACCAAAGTTTGGGAACCACTGCTGTAGGGTATCATTACAGTTTACCCATATTGTTTGTTTCTGCATTGTTATTGTAATTCTTCTACTTCATCTTGTGTTTCAAGAAGTATACAAGATATGCAGTGTAATTTAGAAGGGAAACAGAGAATTGATTCATTCTTTTGCTCTTTTTTCCTCAACAAATAGCAGTTTATTAGAATTTTAACATTTACAAGTAGACTCTGTGTGCAGCCCTTCCCATCCTCTCTGCAGCATTGTGGGCATTTGACCTAAAGTGGTTCTTTCCAGGAGCCTTAAGTAGAGTCAACAAAACATTCACTACAGATCAGTGAGGATCAGCCTAAGGGGGAAACATGAAGTGGATACTATAAAATTAACTCAGCTCTTAAAAACAACATCCCTACCCTTTCTAAAGAAAGCAGATAAGATGGTATTAAAGAAAATGGGAGCCAGCCAACTCAAGTTAACCACTTGAAAGTCCTATTTATTTCAGTGGGAAAGATTTAGCCCCTAAATTTTAGGACTTAATTTTTTCTGTCCCCACACCCCCGAAAGTGAAATGCCTTTCATGGAAGTCTCCAAGAGAATCAAGCTGCTTTTAAATAGCATTTAGAGCAGGGGTAGGCAACCTAAGGCCCAGGGGCCAGATGAGGCCCCCCAAGGCCTTTGGACATGCCCCAGGCCGGTCCTGCCGCCGTCGCCCACCATGATGATATTGATTATTGTTGTTATTACTTGTTCTTGGGGTTTTCTTGGCAAAATCTCCACTGGGGTTTTGCCATAGCTTTTCTGGGGCTGAGAGAGTGTGCATGCATATTATTATTATTAATAATTTTAATTTTAATTTTATTTATTTATTTATTTATTTATTTTTGGTGCTTCGGCCCCCCAATTGTCTGAGAGACAGCAACCCGGCCCCCGGCTCAAAAAGGTTGCCTACTCCTGATTTAGAGGCAACCTCTAGATAGTCCCAAGGGCAGAAAATTGGCTTTGGACCTAGAACAGTTAACCATATTTGTTTTAGATTGTAATCCTGCCAAACACACCTACCTGGGAGTATGCTGCTCCAAATTCAGTGCTGCATACTTGTGAGTAGACAAGTATGAGATTATGCTTTGCTAGACTGTAAACTATACTTCTATAGTGTTTATGGGTTTGGTTTTGCTATATTTAGAGATACTAAATATTTCTATAATTATTATTATTACCTGATAAATCCATTTTCAAGCCTATCAGGCTCGCTGTCAATAGTCGTCACAGATAGCTTATGGACAGCTGGACAGGAATGATAGGTATCAACTTTCGCCATTTTCCTTTACATATCAGCCACCAAACAGTACCTGGAATATAGGAATAGTTTATTGCAAATTCTGCACTGTAAGAAGAAACCTTCAAATGACCTTTTTTAAAAGTTGAGAGAGCGAGAAAGTAGAAAAATCTGTCAGAAGACTAAGTATGATTTATTATAGTGAAACAACACTCCGCTCAACAGTGCTTGCAAATCAATCCTTGATATGTCTGCTCAAAGTCACAGTGAATTTAATGGGACTTCCTTCCAGATGATATGTAGAGGATTGCTGTCTTAGTTTGATGTGTTAGCTTTGGTTAAGCAATATTCCTGTTGATTATGGTGAAGCTTTGATCCTTCAGACATTTATAGACTACAATTTTCATCCTCCCTTCCTATTGGCAATGTTGATTGGAAGAAGGACGGGCAATGTTGATGGAAATTGAAAGCCAACAATATCTGGAGCACCTTGGGTTTCCTATGCCTAATCTAGAATATTTAAAATCACACAAAAAGATCACAGTACTTTGTAAGGACAGAGAAATGTACTAGAACCCTAAGTTTGATTATAATGCTTTCAATGGCTTGACACAGTCGCATTTGTTATAGAGCTGACCCTGTCTGAATTTTTTAAAAATCCAAAATCCAAAAAAGAGTGGCATTTTTATTGGCCAGCCAAAATGCACAAAACACATAATATAAGCTTTCAACTCTCCTCTGGCTTCTTAATCAAGCAAAAGATGTTTAAAAATCATACAGGAAGGGAAAAAGTGACAGTGTTGGGGTTACAGTTTTAGATAGCTGTTGTCTCTGCTGTATTCCATTGGAGAAATGTAGACAGAGGCCATGCCTTTCTTGGGCATGTGAGCACTTAAAGAAAGGACAGCAAAACAGGTTTCCTGAAACAGTAATTTGCTAACATAGCAAACCTTGTAAGTGGATCATAAATAATCTCATTGGCATTTTTAATGACAGCTAAAATTCTACAGCTCCACTGGCAAACATTGAGTTAAACAACATTATCAATGGAAAATGGAATTTCTTCTTTAATAGAACTGTTTCTTAGGAAAATAAGGATCATTTTTCCAAATAGTATTGCTGAATTTTATACACTTTTTCATAAAGAAGTAAATAATACTACTCCACAACTTAATCTTCATATAACAGCATATATAGTTACTTACTTTTTTTACATATAGCAGCATATATAGTGCCTTTCTTTCTACAGCTATATTGTTCTCTTTACAGAAAGATACAGTATTTGTCACTCTTGTTGCAATTTATCTCTGAATATATGTGGACAGTATATAAATGCATGCATTTCCTTTAAAGGATGTTATACTGATTTCATTCACATTAAAAACATACCCTCAGAGCCACAAATCAAACGAATCCCATTTTGGGGGAAAGGTGGGATATAAATCCTCAAAATAAAATAAAATAAAATAAAATAAAATAAAACACTGCACACCAAAGAGCAAAAATCTAAAGTTGCAATCCCATTACACATTTTCCACAGCATCCTATTAATACATCTGTGCAAAAATGTGTATGATTCTACTGCATGGTTGCAAGCTACATCCCATTGATGTTCATGACAAATCTCTTGTGGATTTCAATAATTCTGCCATCTTAGACAGTTGCAATGTTATGATGAATTCAGTGCATCTTCCTTCCAAGCATCCATGGAAAGGACTGAAATGTGAAAACTAGTTCAACATGCTTGTAAATCCCTGAACATTGTAATATGTTGTATCATATAAGGTTCTGTGTATCATCCTATCCATGCCGTCACAAAGTTGGCATATTACCAACAACCCATTGCTTTGTCATAACCAGCTGCTGACATGAGGTTAGTGATGTTCAGATACATTTGATAGAAATCTTGAATTTAGAATAAGAGTCATTCAGTTGGATTCACAATAATTCTTTAGTCCCCTGAAATTGACAGGATTTAAATCATGACCGCCTTGTCCCACTGATTTCAGACATGACCGAGTAAGTCTGAATCAAGCAAACTAGGTCAACTAACTGTTGCAGGGTTGCTGCAGGTTAGCAAGTAGTGTTGGACACTTTATAAACCAGATTATGTAGATGTTACACATTTAATGACCCATGAAACAACATCTGCACACACATCTGTATAAACTGTTTATTTGTGCATGCACACAGAGAGAGAGCTTTCCTTAACAGTTTAAAGAGACTAACAATAACAAAAACACAATTTAGACTGACTAATCATGTAATGTTAATCAGGTTTGTTGTTGTGTGCCTTCAAATCATTTCCGACTTATGGTAACCCTAAGGCAAGCCCATCACTGGGTTTTCTTGTCAAGATTTGTTCAGAGGAGGCTTGCCATAGGAACAATATAAAAACAGCCGTAGAAAATAATAAAAACTATCCTGCTAATGAAAAACCTGGGGGCACCTTAGCCTTTTCAAACAAGCAGACAGAGAGGCATTTTTCCATGCCTCTTTTTAAAAAGAGGTTCCATAAATATAGGGTATTTTTCTTTCTTTTAAAGCAAATGGTTTTCAAACATCACTGTCTAAACTTGTATAAAGATGATGCTAACAGTAAGGCCTGATGTCTAAATGCCACCCAGTGAAGTAACTCCTGTGTGGAAAGATTACCATCCAAGTATGGACAGCCATCCAGGTTCTAGAGTATTCAAGGATTTAAACACATTTTTAAAAAGACATCTTCATTTAGGCCTAGATGGAAATTTGCAATGATTACTGATGATATCAACCAGGCTGACTAAGCACTGCCACCTAACACTCACACCTCCCAATGGGATTTCTATATTATGATATATCTGCTGAACTTTATTTCATTTTTTATCCTCTGGATAGTAGGGAGAGAGTGAAATAATCTTAAACTTATAAAATTTAATATCATTGACCTAAATCCAATTGCTAGTCCTCACTAAAATAGGTCACTGAATCAATGGCAACTTGATAAATCAACATTTATATGGGCCTCTGCAGACCGGCCAAAGGGCCAGCCTGGAGGCAGAGATGGAGCAGGGTGGCCGTATGCCGGCCGCTCCAACCCTACGCCAACGCCGTCCTGACACGCTGCACCAGAAGGGGTGAGGAAGAGCTGCGTGTCGGCTCTTAGGTCGCCCTTTTGCCACCCCTGAAAGGAGTGCTATTTTGCCACTCTTTTCGGGGCTGCAGAAGGGAGGATCACTCTACTTTAATAGGGATTAACAATTTGATTTAGGCTTCCTTTTTAATATCTGTGTGGTTCTCAGAGAGCCAGTGTGGTGTAGTGGTTTGAGCACTAAACTACAAGTCTGGAGACTAGGGTTCGAATCTCTGCTCCATCATGGAAATCCACTGGGTAATCTTTGCCAAGTCATACTCTCTCAGTGCAGAGGAAGGCAAAGGCAAACTTTCTCTGAACAAATCTTGCAAAGAAAACCCTGTGATGGGTTTGCTTTAGGGTCACCATAAGTCAGAAACACCTTGCAGGCACACAACAACAACAACAATAATGTGGTTCTCTCCAATAAAGAGGAAATCTAGTGCTGTGTCATTGGAGTGTTTAACACACACGCTCTAGAGCGGGCTTAGGGGATGTGATACCCTGTAGATGTTGGATTGCCATTCTTATCTGCTGTTGCCAGCATCACCAATAGTGAAGGCTAGTGAGAGTTGCAGCAACATCTGAAGAGCTCCATGTTCCTCATCTCTGATCACAAAGTAATTTACCTTGGGGAGGGATGAACACTGTGCAAAGACCTACTCAATAGCTTCTTGTGGAACATCAAAAAAAAAAGTATGTACACATACATCTGAGTAACATGTGGGTATATCACCTAAAGGATTTCAGCCATTGCTGTTGCTTCTGCTGCCAACAACAACTTCTAATTCCATTCACAAAGGGTTCCTGCTATCTATTCTATGTGTGAAATAGGGCAATTTAGGAAGGTTGTTCAGGCTTTGACTTTAAAGAGCTTTAAAAATATTGAACGATTTATTGGATGAAATAGCTTAAATAAGAGGTAGTAATGTAAAACCATCCATCTAAGGATGAGTAAAAAATTCCATTTAGTTCATTTTTAAAAATGAGGGCATACCAAAATTCTGAAATGTCTTAATGAATAAGATGTAAATTTGAATGTGGAAGAGTAAAACTGGGACCATTGGTAGACTTATTCAAGTGGCCAAGGCTTTCCATGATCCTGCCAGCAACACCATAAAATAGAAAGTGTGCACCAGTGGTTTCTTAAAATAATATTTTCTCCCTCTGTAACATTACTGGGGGCATTTTCAGATTATTTGGATGAACTGGGGAATCACTTCATTTTTTTTTAATTAAATGGACAAAAAAGTAACTAAAAAGTAACATTGTGATGCAGTACAATCCAACCAAAACTGGGATAATAAGCCATATTAACAAGATTTTTTAAAGTATTGAGCAACAATTTACCCTACACATTACATCTCTGATCACTGATTTAGCTTATATATTTTTCAAGCCAGGCAATGAGTTTAACTTGTGTGTGTGTGTGTGTGTGTGTGTGTGTGAATGAATGTGTAGCCATGATGAACCTGCCTTACAGAGCACAAAACACTCACTAATCTACTGTTGTGTCACATATGTCCAACCATAGATAGTATGGTCTACACTTAATGCAGGAAAGTCACTCAAATCCACATTTTGTATTTTGCTGCAGACTAAATATATTGCCTGTTGCTGGGATGTATGATTTGTATATTGATTACTTTAATGTGCACTTTAATCATTTTTGCAGAGAACCACATATGCAGATAAATTAGTTTCTTTGCAACCACTGGAATGCATTTATATCTTCTCATGCTCATCATGCTGGTGGGGAGAATCTAGGATTTGCAATCCAAAAACGTACTTTTTCTGTGCTCCGAGAAAGTTTCAGGGCTGCCATCAGCACTTGCTGTTGGGAGCCATCACTTTGGCAGTGCCTGTTGCTTGTGCCAGGAGCCCTGGTGGCGCAGTGGTTAAATGCCTGTACTGCAGCCACTCACTCAGACCACAAGGTTGTGAGTTCAATACTAGCCAGGGCTCAGGCTAGACTCAGGCCTGCATCCTTCTGAGGTCGCTAAAATGAGTACCCAATTGTTGGGGGGCAATGAGTTGTAAACTGCTCAGACATCGCATAGCCCGATATGAAGCAGTATATAAATGTAGCTGCTTTGCTTTGCTGGCTAGCCTTTTATTTGTTTTATGTTCCAGGGCTCTGAACAACACCAGGGAGCTGAGCATACCTGTCATTTGAATATAGCATTACTCTGAAGCACTGCAGAAAGTTATAATGGCAAGCTTTAGCTACCAATGCTGCCACCACCAGCCACCGCCACATATTTTTCCAGGAACTTCCAACAGAGGAGACGATCCCTCAGCGCTAGAGATTCTGGTCCTTGAAATTGTGGATATATAGTAGATAAACAAATGGGACCTGGGAAGGGAGGCAGCAAGTGTCTTCAACCTTTGGCTTTCCAAATATTTTGAACTTCACCTCCCAGAGCCCCTCACCATGCGCCCTGCTGGCTAGTGTTTATGGGAATCTCTGTCCCAAACAGCTGGAGGATAAAAGTCTGAGAACTGTTGTGCCAAAGCAATGGCTTTGATAGGGATGACAAGCCGAGAGCATCCCAGGGCATGTGACCTCAGGGCCAAAACCTAAGATCAAGGACAACTTCTAGTGATATCATTAAACAGGATACAATAAGCATCAACTACAATTGCTCATAGCATGTTATTTCAATAAAAACACATGAGACAGTATTTCTCTGGTTTGAAACTAAGGTCCAAAACACAATGCAGAAATAGTACAGTTTGAGACTGATTTAACTGCCCTGGTTCAGTGCTAGGGAATCCTGGGAATTGTAGTTTATTGTGGCACCAGAGCTCTCAGACAGAGAAGGCTAAATGTCTCACAAAACTACCATTCCCAGAATTCCCTAGCATTGAGCAAGGACAATTAAAGTGGTCTCAAACTGGATTATTTCTGCGGTGTATTTTGGACCTAGGTTTTCTGAACTCCACAGTCACCAGGAAAAACAAACTTTTCCCAGGTGTGTTTTAAACACTTTTCCAAGCACTGCTTTTAACAGATGGAAAATGTTTTCTAAACAAAAAGAAGGTTTTTCTCTCTGCTTCTGATGGATTGCTCCTATTAACTAGTGCCCTTCACTTGCCACATATTTCTTTTCTTTTTACTTTTACAGTCAGGTTATAGAATCCTATCTCATCCTCACAATCTACAGCAGTGACAATACCAGCAGCAGCATAATGGTTACTAATATTTTCCTTCTCCAAATATTTTGCAGAAGGGAAGAAGACAGAGATAATGGCATGGAAGGTGCCAACAATGATAATGATAGCAAACCAACACAGCTATCTTGTCTATGCATGTCCATTCTGAACCAAGCCCTACCAAATTTAATGGAAGTTGCAACTTTAAAAGGTTGGGAATCTAACACATCTAAGTCATGTTTTCAAAGTTTTATTGCGAGCGGGCAAACGATAAACAGATAGAGAAACAAAGAGGGAAGGAAAAACCAGTAAATTATGGGTGTAGTTAGGGAGAAAGGTGACAGAAGATGAGAGAGAAAGAAGAGAAGCAGGGAAAAGACAAAAGTAGTCAAGAGAACTGTGGGAGAGGGAGGGAAAAGCACCTGAGAGTAAAGAAGTGGAAGGAAGGAAGGAAGCAGCAGCAGCTAGGAAATGTAGGGACAGATAGATGGAGAAAGTTAGAAAACAGAAACCATTTAGTCAAGAGTTTTGAAGGAAGAGGCGGAAGAGGACAAGAAAGAGAGGGATGAAGGACAAAATGATTGTAGGCAGGAACTGCAGTGGGAGAAAGAAGGGAAAAGAAGATGGGGGCAGAAGAAGAACATGCTTAACCAGGAGTTGTTGACAGCTGGGAGAGAAAGACAAGTAAAATCAAAACTGAAAGAGAAAAGAAGCAAGTTCCCATGGCTAGCTGAGGAAGAAAGTCAGGCATTTTGCTAATAACAGTGCGATCTACATGCATTTCAGGCCAAGAAAGGAAATTGTGTAGTGCAGCTTCAACCATTTTGGATAGGATAAGAAAAGTGAGAATGTTAAGCTACAAAGGAGCAATCAAAGGTGTACTGTAGTCAGTTGCTACTGAGGCAGCTATTCTTAGGCAGCTCAGTATTTCTCCATGTTGGTTGTGCCCTCCAGCTGAGCTCTGGTGCAAGCTACAGTTTGGAAAACTTTTGGAGGGGGAGAGGGAGGGCAGGAACAGACTGTTTGTAGAGTCTACAGAAGCTGCGCTAAAGCAGCTTGCACAAGGAAGCACCACCAGCTCACTTTTCAAGATAATGCTTCCACACTGATATTCATCTCCTTGACTTGAGAAATAGGATAGAGACCCGGACCCCAAAATTTGGGAATCCTGACTTCTATAGTCATTACAGCCCAGGTTTCATTGCTGGGGAGATAGTATATGATATGCGGGAAAATGCTCAACGACAATTATTGAGAATTACTGTCCCTCTCTTCCCCGTCTCCCTTTTAAATTGCATGGAGTGAGATCATGTGCAGTCAGTCACACTGGCATTTTCCTCCTGTGAACATGGTTAGTGACTTTTAGATTTGAAAGTGTTAGACAGCAATGCATGGTGAATCAAACTTTTTGGACTGCAGGTCTCAGAATCCCCAGCTGTCCCATTGTGTCCATGGGAGCTGTGGTCCAGAAAAAGTACATGAGACAGAGAGACAGGTAGATCCTTTCCCCTTCCAAATGAAATCAGTTTCAACGCTGAGTTTCACTGCCATCTCCAGAATGGTAAGTGATGCTATGGTGCCTGCTTCTGGCAAGAGCAAGAGACGCAAACAGACTACTGAATATTCATACTGAATATTGGGTAGGTTGGTTTTTTGCTCTTAGTGAGTGGTATTTTTGAGACCTTTCAGAGGCGTGAAGAAACACCCTGTATTCTGTGTTTAAAAGATTATTCTCCTGGTCTTCACGTGAAACTTACCAGGTCACTAAATGTACAAATATAATGCAAAATAACAACCAGCAACAATTAAAAACAGTAGGGGGAAAACAGCATATCAGCTTGAGATTCAAAACTTACTGATATTTATTTAATTAGATCTCACTTTTTCACTCCCAGGTTCTTATAGCAGCTTATAAAAGTTTTACAAATATAACCACACATGGATGCAGAACAGAAATTGCATGCCATTGTCCATATGAAAGATGGATGATTGAGAAAGGCCCTCATCCTTGGCCTTCCCAGGTGTTGGACAAGCCGCTGCTCCCACAGAAGTCCTCTGAGGACAGGATGTGGCCCTGAGCAGCTGCAACACCCTCAGCCTTTGAGGGAATCCTGCCAAAGTTCTGCAAAAATAGACATTGCCTTGCCAGGTGCTCCAAAGGTACCATAGCACAAGCATCACTTAGGATTCCCTGGCTGCCAATTCTGAGGAGAATCTCTCTCCAGTTGTCATGCATCATGTCCATTTAGTAAAGACATCTGGAGAGCAGCTTCCAACAACGTCTACAGGGAATACAGAATCTGGAGTGGTACCAATTTGTCCTTCATATACTTTGATCCTAAGCCATAAAGAGATTTAAAGCTTTTGAATTATACCTAGAAATGAACCATCAGCCAAAATAGCTGTTTCAAGAAATTGTAACGCGTGCTTCCAATGCCTGGGTCCAGTTTATGTTGTTTCCCGACAGTTTTTATTTACAGTATATTGTATTTTAATTAAAGTATATTGTAACAGTATACAGTGTATTGTATACAGTATATTGTAATGCATAGTGGAGGTCACTAAACATTTCCTGTTCAGGAGTTTTCACAACTGGTAAAACAACCGTAGCATTGCCTAGTGACAATGCTGGATTCATGAATACCCCAAGCTGCAAGCCCAACCTTGCAATAGCGATGGAAATCCAACAAAAATTGGTTGAATGCACTTGAAATAAGGCAAGGATGAAGGGGGACAGTAGGAGGAGGAGAGAGAACCTGGAACATTTTAAAAGTTGCTGAAAAAGTGAGAAGACTGAGGATGAAACAGGACCATCCCTGCCAAATTAGAGGGTATATAATAAACCTGAACCACACTTTCCCAATTTTACTCTCCCCTTTTATTTTGTTTATCTCAAGGTTGTACGACTTGCAGTTTCTCAAGAAAAACTATTGGTAGAAGCATACATGGTTTTTGTGTTGTTTTTAAAAATGGCTTTTCAGGCACAGCAAATGTAACTGATGGTGGGCAATTTCTGGAAAGCATGAGCTCCCCTTTCCTGCAATGTGTTTACTCCCAGGTTGCCATTCTTACTACATCTAATTGATCACACAGAAAATCCCAGTACAATATAGGAAAGAATTTTCCCATTGGTTTGTGAAGAAGAACAAGAAAATCTTGAAGAAATTTCTCTTCCTCTCTCTGCAGTACATGTAAATATAGGAATTAAAGGGCTTCCATTAGTTAAGGCATGTTTGCTAACACACTAAAATCTCATTAATGTAATCAATGACAACCCTGCCTGTCAGCCTCTGTTTGAAACCAGACCTAATAGAGCTTTTGTTTTTAATGCATGTTTAAATACTGTAGATCATGGGTGGGGAATGTATGGTTTGATCTCATGCAATCATGGGCTACACTCTGAGCAAGTTCAGCCTTCTTCAACTGTGGGGGGTTGCAGACTGCCAGAAATAGTGCAAATTGAGTCCACTTTTAGGGTTAGGGTTAGTGCTAGGGAATCATGGGAATTGTAGTTTTCCTGAAATATTGAGCCTTCTCTGTCAGAGAGCTCTGGTGCCACAATAAAATACAGTTCCCATGATTCCCTAACCCTAACCCTAAAAGTGGACTCAATTTGCACTATTTCTGGCAGTCTGCAACCCACCTACCCCCGTCTCCTTGCAAAGGGTAAAGAGTGAGAGGAGACAGGATAACAGAAACAGAGAGGTAAGAGAGAAAGAAGGTATGGATTCCACAGTGAAAGGTCCACAGTCCTCAATCTTCTTGAGTTTCATGGTGTAAATCTGCCATTCAGTTTCATGTCTGAATGCAAAACTCTGGTTACAGATTGAAAGAAATATTCCAACTGTACCCATGTCTCTATGGGTAATCAGGAGTGGCCCCAAACATTTGACTGCCTGAGGCAGATCATCAGATGGTGCTTTCACCCATGCTTCTATGTCAAATTGCACAGTACCAAAGCTGGACAAGATATTTAGCCCCTGAGGAAGAAAATTCCACAAGAACCTCTGGCAGCAAAAACAGAACAACAAACTAAGGGCCTTTGCAGACTGCCAGGAATAGTGGAAATTGAGTCCACTTTAAGGGTTAGGGTTAGTGCTAGGGAATCATGGGAATTGTTATTTGGTTTTTTTTCTGAGACTTTGAGCCTTCTCTATCAGAGAGCTCTGGTGCCACAATAAACTACAGTTCCCATGATTCCCTAACCCTAACCCTAACCCTTAAAGTGGACTCAATTTGCACCATTTCTGGCAGTCTTGCTCCCTTTTTGTGATGTCCTAAATCAGCTGCTTCACTTTACCCAATGGAAGGGCCAGCCCTGGGAGTAATAATCTTAAAACAAAGCAATTTGAAGCAGGTATAGAGTGCCTTTTCTTGGCTTGGAATTGGGATTTGCCTCCCATAGACATAAGGTGTTGCCAGTGCCCAATTTGTATGGTCTCCCATGCTGGATCACAGTTTACTCCATTTAGCAAGGCTCCCAGTATTTTCAGGTGACCGCAGGGGCTGCTTGGGGGGGGGGGGGCAAAGATTCACTGTCACCAGCGTAATTGTGCATGCTTAATTCTGGATCCAATCCACTTAATTAACCCACAACTGTCCATTGTATTATTGTTGTTTCTGCTGTTTTGTGCCTTCAAGTAATTTCTTACTTATGATGACCCTAAAGTGAACCTGTCACAGAGATTTCTTGGCAAGATTTGTTCAGAGGTTTGCCCTTGCCTTCCTCTGAGGCTGAGAGAGTAGGACTTGCCCAAGGTCAGCCAGTAGCTTTCCTGTTCTCCAGAGTCATATTAGTTCAAACCACTACACCATGCTGGCTGTCTTTTCCACCACATACTTGGAATTAAAATTAAGTGTGTCTAGTTCAGATAATACAACTGTTAGATATATGTTCTGAGATTGGGCAGCTATGTAAAATCAGTTTACTTATTTATTCATTTTCAGTCTAGAAACTAAATGTTCACATAGTGTGCCGGTCATGCCATCACATTTGTCATTAACACAGAACACTGTTTTGCACATTATGAGAAACTTCCTTCAGTTGGTTGACAAGTAGCAGATTCAAACACAATATGCACTTATCACAGGCAATGGTTGAGAATCTAAACCTAGCCCAGTGGTTCTCAATCTTGAGTTCTCAGAAATTTTTGGACTTCAGCTCTCAAAGGCCTCAGCTAGAATAGTCAAACTCACAGACTGTGAGTCCAACAGCATCTGGTGGCACAAGGCTGGGAATTACTGACCTAGGACCTTATCCCACGGGGCCAAAAGCAGCAAGAATCCACTAAGAATCAGGCACTATAGCGCTACATCTTCCCGCGTGATCCCACGACGTCGCTCAGAATCCGCTAAGAATCAGGCGCTATAGCGCTATAGTTTTCCGCGTGATCCCACGACGTCGCTCAGAATCCGCTAAGAATCAGGCACTATAGCGCTATAGTTTTCCGCGTGATCCCACGACGTTGCTCAGAATCCAGCAAGAAACCGCTCGGAATGCAGCATCATTCGCATTCTTTTGAATGTCGGTTTCAGCGGGCATTGCAATAGCGCGAGGTGATCCACAGCGCTATTATAGCGCTAGCGCCATATTTATACTAGCGCTATAGTACTGGAATGATGCTCATATCGCTTTCTTGCCACTTTTGAGAGCAGCGTGGGATAAGGTCCCTAGACTGAAATGGAAATGGACACAACATGCATGTGAATGTCCCCGAGCCTTGAAGTATTAGTAATGCTGATATTTAAAGTAAAATCATCATGGGTACAGTTGGAATATTTCTCTCAAGTGAGTCTTTAGCATCAGACTGAGCAAGGTTTTCAGATATCAGAGTAGCTTCAGTGAGACATATTTATAAAACAAAGAAGGAAAGATCATGGTTTTGAGTTCTGAAGACTATCCTTTTTGCTATTTGTCATATCATCTTGGACTTTTAGTTTTGTTTGTCAGTTTTATGTCTTAAACATAGATGGAGGGGTAGAGTAAGAATTATTTCCTTTATATTTGGATGTTGTGTGATATTGGAATTTTGTTCTTAATTTTAATTTACTACTTTAATAAATACATTCTTAAATATGAAACATATTGGGATCTTGAACATAGATAATAGCTGATAGAAGAACAGAAAATTTGATAGGACTTTTAATGCCCATTGTGCACATCAGCCTTTCTCAGCCTTTTTTATGCAGGAATCCCTGTATAAAAAATAAAGCTCTCAGAGAACTCCTGCATAAAAAAAATTATTACATCTATAGCTCCAAAAAAGTTTAATTTTTCCCATTTGAGGAACCTGAGGGTTCAAGGGAACCCTAGTTGAGAAAACTTAGCGTAGGTGCTTGCTCTTAACTGCTACTTATTTCTTCTGCTCAAACAGATGGTATTACAAAGAAATAATTTGGACACAATGAGAATAATTCTTGAGCACTTTAGAGAAATATGTTTTGAGTATTCCAAGTCATTTTTGTGGCCTGCCAGTGGATAAACAGGAAAGGAGGAAGACCACTCTTGCTACTTGCTTTTCAATGCATCAGATACTGTCTTCTAAATCTTAGCTGTACATTCTAGAATGCCAATAGGAAATCATTATCCTCTTTAGCCGTTTTTGGACTCGGGCTCCCACCATCCCTGACCATTGGCCATACTGGCTGAAACTGATGAGAGTCTAAAAACATTTTGGACAATGTGAAAACTCACTGTCACTAACTCCACTGATGCTCAGCAATGTCCTCAAAGAGCCCAGCCAGTGATATAATTTTTATCTCTTCTTTGGAGTTCTGCCTACGGTGGAAGCAGAGTGGGAACAAGCATTGTATCAACCCCACCTTCACTCTGGAGTAGCACTGAGAGAGAGGGAAGGTGGAAAGTCTCTTCTCCGCTCATTTCAAAGTAGAACGCTGTATTCTGGCTTCTTGGCACGCAGCACGCTTTGGTGGGTGGTGGCCGAAAAGGCTGTGAACCAGAGCCTGGTGGTGTCAGCAATGGATGCGGTGAAAGGCTTCTAGGTGGAGAGATGGAAGCCGGATTCTCTTCCACCTTCACTTCCAGTTCAGCAAACTGGCAAAGAAGAGTTAAAAATGGTGGGGCTGGAAGATATAGGGCAAATCTCTCCCAGTGACTGTGGAGTGATGACCACTAGCCCAAAGGAAGAGGTTTTCCTTTACTTTTCGGACTACAACTCCCAAGGGATTTGGGGAGTTTTAGCCCCAACAAGTAACTTTTCTGGGCAACGCCACTGTCATCTTGCTCAGATGTGAGTGGCAAATGTAAATGGGGGCAGGCCCAGTCTCCAACTCTTTCCCCCACTTCTGAGTATTGCTAAGCATGCAAAGAAGTTCAGAACAGACCGTCAATTCATGGGTCTGTTTCCAGAGAGTTGTGCACCGGCAATGACACTTTCTCCATAGCAAGAGGGGGACGGTGTCGCCAAAAAGTCCCACGTGGGAAGGAGTTTGCTTCGGTGGTACCTGAAGTCATTCTGGAGATCTGCAATGGGAACCAGGCATCCAAGCTCATTTCTGGCTCCAGGTGGGCTGCCAAAACCAGGTCCCCCTCCCCAGAGAGAAGGAAGCTCCAGGCTCAGCAGGACAGGCCCAGGGCCGCCGGCCGCCTGGAGATTACAGAGAGAGCAAAACCGGCTAAAAGGCAAAGCAGCTCTAGGCTTTTGCTATCCTGTTAAGGTCTTTACAAGGATCAAAGTGTCAAGCAGTTGGCTTGCTCTGGGCACATTTCTGGACACACCAAAGCAATGAGCTTAGACACTCTCCTCTGCTTTGAGCAGGGCTCTCTCTCTTGTTTGGGGACTCTGTGCTTTCTTGACCAAAAAAGACAAAGAAAAAGAAAAAAAAAGAGGAGGCATCCCTGAATACACTGAAGGCACTAGTTCCTGTCTGAGCTTGGGAGCTAAGCAGGATCAGCCCTGGTTAGTACTTGGATGGGAGACCACCAAGGCAATATTACCAGGTGCTGAAGGCTATATTTCAGGGGAAGGAAGTGGCCAAAAAAAAAAACAACAACAAAAACCCCTCTGGGTATTCCTTCCCTAAGAAAAGCCCCTGAAATTCTTGGGATGGCTCTATGTTGCCCAGGGAATCATTCAAAGAAGTTTCTTTCCCACTTAAAGATGGAAGTTTTGGGGGGCTGCTTCCAATCCCTGGCCTTTTGCCTCTTTGGATTATTATGCGGGGGGGGGGGGGAGAGAGGGGGAATGGACTGGGCGCTGGAGGAGCAGGGTTCGAACCCCAGCTCAAGCCATGGGCACACTCTCTCAGCCTCAGAGGATGGCGGGGGGGGAGGAAACAAAATCCTCTGAAGAAACCTTGCCAAGAAAACCCTGTGATAACTATGCCTTTTAAGTCAGAAATGAGGGCACACAACAAAGAAACAAGGAAACAACAAAGAAACAACCACCCCCTTGCCTTCCCTTCCCTTCCCCTCCCTTGTCAGCCGGAGTTTGGGTCCAGTGCCCCCTACCTGCTCTTGCTGGGGCTGAGCGGACCGCGGGGAGAGCCTTACCATGGCCTCAGGGCAGGAGCAGCGGACGGAGAAGAAGACAGGCAAGGCAAGGCAAGGCAAGGCAGCCGAGGGAGGCAGAGCCGTCCCCTTAGCCCCGCCTGGAGGCTGAGCTCCATTGAGTCCCTTCTCCGGAGATATATCTATATCTATATCTACACACACACATATATATGCACATATAGACATATACATATACTATATATATATACTATATATATATATATATATATATATATATATATATATATATATTATACACACACACACATACATATATATAGTGCCATCCCAACTAAAGACTGAGATCACATGTAGGCAGCTGACTAACATTTCCAAAAACATTTCCAATTGTTTTTCCTCCTCCTTTGGTTTGTAACCTCTCACCTGAGGAAGAAGCCCATGGAGCTTCGAAAGCTTGCAACAAGTCTATTGGGCATTTTGTTGGCCAATAAAAGGTATTTTGGTGGGTTTTTGTTTGAATTTGCTAAATGGCCAACACAGCTACCCCTGAATGTTATTTGAAAGGGGGGTCACACTAAAGATGGAGCAAGCTTGTTTTCTGCTGCTTCAGAGACTATAAGATCCCGAGCAATGGATTCAAGTTCCAGGAAAAGAGATTCCACCTCAACATTAGGAGGAACTTCCTGACAGTAAGGGCTGTTTGACAGTGGATGACACTCCCTTGGAGTGTGGTAGAGTCTCCTTCCTTGGAGGTCTTTAAACAGAGATGGGATGGCCATCTGTCACAGGGGGGTGCTTAGATTGGGAGTCCCTGCATGGCAGAATGAGGTTAGACTGGGTGGCCCCTGGAGTCCCTTCCAACTCTATGCAATTTTGTTTTAGGTTAAATGTTAATGTTGTTATGGATTTAATATATTTTTAAGGGGGGGGTTGATATGTCCTTTGTATTGTACAGGATTGTATTTTTAAATTGTAAACCGCCTTGATAGCCTTGGGTAAAGGCGGGATATAAATTATTATTATTATTATTATTATTATTATTATTATATTATAAAACCCTCATATTAATAGAAATTCATGCTTCTTAGCCATGCCCCAAATGAGGGACATTTGGAAATTCCTCCTGGACAGATGGTCAAAATGTAGGACATGTCCTGGGAAAGGAGGGCATCCGGTCACCCTGTCCTCTCAAGAGGCACCACTGCCGGCATGGCTCCACCTCAGAGTGGCCCCTTGGCTCTCACTGCTACTAGAGGGCAGAATCCCAAGCCCCAGGTCTTGGTGCGATTGACAAAGGCCTCTTTCACCTTACAGAAAGATAGCACTTTGATAGGACTTCAGTGAGAGCCAGTAGGCAAACCTATCACAGAGTTTTCTTGGCAGGTTTCTTCACAAAGCGTTTCCCACTGCCATCTTCTGAGGCTGAGAAAGTGTGACTTGCCCAGAAACAACCAGGGGGTTTCATAGCTACAGCGGGGATTTGAACCCTGTTTTCCAGAGTCTAATGCTCAAACCACTATGCCACACTGGATCTCAGGTGATGGTTCAAATTACAGAGCTCTGCCATGTAAAGCCACTGTAAATGACCCTGGGCAAGTCACACTCTCTCAACTTCAGAGGATGGCAATGGCAAACCCCCTTTGAAGAAAACTGCCAAGAAAACCCTGTGATTGGTTCACCTTATGGTTTCCATAAGTCAGAAACTATTTCAAGGCACACAAACTACTTCAGACTCCATAGCTGCGTCCTGGGAGTCCTGACAGAGAATTCTAAATGCCTCATAAAAGTACAATTCTCAGGAAAACATAGGATGGACCCATGGTAGTTAAAAGTGGTAATCAAGTACTATAATTGTACAGTACAACAACATCCAAAAGCCACAAAACAATGATACCTAAAATGCATAAAATACATCTTGCAAGCTTTCGATGCTCCACCAACTTCTTCATCAGGCAAAAGTGTTAAAAATCACAGAGAAAGGGGGAAAATATGACAATGTTAATCATAGGCCTGCATTCTGTCACGATGTTGTTGGTTCTGTGAGAGAATAAGATCCCCCCCCCCCCCCCCCATGACTTGAAGGTGCACAACAACAACCCATACACATATATATACAAAACAGTTGTGGCTTTTTAACTTGGAAAAGGACACAGGGGAGAAGCATCTTCCAATCAGTTCCTGGATTTTGCTGAATAAAACTACCCAGCCTCTTGTTGTTGTTGGCTGCCTTCAAGTTGCTTCCAACTTATGACAGCCCTAAGGTGAGCCATTTCGTGGGATTTTTCTTGGCAAGAATTCTTCAGAGGAGGCTGAGAGCATGTGACTTGCTCAAGGTCATCCAGTGGGTTTCATGGCCGAGCTGGAAATTGAAACCTGGTCTCCAGGGTTGCAGTCCAACACTCAGATTACTACACCACACGGTCTACAGGGATAGGTACAGACTCATCTTCTTACCACAAGCTACTTAGAAAAGACCACTTCACACATTATGGAGAGAAGCCAACTTATAGATTTGTCACTCACTGTGTACTCAACCAGAAACAGTTCCCAAGCATGTTTCCTGGAGAGGACCAGCATAGTGCCATGTTTGCAAACAGTGCATTTTATTTATTTATTTATTTAGGCGGTCATATTGTTTTAAAATACACAGGCATTTTTGAGATGCCTACTTGAAATCATCTTAATGTACACATTTACAACGTAATCATGATTTGTTTGCTGTTTGGCATCAGCAGCCAACTGGGAGACTCCATCACCACCAATGAGTGGGAAACTATCTTTCCTCAAAATTTCCTCAAAATTCCAGCTATCAGGTTGGGCAAGTGGCACTTTCAAGTCTCCTGTTTACGGCACCCCATAAGAAAACTTCATTTTCAAACAGTGCAGCCTCTTTGTTGTTCTGATTGTTCTTTAAGGTATTTCTATTTATACTACAGAAGTGAAACACAATCAGGCCCGATTAACCACCAAAGCAGAGTGCTTCAGGTAGGACCAGAAAAATGTGTGTGTGCCTTCCGTTGCCTGTCGACTTATACCAATCCAGGGAATTTTATGGGATTTTCTTAGGCAAGGAATGCTCAGTGGTGTTTTTGCCAGTTCCGTCCTGTGAAATACAGTCTGCAGCACCTGATATTTGTTGGCAGTCTCCCATCTAAGCTACCCTGCTTTGCTTCCAAGATCAGATGAATCTACTCCCTTTAGGATATTTAGGGCCCCTATGGCCAGAAAAGTATCCTGGCTAAGGGGGTTGCAGACTGCCAGAAATAGTGCAAATTGACTCCACATTTAGGGTTAGGGTTAGGGTTAGGGAATCATGGGAACTGTATTTTATTGTGGCACCGGAGCTCTCTGACAGGGAAGGCTCAATGTCTCAGAAAAAAAAAACCAATTCCCATGATTCCCTAGCACTAACCCTAACCCTAAAAGTGGACTCAATTTGCACTATTTCTGGCAGTCTGCAACCCCCCCTCAAACTCTGGTTATTAGTCAGAGTTGACAATTTGAAGCTAACTCTAACTTGGTATAAAGCAACTTCCTTTGTCCTTATGTGTTCAGTTCTTCATGGACAACAATGTTTTGCTTCTTTCCCACCAACAGAGATTAGAATATTGTTATTCTCTATTCTCTATCGCTTGGGAGATCTAGCATGGAAGGGTAGTCCAGTCTTTTCCCATTGTCTTTTGCAGTCCTCTGCAGCTACCATGTGACTGACAATGGAGCTGCCTTCCATTTTAAGGGCCAGGGAACACACAAAAAGGACTTTCCTCCTTCTTTGAGGTGGCTTTGTTATTGTCCGTCAATATTGCTTCACCTTGCGTGAAGCACACAACTCAACTCTGTATCACTGAAAAGCTGAGGCACAATGGAAGAAAGAAGAAAACAAACCCTAAGCCCAAGCTGCTTAACCTCTTTGCAAGGACTGCACTCTCTTTTTTCACAAGTGTTGCCAATTCCGTGCAGGAGCATTTAATTTTCTTCCCAGGATAATAGTTTATTATGATGATCTTGCTTCTTTTGTACTTGTGCTGAGTTTGTTGTACTCACATCCTTTAATGACTCCAAGCTACATAGTAACTCATTACCAACACCAGTGTCACCTCTTCTCATTTCATGTTGGCCACAGATCTCTCACACTTCCCTGTCACGAATTAAAAAGCAGCTGCAGGTGGGAAGTGAAGGAGGCTAGAAAAGCAGTAGAGATAAAGACACTCTAGTAAGCTATTTCTGGCCAGGAGGTCATGAGTCTTTATTCTAAGTCCCAGCAGTATCTGTGTCATGTATTTGATTTTCCTTCTTCTGCAGTGTGCAGAGCTTCTTGCCAGATCTTTCAGAAGTATTTAAAAGCAGTCACACCACACTGCTGCTAAGGATGTGATTTGTGATCACAGCACCAGTGACAACCCTTTTTTCAGAGTATGGAATATCAGTATGCAAAGGGATCTTGTAGCACCTTTGAGACTAACAGAGAGAAAAATGTTGGTAGCACGAGCTTTTGTAGAGTCTTCTTCCTCCGATGCATGAATTTTCTTTCTCCCAATTAGCCTCAGAGAGCTACAAGATCTTGGAAAATGTGAATGTACTTAGATTTCCTCAATTTGATGCAGAATTTCTCAAGATCTTTCTTGTACACCATTGTTTTTAAAGTTTGGAGGAGCCCAAATACTTAGCAATTCTTTTCTGTCCTTCCTACTTCATTGAGATGCCATAAGCACCTCAGTTTTGCAGTGCTTGCATTACTTTTTTAAAAAGTGTTTGGACTACAACCAATTCCTAGAGGGCATGTCTGGCAAAACCGTGGCCCTCCAGGTCATACTGGACTCCAGTCATGCCTGATCACTGGGTACACTGGCTAGAACTGATAGGAATCCAAAATCTTCTGAAGGGGCATGGGTGGGCCCCACCCCCACCCTGCACTTTAGGCTCAAGTCAGCCGTCTTCACAAAACCAGCAATAAAACAGCAAAAGAGTCAGCTATCTTGGCTCTAGCAATAAGAACAGCTGCAGAGAATGAAAACGTTTCTGTTTCTGAATCAGAAATGCATAATTCCCAGGACAGGCTAAGACTCAATGGCCCAACTCAAACTGGCAGCTAGACAAATGAATTTAGATTCAATTTGATTTTAAACCAAATTCCTCTGGCTTTATTTTGAACTAAATGAACAAATTTTAACACTTATGGCATGAAGCACCACCTTCATAATTATTTTATTATACATACATCTTGAGCACACAACATCACCACAGAAAAATCAGTTCACTCATTGACCTCAAATACCTTCCTTAAATCCCCAACTATTTTCTGACTTTTGATATCACCATCACTAAAAAGTTCTCTGGACAGAATCAGAAAGAATAATAGGCAGTATAAAAAGTAAAACATCATCAAAAATCTTCAAGTCACAACTTCAGGCAGGAAAAACAGTAGAGTACTAGCACTAAAAATCCTGGGTAAATAAAAAAGGGTTTCACCTGTGCTGGAAAAACCATAGTGCAGGTGCCAGGCAAACTTCTCTGGGAAGACTATGCCAGAACCAGAGTGCCACTCATGAAAATTGCAGGTAGCCACCCAGCTCACCTGCAGCTGTTTCTTAGCCTGTAATGCATGAATATGCAAAGGGATCTTGTAGCACCTGTGAGACTAATGAAAGAAAAAAGCTGGTAACATGAGCTTTTGTAGACTTGAAGCTACTTCTGAAGCCGTGAGAGTTTAAGAAACTAAACATTTAAGAGTGATTCTTCAAATCTCAAAACTGTTAAAGTCAAAGATATTCTTAAAACATATAGAACCTGAAGATGTCCTTTGTCTAAACATGAAGGGCAGATGGTGATCTGATTTTTCCATTAAAAGGAAAGATTATATCCTATGGTACACTCAATTTACAGGAAACAGATGGTAGGAATACTCATATAACTACCCATATTTTCCGGCGTATAAGACGACTGGGTGTATAAGACGACCCCCAACTTTTCCAGTTAAAATATAGAGTTTGGGATATACTTGCCGTATAAGATGACCCCTCTTCCAGTGGGGGAAAATGAGAAAGTGTTGGGGGGAAGGACTGCCAATATACTAGGTGATGCATTCTGGGGTATGTACAATTTGTGGCCAAATAAGGGCATGTCACACACTCTCAGCCTCAGAGGATGGTAATGGCAACCCCCATTTCAAGAAACATGCCAAGAAAACCCCATGATAAGGTTGCCTTAGGGTCACCATAAGATGGAAAGGACTTGAAGGCACACAAGAACAACAAAATGTCTGCAATTGCTTCATAGGGAGTACATGGGAATAGGAGCCAGCATGGTATAGTGGTTTGAGTGTTGGACTACCACTCTGGAGACCTGCGTTTGATTCCCCACTCTGCCATGAAACCCACTAGGTTAACCTGGACAAGTCACACACTCTCAGCTTCAGGGCAAGGCAATGGCAAACCTCCTCTGAACCAGTCTTGCCAAGAAAACCCCAGGATAGGGGTTCAACTCTTATCCGCTGCTGCTTCCTCCTCCTGCCTCACGCCACACCACGCCACACCTTGCTCCTCTCCGCCTCCTTCTCCTCTAACCTGACTTCCTCTCCTCTTCCTCCTCCCACCTTGTACCGCGCCACCCCTTCTTCCTCCTCCTCCTCCTCCACCCGGCATATAAGACGACCCCCGACTTTGGAGAAGATTTTCCTGGGTTAAAAAGTAGTCTTATACGCCAGAAAATACTGTATATTTTCTCTTTTTAGTTAATTATTTTAAAAGGCAGCTGGATACCATGTACCCCTTTCCTTAAACTATTTAGGGGCAGCTGGAAAGCATGTGATTTTTGAAATAATTTAATTTACTATGTATGTTCCATTTTCACTGTGTATATGTTAATGGATATGTTAGAGTGTTCATCTGCTATTTGTAACTATATATGATTAGCCTTAAGTGGCAGATGTTAGTTGCATGAATGATGTAATGGTGAATTTGCCAAAGGAAAAAAGTATATAAGCAGAGGCATGTCCTTTGTTTGTTACTAGACTAATTTGAGCTTGCTCTGGTCTGGTCATTGCTTACTTTAGGCTTTGCAAACCCAAATATAAAGTTTTTTGTTCCTGTTGAATTCTCTGCTTCTTGTCCAGTCTTTTTGGCTAACATATTGGGCAGAGGGAAATACCTGCATTTTTACATTAGCGATTTCACTTCCTCAGATGCCTTGGAGTAATGTATGAGGTGTTTGTTGTTGATGATGATGATGGTGTTATTTGCCTTCAAGTCATTTCTCACTTGTGGTGACCCTAAGATGAACCTATAATGGCTTTTTCTTAGCAAGTTTCTTTAAAGTGTGTTTGCCATTGCCATCCTCTGAATCTGAGAGATTGTGACTAGGTCACCCAGTGGTTTTCCATGGTGAAGTGAGGATTCAGACTCTGATCTCCAGAGTCCTAGTCCAATGCTCAAACCATGCAGGTTCTCCATGAGGTACAACATGCTTTTTCCAACATACTCTGAGGGTGAAATCACAAACTAGACAAACATAGGCAATGATGGTTCCCTGCAATGTGTTCCTGCTGTTTGCACTGAGCCAGGTTGGGCCAAGAAATTTTGCTGCTCCTGAAACAAACCAGTATGTGACACTACACCCAAAGTCAATGTGCATAGCATCCTAGGCCATAGTATCAAATTATTTCAAGACTTTGGGTGAAAAATCTCCGAGGTACTTAATATATTGTTATAATATATTGGGTGGGTTTCAGGGGTCCATGAATTGGGCATATTTTTCTTCTAAAAATTTTCAACTTCCTTCCTGTTAATTTGAAAATTATATTTAAGTGCATTTTCTTTGCGGGGGGGGGGGGATCTATAGCTTTCATCAGATTCTCAAAGGGGTCCATGAACCAAAAAGATTAAGATTTTCAGGCCTAAATCATTTTAGCAGCTACCTCACATACTATAAAGCAGAAGCATCCAAATGCTAAATTTTGAGCTTCAGCTGTAATATGCAAAGCATACAGAGGTATCTGTTGTACAATTTGTTTCAGACTATGGTGAATCTATCCATGTATGAGAACCTCCCATAATTTATTACGTTCTTATTGAGGAAGCAGCAAATCAAAAACAAAGAGCTAGTGTGCAGGCTGACTGATGTCTGGTACATTTCACCACCTTCACCATGTCAGTCAAATATGCTGTGCTAAATTAATGGACCGCAGGCCTGTAATAGGCAGTAGTGGAAAACAGATCAGGATGTGCTGTTTCTGATTTCCAGAAATGAATCATGCTTTTATATCCATCTAATTCAGAATCAAAATTGAATTAAATTACCATAGGATATGAGTACTGTATTGCTGAAAATGAAATAAATAATTATTGTCTGGAGCTACAATGCAATCCTATACATGCTTACTCAGACACTATAAATGCTATATGTAAATAATTATGTATTTAAAATAATTGACAGTTACAGTATCTTACATCTTCAACATGAATTCATTAATTCAGATAGCAAACATATATTCAGCACAACAGATACACATTCCTTTATTACATGACTATCAAAATATATTTAACATGGTTTTGATATTGCTAAAGTAAAGAAGCCTACTTAATGTATTACCTTCTCCTTATCACTGACAAACAAAAATTTAGGTTTTGTGGGTTGGTTATTTTTGAAATTTGCACGTTATAGACACCCTCTTTGCAAATATAATAGTATGATAACATGGAAGTATTCTATGCTCTCCATCAAAGACAACTATTTCACTATAGGGAAATTATTATGATTTTCAAATCATTTTAATATTTGTCAAAACTGTGCTGGAATTTTTCAAGACCCAGGTGTCACTTTTGCATTTGGCATAATGTGTAACTATTAGTGAAATCCTATAGATCACTCAGTAGTAAACATCACTGAGTTTAATGGGATTTAATCCCATTTTAGTGTATAGAGGATTGTTACAATAGCTGATTTAATATAAAGACCCCTTCTGGGTACCTGCCATGGCCTTAGACTGGGAAAAGCCCCAATTGCCATAGACTCAAGGCAAGCACATAACGTAGGCATATTTGCACCCTCTGAATTCCAGAGGCACAGAGATTTACAACCAACTAAGAAGGAGATAACATCAACATCCCATCTCCTCTACTTCAGAGTAGTAACTGGAATCCTTTGATATACAATAATCAATCTTTGCTCCAGGCTACTTTTAGCCTACATCAAGACCTCCGAAACCTGTGTTCTGTGAGTTGGTTTTGGAAGGGAAGGGGGGAATCTCACTCCCTCTCTGAAATTCCTAACCGTGACTTCCTCAGCTGTCCCAACACAATTTCACTCCATAAGCAAACAGCTGGGTCCATTTTTCTACAAGAAGTGCAGAGTCTCTAGGTAACTATTTTTTGTGTGTGAAACCTTTCATACTGATTTCATGTATCATCTGTGTATGTGTGTGCTTGCTTTTTTATTTATTTTTCTCTCTTAATAAAAGTACCATTCTTTTGGGAAAATGCTGTCTCTGCAAGTGCTCTTCCCTCCCTCCCCTTGCACACAATGGGTTCAGATCCTAATTACTATTTTTGAGCTAATTATAAATTTCCCAAGGTCAAGTTCTTATTACAGGATCCTAGTTTCATACTACAGTCGGCCCTCTGTGTTTGCGGGGGATCCATTCCAAACACACACACACATGCAAAAATGGAGATTCACAAATATTCAAGTCCCATAGGCACCCCATTGATTTAAATGGAGATTGCCCCTCCGTGAATATGCAGAACCATGGACTTCAAATCCACAAGAATGGAGGAGAGACTGTACTATACAACAGGGATGGGAATCATGTGGCCAGTGAATTGCATACCTCCCAAGACTGTTTTCATACCTCCCAGACCCTCACCCCACCTCCAAATTAGAGGTAATGTTTTTTTAAAAATGCGAATTTTTTTCCAAAACAAGGTGTGCCCTCCCCCCTTGTTCTAGCAGATTTCCCCCCCAAAAAAAAAACAACAACAACCCATAATTCACCTTCTAGCCCTTTCTGGTTGTATCTAGAGGCCATGGTTTGGCCACAAGAAGATCCTAGCACTGGAGAAGATGGATTCTTCCCCTCACCCCACCCCAAATCTTGGACTTCGTAAAACACTCACTTAGCTGGAAATAAGCCTGACTGAGCTCAAGGTGGTGGTTACCTGGTGAATCATAGGAGGGTTGTATTGTTTGCCCCTTTATGAGCTCAGACTTTCTCAGCAGCATCTTGACACATTGAGAATAATTAGAGGAAAAATTAAACAACTGAATAATGTTTATCTTTGTTGCTTAACAAGAGATTTGCCTACTGGGATTGTAGTGCATAGTGCAGTGACAGTGAATCTCTCCAGAGACAGCTGAAGGCCTGAGGAGTGTGGGGAGAAGACGAGGAATAGGCACACGCCTCTTCCTCCTCCTCCCCCCACACTGTCCCCAGCCTTCAGCTGCCTTTGGAGAGGCAGCTAAAGACCGGGGAGGGTCAGGAAGGAGGAGGAACAGGTGCACATCTCTTCCTCCTCCTCCATGGCTTCATGTGCCATCTCTGGCA
This sequence comes from Phrynosoma blainvillii, assembly GCA_026167975.1. Taxonomy (NCBI): domain Eukaryota; kingdom Metazoa; phylum Chordata; class Lepidosauria; order Squamata; family Phrynosomatidae; genus Phrynosoma; species Phrynosoma blainvillii. Next base: position 224,842,316 of record JANUYF010000003.1, on the reverse strand, counting down.
CACATGCCATAGGGTTCGCCATCACGGGCATATTGTATGGTTTAGTTTATGGTTAAGTTTAAGGAGAAACAACTGGGAGGAAGAGGAAGGAAAGAGCACAAGGCTAAAGTAAAGCCGGTGAGTCACAGAGGGAGAGAGAGGCACAGACCATCTCAGTCCCGGCACAGAACATCTCAGCCCCCCACCTTCCAGAAGAAGGAGAGGAGAAACAGCTGAGAGGAAGAGGAAGAAGAGAGCCGGCCACGAAGCTAAAGTGAAGCTGGTGAGTCACAGAGGAAGAGGGAAGCACAGACCATCTCAGTCCCACCCCACCCCACCTTCCAGAAGGAGGAGAGGGAAAGAGACACAGAGAAGATGGACAAGGAAGATTTGAACAAGGGTCAGAAGACAGATGAGAGACTAAATAAAGAAGGACATGAGGGGGGGGGAATGGAAAAGAAGAGGGTAAGGAAGAGAAAGGTAGGGAATCGATCAATTCAACAATAATGGGGGAGGGAGGATGACATAGGAAACAACTATTGGGCATCAGCAGTAGTGGTGGATGTCACTAAAGTGAAAGAATAGCAGTGACATCATAGCTAACACTTGTTAGCTCTGTGCACAGGGAGGTGTAGGTGGTCCTTTCAGGAAATGACATGGATGTGACCACAAGGTGGAGCTGTAGGATAAGAAATGCAAGCAGCTCAGCTCCATGGGCAGGTGTGTGTGTGTGTGTGTTAGTAATTGGAAATAGACACACCTGGGATGCCTGATGCAAGGGGCATAGTTAACTGCCTATAAAAAGGAGAGGGGAATTATCTCCAGTGTTTGTTGTGGATGGTGATTGGTGGAGCAGTTTGTTGGTTTGAGAGAGATGTATGAGTATTAGAGACGGCTGTCCGATGCTCTGTATATATATTGTAAATATACTGCACACAAAGATTAAAGCCCTCAAGTTGAGTGAAAGCTGGCCTTGTTGCTGTCTTTATTTGGCAAGCCAGAGCTAAAAGCAGTGTGCTGGGGTGAAGGAATTTTTCCTTCTCAGCCTGAAGTCTTTTGCAGAAGTCTCTCCAGAAACCTTCTCCTTGGCGACGTGGAACAACTCTGCAGGTGATCGTGGTGGACACAGCGCGTCTTTCTATGCCCCAACAAGGGTTATGGGCCCATAACGCTTCTGCTGCACCTGGACAACACTTGAGAAGCTGTGGGAGATATAGTTCTGCAACTGGTGAGCTGCTTTGTGTTCCTAGAGGGCTGAAGAGAAAAGTCCTGGAGAGGAGTGAGTTAAGTGTGTCTACTCACGGACTCTGCTACTATCAGTTTGTTTTGAAAGCCTATTCTTGTTTGGCTGCCTGCCCGGACTGTTATCAGTTAGTTTGTTTGCGTCTCTTTAAGTTGCTGGCTCAGAGCAAACATGGACACGACTGTCAGATTTGAAAAACTGTCTGAGAAGAACTATGCTTCATGGAAGATTTACATGCATGCTTTACTGATAAAACAGGACTTATGGGACTATGTAAGGAACCAACCAGACCCTACTAATGAGGAACAATTAGTAGGTGATGAAAAAGCTAGAGCAACAATTGTTTTGGATTTAGAGCCAAACCAGTTGAACAATATCAGAGATAAGAGGTCAGTGTTTGAAGTCTGGAAAACTCTTGAGAATGTCAACCAACCAGCTGGAGCCTTGTCAAAAATGCTGTGCAGCAGAAAGCTGTATTGTTGTAAACAGCAGGAAGGTGAATCCATGCTTGTGCATTTAACAAGGATGCAGGATAATTTCGCAGAATGCAGTGAGCGTGGCATCCAAATAGATGAAACCCAAAAAGCCTTTATACTCCTGAGCAGTCTAAACAGTGAGTGGGAGTTTCTAATGTACAAACTCCAAGGAGTAGCCGAAGCTGATTTAAATGTTGACCTCATGGCATCCAGAATACTGCAAGAGGCACAGAGGAGAGACTCTGAGGAGAGCTTCAAGAGAGCGACCAGCTGGAGGCGACAACCAACCAACCAACCTACGTCCTTGTCTGAGGAAGGGAGTGCTGCTGTCTGCAGGACACAGAGATGTTTTTCCTGTGGGGAGCCCAGACATTTGATAAAGAACTGTCCTAAGGTCTCTGCAGCAAAGAAAGGACAAAACTCACAAAGAAAAAGAAAAGATAAGCCCCAAGATGGGAGGGGGTTTGCTACTGCTGTAGAGGGAGTTGTAAATGAGAAGAAAGACCAGTCTATCTGGATTTTGGACAGTGGGTGTTCTCATCATATAACTCCTGATAGGGAAAAACTACAGAGCCCAAAGCCAGCACCAGTGGACACTGTGGTATTTGCCGATTGTGAATCTGGCAGTGTAGAGATTCAAGGGGCTGTGTTAATCCCTGGTTTGAACAAGGTATTTCATAATGTACTGTGTGCACCAAAACTACAAAATAGCCTTGTAAGTGTGGCATCCCGAACAAGTGATGGATATCAAATCCTTTTCAAAGGAGATGAGGGGATTGTGTCCAAGGAAGGAGTAGTATGTGGTAAAGCCATAAAGAAAAATCACATTTATCAAATGGTAGCACAGATGCAGTGTGGGAATGTAACAAGCCACTGCATGATGGGTGTGCTCATCACCTTCATAGAGTTATGGGCCATATAAGCTTTAAGGGTTTGAGAAACCTAGAGAAGGTTTGCCCAGAGATCAAGGTAGAGAATTGTAAAAGCTACCTTGATTGTGCTATTTGTAAAAAGGTCAAGGTTAAGGCTTACCCTGTAGCGAAGGTGAGCAAATGCATAACCCAGAGGCCTTTTCAGGTCATACATGCAGATTTATCAGGGCAGCATCAAGTAAAGAGCATAGGGGGAAGCAGATTTACCCTAGTGATTGTAGATAGGCATACCAGATTTACCTATGTGACTATGCTCAAAACCAAAAGTGAGGCTGCTGACATGGTTAAAAAATGGGTCAATTCCATTGAAAGGGAGTTTCCCTACAAGCTTGGCACTTTTGTGACTGACAGAGGTGGGAAATTTCTGTGTCATATTCTGTAGTAGTGGTTTGGGGCAGAAAGGAATCAACATAAAACTACAAATCCTGGGTGCCCTGCGGAAGTTGGTTTAGCTGAATGTAGGATTGGGATAATAAACCAAATAAGGGATTGTATGTTGGAGGATTCTGGAGTGCCAGCTAATTTGTGGGGAGAAGCCACAAGAACTGCATGTCATATTGTAAACAGGTTATGGTGCAGTGTGATAAATCAAACACCATATTACCTATTGTATGGAAGAGCACCAAACCTAAAGTACTTAAGAGTGCTTGGACAATTCGTCTCAGTATACATTCCTCCTCAGTTCAGGAAAAAGAATCAGCCCAAAAGCCAAAGGTTGCGTTTTGTGGGCTATGAAGGAAACAAGTACAGGTTCTTGATGGATGGAAATAGGATCTTGTATGCCAGGAGTGCTAAGTTTGAGACTCATGCTGGGTGGAAGAGAGTGTACCCTGACCAAAATGTTGTTGTAAAACAGAAAGTCAGTGTGCTAGATAAGAACAACGAAAATGGAGGGGTACATGTATCCAGGGATGTCTTAGATAAGAAACCAGGTATGTCACAACAGCCTGGAATTTTGAGTCAACAGGGCACTTTGAAGGTGCCTTTTACTCCAGAAGAAACTAGTACTTCTTTAGACTTACAACCAAAACCAAAACCAGAGTTAGTAACTGTTAAACAAGAACCAGTTGAAACTCATGGGCAAGGCACTCAGGCCAGTGTTAGTGGCAGTGACACTGAGGGCGGCCAAGGCATGTTCCTAATTCCCATGAGGGCTCAGAAGGGAAAGTTCTTTGTGGTAAAGGAGGGACAAGCCTCTTCTGTGGCAGCAGTAAAAAGAGCTGAAAACACTCCAGAAAGAACCAGGAGAACATGCTCTAAGCAGGAGGGGTGGAAGAAAATCAAAGCTCTGGTGTGTGTGGCAGAGTATAGCCAGGATATGTTTGGTGGGTTGGTCAGGCCTATAAGTAAAAGGAAATTGATGAATGATAGCACCAGGGAAGCCAGAGCCGGGTGGGTCAGTAGCATGGGCTATCAAGGTCTAAGACAACACTGTGGCATTGTAAATAATGGGAACGGAGTCTCAGACTCTAGATGTATCAGAGGTTAAGGTCACTATATATAAAAACAAGTGTAAATGACACATGGTACACACCACATGTCATTTGGAGGGGAATGTCAGGAAATGGCATGGATGTGACCACAAGGTGGAGCTGTAGGATAAGAAATGCAAGCAGCTCAGCTCCATGGGCAGGTGTGTGTGTTAGTAATTGGAAATAGACACACCTGGGATGCCTGTTGCAAGAGGCATAGTTAACTGCCTATAAAAAGGAGATGGGAATTATCTCCAGTGTGGGTTTGTTGTGGATGGTGGTTGGCAGAGCAGTTTGTTGGTTTGAGAGAGATTTATGAGTATTAGAGATGGCTGTCCGATGCTCTGTATATATATTGTAAATATACTGCACGCAAAGATTAAAGTCCTCAAGTTGAGTGAAGGCTGGCCTTATTGCTGTCTTTATTTGGCAAGCCAGAGCTCAAGGCAGTGTGCTGGGGTGAAGGAATTTTTCCTTCTCAGCCTGAAGTCTTTTGCAGAAGTCTCTCCAGAAACATTCTCCTTAGCGTCCTGTCGACGTGGAACAACTCTGCAGGTGGTCGTGGTGGACACAGCGCGTCTTTCTACACCCCAACAGGTCCTCCTTGTGTAACCCCCCCAACCTGGAAAACCCTTTGATGAGTCATCAAAATTGTCATACAAGCAAGACAAGAGCACTAACAAAGAGATAGATAGGAACTAAAGGAAAACAAACTTACAAGAACAGCTAAGGCAGTCAAAAATGATGAAGCAAGTAGTAAACACATTCAGAAAGGCAAATCCTATCAGAAGCAACACCACACATAAAATAGGGACATGGAATGTGAGAAGCATGAGCCACGGGAAGCTAGACATAGTAAAAACGGAAATAGAACAATGAACATAGCAGTACTGGGGTTGAGTGAGTTAAAATGGACAGGAATGCACCACTTCGAATCAGACAACCACACAATGTTCTACTCAGGGAATGAAAAGAAAAGAAGAAATGGAGCCACTTTCATACTAATTAAAGATGTTGCAAAAGCAGTCAGAGGATACAATGCAAAATCAGACTGAATCATCTCCATAAGGCTCCATGGGAAATCTATTAATATCACCATATTAATCTCCATACTGGTGGCCAAGACTAGACCAGATGCTGATGGTGGCACAAATCACTCATATCAAAAATAAAAGTAAAACTCAAGAGAACAAAACGAGTCATCATACCAAAATACGATTTAAACATTTCCATGGAATTCATTGACAATATAAGGAACAGATTTGCAGTACTAAGAATAATAGATCATGAACTGGAAGAGCTTTTGTCTGAAGACAGGGACATAATAAAGAGAAATGCACAAAGACACTTCCAACAGACAAAAGGAAAGTGAAGAAACCATGGATGACAAATAAAACATTACAAGCAATAAAGGAAGAAGAGAAACAAAACAAAAAGGAGAATAATAATAATAATAATAAATTTTATTTCTAACCCGCCCCTCTGCTTCAGCAACTGGGGCGGTGTGCAACAGATTAAAACTAATACAAAGTAAAACATTCCGTCAACCAATCCCTAACCCTCCCTCCTGTTAAAACTAAATTAAACTAGTGCAGAGTTAAAATGACACATTTGTCCTATATAAAATCAACTTAGAGCAACAGGCAATAGCAGCAAGGGGGAGGACGGGTAAGCAATCACCTCCTATGAACCAGGAGATCTTAGGAATAAACTAAGAACCATGAACAATGGCTAGTGAGCAAAGATGAGGAAAATTACCACAATGACCAATGCAGAGAAATAGAAGACAACAGTAAAAAGGGAAGAACGAGACACCTATTCCACAAGATTCAAGAAATCAAAGGAAAGTTCAAACCAAGGACTGGGATGCTCTATGACAGGGGTAGGCAACCTTTTTGAGCCAGGGGCCAGGTTGCTGTCCCTCACACAATTGGGGGGGCTGAAGCACCAAAAATTAATTAATTAATTAATTAATTAAAATTAAAAAATAAAAATAAAAAATATGCATGCACACTCTCTCGGCCCCAGAAAAGCCATTGCAAAACCCCTGTGGAGATTTTGCCAAGAAAACCCCAAGAACAAGTAATAATAACAATAATCAATATCATAATGGCGGGCGGCGGCGGCAGTGGCAGAACCTGCCTGGGGCCAGTCCAAAGGCCTCAGGGGGCCGCGTCCGGCCCCCGGGCCTTAGTTTGCCTACCACTGCTCTATGAGATGGCACGCGATGCCGTCTTCCACGGCAAACACAGGAGGGAGGAGGAGGAGGAAGAGGAACACACTTGTTCCTCCTCCTTCCCAACCCTCCCTGGCCTTCATCTGTCTCTCCAGGGGAATGCATGGGGAGAAGAGGAGGAAGAGGCATGCACCTATTCCTTTTCTTCCCCGCTCACGCCCTTGGATGAAAGAATAGGGGGCAAATCAGGAGGAGTAAGTAATACTCCAGAGGACAGGATGAAAATTCAAAATGACTTTAATGGATTAGAAAGTTGGGCCAAAACTAACAAAATGAATTTCAACAAGGAGAAATGTAAGGTACTGCACTTAGGGTGGAAAAATGAAATGCACAGATATAGGATGGGGGACACCTGGCTTAACAAGACTATGGACGTTATCACACGTGGGCCACAAAGCGATAATAAACTGGAAATGACAAATTCGGAAAATAAACCGAAAATAAACCTTGGTTCCGCAAATGATTTTCACACGTAATTACCTTAATTGCGCAATTAAGGGAAGCTCCCGCTGAAACCACATTTAACGTTCACACACAAGTGAGAAAATCCTGTACATGTACTAGAAATGATCTTCTAGCACATGCGCACTATGCTCACTGCGGCTGTCACCCCTTCCCCAGGTCGTCCTCGGAGCAGCCGGCCCTCCGCACAGCCGGCGCTCCGAGGAGGACCTCCCGCCACAGCGTTCACACACGCTGCAGTGGAAGAGTCGCTGAAGGTGCAGCGCAGCCTTTTGCGGCGCACCTTCAGCGACTTGTGAAAGGAGCGCCAATTTAGCGCTCCTTTCAGGGGCGCCGAAGCTGCACCGCGGGGCCGAGGTGTGGGGATACTTTGGCCCCGCAGCGCAGCTTCCTGGGGCAGCCCACGTCCGCCCATCCTTCAAGCCACCAAAGGTGCGCTGTAAAAGGCTGCGGCACACCTTCACCGACTCCTCCGCCGCAGCGTGTGCAAATGCTGCGGCGGGAGGTCCTCCTTGGAGCACCGGCCATGCGGAGGGCTGGCGGCTCCGAGGATGACCTGGGGAAGGGGTTGGGGCGTCAATCGTGCGGCTGCCCCTTCCCTTCCCTGCCCCCAAGACGGCTCAATTAGCCGTCTGCTGAGGGGGAAGGAGATGCTTACGCTGCCTCGAGGACCCCGCGGAACCATGGGGAAATGCGGGGAAATGCTTCCAAATGCACATTTGCTTTTCACATTACAGCAAATGCGAAATTGTCTTAATTGCGCATTTGCATTTCCTCAAAACAACCGAATTTCAAAAGATCTCCGTTAACACCAGTTTCTGTCCACTTTCTGTCCAGTTTCTGTGCGACGTCGCACTAATCCAGTTTCTGTTTGGGTCTTGTGTGGATTAACACGAGGCACTAATCCAGTTTCTGTTTGGGTCTTGTGTGGATTAACCAGCAGATTTGCCCCTGTGTGATAACGTCCATTGTGTGAAAGGGATCTAGGAATCTCAGTAAACAACAAGTTGAACATGAGTCAGCAGTATGATGCAGCAGCTAAAAAGGCCAATACAATTTTAGGCTGCATCAATAGAAGTATAGTGTCTAAATCAAGGGAAATAATAGTGCCACTGTATTCTGCTCTGGTCAAGCCCCACCTGGAATACTGTGTCCAGTTCTGGGCACCACAATTCAAAAAGGATGTTGAGAAACTGGAGCATATCCAAAGGAGGGTGACTAAGATGGTGAAGGGTCTGAAAACCTTGCCCTATGAGGAGAGACTTAGGGAACTGGGTATGTTTAGCCTGGAGAAGAGACGGTTAAGAGGTGATATGATAGCCCTATTTAAATATTTGAAGGGATATCATATTGAGGAGGGAGCAAGCTTGTTTTCTGTTGCTCCAGAGAACAGGGCCTGGGACAATGGATGCAAGCTACAGGAAAAGGAATTTCACTTCAAAATTAGGAGGAACTTCCTGACAGTAAGGGCTGTTCAACAGCAGAATACAATCCCTCGAAGAGTGGTGGAGTCTCCTTCTTTGCAGGTCTTTAAACAGAGGCTGGATGGCCATCTGTCGGGGATGCTTTCATTGAGAGTTCCTGCATGGCAGGGGGTTGGGTGGCCCTTGTGGTCTTTTCCAACTCTATAATTCTATGGTGCTGGTGAAGAGTGCTGAGGATTCCATGGACAGCCAAAAAGACAAATAAATGGGTCCTAGAGCAGATCAAGCCAGAAGTATCCCTAGAAGTCAAGATGACAAAACTTAGACTGTCATACTTTGGATACATCATGAGAAGGCATGAATCATTAGAAAAAACAATACTGTTAGGAAAAGTAGAAAGAGAGGAAGGCCATATGCTAGATGGATGGACTTCGTGAAAGAGACCATGAATATCAGTTTGCAGGAGGCAGCCAAAGCAATAGAGGATGGGGGACCTGGAGATCTCTCATCAGCAGAGTTGCCATGGGTCAAGATCAACGCAAAGGCAGTTAACAACAACATATTCATTTACACTAGTAAATATGGAGAAGAGTCCACATTTCCATCAATCCTGTAACAGAGACTGTTGTCATAATTTCCAGAGAGGGGCTAATTGACACGTAGTTGGCAAGAATTTATGATTCCCAGTTGTTTAACAATAACATTGCAAAAGTGTCCCCCTTCTACAAGGTATTATTGCTGCAATGAAGAAAGCTTAGGTGGTTAACCAGGAGGGGGTTTTTCTGTGGGATGGCTACAAATTTCAGTTCTAGTACTCAAATCTAGAGAGCCAGCATAGTGTAGCGATCGGGCTATGACTCTGGAGAACAGGATTTGAATGCTCAAGCATGGAAACCCATGGGGTGACCTTGGGCAAGTCTCACTTCCTCAGAGGAAGACAAAGGCAAATCCACTCTGAACAAATCTTGCCAAGAAAACACTATGATGATAGGTTCATATTAGGGTCACAATAAGTTGGAAATGACTTGAAAGCACATAACAACAAACTTGAAACTAAATTCTTGGGGTCATAATTCTTTAATCCTATGTCTATGCTTTTGACCACAGGTTCTGGATGGTGGCTATCAAAATGTTCTTTTTTTATATACTTTATTTTTTAATAATTTAATAACAAAAATACATAGTTTGCATATTGAACATTTGTGTATTTCTAATTCCCAATTCCCCTCCCACCCTCTCAATTTTCTATTATTTTCCATAGTTACATGCATCAATTATGACTTTTTTTTATTTTTGTCTTCTCTTCTTCTTTTTTTCCTGCCTATTTGATGTGAATGTCTCTGTGACACTTTACTACTCTTTTTATATAAAATTTGATGTTTCTTCAAACCTATATGGCTTTAATGTTGATCTTAAGAAGTAAATCATAGATTTACTTGTTTTCTTAAACATTAGAAAACAAAACTAATTGTTCAAAACTTTGTTTTCTTAAACATTATTATTACGTTTTTTACAAGTCCAGTTGTCTTTACAATGTTCTAAAAATAATTTCCATTCTTGTTTGTGGTTTTCAAAAAGGTCTTCTTCTATATTGCATGTCAGCTTATCCATTTTTATTGTTTCTACCATTCGAATCATCCATTCTTCCATTGATAAAGTTCTTGTCATATTCCATTTTTGAGCTAAAAGAATTCGAGCCATTGAAATCATATACAAAATTACTCTCCAGTATTTGTTTTTGTCTTCTGGTCATATTTTATTAAGCATATTCAGTAAGTATATTTCTGGGAGAAAAACATATGAGATTTTTAGAATTTTCTGAATTTTATTGAAAAGTTGTTTCCAAAACTTCTCAATTACTGAGCATGACCACCACATATGGAATCACGATCCAATGGAGCACTGGCATTTCCAACATTTTGTTTGTTGGTTTTTGTTTATTTTGGCTAATTTAACCAGTGTTAAATGCCATATAACTTCCATCTTAAAGTAGTTCTCCTTGATGTTCTGATACTTCATGAATTTAAAAGTATGCTGTCTTGCTAGGGACCATTCTTCTAATTGTATATCTCTTCCGATATCTTTTGCCCAACTGAACATGTGATCTTTGATCAAGTCTTGTTCTAGTTTCCTTTTCAAGAGTTTCTTATAAAGCTTGGATGTTTATTTTGGTTTGTCTTCAGACAATTTCATCCCCTTTCACAAACAGTCCTTGTTATTTCTGCTCCATTTTAAGTCTTTCTTTTAGCTGATAATACAATACTGAGTAAATTTTTTGTTCTAAACCTTGTATGTCTTCTATGTCTTTTAATTCTTCTCTTCCATTACCCATTATTGTGTCCAAAATGTCCATATATCTTAGCCAGTTGTTGGTTGTTTTAGATCTGCATAGTAGAGCTTCCTGTGGTGAAATCCATCCTGGGATTCCATGATAGAAATCTGATTTTGTTTTTAACCAACACTTTAATAGAGCTTTTCTCAGAAAATGATGTTCAAATTCCCTGTGCACTTTTTCCTTTAGCTTACCACAGGTACACGTGCCACCCATATCTATTAAAACCTTCAAGATTGAGTAGCCTTTTATTTTTGAGATTTATCCAACCTTTTAACCAAAGTAAGGCATTGGCTTGAAAGTAAAGTTCTAAATCAGGGAAATTGTGAGGACCATTTTCTTTAAGATCCATCAATATTTTCCATTTAACCCTGGGTTTTTTTTCCTTCCCAGATAAATCTTTTCAGTTCTTGATTCCAGTTCTCAAATGGTTTTTTGTTGGTTATATTGGGTAAATTAGCAAATAAAAAATGCCTGAAAAAGACAGCTTTATTTTTTACCATTTTATCAAGTCTTTCTTGATTTCTTTCCAGATTAAACTATAATTGTTATCAAATAGATTTGTGGGGGGGGGGGTTGTGATCCAAACACCCAAGTATTTAACTTTCTTAACTATTTTGCACTGTGTATTTCCTTTTCTTCTTCTGGTGACATTTTTTTGTTATGATGTTCGATTTCTCTTTGTTCATTTTAAAACCTGTTAGATTTCTGAATTTTTTCATCATTTCCAGTAATATGTCAATACTTTTCAGTGGGTTTTCTAGGAACACCACCATGTCATGCACATGGGCTCTGATTTTGTATCCAAAACCTTTTATTTTTGTGCCTTTTATGGCATCATCTTGTCTGATCTCATTGACAAGTACTTCTAGAATGATAATAAAAAGAAGTGGGGACAGGGGGCATCCTTGTCTAACCTCTCTTTGAATTTCAATCTCTGGTGTCTTTTCACCTTTTATTATTAGCTGTAATATCAAAATGTTCTCCCCCCCCCCGGGTAAATTCTGGAAATTTGAAATAGCCAAACCCTGGTGTAAAAAAACAACACTCATTTAAATCAGAAAGAGAAAGTATTTTCCCTGCAAGGTCAGATTAAGATTTCTACTCAGCCATAATGTCCAAGAGATGACCCTGGGCCATTAGTATAGTTTATCTCACCAAGTATTTTTGAGGATAAAACTGAGGAGGGGGTGTTTTCTTGAGCTTCTAGGAGGATAAGGCAGGGTAGAATTATAATTAATAAATTATAAAAAAAACCAAATTGAATTCTACTACTTTAATAAAATATCCATGTTCTCCTCATTATTAAACTGGGAAATAAGTTGTTTTTCAATGTCACCGACATCCAAATAATAAACATTAGAGATAACATCATAAGGTCTCAGATGAAATACTATATGATTTATTAGTTTAATTACCTTCAACTAAAGTTGTTGGTATGGCAAATTAGTCCTAATTATATTTAAATGAAAGATAATGAAATGTAACTATTTAATGGAATTAATAAATAAAAATTAAAAAAACATTTTAAACAAGTTTTGGTTGGATTCACCAAGTTACACTGTGTATTACATAAATCCACCCTCTATCAAGCCCTTGAAAATTAATATCCATGTAATCATCAATAAGGCTCAAGGATTGGATTCCTTGTGAAACCTTGAAGGTCATCCATTTCTGGATCAGAATAGATCATAACTGTTTATAGTGTATTATGTGAGAAATTCAACTTACAATTACAAGAATCTATAGAACACGTTGGAGGAGTTATTGACTGTAGACAGCCAGGTATTTGACCATGAATTGTAACTAAATGTGAGAAAAGGTCCAATTCTAATGAGTTATAATTAAGCTGAATTAGTGGGTTCTTAACTCCCTGGATTTTCTTTTGTATCAAGCTTCTAAGCAGAGTGCCTAGGATACCAAAGGTTTCTAGTGTAAGAGTGCTTTCAGATGCTATCAAACAGGAAAAAAACAAATGTTAATACAACAATAGTGTTAGACATTATTTTGTGATAGTAGCACAATCTACCCCTCGTCATGCTTTTTGTTGTTACAATTTGGAAGGTATGAAACATCCATAGCTTCTGTTGTTGTTTAACTGTCTTGAAATCAGTTCCAATTTATGGTGCTCCTATCATGGAGGTTTTTTTGGCAAAACTTGTTCAGAGGGGGTTTGTTATTACCTTCATCCGAGGCTGAAAGAGTATGATGTAGCCAAGGTCATGCAGTAGGTTTAGTAGAGGGCTTAGTAGAGATTTGAACCTTGGTCTCCTGGAGTCCTAGTCCAACACTCAAACTACTACACTGCACTGGTTCCTAGCCATAACTACAACTCCCTAAAGAAAGACATGAGGGGCTACTATCTGATATCCATTTACTTGTGGCTAAGACTCATTAGGGCTTGTTTCTGAGTAAACCAAAGCTTTGGAAAGTAACTTTTTGGACCATAACTTTCAGAATCCTCCAGCTATCATGCCCACTAGCCATAATGACCGGAGGAGTCTGGAAGCTGAATTCTCCAGAGGTAATTTGCCCAAGCTCTGGAGTAAAAATGCATAGGCTGGCACTACAAACATACCTTTATACTAATTTTCTGAAAGTGAAGAAAATTGATGATTAAGGTAGTTAATTTTTGTCCAGTGAGGTCCTAATTTATGTAATATATGTGAAAAACTGATTGGTGCTGGTAGAGATGTAACCTGCAATGGTACATTGAGTACCAGTCTCATAAGAAACAACAGGTACAGCTTAGCTAATAAGCAACTATGACTGACAGCAAGGACTGCAAACCCTTTAAAATATTATCTCTGAAACAATATCCCTGTAGTTCTTTGCACTATTGCTCTAAAAGTGTTCAGTTCATAGATTGCCCTGATGATAAATTCTGTTCCATGATCATAATAAAGTGTGAGCCCTTGATACAATAGCACATGAGCTGCAGAGGAAACAAGAGGCAGAAAATATATTATGTTTATTGCAATGGAAAGAGTTCACAATCTAACTTAATACAATCCCCCTCCCTTCCACTCACACCCAAAAAGGCAGGACACAAGCAACCTACAAGATAAATGCATGTGCCTCTAAAGATAAAGGAGAATTGCTCTCAGGCTGATGAATAATCTCTGACAAGCAGATTAACATAAATATGTCTCTTGAATAGACATTCAGACCCAATGCATCTCAGAGTGAAGAAATAAAACATTCTAACTACATGATGTCAGTGTAGCACATCAAGCTAGCACAACCCCATGTTATTATGGAACAAAATATTATTACCGGTACCCATAAGTTTGAATGAATAATAGCAAAATTCCCTGTCTCAAAATTTATGCATGGGTATTTTGATATGCAAACAGCCTTTTATGGAAAGTACAGTGCCCATGAAAATTCTAAAGGACAGAGAAACTCTTATTTCCAAGGATGGTTCTTATGCTTTATCAAGTACTTCTTAGAGAAGTACCCCTGTTGCATTCCAAATGGTTTATTCTGGAGATGGGAACGCCAGGGTTGAAGCTCTGATCAGCTGTGAAGCTCTCATCAAGCAAAGATTCTTGAAGCTTGCTTTATCCAGAATCGTATTCATTGAAGGAACAGCAGAAATGTGCTCATGGCTTCCCAATCCACTCCCACTTTCCACCCATCAAGCATGGATGTCACCAGTGAAAATCCCAAGCTGGCACATCTCACTGAACACATGAGTCTATATGATCAGGGGAGTGCCAATTGGATGAGATTCCTGACCACATGGGCATCTATATGCAAAGGTCACCTTGATGAAGATCTCCATGTTTTACATATGGACTTGAAAGGGGCAGAGCGGGGGACTCATATGATGCCAGTGTGTGGCCAGAGGTGCTCCCCCACAACATTTCCTCAAGTGGCAACTTATTGGTGACCCATGGACTTAGAATCATAGATTCTTAGAGCTAGAAGGGACCACAAGGGCCATATAGACCAAACTCTTACCATACAGGAATATGCAACTAAAGCACCCCTGAAAAATGCCCATCCAATTTCTGTTTAGAGACCTCCAAAGACAGAGAGTGCACTACCCTCTGAGGAAATTTATTCCACTTTCAAATTTGAGCCATTTTTGCAGATAAGGGATGGGAATTGTGAAGCACTCCTCATGCTGTTGGACTGCAATTCTCAGCAGCCTTAGTAAGCATAGCTAATGGTGAAGAATGCTGGGAACAGCAATCCAATAACATTTGCTGTAGGTTGTGTGTACAGGGGGCAATGGTTTTGTGCCAGATCTACGCAGCATAAAAACCTATGTATCCATTCAATTAGTAAATCTAAGGAACTGCTTACACAATCGTAATGGACAGAATTTATAACCTGACATTTGTCACAGAAGGAACACTCTGTGTGATACTAATTAGAAAGCACACTTTGTACCTAGCATTTGCTGTGTGAAATAACCACAGCAGGGAATTGTTGGACTCCTCAAGTCCTTTGTAAAAACCTATAGAAAAGATGTGACTGCCTCAGTGGGAAACAACCAGAATTATCACAACGCTATGGGTAAAAGCAAACTAAAGCGAGATGGTGAACCACTCTTGAATAGCAAATGTCTAGGTTCTGTATGAGGGGGGGGGGATCCCATGACTTTATTTTCTGTATACAATCGTAGCAAAGAAAAACTACCCATAACCTTCCAGAAATCAATAATGGCCTCTGATTAAAAAAAAAAAATAGTGGGTGGACACAATTTACCTACTCCTTTCAATAATCGGAGGATATATGGCCAGCGACAAAGATCTACAAGTCTGCCCACCAAAATGGAAAGCATAAGAAAAGTGAAGCATTGTGGAAGCAAAAGTCATCCCTGGATGCATTTTGGGAGAAGCCTTCAAGTGGCCTCTAGAGAAAGCTCAGACTGATTTCATTTACTTATACACTTTATATGTGTATATTGTTTAGTATGGACTAAAAACTTTGCTGAAACATGTTCACTGCTCTTTTTTGTGGGGCAGGAATCTATGTTATTTCTACTTTTGGTACAGTACCAAATTTTCTGTTAATTAAGTAATGCACATCTACTTTGTTACCTAAGGTATACCTGTAATTCTACAGTGTGTTGTTTATTCTTCCTGTCTGTTAAAGGAGTGAACCTGCATTGCTTTTGAGTAAAGCAAGCATGCCCTTTACAGCTAACAGCTTCTTTTTTAGCATGCTATACTACTACTATTCTTTTTTGTCCATTAAAGTTTTGAATGAATTTCATTCTTTAGACAGCTTAATGCTATTTTAATCTTAACTTTTTAATGTTTTTAGCTACATGATTTACTTGTATTTCTTTATTTTTTCTTCTTGTAAGCTACCTAGAGTCCACATTTTAGGGAAATGGCAGGGCATAAATAAAGTGATAGACAGAAAAATAGGATCACCAGAATCCTGTTGTGGTCTTCATAAATGGACTTACATCTGGAGGGATTAGAATTGTGCAGTTGTGTAATGTCCATATCCAGTAGTGAGGTGCTGTTATGTTACTACATAGCAGATTCAGCAAAGTGTCTAATGAGTAATGGCACACAATGCCAATTGGTGCACAATTCACATCAGTGTGCAATATGTTATTGTAGTTTCATATATCTCAATTTTATTACATCACAGTAAAGTATTTTATGAGAAGATGCAGTGGCTCACGTGGTTAAGACGCTGACTCTGTTGATTGCAAGATCAGCAAGTTGACAGTTCGAGGCCTGGGTGCTGCATGATGGGGTGAGCTCCCATCACTAGTCCCAGCTTCTGCCAACCTAGCAGTTTGAAAGCATGCAAATGCAACTAGATAATGCAAGTAGATAAATAGGTACCACTTTGGTGGGAAGGTAAACATTCTGTGCAGCCATGCTGGGCACATGATCACAGAGTAGTCTCTGACAATGCTGGTTCTTCGACTTAGTAATGGAGATGAGCACCACCCCCTATGGTCAGATGACCTGACAATGTGTAATCACTGTAGTTATGCAACTACACAGTGACATTCAGTCTAATTCTTCAGTCCCCACTTACCAGGCAGCAGCCACTATGATCAATTCCTCTGCCACTTGGGAAGTAGCTGACAGATATTTCTCTTCACTCCCGTAAGCGATCTTGGTTGCAACAGGCAGAAACAAGGTCCCTGTCACAATTCCCCCTAACACCAGAGGTCTCTCATGTTAAGGGGATGGGAGCATACTCAGCTGCTTCCCAAGTGACAGGGTAACAGATCCCAATTGACTGTAGTGGCCGCCACCCAATAAAGAATGATTGGGGACTTTCACATTGTTCTTAGTTGTAGGGATTTCACTGTTTTCATGTGTTGGCGTAATATGTTTTGAGTATTTAATAAAAAAAAAAGTGCCAGTATGGTGTACTGGCATGATTGTTGAACTAGGACTCTGGGAAACTAGGATTTCAATCCTCATTTGGCCATGGAAGCCCACTGAGTGACCTTGGACATGTCACATTTTTTCAGCCTCCAAGGAAGGCAAAGGCAAACCTCCTCTGAACAAGTCCTGCCAAGAAAACCCTGTGATAGGTTCACCCAAGGGTCACCATAAGTCAGAAATTATTTGAAAGCAAGCAATAATAATTTAATAAAAATTATTTAAAACTAAGGTCCTCAGATGAAATAACTAAACAGAGTTTAATTCGAATGAGATGACAGCTATTCCTTTCTTCATTTGCTCCTTTCCTACTTGGTATAAATTTAATTTATTCTCCATTTCCTTATCCATTCATATTTAGGGAATTACCACATTTCAATGCATGGATAGCATAAGCTTCTCTGTCTCAATTCAGTTCATGCCACAGAGTTTAAGATTAGCTGCAGCCTGCTATGAGATTGTTCCTAATCTTCTGATGTCTTTTAGAAAATCAATGAGAAATGGCAGCATTGCTGCCACTAGGAAAAGAGATTTCACAGCTTTAGAAAGCCACAACCCTCATGGGGAATAAAAACATTTAGACAGCCAAAAAACTAGAAAGCTTTGTAGAGGAGCTTGAAACAAGAGCTTTGAAAGTTACTTTTTTTGTTTGTTTTTAAAGTTATTGTTATAAGTAAACAGCTATGTACAAAACATGTCACAACAATAAAGCAAAATAAAACAGTTCATCTCACAACTTTGAATTTTGTTGTGGGTCTCCTTCTTGGGTTCTGTTCAATGTAAGTGGTCATTTTAAAATCCAGTGCTGTTTTTGTGTAAATTTAGTCCAGAATATCCAACCAAATGTTCAGATGAAATTGAGGTTGTCTTCTCTTGTTTCTGTCTTTGTTTGTAAAGTCAATGAGTGGAAACATTTGTCTATGAAAGTTCCTAATTTTGGTTGTCCTGCGTAACTTGCCATTCTGTCAGACAGTTTTTCAAATCACCACAGGTCCCATACCTTTTTCTACCACTTATCTAAAGTTACCTCCCCTGTTTTCCAGCATCTGGCAATTTCTACACAGGCTGCTGTAAAGAAGAAAGCTATGAGATTTTTATGCTTCAAATTTGAGTTTGTGCCCACATATATTGATAACAAAAGCATTTCTGGACATAATTTTACTTGGTTGGTAATGAATGAAATTTGTTCAAGTACCAATTGCCAAAATGTGTTTATTTGGGGGCAGTCTAGCCACATGTGTAGAAATGTGCCATAATCATTACAATCATGCCAACATTTGGAGGAAACATTTTTAACCATTCTGGCTAGCTTCACTGGATTCAAGTACCACTTTTGTATAATTTTCAAGGTATTTTCTCTAATCAATGCTGATCTGGATTTAAAAGGGGTGGAAAACCAAACTGTTGTCCATTTTGAAATGGGAATTTAAAGATTTAAATCCGTTTCCCATGTTAGTTCTATGCCACAGATGTTTTGATAAGAGTGGTCAATCAAACAGTTGTAGATGAAAGATGTTAGTCCTTTGGTGCTTTAGGAGGGGGGAACACATCGTGCCTCAAATAAGGTAAGAGATCTAGGTAGTCCTCATATCTCTTTTAACTTGTGTGTAATAGCAATTACCATATCTGATGGAGATAAAACCAACTAGCCTTTAATGGCTCTAAATCTAAAGTTAGTTCGTCAATTGTTTTTGGTCTGCCGTTATGAAAGAGGTCTCGGACAAAATATACACTTTGTTGTTCCCATCCCTGGAATTGATTGAATTTATCAGGGGAATAGAAAGATTTGTGGACAAGGAAGCGGCAGATAGGAGAGGGATCTGGTGCTAGAACTTGCTTCCATCTTGACCATATCTTTATTTGTAGCCATGGTTTTTAATGTTTTTAATTACGGTACTTGTGGAGTGGGTTTGTTAAAGAACAAAGCAAGATTGATTGATGGTGGACCATTCATTTTCATTTTAACCCAGTGTATGCTCTGATCTTTTTTTTTTTTTTTAATTAAATGAGGGATTTGACTAAGTTGGAATGCTGCAAAATATAGTTCAAGATCAGGCATTGCTACCCCCCTTTTTTTTGGGGGGGGGGGAGAGAGGTGTCATGTTGATATCTTGAATCTGGGTCTCTTATGGTTAAAAGCAAATGTATTGATGAGATTTTGCCAAAGTTTTGTCTGCAGTGGTTGAAGTGGGATAGTTTGAAATAGAAAGGATAGGCGGGGACAATAAACATTTTAATGGGAGCTATTCTGCTTAGAATAAGAGTTTCAATCTCTTCCATTCTAGTGTTTTAGAGATTAAGCATTTAGTTATTTTTTTATAGATTTTGGGGATTATCTGATTGAAATCTTTTATAATGGTGATTCCTAGGTAAGTAAATCCTGAGGGTTTTAACTGGAGATTGGTAGCTTTTTGAATGCCTAGTTGGTCCTCATGAGTAATGTTGAGGCACAGCAATTTAGATTTTGAATAGTTAATTTGGAAACCTGCAAAAGTATCCAAGGAGTTTAATATGGTGCGTAAGGTAGGGAAGGATTGTTTGGGTTGTTTTAGGAAGATGATCACATCATCTGCCAAGAGATATAGTTTATGAATTGTTCCTCCAATTTTGGGTCTCCTTATGTTTTCATTTTCTCTCATTGAGGTGGCTAAAGGTTCTATTGCAATAGCAAATAACAGCAGGGATAAGGGCCATCCTGGTTTAATTTCCCTTTGGAGCCTAAAGGTAGAGGAGTTTATTCTATTGATTGTCACTAAGGCCTCTGAGTCTGTGTATAGGTTTTCTAGCATATTAATAAATTTATTTCCAAAGTTCATCCTTCTCAGTACTCCAAATAAGTATTGCCAGTTCACTCTGTCAAAAGCTTTCAAGGCATCTAAGGGCAATTGGGGTTTTATATTTTGAGGTATGATGGATGACATTTGGGACTTGTCTCATGGAGTCAGATAGTTTTCTATTTGGCATAAAGCCAGTTTGGCCAATAGAGATATACTCAGTGATGAAGCTATTAATTCTATTCGTTAGAATTGAGGTCAGTAGCTTCACATCCTGGTTTATTAATGCTATTGGTCTAAATGCTGAGGTGGGAGGTTGACAAGTCACTTGTTTTGGGGATGGGGACAATTCTGGAGGTGTGCCAAGATTGGGGACATAGACCTTGTGACATTATCTCATTGCATAGATCTTATAGATGTGGGGCAATTTTATAATAGCATAACCTGTAAAATTCCACCATAAATCCATCTAATCCAGACTTCCCTGGTTTGAGGTTTTGGATTGCCTGTTTGATTTCTTCTAACCAGGTGGACTGGTTGAATAGAGCATTGTATGGTTCCTTTTGAGAGAATCAAGAAATGATTCTTCAGCAGTTTGGAGTAGAACTCTCAGAATTCCTCTACTATGTCAACTTGAGAGGTTTTGATATTGCCATTTGGGGAAGTGATAGCCACAACAATTCATTTTTCTGCTTTCTGCTTTGCTAATTTAGCTAGTAATTTAGAGCTCCTATTATTATTTTCATAGAAGTGGGCTTTCATGTATTGCAATTTAGTTTGAACTGAGGGTAAGTCTGATTCTTCAATTTAAGCTTTTTTTTCTAATAAAGTTTGTAGTACATCTGTAGTACATTGGGTCTTCATGTGGGAGATTGACAAGAATTCAATCTCTTTGATCAACTCCTAGCATTTCTTTTCTTTAATTTCTTTTTGTTGTTATTTAGAGCCCCCATGTATAAACAGACCTCTGAGCACTGCTTTCAGTGTGTCCCATAGTAGCGCTTCAGAGGTGCTTTCAGATCTATTTTCTAATCTAGATAAAAAGTTTCTATTGCTTTTTTCTATGGTCTTTTTAAAAGGAGTGCTGGGCTAAACCGTCAGGACCTTGAAGTCTGGGAAAGTCCTTCCGGCACTCAGTCTAGTATTACTGTGGACCCTTGTTTTACACACGGAATCCGTTCTGGGGGGAAAACCCCCACACATAAGGGTAATACTGCAGGAACTCAAGTCATATTTATTAAGAGGGCTGGGACTCGCTGCCTGCATGACCTTGAATCTGCATATGGCGAGCCCACATATGGCACTGGCGCACTGTATTAGTGAATGGTCTGAATATAAGATTGGATTGATTCTGGAATTTAAAATTTTGCCTAATAGGCCTTGGAGATTTAAAAGTGATCAGTTCTGGAATATGTCTTATGGACTGCTGAGTAGAAGGTGAAGTCTTTCTCTATGGGGTGTAGAGATCACCAAGGATCAAGTAATCCTGCATCTTTAATGATCTACATCAATGGGGTTGGACCTGTATGTTTAGGAGGTTTTGATTTATCAAGATAGGAGTGCAAAACTTCATTAGAATCACCTCCTAACACTATGGAACCAACAGCCACTTCACTTAGATGATGTAAAAAAGCTGACATAAATTGGTGCTGACCTATATTGAGTGAATAGAAGATGCCTAGAGTGTAGGGTTTCCCCCAACAGTATTAGATAGCACCCAGCACCATCTCTAAATTCATTGTGAGGTCGTAGGCTTTCATAGCTGGCATCCATAGTTTTTTGTGGTTTTTTTCGGGCTGTGTGGCCATGTTCTAGAAGAGTTTCTTTCTGATGTTTCACCAGCATCTGTGCAACAGCATCAGATGGTGGTGAAATGTCAGAAAGAAACTCTTCTAGAACATGGCCACACAGCCCGAAAAACCTACAAAAAAATCTAAATTCATTGTTTACTACTAAAGGACATGATTTATCCAGGAGAATAGCCCTTTGGCTTTTCCCATGCCCGCCACTACATATTGGTTTCCAAATAATTTTTGAGGAAGGATGGGATTAGAACCCTTGCGGTGTGTTAAATTTGGATATAGTTGTTTGATTTCTTTTAGGATTTTACCTCTCTTTTTTGCTGAGCATAAGCCCTTAACATTATAGGAAATGACTCTCAGGGATGCCATGTAATACTATACTGGACTGTGAAGAGAAATTGGAACTTATTTTCCTATTGCCCACATTGTTTTCCAATTTGAGGGTTAGCATTTGAAGATCTAAAAAGTTCAGTTTTGCCACATTTTGATATCTTATAGGTTTTTCCCTAAAGGTTTTAAGAATAGTTGTGAGATGTAAATAACATTCAATAACATAACAATATAATTAGCTATTAACAATGAACTAAGAACAATATCATGACCAAGAGGAATGGAGGACAGGTGTCTCCTGTTCTCCCGATCAGAGTCAAACTTTCTGATCTCCTCTGTAAGTTTGTTCCTCTGGAGGCAAATAATATCTTTTCATTCTAAGATATTGGTTCCTATGTTTTTGGCCCATCCTGTGATTAATATTTTTATAATATGAAGTCAAAGGCTTTCACAGCCAGCATCCATTAGGTTTTAGAAGAATTTATTCCTGATGTTTTGCCTGCATCTGTGGCTGCCATCTTCAGGGAATGGTGGCATGGAGGTGTGTGGGGTATATAAACTGTGTGACCCTTGGTTGAGAGGGTTAACATGTAAATTAGCATGTAAATCTGTGTATTGTTCTGTTGAGGCAAAGCCTCAGGGTGGGAGGCTATGCATGGAGGATTAGTGTCTGTTTAATTAATGGCCCATTGTCTGCTGGAAAAAAACCCTGACCCTGGGTGAAGTTCATTTGCATTTGCTGAGTCTTGATTTTTGGTCTTTTTGGGGATGGTAGCCAAACTTTATTTACTTTCATGGTTTCTTCTTTCTTGTTGAAATTGTCCAGATGTTTATGGATTTCAATGGCTTCCCTGTGCATTCTGACCTGATAGTTGTTGGCATGGTTCAGAATTTCAGTGTTTTCAAATAGCATTTTATGCCCAGGTTGGTTTATAATGTGTTCTGCTACTGCTGATTTTTCAGGCTGGCCCAGTGTTTGCAGTATCTCTCATGTCCCTTGATTCTCATTTGAACACTACATTTTGTGGTCCCTATGTAGACTTGTCCATAGGTGCACAGTATGCAGTAAATTAATAAATTAATAGCTGTATAGACAGAAAAAAACATAGTTTGGGCCTGGCTGAAACCATCAGTTACTAGCTGTGGAGAAATAGATACATAAAATTGCCTACCAGGTGTCCCTTGTGGATTCATTCTCTGGAATGAATCACTGTCACTAAATTCAGCAGCCAAAATAGTGGACGAAAGGGACAGTTGGTGGTGCAGGAAGATAAGCCTCAAGATGGCAGCTGTGGGGGTGCTACTAGGCTCGCTCCACTGCCTGCAAAGTCCTATCAAAGCACTGAGGATAATCACAGATGAATTCCCAGGGGTTTGCAATGTGCTTTCACCAAAGCTGGAGGGTTGGTTGAATTTCTTTTGTTTTTTCTTTTCTGCACTGTCTGCCATTGTGTTCCTTGATAGCTATTGCACTCGGGGGTTTAATTAGGTCTAATTGAACAGGTATTTCTTTCTGTGGGTATTGTGATGCCAAGTGTCTCAAAAATATGCATCACTTCAGCTTTAGTAGAAGCAGTTAGGGCCTCATCACCATGGAAGATAATGAGCTTGAAGGGGAATCCCCATCTGTATTTTATTCCCTTGGATAGCAAAATAGCTGTAAAAGACTTGAGGGAACTGTCTTTTCCTTAGTGTCTCCATTGAAACAACTTGGTAGACTGCCACTTTATGCCCCTCATAATTAAGGTCTGCAACTCTTGACAAGGTGTTCAGAACTAAAGTTTTCTTTGGAAATCTCCCAAATTGCATGATAATACCCCTGGGGGCCCTGTTAGCTGGCCATTATGGCATTAGGGAGTGATGCATGCATTCTATGTCTGATGGTGACAGGTTTAGCTCAGGATTTATTTTATTCATCTGTGCAAGTATTGAATCTTGTAGGGAGGGGGGGTGTCACCAATTCTGGAATACACTTCCGACGAAGGTTTACCCTTCTTTCTCGGTTTTCCAAATCCTCCAGTTTATTTCGCAGGTAAGAATTTGCTTCTTCTAATGTGCAAATTCTCTTTTCATGATGAGATTCCTGTTGGAAGGCAGCATTTGCTTTTCCTCTATATCTTAGATTTTGTTTGAAATCTCAGAGATTTTCAAAGTAAGTGGCTCTGAAGCAAGTGACCAGTCCCTTTGTAGATCCCTGGCCAAATTCTCACATAACTTTTCTAGTAATTCTGGAAAGGGAAGCTCTGAGACAACAGGAGATCCAGGGTTCCCCTTTTACTTGCCTTATTAGAGACATGTGTCATGTTGGTAGCTATCAGGCCTCTCTCTTCCAGTTGTGGTTTTGCTTCTTTTGCAGGTGTGCAAAAATCTGTAATACGTTGATCAGCTGCTCTCTTTAATGTGGACATCAGTAACCACAGTATTGTAGATTTTTAAGATGAAATTCTTGCTTTTATTTATAATTAATCATCAGGATTGAGGCAAGCTCTTTGAATGTGTGTCTGCCATGTTGGATGGTTGGCCATGCCCCCTGCTTTGAAAGTTACTTTTAAAAGTATCTCACTGACCATTGAGATCTCCCAAGTAGTGACCAGAATCCTTTATGCATTATGTTGTACATAGCTACAAAATGAATTTTTGCCTGACCCCACCCCCAGTCCCTGCTTGTTGATCAGTAGACAATGTGATAATTGGGGGGGTCTATTTCCCTATCATTATGGAAGCAGCTGACTAATGTCCCAGCCCCTCATATGAGCGATCTCTGCTGCAACAGGTAGAAACAGGGTCTCTCTCACAACCCCCCTTGCAGGGGAGATTACTCACATGAGGGGTGGTGAGAACATCAATCAGCTGCTTCCTGAATGAAAGGGAAACAGACCCCCACTCACATCAGTCACAGCAGCTGGAATTAGGGGACTTCATAGGGATTCATAGGAATTGGTCCCTATGAATCTCCTAAATGAGGGGATATGTATAGATCATGAATATGAAGCAGTCACAAATGCATAACTCTTGGTTATGCATTTGTAACTAGCTAAAAGGATTCTGGCCAATATGTATCTCTTCTGCATGAGTGTTACCTTCTGTGAAGTGAGAAGTTGGGCATTCCCATGGTGGACTTGTACAGAAATCCATGAGAATGACCAGTGGGCCAGTTGGGAACATTTGGGATGAAGAAATAAATACATGTTGCAATGTTGTGATAGGAGTTTACTACAGGCCACCAAACTAAGAAGAGGTGGTGGATGGTGTATTTCAGAAAGAAATTTCAGAAATCTCAAAGATGCGGGGATTATTCATTATGGAGGACATCAATTACCCTGATAACTGCTGGGAGACTGCTAAGCATAGGCTCTGTGACAAATTCCTGGTGTGCCTTGCAAATAAATCCCTATTTCAAAAGGCAGAAGAAAGAACAAGGGGATTGGCAATCCTGGACTTGATCCTAACCAATAGGGAGGTCACGAATCAAAGCAGTTCATACTTTACAGGGAAGTGACCATGTAATGCTAAATTTCCCAATTGTGGGACAGGGCAAAGAATAGTATAGTCAAACATTGACCTTAGATTTCAGAAAAGCTGATCTGAATATGCTTTGGGAAATAATGGGTGGAATCCCATGTCTAGACATGCTAAAGAAAAAAGATACCCAGCAAGGGTGGAGTTCATGAACAGCGAGTTGCAAAAAGTACAATCACAGACAATTGCATGGAAGAAGAAAAATGGAAAATATCTGAAAAAACTAATGTTACTACACATGAGATTCAAGGAGGAAGTGAAAAGGGGGAAAAGTATGTATAAAGAATAGAAGGAAAGATGAATCACCAAGGAAGAATATACAGTCAGCCCTTGGTATCTGCAGTCCCATTGTCATCACTGGTGCACGGCCATTGGGGACAATGGGACTTTGCTGCCCTGGCCACCCGAAGCCCACCTCACTGCTCTCACTGTGGCAGACGGCAGGGGGCTGCCTCCTCCTCCTCCACCACCATCTCTTCCTGTCACCACTCTTTCCTCTACCGCTTTTTCTTCTTCCTCCTCCCTCCTCTTCCCCTTACCACTGGCTCCTCTTCCTGCTGCCACCACCACCACCTCCTCCTCTTCCCTCATTCCTCCCCCTCCTCTTCTCCCCCCCCCCCCCAATGGGCTTGCCATCCACAGATGCTGGGATCCGCAGATGGCAAGTCTGCAGATACCAAGGGCCAAGATGTGTAGATGTTCAAGCATCTGGGAATAGTTTAAAGAAAGCTAAAGTTCACAGAGTTGAGATTGGATTAGCAACCAAGGACCAACAAAAGTTTTTTTCAGATACATTCAAGATAAGAGGAGACAGTAGGGCTGCTGTTCAGTAAGGATGGTAAAATGCTAAAAGATCACAATGAAAAGGTGGAACTATTCAATACCTATTTTGTTTCAGTTGTCCCCCAAAAGAGACGTGTGCTTCCATCTTGCAGCAGAAACCTTGGCAAAGGATCTGGATTGCAAATCAACATTGATAGGGAGTTAATCAGGAATCACTTAGGGGCTCTGCAGACAGTGCAAAGCGCCATCTTGGAGCCAGGGAAGGGGAGGGGCAGCCAGACACCAGATGCCCTAACCCCTTCCTGAGGACGTCATCAGAGCACCCGCCATTGCACATGGCGAGCGTTCTGATGACATCCTTCTGGCGCAGCGTTCGGACATGCTGGGCTGGAAGAGATGAGGAAGAGACGTTCGGCATCCCTTCGGGTACCCCTTCTGCCCGCTCTGATTATTCAAGAACGTCTACAAGTATCTTGATTACAGTGCTGTGATCAGTAGGAGCCAACATGGATTTGTCAAGAACAAATCTTGCCAAACTATTTTTATATCTTTTTTCAATCAGGTCACGAGTTTAGTAGATGGCAGGAATGCTGTGGGTGTAATTTATCTCAATTTCAGGGAAGCATTTTGATAAGGTCCCCCATAATATTTTCATTAGCGAACTGATTAAACATGGAATAGATAGGAATACTGTCAGGTGGATCCATAATTTATTACAAAACCATGCTCAAAGAGATGTCATCAGTGGCTGTGCTTCAAATTGGAAGAAAGTCTCAAGTGGAGTGTCACAGTGTTCTGTCCTGGAGCTGACACTCTTCAGTACTTTTATCAATGACTTAAATGACCCGGTGGAGAGAATCCTTATCAGGTTTGCAGATGACAAAACTGGGAGGGGTAGCTAACATATTGGAAAACTGGAATAGAATTCAAAAGGACCTTGACAATCTAACAAATTAGACAGAGATTAATACAATGAAATTCAATAGAGACAAACACAAAATTCTAAATTTAGGCTACAAAAATCAAATGCACAGGTATATGATAAGTGATAAATGGATGAATATACTACATGCAAAGCTTTGAATTATTACTGAGAATAAGTTGAACGTGAGCCAGCAGTATGATGCTGCAGTAAAGATGAACGCTGCTTTAGCCTGCATTAATAGAAGTTGTTTTCTTTCTTAAAATTTATTTATTTCAATTAAAACATCCACATAAACTACATCCTTGATTCACCATAAACATTCACAAACTCAAACACAAAAATATCATTATATGCATAAATTAAGTTACACTCTTATCTCTTTTTTTTTTACCCCCTCCATCCTTACTCTTCTCTATTTTTCTGTCTTTCATCCTTCACTCTTTCCTTCCCACTTCTTTCTGGTATTTGGATTCCTTATATATGCCATGTTTTCTTACCATTTGGATTTTCTTTAATTTTGTCTAGCAAACTAATAATAATAATACTCTTTGAAAACAAAAACAAAACAATAATTCTTTCACTACCTAGTTTACTATTTCTATTTTTTTTGTTCCTTTAATATATATCCTTAATTATTATTCAATAATTAGACTTTTTATAACTAGATTCCAATCTTCTTCCATCCTAATATCCTCTTTTTCTTTCATTCTTCTCAAGAGTCTATCCATATCTCTTAAATCTAATACTTTCTCTAACCAATCTTCAATTGTCGGTATCTAATTAATTTTCCACATTTGGGCATACAATACCATAGCTGCTGTCACCATATATAATATTAATTTACCAAACCTTTTTTCCACCTCTTTTCCCAATATATTTGTCATATTTACAAATATAATTCCAGTTTCATAATAAAATTACCCCTAATATCTTAACAATTGCCATATTTATGTTTTTTCCAATATTACCGTGCTTTTTTACAGTTCCACCACATATCTTTCTCTTTGCATTTCCAGCATTTAGAATTTGCATCTTTATACATCTTTGCTAATTTTACTGGCGTTAAATGTCACATATACAGCATTTTATAATAATTCTCTTTAAGATTTTGTGCCAATGTAAATTTGTCATCTCCCATGAACTTTCCCATTTTTCCATTTCTATATTGTATTGGAAAAATTGACTCCACCTTATCATTGCTTCTTTTACTGTTTACTGTTCTAATTCTCTAGCTAATAGGGTCTTATAGAATTTGGATATCTTTTTCTTTTTTCCTTCTTCAAAAAACATCTTATCTAATTCATTTTCAATTTCTTCAAATCCTTCTGATCTAAGATCCATTTTTGCTCTTTCCATTAGCTATCTATATGGAAACCACAGTATTGTTATTCTTTGACTTTCTAACTCTTCTCTAGTTTTTATTTTATATCCTTTGGATCCCTCTTTCCACAATATATGCTTGTATGTATGCCATCTTTTGTTTTCACATTTATATTTTCCAAATAACACTTCTTGTGATGATGTCCATATTGGCAACTTATTATAAAACTTCTTTTTAATGATAGTCTCATTATATTCTGAACTGGTCAGACCTGATTTGAAATACTGTGTTAAGTTCCGAATGCCTCATTTTAAGAAAAATATAGACAAATTGGAGTGAGTTCAGAGAAGGTAACAAGGCTGATAAGAAGTATGGAGAATAACACATATGAGGAAAGATTGAAGGAGCTGGACATGTTCAGCTTAGTGAAGAGAAGACTGAGGGATGACATGATTGCACTCTTGAAATACGTCATGGGTTGTCACAGAGAGGAGGATGCAGGCCTATTCTCTGCTACCCCAGAGGGTAGGACCAGGTCTAATGATCTGAAGTTATAGGAGGGTAGATTTCAATTAAACATCAGAAGGAACATGACAGTGAGAAAGGTTCCACAAAGGAACCAATTTCCTAGAGCAGTGGTGGGGTCTCCTTCTCTGGACATCTTCAAAAGCAGGATGGACAGCTACCTGCTGGGGATGCTTTAGCTGGAGATTCTGCATTGAGTAGGGGTTGGATTAGGTAGCCAATGATGCCTCTTCCAACCCTATGATTTGATGATTATATGGAGACAGCCAATCACATCTCATGGAGAGCTTGGAGGGTCCTTCTGAGGGATAAATATAAAACCCAAACTTGTCTGTTAAAAATGGAGATAAGGTGAGGATAAAATGAATTAGGAAAGCCAGAGACAAAATGAAGGACAGTTAGGAAGAGAGGAATTGATAAGATCTGAATAGGGTTTTGGCAACTGGGAATGTGGAAAATGTTCAGGGACTTCATGTTTTATATAATAAGTCTTTATTGGTTTTATTTGTTGCACTTGTGCCTGAATGTTTTCCTGTAAGTATTGAAAGGAAGCACTGGTCACACTACCACACTGAACTTACTGATCAACACAGCTGCTTGTCCAGTGAAAAGATCACCTTGAAGCTCAAGCACCAGAGCCAGGAGAGATCCTGAGGGTAAAAGGGCAAGGTGAATGATAGGAGCTCAAGGGTGGGACCTGAAAGGCCACTCTGGATTGGGGTTCTATCACCCTTTCCTGGTTGGAAACAGAGGGAATGATCATCTTTTCACAATCTACATACCAACTGAGATATGCAGGTGTTAGTTATGTGGATATTTAACTCTTTAGTAATATTCAAAGAGATAGCCATGGCAGTTGGTCTCAGAAAAGGGAAAAAATGAGAAATGTGTTGTAGTCCATGAAAGCTTACAATGAAATAAATTATTTAACCTTCGAGGTGTAACCGGACTTTAAAAAAAAACACCTCTAACTATATGTGCATTCAGGTCACCTGTTGATTTATGGTGACCCCATGAGCTTCATGAAGTTTTCTTAGGCAAGGAATACTCGGAAGTGGAATGCTTTTGCTTCCCTCTGAAATACAACCTACAGTGCCTGCTATTCCTTGATAACACCCAATCCAAGTTTTAACTAAGACTGACCCTGCTTAGCCTCTAAGATCAGATGGGATCTGGTGTCTTCAGGGTACTTAGGCCTAGGATTTTATCACACTAAGCTGCTAAATCATAATTGCAGCAGGATAACATCATATCTGGCTGACAGTTATCACATGAGGTCATGTCTATCCAATTGCTGCATTGTATTTCTACTGTTATTAGTCCACATCTTTTCACCGATGGGGAAAACCTGGCTGCAGTTTTGCTGCTGCTGGGCTATTGGTTCTGATACACTTTTCCCTCCTGCTGCAGTTGTAATATTGCAGTGTGAGTGGGCATGCGTGGCTTCAATTATCTAAGCTGCACTTCCTTCTGCCTGGATTTACGTGGTTTAAAGGTGAGTTATCCAGGAGGTTTAGGTGGGTTGTTTGACCATGGCCTGAAATAATAATAAAACTTTTATTTGTATCCCACTTTTCTACTATAATAGCAATCAGAGCAGCTTACATGTTAAAACAAACCAATACAATACATAAAAACAGTACATATATCTTATCCCCCCCCCTTAAAAACTCGGTTTGCAATTTGCTTTCATTCCGGGTTGGTGAATCGATTCCAGTCCACTATGGAAGCAGGTCTTTTCTTTATTCACTTTTTTTTGGCACAATTGTCATTCCCACTAGTGCCCCTGGCAGGACTTGGAGAACATGGGGAGTTGAGGTGGTGCCTTCCCAGCCTTGCAGACTTGGAAGACATGCTTCTTAGTCAAGTTCAGATAGAGGGCATTTTGGAATTCCTCCTGGACAGAAGGTTGGAATGTAGGATGGGTCCTGGGAAAGGGGAGGGGGGAATGGTGGATTTCCCCCAAAACTGGTGTGGGATGTGCCAACCCTCTGCCACAGTAATCTCTCCCCTTCAGTTTGATGTGATTCAGGTCCTTCCTTCCCACTTGCTGAACACGCTTGCTAATTGCTCCTTTTCAAAAGAACCACCAAAAAAACTAGTGTCAGGGAAGAGTGGTTCTTTTGCGTTTGCCTCGCTTCATTGCGAGTGAAACCGAGTGCAGTCAGTTCAGAACCCGTTTCAAGTGGGAGCGACAGACATATAACCCGATAAGCAATTCGTTTTAAATCATAGTGGGAACGAGGCCCAAGAGTGCTAAGCAAACATTCCAGGAGAAGCTTGGGGAAATGACTTTAGGGGGAACTACAGCTGGCTGGAGAATTCTGGGAGTTGCAATATTCCAAAATCACTATCCCAAGGTCTGCTTCCAAGACCCTAACTCCCTTTAATACTGTGGGATTTGCTTCCAAGGACACCTGTAGGTTAGGATAGAGCCAGTGGCTGCACAGGTGCCCGCCAAGGCAGCCAGTAGGTCTTTCTTGCCCTCTGCCCACTGCTTCAGCTGCCAGTGTCTCTCCAGCTCCTACTGGCCCTTTCTCCCCATGCTTCCTTCCCTCCTTCCCTCTCTTTCAAGGGCAATGGTATTGTTTTATGAAACTGATTCTTATTGTCCCATGGGGTACTGTGTTTCAGTGGTGGCTCTTAACAGCTCTAAATAGGGTGTAAACAGGTAAGAAGTTGAGTTCCATGCAGAAGACTGATAGTGGGGCCATGCATCGCCAAAGCAGCATCATAGTGCAATTGCAGAGAAGTGTGATAGCAATTGCTTCTATACCGGTATGTTTCCATTCCTTAAACAATATGATTGCTGCAAGACAACAGGCTGGTGTGATAAGGTCCCTAGAGAAGGGATTTATTTTCACTACATGGCCCATTTTCAAAAGATCTCCTTACAAAGATCTTGTGATGCTGCACAATTTTCATATTAAAAGTTTAATATCAAATTAAATTGTTTATTTAGTATGCGTATAATACAGTTTGGCAACTGGCAGCCATTCCCCACAGCTTCCCTACTGTCCTGCGCCGATTCTTATTTGCAACTGGTGAGGCGGCCTTTCCTTTTAGCGATTTGGTACTGCTGAAGCCGCCTTGCCAGCTCTTCCACCTTCTCAATGCTGGAAAGGGAAGCCTTGCTACTGCTGCTACTGCTGCTGCTGCTTCCACTGTTGTTGCTGCTGCTGCTACTGAAAGTTTTGCTAACAAGCTGAGGGACACTCTTCCGGCGTGCAGAAGGGCAGCGAGAGCAACGAAGACTCTTTGGGAGCCTATGTTCAAAAGCATTTGAAGGCAGCTGCTGCTTTCTACCTCTCAGAGAATTATGGCACGGAGAGACACAAAAAACAGGTTCTGGCAAAGAAGATGTTAGGAGAGAAGGGAAAGAGTTTGGTGAGATCAAATAAGGCCAATTTTACACTTATGCAATTTTACATGCAAAAGTAAGAGAAAGCATCAGCAGCAATAAAGTAAAATGTGGCAGGATTTTTAAAGCCACATTGAGGCTACCATTAGACATATACTTACCTGGAAATAAGCCTAGCTGAATTTAGCTTATTGCAAATGAAGACTAAATGAAGTACAACTGAAATTAACATAAAATAGGACTTATTCATCCACCCTTAATATCATGAAGGTCACATAGATATCTGTTCCTCTTCTGTCAGCACAATGAGGAGACAAAGTTATTTTTACTCATCTCTTTGGACAGTTTAATCAGAATTACCTCCAAGTGAGAGATTAAAAAACCCAGAATGTGCAGAGGCATCAGAATGAGTAATGAAGCCTAAAAAGATCATGCATAAAAATATAGTGAAATCTTTTTGGGGAAGTTTTAAAGAAGCATTAGTATGTCTACCTCTGTTCAAAATCAATGTGAATTATGGACATAACTGCTTTTCTGGTTATGTTGATTGTCCATCTAACTATAGATTGTTGTTGTTGCGTGCCTTCAAGTCATTTCCAGCTTATGGTGATCCTAAGGTGAACCTATCATGGGGTTTTCTTGGCATGTTCCTTCACAGAGTGTTTCCATCCTCTGAGGCTGAGAGAGTGTGACTTGCCCAAGGCCACTTAGTGGGTTTACATGGACAAGCCAGGGTTCAAATCCTAGCCTCCATAGTCCAGCACTCAAACCACTAGACCACGCTGGCACTCTAACTACACAGGAACACTCTATTAAATGTAGACATGTCATATCATCAGCAACACACATTACCAGTCCACCCCTACTGAGTACATATTCTTTTTGAGAAAGCTGCAGGACCCACTAAAAGGTTTTTAAAATTGTCTTGCACTCCCTGGTATCTGGATAGAAAGTGAAGTGGCCAAATTGCTTTGCTGTCAAGTGGCTTATACTCTTAGCAAGTAGCAATAGCAAGTACATTTCTATAAAACTTGTCAGTGAACTAACACTCCCGAAGCAGTTTACAATGTGTAATCCAATTGTCCCCAACAAGCTGGGTACTCATTTTAGCGACCTATGAAAGGATGGAGGGCTAAGTGGACCCAGGATCTCTGCCTGGGTTTGAACTCACAACCTTGTGGCTGTGGTTGGCTGTAGTACTAGCATTTAACCACTGCACCACCAAGGCTCCATTAGCAAAAGTGAGGCCTGATGAGAAAAGTTATTAATGAAGAAGAACATACCAGCTAGGAGAGGCTGCAGCAGTTTGCTTTTGCTGGAGCATTGGACTATGACTATGAAAATCAAGGTTCAAATCCCCACTCAGCCATGGCAAGCCACTGGGTGACCTTGGGCAAGTCACACTCTCTCAGCTTCTGAGGAAGACAATGGCATGCCTCCTCTGAAGAAATCTTGCCAAGAAAACCCAGTATTAGGGTTACCATAAGTTAGAAATGACTTGAAGGCACACAACAACAACAACTGGGAAGGGCAAGACTCTGACCTTCCTTTGCTTTCTGCTGAGTTAATGGGATGCAAATCATTTTCACATTTTGAACTTCCACATTTTGAACTCATCTTGCAGCAATTGAAGTAAGCTAAGGGAGAAGGGGGAAAGTAGGAAGAGAATAGAGAGAAACTGGGACATTTTAAAAGTAGTTGAAAAGTGGACAGAGGATTAATCAGGATGGTCCCAGCCAAATTGGGACAGCTGGAGGGTATGCCAAGACCTGGCTACAATTACAAAAAAGTTCTTGGGAGCCAAAATGTTTGAATATTTTAGATCAAAGGTCTCTACTGCAAAATATGTCTAGATTCAGGGAGATATTAGGTGAGCACCAGAAGAAAATGAGGGCAGAGGAAACACACACAAACAAAATATCTCAAAAAGCAATCATGCCAATTGATGCACAATGGATTTTTTTCTCCATCTTCTTTTATTCAAGTTATGTCTTACAATATATAGAATACATACAATATCTACTAATGGAAGACTCACAAGAAAAATAACATCAACAAGAGAGAGCATAGTACAGCTATTCCAGAACTAACAAGAACAAGGGGAACGGTACAGTATAAGGGGGAAAATTCTGACAAAAATCTTGCTAGACATTACTCCTAGATGAAAAATAGCAAGTCATTCATGTAAGTGTGGAAACTGTCCACATTTATCAGGGAGTCTACTTTAAGTAAGAGTCCACTGGTCTGTGGTTTCAGTCTTTCAGCACTTCTACAAAAGAATCATAAGTGATAGTTATTGCTTATCTTGACAAAAGCCACTTTTGTTCAGCATAATAACTCTAGTTACCTCCTGGAAAAGTGAAGGATACATCTGTGCAACCACTAGGAACTAGATGTGCAAAGTTTATTTCATACAAAGACATGTTGTGGGAATGTGGGTGACAAACTACAGGGCTATTTAGTCATTTAATCGCTTTACCACTGAGTAATACAGATTATTACAAGGCAGATCATCCAGAAAAGCATCCTCTGTTCATTTCCCCCCTCTCTCTCCTGGTCTGGTCTTTCTCTTATCTGCCACTGCCTAACAGTCCTAATCTGTCTTTGGTTAGTGAACAAGTTCATTTCACAGAGAACGCATTATAAGGGTTCTAATATCTACATGGCATCAGTAGAGGAGTGAAGTCAGAGGTCCATGGAATTACAGCACTTAAACTTTCAGATTGGTAGGGACAGTAATGTCTTCTTCCACTTCCCTCAGCTATTTGTGTGCCATCTGAGTTTAGCTGTACTCCTCACAGTGGCTGGAAAGGGGTTCTTATTTCCCAATCAATGCTATATTTTTGTGAACAAGTCCTGTTGTAATCCACAGTGTTTGAGTTGGCTAAGTCTTGAATGGACTATGAAGACCCAATAACTTTACAAAAGTCCTGCTCCTAGTGGCAATGAGTAGTGGTACAACCGATTTGTTGACACAGATCAACACTGCTGCAGCTTTTTTCCCCCTTTTTTTTAGTTCTTCCTGGGAATGTGGCTATGGTCATGTTAAGCAACTGTACTTCAAAATTTACCATTTATATCACTGGATGGCATCTCAGTAACAGAGAATCAGGATTTATAAAAGCATACTTAGCACACAGCATGAGATTTCTGAATTTGCTCTTACTCATGTTGGCTTTTCTATTCAACAAGTCCATACTGATCTCTGAGGAACAAGTCTTATATGCATGCAGTGTTTAGTTGTATGGTTCATTCAATGCACTTTCTTTACCTCAAGAGTCCAGGATGGCTAACAACTCCCACAAAACACATTACACTTAAATTTCATTACAGTCTTAATACTTATGATCACAGACATAAAATAACATACTATAAAGCCACCAGCAATCAAACAAATCTAGCACTTGCCTATTCCCGGAAAGTCTGAATAAATAACTAGTTTATAACTAGTTTCTCAATGACAACATGGGGACTACTGCCATGATGCCCATGTCAAGTGCCAACTGGCATGAGCGAAAGGACCATCAGAAAACAAACAGCACACAATGCTTTCATAGGCAATTGCACAATTGCTTCAAACTTTCTGAATTGCCAACAGTTGAGCACTTCACAAATGCATCTGCAAATCTAATGACAAGATATTGTACTATTAGAGTGTGTGTGTTTGTGTGAATGCACACATGAGAGAGAGAGAGAGAAAAAATCATGCCTAACTCTGTGTACTAGAAATCAGCATCCTCGAGCTTTCTCACTCAAAGGTCGGGGGGGGGGGGGAGCAAATGAGTACCTTCTAAAACTTCAGTGGCTCCCAAACCCTCATGGCAGGCTAGCAAACCCCCCTGGTCCCCTCATTTAATTTTTTCCAAGTTGATTCTGGTAATTCTTATCCTCCGGTGGCCCCAAACACAAGAAAACTGGTTACAGATGGAACCATTTTGTCTGTTCACCCGCTGCCAAGAATCCCCAACTCTCCCAAAGCCTTTGGCTGGGGAGGGGGGGAATTATGATCAGAAATGGAAACTAGTCCCTCCCCCAACATATTGGTTCACCCTAGTTCTAAAGCTACATACTACAGAAATAACCAATGGTGTAAAGGCTTGCAGATTTTTTTAACATTTATCTTGTGGTAGGTAGGTAGGTAGGTAAGTGCATGTGTTTGTGTTGCACACATATGCACGCATACGCATACACACACACACACACACACACACACACATATATATATATATATATATATATATATATATACACACCATATATCAGAAAGGTTTTTTTGGCTGCAAATGCCCTCTTGGAAACTTTTTGCCATGTTTTATGGGGCCCTAGGTCATTTTAGGACCAGAAAAGTCCTTTTGTAAAAGTGATAGTAAACCAGAAGTGGCTTCTAGTCACTTGTTGTTTTGACGAAACCCGTCTTCTGGGTCTATAATGGCCCAGTCAGACCTAAAAGCATGGTCCGTAGAGGGCATTGGGTATCATTTGGGGGCAAAAAAATGGGGAGAGGGATTCCCAGTGGGTGTATGGTTGGAGAGTACAGCCCCTTAGACTCCCACAATTGCCGACTCCTTCTTTACTGTGTAAACAATTTTTTGCAGTAATTAACTACATAATTATAGCACTTTAAAGTTAAATGTGGATTCTACTTTAACCGGAACATCCTACAGAATCCTGGGATTTATAGTTTAGAGAGAACTTAGAACTATCAACCAGAAAATTCTAGTGCCTCACAATCCCTAGACTTGCATAGGATGTTGCCATGGCAGTTAAAGTAGAATATATAGCTCTAGATTTGTGTGGTGTAACTGGATCCCTAAATAAGTACTAGATGGGCAGAGAATAGAAAATGCTGAGCAAGTGATCAACTGAACTTAGGGAGGCAACCTTCCATCTGAGATAAATCTGATTTTATCATCTCACTGCACTCTTTCTCAAGCTTACTTATTGTACCTGAACTTCCATCTTTGACAGGAGGGGGTGGTGATGAACTATTTTCTCTCTGCTTCATTGTCCTACTAGGAACAAACAATGCCTCATCTGAGTCAGATGAGGCCCATGCTTTGAAATGTTCCTTCTTGACTGTAGCTCTTCCTTTTCTGTTCCTCTTCTTATAATCTCCTCCTACTGCAATTGTTTTCTTGTTTCTATCTTCAGCTGGGAGTGCTCTGTGGAAGTGCTTCACAACCTTTATGTTTGGTCTAGAATAAAAGTAGAAGCATAACTGAGTCCAGGAAGATGTAATGCATCTACTAGTTCAGAAACTACTTTTTTTAAAATTCATGAAATGACAAATAAGAGGCATGCAATAATCACAAATGTCTTGTTGTTTTCCTTCAAGTCATTTCTAAATTATGATGACCCTAAGCCAACCCTATCATGTGGTTTTCCTGAAAAGATTTGTTCAGAGGGGATTTGACTTTGCCTTCCTCTGAGGCTGAAAAAGTATGGCTTGCCCAAGTGGGTTTCCATGCCTAAGCAGGGATTCGAACCCTGGTTTCCAGAGTCATAATCTAACATTAAAATCACTACATAACACTGGCTCTCTTGCTTGTAGTATCTTCGCTGTCCTAATTTAGCATTCACATTTTCTTCCTCCATCACACACAATTCACAACTATACTATTAATACCATGCATGTCACAATTCATACATAGTCTAAGAGTTCTCTATACAGTAGTACTGCCATCTCATCTGTATACTTCCTCTTACCATCACTGCAGGTTGGTAAACATATAATGGGCAGGACTGAGATGCTTTTAACTAGCTTTTCTGTGTCTTTTTTTGACTCCAGGTGAGGTCCTTGTTTACAAAGACAACTGTAATTCAAGTTTATAACTATTAACTCAGTGTTGTAGTCTCTTGCCAACATTTCAAAAAGCTTGCTATCACAAGGTATAGCATAATGCCTTCCACTGTTGTAACAAGGGACCAAAGAACAGTACCAATTCCAGAATTTTTCCATTCATGCATCTCGGGATCCAAACTTTTACATGTTTGTTTGTTTAATTTATATCCAGCCTTTCATACAACAAGTGGCCCAAGGTGGCTTGTAAAATGGTTAAAACAAGATATAAATAAAAGCTGATGCTACAAATTTTTTTTAAAAAAGCTGTCATATAAAAATACCTATAATTTAAAACAGCATAAAATCATTTTAAAAGCATAACAATAAAACTAAAAATGCAGGGCATAGCCCCCTTTATCTATCCGCTGGAGGAAGGTCTATCCGCTGGAGGAAGGAGGATTGCGGGGGGGGGGGGGAGAGACTACAGCCTGGTAGCATCCACTGAGAAGGTCCTCCCACATGTCATCACTGGACAGATCTGTGATGATGGGACTGAAACAAAGCCCTACCCCAGGGAACTCAAGACTTGGAAAGGCTCATATAGAGAGGCTCATAAATACAGTATATTGAATATCTCTTATCCAAAATGCTTGGGACCAGAAATGTTTTGGAGTTGGGATTTTTTCCCCAGATTTTGAAATACAAGTAGCATAGTACATACCTGTACTGTATTTAAGAGGTTGTGGAGAGACAAAAGGCTGGAGGGAGATGCCAGGATCTGTGAAATGGCACAAATCCAAGGGTAGAGTGGAATGAATCCACACCTCCCACCATTTCACAGATCTTCATGTCCCTCTCCAGATGTTTCTCTTTGCAGCCTCACATCTCCCTTCAGCCTCACAGATATTAGGCTACTTGTATTCCAAAATCCAAAATCCAAATCCACAATATTCCAGAACTGAAGCCTCAGAGCATCATGTTGGCATTCAAAAAGTTTCAGATTTTGGAGCATTTTGATTTTCAGATCTCCAGATAAGGGATATTTTATAAATACATGTATAAATATGTATAAAATAGTATACATACAAAAGGCTTGTATAAATTGCAAAATATCTGTGTTTCATGGGAGGCATTGATGAGAATGTATCTGATACCCCATTCATATTTCTATGATCACACTAAGTTTACAGTTTCAATAAGGATGCGCCACACTGTAATATAGTTGGGTCACACTGCAATCCTATATGCTTATCTTCACAGTTAAGGGCCAAACTAGGTGTAATTGTGTAAATAGAAATTAATATACAGGGGGGGGGGGTGTCTGAATATTAATCAAGAGTATTGAGACTTGTTTGCAATGGGAACACTAACAGATGCTTGCTTCTTAATGTGAATACACTCAGCCTTGTGTAGCCACAAATTCTTTATCCAATGATTCAACTATCCACAGCTTGAAAATGTTTTTTTTTTAAAAAAAATACAGCTGGCCCTCTGTGTCCACAGTTTTTTTTTAATGTGCAAATTCAAACATCCAAAGCTTGAAAATATTTTTAAAAAATATAAATTCCAAAAAGCAAACCTCGATTTTGCCATTTTAT
Organism: Phrynosoma blainvillii; assembly: GCA_026167975.1. Classification (NCBI taxonomy): domain Eukaryota; kingdom Metazoa; phylum Chordata; class Lepidosauria; order Squamata; family Phrynosomatidae; genus Phrynosoma; species Phrynosoma blainvillii. The sequence goes on along the minus strand of JANUYF010000003.1, from coordinate 224,802,666 downwards.
ATAAAGAATACCATTTTACTATGCCATTATATTTAATGGAACTTGATCATCCATGGATTTTGATATCCACAGGGGGTCCTGGAACCAAACTTCAGTGGATACCATGGGCCCACTGTATATAAATTTTACTTACATTGTATTTAATAAGACTTGCGCTTCCATGGACTTTGGTATCAATAGGGGGTCCTGGAACCAAATCTCAGTGGACACTACAAGCCTACTGTACCATTGGAATAAAGGAAGTGGTCACTTTTATCTGGAGCAGAATTCTAAAATCATTATGTCTGCTGGTCACACTGCTGGGACTGCTATTACCCTAATTGATATCATTCAGGTATATATATGTCCATATTAATAAAAACAAAAAAGATTATGTTATACTTACATAAGGTAATCCATCATCCGAGTCATGTTTATGTAGCAGCAGGAACAGGTATACCTTCTATAACTGATTTTAATAAGCCCATTTCGTACACAGTGTTCCTGAAATAGCAAGATTGGCATACAGCCTTTAAAACTCAGTGACTACCAAAGTAATTACTCAAAGAAAAGAAACATATATACAAAAAGAGAAAGATGCAAGTTTATTAAGTGATTTTTAAAAAGTGGCACAGTGGATAAGAAGGCTAATTTACTAGAACATCAGAAGTTATTGAAAAATGGTTGGTGGTGCTCAGAGAAAAGTTCGTGCATATGGTTTTTATAAGATGAAGTTTGAAGTCAATGAGAGGAACAAAATAATGAAGTAGCACTGAAAATCATTGTTGAGAATATGGATTAAATATAAGAACTAGCCTTTGTTCTAAAATACCATTGTGGATTTCACCTCATGAAGGCTTTCACGTAAGAGAAAAGAAAATTAAAGATAAATGGATTATATATCAACACATTTTGAAATAAGAAAATGGCCAACAGTCAAATTTTTCCTATGAATGGAGTTGACCAGAAGAAAAACATTCCCCCAACAATATGGTCATACAAGGGATTGTAGGAGCAGTCTAAAATAGCTTTTGTGTCACAAGCAAAACACGTGGCCATATCACTGGTTAAATGGCCAGCCCAGCTACCTACCTTTCTGTTGTTATATTTCAAAACTGTATAGAGTTTATCATCTGCTGCAGTTTTAAGGGGTGTTGCTATAACAACACCTGGTACATAATACTCTTCTCCCAAAGATTTCCTAATTCTGACAAATACATAGTCTCCAACCTGTAGAAAAACAGAGAAGAGTTGGTTCGTGCACATCCATTTTAAACTGAATTGTCCCAAGGTTTTATCATCTTAATACTATGAGAGATGACAATGTAATTTTACTGTGTGAGCTTACACACATGCATTCAGCAATTCCAAAGTTCATATTAGCATTACAGCTTTATTCTGTACAAAACTATGGATAATAGTAAACCTTAGTGAAATGAACAATGTCCAGTGGAAGCATAACATAGAATCATTCTGGGGGACCTAGAAAATGCCTAGGACCTAGAGAGAACACTTCTCTAGAAATCTCTAGGTCTTCCAGTGTGACTCTATGGTCAACTTCTGGTGGAAGCATAACACTGAATCCTGCTAGAGGTCCTAGAAAATGCCTAGAGAGAACTTTTTTTTCAGATGCAAAACCAGGTATAACACTCCCATGGATACAGTGGTTGTACTATACTAAAATTAGGAGTACCTTCTAGGGATGCAATTCTTCATTTTATTCTTAATTTTCTTCTCGCTGTGAGAAAGTGTTTGAAAACTGCAGGTTTTGAAAACTATACACAGTTAGGAATTATTCCATAGCGAATTTGCACATAGTATTTTTCTGTGCAGAAAATCCTATTTTTTGAATAAAACAAGCACAGATACATTTTTCATGGAATGTCCCAAATTGTGAGATCCTCATCCATTCAAAATTCTTTTCAGGATTTTTCAATGCTTGACAAACATATTTTTCAACCATTTTAAAAAATATTTTCAAATATCCTTTCCATCTCTATCTATTACTAATGACTAAAAAAAAAAAACAGCCGTATTACCCTATTTCAGCATGAAAAGAAGGGGAGAAAGGAAAGGGGTCTTGTGGTACCGTTATAACTGATTTATTTTAGTATTCAAAGAGATGGCCATGTTAGTCTCCTTTAGCATAAAAAGACATAAAGGAATCAGTAGCATTTCTGAGACTAAATGGAAAGGAAAGTTTTCATGATAAAAATTTCTTTTCCCCAAATAATTTCAAAGGTGCTACTGGCCTGCTTCATGCATTTTTATGATTTATTTTAGCAATCCATTTTCTCAGACAATACAGTACAGTATTCAAGTCTCAGTTACATAATTGAAGGAATCAGAGTGGAATGGGATACAGCAAAAGACAATTGTTAACATTGGTCATAAACCTTCAAAGAGCGGTTTAGCATTACACATTTTTATAAAACACCCTTCAGACACTACTTAAATTTAATGGAGATATGTTTTAAGGAATAATAAATTACCTACCTGTAAGTAAGGACAAGGCATCGCACCACCCACAGGCATAATGAATTTCAATGGAACAATTTCAGTGTGCCCATGAGCAAAATCAACAAGTGCATAAAAAGGAGTTATACTTCTTATTACTGTCCCTAAAACAAAGACAAGCAAGGGAGGGATGATTCCATAAGTCATATATTATCTGCTATATTTTACAGTTTATGAAACAAATTAAAATATTCTTTAACCTATCAATCTTGGGAAAGATCAGGTATAGTATATTTTATGTATTTTTTGTTGCAGCATGCCTTTAAGTTGTTTCTGATTTATGGTGGCCCTAACACAATTTTACCAAAATAATTTCTTGGCAAGATTTATTCATTTTAAAATGTACTGCACATTTTTACACTACAACTGGAGAACAAGAGAGTGGTGGAAATGTATATTACCTTGGTTCCTCTCAGACATTTTTATTTCTTCTAATATCAATTGAAGAAAAGAGTTTTAGGACCTAACTATAGCAACGGAGTGTTTCCCACTAGAAAACAGAGGTAAATATATACCTGAGAGTCTGAAAGATTGAACTGTTTGGCATGGGGCCGGGGGGGGGGGGGAATTGGTAACAATATTAAGATTTGGAATCTAAAGGAAAGCTTCTGTTAATTCCATCTTTAAAAAGCAAGATTTCTGCAATCTGCACAATTTCCAAGCCTCACATACCTCTTATTCTACACATTTTACTGGCACAATTCAGATCTTCACACTGGCTGTTCTGAAGCACTGGTACATTTCAGATGGAATTATGGACAAAATTAATTCTTGTTTGCCATGCTGGGAATATTTACCTGGATAGTAAAATCCCGTGCATTCTGATCTTGCAATGACTTTTCGGCGTTTGAGAGCATCAATCATTTTTCCTTTCTGTGGTTTCTTTGCCTGTAGGTTTGATAGAAATTTCTGAATTATACACACAATTTTTCACTTCATTAATGGGATGCCTATCATAAATAGATAATGGTCCAAATCTTAGTTGTTACTCCTGACTAGGGTAGTGCCATGAATCAAATGAACTTGCTCATGTGTTGCATACCTTTCATATACCTGATGAAAATTAGGACAAGTGTGACCATCAACATCAGAATACGATCAAGAAGGCAAAAGGTATTAATGAAAAAGAACAGACAAATTGGAACAGGCCACAGCAGTTTGTTCTTGCCTAAGATGAGTGGGAAGGGCAAGATTCCACCACTACCGCCCCTGCTGAGTTAATTGAGTACAAACTACTTTTGCATTTTGAACTCAGTTTGCAGCAATGGAAGTAAACCTAGGACAAAGGAGGGAAATGGGAGAAGGAGAAAGAAACTATGACCTTTTAAAAGCAGCTGAAAAAGTGGGACAACAGAGGATTAATCCGTCCTGTCCCTGCCAAACTGGGACAGATGGAATACATAGTTTTCATTAACTATTCAGCAATTGATTCAATAGATCTACCCTAGCTGGGAGTAACCGACAGCCATTAGTAACAAAATACACTCAGCCAATATGCATGAAACCAAACACTTTCAGCTTAGTTGCTCCAGTCCCTGGCACATTTGGAATGATAGTAATAATTTTCAACATTCAGAATGAATTACTCTCAGGAGTTACTCTCATGTCAGCTATGGGATTCTAGTTCAGTGGTAGTATGCATCATTTCTATACAGGACACACCAGGTCCAAGTACAATCTTCTGCCCACTTACCTAGAAGCAAGCTTCATTGAATACAATGGAACTTGAATTGGAATAGAGATGTAGGTTTGCATTGTGATATACCCAGCATTTCTAATAAAAAAAGAAAATCTTAGGTTACAGGAAACTGAGAGCTTGGGAAGGATCTCAGTTGGAGGTTCCAAAGAGAAGAGTTTGCAAGTTACTTTTTGGATCTCTTGGGAAATTACTTTTTTCAGTTCTGTCAAATAGCTATCTGCCATCAAACTGGACTTTACAATTTGGCTAGATCATAGCTTCCCATGTTTGTATATTCTGAAAATCCCAATTTTATTTTATAGAAATAAAAAGAATTGAAATAATGTTTGGTTCCTATAATGATGTTGGATGAAGGTAGAATGCACCAGACCATAGGGAACAGCTATCTCAGGAGAATTACTATGCATAATTAGGTATACCTAGGTCTATGTTCTGTGGAAAGAAACAGAAAATCTTCTGAATCCTCTTTAAAGCTGTTGCTCTGTATCTTTAATGGCTCAACAGCTCATGCAACCTTCTTGTCAGTACTGCTTCCTCATCACTGAGATAACATATGTAAAGTGCACTGACTACTTGAAAATATGATATATAAATGCTAAGCTAAGTATTCTTTTATCTTTATGGTTTTAGCTCCCAGGGTTTTGCCATTATGAGAATACTTCATTTTCTAGACCACTGAAATGAACTGATATTAGACAATTTAACTGGTGTAAAATATGAACTCTTCTTTTCACTGAATATAATTCATACCAAAATCAGCAATGCCCCTACACACTTCTGCCTTCCAGAAGGAATACTTTAAACCTCCACAGTTTTATGTGGAGATCTACTAGAAGTTTGTAGCCACCTGTACAAACAATAGCAGTAATTCTGCTCTATCAACAGATTCAGTAATGCAATTCTTAATTGTTTGTAACAACCAAAGTTACCATCTGGTTTAAATCCAATATCCATTACTATGGCCATCCCTTAAATATTACTATTTCTCTGTAAACAGTAATAAGCAATTGCTGATTTTCAAATCAGTCTTTTAATGAGTATTAATTGCAAGAAAATAGCCTATCAGTTTGCTGCTACAGAAAAGTAATTACACCTTCTGTCAATCATCTTCGTTAAAAACTTATTTTTTTAAATCATACTATATGCCAAGAGGAAAGATGCTACATGTACATTCATTTAGAAGCATGGAATTATGAGGACAAACACCTGGCAACGATTTCAGAAACATTTCATTTCTTCACAGAGCTCAGAGCTGTTTTGAATGCTGCCCTGCCTTTCTGCCACTAGCTCTAAAAGCTTTACAGTTGCAGATTAGCAACTACTGAAGATGGTGCTCTGATTAGGCTGCTAAAGCAGGTTGTCTCAGGATAAGTGGCTGCCTAGTGTTAATCACATCATGGGCCACAGCATATGTTGGTATGTCAAGACAACAGGAGGGAGGACTAGCCAGAATGAGACAGTAAATACTAAATATTTCTGCTACAGAACAATCCATTCATCAGGACAAACTGAAGTCATCAGATACCTTATTCATTTAAAATGTTCAAAGAAAACCTATGTATTATATTTTAAAATTATCAGAGGCGCCAGACATTTGATAGAATTATTCTCCTGTCCAGTCATCTATTTTCCCATGCACTTCACAGCAAATGTTCAGGGAGAGTCACATTAACATTACTTTCATATCCTCTACATCAGCTGCAACCCTGCCTAGAGCTGGAGGACCTAAAGATTGTAGTGCACAACCTGGTAACTTCAAGGCTCGACTTTTGCAATGTGCTGCTATCTCTGTACCAAGTTTGGAAACTTCAGTTAGTTCAAAATACAGCAGCCAAACTGATTACTGGGACATCCAGGAATTATCATATTACACCAATATTAAAGTCACCCACTGGCTGCCAATTAGCTTCTGGGTATGGTACAAAGTGTTGATTAATACCTTTAAAGCCCTACATGGTTTGGGTTCAGGTTACCTATAGGATTGCTTCCCTTTGTATAATTCACCTTGTATACTCAGGTCCTCTGGGTGACATTTATTCCTAGACTGTGGAATGACCTTCTGGAAGAGATTCAATAGCTGAATAGGTTGTCCAAATTTAAAGCAGCATTGAAGACCAGTCTCTCCCAGCAGGCTTATCCAGATGATTTTTAAATTGTGAATTGAGATGATGAATTTTAAATGTGGATTGTTTTAAAATGTGTATGTCTTATTTGTCCTTTTTAATGTTGCATTTTTAATTAATGACTTTTAATTGTTGATTTGTTGTTGTTCCTCACCTCTATCCATGGGGATAGGTGGATAAGATGATGATGATGATGATGATGATGATGATGATGATGATGATGATGGTGATGATTAGTTTGTCACTTTCAGTCCTCCTTCCCTTTTTTAATCTGCTTTTCTGGAACTGGTACAGCCCACAGGGGATAGAGAATTGATCCCAGCCCTCCAAAACATGCCCACCTCAGTGTGAAACATTGCATAGACATGTAAAGAATATGTAAAGAAAATGGGAGGATTGGTAGAGCAGATCCAGCTGACCTGGTATGAAATGGCACACACCTACGAAGGTAAGAGGAAGTGGAACTATGCAATAAACCAGATGCTGATGTATTCATTTGTTCTTATACTGAGGTGGCTCCTTGTGATAAATGCTATGGGGCACTCAGTCACTCACAAAGAGAAGTCTACAGGATGTTATTAAGGAAGACTTCAGAGTTAATAGTGGATGTACTCTACAGATTATAATCTTGCTTTTCTCCAAGTGCAGTGCTCAAGGCAGTTTATAATGAAGATTAAAACAGCACACAGTTAAAATCCAATCAATAATATCCAAGAACAATTTTAAAATTCAAACAATTCAACTATCATATGAAAAACAGTACTGATTTTAAAACTGCCTAAAATAAGTGAAAACCTAAGAGTTGAGGTGGAAAGTACAACATTCCTCACAGCCATCAAAGATCTTTCTGTAGCAAACAGTTAATTGTCAAAAGCTTGTCTAAATAAACAGGTCTTTATCTGCAATTGAAAAGACAGCAAACTGAGGGGAGAAGAATCTAGCATCCTGTGGAGGGACTTCCACAACCTGGGAACAGCCACCACGGGGCCCCTCTCTCATGTCAAACATGGCTGTGAAAATGATGAGACTCAGAGAGATCTTTCCCCTAAAAATCTCAAAATCCAGGCGGTTTCATATAGGGCAGTGATGGTGAACCTTTTAGGGGTCGAGTGCACAAACTAAAAGGGTTACCTGATGCTGGGGGAGTGGAACTTCCAGGGCAGGACTTCCACCCTCCGGAGTGGGGACTTCCATCTTCTAGGGAGGGACTTCTGGGGCAGGACGTCTTCCCCCTGGCCTCCTGGGCCTTCAGCTGCCTCTCTGGAGACAGCTGAAGGCCCAGGAAAAGGAGGAGCAGGCACACAACTGTTCCTCCTTTTCCTTACCCTCCACAAGTCAGGGCAAATGGCTTCCCGTGCCATCACTGGCATGCGTGCCATAGGTTCGCCACCACAGATATAGGGTGATATAGTCATTCAGAGAGTCTTTATCCATGTGTACAGGGCTTTATAGGACATGTCCAGTGCTTGAATTGTGGTGGCCCTTCAAATCAGGCTAGTATCTCCAAGGTCCATCAGTCTGATGCTACTGCTTTATAAATCCTACACCAATTTTTGGCAAGCTAGTGTGCTCCAAATGTGTTCTCCCATCATTTTCACACCAACTTTAGTTGAATGTACTGACCTGGGATGATGTGAATTTTAGTGCAACAGGACAGGGCAGATTTTTAAAGTCCTCCTCATTTAAATGCAATAATTGTTCATTAGCAAATATAAGAGCTTCTTAATTTTTTTACAATCTGAAGAAATGCCCACTTAGAAACCTCCTCAGAGTTTGCCATTTTCCTCAATATCTTCTCTCTCTCTCTCTCTCTCTCTCCTCCCTTTATTTTGTGTGTCTATAGCCTCTTCTTTTCTCTTAAAAGCAGCTTTATTAGCATTTTAATAACACTCTTCTCAATAATTTCTTTGTTTCTCAGACTGAATGGTTGGTTTAGCATAATCCTTCTAGGCAAACGTTTTCATTTATCAACTGTCCATTTCAATTACAGATTACTTCAGTCAATCAAAGCAAATACCATCACTTCCTCTCCAAGTAAAAGGTGCCCAATTCCTTCAATTGCATGGTATTTAGCCAATATAGTGGCTAATTTTAAATTCCATGCTGAGTTAAGTTCAAACCATGACATTAAAGATTCCTCTTGTTATTTTTTTACACACAAGTAAGCCCATGGTTCTGAGGGAACCCCAGAGAGCCAGCAAGGTATAGTGATTTGAACATTGGACTGTGAGTCTGGAAACCAAGGTTCAAATCTCTGCTCAGCCATGGAAACCTACTGGGAGACTTAGGCAAGTCACACTCTCATCCTTAGAAGGAAGGTAAAGGCACCCTCTCTGAATAAATCTCGCCAAGAGAACCCAGTAATAGGTTTACCTTAGGGTTGCCATATGTCAGAAATGACGTGAAGGCACACAACAACAAACCTATGCAATTCCTATTTAGATGATTGGAACAGAAAGGATAAATTTAAATCTTCCTCTGCTGCCTAGCTAATGTTTATTTTAAATGGGATGGGGGGATTAAAGGTACCAATGGAGTTTGTCCTTCCTCCTACTTCTGTAAACTTCTTGCATCAAAAAGGATGAATTTCTGTATAAAAATGGAGCAGGGACTAAAGTTTTTCACTTGCATAGTATGATAGTTCTGCTTCAGATTGATGCTGCTCATGCTTAATTAGGTGTAAAAAAAGAAAGAAAGCAGTCTTCAGCTATGTGAGATTTAATACTACAAATGTATTCAGATGTACATCTTTGAAAATGTAGGGGTGTCAGTAAGTGCAGATTGGCCAGCCAATGCATTCTTATTTCATCAAAAATTACAGAAACATACATTTGCTGGCACTTGACAGAATGAACCCATGTAGGAACAACCCATTAGGCCAAAACACCATGATTCATTAATTAAACAAATTAAAATCCCACCTCTCTCTTCACCCCATAAAACAGGAGACTGCTTTATATGCCAGATCACTGGTATATCTTGTTCTATATGCTCTACAATGACTAGCCATGACCTCCGGAAAAGGGTCTTTCCCAGTCAGATCTGGAGATACCAGAGAGCTTCTGCATATGAAGCATATACTCCATAAGAGCTTGGAAAAGTTTTTTTGTTGTTGTTTTTGCTTTTGCTTTTTTACTACAGCTTCCAGAATTCTTCTGCCAGCATGGGGTCTAGAGTGGGCAACTAGGGGGGGGGGATTTAAGCCCCAATTTTTCACCCCAAAAACTTCCTCCAAGGTACTTCCCCACACATGCTCAAGCACACCAAGGTGCCTCCTTTTCCATCTATCTCTGTTTCAAAAAGACAACTGGAAATGATGTTGTGTCACTTTCTGTTGCAATTCTGAAAGAAAAATGTTGGGAAAATAAGATTTTTGAGAGGGGTTCTGGGGGGATTTGAAGGGATTTGGGAAGGTTTCTGAATATCTGCAAGTAATGAGGGGCTGTGGATGAGATTTCTGGGTGATTTTTGCCTAAGAATTGCACTGATGTTTTTTTTTAAGGGGGGCTTTCAGGGGCCACAAAAATGGGCTCCAGGTGCTCCATATAGCCCATCTAGTCAGTGGTGATGCTGGAAAGAGGATTCTGGTACAATTAAAAAAAGTAATTTTTCCAAACCCTGTGTTCCACCACTGACTTATGTGCAATGAGTAGCTTAGGTATATTGTGGTTTTCATTGTTCCCATTTCTTGGCTATTCCTTCATGGGGAATGTTGTAGTAATTCTTATCTTAGGTGCTATTCACATCAACAAGTCTCCTTTTCCAACTGCATCCTTCCGTGCCACAAGCCACAGCTGAATCTCTTAGTAGTAATGTTCATTCTGCCCTTGATACTGTGACAGTTCATCTAACAGCAACAAGGCAGCAAAAATATCATGAAGGAATGATGAATAGTGCCTCCCTGCTTATTGCAACAAGTAGAACTCCATTGCAACAAGTAGAATTCCAGGGAAGAACAACAAAGCAAGAATAACAGCAACTAGAGTTCTATAGAAGAGCCTAAAATCAGTTGTTAGTTCCAGTTAGAACAGAGCCACTCAGTCTGTTGCTGAACGGTAAATCAACACTTCTGTAAATCCCCTTGTTTCAATAATGCTATTCCAATTGGATTTGGGTCAAGAATTGTTACAGATGCAATAAGGTCACACTTCTTTTGCATTTTTAATGCTTATGTGTTTATGTAGCGAGTCACTTTGCATATGTCTTATTTTTAAAAAGCAGGGGTTAGCCACTAACACAGGGGTAGGCAACCTTTCCCCTTTAAGGGCCGAGGGACTTCAGCTCCCAGAATCCCAGGAGCTATTGGCCAACATGAGACTATTGGCCAACATGGCTGAGGCTTCTGGGAGCTGAAGTCCCTCGGCCCTTAAAGGGGAAAGGTTGCCTACCCCTGCACTAACATCACCTACCTCTTTAGGGGGACAGACCCGAAGTGGGCAGATTCTCTGAGGCCCCTCTTTCGAAGCTTCCTGAAGTTCAGTGGCCTGATGTATATATGTTAATCCTGTCAGGATCTCATCTTCCAACAGCATCACATCCTCATAGGCTATGGGCCAACCTGCATTTCCTAAGGCCTCTAGCAAAGATTCCTTGCGATCCACATATGACACTGGCTGATCCTGTTCAAACCTAAAGACAAAAACACATGAATGCTGACTTTAAAGTCGTGTGTGTGCGCCCTGCAGATGTCTTGATTAAGCGTCGCAACAGTTTACTGTAGTAAAAGTCATCTGTATTCCTGAAGTGTAGAAATGCAAAGGATGGTCTCATATAGACAATTCTGTGGCAGAGAGGTATTACATATTGTGGTAGGAACTGGCTCACAGCCTTTTCTTTTTGGCAGAGGCTCTGTATCTTTAAAAATCTGGTTTGACATGTGCCGGCCTCTTCAATTGGAAAAAACCTGGCAGGCCTCTTCAATTTGAAAAAACCTGGCTGACATGCAGCTATTAAAAGCACTGAGCCTCTATGATAAAAATACGATGACAACATTTTCATCACACAATAACATCATAGCATCTTTAAGCCAGATTAGACAAATTCATGGGAGTCAATAAATGTCTTCTAGCCACACTGGGGACGTTTTCACACTGGGCTTTAAACGGAGGCAAACCTACCTCCGTCTGGCCCCACTCCGGCTCCAGAACCTAAAAGTTCAGACGACGTCGCAGCAAGCCCCTCCTCATCCTGCGCCATCCCTGCCTCACTCCGGGGTCTTGCTCGTCGTGTTCAAACTACGTTGCAGCAAGCCCCGCCCCATCTTGCGCAATCCCTGCGCCATCCCTGCCGCTAGCTGGCTTTAGCCCCATATTTCTAATTCCTTTTCTAAAAAGGAATTAGAGGGGCTGCTGCCGGAGGCAATCAGGAGCCCTTCCGGCGGCTGCTGTTTTCGCCGCCGGAGCGGCTCTTGATTGCTTCCAGGGGGCTTCCAGGCGGCTTTAGAGCCGCCTGTGTGAAAACGCCCTGGGTAAACATCACTGTTTCTGATCATATGTGTTACTGTCAGACAAGAATGAGAAAGTTATCTCATAAAAACAGACATTTTAAGGATCAGACCTTAGGAAAAGCTACTTTTGGGGGGGACGACTCCCAGAATCTCCCATCTAGCATGGTCTAGGACACAAGACAGTCTGAGGAAAATGTGTGGAATTCATAGATTCCTAATTTGATACTGTGGCCATGGGGGAAAATATTCCCTTTCAGCCAAAAATAATACCTATTGAATAAAAATCCATCCATATCTTTCTAGCTGAACCCTAACCTCTTCACCATTCCACCTCCAGCTGTGGGAGCAAAACAATTGCTTGGGTCCAGCAGAATTATTGGGTGGCACTTGATATAGCCCAACTGAAACTAGATGAACATGGATCTGGTATGTATCTTGACAAATGATTACTGGAGGCTTAAGGAAGACCAGGAAGACCTACTTACTAATCAGTCCTACCAGGAAGTTTACCACTGTACCCCCATACTTAGGAATATTCCATCCATCTTTATGGTGCCACGGCAACTTTACCATTTGTGCGCCAACAAACTAAGGCAATTCTGCATCTCATTGTAAGGCTCCAACCACCTCACATGGCAGAATTCAGTAGCAGACCCCTAAACATCCTATTCCTCACTCTGTCACATAAGCCTGCTAGAGAAAGGAGTGGAAAGCCTGTTCTTGGTACCTCAGGGCAGAGGGTTAGAAGGAGGAATATCTAACTACCAACACAACAGTGCTTGGGTGACACAAGAGGCTTGCCCCAGGTCCTGTACACTCATTGCCTCTGGACTGGCTCCTCCTGTAATTTACTATGAGTAGTTCCTGGACTGTATAACTAATGGTACTTAGCAACAAATTCTGCATATGCTACAAATTAACCATATTATGCTTTCAGGACATGCCTAATGTATTTGGGGTGAAGAGACCCAGTAAGAATAGTGGCATTTTTATCAGTCAGCACATGCAGTGTTTAGTGATGTCTTGTACTTACTAAAAGAGACATCACATCATTGTCATCAGCTGAAACACAATAATTAAAGCTTTCATGTCAGGGATAGGTGGCATCTGTTACAGATTCTTCAGGCTTGTACACAGTATCATTCAGACCATTCTAGAGGCTACAAACCCAACAGCCATGGCTCCCACCTTTCCAGTCTGCATAGATGGAAACCCTTATGTGTGAAGCATGTACTCCATGAACAAGAGCCTCACATTACCCACAAACACAGATTGCTAAGGGCATTAAAGACACACAAAAATCAGAAAATAGAATGCTTAATACTGAAGAGGTGCTTCTATAGAAGGGAAGCTCTTGTGGCTCTCATTCTTTCCATAGTTTTAAGGAGAGAAAATCTTAACTGAAAAGCAAGAAGTAAGTATCTTACTTCTCTTTTTCTTCCTGTGGTAACGCTCTCCAAATAATTTGATCAAGGCGCCTGTTAATGAAAACACAACAATGTTAAGAGTGAGCGTTAGGTAAAATCTAACATACTTTTCTAAAACATAACTGTGACCATCTCTATATTGAGAAAACACAAGCATCAATATTCTCCTCATCTGACAACTAAAAAGATCAAAATTAACCTCTGTGAATAAAGGGAACTCATATTTCAAAGTAACAACATGATAATTACGGGTCACCGAAGAATGCAATGAATCTTCCTCCCCATTGCAGCCTGTAAGAACATCACAGAAAATGTCCTGTTCAGCACACAGTGATATATACAAGCAGTGAAAGTATATTAAATATCAGCCAGGATAAATATGGCTCTATACATAGCATGCAATGGCTTGTTCCAAAGATCACTTATGTCATTAGAAGATGTCTCCACTCAAATTTCAGGGGTCATTGACTGCCAGAACTTGGAAAAGGACCACAGCTTCCAACCCAACCCCACCCACACACATGGCACATGGCCTGTGGGAATTCAATAACCCGCCAGCCATACAAAATCTACCTTTACTTGTGATCTTTCACTAGCAGGCTGCATGTTTGATTAGGCTGTAAATTGCTCAAAAATTTACAGCCTACAAACCAAATAAAGCCAGTATATGTAAGATGTTCCAGAAACTCTAGATCAGGGTGGTCAACTGTTGGAGGGCAGCTGCACTGGCTCCCAGAGAAACTTCTAGAACCTTACCCTATTTATCCCCCCCCCCCCCCGCAAATTCCCCCAACATACCCATAAAGGGTGTGCATACAAGTTCTCCATGTTTTTAACCTCCTTTGGGGGCAGAAGCAGCTTTTTTTAATAGGAAGTGTCCAAGGATTTATGATCCTGGCCACAAGGTCCAAAAAAATGCAGAAATGGACTCAAACTATTTTGGACTCAAAATAATTGATTATATATATAAAATAGCCACTGGGAGTCACAGAAACAGCCTGGAGGCCATGCTTTCAAATCCCCCACTTGTAGACCAGATTTGTCCAATAAGGTGCTCATTAGATGTTTTGGGATACAATCCCCATCATCCCCAGCCACTATACAATAAGTGAATTAATTAAAACATAAATAATTCACTAGTTATTGATCAATAAGTCAAATAAATGATTCCTTTCTTATTTCTTGGTTCACTTCATGTATTTTTGTCTCCAAAAAATCATAGAGCAATAAATAGGTTAGGCAAACCTAGGTACCTATTATCTGAGAGCTTAGTCTCTCCTCTGGTGCACAGGACAGGTGCCATCTGCGCTCCAACACACTGGTCCAGCTATAATTCTTGAATGCCTTAAAAGGCTCCAGAGGTTTCCAACTAGGGATTTTAGTAGCTAGAACAAACTACCTTTAACTGGAGGACAATACAGGTAGACTGTACATAGAATGTGGGAGGGAGGGGTTGCATGTACACACGCACATACACACACAGGCACCTTCAAGTCACTTGTTGACTTATGTGACCTTTCTACCTAGCAATAGGTCTCCAGGACTCATGGTCTAAGTGCTTCCCATTATCTACTAACCGACCATTTAACTGGAGATGCCAGGGATTAAACCTGGGACATTCTGTATGGAAGGTCTGTGCTTTCCCACTGAACTATGACTTTCTCCCTTGATTTCATCACTTTGACAGAAGACTCTGTGTGTGTGCGCCTTCCAGTTGCCTATCAATTTATGGTGACCCCATGAATTCCACAGGGTTTCCTTAGGCAAGGAATGCTCAGAGGTGGTTTTGCCAGTTTCTTTTTCTGCAATATAGCTTACAGCACCTGGTATTTATTGGTGGTCCCTCATTCAAATACTAACCAGGCCTGATCCTACTTACCTTCCAAGATCAGACAGGATCTGGTGCCTTTAGGGTATTTAGGCCAACAGTAAACTAGCATTTTGCCAACAGAATCCCCCTTTATTTTAAGCAGCTATTGCAGCAAACAGAACCACCTTGCAGGTTAATTATCAAATTCCTCTTGTTCTACAGGATACTACAGTAAAGGATATTGAGAATCACAACCTGAAGAATGGAAGCTTCCTGGTGGTCTCGTCCTCTAAACCAGCCCTGGCTAGATGCCAGAGCCTGCAGGTGCAGTAAGACTTAACCCAGTGGAATTCAGGAGAAGCTCTGGACTAAATCCATCTTTCTTTGAACCACAAATGTGTCCCTCTGGCAGAGTAGGGCTAGAATTACTAAAGCATGCCAGAGACATTCAGGCATTCTAAGGCATAAACACCACAGCATAATTTGTGTCACACATACTCAAAGCCCTTAATTTATTCGCAAGCATAAAATCTGAGAGTGCTGGGCTATTTATTTCTGATAGGCACATGTCGTCTGTTAACCACCTGCTCATTTTCATATGCTTGTAATTACTCTGCATCATTATATTTGCAGTTTAGGGTCTCCCTTTTGGTGGTGGTGTGTGTGGGGAGAGGTTGTTTTTGTTTGTTGCTCAGCAGAAACATTTTCCTTTTAGGTTGCATGAAATTATTATTATGACATTTTGCTTCATTTATGTTTCATGCTAATAGCATTTATATTATTAATGTAGAGAACAGAAGTTTATGTCATGCATTGTGTGTGTCAGCGAGAATGAATACTTTTGCATGCAAACACAAATTGTGCAATTTAGCAGGTGTCAAGTAAATTTTTAACCAATCTCAGTTCAGAAACAACTGCTGCTACCCTTGCAAATTCAATTCCAGAAATATAATACACCGTAGTGTAGCATAATGCGACAAGTCTGAACAGATGTGGTGGAGAAAAATTTAGAGCTATTGCTTGGTCATTTTCAAACTATTTAAACTTGAAACTTGGCCTCCTGACATGACAACTTAGCAAGATCTTATAGAGCAAAATGGCAACTGCTTCAAAAATGAAGTGCTATTTTGGAGGTTCAGGGACTGAAACTACACAACTGTCCCACACACACACACACACACACACACACACACACCAAAACACTGAGTAGGCTCAGTAGGCAGAACAGAAACATATGTGGTTTTATGGCTGGGTCAAGATTTTGCAATGGAATGTTTAAAAACATTGCTCTCTTCAAAAATGAAAATATATAATGAACAAAATCCAAGGTAACATGATGTAACCAAAATCTGAATTTGTACATGGCATGCAACCAGGGGAACTGGAATCAGTATCACAAGGCCACCTTTTCTGACTACACACTAGGCTTGGTTTGTTTAAATCAGAGGTGGGCAATGCTTAGGGGTCAGGGAACTATACTTCCTATCCTCCTTGGAGGACCACATCTCTCCTGCTGCCCCACTTCTGTTTTTTAAAAAAATTCAGGGGAGCTGCAGGGGCCCCGGGGACCCACAAAATAACCTTGTGGACTGTATGCACCCCACAAGCCTGGCTATAATGGAAGGGTTTCAAACACACTTCAGTTTGGTCCAAGGCTCACTTGGAATAATCTGACTTTGGGAATCCATAGGGAAGGAGATATTGCAATCAAGTATCATTAAAGTGTTTTCACCTTCTTAGAGACCAGAACCAATCTGGGATTACAGACAAGGTCATCCAGGATAGAAGGCATCATTTCACTGCAGTCTTGAGCTGTAGCATCTCTCATTTTAGAGATGAATCAGTATATTAAAGCCAATTTGCCACAGAGCAGGCTGTCATTGTTATTGTGTGTGCGTTTTTAACCATGTCACTCCAAGTCTTTCCTTTCATATATCTGGGCATCAGTTGCACATGGCCCAAGCAGTGGCATGTTCCCTCTCCATCCATCCCCCAGTACATGATAATAATGTATCAGTAGTGATGATAAAAATAATAATAATCACCCATCCCCATTGGAGGAGCACACTGCCCACATCCTGGAGTGGCTCTCTAGATTTGTTTGGACTGCAGGTCCCAGCATTCCTCTGCAGAAACTAAAATGCTGGGAAATGGAATCCAAAAATATCTGGAGGATATTTCCCACTCTTGCTTTAATCTATAGTTCTCAGCCCCCAGATACAATACTTTTCAAACAGTGTTCTCACAATAGCCCCAATGTATCAGTCAGCATGATATCAACACCAGTGTTCTTCACTGCTCCCATAAGAGAATCGTTTCTGCGTTAATCTGTATGGTAAGGAAATTTCTTGAATGTCTTCCATGAATGTTGACAGATTACATGGCTTTCAAAGGTGCCAGATCTATTTGTCCCTCCACACAAGCAGACAGAGCAGCTAAAAATATGCCCTGCACTGCTTTGCAAACAAGGTATGTAATGGCACACAAGATGCTTTTCAGACAGCAATGATAATGTCTCTAGGAGGAGTGTCTACAACAAAGTAGGAATCTTGTTGCCCTCCAGATGTTCTTAGACTGCACTCCCCACCTTTGGTTATTCTGTTTATTCAGCTGAGAGTTACTATCCAACAACATCTGGAGCCCCACATGATTCCCACCCTTAGTGTACAAGATAGAGCCAATTCTCCCTTTCCCATCATTGCCAGATATACAGTTTGAGTCTGTATCAGCTACCTTTACATTCAGATGCTAGAAAGGCTAACACCAGTCACACTCTGATGAAAAAGATTACTGCATAAACAGCAGTCCACATGGCTGGATTCACCCAAAATGAATCCAATTTGCTTCATGGAGAATTCTTGCTGATCAGACTTGCCTTTCATATGTTTTTATTGCTTCTTCCAGCCTCTTCTTGTAACCATCCAGATCCACTGCCTGAGGATTAATCAGTGTGACACATTTCTTATCACTGCTCACATGGGCAAAGGGGAGAACCTGCAGCATAACAAAAGAATCAAACCTTCAAAATACTGCCACAGACTCTAGCTAGGGTGAGTGAAAAGCCAAGCTTCATGTGAGAATAACTCTTTCCTTCTCCCTACAACCCCCCCCACAAATATTTGACAGTTATCTATTTATGTACTGTCCTTCAATAACATTCTTAGCATAGTTTATAATTTTTAAAAGCCAATAAAAATACAATTTAGCAGAAAATAATTAGACATCAACAGCTAATCAGACAGTAAAACCCAACTGAGTAGCATAGTAATAAAGCCATACAAATTTAAATGATTAGGAAAATAAAATTATTTTTGCCTGGCAATGATGTGATAATAAAAAGGACACTAGCTGAACATTTCTAGAAGGAGGAAAATTAAAATGCCAATACCAGGAAGGCTGTCTTGGACACTAGCTGAATATACTCATCAAGCACTTCGAAAAGTTACTTTTGGGGGAAGACAGTTCCCTGAAGCCTATCAGTTAGCTTGGCCACCAGCCATGCCGGCTGGGGAATTCTGGCAATTACCCTCTTCAAAAGTAATTTTTTCCAAGCTGTGCACTCACTCTACTTTAGATGGTGGGGCATTTGCAGAAGATCTTAAGATATTCTACTAAAGAACTTAGGATATTATCATTTCTTATTATACTGCAGGATATATCTAACCAGGACTAACCCTGCCTAGCTTCCAACATCAGACATGATCTGCTGCCTTCAGGGTATTTATTTCCTCTTACTTTCAGTTTTGGGCAGAGGTATTTAGAATTCTCTGCCAGAGGGCTCTAGTTCATCACCAAACTACAAACCCCAGGATTCAAAAGGATGTTTCCATGGCAGTTAAATCAGAATCATAGTGCTATAATTGTGTAGTATGAAAGGGCCCAGTATCTAAATGCAGTCATTAAACAAATAACTAGTCTAACCAACAAGAGACATTTACCAGTGTGCATTGCTGAGCTTTTCGTACAGCCTGTGACATTTCATAGCCACTGGGCCCTTTGTTGCTATTATTTAAGAGCACTCACACCTTAAAAATTCAATGAACCAGCAGCATTTGATCTTTTGTTGATTGACTGGATTAGATTGGATTATATCCTGCTTTTCTCCCTTGACTGAGCTCCAAAGTAGATTCCAATGTAATTTTAAAAGTTCCAGTGAAGGCACAACAAATTATGCAGGCCAAAATAGAAATTAAATTAGTTATAATATTATGAAGCCTATTTCAAAAATGTTAAAATGTCACACTAATAATAGATAACCATTAAAATATTTAAGAGTCCAGCACATCCATTCTAAAACCTTTGATCATAACAGTAAGGCAGGTGCTGAAGGCATACCTGAATGCAAAGGTGATGCCGATGGAAGGACAATTGGGAACAGGGCTAGCCTTGATGATTTTGGAATAGGGTTTTAGAGTCTGGGAGTGGCCAGATCTTTTCTCCTTTCTCTTTTTTTCTCTCTCTTGTGCTTGTGTGTGGGGTGTGGGTGTGGGTGCGCTTGTACCGTCAAGTAGCCTGTCAATTTAAAGCATCTTCATTAATTTCATTGGTTTTCTTAGGCAAGGAATCTGATGAGTTTTCCAGTTCCTTCCTTTGAAATATAGCCTACAGCTCCTGTTATTTATGGGTGGTCTCACATCCAAGTATTAAACAGGGCTGACCCAGCTTAACTTCCAAGATCAGATGGGATCTGGGGTACTTAGGCATGTGTGAGTTGTGTGCCTTCAAGTCGTTTCCAACTTAAGGTGCCCCTAAGGTGAACCTATCATGGGGTTTTCTTGGCAAGATTTGTTCAGAGGAGGTTTGCCATTGCCTTTTCCTGAAGCTGAGAGCATGTGAAACACCCAAGGTCACCCAGTGGGCTTCAAGGCAGAGCAGGAATCGACCCCTGTTTTCCAGAGTCATAGTCCAATGCTCAAACCACTACACCATGCTGGCCTACTGAATATAAATTGTGCCATGCCCATATTATTATCTCTAATGCAACTTCAATGATTGTTAGCAAACTTTTTTTTTAACCTATAGTGGCTATATACTGTTGGCTGTTGGTCAAGCAAGGAAATGCAAATATTTGTGAAGAATGGCAACTGTGAGTGTGAATGTACCCCTTCAAGTTATCTCCAACTTCTTAGGCAAGGAATACTCGAAGGTGGTGTACCAATGCCTTTTTCTGAAACACAGAAATGACTGAAATGACTGGAAGTAACTTTTGGTAACTAATTTTTGTTACCTAAATAAAAAGACTTGGGATTAATGATAAGAGAATGGAATAGAAATTTAACCAATTTTTATGAAAATGTCAAAATGCTTCCTAGACAAACTTGCTGGCATTCCCCCATCTCTTTTAACCTAACTAAGCTCTCCTTTGGTAACTAATGTGAGCTGCCAATTTTGCCCCCTAAAATGCCTTTTTGGACTAACAGAACAATCTTAGGAAACCAGAACAGGAACCAATAACACAGAGAGGCTAGAAGAAGCTCTCTTTAAGTTTTGCTTACATACCCCATCTTCAACCTTCACCCACAAGTGGGAAAGAAGTTGTTGCACAGAATTAAAAATCATTATAGCACTCCTCCAGCCTTCTATTATTATATAATTTTTCAGAGAATGATTACTGTACCAAGCCTATCATATTGTTTACATGTATAAATTCAAATGACTTTTCACAGATATTTTCAGCAGTTTCAAGAGCACAGAGAGAGAGAGAGAGAGACATTTTAAAACACATTTTCAGCAATGCCTACAAAAAAAGACACACACTCTCAATTGCCTTTATGAAGTCATCATATAGTCAAATCTGACTGGCTACATAGAACTTTGACATTATCTTATTCACTATAACTTAGTTAGTTAGTTAATTCTTATTTTATTCTCAGATGGCTGAGGCTGCATCTGCACTGCAGAAATAATGCAACATGACCCTGCTTTAATTGCCAGGGCTCAATGCTATGGAATCCTGGGATCTGTAGTTTATTGTGGCATTAGAGAAAGCTAAATATCTCACAAAACTGCAAAACCCAGAATCTCTTAACATTGAGCCTTGGCAGTTAAAATAGTGTCAAACTGCATTATTTCTGCAATGCAGATGCGGCCTAAGACCATCCATATGACTAATCCAAAAAGAAGAATGAAAATGATGCCAAAGCAACAGCAGAAATTGAAAATGACATCTAGCGAGATGGGGGGGGGGGGGGGGAGAGATTCTTGCCAACAAAGAGTTTATAAAGAATTTTTTCTCTAGTGCTGTTTCTAACCCCCAAAACCAAAATGCATGAATATTCTGCACAGCCCTCAGTGCATGTTGTGACTAGAATAGTTGAGAATTGCAATTAGTTGACACATTCAGTTGTTAACCTGGAGTTTCCCCAGGAAAAAAAGGCACAAAAAGACACTTACATCATCAAACACTTTCGAAACTACATGTTTGTCTAGACTGGGAATGTATTTAGTTGTGCGAGGAATCGCTGTTGGCGCTAAGGCATCCATTATGGTGAGTCGCCTAGCAACTAAGCCATGAGTCTTTAGCCATTGAGCTGAAGAGATATCTAAAGGGCTTTTGAAAGAGGAGAAGAAGAGAGATAATGAGACACAGTGACCAATTCAGCAGTAAGAATTATATATATATAATTCAATATGAATGAATGTATGCATATATATATAAACTAAGAAAAGTCTCTCTCATTATACATCAACTTACTCTTTATCTATCTTTTTGTCCATTTTTGGTGTCTTCTGCTCTGTCGGAGAAATTTAAAAACAACATTATTATGCAGTTTTTCATACAGCAGCATTGAAGCATGGACAGTCAGGAGAGTCAGAACTTGGAAAAATTACTTTTTGGCAAATAGCTCTCACAATGCCTGGGAGGAGTGAAGTTCTGGGAGGTATAATTTTTAAAAATAACCTTTACAAGCTCTGATCTTAGCAGAATAGAACCAAAAGTAGCAGGCCTAGGTAGGATTGAAAGCAGGCAGATTAGTGAATAGGTGGAACAACTGAGGAGCATGGGTACTTAAAATCTCATACACTTTAGACAACAAGGTCAAAATCTTATCGTTACCCAAGTAACAAATCAAAGCAGGACTCAAAAGCATTTATATCTAGGAAAAAACAAAGAGAATCAATGAGTTTTCAAAGCTATCTTGTAGCACTTTTGAGACTAACTGAAAGAAAGGAGTTGGTAACATGAGCTTTTGTAACTTGAGCCTGCTTCCTCAGATTCATGACAAAGTAGACTCAAGTCTATGAAAACTCATTCTAACAGCTTCTTTCTTTCACTTAGGAGATTATCACACAGCAAAAAAGGACGGGAGTGAAGCGGATCACTCCCATCCTTATCGTATGATTACTGCAAAGGTTATCACGCACTTTGTGCTCATCCCATCCTTATCTCATCAGTGAAGTGGGACGGCCCCATCATTTTTGTATTAATAGGAGTTTCCGTTAATACAAAATGATGGGGCCATTCCACTTTACTGACAGGAGAAGGATGAGATAATGATGGGATAAACATAACATCACATGATAATATTCACAGGATTAGGACAGGAGCATCCCACTTCGCTCCCGTTCTTTTGGGCCATGTGATAATCTCCTTAGTCTCAAAGGTGCTACAAGATTGATTGCCTTACATACTGATTTTCCAGACTAGCACAGCTATGTCTTTGAATCAATGAGCTGTAAAACTATAATAACCTTGGTGGGATAGGTTTACCACTCTTTAAAATTTCTCCCTCTAATCTTAAGTGGCTTGTCAGAACATACAATCAGAAACAGGCATACACACCATGCATGTGTTCTGTGCCTTCAAGTCGTTTTTGACCTATGGTAACAGCACTAAGGCAAGGATAAAGCTTGGTTTATGCACAGCTGGACCACAGTGATTCCCATCACAATAAGGAGAGTATGTTATTTTCTTGGGATGTTGAGTGCAATTCAATACCCAGTTGGGTACTGCCAGTACCTATGGAGTGGGTAAATTGTGCCAAAGAGTGTAAATAGTAGCCAAAAAAGGGATGCGCATAATGTGGCCCTGCACAAGTGTGGCCCTTTTAGATGCTTCCAAGAGAAGCAATTCTTCCAAAAAGATTGCATACACCCACCAGCCCCATGCTGTTTAGCATTTTTTTTAAAAACCCTCTTTTCAAAACCAAGATTGGATTGCTGAACACTCCCTGTTTTGTTCTGTGCCATTTCTGGCATTCCACAGGATTCCAGAAGATCCCAGGGAAATAAAATTGGTTCCCAGACCCAGTACAGTTGCCCATCCCTGCAGGAGAAGATAAATTCAATATGAATGAATGTATGCATTGTACAACAGTGTTAGAATTGCTGAGATGAAAAAATAATATATTCATCTCCCTAACCCCAAAGCTTACCTTTTCTTTCAGGAGACATCCTTCCATTTTGACTTTGTTCAGAAGGTTTTGCTACATAGCGTTGACTTCTAAGTATACTACTCTTTGTTTGTTCTGTAAAAAGATATTCACACACACACACACACACACACAATCAATGAGTGGCTACCAACCCAAAACACTGCAGAGACTCTCAAAATGACAAATTGCTTTTAATGCTTGCAGCCCAACAAATACAGGGAATTTCCCATGGGTAAAATGTGCAGCTTCCATAATTTCTATTCTGTGCTTTTCTAATCATATCGTGTTTCATCCTCTTGAAAGGTAGTGTATACTGCTCATCCAACAGACCTGCAATTAATGATGTAACTACACTGGAGACTGGGCTGGAATTGCATAAAGATTATGAACTTGCATTTTAAAATCTGCATTTCAAATTTTGCAATCTGAGATAAGAGGATAAATCCAGACTATAATGGCAGTTTTCAAAGGATAAGTCTCTGAGACAAGATCCCAGAGGTGTTTCCAAATGGAAGGCTCCTGATGTTATCAGTCAAAGACATTCTGGAGCTGGTCTATATTTTCCTCTTCAGTATATTTTGAGGGAAAGAAAAGAAGGTAGACAAAGAGGGGAAAACATAGGAGAGCTACAAGCAGATGGTGCCTAAACCCTCCATAAAATCCCATCCACAGGGCAGGGCAACTGCATGAAAAAAGCAACATCTGGATGTATCCAGACCACATCGTATCCCTAAAATCAATTTAAGATTATTTCTTCTATACCTTTAATTTAAGTGATCATTAAACGTCTTAAGGTTTAGATTTAGAAAGCAAAACCTATACATATCTCCCTGGGAGAAAACTCCAGTTACTTACAATGGGACTTATTTTGAAGTGTCTATCAACAGGACATCCACTGCTCAAAAAAATCATTAATGGTCCTGTCCAAATAACTATAGAAGTCCAAGCTAACAGAAATCACTGTTTCCCTTGGAAATCTAGAGAAAGGCTTTGGAACTCTCCCTGGTCCTCCAGATGTTGACCTGCAACAGCTCCTAAAAGGCTACTAAATGATGGGAACAGTAGTGGCCCTTCAACATATAATGCTAAAGATTCCCAATTCCTGATCCAGAAGAAAAACAGTATTTTATTTTAAAAAAATCTTCTATTTTGTCCAGATTCTGATGTTTGAGATAACCAGAAAGGTGATTGTTTACTGTTGTAAGACTGTGCCATCAAAATTTCATGACACCACACCATAGCCAAACAGGAGCCCTTCTAGATTATCAACCCAAGTTCGAATACTGTTGCCCCCCACAGAATCCCTCTCATCTCTGGATTCTGGGGAGCACCGATACTCTACAGCACAGGACAGCAACCTACAGCCCCCGGGCTGGTTCCGGCCCAGGGCCCCGCACTTACCGGCCCAGGCAGACCCCTGCTGCCACCGCCACCTGGCACCACCGCCGCACGTTTTGGTCACTGTGCAGCCGCACATGCCGCACCCGCCATTTTGTTTTCCAAAATGGCGGCTGTGACGCATTTGCGCATGCGCAAACATGTCATGGCCACCATTTTGGAGAACAAAATGGCGGCCGTGACATGTGCAGCAGCGGCGGCAGCACACGCACGAGGGTTGCGCGCGGCAGCGGGGGTTGCGAGCGCACGCGTGAGCGCGCATGCCACCATTCCCCCTCCAGGCCCGCCGGAAGGAATGAGTTCGGGGGATCGGCCCCCGGCTCAAAAAGGTTGCCTACCCCTGCTCTACAGAGACCTATGGGAATTCTGTTTCCTTCAAGAATCTTCATCAAACTTAGCAGATAGGACATCCAATACATGTAACCACTCAACACACGTAACCAGAAGCAAGGCATTTCTCCAAAATCAAAAATAGACAAGTTTGTTAAGCCTCAGCACAGAACAGAATCTTTCCCAGAGTAGCAGAAGAGAACACATGTTCATATTTCCTGTCTCAGACTTCCAAGAGTCTCCTTGCCTACCTTCTTTCCTTTATATAGCCACCAGGATTCATCTTTTCCTCCACAGCAAGTAGGAGGAAAAGGATGGGAAAATGGCCATTGGAAAAACAGAGATAGCAAGAGTTATGTTTTTGGATGACAGTTCTAAGAATCCCACAGTCACCTTGACCACTAACTATGCTAGATGAGGAAAATGTGGTCCAAAATGCTGGTTGGGAGTGGGGTAATCTGAATCTTTTTTTTTTTTTTTTTTTTTTTGAACACTGGAAGAATAAAATGAAATATACAGCAATTTTGTCCCAAACCTTTGGATTGAACATAACAGATTATCCAAGCTGTAGTTTAATTCAGAAATATACAAGCATTTCCATATCTTAACTACAATGATACTTATTAAGGAAACAAGACCACATCAGAAGCATATTAAAAGGTAAGTCACAAACAGTCTTGGCATTTGTTTTTTGTGCGTTTTTCGGGCTGTGAGGCCATGTTCTAGAAGAGTTTCTTTCTGACATTCTGAAGATGCCAGCCACAGATGCTGGCGAAATGTCAGAAACTCTTCTAGAACATAGCCACACAGCCTGAAAAACCCACAAAAAATTATAGACGTTATCACACGGGGGCCAGTTTCATGTTTAAAGAGACAATAAAGTGGAAATAAACCATCCCGAAAATAAAGTGAAAATAGAGGTTAATTGCACAAAAGCATTTCACACGTAATTAAAATAAAAACGAAATTACGCGAAAGCGACAAAAAGACGTTTTTAACTTTCATACAGAAGTGAAAAAAAACGTAAATGTACTAGAAATGGTTTCGTTGCACATGCACAGGTATAATTATGCTCGGCGTGTTTGGGGGAACTTGTTGCGTCATTTCCTTTGCGACGCAGAAGCATTTAGCTGGACTTTGGAGTAGCACCTCTCTATATATATTTATATTTTTATATTTATATTTAATATATACATACATATTGTATGTATGTGTATATATGTATGCACTCACACACACACACACACACACACACATTATATGATGGCGCATATATATATATATATATATATATATACACACACGTACAAACACACACACACACGTATTATATGATGGCATATATATATACACACACACACACACACACTATATATATATGCCATCATATAATAGATGTGTTTGTGTGTGCGTGCATATTATATATTTATATATATACACACACACAGACACGTCTTATAGGATGGTATATATATATATATATATATATATATATATATATATACACACACACACACACACACACATATGATCTCTTCAGAAATATGTACTTCTATTCTATTACATCAGAAACTCCTCAGCACCATTAAATACTACCAGACAGGAAATTTTAGAAAGAAAAAGCGGAGAGGCTCATGTCTGCCTGGCATGTTTGTCGCCCAAGCAAAACAGGAAGTAAACAGGAAGTAAACGCAGCCCCACAGAACCATGGGAAAACCAGCAAAAAGCTTCAAAGGAGTTTTTTTTAGTGCAAATTTGAATTTCACACTATAGTAAATGTGCAATTACTGTAATATCGCAAATGCATTTCCTCTAAAATCCCGAAAGTAAAAAGATCTCAGATAACACCACTTTGTGACCACTTTAACATCAGTTTCTGTGCAACGTCGTGTGAAATCGTTAGGCGTAAATACACTTTTTTTCTGAGTTTTGTGTGGGATAACCTATAGATTTCCCCTATGTGATAACATCCTATGAATGCCGGCCCTGAAAGCCTTCGACTTCACAATGTTGGCATTATTAAATACATGAGTTCTTGTTCATGTCAGTCTGGACTTTTTTTTCCCATCCTTGTCTTGTCCTTCCATGGTATACTGCAGACATCAGAGAAATACAACAATTGCAGCATCTAGCAAACTATTTATTTAGTGTGAAGTAATATTAAGCAGGAAGAGGTTTGAATTCAAGATATGTCAGAAATGGGCTATGTTTTACTGAGTAATCACCACAGTCTTTTTTACCTGCATGTAAAGCTTTCTTCTTTCTGCTTGGACTCTCAGAGCATGCCTGCCATCCATCGATACCAGGCTGTGGTGAAGGTGAAGCAGACTCTTCAGAGGCGCAATGTGGCCTATTTGGGGGATTCATTCCCTCAACTTGTGGGGTTACAGTGAAATGTTGTCTGCGATGTCTGTTTAAGAAACAGACAAGTCAACATCTGTGCCAAAGCCCACACACATATATATATCAGGGAGAAGCCACTCTTGAGAACTGTGAGGTCCAAAACATTGCACAGTGAAATATGCTGACCATGTTTGTTCCTAGCATGCAACAGGGAATGGGTGCATAATGTTCAAAAAGATGTGTACAATGCTACATCATGAAACAAACCATCCAACTAAATAAGAACTATCATCTTAACAGCAACCACAGATATTTCCAACTGGAATCCACAGGATCTGGCCCAAACATTATTTCTAGCAATTTGTTTTTCCATGTGCAATCCATCTTAAACCAGCACTTTAGACAAGGACATACCAAAGGTGTGTGTTTGTGTGTCAGAACAGAAACTTCTCCATGAAGAAGACAACTAACAGATGTTGAACATGTTGTTTCTGATTCTTTGGACATGGGATTCTTTCCTCGTGGCAAGAAAAGCCTCTGACCAGATCAGCAAGAGGAAACATTTCTGCACTATTCCTCAAGATGCACTTAAAACATTTGCAATGCGGAGAAGAGCAAACAGTGCATATGAGGAATTAGCTAATCCATGAGCAGAGAGTCACCCAAAACAAACTAGGAAAAAGGCAGGTACCACTGGCTGGGGTATGAGGTGAATGGAATTGTGACACTGATAAAGAATATATACAGAGAGTCACAACATATTCCCTCATAAAATGGAGATGTCTTCATTGTTTTCCCAGATGAGTACTATGTTGTTGTTTTTAATTCACTATTTTTTTACAGTATGGATACTAAATAATCCTATCAGAAGCAACAGCTTTTGGGCTTTTTTCCATAAAAAATAATTATTTTGTTCCAAGCACATCAATGATTTTTTTTCTCCAAGACCATTTCTCTTCAGAACAGAGTATCTCTACTTATAATGCAGTTCTTCTTATCCAATTTTCAGCCAAGACAAAAGTTGTTACCATCCAGAGAGCAGTGCAAGAAGGAAAGCAATCTGGATACATACTTATCGTGAAGATCTTTTGCTCCATTAAACAAATCCATCAATACATTGTCAGTCTGAAAGGTCTGTATTTTCCTCAGTTCCCTTTCTCCTCGTTCAATCTCTTTTTTAAGCAGATATATATCCTCACACTGTCAAAATGAAAAAAGGGTTACTGAAAATTAGTAACACATTTTATTCCAGAAATGAACCCATTCTAAACAAATAATACATCTGGACAGTAATTTTAGAAAAGGGGGGAAAACTACTTCTTAAGTACAGTATATTTCTCCCCCACAGATTCTTCATTTCTGATGCCTATTCTTGCTTACGTGGTTTTTTTTTTTCTGGTGTTCATTACATTTCACATCTAACATGATTTCTCGGTATTTTACTAGTAACATTGGAACAGCTCCTCCAAATAAAATTTTAGTTCAATCAAGAATTCATAAAAACAAATACTGCAGAACAGAAAATTATTGGTTGAAAATTTATTACATTTTGGCCTGCAATAAAGCAACTGATTTATTAGCCCAATGATAATGGACAACAGTGGAGCCAAAAACGGTTATATATCTTGAGGGAATAGAACATAGTCAATGTAGCTTTTCTCTTTGCTATTGATTAAGTTTTTAAAACTAATATAAAGTCCATGGTATTTCAAAATAGCCACATCCATTTCTTACTTTTTCTCATTCTTTATCACTGATAAGCTCCCAGAAATTATAAATAAAAGCCTAGACCTGTCATTCCAGCATGATATGGTGTATTCCACTTATCAACAAAGACAGTGATACTGACTCTTCATAAAACCATTCTGGAGAATCTCCTTATAGCTCTCACAACCTCTCAGCAGGTCACCATGCTTGCCCTGAAAATTTAACAAATCCTCACTGATTCAGCACACTTCATCTTGAGACAAGTCAGTTTGCTTCCTCTGCCATTGTCTTTGTAGACTGAGTGATTCTCCACATGGTAGAACTCCTTGAAATCAGCATGCACTCTGTCTGGCCTCATTCATGGAGTTTTATAGTTGTACATTCAAGAATATCATCTATCTGTAACCCTCCTGTGTTGTCTACTGTTTCTTCCGTTTTAAAAAATGCACCAAGGAACAAAAGGTGGAACAGCCACATGATGCCCACATGGTGACTAGGATCTGGATTTCCAGAAGTCTACACACAGACATACAGCAATGCTATTAATTATTCTTCTAATCACACAGCTATTATTCGTCTCTTAATTAGTACATAAGGGCTTGATGCTACACAAAGGCACTATTGGAAGTCAACATCACTGGGTACTTGTCAAGACTCATACCTTGCAGAGACCCCTTTGCTGGCCCCCAATCCCCCCCCCCTCAGACCTCTTCTACTTGCCATTGCCATCCCCTGTTCACCTGCCTTCTCCAAACATGCGAGCAGTGGCAAGGGCAAGGAGAAGAGCAGCAGCCAACTTTTCCACCAGCATTTTGGAGAGTAGACACCAGCCTGCTGTTCTGCCAAAATCATGCTAGTTAAGAAATGGAAGCATACTGCTTTGGCATCATTCCTTATCACACTTTTCCCCACAACAGCATTTTGGTGATCCATGGCCACATGATCTGTTTTCCACAGTGCCAAAAGCCACCTTCCAAGAGGAAGGTTGGGAATCAGTGATCGCAGCTGCCAACTACCTCCTGAAGCTAGCTGCTGTGTGAATGTGCTTCAGGAAGACGTTGGTAGCTAGAATCACTGTGAGGGGGAGAAGGAGAGGAACAGAATCACCCATAATCACACCACATGACTGTCTGAGAAGCAAAATTTCAGTGGAAGGAACCTATTGCAGGAAAGCAGTAATGGAATATCAGCAATACTGAGAGCCTATTGAAGCCCACAGTAACAAATGCAAGGCAATGCAAAGCAGCCAGGATGAAAAATGTGTGAGACGTACAAGCCAAAGAAGCAAGTGGGAGTATTTTACTCAAAATCTGGAGCCAAGGTTGAAATGTGTGCATGTGCATACATGTGTCAGTTTATGGTGTCAGCCATGTGTCAGTTTATGGTGACCCCATGAATCTCATAGGGTTTTCTAAGGCAAGGAATACTCAGAGATTGTTTTGCCAGTTCCTTCCTCTGAAATATAGCCTATAGCACCTGGTATTCATTGGCAGTCTCCCATCCAAGTACTAACTAGAACTGACCCTACTTAACTTCCAAGATCAGCTGCCTTTAGGGTATTTAGGCATACAGTAGTGCCCCTGAATTAGTACTTAAAGTACATTGGGTCTCCTAAAGCTCTATACATTTATGCATATTTTCTTTTAAAATAGGTTAAAAAAAATTCAAAACCAAAAGCCTGGTGGAATAATACAGTTTTAATCATCCACTGGAAGCTCAACAAAGATGGAGTCAACCTGATACTCTTTCCCCAAAGCAGATCCTTCTCATGTATTCACCAGCCAAGCCCCTTGGCTTTATCCAACAATAGCTACAATGTGGCTAGGATAGCCAGTCAACTGATCCTCTCAAGAAGCCCTTTATCTCCTAAGATTTGTACATGTTGCTTGGCACACAAAAACGCTTTTAAACCCTTAAAGAAGAATTTGGTGGAGTAAAAAACTTTAATCAGATATTATTGTAAGACCTTTTAAAACTGTGCTGATCTATGACTGTGATAAAGTTGAACTTGAAATAGGCCCCTCATAAGAGAAAAGAAAATCCCTAATGTCTTGGTTGTAAATTTTAATGACTTACCTCAAAAGGTCTTGGAGCATCAGGGTCCCTCAAATAAATATGGTAGTAATGAAACCGTCCACCTGTCTCACTAGCCAGCTCATGTAGAAATTTATTAGCTCCAGTATCATCACAGTTAAATGAAATGGTGTGAACTGGAATGTTCCGCTGAAGTTTGAGTTCGGCTAAAATTGTATTGGGGGGCTGCAAAAAGAAAGCGAGAGAATGGAAATGTATTAATACATATGTTTTATTTATTTATTTATTTATTTATTTGCTTTATAGCCCTCTTTTCTCTCAAAATGGGACTCAAAAGTGGCTTACAATATAAATTAAAACACCTAATATAGTATGCAGTACAATTGTGTAAAAAGCATTGAACAACCAATCCCTTTCAAATATTACATTTAAAATATTAAAATATTAAAAATAAAATAAAAAGTATAGCACACATATGACATATTAAGAACAGCACACCTCCTGCATGTCCTGCTACCCTAACCTAGTAAGGCTGAAGACTTGTTCAAATAGGAAGGTCTTTATGTGCCAGCAAAAAAAGAATAGAGATGGAACCAACCAAGCCACCCTTGGGATGGAGTTTCTATATCCTAGATAAAGCCATGGAGACGGCTCTCTTTGTCTTTGTCAGATGAGCCTGGTGAGATGAAGAGAAAGCCCTCCCCTGAAGATCGTAAGATGTGGTCAGAATCACATGAAGATGAGGAGAAAAAAATAGAATGTGGCAGCACCTTTAAGACTAACTGGTTTTTATTTTAGCATGAGCTTTTGTGAATATAAACTCACTTATTCAGATGCAATACAGTGATGTTAAAGCAAATATAATTCTGTACTGAAGAAGTGGGTTTATATCCATGAAAGCTCATGCTAAAATAATAGCCATGTTTTTATACTGTGCTGCCACATTCCATTTTTTTTCTCTTCCTCCCTTCCTCCTTTTATGCTGCAAGAGACTAACATGGCTGCTTCTTTTAAAACTACTATAATGTTGAAAGCTACTACAAGGAAGTTAGACAGTCTGTACTTAAACACTATAGGGCTTTATAAGTCATAACCAGCACTCTGAATTGTGCCTGGAAATGAACTGGTACCCAGTAACGTATTCAACTTGTTTTCAAACTGTATTATATTTTTTTCATGTGGAGCTCAAGAAGTATTAAAGCTTTTGAAAACTGTTGTCATTAACTATCAATGCCTTGGGCTGCAGAGGAGCCTTAAAACTATGAGATGTTGAGTTAACCAGAGGAACATTGCATCCCAAAGATCAAAAGTCTCATCTAGATGGTTCTAGTTTCCTATTTCTAGGTAAGACCAGGTCAACTTGAGAAGCTCCAAGTTTACCTGATCCTACTTAGAGATGTAAAATTCTGAGAAATATTGAGGCCATGGGGAAATAACCATGGTTTTGGCATTTTAAAAAATAAGAGAGAGAGAGAGAGATTGAAAAAATGTGATACTAGCATCCTTTACAATTCGGTTTACCATTCTATCGACATGTCACTGGCTGTTATTGAAAAAGGCTAGGAATATGAGGAACACCACAAAGTTGTCATAGCTCAGAGGCAGAGTATAGGCTTTGCATGCAAGAGGTCAGAAGTCTAAGGGCCTTTGCAGACTGCTAAAAATAGTGCAAATTGAGTCCACTTTAACTGTCCTGGCTCAGTGCTAGGGAATAATGGGAATTGTATTTTTTTCTGAGACATTGAACCTTCTCTGTCAGAGAGCTCTGGTGCCACAAGAAACTACAGTTCCCATGCCTCCCTAGCACTGAGTCAGGGCAGTTAAATTGGACTCAATTTGCACTATTTCTGGCAGTCTGCAAAGGACCCTAAGTCATGGCATTTCCAGTTAAGACTTGAAAAAAACTCTTTCTGAAGCCCTGGAGAGCCACCATCAGTTAATGCTGGCAATACTGGGCTATATGCACTAATGATCTGGTTTTGCATCAGCCAGTATTCCATGTCCCTACGATAACTGCCATTAGGCCAATTCTACTTGCCATTAGAGGAGGAGAGCTAAACACATAGTTGTTGTTTTCAGTAACCCTCTTATACAATATCTCATTGTAGTCTGAGCGTTTCAGCTCCCACAACCACACTATCTCCCTCTCCTACAACTTCAGAGAAATCTGTTGGTGCAGCTTCTATACTAAGTGGGAATCATGCAGTCTTCCAGAAATTGCTGGACTGTAGCTCCCAGCTAGCTAGACAGTCAAAAGGGATAAATGCTGGGGGCTGCAATCCAACCACATCTGGAAGACCACATGATTCCTACCCCTGTTCTGTATCCTACTTCTCAGTCTCTCTGTTGTGACTTCACCCTATCCAACTAGTCCCTACATAAGTTCTTCAAGTTATCTCCTTTCTTTTTCCTCACTTTGATACCCCTGCTTCTCCCTCTTCAAAAGTCAGCCAGGATCCTCCCCAAAATCCACCACATGCCCATCTTAACTATCTTGCCCCACTCCCATTGTTCCTTGTTTCAACTAGCCCAAGATGTTCAAGCCCAATTTCTCCCCTGCTCCCAGACATTTGTTGTTTTCTTGAAACCTCCTACTTTGGGGGCTGAGAGATCATGCTTCCTCTTCTATCTCCACCATCACCACATCCTCATCCCAATCTCTCATGGTTCCAATCTGTGGCTGGAACAGAAGATGGGGAGCAGACAAAGGTAAGTGTCTTCCTTGAACTGTCAGCCTAGCTCCAGTTTGGCCACCCCTTCAAGACTCTGCTTTGTCATATTGCCAGTGTTACATCATCATACTGCCCTGACATGGTTTATTTCTTCCATAGATACCTGGTCAGGTCTCCCATCAGTAAGAAGGTATATGGCTTGGGTGTCTCTATCAGAAAAGGCAATCAGAAGTGCTTGTAGTGTATTTGTAGAACCTCCAACCTAAGCAGTGGAGAGGGAAAAGAAGGGAGGGGAAGAAAATGGATAAATTAGTACCAACAAAACTGTGGAGCAGGCTGTGAAATTTATTTGACAAGTGGGCTGAAGACAGAAAGCACACAATTTGTCCAGAGAACCAATTCATTCTTTATGTAGTCTACATGACATTATGGTTCTCAATTAAATAGATATAAATGATAAACTGGTGTTGAGGATACAATAATTCTTTATCTCAATGAGCATTATAGAACCAGGTATGTAGTATTTTATGAAATGTGGTGCTACAAATTCATTTCCTTTTTTTAAAAAAGATTTTTTTTTTTTTACAGTCAAAAACAGGGGGGAAATATAAAAAACAAAAAGCAAACATAAAACTTGATACATGGACGGTCCAAATAATATTCCTTTTGGCTTCAGTATGATATATATAGAGAGAGAATCAGAATCATGAATCACTGCCATTCATATTTACATGATAAAAAATGTAGGTCTCAGAGTTTATGCATTTTATATTTAATGCTTCCCTATGTCTTTTCAGATATAGAGTCTGCTGAAGTGTCTTTCCAGACAGTATTTTGTAGAATGGCATAAACAATATTTGTACTTATAAATTTTAAACAGAAGGAAACCAAATCTTCTTCAAAACTATCTTTATGTTTCCCTCTTTTTTCACATATTTTAATTTACACATCATTTTTTTTAGAAGGCTATTGTCCAAATTCTATTTAGCCAATTGCACTGGGTAAATTGAGCCAGCATGGTATAGTGATTTAAGTGTTAGACTACAACTCTCACGATGAGAGTTTGAATCCCTGCTCAGCCATGGAAACCCACTGGATGATCTTAAGCAAGTCACACACTCTCAACCTCAGAAATGCCTTAGGGTTGCCAAAGGTCAGAAATTACTTGATGGCAGATAACAACAACTGGGTATACCCAATTATTTTTGTGAACTGTTAAATTGTGTGTGTGCAGTTGGACAGAGGCAGGAAGGTGGAGAGAAAAACTTTAAATGGATTAAATGGAGCAACAACTGGATTTTGACAGCATTGCCAGCAGCTTCAAATTTTGCTCAACATGAACTGGATGAACATATTCCTTAGTACTCTCTATTCCTCTGTAATAAAAGGTAAAGACCATCCAACCCATGAGCCAAATGTGGACCTCTATGCCTCTCAGTCCAGAAATCCAGGCTTTGCTCAGATCATGCCCTCTTGCCAGTAAATATGATTTGCTCCATCTTCCAGCCAGACAACAAGTGGGTGGAACTTTACAGAAGACTAGAACATTGGGATATTATAGGGGAAGACACATGCCTTTGCTCCCCATCTTCTGTTCCAGCCATAGATTGGATCCATGAGAGGTTGGGATGAGGATGTGGTGATGATGGAGACACAAGAGGAAGCATGATCTTGCAGCCCCCAAAGTAGGAGGTTTCAAGAAAACAACAAATGTCTGGAAGCAGGAGAGGAATTGGGCCGAGAGTCTTGGGCCAGCTGAAACAAGGAACAATGGGAGTGGGGCAAGAAAACCAAGATGGTTATGTGGTGGATTTTGAGGAGGATCCCAGCTGACTTTTGAAGAGGGAGAAGAAGGGGTGTTGAAGTGAGGAAAAAGAAAGGAAATAACTTGAGGAACCTATGTAGGGACCAGTTGCGTGGGGTGAAGTCATAGGCAAGTTATAGGAGAGGGAGATAATGTGATCATGTGATGGTGGGAGCTGAAATGCTCAGACTAGAATGAGATATTATACAAAAAACAAAAGAGTTGCTATAAACAGCAACTATGTGTTTAGCTCTCCTCCTTAATGGCAAGTAGAACTGGCCTCATGGCTTGTTACCACAGGAACACGGAACACTGGTTTATCAAAACCTGACCATTCAACGGTAAGTGTGTTGGCCATTTAGCAAAATAGGGAACCTTGGTGGCACAGTGGTTAGATGCCTGTATTGCAAGCCACAAGGTTGTGAGTTGGAACCCAGGATCTCCAAGGTCCACTCAACCTTGCATCCTTCCGTAGGTTGCTAAAATGAGTATCTAGCTTGTTGGGGGCAACTAGCTTACACATTCGTAAACCATTTAGGGAGTGCTTAGTTCACTGATAAGGGGTATAGAAATGTACTTGCTATTGCTATGCTATACAACAAAATCCCAAATCCACAAAACAGTGATACATTTATTGGGCCAACTAAAAAGCACAAAATACATCATGCAACTTTTCAAAGCTCCACTGGCTTCCTCATCAGGCAAAGGTGATGGCCCAATAAAGAGATGTTTTATTGTTGTTATGCAGTCGACAAAAGTAATAGTCCTGTCCACTTTGAAGTTTGGCCTCAGTTGCTGCTGGAATAGTTTCATATTCTCCAAATTGACACAGGTGAAAACCAGGACATGTGTGGCCAAACAAGTGTGGTCACATTTGCCTGATTGTCCTGGGAAAGAAAATATTCTGCCCCTCCTCTACTCTCCCCCTGCTGAAAATTGAATGTAAATTCCTTTTTTCTCATTTTGAACTCAGTTTGCAGCAATGTAAGTAAGCTGAGGACAAAGGGCAAAAGTAGGAGGAAGAAAGAAAGCAGCTGAAAAAGTGGCAGTGGTGGCAGGAAGGGGGACCAAGGATTAATTGGGAAAGTCACTGCCAAATTGGAACAGTTGGAGGGTATGTAGTTTCAGTTAAGGTAATGATAATTTTCAATGGGAAAAAGCCCCCTAACCCCCCTTCCCATATTGCAAAAGACAACATTCAAAAGTATAACCTTCATGTTTTCCTTGCCTGGAAGATCTTCAAATAGTGGCTTTCTTGGAAAGGGAGAAGCAAATGCTGTATTTTGGATATGACCTTAGTCCTAGGAAGGAGGAACTATTGGCAAACCTAACATCTTTTTCCTGCATGGCAAGATAATTTTCAAAACTCTCTCCCATGAAGAGACCCAAGGAAATATACATTCTTGTTTCAGGGATTCTTGCACAGAAATTAGTGTGCTGCTTGTATAGAGCCAAAACCTGAGCTCATAAATGTTAGGGTTTTTTTTTTTATTTACAATCCCAAAAATTCCCACTACACCCTGTGGTCACACTGGAGGATGATCCTGGGAATTATAATCCCCAAAAGTTACTTTTCCAAGTTCTGGCTAAAATTAAAGGCATTTTTTCAGTTGCCATTGAAAGCTCTTTGACATTATCTGATATTCAAACCTCAAGTCCTGGGTTAATTAAAGCATGGTAGTCCTCACCCCATGTATTTGGCTTGAAGTAAGATTTCCTGGTGTGTTAAATCACATTTTACTGTTACATATGGACTAGAAACTGTGGTTTGAGTGCTCTTACAAAACAAAATCAAAATGTGGTTTGCAGTTCTGGTTTTGTAGGAATTATTCCATCCAATTTCCTAGTTCAGACACTGCAAAAAAAAATTGTAGTCTGACAAGCCAGTAAGTCTTGTTAAGCCATGTGGCATGAGTACTGGACTTTTGGGTTACATCCTTACTTAACCATAGAGATGACCAAGTGATCATGGGTCAGTCCTTATCTTTCACTCCAGCCTTCTTCATGGCACTATTGTGAGGATCAAACAGAATCCAAACTGTTTGCACTAATCTCAGCTCCTGAGAGGAAGAGCAAGGTAAAGGTAACACAAAGCTGTATTGTATCTAAGATGCTTGCATAAACCAATGGACCAAAGAACTACTTAGCAAAGTTATATTTTAAGTTTCTTCTTATATTTACCTGCAGATCTTTTACCCAAATTAAAGCATCCTCCAGATTATGTTCATTAACTTCAGCCAGTTTCTCTTTCCATGCTACTGCCTCAACATCAAATTTAACAAGGTTAAACTTTGTTTTGTTCTGCAGTTGCTCCTGCAAGAAATGATCCATTGAATTCTTGGCTACATAACAAATGTCACACTTATTTTGTGGTATCTGAACAACAATCACTACAGGAGTATATTTCATTCTTCTGAAACATCAGTGGTGATATTTGGTGCTCCTGGTACTTTACCTACAACTCCCATAATCCCTTACCATTGGCCATACTGGGTGGGAGTGATAGGAATTGTAGGTCAAAATATCTAGAGGGACAAAGGTTCCCCACCACTGTTCTACAATTCGTATTAAGAATTATTTATTTGCAGACATTTTGATTCTGCCTCACTCTCTCTTTGAAACACTGATCTAATTAGTAATATATCCTGCTCACAAAAAAATTAGGGGAAACTTCTGCATATGGGGGATGGGCTTTCCACAGATAAGATCTCAAGTTTGGTCTTTGGAGAGCTGCTGCCAATCAGTGTAGCCAATACTGAGTGGGATGAGCCAGTAGTATAAAGTATTTCCCTATATTCTTAATAGGAAATATATACAGTGGTACCTCTACTTACGAATGCTTCATCTTACGAAATTTTCGACTTACGAAACGCGCCTCCAGATAAATTTTGCTTCGACTTATGAAAGTGTTCAACTTACGGAAGTCGAAGACGCGGAGGCGCTGCGTTGTTCAATGGGCTGCCCCTGGAAGCGGAGAAGATTCTCCGCTTCCAGGGACCGCCCATTGAACAATCGAGGCCGCGGCTTGAAGGAGGCCTCCTTTTAGCCCCGGCATCGCTGCTTTATGGGCTTGGTCTCCGAAGCGGAGAAATCTTCCTCCGCTCGGAGGACCAGGCCCATAGAAGAGCGAGGCCGGGGTTAAAGGGATGCCTTTAGTCCCGGCCTCACTGCTTTATGGGCTTGGCCTCCGAAGCGACCGCTTCAGAGGCCAAGCCCATAGGAGAGCGAGGCCGAAGCTAAAGGGACGCGTGCGCTGTCCCTTTAACCCCGGCCTCACTTTTCTATGGGCTTGGCCTCTGAAGTGACCGCTTCGGAGGCCAAGCCCATAGGAGAGCGAGGCCGGAGCTAAAGGGATGCCTTTAGTCCCGGCCTCACTGCTTTATGGGCTTGGCCTCCGAAGCGACTGCTTCAGAGGCCAAGCCCATAGGAGAGTGAGGCCGGAGCTAAAGGGACGTGCGCGCTGTCCCTTTAACCCCGGCCTCACTTTTCTATGGGCTTGGCCTCTGAAGCGACCGCTTCGGAGGCCAAGCCCATAGGAGAGCGAGGCCGAAGCTAAAGGGACGCGCGCGCTTTCCCTTTAACCCCGGCCTCACTTTTCTATGGGCTTGGCCTCCGAGGCCAAGCCCATAGGAGAGTGAGGCCGGAGCTAAAGGGACGCACGCGCTGTCCCTTTAAACCCGGCCTCACTTTTCTATTGGCTTGGCCTCTGAAGCGACCGCTTCGGAGGCCAAGCCCATAGGAGAGCGAGGCCGGAGCTAAAGGGACGCGCGGGCTGTCCCTTTAGCTGCGGCTTGGGTTTGGCTTTCAAAAGCCAAGCCCCAAAAAAGGAGCCAAAGCTAAAGGGACAGCGCGGCTGTCCCTTTAGCTGCGGCTTGGGTTTGGCTTTCAAAAGCCAAGCCCCAAAAAAGGAGCCGAAGCTAAAGGGACAGCGCGGCTGTCCCTTTAGCTGCGACTTGGGTTTGGCTTTCAAAAGCCAAGCCCCAAAAAAGGAGCCGAAGCTAAAGGGACAGCGCGGCTGTCCCTTTAGCTGCGGCTTGAGTTTGGCTTTCAAAAGCCAAGCCCCAAAAAAGGAGCCAAAGCTAAAGGGACAGCGCGGCTGTCCCTTTAGCTGCAGCTTGGGTTTGGCTTTCAAAAGCCAAGCCCAAAAAAAGGAGCCGAAGCTAAAGGGACAGCGCGGCTGTCCCTTTAGCTGCGGCTTGGGTTTGGCTTTCGAAGCGCCCGATTCGGAAGCCAAGCCCATGGAAAAGAGAGCCGCAGCTAAAGGGATGCGCACCGTCCCTTTAGCCCCTGCCTGGCTCTCCTATGGGCCTGGTCGCCACTTCGGCGACCAGGCCCATAGAAAGCAACGAGGTCTGGGCTAAAGGGACGCACGCGCTGTCCCTTTAAACCCGGCCTCACTTTTCTATTGGCTTGGCCTCTGAAGCGACCGCTTCGGAGGCCAAGCCCATAGGAGAGCGAGGCCGGAGCTAAAGGGACGCGCGGGCTGTCCCTTTAGCTGCGGCTTGGGTTTGGCTTTCAAAAGCCAAGCCCCAAAAAAGGAGCCAAAGCTAAAGGGACAGCGCGGCTGTCCCTTTAGCTGCGGCTTGGGTTTGGCTTTCAAAAGCCAAGCCCCAAAAAAGGAGCCGAAGCTAAAGGGACAGCGCGGCTGTCCCTTTAGCTGCGACTTGGGTTTGGCTTTCAAAAGCCAAGCCCCAAAAAAGGAGCCGAAGCTAAAGGGACAGCGCGGCTGTCCCTTTAGCTGCGGCTTGAGTTTGGCTTTCAAAAGCCAAGCCCCAAAAAAGGAGCCAAAGCTAAAGGGACAGCGCGGCTGTCCCTTTAGCTGCAGCTTGGGTTTGGCTTTCAAAAGCCAAGCCCAAAAAAAGGAGCCGAAGCTAAAGGGACAGCGCGGCTGTCCCTTTAGCTGCGGCTTGGGTTTGGCTTTCGAAGCGCCCGATTCGGAAGCCAAGCCCATGGAAAAGAGAGCCGCAGCTAAAGGGATGCGCACCGTCCCTTTAGCCCCTGCCTGGCTCTCCTATGGGCCTGGTCGCCACTTCGGCGACCAGGCCCATAGAAAGCAACGAGGTCTGGGCTAAAGGGACGCACTGTCCCTTTAACCCCGGCCTCGCTCTTCTATGGGCTTGGTCGCCGAAGCGACCGCTTCGGCGACCAGGCCCATAGAGCAGCGAGGCCGGCCCTGGCCTCGCTGCGGAACGAATTAGGCATTTTCAATGTTAAATTTGCCTCTACTTACGAAATTTTCGAGTTACGAAATGGCTGTCGGAACAGATTAATTTTGTAAGTAGTGGTACCACTGTATATTGTTTCTATGCAATCCTTTGCATAGAGAGCCAATGGTTTGAACATTGGACTATGATTCTGGAGATCAAGGTTCAATTCCCCATTCAGCCATGGAAACCCACTGGATGACCTTTGGCAAGTCACACACTCTTGGCCCCAGAAAACCTTGTGATAGGTGGGAAACAACTCAAAGGCACACCACAACAACAACAGCAACAACAAACAACAAATGCACTCCTTTTGCACTCACCCGCATGAGTTGAAATAGTTTCTGTTTCACTACTGGCAGTTTCTCCTGCATTGACTGAGATGTATCAATGAGAATATAGATGTGATCTTCTGTAATGTCCCCAAACAGTGCTCGGCTCCCTTTCTTCACTTCCTGAAGTCTATGCAAAAAATACTTTTAACTTGAAATGAAAGGTACAGAGAGAACTGTAGGAACTGCTCACTTTGCAATTTTCCAATTCCCCCTAATGCTTGTAGAAATTATTCTTTAAATTCAGATTAGGAGTCAAAGCCTAACTATGTCATAAGGTTTTTTTAAAAGAAAGGTTACCATAACAATAACTTTCATATATGAAAAATTATTCAAAAAGTCTGAGGTATATAAGCATAATACAAAATCTATTACCCTCTCTCCACCCCTATGTTAATGTAAAGTGTGATTGGCATAATAGTTTGAGTCCTGGACTAGGACTGGGAACACCCAAACTCTAAATCTCCACTCAGCCATTAAACTCTTTGGAAAAATGAGCAGGGGGAGAGATATTAATATATGAATGATACTAAATCTTAATTCCTTTACAGTTTCACAGCCCCCATGATAATTT
Organism: Phrynosoma blainvillii; assembly: GCA_026167975.1. NCBI lineage: Eukaryota > Metazoa > Chordata > Lepidosauria > Squamata > Phrynosomatidae > Phrynosoma > Phrynosoma blainvillii. The sequence goes on along the minus strand of JANUYF010000003.1, from coordinate 224,760,892 downwards.
ACACATTAACCTTTTCCTTTCAACTCAGAATCTCCTGGATTTTCTTTTTTAAAAAATCATAAATAAGTTAAGAAACGCTTAACTTTTTCAAACAAAACATCTCCTGGGGTTAAATCCAATGTTCTATTGGTGTAATTCTGAAAAAGTTCTTCCTCTCTCCTCCTCTGAAGCCCTTTCCGCCCTCCGTCCAAACCAACAACACTAAAGGATTTTCCATCCCTTCATCTTTTCAGCCATGGATGGGGCTACAGGGGGTGAGGGGAACAATCCTCATTCCCACCCCCAGTTCTCCTGGATTCCACTGTTCCAGCTCTGGAAGTCCACTGCATTAGATGAGACCTTTCACCATGTTGGGGCCATTAGCCTAATTCATTTGCTAGACCCATCAAATCAAATTGCTTCTTGTAATGGAATTAACATATGTGTCAATTTACTAACCAGCAATTAATTAAATGGGGCTGCTCCAGTTGAGACTAATACTTGGATTTAGGATCTTTCATGCCCAAAGCCCATTAATAGGGCCCTCAAATACTAGAGAAAATATAGAATGTGGAGAAGTTCAGTCTGGGGTGAAATATTAATATCTGCATTTTATTCTAAATCCAAGTGTCTAAACTGGCAAAGAGATCATCATAAAATTCAACAATGAAATTGCACATGAAAACCAATTGGGTGATGTTGGGTGAGTCACATACTCTCAGCCTCAGAAAACCCCATGATAGGTTCACCTTAATGTCAACATAAGTCAGAAATGACTTGAAGGCACACAACAACAACAGTAATGAAATTATATTGGTCATATGAAGGAAGAGGTATACCAGTTCTCTATATATAGCATTTATACTGGCCGAATGGCCGTAATAAAACTGATTGATTGACTGATTGATATATATAGCATTTCAACTGGTACACTCTCTTCAAAGCTACATTAATCATTATTTGTACTATATCTTTTCAGATACTTGTGAAAAGACTAAAAAGTAAATCGAAATTAGAATACCTGATTCTAATTTGTAACGTCTAGGTATTTTGCTATGACATAATTGTGCATGGCATACCTTCTTCGTTACAAAAAATAGCTTTAGAAAAGATTTCATTAGAAAGTAAGCCAACCTTCCTTCCATTTGATTGAGAGCATTTTTCATTTGCTCTTCGTACTGCTTGCACCGATCGTCATTCAAATATATGTGAATTATTGACCCATCTTCCAAGATTGTATGTAGAAATTTGTCACAATATTTTGCATGGATTATCTTCTTATTAGTTTCCTAAGGTGACAAAAACTGCAGTGAACAATTCATATGCTACATTACATGTATAGGCAAAGTACCAATGCAGAAATAACCTCCTCAAATTCAGTTCATCAAATGTATCAACTGGGGGAAAAGGTATACTACCAGCATGCACTTTCAAAGTAATGTATTAACACTGAGGCTTAGGATCAACAGAGCCCAACAGTCTAGCAGTTGGGACTTGGTATCAACCTATCTTTTTATAATAGGACTTGGTAGGACTACAGCACCATCTTAAACCTCTAGTTCAAGGGTGAGGGATGTATGACTCTCCAGATGTTTTTAGAGTGCAACTCTCAGCCATAGCCAAGGCTGAGACATGATGATAGTTGTAGTCCAACAATGTCTGGATGGCTATGGTTGTCCAATCCTGTTCTAAATCAATGAGCTGGGAATATATTTAAAAAGTAAACAAGACCATTCCTTTCAGCAGATCAGTTCATTAGTTCAAAGAGACGTGCCTTCTTTGCTGCTGAAAAGAGGTCAGTTACTGCTCAGCTCTTGAGCCAAGAATGAGGCAGTTTTTTACAACTTTTCACTGAAAGGGAACTAAATACACATATGAGCTATTTGTCATTAAAAGTTGCTCTTGTATTCAGTCTAGCAGTTGGAATCACCCACAAATGATCCCAGAGACAGTAGCAACTCATTCCTTCTCATAATCTTGTCGTTTCTTAAGTATGCACAGAAACTGGAGGAAGTAGGCCGAATCAAGATAGAAGTGCCCATACCCGACAAAAGCCAGGCCATCTTGGATATTTCTCTTGTACTCATCCTCAACAGGAGAAAAGAAAAGCATAAAGAAAGATACATCTCAAATCTGAAGGAAGACTTCTTACTCCAAAATGCCTTGCTTATTGGACTTCAACAAAATGAGTTGGATACAGACTTAGGGCCCTTCCACATTGCATAATTATAGCACAATGATTCCACTTTAACAACCATGGCAACATCCTATGGAATCCTAGAAGCTGTGGCTCAAGAAGAGGCATTTAGAATTCTTAGCCACAGAGCTCTACTATCTCACCAAACTACAAGCCCCAAGATCCCACAGGATGGAAACATGACAGTTAGTGGAATCATGGGCCGTGTCCACACTGACAGGAAAACCTGGCTTACTATTGAGGCTTCTAGATCCACAGGGAGGACAAGCTGTCCACACACAGCACCCACAATGGACTGATACCAGCAGCACTTTCTGTACACTCCCCAAGCAATGGCCATCCTAGTGAGTGTCAGTGCACAATGATGGTATTGTTGTACTAATGTGCACTTGTGAGATCAATTTGCATGTCTACAAAAAGAATGGCACCAGAACTGTGCAAACTTGAAAGTGAGAGTACTATGGCAGGTAGTTGGAAGTTCTGGGCAGGAAGAAGTCAGTCTTCCCAGCTACTGACCTTCCTCCCTCCTGTACCTGCACCAGCATGCAGTGCACATGCCCAGGGGATTTTCCAGTCTGATCTGGAGCAGAAAGGGACTCTTTTTATTTCAAAGAATTGTCCTGCAGTATGGATTGGGCCCATTTTCTCCCTGCTTTAGTCCCTTGCATCATCTAAACAGGTCAGTGCAGGAATGGGGTGGGAATGTTTCTTTTCTTCCATACAGATAGCACCATAGTGCTATAACTGTGCAGTTTGAAAAGGCCCTGGGTTAACTGCTCTTAAGTTTCACTGGAAGCAATGGGACAAGTGAGTTATGGCTTATGAACCACTGATTTCAATGGGAACTAAGCTATTCTGAATTCAACCCAATGCTTTCTTGAGGAGATAGTTCAAAGGTTCTTCTAAAATGTATTTATGTAGAGTTCTGGTTCATCCAGGATGCCTTTGCTTTTCAGCTAAGTTCAAATATATGCTTTAGAGGTCCTGCCGTTCCTCAAAGATTTCAAAATGATAATTGTCAAGCAGCATGCAACATATTTACACTCTTACTATCTAAGCAACGTAAAGAAGAAAAAAATCTAATTAGAGGAAGTGCCAGAATTGCAAATGAAATCTTGTACAGTATAATCACTGCCCCTGTATAACCTACGCGGCAAAACCGCAATCAGGAAAATAGCCCAGCAAATCAAAGTGATTGGGTTACCTACAGCATCAGTCTGGAAAGATTCATCTTGTGGCTTGGATTTTATGTCAACAATCCCATCTGCATGACGAAACGCACAATCGGCAAATGCTTTGGAGATGGTCAGCTTCTGTGCTTTCAAGCCATTCTTCTGAAGCCACTCCTTGGAATTCACATAATCCTTGGCATTTGGCTCATGTACTGAACTGTCAGTTTGGGGAACTGATAGGAAAATGTGACTGAATGAGCATTTCTTTGACTAAACCTGATACTGTACAATCAACCCAAAATATATCAGTATGTAGTCTTTACAGGTTAAAAAGGGGTTGGTAAAGTGCAGACCATTGCCCTCCCCAGGATTAAAAAAAAATGATCACCAAGGCCCTCTTTTGGGGCTTAGGGGCAATTTCCCCACATTTTTAGTCCCCTATGGACCATTTTAGTCCCAGGAGAGATCTTTGTAAAACAGGAAGTGACCTGAAAGTGAAAGTGATCTTTCCAGGGAATTGTGTGTAGGGAGAGTAGTTAAAATATCCCATGCACCCCCAGAGGGGATTAAGGAAGTTTAGGAATTGCAGCCTGACAACATCCAGTGAGCTGGCTAATTCCCACTCCTGGTTTAGCCCTTTATGCAGTTTACAAGTAGACTAGACACACACAAAAATCCCACAAAACCACTCAAGGCACAAGGAGGTGCAAATATGCTGCAACACGGACTTTAATGTCACTCTCATAGCTTGTATCTGACCATTGGTCTGCTTGCAAGACAGATAGGCAACCCTTGCATTAGGCAAACTTTGCAAGCTTTTCTCTTATTCCCACCAATTCCTCAGGCACATTTGGTGGGAATAATGGGTAGGGCCTTCCTTAGTGGCTGCTCCCAGACTTGCAACTCCCACCCTAGGGAGACTAGGAATTTTTTTTCTATCTCAACAGGCACTTAGCAATTGACAGCAGTGGGCTTTTAATGGTGCGCTGTTTTGTTGGTTTTTATAGCCTGTCTTTAATGAATTTTAAATGGTTTTAATTCTATAGATTGTTTAATTGCATTTTAAAATAACTGGCATAGTTTTGCTGATGTTTTTGTATGTATTTAATCTGCATCAGTTTTAGTATTTTGTAAGCCACCTTGAATTGCAAAATAGGTGAAAGAGGATATATGAATGAATATGGAAGAAGAGGAGGAGGAGGAGGCAAACAAATGAACATCATAATCATTAGCAGCAGCACACAAACTGATCCTATGGCAATGTTTACTCAGAAGGATCTGAAACAACTTTCCAAATGTCCATCAATATAAAAAATTGCTATCTAACTGTCAGAATTTACAGAGGAAGGTAGTATATGAATGAAATACCTGGAACAGATTCAGATTGCTCATACTCTATGAGAATCCTCTGAACTTGGATCAATGTGTTCCTTGCTTCATCTAGTTCCTTCCAAATCAGGTATACATCTTCTCTGACACCTGCTCCTGTATTTGAGGATATAAGAAATTAGAGGTATACAAAAAAGGAGGCAAGATTGGTTGTGCATGTATATGCCTTCAAGCTGCCCCTCAACTTCTAGCAACACAATGAATTTCATAGGGTTTTCTGAATACTGAGGAATAATCCAAGGTAGTTTTGCCAGTGCTAGATAAAGGCTAGAGCACCAGATATTCCTGGCCAGTCCCCCATCCAAGTACTAACTAGGATTTAATGTTCTACCTGCATATCGCTGAATATATCTTCCCAGGCTCTGTGTGAGGCAACCAGTGCTCCAGTAATGAGTGGGTTTTAGTTTTAATAGCTAGAACTACTAGAAATAAGTGTATTCTGCAGTGATATCCTGAAATGCAGTGGTGGCTGGGGGATCCTTGGTCAGTGACGTGGTGAATCCACCACAGGTTTTAACTAAGATTTAAAGTCCAAGATGGTGAACTTTGTCTTCAAATACATTCAGCACCCTGGATGGCTCCATCAGTTTCCACTGCCCAAATGTATCTTTAACTTTTTCTTTGCATAGATGAGCAGTGAGCAAAATGCAGCCCACAGGTTGCACGTCCACTTTTCCAAGGTCATTTCAGAAACACTCAAATTTCCCCCAAAATGGATCATAGGACCTGTAATTTTTTTTGGGGGGGGGGGGAGAGCGAGAGAGCCCGTCCTAAGCCTAAAACAGTTCAAGGAGATCCAAAAGACATAGAACAATATTTAAACAGAGGCTGGATGGCCATCTGTCCAGGATGCTTTGATTTTGAGTTCCTGCATGACAGGGGGTTGGACTGGATGGCCCTTGTGGTCTTTTCCAACTCTTTGATTCTATGAATTGCCTTGTGTCCCTTAGAGACACAAGGAACATTTTTGGGGGGGGGGTATGGAGGTGTTGTGGTGAAAATAGGGTGTGTGGCTTTCCGAGGCTTGGGGGTCATTTGCAGCCCCTAGGCCTCTGGAAGTTGCCCACCACTGATATAAAGGTATGGTTAGCATGCATTTCTTTATGCACTCCTTTCACACTATTGTGTATATCCCACTTTAGGTGCCATGCCTCCATTGTATGGGATCCTGGGCTTTGCAGTTTAGGGAGTGGTGTTAAGAATCCTCAGCCAAAGTGCTCTAGTGCTACAAACCCCATGATTCCATACAATGGAATCATGGCAGGTAAAATTCAAAAAGGATGTGGAGAAACTGGAGCGTGTCCAAAGGAGGGCAACTAAAATGGTGAAGGGTCTGGAAAGCAAGCCCTATGAGGAACGACTTAGGGAGCTGGGGATGTTTAGCCTGGAGAAGAGAAGGCTGAGAGGTGATATGATAGCCGTGTTTAAATATTTGAAGGGATGTCATATTGAGGAGGGAACAAGCTTGTTTTCTGCTGCTCCAGAGACTAGGACCTGGAACAATGGATGCAAGCTGCAAGAAAAGAGATTCCACCTCAACATTAGGAGGAACTTCCTGACAGTAAGGGTGGTTCGACAGTGGAACACACTCCCTCGGAGAGTAGTGGAGTCTCCTTCCTTGGAGGTCTTTAAGCAGAGGCTGGATGGCCATCTGTCGGGGATGCTTTGATTGGGAATTCCTGCATGGCAGGGGGTTGGACTGGATGGCCCTTGTGGTCTCTTCCAACTCTATGATTCTATGATTCTATGATTCTATGAAAATGGAATCACAGTGCTGTAACTGTGCAGTATGAAAGACCCCCAGAAACACTGTTGCATAGCGTGGCTCACACCAACAAGGATCCTACAAAAAGTGCAAACTGCCCCCATGAGCAGAGCATGCAGGAATGCACCACTTTCCCAGAGCTGCTAATCCTAATTCACAAATGCTTATACTCTATAATAAATCTCGTCAGTTTTGCCACAACAGTGTAATATAATTACCTCTCCTGTATATAAAATATACAAGGCTTCCCTTCATCTTTAAATCCCAATCAGCATAATATTGGGCATTTGGCTCATGAACACATAGAGGACAGTAAAAAATAATAATTTAAAAACAGCTGATCAAAGGTGCTCTCAGGAATCTTAGTATAGATACACAGGAGCAATAAAAACACAACAAAAAGACTGTAAAAGCAAAAATAGCTTTTTCTATTACATATTGAAGTGTCTATCCTGTTTTAAATTAAATGCACATAAAAAGGTGCAGGTATATTATCCCTGTAAAGCAGTCAGGGGTGGGTCTCCATTATTAAATTCCAGGTCCAGCCCTGTTTGTCTGAAACATTACCTTAATTCAGTGCCAGGATAATGCAGAGGCACCACAGTTGCTGTAAACAACTCTTAAGGGTGTTTTTTTTTTTTTTCCTGGCAAAACAAATCATAAAAAGGCCATATGCCACACATCCAATAGCAAAGTGTGCATATGCATACACACACACACACACACATATATATATATATATATATATATATATATATATACACACACACAGTTAGCCCTCCACATTCTCTGGGGTTAGCGGTGAAGGACCCACGTGAATGTGGAAACCACAAATAAATAAAAAAAACCACTGTTCTTTTAACCTGAGAGAACACCTCTCTAGGAATCTCCAGGTCCTCCAGTGCAACTCTATAGTCAACATCTGCCAGAAGTTGATAACAGAATCATGCTGGAGGAACTATAAATGCCTAGAGAAGTGTTTTCACTAGGAACTTCTAGGGTCTCCAGCACAACTCTATGGTCAACCTCTGGCAGACCGAGAGATTCCTAGAGAGAACATATTGATCAAAACCGCAAATAATCAAATCCATAAAAGTCAAAGCCACAAATGTGGAGGGCCAACTGTGTGTGTGTGTGTGTGTGTGTGATCTCAAACAATTTTGTGGAGAGGATCCAACAACTATTGTAACTGCTGTTTGACTGGGCCATTTCACACTACACAATTATAGCAATATGATGCCACTTTAACTGCCATGGCAACGTTCTAGGGCACCCTGGGGTATGTCGTCTAGTCAGGCACTAGCTAGCAGAGCAATCTGGCAGAGAATTTTAATTACATCTCCCTAAACTGCAAAACCAAGGATTCTGTTGGCTGAAACCATGGCAGTTAAAGTGGAATCACAGTGCTATTGCTGTGTCATGTGAAATGGCTCAAAAATAACACATGCATATACTTGCACAAACATACTGTTTCTAATAAAAATAATGAAATGGCTCTTTCTCTCTCTCCTATTATTGTGTCATTTTAATGTGTTATTGTATACTGCCATCTCCTGGGACTCTTTTTTCTTGTAGGAGAGGAACAAAACTAACCTACTAGACAGACAAATATTCACGATTTTTTGGTCAGTGGTCAAAGTATTGTTTGTCCATATATGAAAGTGTATTTTACTAGAGTTGCCATACCCCTGATTTGGCTAAGTTTTACCCAGATTCTAAGCACGTCACCTGTGCCCATTTAGACCAACATCTGGCCCTTGTTTTTGAGTTCTGAAGTACCTCTATCACCTCTACAATCAAATTATAATTAAAATGTCCCCCATGCTCCTCATGAGACATTTTAGGCAATTTTACCATGCCCTCCCCCAAACACAGTTTTAGGCCCAGGACATGCCATTTTTAAAAAAGCAGGAAATGCACCATAAGTTTTGGTTGACTTTCATTTGTAAATAGGCCTCTCTTGAGTATAAAAGAATGGGGAGGGGGGACAGAAACATGGCGAAGGGGGCATTTTTTTCATGAATGGGAGTGCAATGGTACACGCAGCCCTCCAAAGTCCCACAGAGGGGCAATGTGGTCCCTTAAACTTTGGCAGTTACTTAATGCTCCCTTGGACAATACATAAAAATCTTATATATCCCCTCTTTATAGTCCCATTTCTTTATTTTCTTCTCTTTTCCTTCTTTTTTCATTATTTCCTTTTATTTTATTTTATTTTATTTCTTTGCATTGCCAATCAAAATTTGTTTTTCTTCAAGTTTGACTCAATCTACTTTTGACCTGATTTAGCCTCCAACCATGAAAGATGGGAATACTGCATAGACTTATTGTGTGTGTGTGTGTGTGTGTGTGTGTGTGTGTTGTGTGCCTTCAGATAGTTTCCAATCCTAAAGTGAACCTATCATGGGATTTTCTTGGCAAGATTTGTTCAGAGGAGGTTTGCCACTGCCTTCCCGAGTATGAGAGCATGTGACTTGCCCGAGGTCACCCAGTAAGTTTCATGGCCAAGCGAGGAATCAAACCCTGGTCTCCAGAATCATAGTCCAACACTCAGACTTATTATTAATTACATAATTTATACTCAGTCATGCAAGCAATATTTTCATAGTGAAATTAGGATACTCAAAGGGGAACACACAATTCTAACAGAAGCAGGGTGCTATGGTGCAAGAATTATAACTGGGATGAAGGAATTCAGTACAAAAGAACAAGTCTACTGAGTAAAAATTGCCTTTCTAAAATGGCACCAATTTATTTTTGTCAAAGTTCATTGAAACTCTTAATGACAGCTTACATCTTTTTCAAGCTTTTTCTGTTTTACTGAGACTTAATTCCTCTCTGCATTTCATTGCACAGGCAAGAGCTGCCGTTCTCCACACACTTATGCTGCTTAAATCCATGCAAGTCAACAGAATTTAAATGACCTAACAGTGCTCAGGAGGACTGTTGCAAAGATTATAATTAACTTTTATACTAGATTAATAAATCCCATTCACTGCTGAATGTTATCATCAACATTATTAATACATCATTTAAAATTACCATTCTGCTGAAAGCATGCATTGAACTGAAGAGGAAAGCTTCATCATTTTATGTTCTTCAACTATATGCCTAGCAGTCAATCCAGACTTTTGACAGCCTATACTCAGAATATTGTTGGGGCTTCCATCAGACTTGCAGCCGACCAGCCCTCTCACAGTGATATCAGCTTTGCTGTGGCAATAAGAATGGAAACAAGAACTATGTATGCACCGTAAGGCCCCCCCCAGGGGAAGAGGGATGTAAATGTTACACCTAAACAAACAAAACCAAGAGTTTTCCATTTCATCCAAAATAAAAAACAGACTATTGTTGATTAACAAGAGAGTATTACAAGAGGATTCATTATTTATTTATTTATTATTGCTCTTTTTTAAAAAAAAAATGCTTAATAACCAAAGTTCTCAGTACATTGTTAATATCTGACCTGGGCCAGGCTCACTGAGATTTGCTTGAGTCCTACCAAATCTTTGTAATTGCTCAGGTAGGGTCAGTGGTAATGCTCAGTACCTCTGAGAGTTGGTTTGAGCTATAAAGAGGAATATACTTTTAAAAAAACAACCAGAAATATACAAAACTTCACTGTGAGACAACCACCACAGCAAATAAATGTTTGCTACATCTTCAAAAGCTGGTACTTATAGATGTCAAGTCTTGTAAAAGTTATCTACAGAAAGCAGATATTCCACAGAATTGTAAACTGAAGGTATTTGTATTTTCTTTGTTTAGCCTGGAGAAGAAAAAGTTAAGAGGTGATGTGATAGCCATGTTTTAATATTTGAAAGGATGACATACTGAAGATGGAGCAAGTTTGTTCTCTGCAGCTCCACTGACTAGGACCCAGAGTAATGGATTCAAACTACAGGAAAAGAGATTCCAGCTCAATATTAGGAAGAACTTCCTGATAGTAAGAGCTGTTCAACAGTGGGACACACTCCCTCAGAGAGTGGTGGAGTCCCCTTCTTTGGGGGTCCTTAAACAGAGGCTGGATAGCCATATGTTAGGGGTGCTCTGATTGTGTTTTCCTGCATGGCAGGAGGTTGGACTTGATGGCCCTTGACGTCTCTACCTACTCTATGATTCTATGATTTATATATCTTTCTTGTAGTTGTATGAATCCAACTCTGACCTCCTCCTGCAGTTATGACATATAGTTGCCCTGCACATCACCACCAGCTTCTGGATCATTTTACGCTGCTAAACTTACTAAACTCATTTCTCCATCTTTTGGCTACAATCATACACCTGCTGAAATGAGTTGCCAAAGCTATGCAGTCAACATGAATTGTGTTGATCCCTTAACTGTTTAAACTCTCCCTTTGATACTGCTGCTGACTATGTTGTATTGTATTGTTATGATGTTTGGTTTTATATGTTGTTTTATCTAATATTTTAAATTGTTCTAGTTTAATAATTTTTTATGGGGCGGGGGTTGTAATTGGATGTATTTATCAATGTTTTTATTGTTGTAAGCCGCCCCAATTGCATTGCAGAGGGGCGAGATAGAAATACATTATTATTATTATCATTATTATTATTATTATTATTATTATTATTATTATTCTATTCCAGTTATTGTTGCATGGAGACAGATAACATCATCAATAATTCAGAGACACAGTCATGTTATTCTGGAATATCAGTATGCAAAGGGATCTTGTAGCATAAGCGTTCATAGACTTGGTCTAGTTGCGTCTAAGAAATTAGACCAGTTTGACAAAAGTTTATGCTACAACTTCTTTTGCACAGTTTGCATAGTATCATCAATAATAATTGCTTAGGATGTTACCAGTCTTCATCATCCGTCAACACACATAATCACATCAGACTATGACCCAGCCATGGGAACCAACCTGGAATATTGCACGTTTCTTGCAAGTTGGCTATCAAATGTGAATATCTCTATAACTTGCAACATCTTGCCAAGAAGAGGTTGCAAACCAAAATATTATGGTACAGCTGGCAGGACACCTATTAACCCATATGCTTACATGCCAGTTTCTCAGAAGTGCAGCATTATGGTCCATCAGGATGCAAGCTGCGAGTCGTATTTGCCTGAAGATGTAGTCAATGTAGTCAAGTTGTTCCAATTGTCCCTAAAGACTGAGGTCAGTGCAACTTATGGCTTTTATAGGGTCCACAACACTTCCCTCTTCCCATTGATTCTCTACAAAGCTTTGATGAAAACTATAGACTGCAAAGATTTATTTCATCAGGTCTTAATCAGAAACAGAAACCAAATGTTTCTATCTCATTTCCTTTGGGCATCTGCAACTCAGCAACAAACAAATCAAACATTGCCCAGAATTAATTGGGTGTGGAAAATGGAATGTTTAGCCTCTTTACTGTTTATTTAATCAGCTGCATTGTCAAGAGGAAAAACACAGAATATGCAGCATGTGGTACTAGACTTCCATTTTCTTGCATTTGCTGGATACGTTAGATCACTGATAATACTAGTTTTGCTCATCTTTTATTGTAAGTTTTTTTTTCTATTGCACAAGAAGCCAAATTGCTGGTGCCAAGGAAATGCTTCTCCCCAATCTAACCTGTACTGTGTGTTATTTTGTATTATCATACAGTGCATCACAGAGAGTGACAGAGACAGCACCACCATGACTGAAGATACATTGGCATGATCCTTGGAGTATGATGACACTATGGACCCAACTATAATTGACAAATTTATGCAATGGTGAAAGTCAGTGCAAAATTGGGTTATGAAAAAAAGTACTTTGCAGGTGACAGTGAACTCTTCAGTCATGGTACAAAAGGAGTGCTGGGTGTAGTTGACAATGTTGGCAGCAACACAACTGGATCCAAAACAATTAGACAAATCTTCATGACCGGTCACAGACAAAGCAGCCAGGAAGTTGGTTCCAATAATATGCAATTAATATAAGGTTATGCAGACTGAAAGGCAACAACAGGGATCTTACTTTTCTCTATTTTTCATCTACTTAAGCAATATATTTGTTCCTGATTAAAACCCATATTGCAAACAGCACACAAAACAACCCCTATTTCCTAATGCACATTTTATTTTCTTACTTCACAAACCTGCACATTACAGTAATGCTTAGCTTTCCTCACAAGGAGGTTGGAAAGAAAGGTATATTAGAAAACCTTTCTGAAGAGCACAAGAACTGACACTTAGGACATTATCACACGGGGCCTAAAGCAGAAAGAATCTTCACCCAATCCCGTCCCATTGCGGTTCTTTTTCCCGTGTGTTCACACGACGTCACACGCAACCCCGTCCCAACCCCGTCCCAATGCTGCATCATCCCCGTTCTTTTGAATGTCGGTTTCTTGGGGAATTGCAATTGCGCGACCGGAATGATACCGCAATGATGCTGCTTTCGCCGTATGTCTGATCACGAGATACGTATCGTGGAGCCCAGGCCCCGCGCAGGCTTCGGAAGGGGTGTGTGGCCCTTCCCAACCCAAGCCGAGAAAGAGAGCCACTCGGAAGGGGGGGTGTCCCTTCCCAACCCAAGCCGAGAAAGAGAGCCGCTCGGAAGGGTTGTGTGTCCCTTCCCAACCCAAGCCGAGAAAGAGAGCCACTCGGAAGGGTTGTGTGTCCCTTCCCAACCCAAGCCGAGAAAGAGAGCCGCTCGGAAGGGGGGGTGTCCCTTCCCAACCCAAGCCGAGAAAGAGAGCCGCTCGGAAGGGGTGTGTGTCCCTTCCCAACCCAAGCCGAGAAAGAGAGCCACTCTGAGGACGTCTGTTCAGAGCGGCTCTCTCTTGGGAAGGGGTGTGCGTGCGTGTGTGACAGCCGGCTGTCACACACACACACACACACACACACACCTTCCCAAGCCTGGAAGCCTGGTTGCTTTCCTTGGGACGAGGCCGGGCTCAGACCCCGGCCTCATCCCAAGGAAAGCAACCAGGCTTCCCTTGGGACGAGGCCAGCGTCGGAGGAGCCCTCCGAGCCCGGCCTCATCCCAAGGAAAGCAACCAGGCTTCCAGGCTTGGAAAGGGGTGTGTGTGTGTGACAGCCGCGGCAAGTGACAGCCGCGGCTGTCCTGTTTCTGCGCATGTGCAAGAACATCCTTGCTGGGTTCTGGAGGGGATCTTCTCACTTGTGTGTGAACAGCAGATACGGTCCCCAGGAGCACATCTATCTCGGTATCGTTAATTGTGCAATGATGCTAGTTGTGTCTGATAGCCATTTCCATCTTGTGTGGTCTATACCGGTATAGTTCTGGATTGATTCCATACCGCTTTCTTGCCGCTTTGAGACCCGCGTGTGATAACGTCCTTAGAGATAGTAACAATGACACTAATGTGGGACTACTGGGGCTCAACAACACTGCTTTTTGTATGTGTATATGTATGCGAATGGCTCAAGTAGTTAAGATGCTGACTCTGTTGATTGCAAGATTGGCAGGTTGGCAGTTCAAGGCCCAGGTGCTGCAAGATGGAGTGATAAATAGGTACCACTTTAGTGGGAAGGTAAACAGCATTCTGTGCAGTCATGCTGGCCACATGATCAGAGTAGTCCCTGACAATGCTGGCTCTTTGGCTTAGTAACAGAGATGAGCACCACCCCCTATGGTTGGACACGACTTGACAACCTTGTCAACAGGAAGTACTTTTATCTTTATGTATGCGAATACTACAAGGTCAACAACTGCTGCAGAAAAGAAATGACATTTCAATACAGGCACTCAAGAAGCAGAGTGTATATAAATACACTAAATAAATGAATAAAATAAAAAATCAGGGAAGTCCAGGCTCTGAGTTTGCAGGATCTAAGCAGAGCAATGGAAGATAGGGGGTCTTGCAGATGTCTCATCCACAGAGTCGCTATGGGTCGGAATCCACTCCAGGGCAGTTAACAACAACAACAAACTCAAGAAGCTTGTCAAACATTGAGTCAAACCATCTTGCTAAGCACTGTCTACACCAGGGGTAGGCAACCTTTCCCCTTTAAGGGCCGAGGGACTTCAGCTCCCAGAAGCCTCAGCCATGTTGGCCAATAGTCCCATGTTGGCCAATAGCTCCTGGGATTCTGGGTGCTGAAGTCCCTCAGCCCTTAAAGGGGAAAGGTTGCCTACCCCTGGTCTACACTGACTTGCAGAAGCTCTCTGGAATCTCAGATAAGAGCCTTTCCTGCCTTACCTAGATATACCTCCCATACACAGCGGGCAATGATGGGAGCTGTAGTCTAAAACATCTAGAGGACTTCAGATTTCATATCACTAAACAATTGCAGGAAGGGGACAGACAAGAGGTTTTGGTTTGGTTTGGTTTGGTTTGGTTTTGTCAGCAAGGCTCTTTCCACTACTTTTTCTTCAAATTCTAATTCTGGATAATGTTGCATATGCTCTTTTCTTTTCAACCGTATTTCAGGCTGCTGAAACATTGCAGGATTAATGCAGTTTGACACCACTTTAGCTGTTATGGCTCCACCTATGGAATCCTGGGATTTGTAGCTTGTTGTGGCACCAGAGAGCTCTGACAGAGAAGTCAAAGTATCTCACAGAACTACAAATCCCAGGATTCCGTAGCAGTTAAAGCAGTACCAAACTGCATTAATTCTGCAGTGCAGATAGATGCAGCCTCAATCACTCCTCCAGTCTAATGAGTAAATTTTACAAGTTTTAGGTAGCAAGTAGATTCCAATTAGTCTGAACAGGATGAAAACTTCCCAATCTGATGTTTTCCAACCTCTTTGAACCTATGCTAACCCAAAGTCCCCAGACATAGTTCCTCTATCATTGTGCCAATGCTAAATTTCCACCCATCTTTTAAACTGCCTAGGGCACAAAAACGGGGGGGGGGGGGACTGTTACAGAAAGATCCCAGATTGGGTCTCAGGTCAAGAAGCACTCCAATAAAGATGGACACAATATAAGAAATGGATCAGATATGGATATATCCTAGTGAAAGATCAATAAAACCATACAATATAAAGAAAATTGAAAATTTTGAAAATATAGATCATAATTTGTACTGGTTCCTATACTTACAACTTAAAGAGAAATGTAAAATGGATTTAAAACTAGAAGGATTTGAAGATCAGCCACACAAGCTGAATAATATAATGCTTAGTAAAGGGGGGGATGTCAACATTATATAAATTGTTAATAAAAAGCGAATTAGAACAAGAACAAATTCAAAATACAATGATACAATGGGCTAAAGATATACAAGAAAACATAAACTTGGAAGATTGGCAACAAGCAAGAAAGAAAGCAGAGAAATTCACTGGTTCACAAGAATTAAAAGAATTTTTTTAAGATGGCTCAAAGGACAAATGTTGGAAATGCCAACAGACTCAAGGTTTACTGATACATATGTGGTGGAGGTGTTCCAAGGTTAGAAAGTATGGTGGGGGGGGAATACATATGTATGTTGATAACAAAGATTTTGAAAATAAATTATCAAATGAAACCAGAAATATATTTGTTAAACAGGAAACCAGGCAATAATGAACACTGAAGAATAATGAACACTGAAGAATAATACTTTATATGATAACCTCTGTCAGAATACTGCTAGCAAAAAATTGGAAGACAAGTGAAATTCCATCAATAGAAGATGGTTGTGGAAATTAATAGATATGTGTGAAATGGATAAACTAAAAGCTAGGCTGAACAACAAAAATATGAATACTGTGTGTTACGAGATGGGCTCCAATATTGGAATTTTGGTAAAAAAAATGGAAAGGTGGGAAGTTTGAAGAAACAAAATTACCGGTATATCAGTAGGCTTTTGGATAGAAATGATGTCTAAGACTAATATCAAAGTAAATAATCAGAAGAAGAAAAATAATGAGCTGTAAAATTGTTTATAAAGTTAGAGATACGTGGGAAGTATGCATATGAGAAGAATGAATGTAATATATGTATGAAAATGTGTTAATTAGAATAAGTGAAATGTAAGAAAGCAGTGGCGTCACTAGGGTTGGTGTCATCCGGTGCGGTAACTCATGGTGTCCCCTCCATTGGCCTCCTCCCATTTCACGCCATACAGAATCCTTAGTATTGCATGAATGTTACTTATAAATCATAACTCCCATATGCCACTAAATGTAATGCTAATAGTTGTGACATAAACAACAAGCAAAATTAAAATTATACCTTAAAATTTACAGTATCATATGCACAACCTAAATGTATTTATATATACATAGAGAAGATTAGTTAAAAATGTAGTGTTTTTGAAGAAAATTTAAAGTAAAAGAGTAATGAAAGAAGAAGTAAAGAAATGAAAGATGAAAGGGAAAAAAGAGTGAGGACTAGAATAGAGGGATAAAGATGATGAATACAAATTAGAAGGTAGAATGTGAAGATAAGTAAGAAAGAAGATATTATCATGTTAAGATTTGACAAGCATAATAAGAATATATGGGAATGTATTAGAATGCTGTATATTTGGTATGTTAGATGAGGTTTTGACTGTTGTATGTTTACACCTCAATAAAAATATTTTTTTAAAAAAGAATAAATTGCCAAGAGCAGCAGGCTTGTTCTTTGTATTTTTTAAAAAAACTTTTATTATTTTATTTCTTCCTTTCTCTCTTTTACACACACCCCTTTTCTGGCATGCAGAAATCCAATCCTTATTTTAAAATAATATAATGAAATCATCATCTCGATACATCCTTTCAGGAAGAATTCTGTCCAAGGCCTTTTAAAAAAAAAAAAAGCAGGACAAACAAATCACGCTAGTATCTTTTCTACTGCCCAAAGTGCTCTCTCTCACACAATTTCTCTTTCTCTCAATTTTTCTCTTTCTGTCATGGCACCTGATGGATCTGGAGCTTTCTAACTGGTTGCCCATGATGTCACGCAACCACAGCTCTATAATACTAGGTAAATGCCCAAGACTAATTGTGTGTTCCCTTTTAATGTGTAAATGCTGCTCTGCAAAAGCAATCAGACACGGCCCACAAAGCATTTCAAAGAGATTACTGCACTTCTGGGCTGATTAAAATCACTCTGCAATTCAGTCGAAGCATGAAGGGGCATGGGCATAATTTAAGAGCCGAAGCCGCAGCAGTTTTCAGCCTGCCTATTGAAATATAAACAGGATGCCTAGGGAGCAGAAGGAGGGAAGGTCTTTTCTCACAATGGAACAAAGCAGAGGGGCTGGGTAAGATGTGAGCAATCATTACAATGCTGCTGAATCAAAATTAAATAGTAAGGAATGAAGAGAGCAGTCCTCCTTAGAAACTTCACAGTACTGAGCAACCTCTGAATAAAGAACAAGAGGTGCTTCTAAGAAAAGGGGGATATACTGGCGTTCTTCTTATGCTAATATTTTATGCAACTTAGAAAAAAATATTCTTTATTTTCTAAGATCTGCAGTGTATTCCTGCAACCTCTAGCTCAATATGCTGCCTTCAGCTTGACCTCTATACTCCTTGGAAGGCTTGATATAGTTTATTTAAAATTGTTTGACCCTGACTTTGAAAGCAAGCCCTCACAAAGCAGCTTGCAATTAAAGTCCTCTTCACAAAACAACGGCACAAACTTAAGAAAGACTGCATCAGATTAAAACACACATATAGGGGTTCAACAATAATAAGAAAAAAACTTGGTGGAATGGCAAAAGATTCTTTTAGAGACCACTTCAGGGCCACTAGGGAGTTCTTGGAGCTGGGATTCCACCAGTGTGGGGCGCTCTTTCTCCACCTTCCTCTACACTGGAATCCATAGGATTGACCAAGAGTACTACTATGCATGCTCATGCTCCCTACTACTCAGTCACAGATTCACAGAGTTGGAAGCCATCCTAAGGACCATTAAATCCAACTCTCTGCCAGTGCAGAAATCCACTGCCAAATCACCCCTGAGTGGCAGCCATCTAACTTTTCCTAGAACTCTCCAATGACAGAGTCAACCAAATGTCAGAAGCTATGCATTCCATTGTCAAACACATCTTAGTGCCAGCAGTTCCCCCCCCCACACACACTATTTAGTGGGAAACTCCTTTCTTGTAATTTGGACCCAAAACATGCTTAAACCAGAAGAGGACTTTAATTGCAAGCTGCTTTGTGAGGGCTTGCTTTCAAAGTCAGGGTCAAACAATTTTAAATAAACCATATCAAGCCTTCCAAAGAGTATAGAGGTCAAGCTGAAGGCAGCATATTGAGCTAGAGGTTGCAGGAATACACTGCAGATCTTAGAAAATAAAGAATATTTTTTTTATCTATCTTCTGTATATCAACTCTTCAGATATCTAAAGGCAACTATTGCCACACCTCACAGAGTTTCTCTACATAATTAAAATACTCCGCATTCAAATCGAATTGACTGTGATCCAACTACATGCAATTTGGAGGAATTCAGACTTTGGGGGGGATGGGCAAAAAACACTATAAACTCCACTGAAAAAAGATTTAGTTTTTACCGGAATATCCATAAGTATCCACAAGGATTATCAAACATGCAGCTGGCCAGATGCTTCTCCTGGATTTGCATGGCTGTGCATTTTCAGCAAAGGAAGGTTGAATAGATGCAAGTTTGCGCAAGAAACTGAAGACAAGTGTCAATGTGAGTGTGCAAACATCCGCAGCAATTTGCATAATACACATACCCCCAGTCTTCTCCAGACTATACATACCCAACTCTCTGAACTGTTCTGCACAGTGCTTGCTTTCCAGAACTTTTACCATCCTGATCACTCCCCCTCTGAACACATTTCAGCTTGTCAACATCCTTCTTAAACTGTGGAGCCCAGAACTGCACACAGCACTCTAGGTGAGATCCGACAAGAGCAGAATAGAGTGGCACTCTCTTCCTATTACTAAGGGAGTCTGGCTGTGTGAAGCAAGGTCTTTTTAGATGAGTGCTCCAAAACTATGAATTATTGTTTCTGTATAGTCTGCTATTGATATCTGTGTTGTGTTAGGATTGTTGGGTTTTTGGCTTTTAGTGTTGATTTTGTTGTGACTCCAAACTACTGTTTTGCAGGCTAATGTGGGGGGGGGGGGGAGTTAGCAAGACAGAACCTGCAGTCCTATATGGACTTACATAGGAGCAAGTCTATTAAGTCTATTGAATTAATTGGGGCTTATTTTGAAACCAACATTATACTTTTAATGTATTAATAGCAGCCATGCAAGATTTTAAACGAAAATCATCATTCCCTGCACTATTTTCCTAATTCAAATCTCCACTTCCAGCTGTTGTTTGCCCAGATGACCAATATACAGGAATCCTGTGATATGTTGTGAACCAGCAAGGCGAGAATATACAAGATCAAGCAGTTGGTAATTATTAATGGAATGACCATAAGGTCATGTATGGTTGAGCCATGGAAATAGATCATTTTGCATCATTCAGACTACAGCTCTAGAGTGGCAAAAAGCCGGATAGGGGCCATGCCATATGGTTGCCACAGCCCCAATCTGGCGCTCCCAGGGGCGGCATGGAGCCACCCCTTAGGGACCATCTGTATGGCCCCATAGACTGCTCCACTGCAAACTTTCATGATGTTTTTCTCATTTTTATTGATTTCTACATGTAAAATTATATATAGCTTCCACATGTAAAAGTTGTACATTCACCTCTCCTTTTTCGCGGGAGATCCGTTCTGGACACACACCCCACAAAAATGAAAACTCGCAGATATTCAAGCCCCACAGGCTTGAATGGGCACAGGTGCCATTTTAGCCAGTGGGGCTTGCTGGTCTGTGAATGACCAAGACTGTGAAAACAGAGGGGCAACTGTATATATAAAATTATATTCATTTCATATATTATATCTACAGGAAAATGGAATCAACCCATTTGTTTGTCTTACTCCTAGGTTATCAGCATTTGCAAATTACTTGTACAACAGATTACTGTAAAGAAAAGAATAATAATAAGTTTCCTTTTCCTTTTCTGTAGTCCCAATAATTCATTCTTTTCTATTAACACACATACAGTAATTAACTCACAAAATTCTTTGGGGATTTGTGCATATTCAAAACAGACCTGCCAGAATATACCAAACTAACACTGTTTCAGAACAGATTCCTCCCCCCGCCTCACCGCCTCTTCACTTTCTCTAAAATTCAAATGCAGCAAAATGCAGAAATTAAATAGAAAACCATTGTTTCACTCTTCTCTAAAATACAGGAAATGGGAGTGGGGGTGTCCAGCTCAATTAAATGAAAGTGCATCTGCTAAAATAACACAAAACAGTCTTTTTCCTCCCACACAGCACAGCAAAATTTTCAGTGCAATATATGGTTGTACAACTGTCCCATATTACTGGTCCATATACTGGCTCTACGCTGTATATTTTCTAGATTAAATTAGAACATATCAAAAATAATTTCAGAATTGGTTGTATGCACAGTATTGCCACAGGTTTTTCCATATCGATTGTTGTTCTCTTCATAGTACCTCAATAGCCATGCACTTTAGAAAAGCAGGGGTAGGAGGGCTTCAGTCCCCCCACCAAGGCTGGGGTGCTGGCGCTGACTTTCCCTCACAATGATCCAGCAAAATTGGACCACCAAAACCCTGTGTAGTTGAGGTGCCCTCAGGAATTATCAATCAGAAGTGTCCTAAATGAATATATAGAGCACTAAAAATATTAAGACATCTGTTGTAGCTGACCTCTCCAAAGAATAATTAAGGCTGCATGCAGTCCATCCTGCTCACATTTATTATTTTGCCATTGCTTTCTTGGTAGTCAGATTGTTAATTTCAATTGGTTTACTGTTCTTTTAATACAAATGCCCTGTATTTTCACTGTTTTGTAAAAAAGATACCTACAATTCGATAAAATCCATAATGACCTTCCCGCCATCTTGAGCCTCTCTCACACCTTGAAACTAGTTTCGGGGTCCCTGTCAATATCACCGAGAATGGAGTACAGTTAAAGAAGCTTCTGCCAGTGGCCAGGAGGAGGAAGACATTTTAGGCTACCTCTCCTCTCAGCAATTGTGCTAAGAAAACAAACAAACAAAAAAGACCACTTTGCTCTTGTGTCCTTTTTCCATGCAAAGTTAGGTTTCCACAAGCCTCATCAAACAGCTTTCCGAGGGACCGGATAGGAAACAGGTTCTGCTAGGAAAAAGAGTGCATGGGGAAGA
Organism: Phrynosoma blainvillii; assembly: GCA_026167975.1. Taxonomy (NCBI): domain Eukaryota; kingdom Metazoa; phylum Chordata; class Lepidosauria; order Squamata; family Phrynosomatidae; genus Phrynosoma; species Phrynosoma blainvillii. The sequence goes on along the minus strand of JANUYF010000003.1, from coordinate 224,739,302 downwards.
TCCTCCTCACATACCCTGATAGCAGGAGGTGGAAGAGAATTTGGGGGAGTTGCAATTTGGCAGCACCCAATATGCACCCTCAGGAGGCTGCAGAAAAGTCTAGAGGTTGCCTATGTAGCGTATGTTCATGCTCCTGTCATAGGTTACTAGATGGGCATATAAGACTGATTAAAGTGGCATCCAAAACTTTAATGCAATAGCAAAATCATGTGAAGGCCCGTCTTTGTTTTCTTAGTCAGTGTACATCAAGGTTCCTTTCTGCTAGTTTTTAAATCAACCCACTATATACATTCATTTGCATTGATAATCTGTATCTAACCTATAAATTTTGGCAAACTTCAAACCAGCCTGAACACATATATACCAATTGCAACTGAAAGAGTGCTAATGCACTGGTGCTGATCAGGAAACAATTTCATGTTATTTGGGACATCAAGATTCAGAGAGAAATTCAAACAGTGAGAATTACAGAAACATCCCTAACTCCAAATGGGTTTAGCGAAGGATGAAAACAGCTGTGGGAAAAGAGTCCTAACATTAGCTCTTGGAGGTGTTTTCCTAGATAACTGCTGCAATCTAGGTGAAGATGCTCCAAAATGCAGCCTACCCAAATATATATAATTTTTTTCAAGCTGTGGATGATTGAATCCATGGATGTAGAATCCATGGATGGAGAGGTCCAACTGTACATGACAGTTCAATTTCTCCCAGATTAAAAAACAACAACATTGAAATTTTGAAGGACAACAACCTGAAACAGCTTTTTTTGTTTGTTTCTTTGATTGTTTTACCTAAAGGCTGACTCCCTTTCAGCTTTCTTGAATTCTGGACAGATGCACATTCTTCATCTTTGTCAGTCACTGAAGTTTCCATCACAACCATGTAGTCTGTTCTTTCAGCAAATGCATGGAACCTTAAGAATAAGGCATTTTGGAATGCAAGTTAAGATAATGAATATGTTCTTACAGTAATTTAGTGGTTTCAGTGCCAAACTAGGGCTAAAAAGACCAAAGTTCACAGTCCCCACTGAGCAATGGAGTCATTCACCCTCTCTCAATCTATCCTTTGTCATAAAAAAGCGGGATCTTGTTGAATAGATAAAGGAGGAGTAGAGCTTTATATGCCACCTTGAGGTCCTTGGAATGATTTTTAATTAATTAATTAATTCAGTTATTTCAACTCATCTTCAGACACAAACACTATCATGCTTATTTGCATATAAAGAAACTATGTTGTGGAATATCCTTAAAATAAGGGTGCCAAAATAATATTTAGAAAGTCATATGAGCAAGCATCTTTACAACATTTACTTTCCCCATGATTATGTCTGCTATATGGACCACTGGGTATACCATGTTAGCAACACAGAACCACAGTCTTAATCACAACTGACCCTTTTACCTTACAAACAGAGCTACTTCAAAACACTTGAATGGTCATATTTGGTGCGATGCTGAGAATTGTTCTTCAGACATTCTTTCAGTATGTTCTCCCCACCCTGCCCATCCCTTCAACTAGAGTTCTCAGATAGCCTTCCCCAACTTGATGCATTCTGGATGGGTTAAAACTACAATGCCCACCACCATCTGCCTGGGGATCGTGGGAGTTGGAGAGCAGCCCACTGGAGGCAGTTGTTCTAATGGTTCATTGGAAAAGAAAGTATAACAGCTTTAATTCTGTAAAGTGGGTATCCCCTTATATCACCAGTGATTCAAACCATTCACTCATTGGTGTTCATATGCATAATTAATCCAGGAATGATCATTCTCTGATTATTGTTTTGACTGCAAATGGGGAAAAAAGATTGAGGTCCCACCATTTTAACCACCATTATCCCCCCCCCACACACACACACACACACACAGTGAAGACTACCAAGTAGAACTTAGGAAAGTTACTTATTTAGAATACAACTGTCAGAATCCCCCAGCCAGTATAGTCAGGGGATTCTGGCAGTTCTCTTTCAAACAAAGAAGGAACTATCCCATGCTCTGCTGTGAAGCTATTTTTGCCATAAATAGTTTGTAATGTATGTGAACATAATACAAAAGAAAATAGTGCCATTGCAAGGATTCCTGTACCAATTCTTCAAATAGATCTGTAGTACTGAAATTCTTACATTTACCTCCTACCTGCCAGTGGTCAGTTGGCTCAGCTCCTTTAAGAAAGTGATTGTTTCTTCTTCTCTAGCATTGAAAGATACAGTATGGACTGGACATGGGCTACGTGATATCTTCTGCATAAGCAAATGCTTCAGGCACTCCGGCATATCACCCACAACAAAATAGTACACAGCTTCTGTCTGTGAAAGGGAATCAGCAAAAATCAAAACAAACTTTCAGTCCTAAAGACTGTATAGCGAGTGTCACATGAATAACCAGGCTTCCAATATCTCCCCTACCCCACCCCATACATAGCCATGATGGCCAACAAAGTAAAACTCAGAAAAGCTTTGGAAGTGGCACAGCAGATACAAAAGCCAGACACCATGAGGCACACACAAAAGTTATACACATGGCACTCTGGATTGCAAACCCTCCAACTGTTCCAGTTTGGCAGATATGTTGTTGTTGTTGTTGTTGTTGCTGTGTGCCTTCAAGTCATTTCAGACTGATGACAACCCTAAGGTGAACCTATCACTGGGTTTTCTTGGCAAGATTTGTTCAGAGGAGATTTGCCATTCCTTTCCCTAAGGCTGAGAATGTGATTTCCTCAAGTTCACCTAGTGGCTTTCATGGCCAAACTGGGAGTCAAACCATGGTTTCCAGAGTTGCAGCCCAACACACAAACCACTATGCCCCACTGGCTCTAGTCCCAACTAATTCTCTGTTGTCCCACTTTTTCAGATGCTTTTAAAATTTCCCAGTTACTCTCGCCTCCTTCCATTTTAACCCTTTGACCTCAGTTTACTTTGACTCCTGCAAATTGAATTCAAAATGCAAAAATAGTTTGCATTCAATTAACTAAGCAGGGGGAGAGGAGAGGCAAAATCAAACTGCTGCAATCTCTCCTAGCTTGCATTCTCTTCCTCATTAATAAATTGTTCCATCTTGACCGTATGCTGATGTTGCTTGGCCACACACATCCCAGTTTTTGTCTGTGAAATGTTGGAGGGTGGCATAGTGGTTTGAGTGTAGGACCAGGATTCTGGTGATTGGGTGTTCAATTGCTCACTTGGCCATGGAAATCTGCTGGATGATCTTGGGTGAGTCACACCCTCTCAGCCCCAGAAAACCCCATGATAAGCCTGCCTTAGGGTCAACATAAGTCGAAAACAATTTGAAGGCACACAACATTGTTGTATAGAAATTGTTGTATAGAAATATCTATATCCTACAAAAATCAGTTCAAGCAGGAGCTTCATTTTACCCCAGCATGATGGGAGGATGCTAAGCAGAAAGGAATATAGAGGAACAGGATGCTACCTTGTACCAAGTAAGGTCACTGAAACTTTTATTGCAGCATTGTAAATGTAGTGGCCTTCTGGGATCTAATCTGCACTGCAGGAGTGATGCTGTTTGGCACCGCTTTAACTGCCAAGGCTCAATGCTATGAAATTCTGGGATTTGTAATTTTTTGAGATATTTTCCCTTGTCTGTCAGAGAGTTCTGATGCCACAACAAACTACAAATCCCATTTTCCATAGGAGGGAGCAATGGCAATTCAAGTGGTGTCAAACTGCATTATTTGTAATGTGAATATTAAACCTGGGTTCCAGGCAGGAATCTTTCCTAGCCCTACTTTGTAATGCTAAGAATTGAACCTGGGATGTTCTATATGTGAAGCAACTGAGCCCTGGCCCCTTCCCAATAGTAAATTCATAAAGGTTAGAAGCCTTTCAATGGCTATAAGTCTTACAGGCAATAGGCTTCCTAAACTCTAGGCTCAGAAGCAGCATGCCATTGAATTAGCAGGGACTGAGGAATATCAGCAAGGTATTACAGCTAAGAAGAGCCAGCATAGTGTAGTGGTTTGGGACTGTGATTCTGGACCCCAGGGTTCAAATCCTTGCTCAGCCATGGAAACCCTTTTGGTGACTTTGGGCAAGTTGCAGTCTCTCAGCCTCAGAGGAAAGAACAAATCTTGCCATGAAAACCTCATGATAGCTTCACCTTAGGTTGCCGTAAGTTGGAAACAACTTGAACACACACAACAACAATAATTAAGACTAATGACCATACATCAAGAAGAGAAAATGTGTGACCCCTGAGATACAGCACAACTACAGGTCCCATTTATCCCTCACCACTAGCTCTCTGCGCTGGAGGTGGTGACAGTTGCAGTCCAACAATATCTGGAGAGCCACATGGTTCCTAGTTCTACTTCCTGTTTATGTGCTTCCCAGTGGCATCTAGTTGAGCACTCAGTCTTTACTGAAGCACAGAAAGATATAACAAGCTCTCAATATAGGGTTGGGTTACCTATGCTGGCTGGCATTACTGTTGTTCCTAACGTCACCTGTGCAAACCAGTCTAACTCACTTGCATCCCTTGAATGCAGCTGATATCAGTACAGGCTGAACAAAAACTTCCTGTTGACTTGGAGGAAATAAATGTGCTAATAAATATATCCAAATCTTTCCCAAGATTGGGGCTCTGTACAGGCATCATCTGTGCCTACCTATGTTCTGGGATGTCTTTTTAACAGTGAGCTCTGATGCTATCACATTAGAGGAAAAACCTAGTATCGACTGAATAAGGCAGTTGTTCAACTTTATTGTAAACCAGAGATAACTTCATCTGATATCCATGGTGCTTTGCCAGCAAAAATGGTCATCATGCACATTCATAGTTGTTTCCCACCTGTAGCTATTTCCAAGCTTGAACAGATTGGGTTCAAAAATATACATCCATGTGCAACGTGTCTGGACACCATTCAAGGTATCGCTGCCAGAAAACAACCAACAACCACTGTTGTTCCCAACTCCTTATTTCAAACAATGAGCATGCTTTTCTCCCCAGTCTATAAAAATACTCACTTTTTAAAAAAATGTAGAATTCATGATTTAAGTACTGTAGATCACAATGTTTCAGAAAAGCAACATTTACCCACAACATAAAAGTAAACAAGAAGAACAAATGAAAAGGCTTAAAATAGGATTGAAAAGCAATCTGGGCTTTCCCCACCCCACTTTCTCTAAATGGAAATTCTAGAATGTGTATGGTTATACTCTCCTTGGGCAGGATAATTTAGAGTCATATTTATTTCACCTCTAGGACCAAGGCTAGATTACTGTGTGCAATTCTATGGTTGCCCAGCTTCCACAAACACAGCTATTAGTACGTGCAGAATTCAATATCCTAAAAATTTCAGCAAGTTATCTAGTCTCTAGTGCTGCGACAATAAATTTGAAAGCACTAGTGGTTTACAAATTCCCCAAACCCACAAAAGAGGCCAAGGGCTCGTCTACACCAGCTAGAATACTCCGGGTTGCTCCCAGAGTATGCTTGCCCCAGAACTGCCCCAGATTACTCTCTTACCTCCACAATCGGTAGTGACGCTGGGCAGCTGTCTACACATGCACCCCCACTGTGTTGCTCAGCTCCATCACTGCTGGCATGAGTTACTCCCTCTGAGGTCACAACGAGGCAATGAAGACTATCGCATTAGGTTATAACGTGGCTTACCTGATTCGGCTTAAAATTAGAAACAGGCAGCATCCTGATATTATCAGACACATTTAGCTGCCAAAATTGCTGCCCACTTGCACCTCTTTTCGAAGCTGGGAGTTTTCCAGCTTGAAAAAATGGCTGCCGGAGTGACCCTCTGAGCGGCGATGGACTCAGGTTGCAGCCAGGTGGCAATTTCGGAGGCTAAATGTATCTGATAATATCAGGATGCCACCCACTTCTAATTTTAAGCCGTTTTAGGTAAGCCGCGTCATAACCTAATGCAATAATCTTCAATGTTAGACACCCCTGCATATCCTGCACTGTATTTTGGAGACCTCTATTTTGGTATCTCATATTTGGAGATACAATTGGCCCTCCATATCCACTGCTTTTTTAAATCCATCGATTCAATCATCCACAGCTTGAAAATATTCAAAAAATATATAAATTCCAATAAGCAAACCTTAATGTTATCATTTTATATATGAGATACTATTTTACTATGCCATTGTATTTAAGGGGGCTTGAGCATCCCTGGATTTTGGTATTCATGGGGGTCCTGCAACCAAACCCCAGCACATACCAAGGGACCACTGTAGAGATCAATGACCTTTCAGGAACACTAAAGGTCAGGTTCCCAGGAAAAAAGAAATTGCTTCACCCAGGCATATGTACATACAAGTAAACAAAACTATCAAATCTAAAGTGCTTCTTCTTTCCCCCAAATAGTCTGCATGTCCTCTGAAAAGCTGAGACAAAGGGTCTCTTTGCACCTAAAGCAGTAAACTAATCTCTCTCTCTCTCTCTCTCTCTCATTCTCTCTCTCTCTCTGCTGCCCCGTTATGAACCCAGCCAAACTTCTCCATCTACCCATCTCAGGGATATCACAGTCCAATCACTGCTTTTGTTAAAACCATCAGCCATTCTGGAATTCCATTGTCAATTCCTAGGACAAGTTGTTCAGTCTTTGTTAGCTCGCTAAATAGCCCATCAGCCAGGACTAGTTTTAAGGTATAAATATGGCTTCAAAACATAGCTGCTGTGAACACAGCCCAGCCCTCATACATGCCTGTACTCTTGTGTAGATTCAGTGTCACCCTCAGACCTCCCTGTCTGAGCCACTCCAGTTTTCCACAATCTTCTCTTCAGACAGGTAATTAAAACCTCACAGCAATACCTAAAACTCCACTATCTTCCTTCCATATTTCCATTTTGGTTCGCTCTGTATGCTGTGGGTGTTTGAATTGCTGTCTTGCATGTATGATTGCACTCTGCATATCTTCTAAATAAAACCTTCTTAATTCACCAAGAACCTGGAGTCCTCACAGTTAGTACTGCCATATACTGGTGCCCAACAGCCCAAAGGTTACCCAACCCTCTTGCAAAGCTATTGTTCCCCAACAGCACCCCAGAGCACCTTGTTATTAATTCACAGGGAGTGACTTATACCAGCAGCTATGGCACAAAGCAACACAGTGGGGACATGTGTGTAGACAGCCACCCAACATCACTATGGAATGCAGCAGGGTTTCCTGCAAAATCCAGAGCAAAAGGTAAGATTTAAAAACCAGTTTAAGGAAGGGATGCGGCAGATTTGGGGTAGAACTGGCCTTATGTCATGAAGACAGACTGCACTTGAATCAGGAATTTGGCCCTGCATCATGAAGACAGGTTACCATGAAGATTGGGGGGCGGGGGCTGCTTCATTTGGCTTGTGTAGATAAGCCTTTAGTCTAGCAGCAGGCAACTCTGCAGGCTAAGAGAGACATAGAATCATAGAATTGGAAGAGACCCCAAGACCATCCAGTCCAACCCCATTCTGCCATGCAGGAACTCACAATCAAAGCACCCCTACAAATGGCCATCCAGCCCCTGTTTAAAGACCTCCAAGGAAAGAGACTCCACCACACTCCAAGGGGGTGTGTTCCACTGTCAAACAGCTCTTACTGTCAGGAAGTTCCTCCTAATGTTGAGGTGGAATCTCTTTTCCTATAGCTTGCATCCATTGCTCCAGGTCCTAGTCTCTGGAGCAGCAGAAAACAAGCTTGCTCCACCTTCAATATGACAGGGCTATCATATCACCTCTTAACCATCTCTTCTCCAAGCTAAACATATCCAGCTCCCTAGTCTCTCCTCATAAGGCATGGTTTTCAGACCCTTCACCATTTTGGTCGCCCTCCTCTGGATATGCTCCAGCTTGTCAACATCTTGCTCTTCTTTTATTGTTTCAAAATTCTTGATGTTTAATACTATTTTAAGGGGTGGGTGGGTTTTTTTGGGACTGTACATTGTGGTATTTCATTGTTGTAAGCCGCCCCGATTGCTTTGGCAGAGGGGTGGGATAGAAATAAATTTTATTATTATTTATTACTATTATCTTTTTTGAATTGTGGTGCTCAGAACTGGACATAGTATTCTAGGTGAGGCCTGATCATAGTAGAATAGAGTGGCACTATTACTTCCCTTAATCTAGACACTATACTTCTATTAATGCAGCCTATAATCACATTGGCCTTTTTAGCTGCCACATCACACTGTTGGAATAGGAATAGAAGAATGCTGGGCAAGACCAAAGACTGAACTGCACAGATTGCAGAATCCTGTCCCAAGAGTATATATACCCTTTTTGGTAGAAAGTTATTAATTTTGTTTTGTTCAGAGTAGCCATAGACTACATAGCTAGTTGAAGAACTACATTGGATTGGAGGAATTATGGAATTCTTTTCCCATGAGGAAAAATTCCTACATATTAGAAAACTAGATACCAAGGAGAAGGTAAGGCTACACAGTGAATTATTGTCTATGTGCAGGGAATTATTTTGTAAGATGGAGCATTCAGTCCTGCAGTACCCTCCTGCAGTCTGAAGTGATACAACCACTGAGGTTGAAAGTCTGTACTACCTGAATGAATATCAGGCAAAAAAAAAAAAAAGGTTAAGACCAGTAGCAGCTAAATCCTGTTGTACCCAGGCTTTCTGTATGCCTATACAGTCATCCCTTCTGATTCACAAGGGATCCATTCTGGACACACACACACACAAATCGGGAAAATCGCAAATATTGTGGTCCCATTTGTTGTAATGCCGCACATTCCGACGTGTGGCACTGCACATGTGCCACAGGCATACACACCATTTTATCCTTCCCTGCTTGCCATCTGTGAACAGGCGAGACCACAGACTCCAAGTCCATGAATGAGGAGGGATGAGTGTATACTTTGGCCTCTATTCATGGTTTGATCTTTTAATATTATACAACAGATCCAACTACTACCACTTTCCAAGATGGAAGTACTTCATTCCTCTACACAGACAGATGAAAACCTTTGGTCCTCTAGATGTGTTAAATTATAGATTCCATAATGCCTAAACATTGACTAGGCTTTTTCTGGGAGTTAAAATTCAAAATAACTGGGGGGTACAAAATTCTGCAGGTCTTGGAAGCTGTACCTCTCTGCAACAGAGGCTGGATTCTAAATTGGGATTTGATAGGTCAGGTTCACTCCATTTTCCCCACAGCATTTTTATTTACCAATGCTGACAATGCCAGGAGATTCTAGGGCTAGAACTGTGGACCTTCAGTTCTGTACATAAATTGCTCTCTCTATATAATGAACTACAGGATCTGCAGCATCTGATGGCTTTCTTGAATGCTCATGAGTTCTGGACTGGTTCTGTTAAATGAGCACAAGCACTGAGGATTCCTGGGCAGGAAGAACATAAAAGCCTTCTTGTCTGGGCTGTGATGTTGTCTGAGCAGTAAGATCATCCCAGAGACATTGTCACTATGCACATCCTTCCCCTCAAACTCAACTGGCTCATATGTGCCTTCTGTCTTATCATTGATAACCCGTAAAGGTAATACTGAAGTTATACCAATCATATTTAGGTTTTCTTTGATACGTTTAAACATATTACAAAAGGTAACTTTCTTGAAATATACTGAGTATCTGAAAGATACACTTGAAAGAGATGACAAAGAAAATGGTGGTTTACTAAGCTAAAATATGCACAAATCATTTGCCCATGCACATAGTTGCTCTGCCCCTCATTTGACAGGGGTGGGGAGTCACAGGCCCTGGGGCCAAATCCAGCCCTCTGGAGTTCCCCAGAGAGATATTGCCACTTCCCCATCATTGGTGATTTCCCAGCTTACAGGAACTGTAAGTAAGAACTTTCAGTTATAATATACTGACATTTTTGGTTCCACTTTTTTGGACCTGCCAACTACTAGGATGCTGAAAACCTCTTTGGAACTGAATTTGACTCATGGGCCAAAAGAAGTTTCCCACCCTTGGTGTATATACCAACCAAACCAGATAATCTGTAATTAACCATAGTTTTTGAACCCAAGATACTAAACCAGATATAATATCCTGTGTGGATTTCCCCTGCTAAGCAGATAATCATAGTTTCTTGGTCTTGATGGACAAAGACAATAGTTAAGTACAGACTTCCTGGTTTAACTATGGTTTGCAAAAAGGCAATGCCTAGATAAGGAAGAGGTTCATAGCGCCACTTAAAAAGCTAGCATATGATCATTTGAACCTGGTCTATTTTTCAAAGCATCCCGGGAAAGCTGAAACAAAGCTTCTGATTTGGAAATGCAATACTACCACGCACATATGATATTGGTAGGCACAGTCATGCAGACTGACTTGAAAGAAATTCCTTCTAAAGAACGTCCTCATTCTTTTAATAGCATTTAGCACATTCATAATTCCTCTCTGTAACATTTGCAAACCCATTCCCAGTGGGATATCCTTAATAATAACTGAAGATTTCTGAAAATGCCCGTGAGATTACCATATCATCAAACAATGCCTCCAAGAGAGCTTCTGTGGGGCTAGTGTGGCAAACAGCTGGCACATGCTCCATCATCCAGAGCCATTCAATGGCAGCTTCTATGCTCTCCTCTGTCACAGGAATCACCCTCTCCTGCCACTTCACAAGATCCTGAGCTCCTCTGAAAAAGAGAATAGCGAAAATACTCAGAGAAATACTATACTGTCTCGTAATTTAACACTTGTGAATTAAGAGGAAGTGGTTTACATCCCTCTCCTTGCCAACAATCTAAGTAACAACCTAGAATTCTTGGGATCAGAGAGGAGAGGGGCCTCATCCAGTGTCTAGACAGACATATGATCTGGATGCCAAATGTCCAGAAAATGTCAGCAGACTTTCACAGACAAAATCACTTGGATACACATTAAATGACAAGGTCCTGCTCATTCACCCAGTCTGGCAGCTGAGTATGAGAAAGGAAGGAGACTTTAGAACTCATATCCCATAGACCAAATAATTTTGTGCTAAAGAGTTTATTTTCAGATAGCTGTCGCAAGCTGTAACAGTGGCAGTGCACACACCCAAGATTTCCTGGAGGCCCAGTCTGAAAACAGTCAGGATGGACTGGCTAGGCCCATTTCCTCAGTGGGGACCCCAGTGCCATACCCTCAACATTCCTCTTTGACCTTTGGAACCTTTGGCATATGAAGCCTCCAGTTCTTTCACGTGACATCACATAAAAGCTTATTCTCTTGAGATCAGGGAGTATTTTCCTACCCTGCTGAGATTTCTAATATTTTTCCATTTTGGAACTTAAGGGCTATGCAGACAGGCAAAAAGAGGTGCTTTGAGGGTGACTTGTAAGCATGGCATTTAGATGACGCATGCCTGAAAATCACCAGGGAAGTGCCCTCTAGGCATCGTATGCCAAGAAAAGCCGCTCCAAAAAGACGTCGCTTTTGTCTACTCCTTTGGCAAAGATGCGCATCTTCACATGTGTGTATGTATGCAGCAACACCGGTGCACCAGAAAACGGCCACAAAAATACACCGTTGCATGTGTGGCGGAAATTGAGTCAGCGATCCAGAGCATGAGCCCTACAATGCAGGCTTTAATTTAAAGCGCCTTATGCTTCCAGGTGTGGATGCACTGGCGCAGGTGCGCTTGAATATTAGAACCCTAACCCTAACCCTAATTGTAACCCTGTGCATGCGCCCTAGCAACTGTCTTCTATTATGACAATAAATACATTCTGTCGTATGTATGCTTGGTGTCAGAATGCACAGTAGTTTGCATGAAAGACAGTTTTGTGACCTCTTCTGGAGTGCCCTTTCCAGGGAAATAGGTTACCACCACCCCACCCCAGTTGTCTTTCTACCAGCAGGCAAGTACCTTTCTGTTTGTGCAAGTCTTTAATAACTAATGGGTTCTAAATGGACATGTTAAATCAGGGATAGGCAACCTGTCCCCTTTAAGGGCCGAGGGACTTCAGCTCCCAAAAGCCTCAGCCATGTTGGCCAATAGTCCCATGTTGGCCAATAGCTCCTGGGATTCTGGGAGCTGCAGTCCCTCGGCCCTTAAAGGGGAAAGGTTGCCTACCCCTGTGTTAAATGGACTAGGTCTAGGAGGAGAGAGAAAGCAACTGCAGTCTTGGCATGGTCAGAAGGAAGGGATTTCCTTTCCCTGAATAGAAAGTGGGGGGAATGGGAGGAAGAAACTGGAATCTTAGAGTTTTGGGAGATTATGGCAGCACTAATAAAACCGGCTTACCTAAACTGTCTTAAAATTTAAAGCGGGTGGCATCCTGATCTTATCACAAGGATTTAGCCACCAAAATTGCCACCCAGGTCCATCCCTGTTCACAGGGGCGCTCAGCACACCTTTTTTCAAAGCCGGGAGTTTTCTGGCTTAAGGAAATGGCTGCTTTAACGGCCCTACGAGCGGGGATGGACCCAGGCAGCGATTTCGGCAGCTAAATCCTTGTGATAAGATCAGGATGCCACACGTTTTAATTTTAAGCCGGCTCAGGTAAACTGGTTTTATTAGCACTGTGATAATCTCCTTGGTGTGGTTGGAGAGGTTTGCTCTGTCTGCTCAGGTAGAAGAGTAATGATGGGAAAAGAGTAACAGTAACAATGCCAAACAGTGTAACTCTCCTAAGCATCATGCAGGAAAAAAATAAGAAAGGATCTTGTGACACCTTCAGGTCTGAGTGGGACTGAGTGGGAAGAGAAAAATCAGTGGTCATTTTGGGCAAGGGCTTTATTTTATTTTATTCAGTACATTTGGTCCCCAAGTGAAAGGCCAACTCTACTAACAACCAAATCACTTCAGCGTCAATACATAATATTTTACCCCCAAAAAAGCATGGGACTTTTAAAAATATCTACAACTCATATTGGTGGGTATAACAAAATACTTCATTACCTCAAATATCTTCCAATGAGTAATGTGAGGAGAGAGGAGTACTCCTCTCCCTTCTTTCAGATAGGAAAAATGATAAGTGCCAAATGGCCAAAAATTTGGAGACACTGTTTACTACTGAGCAGGTGACAATGTCCCAGAAAGAGTACATTATAAGTTTACTTGCTGTGCAAATTCTGCAACAAAAATTCTGCATCTATAGCACATAAGTGGTCTATCCTATTGCATAAGGAAATACTGAATCACAAATGGTCTGGCTCAGAAAGCTACAGTTTTACTGGCAGCAGAAAAGATACATTATGGGCAGAATTTTGTCGAACAACATTTTGTTGAGATATCATGTTCTATCTACCTATTGTGACATTTTAAAGTTTCACTTTGTGATTCTGTAACTTCAAAATATTATCTCACTTTGAACATACAGTTTCAAAAGTCAGGGCAATTAATGGAAAGTCATCATGTATACAACAAACATGATACTGATATCCTAGCTTCTGTCATAAAGTCTGGCAACAATTTGTTGAACTTGGGATGGTAATATGGACTACAGTATCCCAAATCCATACTGGCTGGGGGTTCTGAGAACTACAGTCCAAACAAAAGGTAATATTCCAAGCACTGACACACTGACAATCAGTATCACACTAACAATGAATGGGACAAGTTTCACTAAGACTTTTTTTTTAAGTCATGCATACAAACTTTTTAAGATGTATGTTTGAATACAGGAGGAAAAGTAAGAAATAATGCATGACTAAGAGCATGGGAGAAATTCTCCAACAAAAAAGGAAAATGAACATATTCTGTCACAGAAGCATACAGTGCCAACCTGTGACAAGCCATATCTGGTCGTCACTTCATGCTCTGTTTTCAACTGGGCAGAAGACTGCAGGTCTAAAAAGCCAACATCTATACGTACAGATCAACAATATTATTAGCTCAATACAAACAGTCTGGGCTGGCAATAGGTTTTAAGCTTAGGTATCAGGTTTCAGGCAGTCTTGCTGTCCATCAGACTGGGGTATAAATTTGGGGGGCTATCCACATGTCTTGGTACTGCAACTCCCATCAGTCCCAGCCATTATAGCCAATGCAGAGGGATAGTAGGAGTTACAGTCTAAAAACATCTGAGAGCCATTTTTGTGTCACAGTTAAAATGTTTCAAACCCAAGGCCACACAGTTATGGCCCAAACAGCTATGAGCAGTTCCATATCCTCCAGCTGTCCTGATTTGGTAGGGACAATCCTACTTTTGTTTTCCCACTTTTTCAGCTGCTTTTAAAATGTCCACATTTCTCTCGCCTCTTCTCACCTTCCCCCTTTGTCCTCAGCTTTCTTCAATTACTGCAAGCTAAATTCAAAATGCAAAAGCAACTGGCATTCAATTAACTAAGCAGGGAGGGAGAGGAGAGGAGAGGAGGAGGAAGAAACTTGCCTTTTCCTGTAGGCTCATGTAAAAGCAAACTGCTGCAGCCTTTCTTGGCTTGTGTGTATTCTTCCTCTTTAATAACTTTTTCCACCATGACCACACTCTGATACCACCTAGCCACATGTATCCTAGCTTTTATCTGTGGAATATTGAAGGTTATGATTTCCCCCCCCCCTCCGCCAGAATGAGCAATCCAATTCTGAAACAAATTATTAGAATAGCCCAAGTTAAATTTTCCTATTGTGCTACTAAGCCACTTCTCACTTCACACAATAAACTGAAATCTAAATGTATCAGAATGCCAGAGGGTCACTTTCACCTCTAATAGCTGAGCATATCCAGAGCATTTACAATCAATAGGTCAGCTGGTGAGTCACCAGGATTGCAGCTACACTGTAGAAAAAAATGCAGTTTGACACCATTTTAACTGCCATGGCTCCATCCTACAAAATCTTGGGATTTGTAGATTTCTGAGGCTGGCACAGTTTGGCAGAGAAGTCTAAAGATCCTGTAGAACTACAAAACACAGGATTCCACAGTATGGAGCTATAGCACTTAAGGGCATACCAAACTGTGTGATTTCTACAGTGTAGATGCACCCCAGGACATCAAACCAAAACAGGTGGGCCCTTCATCCTCAAGCACTCTTCATATTCCCACTTCATTTTAGTATCCTAGTGATGGATCTTTTTACCTCACCAATAAATCATCAAGTTTCCGAAATCATAAGAAGATTTCAGACAGAATGTGCATGCAGCATGGATACCCTGCTTTATGTATATCTTTCTACAGGCATTCTAAGTAGAATTGTGAATAAAATTCACAGAAACCTTGCCATAAATTCCAGAGATCTTATTCTCACTCTGCTGCCTAGACTTGCTAAACTAGGGAGTTTATCATGCAGGATGGACCCCATGCAGAAACTGGATTTAAAATGGGTTGTTTTTCACTTGACGTTCGGGGTTAATCCAAACAGAAAGTAGAAATAACCCGCAAAAGCAAGTTGTTTTTCAGACGACGTTGATGTCAAGGAAAAATAATGCATCATTAATCCAAATGGAAAGTTGCCAAAACTTTCCATTCAGGAACTTCAGAAAGTAAAAAGGAGTGGGGTTTTGTGACTTTCTGTTTAGGTTAATATCGTGTTATTTCTCCTTTACACAAACACATCTGAAAAACAACTTGCTTTTGAGGGTTTTTTCCAGATTTTTAAATCCCATTTCTGCACAGGATTTAAGCAATTTGCCTCCTTGTGATAAGCTCATAGGAATAGGAAAAGTATTGTCCTAGGGCTGCAGATGTGCCTCCCTCATCCAGGTGTTTTTTCAGCCCTTGACCTATCCAGGCCCCTTGGATCTTCCTTTTTCTGGCCCAAAAAGGAGCATGAACTGACATTCCCAGAAGCTTGCTTTTAAAGCATTTGCAAGATCCTCCTGTACTGTTTTTTTAATTAAATTAAAAATCAATAATGGACTTCCAGCCACTTCTGATTTGGAGTTTAAGGGTTGTTGTTTTTTTGGTTTGGTTTTGCTTTTTGGTATTTTAGTAGTACATGTAGCGTCAGATTTTTCCTGAAGTGGAAAACTGACAAACAAACACCCCAAAAAACCCCATTACAATTGCCCATCCCAGTTTAATGCTTTTGTTTTTGTTGTTATTGTTGTTGTTGTCATTGTTGTGTGCCTTCAACTCATTTCTAACTTATGAAGACCCTAAGGAAAACCCATCACAAGGTTTTCTTGGCAAGATTTGTTCACAGAGGGATTTTGCCTTTGCTTTTCTCTGAGACTAAGGGGGGAAGCAGACGATGGCGTCGGGGACGCCACGGGACGGAGCGCTGGTGGAGCGGAGCCTCTGCACCGCGGCGCTCCTATGGCGTCCCTAAAAGGAGCTCCAAATTGGCGCTCCTTTTAGATGTCAGGGAAAGTGCGCCCTAAAAGCGGTGGGCACACTTTCCCTGACTCTTCCGCCGCAGCGCGTCCAGTCGCTGCGGCGGGAGGTTGCCCCGGAAGCGCCGGCCATGCGGAGGGCCGGCAGCTCCCAGGGCGACCTCAGGAAGAGGAAGGAGCGCCGCTCGTGCGGTGGCTCCTCCTCTTCCGGGCTTCCAAGACGGCTCAATAAGCCGTCTGCCGAGGCCCTAAGAGAGTGTGGCTTGACCAAGTTCACCCAATGGCTTTCCATGGCCAAGCAGGGATGCGAACCCCAGTCTCCAGAATAATAGCCCTAGAGGAAGCATCCTATCTTTCTGCTGTTTCATACTGAGAAAGATCAAGGCATGTTTGCTTTTGCGATGGTTCTTTTATGTCCATACTCTACTTCAGGGATAGGCAACCTTTCCCCTTTAAGGGCCGAGGGACTTCAGCTCCCAGAAGCCTCAACCATGTTGGCCAATAATCCCATGTTGGCCAATACCTCCTGGGATTCTGGGAGGTGAAGTCTCTCGGCCCTTAAAGGGGAAAGGTTGCCTACCCCTGCTCTACTTCAATGCTTCTTGGCTATTTGATATGGGGAACCAGCAAAGTGTTTCCCCCAATGTGCTAAGGACCCGCACCATTTTTGTACCTATTGACTATAAGTATTTCTTTCTTACCTGGAAACTCTGGAGGGACTACTAGCCAATAGCTCCAGAGGCCACTACATTGAGTAGCACTGCTCTATCCCATGCTAATTAAAATAAGTTTTTGTCCTAGTCATTCCCATCAGCTAGGACTTGAGTAAGAGAGACCTTTGAACAGATGGCTCCACTTAAGCCTTTGGGAGAAGAGATACACAGTGTAAAATAAAGTCTCTCCAATTTAATTAAGAATGGATGCATTTTGATTGAAATCTTATGTACCTGGCATGGGATACTTGAGCTCTTTGACCTAGTTCCATGCAGTGGTCAAGAGAGTACTAAAAAGCACATTAAAAGCAGAAAACAATAAGGAGACAAGTGTCACGAGTTTTGAGATGGTCAATGGTTTATTCCTCTTAAAATAGCCCAACGCGCTTTCGTCTATATGAGAGAAGGCCTTCTTCAAGGGCCTTCAGCAGATATCACTGGAGTTGAGAACATTCTGCAAAACATAGTGTTTAAAAGGAATAAACAGTTGATTCTCTCAGAGCACATGGAGCTTGTCTCCTTATTGTTTTCTAATTCCACGCAACCCTCAATGTCATCCAGTTTTTAGGACATGGAAGGCCAATATGTACTTTCTTGGCCATCTCTCTGAGCAGGTGTGTATATGAGTGAAAAGCAGAGAAGGGGTGGCACAGGGACAATGCTATGCAGTTGTGCAACTGCTGCCCACTACTGCCTCTGTCTTTGGCTCCAAGTGCCCCATCCTACCTGAATCCCCATAACTGACTTTTTCCCAAGGGTTAATCACCCTTCACACAAAAAAGCCTGCCCATTCCTGTTATATGCAAAGACAAATAAGAGACTTTCCACTCTTGACTCCTATGAGAAATGGCATAAAAGCCATTGCAAACCAAGTGCAGAGTTGTTCAACAGACATATACTTTTGTTGCATTTCCAAACTGCTTGTCTCCACTGTTTGCTTGTTCCCATTGTAGTTTCAGGTGTTCCTGCATGTTTCATGAATGAAGTGTAAAAAACTTACCGAATGAGATTAAATTTGGCTATTTGGGCCACTTGCTGTTTGATGACCATTGAAAGTGCTTCTCGACACAGATCAAACTCAGCTCTAGAAGCAACACCAAAATCCAGAACAATGGTAATGCTCTGTTCTTCAATCACCCCAAATATCTGCCGGCTTTCAGTGGTTAACCATTCCATTCTTTGCTTATATAGTTCAATAGCTCCAGTAAGACAATCCAAAATATGAATGAGCAGGTCTTTTTTGGCTGTCAGCTATAATTAAAAAGAGTATAAAGATGTAAATCTCAAAATGGTAAGCAATAGGCTGGGAAGTGCAGATTTTGTACAATCTCTTGATATCTCAAGAAGCAAGCACCACTTTGGAACCTGACAAACTTACCTAACAGATCAATAACAGGAAAGAAACTGTGGCCCTTCAGATGTTGAACTACAGCTCCTATCAAGCTGAGCCAGCATGACCATTATTAAGGGATGATAGACAATTGTATTCCAAAAACGTCTGGAGGGCCAGTTTCACAGCCCTGAATAAAGACTTCACTATATTTCATGTAAATATTGGTGTGACCATTTTGCTGGAATTAGCTAAGTTCTGCTCCTGTTTTCTTAAACAAAATCCAACATGGGGTGACACTGGAACCATTATTCTAGAACAAATATCTATTAACAATTTACCAAACAAATATCAGGATTGTGGAGGACAAGAATACACAACAGCTCTGCACAATTCTGAACTATGATTTCCATCTTTGCTATTGTTTTGTTCCTATAAGTCATTTCTGAGTTATGGCGAGCCTAAAGCAGGGGTCAGCAACCTACGGCCCGTGGGCCACACCCAGCCCCTGCTGACCGGCCCCTGCCGCCACCGCCACCACCCCCTGCCACCGCCGTAGCGCACTCCCGCTGCCGCACTGCTGCACGTATCACAGCCACCATTTTGGCAAACAAAATGGAGGGCGCGAGTGGGGGGGGCTTCCAAAATGGCGTCTGCATCGTGCACGCATGCGCGTGTGACATGGGCACCATTTTGGAAGGCCTTCGGAAGGCCACACTACAGCTGCGCCAGGCGAAAACCAGCTTTCATGTCATGGCCGCTTCCCTGGGCCTTGGAAAGGCCCCCCCTGCCACCGCTGCGGGCGAATTCGCCCAGCGGGGGGGCCTTTCCGAGGCCCAGGGAAGCCCCCCCGTGACCGCTGCGGGCGAATTCGCCTACCGCAGCCGCCTCCCAGGGAAGCCCCCCCACGCCATCGTGCGCATGCGTGCAGGGGGGCAAGTGCACGTGCACGAGTGCGCGCCTGGCCGGCCCCCCCGCGCCATTCCCTCCCTTCCCAGCCCCCCAGCAACAAAGGTTGCCGACCCCTGGCCTAAAGTGAACCTATCACAGGGTTTTCTGAGGCTGAGTGTCCATGACTTGCCTAAGCTCACCCAGTGGGTTTCCATGGCTGAGTGAGGATTCAAGCCCTAGTCTCCAGAGTCATAGTCTAATGCTCAAACCACTATACCATGCTGACTACCTACCACCTAATCAATATTGTGACATAGACTCCAAATGGCCAGAGCGCTTATGTTTGTGAAAACCAGCTTTCATGTCATTCCGTCAGTCACTTTAAGCTATGGAAGCAAAAAGAACAAGTTCTGATTTTGATAAGAATCAGTGTCAGCAGGTGTTTTCTTGAATACTTTAAGTGTCAGACAAAATAAGCTCTGGCATCTGATATCTCTGCTCAGAGTCTGCATGAACCTAAGCATATAGTTAATTCCACATCTAGTTTAGACATGGCCCTTCCCAAATCTTGCATCAAAAGGTCAGTCAGATTTCTACATCTAGCAATTTCAAGAACATCAATGGATGATTGTTTCTAGTTTCTCAACTTATTTTGGCTTAATGTGGGCCTAAACAGTGAAATTATATTTAAATAGCAAATCATAGGCACCTGGGGCTTCTTTGGTTTTGCTGAGGTGGAAAAACGGGAAAGGCCTTACTTTGCAGATTATCATTGTACTTCACTCATCTCATCCTGTCAAAAAGACAACTTTTAATCTGTCACACTTACTTTATATAGCTTGCCATCCGGTCCTGTCCTAAATTGGCGATACAGTCCATTTGCATACCTTGAAGCCACAAGTTTCCTCAATATAGATATATAATCTAGAATAGAAAGATGTTTTACATGTGTGACATTCTGGAACAATAAGGTACATGACACAGTACAACCATCTGCCTTATTAGGAATGTTGTAAGGCATATGTAAATGACCACAACATTTGCTTATTAACAGCATGAAAGATCATAGTTATATATAATGCCTTGCATTAGTACTGACACACACACATGAATTTTCCACATTTTGTTGTGTTGCAACCTGGAACTGAAATGGATTTAACTGGCATTATTATCACTTGATGTACATAAGATACTCAACACTGAAGTAAAAAATGTTTTTATTGCGGCACAAATATTAAGCAAATAAAAAACTGGCACTTCTTGATTGCATGTAATAACAATGCCAGTTCAATCCATTATTCCAGGTTCTGACACAACAAAATGTGGAAACATCTGATCTTGGAAGCTAAGCAGGGTCAGTCCTGGTTAATATTTGGATGGGAGACTGCCAATGAATACCAGATGCTATAGGCTATATTTCAGAAGAAAGAACTAGTATTCCTTGTCTTAAAAAGCCCTGTGAAATTCAGGGGGTCTCCATAAGTCAGCAGGTGACTTGAAGGCACATACACACACGTGTGTGTATCAATACTTGTGGCAAGGTAGTTAGGTTGAATGTATATGTGAAATTTCTGTCTGCATTTCTTTTTATTTTCCTCAAACATGTATGCATTACCTATAAGCAAATTAATAGAAAGAAATTAAAATTAAAAGATGTTTTGCTTGTACCATCTTATGAATGTTACTATTACATCCTGGTTATCTACATATTTAAGTCCCACTGATCACAAGTCTACAATTTTAGACATGTGCTCTTGTATCTTATTTTATATCGGTAAAATGCAAAAGATCAGACTATGCCTCATGCAAAAGAGAAAAGAGCTTTCCACCATAACCTGGCTTGGGACATCACACCTTCTTTTTGCTGAAATCCAATTTGGGATAAAATCTGAGAAAAGGACAACTTGTTCCTCTTGAGCCCATGGAGCTGAAGCCATTTAGCAGAGGAGATAAGAGGCTGCACATCCAAGTCCCACTGAATACCATGATCCCTTCTGTCTTTTTCTTCCAAGTTCTTCTTGAAGGCAACGAGTGAATTAGATTTCTCGTGGTCTTTTTTAGGCTTTCCATCCAAAATAAGTTCTGTTAAGAGAAAACACTGTAAACTTAAACTTACAGCCAAACTAATTTCATCCACTTCCCTCCTCAACTACCTCATCCAAAGTTATTTTACTATATGAATCCCATTGTGGGAGAAAGGTGGGATATAATCTTCAAAATAAATAACAAATAAATATATTATATGACTATTCCTTCTTAAACACGCTACTGAAAGGTGTTGTTAATTTGAAGGGGATCATTTGTTACTCCCTTCATGTGCAGAAGACACCTGACAACATTTTCACAACACATATACTGGAATCAGGTTTGGATTCAGGCCAAGAACTTTTCAGTAACCTGTTGTCTTGTAGAGAAACAATGGGTATCTCAACAAGCCATGGCTTCTTTCTTTCAAATGTTCCCAGTCACAACTCACAATCAAATAGCCAGTTACAGGGTGAAGCACTTGTTTGCTACTGTAGGTCCTTAAGCAGAGGGCCTGGGCTGCCAGTTGTTAGGAGCTGCTCTAGCTTTGCCTTTTCTGAATCAATTAGTTGGATGGACTAGAACTGTGGTTCCCAACCTTTGGTCTTCCAGATTATTAGGACTTCAATTCACATATTTTGTGACTGTTAACCAAATATGCTGGGGCATCTGGGAGCTAAAGTCCAAACAAATGGAGGACCAAAGGCTGGGAACCACCGGCTTTTATTTTAAGGCTGGATAAACCATATAAATTGTTGTCCTCCCTTAATTACTTCTTGAAAACTGTGGAAGCTCTTACACAGCGTAAATAAGGAGAACACTACTTAACAGCAAAGCTAATCTTCATTTGCTGACAGATACAGAAATAAACATGTACTGTGCTTAAGCATACTTCACGGTGATAGTAATTTTTTATGTTCTCTGGAGCATTTTGAATCTGCTGATAGTCATTCATAGTTGCCAAACAGGCTCTGCCCAAAATATAGTACAAAAATAAATGGAAGGATAATTGCCTATCATCATAATTGCTTTATGGAGGGAAGAGGAAAGGCACATGGCCCTGTCTCCAACATGTCAGCATATGACACTAAACTGTACTCTGTTTTCTATATACTCAGAGGTACCATTAACCAATAAGCATGTGCTTTCTCTTCAAGTATACCCACACCATCATAGGTTTTTGCCCAGCCTCACTTTTTCCATGGCTGTTGTCTTCAGTTCCACGCCTCACCTAGGCTGCATCAGCACTGCTGAAATAATCTGGATTCAAACTGGATTATTTTGGAAGCTACTCAATTTTATCTCAGCTCCATGTTTTCAAACCCACTTCCTATTTTGTGTCACTTTTATTAGTCCTTGGGCTTTCTGCTATCCTGCTGTCTGTCCTCACTTGCTAAGAAACAATGCCTCTCTTGACCTACAGTCCTCTGAACTCGATCAGTTTGCTTCCATATCTGTTATGCTGGTCCCACATCTATCTAGATCCTCTGACTTCTTTTATTCAAGTCTCCTTCTTTATTTACTCTTCTATTACCTTCTTGTTTCTAGTTCACTACTACTCTTCTTAGCCCTCCTATCTACACACTCTCTGGCCCTTTGCTTAACTGCTTCCTAGGATGCCCACCCATTTGACTTTACTTTCCTTAGCCTACCCACACACAATTCTCCTGTGATGAAGGCTTGTATGAAATGGCAATCCTAGCCAAACAATCTTCAAAGAGGCTACAAATAAATAAATAAATAAGTTGATGGCAGCTTCATTCAGAGATTAACTGGAACAAAGACAAACATCTCATGACATCACACCTGTTACACAAATATCAATTTAATTTCATCACCACTGTCACAAACTATAGAGGTTTTGCTATCATTTCTTACTGTTGTTACTATTATTTGATTTTCACCTGAACAAACCAATTGAGCGTGATAGTAATGCATGCCCTAAAGAGAAAATAACTACTTTGCAGAGACTGTCAGCACAGTTGTCAAAACACAAAGCATGTTTAACAGAACGTTCAGCTGTAAATTATTTAACGAAACATCATCATCTTAAAATACTCACGTTCACTCCAAGCAACCCGTTTACCCATGTTACCAGTCATTCTGACCACGTTGATTTTTTGCTTCCTTTTATGTTCTCCTTAAAACAGAATAAAAAGGTATTTTTGTTACATTGATTCAATCCACAGGTACAGTCAAGACTAGACCAATGGTTTAGACTCAGGACAAAGAAATTAGACTTCCAACAGTTTTATTAACAAGATACTTAGGTCTCAGTTGCATTGCAGAAATAATGCAGTTTGATACCGCTTTAACTGCCATGACTCAATGCTATGACATTCTGGGATTTGTAGTTTTATGAGATATCAGAGAGTTATGTTGCCACAACAAGCTACAAATCCAAGAATTCCATAACATTGAGCTATGGTAGTTAATATCAAACTGTATTATTTCTGCAGTGTAGATTAGGCCATGGACTTGAAAGTCAGCTCAAAAAAAATCCATGTCACATTCACCCACAGAGCAGATCTATGAGATACAATCCTTCCCACTATCATCCTATTTTTTAAAATGAGGATCAAAGTCTGACATAATAATGCTTTCCCAAAACCATTCAGTAAAAGATAAAGCAAATAAACAAAAAACCCATGCAGTATACTGCTGTTAAACCATTTTAGGCTGCAACAACAATAGCTAGTGTTTAAATGCCCCACTCACCAGAACTGACCTTACAAATTATGAAAACTGAACCAACAACCTCAGGATCAGCCACTAAGGACAGCAGTACCAGCCATCACTCCCCAACAACTGCCTTGTGTCATAGGACAGAAGTGTATGTGGATATAACCCATCCTAGATCCTATTAGTCTGCTTCCTTACATGTGGTGAACACTGCCACTTTGCAAGCATTCGAAGGAAAATTAAACTGTTGACCCAGTTCATCCCATGTACATGGAATGAGTAAGAAACCATTTTATTTTTCTCCTCAAGCAGCAGACCCAAAACTTTTGCTGGACATGTGGTTCCAGACACTTCACTGATTCACACAAGCAGTCTGAAATGGTGTGAAACAGCTAGACGGTATGAAGCTTCTCTTCATTTCTTTGAATGTGAAAACAGAAAATTAATGCAGGTTCCTGGAGAAGAGTAGGCTGTGTACTGGGATGCATCAAGTCTATCCCCATCCAATCTTAAATCAACGCATTTATGATAATCCTTTGTAAACTGTCACCTATCTATACATCTCCTTATCAGGATGTCTGTCCTTCACAATCAGCATATTTGCCTCAATACAGAAAAATAAAGAAATGGGGGAAATTATAGTAACCTCTCGCACCTTGTCTTTGCCAGCTGCAAATACACAGCAAAACCTTGGTCATGTTTTTCTGTGAATATAATAAGTCTTTATATCAGAGATGGGAAATATGTGGCCTGTCAGATGTTGTTGGACCGAAACTCCCATCAGACCTAACCAGAATAGCAATGGTAAAAACCATGATTGGAACTGCAAGTCCAAAACATCTGGAGAACCATTTGTCCACACCCATGATTTAAAATGAGGCTTTTAAAGATTTTTAATATATAATACATATTAACTGAAAATGAACATATGATGTGACCTTATATTAGATGGCTCAGAAGTGTTTACAGCAACTCACTCAAGAACCTGGAAATGTTGCTTTTGGACTCCAACCCTCAAAATTCTCCAGGCAAGATGAGCACTGGCCATACTGGATTCGATGATTTGTAGTCCAAAAAAGTAATTTTCCAAGCCCTGAGCTGGCAGCCATTCTGCACAGTCTCAGATACCAATGACTGAGCAGGGTGACACTTTCGCCCACTGGACTGAGTATGCCCTTTTCTACTGGACTATGCCTCTGCCCTAATGAAATATTATCTAAATGAATCACTTTTCTTTCCTCACTTTCACTGTAATCATTGCAAGAGCTAAAGCAGGAGTTACATGTAACCCATCAAACCACTTGTCAGTGGAGCCAGTAAAAACGTCTATCACAGACTAAGGGCCTTTGCAGACTGCCAGAAACAGTGCACATTAAATTGAGGCACTGCCCTGGCTCAGTGCTAGGGAGTCATGGGAATTGTATTTTTTTTTCTGGGACATTGAGCCTTCTATGCCAGAGAGCTCTGGTGCCATAATAAATTACAGTTCCCATGATTCCCTAGCACTGAGCCAGGGCAGTGCCTCAATTTAATGTGCACTATTTCTGGCGGTCTGCAAAGGCCCTAAGTAATTGCCATAGGTTAAGGCAGGAGAAAGACTGTGCGCTGTGATGAGAGGGAGCACTAATGTACATCAATTCTGAAACCCACAGCCTCATGATCTTTCAAGGGTTTTTTGAAGAATGCTGCTAGCATATTGAAATAATGGACAAATGAACTAATTGCCATCATTTATGCAAGGCCAGGGTGTAAAAAGCATTTTCAGGCAGAAAAGAAGGAATTGCCAATAATAATAATAATAATAATAATAATAATAATAAGCTTAGCAAACTATTTTGGTAATTTTTCCCCACACTGGACTGACACCAACAAGGACAAAACATCTAATTTTCAAGCAGTAGAACTCAGGGCCTTTGCAGACTGCCATAAATAGTGCAAACTGAGTCCACTTTAAGGGTTAGGGTTAATGCTAGGGAATCATGGGAATTGTGGTTTGTTTGTTTTTTGTTTGTTTGTTTGTTTGTTTGAGACATTGAGCCTTCTCTGTCAGAGAGCTCTGGTGCCACAATAAACTACAGTTCTCATGATTCCCTAACCCTAACCCTTAAAGTGGCCTCAATTTGCATTATTTCTAGCAGTCTGCAAAGGCCCTCAGAACATGAATGTATACAAGCACTTTCAGCCTCAAAAATAAAAACCCAACAATAGGGTCACTTTAGGGTCTCCATAAGGTGGAAATGATTTGAAGGCACACAACAATAGTATATACGGTATTGATTTAAGAGTGCAGTTAATTTAAATAGATCAATAATGAAGTTATTGAATTTAAATTCTATTACAGGTTGAATCTCCCTTATATGGAATTCTGAAATTCGAAATACTCCAAAATCCAAAGTTGTCCACATGGATGGCTAAGATAATGACACCTTTCCTTTCTGAGGGCTCAGTGTACACAAACTTTGTTTCAGGCAATAAGATTATTAAAAAATATTGTATATAAAATTACCTTTAGCCTATGTGTATAAGGTGTATTTTTGTTGTTGTGTGCCTTCAAGTCATTTCTGACTTATGGTAACCCTAAGGCGGAACTATCACGGGGTTTTCTGGGGCTGAGAGTGTATGACTCACCCAAGGTCACCCTGTGAATTTCAAGCCAAGCTGGGAATCAAACCCTGAACTCCAATGTTCAAACCACTACACCACACTGGCTTTCATGAGGTGTATATGAAACATAAATAAATTTCATTTTTAGGCTTGGGTCCCATCTCCAAGATATCTCATTTGTATTTTTGCGAAATACAAAACACTTCTTGTCCCAAGCATTTTGGACAAAGGAGACTCAATCTATAGCTGTAATTGACTACAGAAACAATATTTCAATAGGACAACATGGAGATTTCTTTAAGCAGCAGCTGATGGAACTTACTATTCTGCTTGGCAGCTCTAACAAAATATTCTTAAGGTGTGCTTGAGTTTGGGAGATTTCCCCTACCCCTAAATATCAGCCACATCCTTTCCAGCATTGGTTGTTGTTTTTTAGGTGGTTCCCACTCTGGAGACTAGGGTTCGAATCCCACTTGGCCATGGAAAACCACTGAGGGACCTTGGGCAAGTCATACTTTCTCAGCCCAAAGGGTGGCAATAGCAAACCATCTCGGAAGAAATGCTACAAGAAAACCACATAGTAGGCACACAACAAGAACATTTCACTCTGCCCTTCTAGGGAGGCCTTTCTGGTGCTAAGGCAGCTGATAGTCAGGGTGGGGTGGGCAGAAAGAAGAACAGATGAGAAACTTTTCTTCTGCCAACATCAGAGGTCCAATCCTGGTTTTGTTTTTTGTTTTCTCTGGTCACTGAGACTGGGAACCTTTTCATCTAAAACTTGTTAAACAGCAAATAATTACCACAGTAATCCACATTCACGTAACAACAATAGTTACTTGGGTAACTGTAAACACTTCGAAATGTATTGAACAGCTACAGCAAACATCCATTCTTTGAGTGCAGCACCAGGTAGTAAGTTGTGCATTTTGCTTCTAAGGAAACAGAAGTTTATCTCCAAACACTGATGAAGGGTAAGATGAAAAACTGGAATGCACCGACCAGAGTGTTAGACTGCAACCTATTTTACAAAAATCTTACACAGCGACCACTTTTGTAGAATAATTTGTATAAATTTCAGGTGTTTCTTATATTAAATAATATTCATTGGGTCTCATGTTGAGAGAAAGTGTGGTGTAGCGGTTTGAGCACAGGACTATAACTCTGGAAACCAGGGTTTGAATCCTCACTCTGCTATGAAAACTCACTGGATGACCTTGAGCAAGTCACATTCTCTCAACCTCAGAAGAAGGCAAAGGCAAATCCCCTCTAAATAAATCTTGCCAAGATCCTCTCCCCCCAGCCCATGACAGGATCACCTTTGTTGTTGTTGTGTGCTTTCAAGTCATTTCTGACTTTGGAGACAGTAAGGCAACCCTATCATGGGGTTTTCTTGGCAAGATTTGTTCAGAGGAGGTTTGCCATTGCCTTCCCCAAGGCTAAGAGAGTGTGACTTGCCCAAGGTCACCCAGTCAGTTTCATAGCCAAGTGAGGAATCAAACCCTGATCTCCAGAATTGCAACCCAACAATTAAACCAAGGGTCACCATAAGTTGGAAACAACTTAAAGGCACACAACAACATAACTAATTAATTAAATAAATACATGGTTTTGAATGGTATCAAATGTTAAATCCTATTATATTATAGAAATCATTGTCTGAGATTCCACAAAAATGTAAACTGCAGCATACCAATAGCACACCAATACCTCAATGTTATGTTCACTTCTGTTGTTGTAGCAATGATGACAGAAACCTGGGTGTGTCCTCCAATAACAACTCCTCACTCTGGTATTCTCTCACTCCACACACATACACATGTGTGTGTGTGCACACACACACAGAAGTTTTCTATCTTTGTTGTTGTGTGCATTCAAGTCCTTTCCAACTTATGGCAATCCTCAGATAACCCTACCATAGGGCTTTCTAGGCAAAATTTGTTCAGAGGAGGTTTGCCATTGCCTTCCCCGAGGCCGAGAGCATGTGAGTTCCCCAAGGTCACCCAATGTGTTTCCATGGCTGTGCAGGAAATCTGACCCTGGTCTCCAGAGCCACAGTCCAACATTCAGACCACTACTCCACACTGGCTCTCTCCCTTTACTCACACTGATTTCTAGTTATCTAACAGAAAAGATTGGTGCTTGTGGATGCAGATTGTGGAATGTTTAAATCAACTTGTGGTCATTTGTGCATGTGTAGTGTGGTCTGCATGTTCCATACCAACCATTCTAACCTTTTCACCAATTTCACCATTAGAGTGACAGACACACAGAGAGAAAGAAGGAGAAGAAGCACTTCAAAGGGTGGGATTAAAGGAATGTCTTCCCAAGGGGAGAGGGGCTGAGATAGGTCCATTCTTCACATATTTCTACCAATTTGTAAATAATAAATATCAACAACATTGCTGAAGTTGCAATGGATCGTCCTGTTGCCTCTTCTTCCTCTATACACCATGAAGAATCTTTTCAGCAGAGAAAGCCAAATTGTCTGTCTAGATCAGGGGTAGGCAACCTTTTTCAGCCGGGGGCCGGGTTGCTGTCCCTCAAACAATTGGGGGGCCGAAGCACCAAAAATAAATAAATAAATAAATAAATATTAAAAAAATTAAAAAAATAAAAAAATGCATGCACACTCTCTCAGCCCCAGGAAAGCTATGGCAAAACCCCTGTAGAGATTTTGCCAAGAAAACCCCAAGAACAAGTAATAACAACAACAATCAATATCATCATGGCAGGCGGTGGCAGTGGCGGGGGGCGGCAGCAGCGGCGGAGCAGGGGGGCCGGTCTAAAGGCCTCGGGGGGCCACATCCAGCCCCCGGGCCTTAGGTTGCCTACCCCTGGTCTAGATGTTTGTACCATTTGGGAAGGGGGGTGGAAAAAGCCCATGATTTTCAAACAAAGCAAGGGTCTTCCAAGAATTGTGGTGATGGATTCCCCATGATGGAACAGCTTGATGGCTTTTAATGTGAATTCTGGAGTGAGTTTGGGCGACAGTTTGACTGCAAAGGAAAGCCGATAGCGAAGAATATTGTCAAGACCTTTGAAGATGTTATTCTATCATGAGAGAAAACATATGATTACTGTAGACTTTATCTGCAATAAATTTCATTGTTGTGGTCACCTTTTACAAATTAGCATCCATTGCTTGGATGGCATCTAACATTCCTTGTTCCCATTTGTGTTCCCCGTCAAAGTTATATCTTTAATAGTCATTGGCTCTGTTCACGCAAAAAAGGAGTAAGATATACCAAACTCACAAATAAAATAAAAGGTGAAAAACAACTTATGGATAAAACATAGGAACAGTAGAAAGTGGTACATCATGAAAAGAAAGGAACATGGATCAATGGAAAGATAACTCTGAATGAAATGGAATAAAGCTGTATGAAGCAGTATGAGAGGTAAATACGTTCCAGAACTTTGTGAAAACCAATAGTTAAAAGACTGAATTCCCACCCATTCACCTCGGCCTTTCTGTCCTCTGGATAGCAATTTAACTAGCCAATGGTTTGTTTTAGGGTTAGTTCTCTGATTTCTCTGGGGAAAGAAAAGCCAGAGTGTCAGCTCTTCCAAGGCTTTGATGTCCCACTAAACAAACCATGAATAGAAGGTTTGTGGTTTGTTTAGCTGATCACACTCCAAGTAGGATCCATCTCTCACTACAAGTGACATCCCAGTTCATCCACATCTGAACACATATCTGGCATCTAAACACACATAACTACATGGAAAAGCAAATCCCAATTCCAACCTGGGATTAACAGTGTAATTAAACTGTATTGAATGTGCATGGTTTAACTTGGATGGTGGAGCGACATGCCATGTTATTTTACAGCTGACTATAGACCTTTTCACATTAAGAATATAAGATTTCATATCAGCTACATAGTTTCTTCCCTTGAACTTCTCATGGCTAAATTAATGGCAAATGGGGAGAAATATAAAATGATTCCAACAGGGAGCATAAATTATTAGAAACTCTAAATGAAAAGGAAATTCATACTTGAATTGAGAGAAGCCAGAGGAATTTAGACATGTAAGAAGTAATGTGTCACATTTAAAACAAACATATATAATCATAATAAACAATAAATAAAACAAGCATATATAAATCTGTTAAGTCTTAAAAATACTTTATGACAGTTAGTTGTTTTGCTGCAACAGACTAACATGGATATCCTTTTGAAAATAATTAAAAGGTTTATCTTAAGCTGAACAATTTAAACTACTGTAGATTCACTTGAAAAGTTCAGAAAGAGTTCAACCAGCCAGGCTTCTCCTTCAATTTGGAAAAATGCATAAGAACATCCCTTGAGCCTGAGCTTGTACTGAATGTTAAGATTTTAACAGATGCAGCCATCTGTGCAAGGATAGCTATACACCCCATAATAAATGCATGGATTTCTCAGGAAGCTTAGAGGCTTAAAGATTCAAGGCAAGAAACTGGCAAAGGTCCAGTCAAAATACTGTGAAACTTGGGAAGCTGCCTACATGTAGCTTTCTACATTTGACCAGGAATGGGGCTGGGGGGGGGGGAGACTTTATCTTTCTACAAGCAGATAATTTTTTTTAATTTACCAGAAAAAAACACTATTCTCTATAAAATGTTACCAATCTCAGAGCTGTAACGGATACAGAATTAACCACATCCAATGCTCTGCTGCAAAGTTGGGTCCTTTGTGTGATACTGGCATAAATCAACACTCCATCACACATTAATCCAGACAGGAACATGATCAGATCTGTCTGCCCCCGTTCATAACTGTCACCAGACTATCCGCAAGGAAGACCACCCCAACAATTGCATTTCTGCCTCTAAGCAAAGGCCAACCAGTTGATGATACTAGCATGAGTGACCATGATGTATTTGTGAACAAAATAATTGTGAAGGCCGTAATATACATTCTATAGGAAATCAGCAGGAGCACACTATTTTGCCTCTTAAGAGGCTCCTGTTTCCTCTGGATACATCTAGACAGTCCATAATATATTGCTGCCTGAAGCAAGGACAAGATGGCACCTTCCCCCAGTCCATGTATACAATCCAGCCTATTTAGCAGCTAGATCTTTGTTGTTGTTAGGTGTCTTCAAGTCAACTCTGACTTATGGTTACCCTATCATTGTTTTTGTTGGGGGTTTTTTGTTGTTTTTTTTTGTTGTTTGTTTGCTTGTTTTTGCCAAGACTTATTCAGAAGCCTTACTCTTGCCTTCCTCTGAGGATGAGAAAATGTGACTTGCTCAAGGCCACCCAATGAGTTTCCATGGCTGAACAGAGATCTGAACCCTGCTCTCCTGGAGTCCTAGTGCAACACTCAAATTGCTACACCACACTAGCTCCAATGTTGAATCTTCAATGCTAACGATCTAACTATATCCTCTATCACACATGAGTCCAGCAGACAATCTTAGGGGGCACAGTCTACTCATAGACTATCATCAACATAATTTTTCTCCTGCATGATTTTTAACATCTTTGTCTGACAAAGAAGCCAGTGGAGCTTACAACATGTATTTTGTGCATTTTAGTTGGCTCAGTAAAGGTATCACTCTTTTCTGGATTTTGGATGTGATTTCACTTTGCTACATGGCCAACCCAGCTACCCTGGATATAGATCTTGCCTCCCAACACTTTACTACTGCATCCCTGTATCTGCTGCTTGAGAGGTAAATATCACCAAGGGATGAACTGATAAATAGTACAGAGGGACAGTCTTTCCCCATCACTGACACAAACAAATCCATTCCTTCCTCCATGCCAACATCTTAGTAACTGGCAGGTGGGATGCTGGGAGTTGGGCAAGGCTATGCTATCTGCAGGATTCTGAGAGTTGTATTCTAAATACATACAGTGTCCAAGCTGTAGTCTTTTGACATATGCCATGATTCATGGTTACTTTTATTTTTGTTTTGTTTTTCCCCAAATGGAATTATTTGATGAATATACATTCTCTGTAAGAAACTATGTGTTGTTGTTGTTGTTGTTGTTGTTGTTTTGTGTCTTTGAGTCATTTTTGAATTATGGTGACCCTAAGGTGGACCTATCATAGGGGGGGGGGGTTTGGCAGGATTTGTTCAGAGGGGGGATTGCCTTTGCCTTCCTCCGAGGTTGAGAGAATGTGTGATTTGCCAAAGTCACTGCTATGCCCTACTTACAGAACCCCAAAACAGACTCTGACACAGACCGTGAGTACTCACAGAGACCATCTGGGAGACATTCCAGTGTCTGAGACAGATGGGAAGACTTCCCAGTTATCACAGTCCTCTGTTGTGCATACAAATGTGACAGTACTTACCCCAGCACAGTGTCACTGTGAGAAGGAGGGGTGGAGATACTCTAAGCTAGGGGTAGGCAACCTTTTTGAGCCGGGGGCTGGTCCGCTGAAGTCGTCCCTCCCGCTGGGCCGAGGGGGAGGAATGGCGGCGCACGCGCAACGACGACGACGCTGCGCGCACTGCCACCGCCGCTGCATGCATGCCGCGGCCGCCATTTTGAAAATCAAAATAAACCACAAGGTTGCGAGTTCAATACCAGCCAGGGCTGAGGCTCGACTCAAGCCTGCATCCTGACGAGGTCGCTAAAATGAGTACCCAGATTGTTGGGGGGCAATCAGCTCACAGTTGTAAACCGCTTAGACACCCCATAGCGTGGTATGAAGCGGTATATAAATGAAATGCTTTGCTTTTTGCTTTGCTTTGGTCCGGTGCTTAAATGCTGATACTGCAGCCACAAGATTGTGAGTTCGATCTCAGGGTTCTAAGGTTGAGTCAGCCTTCCATCCTTTCGTACATCAGTAAAATGAGTACCCAGTTTGTTGGGGGCAATTGGCTTACAGATTGGAAACCATTTAGAGAATGCTGAGTTCACTATTAAGCAGTATAGAAATGGAAATGCTATTGCTATTGCTATCTAAAATATTTAGCAATCAAACAGCACCTGCAGGAGGCTGCCAGACCATAAATAGTCCAGCACTTTCCTCAGGAAGTGGTTGCTGACAACTGACCTTCTTGGTGGAAGCAAACTTCATGCCTCATGTTCCTGTTCTTGCTGCCTGATATCCTTAGACCTTGCTCTGTTTATTGACTATGCTCTTGGATCTCCCTATAGACCAGGGGTAGGCAACCTTTCCCCTTTTAAGGGCCGAGGGACTTGAGCTCCCAGAATCCCAGGAGCTATTGGCCAACATGGGACTATTGGCCAACATGACTGAGGCTTCTGGGATGTCCCACTACAGTAAAAATTTCTATGCCAATAAAAAAAAAAAAGTTTCACCATAAAGGGGAAAGGTTGCCTACCCCTGCTATAGACTGTTGCTTGAATTTGTTGCTGAACTATGTATGACTTGTAAGCTTATCGCACAGCACTTTGAAGAACGGGAATGGAATGGAACGCAAGAGAACGGAACGCAGCAAAAACGCATTTTACTGCACGGGAGAACACCACCGATGCTGCCGGGAGCCCCCAATCCGTTCCCCAGCCATTCCTGGCAGCCGATTTTTGAAGGACGATTTTGAACGGAACAAAAGGAACAGATTGGGGACTCCCGGCAACATCGGTGGCGTTCTCCCGTGCAGTAAAATGCTTTTTTGCTCCGTTCCATTCCCTTGCATTCTGTTCCGTTCCCGTTTCTTAAGTGCTGTGCGATAAGCTTATTGGATTGAACTGACTTTACTTCTTCCACTCCTTGCTGGTGAGTCACACTTCTCTCTGTGTTTCTCTCGGGCTCTGTGTCTTCCTGCATTCCCTTGCTATGGGTCTGGTCTTGTGTTGAGATCAAAACAGGACAGTCACTCAGTAGGTTTCCATGACCAAGCAGGGATTCAGACCCTGGTCTTCCAATGTCCTATTCCAATGCTCAAACATGCCACACTAGCTCTGAAACTGTGTAACCACATACTAAAAATGTAAAATCCCTCTCAAGCCACATGGAAACACAGTTCTCCAGATGGTGTAACTGCTGCATGATTTCAATCAGGTTGACTCAGAAGTAATCTCATTAGAACCATATTCCCACATTCTAAAGAATGCATGTGGCAAGTGTGATGAAAATTGTTCCTGCCTTAAGTGACCTCATGCACTTGTTGGTAACTGCCCTCAAGTTGACTTTGGCTTATGGTGACCTTATGCATAAGAGACCCCCCAAGCCACACTACCATCAACTGCCCTGCTCAGGTCTTGCAGACTTAGGGCTGTGGCTTCTTTAGTCTATCCATCTGGAATGTGGTCTTCCTCTTTTCCTACTGCCTTCTATCTTACTAAGTATTATTGTCTTTTTCTGAGTCCTGTCTTGTCATGATATGGACAAAGTACAAGAACCTCAGTTTAGTCATCTGGGCTTCAAGGGAAAGATCATGAATACTGTTTCCCATTCTCTGGAGAAAGGTTCATCAGAATGTGCAAACAGGCTTTAAATTAGGCTGCAATCCTGTGTTTATTAGAAAAGATGATAATGTCAGTAAAGTTAAAAGTAGTAGAAAAAGAGGAAGACTGCTTTACAGGTAGATAGGCTCAAGGAAGCCATAGCCCTGGGTCTGCAGGACTTGAGCAAGGATGTTGATGAGAGACTCTTAAAAGTCTGTCATTCAAGAGGTTGCCATAAATGGAAGCTTATTTGAGGGATCTGAGAATGATAACAAAGCCCTATTGAACTTAATGGAATTTACTTCTATATAGGCAGATATAAGAGTATACTGTCATTGTGGCTCACTCTGAAGTATGGATGCACTAGTAGTGCAACTAGGCACACGCTGTACTGTTACACTAGGGCTATCCTTTTTAAAAAGTGACCCAACTTAAACTTTAAAGAAATAGTAGGATAAGACCTAAAGAGCAAGAATAACAGGGAAAGGGACTGTTATCAGAAAAGATCTGGACCTTTTCTGAAAGACCTTGGATCATATATTGGGAGGAAGGTAGGATATAAATAAAATGCATATAAAATAAGTAAATAAAAAACAGACAATACATAGTACATACAATTGGCAGAAAATACAAGAAATTTTATTATACACCAAGATGGACTAAAAAAACCTCTAGTACTGCTCTTTTGTGTTATTAATAGCCCTGTTATTAATATTCATAACTGTATTAATTAATAACCTTATTAAATGATGGCTCTGTGGGCCAGCATGGGTCAACATCGACTCGAGGGCAGTTAACAACAACAAGCATTTAAGTAATTTGTTTTATAAGGAGCCAGAAATAACACTATGTGAAGGTTTTCCCAAAAATTCTTCCAGAAAAAGAGACAGGCAACTGTGGCCACCATAGGTTAGTGCACTGCAGATCCCAAACTCTGAGCCATGCAGATACCAAAAAGAAAGTCAGTCAAAATTTTATTGTAATTAGCAAACAGCCATTATACCAATCTATAACAAACATACCCTTTGGTCTTTGCATGCAAGCATAAGGCCAAAGTCAAAAGTGAACCAGTGTGCTGGACTAGGATTCTGGGAGACCAGGGTTCGAATCCCTGCTTGGCCATGAAAATGCCCAGGTTGACCTTGAACAAATCACACTTTCTCAGCTTCAGAGGAAGGCAAAGGCAAACCTTCTCTGAACAAATCTTGCCAAAAAAACTCCATGATAGGTTCACCTTAGGGTTGTCATAAGTCAACATCTGAACAAATCTTGCAAAACAAAAACAAAAACCAACTTCACAATAGCTTTGCTTTAGGGTTGCCATAAGTCAGATACTACTTGAAGGCACACAGCAACAACAAAAATTACATATAAACCTCATCTTTTCCAGGGGTAGATTTCATGGACATGGTAATTAGAAATAATCTTGTTATTATCAATGGTTCTGAAGCAGATAGCTCTCACTTATATAAACTGCTTAGGGACAAGAGTGTTTGGCTGTGTTATGATGTCTGTCTTTCCTCGCTGCAAAAAGAAAGAGAACCATTGGAATTTTCTCTATCAGATACATTTGATTTCTGAAACCCACAGTTAGGACAGCCGGGTCAAAATCCTGAGAGGACTCTATTTTCAAGGCTGCAGTTCTGTATAAATGTACACAGCTGCACCTACACGGAAGAAATAATGCAATGTGACACCACATTAAGTGCTATAGCTCCAGCCTATGGCATCCTGGGATTGAAGTTTTACAAGGTCTTTAGCATTCTCTGCCAAAGAGTGCTAGTGCCTCACAAAACTACAAATCCCAGGGTTCTTTAGGATGGAGCCACAGCAGTTAAAGTGGTGTCAAAGGGCACTGTTTCTACAGCACAGAAGCACCTTGAGACTTACTTCTGAGTAAACTTCCAGAAGCTCTGGCTGAAAAAGCTGCCACATATCCTGTGACCTGCAGTAAAAATTTCTATGTCAATAAAAAAAAAAGTTTCACCATAAAACAATGGTGAACAAAACAAAGTCGTTTCTTCTTTATTTATTTCTTAAAGACACAGAAACAGTTGCAGCATCTCTGCAAATGCATAGGTAGAATGCTTGCATTTTTTTTCCTCCAGAGTAAAAGTGTATTTGTGAATAATAATAATAATAATAATAATAACAACAACATATAATTCAAAATAAAATAAAATACAATGGCCCTTGGTATCCACTGGGGTTTGGTTCCAGGACCCCTCATAGATACCATAATCTATGGATCTGCAAGTCCCATTATATATAATGGTGCAGTAAAATGGTATCTGTTATATAAAAGGGCAAATTCAAGGATTGGTGAGTTTTTTTACTTTTTAAAAAAATATTTTTCAAGCTTTGGATGACTGAATCCATAGATGTAGAATCCATGGATGGAGAGAGTCAACTGTACATGATAGTTCAGTGTCTTCCAAATTTATAAATAAATAAATATTGAAATCTTGAAGGACAACAACCAGCAATTGCATACATTTTGTTTTACCTAGAGGCAGGCTCCTTTAGCAATAAAACATAAAACAAAGTGTAATAATAATAATAATAATAATAATTTAATACACTCATCCCTCCACATTTCCTGGGGTTAGAGGCACAGGACCCCTGTGAATGTGGAAAAACCACAAACAACAAAAATGCTGCATTTCTACCTGAGAGGACACCTCTCTAGGAATTTCTAGGTCCTCCAGTGCAACTCTGTGGTCAACATCTGGCAGATATTGACCATAGAATTGTGTTGGGGATCTACAATTGCCTAGTGGATTGTTCTCTCTAGGAATCACTAGGTCCTTCAGTGCGATTTTTGGTTAAAGTTGACCATAGAGTTGCACTGGAGGACCTAGAGATTCCTAGACAGAACATATTAATAAAATTTGTGAATAATCAAATCTGCAAAAGTCAAAGCTGCAAATGTGGAGGGATGAGTGTGTTTTATATTATAATGATGATAACAGTACATACAGTTGGCCCTCCTTATCCATGATTTGTTATCCATGGATTCAACCATCCACGGCTTGAAAATATTAAAAAATAATATAAATACCCAAAAGTAAACCTTGAATTTACCATTTTATATACCGGATGCTATTTTATTAGAACTAGACCATTGTATATAAAGAGACTTGAGCATCCAACCAAACCCTAGCACCTAGCAGATATCAAGGGCCCTCACTGTATAATAATAGTAACAATTATAGCAATAATAATAGCAATACTTAACAATGGCAAATAATAATAGGAATAAATAATAATAATAATAATAATAATAATAAATAGGAATAATTAATAAATAATAATAATAATAATAATAATAATAATAGCTAATAACAATAGCTAATAGCAGGGGTAGGCAACCTGTCCCCTTTAAGGGCCGAGGGACTTTAGCTCCCAGAAGCCTCAGCCATGTTGGCCAATAGTCCCATGTTGGCCAATAGCTCCTGGGATTCTGGGAGCTGAAGTCCCTCGGCCCTTAAAGGGGAAAGGTTGCCTACCCCTGGCTAATAGCAATAATAATAATAATAATAATAATAATAGCAATACTTAATAATAGCAAATAATAGGAAATAATAATAATAATAATAATAATAGCCAATAATAATAGCTAATAATAATAACAACAACAACAACAACAACAACTGGAATAATTAATATAGATTTATTATTATTATTATTATTATTATTATTATTATTATTATTAAAACAGGCCTCTCACTCATTTGTGCTGTTGGAAGGTAGCACCCTGGACAGATGCCAGCAAAGCCAAGGAGGGAGGTCCTGGCTGGGGCACCCACTGGCCAGAGCTCCTGCTGGGCAGCCTCCCTGCAAAGAAAGCCCTCCTGGCCCTGGGCTGCTGCACTGGCTCCCGCGCGCCCCCTACCGGCGCGCCCCTCCTCCTCCTCCTCCTCCTCCTCACCTGCTTCCAGCCACAATCGTGTGACGGAACAGAGGCCTGGGTTCCTTCCGCCGAGCCTGGCTCTTGTTGACCCTGGAGACGCCTGGGTTGCTAGGCCTGGGAGGGAGAGGGAGAGGGAGAGGGCAGGCCTCCTCCTGCAGGACCGGCCCCTCACGCCTGGAGGCCCCAGCGTCCACACAGCCAGGAAAGCGCCTTTCGTCCCCTCCTGCTGTGTGCCTTCGGGTTGTTTCTGACTTGTAGGGTCTTCTGGGCGAGGTTTGCTCAGAAAGAGGTGTGCTTTTGCCTCCCTCTGAGGCTGAGAGAGTGTGACTCACATCCAAGGTCACCCAGTGGGTTTCCATAGCTGAAAGGGAGGTGTGCCTTTGCCTCCCTCTGAGGCTGAGAGAGTGTGACTCAGCTGAGAGGGAGGGGTGTCTTTGCTCCCTCTGAGGCTGAGAGAGTGTGACTCACATCCAAGGTCACCCAGTGGGTTTCCATAGCTGAGTGGGATTCAAGCATGAGGGTCTGGTCTCAATAGCCTTGTGTTCTTTAATCCTCCTTTTCTCTTTTCTTTTCTTTTTTCATTTCGAGTATCTCTGCCCCACTCTCTTGCCACAAAGGCTCTCAGAGCAGCTTACAAACTCTTCATTAGACAGTAAACCTCGGCAACAGTAAGCTCCCTCCCTGAATGTGTATTACAGAAGGTGCGCTGATCATGTGCAGAGTGCACTTCCCTGTCAATCCCCAGGGAAATAACCACTCCATAATATCTCATGTCTGGCAACCAAAATACCCTTTTTGTTGGATAGGGCAAGACAAGAACTACAAGTGGGCGGGAGAGGAGTTACACGCATACAGTTTGTTGTCAAGTCGTTTCTGACTTACAGTGACTTTAAGACAAAACTATCATGGAGTTTTCTTGGCAAGTTTCTTCAGAGAGGGTTTGCCATTGCCATCCTCTGAGGCTGAGAGAGTGTGACTTGCTCAAGGTCACCCAGTGGGTTTCCATGGCTGAGCCAGGATTCGAACCTTGGTCTCCCAGTGTCCTAGTCCAGCAACGCTCAAACCGTTACACCACGCTGGCACCCACCCAGCCTTCCTACCCAAACCAAAGTGTGAAGCTGCCCAAATTTATTCTAGCTTGGTGATGTTGGAAATTCCACAGGCCCATCATTTGCAGTAATAATACAGCAGTGACCGGTCAAATCACACGTTTGCTGCCTGTTCATGACATCTGAAATCCTCTGCCAGATGTAGCTGCCTCAGCTACGCCAAATGGTAGGGCCAGACCTGGACAGGTCTCACAGGTGAGCTCCTCTCTCTGGGAACTTAGGGGGGTTGCAGACTGCCAGAAATAGTGCAAATTGAGTCCACTTTTAGGGTTAGTGCTAGGGAATCATGGGAACTGTATTTTATTGTGGCACCAGAGTCCTCTGACAGAGAAGGCTCAATGTCTCAGAAAAAAAAAACCAATTCCCATGATTCCCTAGCACTAACCCTAACCCTAAAAGTGGACTCAATTTGCACTATTTCTGGCAGTCTGCAACCCCCATTAATCTTAACAAATGCATGGTGTGTGCCTCTGCTTTTGTCCAGCATCGAAATGTTAGGGTAGGCAACCTTTCCCCTTTAAGGGCCGAGGGACTTCAGCTCCCAGAAGCCTCAGCCATGTTGGCCAATAGTCCCATGTTGGCCAATAGCTCCTGGGATTCTGGGAGCTGAAGTCCCTCGGCCCTTAAAGGGGAAAGGTTGCCTACCCCTGTATCAGGTGCTCTTGACAGATACAAGGCAGATAGTTCATTTATGACACAGCTAATAGTCTACCAAGTAGGACTAAAATTGGGGGATATAGCTTGCCAGCAGAGATTAGAAATTTTGGTTTTTAGAAGACAGCATCCAGAACTTCCCAACTGGGGGGGGGGGGGGGAGAGTCCAGATTCAGAGAGCTATAGCCCCCAAAAAGTAACTTTTCCAGACTGCTCTGCTGATACCCATCCCAGTTCTAACAATTATTGTTTCTGGGAGGGAAATCTCTGTGTTTTCCCATTGGAGACTGGGGAAGAGTATTGCTTCAACAATCAAAACCCAGCAATTAATTAACTGCATTATTAATCTAGTTAAACAAAATGAACTATTAAATCAACAATGCATATTTATTTAATTGCATGCTGTATTATCAGCCTTTTGAATGTCATTAAGTTACAGGCTTCCTTTCTGGCTGCCTGTCCAAATAAATAAGACCAGAGAGAGAAAGAAGTTAGAAAAAAAGGATAATCATTAATAAGCTTTTAAAAACCCTAATCCAATTGCATTTGTGTTAGGAAATGGGAGCATTAATTATTAATTTGTATGTTGAATTGCCATTTAAATTTAAGTTAAATGCTTGCACTGATGGTATTGTATGAACAAGGCTGAAAATTGCCACCCATGATTATTATACTCCAGTCCTGCCCCTTCCCTTATCTGTTTTCAGTTTGGGACTGCATGAATTTCTTTTTAAAAATTAGTTTGTATATGGATGTACTAACTGCTAGATTAAACAAATAAAATGCAATGGACCCCAATACTGTAATACTGTAAGAAGGAGAGTTTAAATTTGTAATGACTTTGTTAAAAGTTTAGATGAAATGATCAAAATAATGTACATATTGTTGGTTTAGTACACAGAGGATTTGGAATAAATATTGTACTTGAAGTGAAGGCAACGAGATTTAAATGAGAAAAATTTAATACAAACTGGATGTACATGGGAAGTCAATTGTAAATATGTATGTTTGAATTTTTTTGTTAGGACTATTTGATATTGTTTAGGATATTTTATGTACTAGAATTTTTAAAAATAAAATTTAAAAAAATTAGTTTGTAATCCGCCTCATCCAAGCCCTTCAGTCACTTGCCTTTTCGCCTTCCTTTATAATCTCATCTCTTTATCTCCCCTTGCTTTCTTTAGTTTACTTTCTTTAGTTGAGTAGTTCCCATGTGGCTCCGAGAACGAAGAGCTTCAAAATTTGGTTTCCTGGAACAGATGAGGAGCCTAGAAGTGTATAGCAGGGAACACAGGAAGACCTCTTGAGTTAGTGGTTGCATCCTGTGATATAAGCCTATAATTCCCTGAATTTGAGGGACTAACAAAAAGCAAGAAGTAGTTTTACAAATATCAAAAAGAACCAAGCTTTAGGTAAAGAACCAGCTGGGAAATGTTTAAAAAAATGGCTCTCGAATATTTGTTGTTGTGTGCCTTCAAGTCATTTCCAACTTACAGCATCCCTAAGACTGCCATGGGATTTTCATGGCAAGATTTGTTCAGAGATGGTTTGCCATCATCTTCCCCTGAGGCTGAGAGCAGGTGACTTGCCAAAGATCACCCAGTGGATTTCCTGGCCAAGCAAGAAATCGAATCTCCAAAGTCATAGTCCAACACTCAAACCATTATGCTACATTGACTCTCTCTAGTATTGCCTCCCATTTAATTCATACCTTTATTAATAATACATCCTTTTTTTAGCATAGGAAATTAAATCTGCAATGAACTTCCAACTTCAAGTCAATCACTTCCATTAAGAAATAATTTTAATTTCAATTGAATAGTTTCTATATTGTTTTTATTAATTATTATAAACTGCCTTGGACATTTTGAAGGATGGTATAGATGGTATAGGATGGTATAAAATAGAAATCAGTAGTGATTGCAGTGTCAGCTCATGAATGCCAAATATGAAAACTGTGCCTTTGTATCTCTGATTCCATTTTTTATTCCTTGTGCTAAGGAAATATCAACAGTTGCTAATTCTCAAGGAGTTGAGATCTCTAGCAGGATAGTTTGCAGATACATTTAATAGTACAGACAATTCATTTTAATTGCATTTTAAATTACATTTTATATTTAACTGTCAATAATTTATTCCAAAAAATGGTAATCTGCTAAGGGGCTGTTGCTGTTGTTGTGTGCCTTCAAGTCATTTCCAACTTATGGCAACCCTAAGGCAAATCTATCATGGGGTTTTCTTGGTAGGTTTCATCAGAGGGGGTTTGCCATTGCCATCCTCTGAGGCTGAGAGAGTGTGCTGGCCCAAGTTCACGCAGTGGGTTTTATGGCTCAGTGGAGAATTGAATCCTGGTCTCCAGGGTTGTAGTCCAGCACCACAATACCATACCATGCTAGCTCTCTTGGGAATAAGTAATTGCCACTCATTTGTTAATTTGTTACATTTTCAC
Source organism: Phrynosoma blainvillii (assembly GCA_026167975.1). Classification (NCBI taxonomy): domain Eukaryota; kingdom Metazoa; phylum Chordata; class Lepidosauria; order Squamata; family Phrynosomatidae; genus Phrynosoma; species Phrynosoma blainvillii. Next base: position 224,696,438 of record JANUYF010000003.1, on the reverse strand, counting down.
AATTTTTAAAATTGTTCTTTTAATCAATTACAGCAGTTTGGAACCAATTACAGCAGTTTGAATAACGATAAGCACTTCGTGTTATTTCATTTGTTGCTTTGGGGGATGTTTTCACGGGGTTTGCCATTTGTAGAAGAAGGGCCTAAATATCCTAAATGCACCAGATCTTGGCTGATCTTGGAGCCTCTCATTGGTATGGTTACCGTAAGTCAAAGTCAACAACAACCTCTTTTAGCGATATTAGCCTAATGAAAAAGCCGGCGGCCTCTGTAAATACAGTTGCCTTAATCTTCATTTCTGACTCTATATCGCATATGCAAAAAATTAATCATACCCACTGATCTCGGAAGGTAATCAAAGTCAATGCTGGTTAGTACTTGTATGGGAAACCAATGAATACCAGGTGCTGTAGGTGTAGACCATGTTTCAGAGGAAGGAACCAGTAAAAGCACCTCTGAATATTCCTTGCCTAAGAAAAGCCTATAATATTCATAGGGTTGCCACAAAAGTCGAAAAGTGACTTGAAGGCACATACAGAGAGATAGTTTTGAAATACAGCCTACAGCACCTGGTATTCATTGGTGGTGTCCCATCCAAGTACTAACCAGAGCTTACCCTGGTTAGCTTCCAAGATCAGAAGGGATCTAATGCCTTTGGGTTATTTAAAATATTCAGGGGTAGCTGTGTTGGCCATATAGCAAATTCAAACAAAAATCCCTCAATGATAGCTTTATTGGCCAACCAAAATGCACAATATACCTGTTGCAAGCTTTCGAAGTATATTGTGCATTTTGGTTGGCCAATAAAGCTATCACTGATGGATTTTTGTTTGGGGTATTTAGGCCATCTTTGAAAACTAGAGTCAAGTTATTGTCTTGAATTATCAGGGTCTTAGATATATATGGAGAAAAGGGAAAGGTACAGAGATTAAACAGTCATCAAATGCAAAAGGTTCAGGCTGTGATAGCTTGATGAAAGTCTAAATGAGTGCAAATGAAGCACAATTGGCATTCATAGCCACATTACTGTAATTAGTAATAATACAATCACTTTAACATGGATAAGGAAATAATCACCCATTGTGTAACAAAAGGTACCGTAAGTTGCAAAGGGATCTTGTAGCACCTTTGAGACTAAAAGAAAGAAGCTGGTGGCATGAGCTTTCACTAATCTACTTTCTCCAATGCATTTTTTTCTTTCTTTTCAGTTAGTCCCAAAGATCCCTTTGAATACTGATTTTCCATACTAACATGGCTATGTCTTTGAAAAGACAAGCTGTAATAAATATAGCCAAACTTTAAGAGTTCCAATTAAGCTGTTTCATCTTGGAGTCTCTCTTTAAATTCCTCTAATGACGAATGGCAACTTTCAGCTGCAAATCAATAAGTAATTACCACCTAGAACACTGTTCTAACACTAAATAAATATTAAGTCCCGATTATTATTTTTTAAAGGAATAGTTTAAGAGACTAATTACTTTTGCTATAACTATTTTACCTTGTTTTAAATGCTAGTGGACTTTTAAAATATGAAAACTACTGTTAACACATCGGCATGTAGGCTATATTTCAGGGGAAGGAATTGGCAAAACTACCTCTTTGAGTATTCCTCTCCTAAGGAAGCCCTATGAAATTAATGGAGCTGCCATAAGTAGACAGGCAACTTGAAGGTTCCCATTCAACTCAGTTCCCATTCAACTCAAGATTGTACATGTTAGATTAGATTGTAGGAATTCTCGATAAAACTAGCATTCTTTTTCATTGCACTGACAGCGAGACAGCCAATAAACCAAAGGACTGTAATGTAGATAGTTACCATGTTCTGGTCTTTTTGCTACAGAAGAAACTAAAAACCTGCCTGAGCTTGTAGAGACAAAAAGGTGCCTTATATAATCAATGGAATTTGTTTTCACTAAGAACTTACTAATATTAAACATTACCATTGCTTTCCCCAATAAGTAGCAGCCCAGGGATTCTACATTACTCTTAAAAATCTGAAAGTTATACAGATAAATAACATCTTGTCAGTCCAGCAGTTAATTATGGTACTACAAAAATGGCAGGGAAATATATAGCCAGTTTCATTGTAAATAGAAACAGCAAAGTACGAAAAAGAGGATTGAGCATTCAACAACCTAAACTTAAAAAGCTTCTGACTGGGTCTCAGAATGGGGATGCAGGGCAGAAGAGAAATATGTAGTCATTCTGATTAGGGAAATAACTTTTCCTAGATTTAACTACCTGATCTTTGGCTTTTTTTTCCCCCTTCCAGCACAGCATGCAAGTTGTCTTACTTGAATAAACTTGCATGACTGGAAAATTTGAGAACTACAATGGAGAAACTGATAGAGGTTTTGCTGAAATATTCCTTGTGTTGTGCCAGGCACATTTCTTATGAGCAGCTTCTTCATTACCTTTTCTCTGCTTATATCACAGTGTGATCTGAACGGTGCAGCACAGATGTAAACTGTGCAGAGAGCTCTGTTGTAGGACAGCATTTAGTTTCAATTTCCACTTCAGTCCTTTCATTTCTGGTTCATTAGCTCCTGAATTAAACCAGATTTAAAAACAAAAACAAAGACTGAAATCTTATGCAACTTACTTTGGAGGTGTAGCCAATTGAACTTGAAGTACAGCATGGAACCAGACTATGTACTCAAGTCCCATTAATCTCAGTGTATCTACATGACTAGATCTGGATTCATTCTATTGAGTTCTCATTAAATAATCAATTATTCATGTAGACTTAGGCTTCCAGTGCCGACAGAGAAATATTTAGGATAACAGTACCTCAGCACACAAATCATGAATTTGTTCTTTCAAGTCATCTGTCGACTTATGCCAACCTCATGAATTTCATATTATTTTCTTTGGTGAGAAATACTCAGAGGTGGTTTTACCAGTTCCTTCTTCTGAAATATAGTCCACAGCTCATATTCATTGGTGGTCTCCCATCCAGGTACTAACCACTGTTGACCTTGCTTACCTTCCAAGATCAGTAAGGTAAAGGTAAAGGTTTTCCCTTGACTGGACTGTCAAGTAGTGTCTGACTGTAGGAGGCAATGCTCATCTCTGTTACTAAGCCAAAGAGCCAGCATTGTCAAAGAAGACTCTGTGATCATGTAGCCAGCACGATTGCACAGAATGCTGTTTACCTTCCCATCAAAGTGGTACCTATTTATCTACTTGCACTTTTACATGCTTTCAAACTGCTATGTTGGCAGAAGCTGGAACTAGTGTCAGGAGCTCATCCATCACACGACACTCAGGCCTTGACCTGCTTACCTTGCGATCATCTGAGTCAGTGTCTTAACTACTAAGCCACTGTGTCCCTTGCTCCAAGATGAGTAGATACTATTAAATTTATAAGTGATATGGAGTCAGAAATTAACAGTAAAGCAACTGCATTTACAGAGGACATCAGCTTTTTCCGTTCTAACAGGTGGTAGTAATGTTAGCTGCCAAAAAATCAACTTCAACTTATAGCAACCCTATGAATGAGAGACCTCCAAGTCATCCTATTATGAACAGCCCACATCAGGTCTTGCAGACTCAGGCCCAGGCTTCCTTGACTGAGTCTATCCACCATGGTGAGGGCCTCCAAAAAGCAGGCCATACAACAAATTCACTAAACCAGTGCCTCTCAGACCATCTGACATCAGAGAGTGGCCCTTTTCCCCCCGTTGTGCCAGAGACAAACACCATGTTTTTACTGGTCCATTGGCTGCAACTCTTTCTTTCTTTCTTTCTTTCTTTCTTTCTTTCTTTCACAGAAACACATCAAGGACAGCAGCCAAGGCTCAGGGACCAGCACCAGTCCAGAGATCACCACTTTGAGCATACCTGCTCTATACCAAGTGAATTGAATCCATTTAATTCCACTGTGAACAATCAAATCCACAAGAAATACAGATGCTTCCTGTCAAACAGCCACCTGGTTGCTGCATTCATGCTTTCATGGTTTCAACCAGTAGCTCCCCTCCCCCTGCGATCTCCTTATATTGTTCAAATGTGTGCAGTGGTTGTTTCTTAGCTGGCAGCGATGTTTATCACTCTCTTCATGCATCTAGTTACAGACTAGAGTGTTTAAAGACTAGTCTGGACATGATACATCTTCCTTGATTACACAGAAATTTCCCCAGAGGGAAAGAAAATGTATATAAAACTCAGCCGTGAAATATTTTCCCATTATATCATGTTTAAAAGCAAGAACTGAATGTACTATGGCCTACTGTAAACATAAAATTAGCTGCAACAACATAACCTGGAAAGTGTGGTGGGGGGTATGTTCATTTCAGTGATTGATTGTAGTCCTGAAAGTGCCAGCCTATAAATTACAAGTATGTTAAACCATTTACTTATTTATTTATTTTCAGAAAAAGAATTTGAATGTCATGCTCTGTAACACATGTCAACAAAACAAGGAAACCAAGGCTGCATATTTGGATTTCAGAAAGCTACAAGTAGGATTGGGTGGCAAAGATCAAATAGACTATTACATCAGAATGTGCTTTTGGTTGGTGGAAGAGTTACTTTATTCAACTAGAACCCCCACAATCTGTCAGATGGTTTGCACTTTACAGAGTTGTGTAGGCATACTTCAGTTGACAAAGGGCCCAAGCAGACAGGCCAAATGAAGGTGCTTCGGGCCACTTTAGAGGTGTGCGATTTAAATGATGCACACAGCTTTGGCACAGCTTCTAGCCCAAAATCTCTGGCAAAGAAGCTCCTTTGTCTTCCAGCTTAACCTACTCTATTAGGGTGCTGTGAAGATAAAGGGATTGGAATGAAGCATCTCACTCTGGCTTTGAAAATGCATTAAAATATTATTTCAGTATTATATATTGATCATAGCAGTTTAAATGAATAGAGGTTAGAAATTTTACTTTTTTGGACTCTCAACTCCCAGAATTCCCACCAGTGCAAAACGTACGGTAGCTAGGGGATTCTTGAAGCTGTGGTACAAAACAGTATTTTTTTTAAACTCCATTAATTTCAGCTATAATATTGCTTAATTATAAAGAAGATGAGATTGTCTGGGACAATCTATATTTCTGGAGTTCTGGAAGAGGAGAAGAAAAAATACTTATTTATTTTTGCATTTATATCTAGAATGTTTATTTTATAACAAGCCAACCATCAGTGCATCCAGTGGAGCTTTTCTTCCTTTTTTCTAGTCTGGAGTCTTTGATAAGAAGTGTTTATTAGGTGTTTTACTTGGAGGAAAACATCCCTCAAATAAAATAGAGGTCTTCCTTATTGAGAGTTGCAAGTAAACAAAAGACTGGACAGCTGTAATCCCTTTCTCAAGGCATGTCCAGGCACCTCTAATTTAGGGAACTGGGTGCTTGGTGTTTCCATATTTCTGGCCCTGAACTGACCAGACATAAGGAATGTCTCAGCTGTGCTAATTTCCTGCCAGTCCATGCAGCTGTTGTGTGACATGGAGTGAACCTGACAGTATTATTTTTATTTATATGCAATGTTTGCACCACTGAGGTTGTTCCTCTCCCAGATTCTAGCCTGAAGAGGCAACAGAATTCATGCATCCCATCATTCTGTCCCTATTCTTGTTTTATCTGTCAAATATGTTTTCTCACCTTTTGCAGCCATTCAGAAGAGTAGAAGGATAGCAGCAGCTGCTGCATGAATACTGCCACCATGGGTAGTGGGAGATACCAGTGCAAGTGACTGGTATGCACTGGGGATAGGGAAGGATCAGCTGCTGTGTGCTGAAGGCCCAGCCAAGCTTTACACCAGCCCTGCACTAGGGAAGCATTTCAACTTGAGCTTGGAAAAGTTACTGTTTTGTATTACTGGCTGGAAGATTCTATGAGTTGTACTCCAAAACTGTAACATTTCCATGCTCTGCACCTTGAAAGTCTGTTTCCAAAGGAGACTCTGACATGAAGCTGATGTTTGAATTCATATGTAGATGGGATAATGCCAGGCTAAGGCCCCTTAAAGATCAGTGTCTCTGTGTAAGCCTAAGGATATAGAATCAAGGGTCCTTATTAGTTCCAGTTCAGCTGTTTCCTACTGAGAGACTTAGCTGTGATAAGGGGATTGTATTGTCATCAGTTTCTATAGCTGCGAATGTCCCTGTGCTTCTATTGCATGCCCTTTAACTGAATTGTCACAGAAAACTTCATTACTACAGTATTTACAAACTCTTTCTTACTTATTTGGGAGCTAAAACCAAACTAAAAACAAAGCTTGCTCTGCTTTTAGAATTTCTTTTCTTTCCTTAACTCTCCATTAAAAACCACACCTGAATCAATCATGGCAGGATTGCAGTGTAAATAAGCCTTTGTCCCCTACATATATGCAGCTGTAAGTAACTCCTCCAACTTGTAAATAATTCTTCAAAAATTCCTTTGTGCTGTAAGCAAGGATTTCAAGATTCCTTTGTGTAAAACAAAGTGTAAGTGATGAGACTTTGGAGTTTCCTTTCGCATCACAAAGACTCCACACCCTGCCAGAAATAAAGTGATGCTAAGGGAGAGTCATCTTTGATCAATTCAGAACAATGGAAGCAGTCTGCAGATTGAGTCTCTCTGATATGAAATGGTTGGGACCAGAGGTGTTTTGGGTGTCAGAATTTTTTGGATTTCAGAATATCTGTGTTTGCATATACATACATGATGAGTTATCTTGGAGATGGGACCCATATCTAAACACAAAATTGATATATTTCATAAACACCTTATATTACATAGCCTAAAACTACTTTTATGCAATATATTTTTAATAATTTTGTGCATGAGACAAAGTTTGTGTACATTGAACCATCGATAAACAAAGGAGTCACTATCTCAAGTAAAGGTAAAGAGATTCCCCATTGACAAGATTGTCAAGTCATGACCGACCATAGGGGATGGTGCTTATCTCCGTTACTAAACCGAAGAGCCAGAGTTGTCAGAGGCTACTCTGTGATCCTGTGGCCAGCATGATTGCACAGAATGCTGTTTACCATCTCACCAAAGTGGTACCTATTTATCTATTTGCATTTGCATGCTTTCAAACTGCTAGGATGGCAGAAGCTGGGATTAGCAACGGGAGCTCACCCCATTATGCAACACCCGGACCTTGAACTGCCAACCCGCCAATCTTGCAGTCAACAGAGTCAGCGCCTTAACTACTTGAACCACCCATTAAAAGTTTTGGGTTTTGGAATATTTTGGTTTTTGGAATTCTGGATAAGAAAGACTCAACAATTATTTATGTTTTGTCAATCAATCTTTATTGTGGAGTCACAGACCACTGAAACATAGCAAATCCATTGTACGAAAAGTGATAAAAAGCTAAACAGTATTAAAAAGACTAGGTAATATCAAGAGTTGTTTAACATATTTTTAAGAGGAACATTTAGTACATTTGGTATCAATTAGTACAATTAAAAGGCAATAAACCATAAGTATTATGTATGTGTTTGAATCATAATTTTATGAGTCTTAGCAGCAGAGAAAAGGAATTTTGCAACAGTTTCTGTTACACTGTTTTTAGTATCTTCCAATAAAAAACAAGCACAATTCATAGGGTCTTCTAGGGAATTTACTTAAAAGGGGTGTCATTAATCTTGATCTCTTACCTTTGTAAAAATCACAGAACAACAATACGTGGGATAGAGACTCTACTAGTCCATCTCCACAAGGACAAACATGTTTTTTGTAAGGGATTCCCTGAAAACCATCCAGCACAGCAGAAGGGATGATGTTAAGTCAAGCTTTAGTTTAAAAACCATACAGTATTTAGAGATGGTCAGATTTTCAGGATAGTTAGCACCCCATCAGTGTTAAATGATAGCCCTAGATTAACTGGGGAGCAGGTAGTACAAGCAGCAGATAGAAAATATTTGCAGACTACCAGAAATAATGCAACTTGAGTCCACTTTAACTGCCCTGGCTTAGTGCTAAGGAATCATAGGAACTGTATTTTATTGTGGCACCAGAGCTCTCTGACAGAGAAGGCTCAATGTCCCAGAAAAAAATACAATTCCCATGATTCCCTAGCACTGAGCCAGGGTTAAAGTGGACTCAAGCTGCATTATTTCTGGCAGTCTGCAAAGGCCCTATATCTTTAACCTGGTAGGCAAGAATGAATTTTGCCTTAGAAAAGTCTTGGATTGAAAGGAAGTTAATTATAGAAACCTATTATCTATAATTTGTCTCTGATAGCTTTAGGCCACTGGCTAGTATAGTTGTCTTCCTGAAGAAGATGCATGTACCTGATTCAGGTCTCACATAAAGAAGTTTTAGCCAGTATCTTAGTACCCAAAACCAAGCAGTACATTCCACTGAAGAACAGCCAGTTTCAAGCCCTAAGACTACTGATGGCATACAGTTTGGTACACAGAGCAACTGCCACAGAAAAGCTGAAAGTGTTTGTTTCTGGGCCGAAGAAAAAACCAAAACCCAGACTGAAATGGCAAACGGCAGTTGTGGCAACACCTTAGCCTGGAACATCCTGAGTGCAGCAGGAATTAATTGTCCTCCTTTAGTATTAAAAGAAACAGTCTATAGTTTTAGCACTATTAGATAATGATTGAGTAGCAAAGTCCGGTGGGATACCCAAGTGCCAGGGGATGGAAGAGTGACACCTAAGTACTTAAACCATCTAACTTATTCAATGTTTTGCCTTGCTATGACCCATGTACTCAGGGAGGGGCTCTTGGGGAAAAACATAATTTTGGTTTTGTTGAAATTAATGGTCAGCAGGTTTTCCTTGCGGTATTCAACAAACACTATCAACATTTGTTTTAGGCCACCTTTAGTAAAAGAAAGTAGGGCAGCAGCATCTCCATACTGGAGTAAAAGGATACTAACTATTGCCAGTTTTGGAGCATGAAAATTACTCTGAGGAGTAAATTGGAGAGAGATCATTAAGGTGCAAGTTAATTAATATGGGTGCAAAAATACAGACTTGGTGCACTCCCTTTAAAACCAGGATAGCTTTGGTTAGGCTACCCTGTATATCACATCTCACTTGTACTGTAGTATTCTGATATAAACTCATGATGAATAAAAGTAGTCTTTTATTAATAGAGGAGGAAAGAAATTTGGCCCAAATCTATTTCTGGGTATCAATTCAAAAGCTGATTTCAGATCTATGAAGGCAAAATATAGATTGTTATTGAGTGATCTTGTGTGAGCAGGAGGACAATAGAGAACCATCAGAGAGGCAAGGGGACTGGGCAAAGCACCATCTGAACCCAGCTTCCACCCCCTCAGCTGAGCCGGAAAACAGCGGAGGACCAGGCAGGCAAGTGGAGAAAGGAAGAAGGTGACCAGCCATCTCTGCCCTCCCCCAACCATGGAGAAAGAAGTGAAAGAACTAAAGGAGGGAGGGAGTATGGGGATGGACTAAAAGAGGGAGGACACAAGGGAAGGGAAGGAGGGAAACCCAGGGAGGCATAAGGGGATGGGCAGGAAAGCAAACAAACAATGATGGGCGGAATAATATAGGAAGACAAACAGCTACTGGGCAGGAGCAGTGGTGGTGGGTGTCACTGACAGGAGTGAATTGTAGTGACACCATAGCTAACATTGATTGGCACTGAGCATTGGGAGGCCCTCCTTGTGTAACTCCATCACCTAGTAAACCTTATGATGAGGCACCCCAAGTGAGACACAAGCAGGATCAGAGCATTAACAGAAAGGGAAGGAGGGGGAAATAAAGGGATATCAGATTTGCACGATTAGCCAAGGGCATAAGAAAGATGACAAGACAAATAGCAGACACCCTTAGAAAGGCAAATAGCACCCAAAGCAGCATTACACATAAGACAGGGACGTGGAATGTGAGAAGCATGAGTCAAGGGAAGCTAGACATATTAAAAATGGAAACGCAACGCATGAACATAGCAGTACTGGGAGTGAGTTAAAATGGACAGGAATTGGCCACTTTGACAACTACACAGTGCTCTACTAAGAGAATGAAAATACAAGAAGAAATGGGGTGGCTTTCATACTAAGAAAAGATGTGGCAAAAGCAGTCAGCAGATACAATGAAAATCAGACCAAATCATTTCAATAAGGCTTCATGGTAAACTTATGAATATCACCATAATACAAGTATATGCACCAACCACAGAGGCAAAAGAGGAAGAAATTGATAGAGTCTATGAAGAAGTACAGGAAGAAATTGACAGCACACCAACACAAGATGTCAAGCTGATGATTGGAGATTGGAACGCAAAAGTTGGAAGCAAAGAAGAATCAAAAACAGTAGGCAGATTTGGATTAGGCAAAAGAAATGAAGCAGGAGAGTGTCTGATAGATTTTTGTGAAGCCAATAACCTATTCATAGCAAACACATTCTTCATACAACCAGAAAGAAGGCTACACACATGGACATCACCAGATGGTCAACACAAAAATCAAACAGACTAATTGGAAGCAAAAGATGGCAAAACTCTATACTGGTGGCCAAGACTAGAACAGGCAGCAATTCTGGCACAGATCACGAACTACTCATATCAAAAATAAGACTAAGACTCAAGAAGAAAACAAAACGAGTGATTATACCAAAATATGATCTAAATAATATCTCAACAGAATTTACTGACAACATAAGAAACAGATTTGCATTACTAAGAATAATAGACTGAGAACCAGAGGAACTATGGTCTGAAGCCAGGGACATAATAAAAGGATGCAGACAGACACTTTCAATAAACAAAAAGAAACAAAAAACCATGGATGACAGAAAAAACACTACAAGAAATAAAGAAAAGAAGAGAAGAAAAACAAAAGGGAAATAGGAACAAAGAATTATGAATGCAACAGTACAACGGCTTGTGCAGAAAGATAAAGAAAATTATTACAATGGCCAGTGCAGAGAAATATAAGACAACAACAAAAAGGGAAGAACAAAAGATCTATTTCACAAGATCCAGGAAATCAAAGGAAAATTAAAACCAAGGACTGGGACGATCTATGACAATAAAAATAACATAATTCAAGATCAAGAAGGAATAAAAAGATGTTGGATGCAATACACAGAAGAATTATACATAAGAGATGAGAAAATGAAGGACACATGGAATGAATCATAGAATTGTAGAATCAAAGAATTATAGAGTTGGAAGAGACCACAAGGGCCATCCAGTCCAACCCCCTGCCATGCAGGAACTCCCAATTAAAGCATCCCCAACAGATGGCCATCCAGCCTCTGCTTAAAGACCTCCAAGGAAGGAGACTCCACTACTCTCCAAGGGAGTGTCTTCCACTGTCGAACCGCCCTTACTGTCAGGAAGGTCCCCCTAATGTTGAGGTGGAATCTCTTTTCCTGGAGCTTACATCCATTGTTTCGGGTCCTAGTCTCTGGAGCAGCAGAAAACAAGCTTGTTCCCTCCTCAATATGACATCCCTTCAAATATTTAAACAAGGCTATCATATCACCTCTCAACCTTCTCTTCTCCAGGCTAAACATCCCCAGCTCCCTAAGTCGTTCCTCATAGGGCTTGGTTTCCAGACCCTTCACCATTTTAGTTGCCCTCCTTTGGACACGCTCCAGTTTCTCCACATCCCTTTTGAATTGTGGTGCCCAGAACTGGACACAGTATTCCAGGTGAGGCCTGACCAAAGCAGAATAGAGTGGCACTATTACTTCTCTTGATCTAGACACTATACTTCTATTGATGCAGCCTAAAATTGCATTGGCCTTTTTAGCTGCTGCATCACACTGCATCACACTGTTGACTCATGTTCAACTTGTGGTCTACCTGGACTCCTAGATCCCTTTCACATGTAGTCTCATTCAGCCAGGTGTCCCCCATCATATATCTGTGCTTTTCATTTTTCCGCCCTAAGTTGCAGTACCTTATATTTCTCCGTCTTGAATTTCATTTTGTTAGCTTTGGCCCAGCTTTCTAGTCTATTCAAGTCATTTTGAATTTTGATCCTGTCTTCTGAGGTATTAGCTACTCCTCCCAATTTGGTGTCGTCTGCAAATTTGATAACTATGCCCCCAATACTGTCATCCAAGTCATATGAAGATGAACACCAAATTCTAAATAGTGAGGTGGAAACTGCAATAAGAGAAATAGCAAAAAAAACAAATCACCAGGAATGGGTGATATTCCAACTGAACTGCTGCAATTCACATGTCACCTCTAGTGCTAACCAACATATGCCAACAGATATGGAAAACAAAACGATGGCCAACAGATTGGAAGCGATCAATATACATCCCCACCCACAAAAAAGGAGACACAAGAGATTGCAACAACTATAGAACCATAGCACTGATTTCCCATGCAAGCAAAATCATGCTCAAAATTCTGCAACATAGACTCCAACCATACATGGGAAGAGAAATCCCAGAGGGTCTTGGAAATGTCTCCTCCATAGGGCCACCGTGAGTCAAGATTGACTCAAGGGTAGTTAACAACACAACAAAAGCAAAGTGGCTTAAGACTAGGCAATGGTCAGAGTTGCCCTGCTTTTTCTAAAACCATTTTCTAGGAAGTTTTCATCCTAAGTCCAGCTAATAAGGCTGTTGTTAAGATATCAAGCATAAAGTTTACCCACTACTGAAAGCAGATTAATGGACTAGCAAATTTGAGGAATCATTCCTATCCCCCCCCCCTTTTTTTTTTTAATAAATAGGGATTATGAAAGCTTGGGAGCAGATGTTAGATAATTGGGCAGTCCTGTTAATTTGGGTGAAAAGGGCTGTTAGAAAGGATGCCCACCATGTGGTGTTAGCTTTCAAAAGTTTAGGCATGATTGAATCTGGCCCTGAAGCCTTTCCGGATTTGATCTGAGAAATTAACGTCTTTATTTCAGCTTCAGTCACAGGAGCCTAATGGGAAAAGTCTGAGTGATTCAGGGAGAAAGAATATGCTTCCATAGGGGCATGCTCTCCATATTCCCTAAAGAAAGTAGAAAAATAATATTCCCAAACATAGGCAGGTATGTGAAGTCGAAGGCTTTCATGGCCAGCATCCATAGTTTTTTGTGGGTTTTTCGGGCTGTGTGGCCATGTTCTAGAAGAGTTTCTTTCTGACATTTCACCAGCATCTGTGGCTGGCATCTTGAAGAATATGTTCAAAAATGTTATCAATAAAATTGAAAAGAATAGCAAGGATCAATGGTCAATAGCACCGCTTACTAGCCCTGAGATATATATATATGCTCCACACTGCTCAAAAATGATATTACCATTGAGACGTCTTAGTACAAGTTGACCAAACATCTGTACACCAGCAAAATTGATCCCAAGATACCTATACATGTATATAATACATACATATAAACAGACAACATCAGCCCCTTTCCCTCTCCCCCTTAAAAAAAGAATCTCCTGCTTACGCTCTATTTGATTTCTTAAATAATAGTATTTTCCTCTCCCTTTAATCTTCTAAATCACTTTTCTAGTCTAACTATTTATCATAATATTAATCCACATTCCTTCCAGTTACACATTTAAGGAAAAGGAAAAGGTATACAAAACGGATTTTAAAAAATCAGATTTCAATAGCCTAACAGGCAAACCCAATAGCACTAAGCACTTTTAATTGCATAAGATTTTTTCCAATTTTGTATGAATATATCCAATTGCTTTCTTCTCATCATGATAGTTAATTTATCCATTTGATCTATTTCCATTACTTTTTCAATCCAGTCCATACATGCCTGGAATACAGGCAGCCCCTTATATGCCCTGACAAGCAGGGGAGTAACTGGAGGCAATACTGCTGGCTCAATGCCTGGGGAGCCTCAAGCCTGCTCTTGCTGCAATGTAGTTATTCTTCTCACAGTCGGCAGGCAGGCAGCAATTCTTAAGGAAGAGAGAGATGATGGACAACCAGAGTAACCAGATGTTCTCCTTTTCCAGGACGTGGCCTTCATTTCTGCCTTCTGTGCAGGAGAATTCCAATATGTCCTCCATTTTGAGCATCACAAAGATTTATGGATTTTCTTTTATATGAGTGTTTTTACCTTTTATTTTGCAATGTCCTCCCATTTTTCTTGAATGCCCTACATTTTGTGGTGCCTTGTCCTCCTTTGTGGTTAGGACACCTGGTCACCTTGTGGGCACAGCTCCAACTTCTCTTCTCTGGGGAGTGGTGGTGATGGCACGTCCTCTCCCTGGAGTGCTGGTTTATTTATTCATGTTTTAATTAAAGCTGTTTTAATAATTTTAAGAAAAAGCATCAAGTTTGAATAAAGTAAGTGCCAAGTGTTGACAGTTGATAAAGACAAAACCTCCAAATTCCCATCACTGTTCTACACAAAATAATCTTTCATCCTTTTGCAAAGGAAGGGAATTTTCTTATTTTTGTTCTTGTTCATGGTTTTGCACATGCTGTCCCATTTTGCTAAAACCACTTCCTTTTCCTCCATGAGCAAAGCTGTCCATGAACGTGTCTGCACCTCAACTGTCAGGTATCTCAAGGCCCTTCCTGTTACATAGCACAGGATGTTACCAGTCTAATCCTGAACTGCAGGCTAGAGATGTGGACTGGCATAATTCTCATATTTATTTATTTTTAAATCCACAAGAACATAGACAACTATATGCCAGGGAAAGAGACTAAGGGCAGACTGCTAGAAATAGTGCAAATTGAGTCCACTTTAAGGGGTAGGGTTAGGGAATCATGGGAACTGTAGTTTATTGTGGCACCAGAGCTCTCTGACAGAGAAGGCTCAATGTCTCAGAAAAAAAAACAATTCCCATGATTCCCTAGCACTAACCCTAACCCTTAAAGTGGACTCAATTTGCACTATTTCTGGCAGTCTGTAACCTAACCTTTTCTCTCTTGCTGGTTTTCTGTGTACTGTGAAGTGAGGGACATGTCCATCTGCTCAAGCCATCATGACTAAAAGTAAAGGCAGTAGTCCAAAACAACTGGTGAGCCAAAGATCTCCACTCCTGGTGTGTACTTTTAATTTTTTTCATGAGAAAACATTCAAATATACAAACCTACTCTAGCCTGCAGACATTTCCTTCATAACATTTGATGACAACATACAAATTATGTTGTTCTAACATCCCTCTTGATTGCATTTTCAAACCATCTTTCTTTGAGAAAGATTTGGGGCCTTTTTAGTTGGCCCATAGTATTAGCACAGTATGGGCTTGGGAATCTCCCACTGATAATTTGAAGTGGAACCATTTTATTATGGGGTGAGTTCTCTGGCCTTCTCTCCAACATTCATGTATCAGATAGATAGGCTCTTTATTCACCCCTGTTCTCTCTCTGGCTAAAACAGAGAAGCCTGCAGGAACAACTGCAACAGCATCAGTACTATAATCATACGGTGTCATGCCTTTATTGTAGCAGAAGTGGGCAACTTGTGAGTGTCCAGATGTCACTGAACTGAAGCTCACATCATCCCTCTTCATGGGTTGTTCTGGCTCAGGCTGATGGAAGTTGCAATCCAACAAGATCTCTCTCTTTTACATGCACACAGCCTGAAAGATACACATTATGCCATGAAATTCAATCAAGACAAATAATTAAATCTTGCCAGTCACAAGCATGGCACTTTTAGCTCTCTTCCTCCAAGTGGGCAAAGTGTAGCCTCCAGACTGCACCTGCCAGCATTCCTCACTATTGGCTACTCTGGCTTCTGAGAGTTGCAGTTCAGCAATATCTAGAGGGTCACACTTTTTCCACCCCACCATAAAATAACAGATTTCTGTTAAAAATACACTGAGTAAGCACTGTATTTTTTAATGACCAGTAAATACAGTAAATAAACTTCTTTCCAGATGGGTTTTTTGGCTTTGTGTCTGAAGTGGTCTGAAACAGACGTGGATTGAGATACTGCTATCAGTGTTCTTGGTTTTTGCAGACAATCATGCACTAAAAAAGATAGAAACTTGTTTTATGGATCCTACCATTTAATTTTATTTATTCAGCCTGTATGCAGAAAATATACACAGATCAGGCTAACACTCAGAGCAAGAAGAAGTGATTGGAGGAAGGGACATCAATAACTTAAAATATGCAGATGACACAATACAGTAGACCTTCCACATTCACTGAGGTAGGGGCACAGGACCCCTGTGAAAGTAGAAAAGCCACAAACTTAAAAAAAAAACCACTATTTTTTAACCTAAGAGAACACCTCTCTAGGAATCACTAGTTCCTTCAGGACAATTTTATGGTCAACATCTCTCTAGGAATCTTGTCTTCCAGGGCAGATTTTGGTGGAAGTTGACCATAAAGTCACATTTGAGGACCTAGAGATTCCTAGAGAGAACATATTGATCAAATCTGTAAATAATCAGAGCTGCAAAAGTCAAAACCACAAATGTGGAGGGTTGACTGTACTACTACCAGAAACCAACACTGACCTGGAAAAACTACTGAAAAAGGTCAAGGAAGAAAATGCTAAGGGAGACTTATAGCCTCAGCAGACGGAGGCCCCGGAGCCGCCGCCGAACGGAGCGCCGCGGGGCTGCAGCCTCCGCATCCAGGCGCACCGCCGGCGACTCTAAAAGGAGCACCAAATTGGCGCTCCTTTTAGATGTCAGAGAAAGTGCGCCGCAAAAGCGGCGGGCGCACTTTCTCTGACTCAAACGGCGCAGCGCATGTGGGGGCTGCGCCGTGAGGTCATCCCCAATGCGCCGGTCGTGTGGACGGCCGGCGCATCTGGGGGCGACCTCGGAGAGAGGAAGGGGCGCCGTTCGTGCGGCTGCCCCTCCTCTTCTCTGCCCAGAAGACGACTTTATTAGTCGTCTGCTTAGGGCCTTAGTGTTGAACATTAAGAAAACAAACATAATGACCACAATATCATTATTTATCTACAAGAATTTAGATCTACAAGAATTTTTCTTAGATAACAAGAACATTGAAATAGTCAAAGGTTTCCTATACCTTGGATCAGAACGGAGACTGCAATCAAGAAATCAGATGAAGGTTAGGACTGGGAAGGGCATCTATGAAAGAACTGGACAAGATCTTAAAATGTAAAGGTTGAACACTAAAGTGAGGATCATTCAAGCCATCTTATTCCCCATCACCTTATATGGATGTGAGAGCTGGACAGTGAAGAAAGCAGACAGGAAGAAAAACAACTCATTGAGATGTGATGTTGGAAAAGATACTACCATTTAATTTTATTTATTCAACCTGTATGCAGAAAATATACACAGATACAGGATACAGCGGATGGCCGAAAAGACAAACAAATGGATCGTAGAACAAATCAGGCCTAAACTCTCCCTGGAAACCTGGATGACTAAATTGAGGTGGTCATGATTTGGCCACATCGTGAGAAGGCATAAATAATTAGAAAAGACAATAATGCTAGGAAAGGTAGAGGGCAGAAGAATAAGAGGCAGACCATATGTCAGATGGTTAGACTCAATCAGAGAGGCCACGAGCATGAAACTGCAGGACCTGAATAGTGTTGACAATGGAGGACAGGAGTTTTTGGAGACATCTCATCCACAGGGTTACCACAAATCAAGGTCAATTTGAGGGCAGTTAACAACATTTAAATTTTGATAGCATTAGCAGCAGCAGTATAGAAGGAGCAAAGGAAATGACAGAGTAATAGGAAAAAGGGTGAGAGGAAAAAAATGCAAATAGCCTGAAGTCCATAGCACACTTACTAAGGAGTGAATGCATATACGATTTTGCTGGACAATGTTGATTTGTTTTTCACTGGCTACTAAAATTTAAGTCAATACTCTTATAGGAAAGGTGGGCTTCAAGAAAGTGTGGGCTAAAATCAGCAAGAGAGCCAAAGGTAACATTATTGTGTGCCAAATTATGGTGACCTTAAAGCAAATCTATCATGGGTTTTGTGGGACTGAGAGTTTGTGATTCACCCAAGGTCACCCAGAGGATTTTCATGGCCAAATGGAGACTCAAACCCTGATCTCCAGAGTTGTAGTCCAAGGTCAACCCACTACACCATGCTGGCTCTCAAAGATAACATATTCAATATGAAATGGACTATGGAAACACTAAGTTAGAAAGGGTTAGTGACCCGGGGGGGGGGGGAAACTCTCCCTCAAAACACCAACAAAAACCTCTTCTGTGACTTTATGCAAACAAATACAAAGTCTTTAATGAAAGACTGAAATATGTTCCAGGTACAGCAAGGGTCTTTTCCTCTGTGTACAGTTATCCTCTAGGTATCTCACTGACAAACCTTGTGCAGAGATAAAACTGAAAAGGGACTGTGAAAAACAGTATGTCTCATTTTTTAGAAGTTGCTTAATGTGAAAGATGTATTAACAGCAAGCACAAACATGATAGCCCAGTTACTATTTATGAGTCAAACAGTGGCAAGGAAGAACATTTTCCTCATAGGTTCTCAAGAATTACCCCAGTCCCCTTGAAGAAGTTCATCCACCAAGTTAATTGTTAAAAGGAAAGGGTCCTCTTGGTATCTCGTAGGCCTAGTTTTCAAAAACAAGACACCCCACCACTATACATCTCCCCCACACTTTGGAGGGATTTTTCACAAAAGGTAGCCCCCAAACCAAGTACAACTACTCCAAAATGTAGTGGTTTTTCCTACCACCAACCCCTATCCTTCTCCAAATATTTGAAAATTGATCAAAACAGAAAGCAGATGTAGTATCATATCACTTCCTGCTCTAGAAAAATGTACAAATGTGGGCCATCAGGGATGCACTGAAGCAAAAATGGGTCTCCAGCACAGTTTTAATTTTAATATTTTTGTGGTTTTTTAAATTGTTTTATTTGTTTTCACAGGGGCTTTTAGCTACCTTGAGTTCCAATGCTGAAAATATAATGTAATAAGTAAAACACATTATTCATCCATAGGCTGCTTCTGATAAGCTACTTCAACATTCTTAAAAAAAACATTATGATTGGAAGTAAAATATATTGGTAGGCCTGGTTGGAAGATGAAGCTGTCAGGCACAAAACAGAACCTCTCCCCATGTCATTTTAAGGAGAGCATGTGTATATGTGTGCCTTAGGCAAGAAATCCTCCAAGATGGCTATGCCCATTCCTTCCTCTGAAATATAGCCTACAGCACCTGGCATTCATTGGTGGTCTCCCATGCAAGTACTAACCAGGTCTATTGGAAATTTTAAAAAGTAGAAAATTGGGCTTATAAGGAGAGCATGTGTATATGTGTGCCTTAGGCAAGAAATCCTCCAAGATGGCTATGCCCATTCCTTCCTCTGAAATATAGCCTACAGCACCTGGCATTCGTTGGTGGTCTCCCATTCAAGTACTAACCAGGTGTATTGGAAATTTTAAAAAGTAGAAAATTGGGCTTATAAAATTGACCTGTCAAAGCTCCATCCCAAGGCAGAGAGCTTCAGAACCATCTGGACTGCTTCGGAGTCAGACATGGTTTCAGAGGTGGTCTAAATATCTCAGAGTTGGGCCACTCAGGCTCAGAATTTGCACTTTCTCCAAAACAGGTACACTCACCTCTGGTAACTCACATTTCACCTTCACTGTCAGGAAACAATGAACCCAACCAGAAATGCTTGTGCTGCAAAAAATAATTCCATTGGTTGTAACAAGGATATTCTCTGTGCACCATAATTTGCTACAGGTTTCTGAACAGCCAAACTCCTGCCATTTACCTCTTGGCTATCAATTGGAAGTCGTAATCAGCAAAAGCAAGTGTTCAGTTTTAGCACATTCCACTTGCTGGAGTACTTACATTTTAAGAGCTAATTGAAGGGTGTTGATAGAACTTGCAGTACTTGTAAAGCTAAGCAGGTAAGAAATTGTCACTTCAGATGTTTTTTAACTAAAAATGTATCATTAGATTTCTGAACTGGTATCAAGAGTTTATATAGTATTTATTCTTAAAAGATTCAGTTCAGGATAAATATTCTGCCAATGGAACTCTATATTAATGGAATAATTCATGCCAAGTGTTCCCAGCTTCAAGCCAAGAAAATTTCCATTACATAAATGAACACATATACACACTGGATTTTGTGCTTAATGAGTCCTACAAGAGGCATTCACTGCACACTGGCGCTTGTATTTGCCCTATGTTCTCTGTTACATTCTTACAAATTTCATATAATTATTGATACATTTTTTTCAGTATGGTCATAGATATAAATATTTTACATGTGTTTCTTTTTCTGCAGTACAACCCTTTCTAGAAATCATTCTGTGGAAATATTTTTTGTGCTGTTAATACGCATGCCTGTTTTAGCCTCACAGTTTTAAAAATCATACATTGCAACGTAAGTAGTTGTGGAGGCTGGTTTGCCTAATTTCCAATGCAATTTGCCTGCATATAATTGTCATAATCTAATTGTACTAATACTTGTACTAGTTATACTAAATACCTCACTTAGAAGACTGTAAATATGTTAGATACTTGGACTATTATTGCTGATATTTGAATACTTTATACACTGAATGCATCATATAGGTATCTATTTCTTACATTTATATTCTGCTCTGCCTTCAGTGAGCAAAAAGAGATGTACAGTGTCCATTTGAACCAGCACTTCCCAATTTCACACAGGCACACTTCCAACAACAACACACTTGCAACATTTCAATATAATATCTTCTTTTCAAACATGTTACAAAATTGTTCTTTATTGGCACAGTTCAGACCATTGAAGCGTAAATGTGTAGAAACACAAAGGAAGTCAATATGATGTCTCCAGTGCTTCTATTTTCACTTCCTCAGAGTCCTAAGGCATAGACTTTTATTTAAAAGAGGCATTGGGGTCAGAATCCTTCAGTCTGTGAGCTTCAACTCCTGCCACTTCTTTGCTTCAGTATCTCTTTAGCTCCCTGCTCCAGGTCTCTTGTTTATTCATGTCCTTCTACCAAGAGGCAACACCTCCCTTCTTTCCTTGGGCCCCTTCTGTTAAATTTTCTCCAAATCCTCCTTTTCTCTCAGATTCTTCTTTAATTAACACCCTGCAAATGTCATCTCATTTCAATGAGGCTGCAACTGGGGCCACCCACACCTCGCTTTCCTCAAGCCTCTACAACAGGGGTCGGCAACCTATGGCCCCCGGGCCGGTTCTGGCCCAGGACGCCGGATTTGCAGGCCCAGGCGGACCCCTGCTGCCGCCGCGGCGGCACCTCTGCCACCTGTTTTGGTCGGTGCGCGACCGTGCGCGCCGTGGCCGGCATTTTTTCTCCAAAATGGCGGCCGTGACGCGTTTGTGCATGCACAGGATTTGCGCATGTGCAAACACGTCGTGGCCGGCATTTTGGAGAAAAAAATGCCGGCCACGGCGCGCGCAGTTGCGTGCCAACCAAGACCGGCCATTGGTGGAGGCAGAGGCGGTGGAAGCAGTGGAGGCGGCGGCAGAGACAGAGGTGGAGGCGCCACCGCTGCCACCTCTGCCTCCGCTGCCGCCTCTGGCTCCGCCGCTGCTGGCTCCTCCTCCTCCGCCGCCGCCACCGCCACCTCTGCCTCCTCCGCCTCCTCCTCCTCCGCCGCCGCCACCGCCGCCGCTTCCGCTGCCGCCGCTAAGCCCACTTTTGGTAGAGCAGGACGCGGCCTGCATTTTGGTCTCCAAAATGCCAGCCGCGTCACGTTTGCGCATGTGCATGCGCAGGATTTGAAGACCAAAATGCAGGCCGCGTCCCACTCTGCCGAAAGCGGTCTCAGCGGCGGCAGCGGAAGCGGCAGTCGCGGAGGAGGAGGAGGAGGAGGAGGAGCCAGCGGCGGCGGAGGCGGCGGCGGAGGAGGAGGAGCCAGCGGCAGCGGAGGAGGAGGAGGCGGTGGCGGAGGAGGAGGCGGTGGCGGAGGAGGAGGAGCCAGAGGCGGTGGCGGCAGGGGTCCGGCTGGCTCGGTAAGAGGATTTGTGGGGGGGCGCGCGCGCGCAAGCGCACACACACCGCCATTCCCCCACCACCACCTTGGCCCAGCTGAGACCTGGGCTAGTGGAGACCGGCCCAGGTCTCAAAAAGGTTGCCAGTCCCTGCTCTACAATTTAGCACATACTGTATAGTACTGTGTTTGTTGTTGTGTGCCTTCAAATTGACTTATGGTGACCCTATAATATTTTGAGGAGGGTTACCATTGCCTTCTTCTAGGGCTGAAAGAATATAACCTGACCAAGATTACTCCGTGGGTTTCTGTGGATAATCAGGCATTTGAAGCTTCTCCCAGATTCCTAGTCCTACTCTCAAACCCCTACACCATGCAGGCTCTCCATATAGTACTGTATATGTTGCTGTTACTGTCAGATCAACTCTTTGAAAACCTCAAGCAAAATGAAACAATTAGACCACGGAATCATGCTGTCCTCCAGATGTTGTTTGTCTGCAAATCCTGTCACCCTATTCTGATAGTAAGGAATGCTGGAAACTGCAATCCAACTACATAAGGAGGAATACATTATTTCCACCCATTTCTTAGAGACAGTGGTCCCCCAGCTACCATAACAGGATACTGGGAGACATCTCCCCAGGGTCACATCTTCAGATTCTTCGGAAGAATACCAAAAGGCATTACCTAGCATAATGAAGGATTTTCCTACAGTTGTGCAGAAACAAATCTACATGGGTCAGGAAAAGTGACCATGACAACTCCAGCTAAACTATTAAAAGTTTTAATAAGTTCATTTACAGCATTAGAGATGCACATAATGTTCATCTTCCAGTATGGTATATGCCATAATTTGCTAGCAGTGCCCTACTGCATTTTACATACAACAAGAAGACCAGTATGTGCCAAAAAAAATTTTTTTTAAATGGACATCAAAATAGATGTGTTCAAAAACAAGTGGGAAACCACTCCATTCTCCCAGGTCTGTAGTTCTCTACCTTTGATCTTCTGAAGTTCATCTCTCAGAAGTCCCAGCCTGCATGGCCAGTGATCAGGGATTCTAGGAGTTGGACTCCAAAACATCTGGAAAACCAGAAGAGGAGGACACACTATCTCTGATCTCAAGGTAGCTAGTCTTGAACAAACAACCATCAAAGGCAGATTCTAATGGGAAAACCGCTGTAGAAGAATTCATCAAGTGTTCAGTGATATCTCCAGACACTTTTGATCTTATCACATGCATTAATCACCTCATCAGTGCCAGAATGTCTCTGTCATCACCCAGCTACTCTTTGTCCATGGGCATTGTTAAAATAATGATGATCACTGTTGGTAATTTTTGCTCATCACTTCCCTCGGAGCCGACTGATTACTATCCCCCACTTATGCACTGAAGCATGTATATAATAATTTGTGGTTATTTGAAAATGGAAGCAAATGCTTCTGATCTCACAGACATATCAGAGGTGGAAAGGGGAGGAGAAAATGCATGAGCCCAATACTATTTCATATAGCACCGAACTATAGTATAGCATTATGTTGAAATGCAGCCATCCTTGTCCTCTTTGAGGTGAGAGCTTTTCTTGTGCAGTGAATAAACAGCTCTTGAGATTTTTGCAGGAAGGCATTACAGAGGTTCATAAAAATCCCTGTGTCCCAAATAGTATGAAAAAAGATGTGAAGATGATTGCATAGCTATGTTCCACACACACACACACACACACACACACATTATGTTGAATGGCTGCCATTGCAATGGGCTCATTGAAGGAGTAGGGCTCTAGTTGATCAAGTGTCCCTCCTTGCATGCAGGTGCTCTACCCATATACAATAATATAAAGGTTAAACCAGGTTATCAAAACACAAAGATAGCAGGGAGTGTGGTTGTGCTGGTGTGCATTAGTAGCAAGAGCAGAGGTTGGTAGGGCAGCCTCACCACACCCCTAGGATTGCTTTCTTACATAGCTCCCTGTCATTTTAAAAGGAACATTTCTGTATTTGAGGCCACACCAATAATGCTGCCTCAAGCTGAGCAGAGTGCAAGATACACCTTGAAGGAACCCTCCTTCAAATTGCTGCTGCTGCTATTGCTATTTTTGTTGTTGTAATAATAATTAGATCCAACTCCCCCCCCCCAATAAATTGGGACTCAAAGAGGTTTACAATGTAAAAGAACAAAAACATACAAAAGTGAACATTAAAATAGAATTAAACTATTACACTATTAAAAACACACCCCTCATTAAAAGAATAAAATGCATTTTTAAAAGATCTTTAAAACAGAACAGTTAAAACAGTACAACATTCAGCCAGTTCTTTAAAGACTTTATGTTTTAAAAGCCTGTCTGAATAAAAATGTCTTAGCCTGTTGATGGAAGGACAACAAGAAGGAGGCCCTTCTGGCCTCCCTGGAAGAGAGCCTAGGGGCAGCCACAGAGAAGGCCCTCTCTCGCATCCCCACCAACCATATTATCACCTGGACAGTTAGCCCAGGCCAAGAGAAATTGCTCAGATCGAGTGACACTGGGAGCACATGAGCTTTCATTCTGTTTTAGTCATCCTGCCTTGTTTCTTCTTACCTTGCTTCAGTGAGCATTCATATATGGAGAACACACCAGTGTATCTATCTTTGTATGTTCAATAGTTATTCTTTGTTTATATTTATGATCATTATTAACACATTCATTCATGTTTATTTTTATTCTTAGAGAGTCTGCTGCATTGATTATACAAACCTCCTGATCTTGAACATAAGGATTCCTCTCATTCACAAAAATTAGTCAGAGAGATCCAACAGAGACTCACATACCACAAAAAATGACAGTTTTGTTGGTGTAATGGGGGAGATGAGAGGCAGCATGATACACTGCTTTGAGCATTGGACTTTGGCCCTGGAGACCAAGGCTTAAATCCCTGATCTGCCATGGAAAGCCACTGGCTGACTGTGGGCATGTCACTCTGTCTCAGCCTCAGACAAAAGCAAAGTCAACCCTGTTCTGAACAAATATTACAAAGAAAACCTATGATAGGTGTTTTATAGCCTTTGGAGCAGCAGAAAACCAGTTCACTTAATTTCCCACATGACATCCCTTCAGATATTTAAAGATCGCTAGCATGTCACCAAGCTGTGGCTTCCCACAACACTGGATGCCTTTCCTCAATTAGCATTTAACAAAAAGAATGATGGTTTATTTCAAAGGTGACTACTCCTATTCCCACAATATAAGCAGCAAATACTATGGTCAGGAACAAGCACCACTTGTGTAATAACCACTATATGCAGTATGTCAAATTATCTGAGGAATGACTATCGTTCTTTCCAGCACACTCATTCCATCCATCACAGCCTGCTGTGGCCAGTTTTTATCATAATTGAACTTCTATAATGATAGGACATCATTCATTCCTGTCGTTGACAGTACATGCATTAGGACTGTGCATTCACATTAAACTAGACACTTAACAATTATTCTGCCAAGGAATGGTTGTACAGTATTGCCTGTGAACTCCAGTCATTAGTAACAAGCCTGCTTCCTTCCTACAACCTTTGCTTCATCAGTCAACATGGTGTGACTTCATGTGTGTCATGAAGTTATGCATAACCGTGGGTTACATCATTCTTTCTGGAACAAGGGCAGCTTTCACCAAACATGTGCTCAAACGAATGAATACCTTAGACTCGGATGTTGAAACACCAGTTTTAGAATGCCTTCTTGTGTGAGTGCCACTGTTTACTAAATGAATCACCATCAGCACAATTGACAGCATTTAAATCTGTCCTATAAGTAATAGGCAAAAGAAGGACACCTGTTCCAATGGAAATGTAAGGTATTTGTGGACATTTAGAGAAAAACTGATGGGACAGAATGCAATGGGGAAATCAATCTGAAAAGGACTACTTGGGTGCCCCCCTCATTAATTTGTAAATAAAGAGCTGCTGTGCTGTGGAATGACAACCAAATTAATTAAAAATTAAATCTGTGCACCTAGAAATGTTATGTAAACTATCTCCCCAACAAGTTAATTCTGGGTGGGAAATATCTCACAGACAACATCTAAGCCACCAATGCTTTATCTTTCCCAACCCATTAATTTTATCAGAGGCTTGCTCAAATTTATATAGCATCAGCAATGTACACGCTGCCTTGCTAAGTAACATACGTAAGCATATCGGAAGGTCCTGTCATGTCCCAATCTAAATTTCAATAGTGGGAGAGATAAAGTTAACAAACAACACAGTGAGGGGAGGAGTAAAAGAGGCCAGCATAAAAAGAAACCGTGTGAGCAAACATAGTTACGTAATGTACTTAGGTTTTGTTTTCTTTGGGAATGAGTTGTTCTGAGGTGGGTTGAGTAATTATTGTGGGTCTGAGGACTGGATTTCTGCCCCTGAGTACCTCCAGGCTGCATACATTGTCAAAAATCCTTTTTAAAAAGTACATCCCAGAAGATCACTTCTGATTTTGAAAATCAGGAAATTTTAAATGTTAAACAGCATAGAGGACATTGCAACCAGATTAAAGGGTGAGTTGTTTTCCAGGAGAAGCAAAACCCTTCCTCTATCTACTTCTGAGTATTGCATGCCTTAAAAACCGCTGTTAAATTCATGGGGTCGCCATAAGTGGACAGGCAACTTGAAGACACTTAACATATATATCTGTTGCTTCTCTTTCCCACTTTTTAGCAATCTCCCCTCCTTTTCTTCCTCTTTCCCTTTCTTTTTTGGCCCACTTCATCCTTGCCTGGCAGTCTGACAAAGGAGAGGCAGATCAATCTTGCCTTGTCAGAGTTGTGACCTTCATATCTTGCCAAGAACCTTTTAAGCCAGGCTGGGGAAAGCAGCAGGTTACTGACTTCTCCTTAAGGAAGTAGCTATGAGATTAGCCAGAAAAAGAGCAGCCCAGGGAGTCTGGAGGAGTCCGCTCTGCAAAACCAGAGGGGACTGAAGCCTGAGATTTACAGGCATGGTGCGTTTCCTGGCATTATGTGAATGTAGGGAGAGATGATGTCACATATTTGCCATGGGAGACCATTGAAACAGGAGTAAGATTGGAAACAAATCCTACACTCCAACATAAAAATTTAATATCATGATTTCCACTGCTGCAAAAAATTGGAAATCAGTTAATAAACTATCCTTAAGATCTGGCTGGAGAGAGTATGGACACTAGCCCTATTTGAAAAATTGAAACACAAAATAAGGCTTTGGCAAGATATGAGAGTCAGTGTGGTGCAGAGGTTTGACTGTTGGGCTATGATACTGAAACCAGGGTTCATGCTCATCCATGACAACCCACTGGGTGATCTTGGGCAAGTCACACACTCTCAGCCTCAGAAGAAAGTGAAGGCAAACCCTCTCTGAAAAAAACTTGCCAAGAAAACCTCAATATAGACTCACTTTAAGGTCATCATAACTTGAAGACACACAGAACAACAACAAAAGATGGAAAATAAGATGACACTTTTGTTAACACTTGGTGTAAGGTTTTTGGTTTTTTGTATATGCTGGAATACAAACAACTTTATGGAGTCCACAGCAAGATCATCTGAAGTTCTAGCAAAATCCATTTTGACTTATAATGAAAATATTCTCATGGACCCTTTTTCTCTCTAGTCTAAACTGCATACAGATAAAGCAGGAGGAACTGTAACAGACATCAGGAGAAACAGAAATTGAAATATCCTGATACTGTTTGGTCATATCTAATTGTATCATCTGTGGCCAAAACACTCTTGTTATGTTTGTTACGTTGGCTTTAAAATAAAAATAAAAAGAAGAACGGAACCATCTTAAGAGCACAGATTTTAATGTCTGTAAATATTAATCACAAACCATGTGGACTGCCCATTGCTGACTTCAGCAGCAATAAAATGATTTTGGCTAAAATCACTTCAATGTTGCAATTGTCCTTTATCTCAGGGTGTCACTATGCACTCTATGCATTCTGTAACATCTGACAAGCAGTTCGTGTTCCTTGACTGGTGTGACTGAATGGATAAAGCAAATTGTACCTACAGGTTAAAGTTTTCCTTCTTTTAAAAGGCTAGTTGTCATTCCACAGCATGACAGCTCTTTATTTAAACATCTCTGTACCACTTTTTATTCCAATAGTTCCATACTTTTATTTCAAGTATTTTGAAGTCATGCATCTGAATGGAATTATAGCCCACATATTCATGCTAAAATAAATTAGCTAGCCTTAAAGGTACTATCAGATTATTTTCCTTTCCTTTTTAAAAATGTACAAAAACTCAAAATGCAAATACATGTGCAAAATATAAATAGAAAAATAAGCTTTTAGTAACAAAGCAATAAAACATTTAATTAGTTCAAAACACAGTACCACTGGGTGACTTTGAGCAAGTCACATACTCTCAGCCTCAGGGGAAGGCAATGGTAAACCTCCTCTGAACAAATCTTGCCAAGAAAACCCCACGGTTTAGGGTCACCATAAGTCAGTAACAACTCAGAGGCACACAACAACCACCACTGTAGTAAACAGAATAAATTGTACTAAGTCATTTTTGGGCCTTTGCAGTCTGCCAGAAATAGTGCAAACTGAGTCCACTTTAACTGCCCTGACTCAGTGCTAGGGAATCATGGGAGCTGTAGTTTATTGTGGCACCAGAGCTCTCTGACAGAGAAGGCTCAATGTCTAAGAAAAAAATACAATTCCCATGATTCCCTAGCACTGAGACAGGACAGTTAAAGTGGACTCAGTTTGCACTATTTCTAGCAGTCTGCAAAGGCCCTTTTTTCCTTTTATTCATTTTTTGTTTTTTCATTGTTGTTTTTAATTGTCAAGCCTAACGTTTTTATATGTTCCATTTGTGAGAATTTCTATACCTCAGTAGCAAAATACATGTTTCGAATTGTGAAAATCCTATGCTCAGTCCCTAGGAATTGTAGACAGGGTAGGAAAAACTTCCATCTGAAATCCTGGAGAGCCAACCAGTGTAGACCAGAGTCCCCAGTCTATTTTGGGGCAGTGGACACATTTTGAATTTTAAGGAGATATAATGTACACCATCACAAAATGGCTGCCATGGCACATGTGGCCAACCACAAAGTAGTTCCAAAAGGGGAAACTGTGAGCCTAAAAGATAATATACTTAACTGGTTTTTCATACTTTGTTTGTGCCATTTATTTAATATGTACCTTGCCTTTCCATCAAGTGGCCATTTGGAACAGTATGACTGATATAACTGTACAAGTGCTGACAAATCAAAGGAAACATACTTTGATTATTATTCACAGTTTTGCGACTGATTAATGCATTACATTTGCTTCACAGCTCTAAATCTTTTCATAGCAATGCTTATGAAATGTTTAGGCACATGAAAACAATGCAAATTATATGATAAAAATCTGTCTGGTGACTAACATAAATTTCTCCTTGGAGTATATGCATGACTAAATATTGGTGGCAGTCAAGTGAGTCAGTAGACAGAACTGTTCACCCTTAGTTCAGATGATTTCAAATGTTCCCAGTATATGAGCAGATATTAAATTGCAATGTGCTAAAGCAATAACAACAAAAAAATTGACCTGAAGAGCTATTTTCTACACTTCTTTCTTTCCTTACTGACTACATGGATTACATTTATAGCTTGATTTCTGCTCAAGAAAGCCCACCAATGGAATACCTGATATGAAGATGCATTGTCATATTGAATGTATGTATATCAAAATTTTGCAGTCTTCACATTGCGTATGTGATCACATTTGTGTGTGGTATCTTTGTTTGCATCTTTTTTTTCTAAATTTGAAATAAAACAATTTAAATATATAAGAATATATGGTCCTCTTCCCTTGCTTTTCTGTAAACTCATCTATTAAAAAAACAACAACATATAATGTGTTTCCAACATTGATGGTAACAGGAAAAATCCCAAAGAGGTGAATGGGACACTAACTGTGCCTTGAAAGCATACAGCTGTTTCTGCATTCTAATTCTCCATTCCCATGGTTCATACATGCATCCAAAGTAATGAGTAACAGTTCTGATACTCTTGCATCACCTTCTGCACTTGTTGACTTTGCACAACAAAGATGACAAAAATTGTTCCTGCTTCTGTTGCTTATTTGGAGCTGTAAATACATGCTGGTTTTGCCCTCCTTCCTTACAGATGAAGTTCTGGCATCATCTAACCTCCCCTCATTCCCTGAGCCACATTTTCTGGCCAATTTCTTCTATTGATGGCCATAGTGAATGTGTACACATAGAGCCGTTCACACAATGTGATTCTTTGCCAGCAATGTGGCGGCAGCAGTACTTCCTCCTGGTTCTTCTCAGTGTAACCCATTCGCTTTTTCCACTTCACCTCCTACTCTCCCCACTTTCGCTCATGGACATTGCCAAGCTTTGCCTCAAGTGAAGGAATGAAAATCTGACATAATGGAGTTTTGCTACTTCTGAAGTCATTCCAGGAGAAAGAAAAAGGGAGACAGGGGAATGGTATAGAATGGGACAGGATAAAGGGAGGAAATAAAGATGTGAAGTGTGTATGGTAGGAGTATAGGAGCAAGGCGACCAAAAGTGTAAAAAGGTTTGAAAACCATGCCCTGTGAGAAAAGAGCTGAGTATGCTTAGCCTGGAGAAGAGAAGGTTAAGGGGTGACATCATTGTTGCTGTTGTTAACTGCCCTCAAGTTGGCTCCAACTCATGGCAACCCTGAGGATGAGATCTCTCCAAGCCTCCCTGTCCTTCACTGCTCTGCTTAAGTCTTGTAGATTCATGCCCATGACCTTCCTAATTGAGTCTAACCATGTGGTATGTGGTCTTTTTCTATCCACTGCCCTCCACCTTTCCAAGCATCATTGCCTTTTCAAATGAGTCACTTCTTCTCATGATGTGGCCAAAGTACAACAGCCTCAGTTTGGTCATCTTGGCTTCCAGGGAGAGTTCTGGTGTCTTCTACTCTAGGACCCATTTATTTGTCTTTTTGGCTGTCCACAGTATCCTCAGCACTCTTCTCCAGTGCCACATTTCAAATGAATTGATTTTTTCCTATCTACTTTTTAAAAAATTGTTCACATCAGTACATAGTGATGGAAAATACTATGGCTTGGACAATTCTGACTTTGATGCTCAGCATAAAGCATTTACTCTTTAGGTTTGATCTTAGCTTGATCCTAGGTATGGGAACTCTTTAACCATGACATGATAGCCATGTTTAAATATTTGAATGAATGTCATGTTGAAGATGGAGCAAGCTTGTTTTTTGCTGCTTCAGAGCAGGATGCAAAACAATGGATTCAAACTACAGGAAAAGAGATTCCACCTAAACATTAGGAAGAACTTCCTGATGGTGAGAGCTGTTTGACAGTAGAACACACTGCCACAGATAGTGGCAGAGTCTCCTTCTTTGGAGGTTTTTAAACAGAGGCTGTTGTATGGCCATCTGTTGGGAGTGCTTTGATTGTGAATTCCTGCATGGCAGGGGGTTGGACTGGATGGCCTTTGTGGTCTATTTAACTCTATGATTCTATGAAAAACATGCCCTGGCACATTCTGCCTGAAGAACCTAGTAATGGGAGAGTTAAATAGCCATCAATCCAGATAGATTCCCAATCCAATCCCATGGCATTTCCTCCTTCCAAAATAAAGAATCATTGCATTTTAAGGAGGATTGTTCCCCAGGGGATTTTAGATGTTAGCCTATTTACAAGGGAGTAGGGCCCTCATACATGTAAGAGAGGCACACTTACAAGGGAATGAGACTCACTTACCAGGGAGGCACACTTAAAAGAAAGACCCCCATACACAAATAAACATAACACTGTGGCTCTTTACTTCTAAGTAAACAATGCATTATGATATATCAGAGCTGACAAGCTTTATTCAACATAAGCTTTTGTGAACTGCAGCCTAATTCATGAGTAGCAAATGGACCGGGGAAAGTCTATGCCACATAAAATGTGTTCACCCTGACTGGGTTTTTGTCTTTGAACTCATGGCAAGCACACACTGCTTGCTCTTTGGTTTTGTTTTTAGTTTTATTGCATTTCCCTGTTTTCTTCAAGAGGAGGTACAGCTTTCCACCCAAGGGCAGGGTGACCAGATGTCATAACTGCAAAGGAGGACAAGGCACTAGGAGATGTAGGACATTCAATTAAAAAGGTACATTACAAGACAAAAGCTACAAACACTAATTTAAATATAAATTCATTTCATATGGTTTATTTACAGCCATATTACATATACTGTATTTTATTATGTACTCAACCATATTTTTCTGATGAACTTATTATTCATTAAAATGAATAATGAAATAGAACTCTGAGCAGGACAAATACTTAAAATTGTACTTTACTTGCAACAAACCCTTGACTGATTCTACATTTAAATTATTCCTTTCATTTGTCCATTGTGCTAAAAGAAATCACCTTTCAATATTTATTTGCATAGTGTCCTCAAGCAGCCCATTACCTAACATGTTTGATATCTTTTTCCTCTCCAAGAAACAAATGTGCCTTGAGGTCTGTGGGCAAGTCTTATTTCTTGCTGCTCCTAGGAAAAAGAACTTTAGAAGGACCAATCTTATCCCCCTATCTGCGGTGAGAATAGGTTGTCTAGTAGACACCTTTCTCAAAGGAGAACAGTAAACATGGTGTCTCAATAGGATCCTTAGTCATGCTCAAAATGGAAGACATTCTGGAATTTCTCCTGGACAGAAGGTTGAGATTTAGGACATGTTTTGGAAAAGGAGGATAACTGGTCACCCTGCCAAAGGGACTCTTTTGTGGGAACTATCCCTTTGAGGAAGTGGCTGAGTTCCCTAGTTGGCTTCTAGAAGGCAGAATATGAAAGCTGAGCAACTGAAGGAGGCACGCATAAGCACATTTTCTTAATTTTCCTGCAGGAGAGGGAATGTGAGCTGCTTCTTTCCAAGGGAAGGGGAGTGGATTCCTCAACAACAGATCTGTAATGGAAGGAAAGTCCATCCTTGTTTGTATCTTAGAGCAGCAGAACATCTAGAGAAAGGAGGAAAGTCTAACTAAGAATGCACAGTTCCTAGTTCCTATCTATGTGCTCCCTGCACACACACACACACACACACACACACACACATGCTCCTTTTCACCTGAAATATTCCCTCCACTCTTGCAGAGACGAAATGTGAACCTTGTGGGCCTGAGCAGGTATGGAAAATAAGTGTTTATTCTAAATAAGAAAGATTACGTCAGACCAGCAAGGCATTGTACAGCTTGGATATCATGACAAGTGGGTGGAAGCAGGCAACAATGATACTGACCTACCCACAGAATTATTCATGCTTTTAAACGCTCCCACTTTGAGAAAGCATTGAAAGAGTATGTGAGAGACTGGAAACCATATGTTGTAGGAGCAAAGGGGATTTCTTCCTGAAAAGTTATGTGAATAGCTACATCCATTTAGCATGAAAGAGTGCTTAAAAATTGCTGGCACATTCATAACTACAAGAAATATGTGTGTAGGTGCATGTGGATTCTTCAAAGAAAATATTGGAGCCACGACTGGAAAAGCTTTTACGCATCATATGTTTAAAGCAAGGCTCAATTTTGTCATTCATATGTGGGGAAGAAGATTGTCTTGTCCTTATAAATAGCCATTAAACCATGACTATATCATCTCCTGCTCTGATGCAAAAAAAAAAAAAAAGCAGAAGAAGAAGGGTGTGTTAGTCCTAGCTCTTGTTAAACAGGAATAAGAGTCACACCGTTACTGACAAGTCACACCACTTCATGTAGCCATGCAAACTGCAGGCAGGGAGGGATTGCTCTGCACTTCACTTTGAAATCTGCTTGTCAAATAGATATCTGTACTGGAAATCCATGACACCCAATACATATTTGTATTTTAGTGCCCCATATGCAGAGCTTATGCAGGCTGTGGTAGTAGTCCAAAAAAGTAAAATTTCTATTTTCTGCCATTACTTCAAATGGAACAGCATTCTCCACCTGTGAAATATTGTGAGAGGGACAGATGACTCAATCAGGGAAATGAATAGAGGAGGGGGGAAGCGATATAGCCAGAGAGAGAAGTTGTTAGATATAGGAAAAGGGATAATGTAAAGAATGAGTGAGGATAATAGGATGAAATAAGAGGTTTCAGTTATGAGCATGAGATAGCAGAAAAGAGTAAATAAAGATAAGCCAAAGGGTACTCAACAATGGCACCTCCTCATTCTGGAGAGAAGTGACCAGTGGGGTGCCACAGGGTTCCCATCCTGGGCCCAGTGCTATTCAACATCTTTATAAATAGCTTGGATGCTAGAATAGATGGCATGCTTTTCAAATTTGCAGATGACACTAAATTAGGAGGAGTAGCTAATACCCCAGAGGATAGGATCAGAATTCAAAATGACCTTAACAGATTAGATAGCTGAGCCCAAACTAACAAAATGAATTTCAACAGGGACAAATGTATACAACTTCAGCCAATTTTACTTGGATGGTAAAAATGAAATGTACAAATACAGGATGGGTGATACCTGGCTTGACGGCAGTACATGCGAAAAGAATCTAGGAGTCTTAGCGGACCACAGGCTGAACATGAGTCAACAGTGTGATGTGGCAGCTAAGAAAACCAATGCAGTTCTAGGTTGCATCAACAGAAGTATAGTGTCTAGATCTGGGGTAGGCAACCTTTCCCCTTTAAGGGCCAAGGGACTTCAGCTCCCAGAATCCCAGGAGCTATTGGCCAACATTGGACTATTGGCCAACATGGCTGAGGCTTCTGGGAGCTGAAGTCCCTCGGCTCTTAAAGGGGAAAGGTTGCCTACCCCTGGTCTAGATCATGGGAGGTAATAGTACCACTCTATTGCGCTTTGGTCAGACCACACCTGGAATATCGTGTCCAGTTCTGGGCATCACAGTTCAAAATGGGTGTTGACAAGCTGGAGCATGTCCAGAGGAGGGCAACCAAAATGGTGAAAGGTCTGGAAACCATGCCCTGGAAGGAGTGGCTTAGCGAACTGGGTATGTTTAGATTGGAGAAGAGAAAGTTAAGAGGTAATATAATAGACATGTTCAAATATTTGAAGGGATCCCATATTGAGGATGGAGCAAGCTTGTTTTTTGCTGTTTCAGAGAACAGAGCAATGGATTCAAACTACAGGAAAAGAGATTCCACCTAAACATTCGAAAAAACTTTCTGATTGTAATTGCTGTTTGACAATGGAACATGCTGCCATGAAGAATGGTGGTCACGTTCTTTGGAGATTTTTAAACAGAGGCTGGATGGCCATCTGTTAGGAGTGTTTTGATTGTGAATTCCTGGATGGCCTTTGTGGTCTGTTCCAACTCTACGATTCTATGAATAAGAAGAGATGTTAGGACTACAAGAGAAACTAAAGTAACTCAACATGTCTGACAAGCTAGGTCAGAGGAGTAAGAGGAGAATTTTCCTTTCCTCACAGAAATGTGATGTGGGCATTTTGTTGTTAACAGACAGTAAACATTTTGTGACAGCATACAACTTCAGCCAATTCCTATAGAGACTTTATCATCACAAGATCTCATTTGGCATTACAGAATACAATGGTCTACAACTAGTTCTCCTTTTTAGATGATTTGATTTTTACATGACACAATAACCTATAGAATCCTCTAATTCCAGAAGGCAGGTGAGACAAAAAAAAGTGCTTTAAACCCTCCACACCCTTTTATATTCTAATTAATTTTTGAATAATATCTGAGAGTCAAGATTACAGTGCATAATAAAATGGGTGGGCATTCCCCATGGTATGCAGAAGCAGTTGCTACAGTATGTGTTTCAATGGGCTCATTCTTTCTTTCTTTCTTTTTCAATAGCAATGTTCTATTATTAAACTGGAAACCATCCTGGACAAATATAATATCTCATAACCTTCTGCAGCATTTTTGTTACCAGAGGAACATCAGTACTACCTACCTACTTCTTGCACAGATCAGCCAATGGCTTCCTGTTGCAGTCAATATAACAGCACAAAAGAATGCCCACATTCTGTTCACAGCCTCGGGGCCGTGCTTGGCACGGATCAAGTGCAAACCTTGATTCATGCATCTCTTTGTTGACTGTTTCAATGTGGTTTCTCCAAGCACAGAGTTTGACCTCTGGTCCCTAACTTGCAGAGTTACCAAGTGAATTAGTGACATTGTCAAACTTCTCTGGCTCCTGCTCCTGCTCCTTCTCTTCCTCCTCCTCTTTCTCACCTTCAAGGAGTGGTTATATCTTGGGATTAGTATTCACCATCCAATTATGTGGCTGGGTCTTTATTAAATTTCCTCATAGTTAAGACACAGTTGCCTAAGCATTATTGGCCACAATGATGATAATAATAATAATAATAATAATAATAATAATAATAATAATAATAATAATTCTTTCCCGTCTCTTGCAAAATATTATATGTTTGCCTATTTTGGGCAAGTCACACACTCTCAGCCTCAGAGGATGGCAATGGCAAACCCCCTCTGAGGAAACCTGGCAAGCAACTCCCATCATAGATTCACCTTAGGAAGAGCCCTGGTGGCGCAGTGGTTAAATGCCTGTATTGCAGCCACTCACTCACAAACCACAAGGTTGTGAGTTCAATACCAGCCAAGGGCTCAGGCTCTACTCAGGCTTGTATCCTTCCGAGGTTGCTAAAATGAGTACCCAGCTTGTTGGGGGCAATTAGCTTACATATTATTAACTGCTTAGGGAGTGCTTAAGTGCACTGATAAGCAGTATAGAAATGTACTTGCTATTGCTAGGGTCACCTTAAGTGGAAGCAACCTGAAGGCACACAATAATAACAATGATGTGATTGGGTCTTTATTCAACTTCCTCATAGTTAAGACACAGTTGTCTAGGCATGCTTGGCTGTTGTTGTTGTTGTTGTTGTTGTTATTGTTATTTTCTTTCCCACCTCTCCACATAGATATTATAGGTTAACCAGTTTGTCTACTTTACTATAAATTATATACATGACTGTTAAGAGAACAGCCCCTTTAAATGAAGGCATCCTCTGTTTCAGGGCTGTGCAATCTAGATAGTCCATGTGCACAAACACATGGCTGTTTTTCCAATCCCCACCAGGGTCCCCACTATGTGAAATAGTAATTTTGCTAGAGCAGTGGCAAAATGGCCACTTTTGACATGAAAACAAGGATCAAAGACCTCCTAGGAGTGAAGGAAAGCTTCATCTTAAAGGCTGTTCAGTCCAAACCCAGTTTAAAGATGAAAGGCCATAAGGCAAAAAATCTGGATCCTCATTTGCCCACCAACACTTAGCACCTGGGACAGCGGACTGAGCAGGCAACCAGTTTGCATGGTCAAACTCTTCTGCATTATGGTGGCATGTATTTGTTTGCAGAACAATGATTTCTAAACTTGCATTGATGGGTGCCTTCAAAGTGCTTCTGACTTATGGTGACCCTAAGACAAAACTATCACAGGGGTTTCTTGGCAAGATTTGTTCAGAAGGGTTTTTGCTGTTGCCTTGCTTTGAGGCTGAAAGGATGTGATTTACCGAAGGTCCCAGTGGGTTTCTATGGCTGAGCAGTAATTCGAACCCTAGCCTCCAGGGTTTTAGTCCAACACTCAAACCACTACACCATGCTGGCTCATGTCAACATCTAATTTGGAATATGCAATTTTAATCCAAATTTGTGTGCTTTTTTATGCATTTCTCCTTTGGGAAGGGCATGGTTTAAGTGTGTTAACTGCATTATGAAGCAAACAAACAAACTACCTAGTGGCAGAACAAATGGGAAAGATTAGAAATGTAAAGAATACCAGCAGAATATTTGTATCTTGGATTGGTCTGAACAAAATTGTAAAATGAATTACACCTTTAAGATAATTTATAAAGTTTTTTTACTACACTGCTTGAATTTAAAAAACAACAACAGCCTTTTCTCTCTGTTTTAAAAACAGAAATTTCACTGTGGGGGGGAGTTTGTGGGCACTGACAATGGAACCTCTGTGATAGGAATAAAGAATATATCTTTGAAAATTATATTGCCATGTTGAGGATAAGCAGATGCAAAGATGGTGGAAGAGCGAGCAGAATTATTTGGACAAACCAAAGAGGAAACAGTGGTGGGTGTGACAGAAACAGGTGGTGGTCCAAAGTGCTGCGGTTCTTTTATATTTTAATCTTGTGCACTTTGAGATGTAAAAGCTTGTGTGTAGTGAACCATATTTCTTAATGACCCAGACATAAGCCAAGCAAACAAGTGAAGTAAGGTGCCACATCAGCATTCTAAACAAAGGTAGCAACCGCCCTGCATTCTTTTTCCCTTAGATATTTTGCCCAGAGCTACATGGGTTGGGTTATATGTAGGGCTTAGTCTTACCTGGGAGACTTGTAACTAGACCTTTCATGGTTTTCTTTTGCAAGTTTCCAGGCCAAGCTTTTGGATGCTCTATTCGTTTGGTTATGATTCTACGCTAAGAAATGTCCACTTCTTGCCCACTCCTCTTCTCTCCAGAACCATGTTTTGCAGTGTTTGACTTTCTGGTATACAAAGGGTGATGTGGACAAATGAAGACCAAAGTAGACACAATATATGAAATGTGTCTTCATGTTTAAGACACCAATTTTAAATATGTAAAGAGCATGACGGGAAGAGGGCAACAAACATGATCAGAATTTCAGCAAATATGGAGGGAGAAATGTAACTCTTTTGTCCCCTTTTGCAGTCTTGTGGGAAAACTCTTCTTTGAAGCTGATATTTGCTTTTGTGGGAAATCCCATTGACAGAATGGGAATTTGAGGCTGAGATGCCACACATGCAGCATTTCTCATCCATTCTGCCAGGATGTGTGTGTGCTGGAAGAGAAACCAGAAGGGAAGCAGCAAGTAGGGAAATTGACTTTATCACAATGACCATTCATTATTTGGTGTTCTACCACCCAATTGCAATTTTAATTCATGTTAATTTTGGGTGAAGGGGGAGACCATTGTTGGCAATCCTGCAGAATTTCACAGATTCATAATGATACCAAGATATGTTAGTTATTAAAGCTGACATGTATCTAAACACAAATGTCCATTACAAACATGTAATTGTGCATGTTTACTTTTCAAATTGTATTATACTTCAGCCAAAGAATGCCTATGTTTGAATAATATATGGCAGAGCTTTGAAATGTTGCTGTGATGCACTACAGCTTGCAGACATTAACAGTAGTTGGGAGGTAAACACAGATATTCTTGCATCAAAGAGGTGATTCATACGTGCTGGATGGAAGAGTCTGTGAGTTCAACTCCAAAAAAGTAACTTTTCCAAGACCTGAAATATGCTATCTCTGCTATCTCCTTAGACTTAAAGAACAGCTTTAAGAAGTCTCACTCTGGCTGCATCTGCAATGCAGAAATAATCCAGTTTGACACAGCTTTAACTGCCATGGCTCAGTGCTATGAAATTCTGGAATTTGTAGTTTTATGAAACATTTAGCCTTCTCTGTCAGAGAGCTCTGGTGCCACAACAAACTACAATTCCCAAAATTCCACAGCACTGAGCCACGACAGTTAAAGTGGATTATTTCTGAAATGCAGACACAGCCTTCATGTGTTAATTAGTTCACCAATGCAAGCATGTTGGTTTACCTTCCAACTACTCCTTTTTAAAGTAATTACTGCTACTTGCAGTTTTTTTGCACTTGGATTCCCTTTGAGGTGATTTAATAAAATGGCCCCACCCACTCTCCCAAGCACATATATGATCATTTGTGGTTGACTGAAATATGGAAGCATATATTTATGGTTTGACAACCTTATCAGAGAAGAAGAAAAAATGTATGAGGTGATTCAGTCCCATAGCATTAAACTATCATTATATCCATAATAAATTTATAGATGTTCATTTTGTTCCACGGGTATAACTGTGTATTTTTATCCAATCCAACATTCAAGACTAGCAGGAATTACCGAGCTGATAGTTTATATTCACTAGAGTGCTTGTATCTGTGGTAATCTGGCAGTTCATAATTGTGATTATAATCTGTGGTTGTATTAATGCTGAATCCTGAAAATTATTACACATATGCTCACCATGGATAATTGGTTGAAACAGAGCATACTATGGAACAATTAAAGCCGACAACCTCAAGCTTGTGGTGTGAGACATGCGAGACTACACTTCCAATCGTTCCCATCCAGGAGGGCTTTTAAAAAGTGCTGTCTGTCTGTCTGTCTATCAGTACGGTACTAAGAAAGATATTAGCAGATTCCTCAACCATTTGAAATTGATCAGCAACTTCTGGCTCCTATTAGTTAGTTAGCTCCCCACCACCGCCACACACAGGTTACAGTATTAGTATTAGAATTCTTGATCTGCAATAACTCAGAAATAGGGCCTTTGCAGTCTGCCAGAAATAGTGCAAATTGAGTCCACTTTAACTGTCCTGACTCAGTGCTAGGGAATCATGGGAACTGTAGTTTATTGCAGCACCAGAGCTCTCTGACAGAGAAGGCTCAATGTCTCAGAAAAAAATTCAATTCCCATGATTCCCTAGCACTGAGCCAGGGCAGTTAAAGTGGACTCAATTTGCACTATTTCTAGCAGTCTGCAAAGAGTCTTGTACAGAAACTGAGCTTTGAAACATTAATTTCCTATCATAATTCCCAGAATTCCTCAGCCAGTGCTGATATGGAGGTCATATCAATATATGGCTCATTGAGGAGAGAAGGAAATTGTCTCCACCCCAGACTATTACTCTGCATCTGGCTCTGCTCAACACAAACTACCGTTTTGCACTTTCCTTCAGCTGGCAGACTCTGGCATTCAAGTAAAACTCTGAAATCTGCCCACCCTGTTTTATAGAATACAACACTACAGTGTAGGACAAAGTTGTTCAACTTGTATTATCAGACTTGTAGGAGAGTATAAGGCTAAAGAGTGAAATTTTATCAGAATAAAAGTGGTTTTGGCCAATACTTATCACATGATATATGGTGTCGGTTCTCCTGCTGACTTGCATTCAGTTCATTATTTTTGTGCGTCTTTTCATTGACAGGTAAAATCTATCAATAGGCTCTCAATTTTGCTGCTATTCCATGACAGCCTTGGTGTGGTAGGACCCTTCCGCAGCAGTCCTGTTTCCCAGACACTCATGTGGTAGAAGTGGATGTGATTCTGCCCCTCTCTCCCTAGCAGCGATTGTGGCAGCCAGTATCTTCCTGAAGCTGACTGCTGTGTGTGCTTTCACACAACAGACGGCTTCGGGAAAGTATTGGCAGATGGGATTGCTTGTCCCCTACTTCCTCCCAAAGTGCGGGGCTGCTGTGTGAATGTGCACACAGCAGCCCTGCATTTGGGGCAGTGGCAGGGCCCGACTTCCAACACCTTCCCG
The DNA here is from genome assembly GCA_026167975.1 of Phrynosoma blainvillii. NCBI lineage: Eukaryota > Metazoa > Chordata > Lepidosauria > Squamata > Phrynosomatidae > Phrynosoma > Phrynosoma blainvillii. The sequence continues at coordinate 224,655,408 of JANUYF010000003.1, read as the reverse complement.
ATCTCAACCCTCTCACCTGATCTCTCTGCCTTCCCTAACCCACTGCCTGATCTCTCCCTCTTTCTACAACTCATCTCCATACCCTAAGTAGGGCAATATCAAGGATGAAGCAGAAGCAAGGCAGTGTAGATACTGGAGCACAGTACAATGTAGCACAATACCAGTACTGAAGTGGAGGTGTGATAAAGATTGCTTCAATACCAGAATGTTTCCATGTGCTTAACAAATGCAATTCCTGCACTCTAGAAGCCTAGTGTGATAATCTCCTGATTTACTAATTGCTTACTAATGGTCCCCTTACCCCGTATGGTTTTAAAGGTCTGATCTAACAAACTAAATCAGATTAATGCATTGTGCGTGGCATGGGTTTTTCTTTATATTGCTAACATTGTGGGAGTGGGGGATGCAGTTGAGTTGGGTGTTGGCTGGAGACAGTTGTTCCAATATATTTGAAGTAGAGTTGAATTATACTTTTCAGATACAAATTTGCACAGTTGTTGTTTTTTACCATGTCCAGTCAGGCAAACCCTTTGCATTATGAAACCCATAAAGCAGTTCTTGATCAGTGCTGGAGTATCACAGAATGTTCACAGACACTGCAACAACCAAGGAATGAAACTATTAGCAAGTGAATTTCTGAGATTTGAAGTACTGTGAGGCCAATGAGGAGAAGAAGACTTTAAAATGGATGGGAAACACTCTAAATAAGGCAGATAGGAAACGGAGTAGAAAACAGACTGACACAATGAAAGGCCCATAAGATTGGGTTAACCCGATCTTGGGTCAGGATTAACCCACTTGACTTCAGTGGGAATTCTAATACTAATTGTTTTCAGTCTTTCCCCACATCATTGTTGGAATATCTATGGCTTGTCCAATCCCATCAAAAGGGATGTTAGAATGTCTCCATTTCTAGGATTCAAAGGTCCATGATGGAATGGGAACTTGTTCCTCCAGCCTGTTACACCCAATGAAGAAAAGGGGTAAAACCACAGAGGTCTAGAGTATGAGAGACGGGGATAGATGAAAGAGGTGCCAAGAAAAAGAGGAGGGTGTCATGAAGTAGAAAGGAGGGAGGAAGGGAGGGAGGGCTATAACCTCAGAAATTAGTCTACAGAGCCATGTGGCTCAAAAACAGCAAGAGGGTAATTTGGGAGATACAGGGTTTGGAGTGCTACAGGAAGAGAAATCATGGTATGGGGTAGACAGAAACATGGTCTGCTGTGGAGTGGAGTGCATTAACACAGTGAGGGATTAGAGAGCTATAGAAGTACTGCAAAAGTTGTGTGAGAGACAGCGCATACCTGAGACTGCAGAGGAAACGGGATTTAAATTCACTGAGTTAAAATCATAACAACAACAAAAAAACTTTCCTGCTGTTAACATAGTGATGTGGCCTTCTTTCAAAGTAGCTTTGTGTTCTACATAACTGACTGAAAATTGGATACCAGAGGAAATGGTGACTGCTCTCATCAGGCAGCTCTTAATGGACCAAGTGGCAGTGAGACAGATTAATTTCACAAGCTGATTTAAACCAACCAACCAGTTCTTCAGCTTCTGATGTCTTACAGACAGTAATCTCATTTTTTCAACTTCTTGGTGTCCTTGAAGAAAGCAACATTAATGAGCGCTAAAGCATATAAAGCCATTGTATTCCCCATCACCATGCATGAATGCAAGAGGTGGACAGTAAAGAAAACAGAAGGAAAATCAACTCATGGGGTGCTGGAGAAGAATGCTGAGGATACTGTGGATGGCCAAAAAGACAATCAAATGGGTCCTTGAACAGATCAAACCTGAAATCTCCTTGGAAGCCAAGATGATCAAACTGAGGCTGTCATACTTTGGCCACATCATGAGAAAGCATGGATCACTAGAAAAGACAACAATGCTAGGAAAGGAAGAGGGTAGCAGAAAGAGAGGAAGACCACTTGTCAGATGGATAAACTCAATCAGGGAAGTCACAGGCATGAATCTGCAGAGCCCAAGCAGAGCAGTGGAGGATAGAGGGGCTTGGAAATGTCTCATCCACAGGGTCGCCATGAGTCAGGGTCAACCCAAGGGCAGTTAACAACAACAACAACAACAACAAAAGCAGATACTGCTTTCAGATAAACATGGAAACAGACTGAGAACCACGTGTGAACCCATCCTGCTATTTTAAAATGTAGAATCCAAGCCTGGTGTAGGCCAAAGCAGATGCCCCCCACAAAAGACATCTTCTACCATAATTTTCTATCATAAAAGAGAAGTGCAGACCTTGTGGGCACTCAACCATTATATGCTAGTGTCAGAGCTTGAAAAAGTTACTTTTTTGGACAATGACTCCCAGAAATTTACAGCCTCTATGTCAAGTGGCTGGGGAAAATTCTGGGATTTGTAGTCCTAAAATTAACTTTTTCAAGCTCTGGGTTGCAGGGTTTATTAGGGAATCTACACCATAAGTCTTTTGACTTAAGAACCACATTACCTTTTATTTCAGTTTAGCCTGTCTCTTAAAATCTGGACACCCATCTTGTCCAGACTAGGAAAGCAGCAGAATATTTAGACCTTACAGTACAGAAAGACATTCGATGTTTCCAGAAGGAACCAAGGCATAACTCAAATACAGCTTTTACATAAAACCATCTTTAGATAATAAATTGCAACCCTACGTAACTATAAACAAATCTTTGTTTTCTGTCTGAGGGTTGTTTCTAGTTACATCTTTTAGGTCCGTGTGGGCAGTAGGTTCATTGGGGTTACTGGTAGATTTGTGAGGTAATATGCATTAAGTTGGCAAGGGTTTCTGACTCTCTGTTAATAGACAATTGCAGTTAACAGAACCATTTTCTATTGCTGGGAAAGATACAAATGCTAATGGCAACTGAGAGTTAACTTTCAATGTAAGCTCACTTCAGCTCTAGTAATGAAAACCAATCCCGAAGCTCCAAATATACTGCTGCTGTTGTTGTTGTGCACCTCAAGTTATTTCCAATTTATGGGGACCCTAAGGAGAGCCTATAACAGGATTTTCTTGGCAAGATTTTCTGAGCCTTCCTCTGATGCTCACCCAGTGGATTTCCAAGGCTGAGCAGGAATTTGTATACTTTTTCCAGATTCATAGTCCAATGGTCAACCCACTTTATTATGCTGGCTCTAAATATGCTGTACTTCAATTCAAATTGCATGTCTTTTCTAGCTGTCTCTGGCTGGTTGATCTTGGGGTTCTATCAGACAAAATAAAACTAAACTAAAAGTACACCCAACACGCCTGAAATCTACTTGCTCCTGCTTTAGGTCATTTTGGACTGATTGGTTTAGGTGGAGATTAAGAGTATGGAAATTATAAGATAGTGAGAGAATTCTGAATCTCAAAGGAATAGATCACCACATTTAGAAAGATGCTTACTCAGCTTCACACCTCTCAGGAAGTTGTGTTTAGGACAGATCATGCTTTGGGGGCATAAGGCCAATTGAGGAGGATGACTCATAGCAGCAGCCTGTAGGAGCCGGCTGGTTAAGGACTACTACAAGGTAGTCTAAAGTCTAAGGGCACTTAAGACTTGATCAAAGACTTCAGCCAACATGCTTAGCAAGACACAGATTTGCCCAACCCACACACAAGCCAATAAAGATGAACATTAAAACTGAGATGAAAGCCAAGTACAGTCAGCCCTCTGTAGCCACAGATATTTTATCCACAGGTTTAAGCATCCACGGTCTGAAAATATTTTAAACAAAAATATAAGCCCCACAAAGCAAATCTTGATTTTGTCATGTTATATAAGGCCACCATTTTACTATGGGAGGATGCAGACGGGCGGCCATGGGCCGCCCTGGGAAGCGGTGGATCGGGGCCGAGGCTGCCCCATGCCTCGGCTCCGATCCTCCCTTTCGCCGCCTGGGAAAGGAGCACTAAAATAGTGCTCCTTCCAAAAGCTGTGTAAGGGGCGCCCGAAGAGCCGCCATGCGGCTCATTTGCGCCTCTTCCGGCTCAGCGTGTCCGGATGCTGAGCCGGAAGGACATAATTGGAGCGCCCATTGTGTGGATTATGTCCTCAGGAATTATGTCCTCAGGAATTATGTCCTGTGGATTATGTCCTCAGGAAGGGGTTGGGGCGCCCAGCGTGAGGCTACCCCTCCCCTTCTTTGCCTCCAAGACGGCGCAAAGCACCATCTGCAAAGGGGACATGTCATTGTATTTAATGGGATTTGAGCATCCAGAGATTTTGGTATCCACAGGTGTGTGTGTGTGTGTGTGTGTGTGTGTCTTGGAACCAAATCTCAGCAGATAACAAGGGCCCACTGTAGCAGAATTGTGCCAGCAAAGAAAGGGTACTATGGTACCTTAAACCAGAGAACAATGGAAAACTAATTCATATATCTACAGCTCTATTATTAACAAACCATATACTTCCCATACATTCAGGGGTAGCTGTGTTGGCCATTTAGTAAATTAAAAAAAAACAAAAAACACCAGTGATACCTTTATTGGCCAACCAAAATGCCCAATATACTTGTTTCAAGCTTTCAAAGCTCCATGGGCTTCTTCCTCAGGCAAGATGTTACAAACCAAACAGGAGAAGAACAATTGGAGATGTCAGTCATATGCCTACCTGTTGTTTCAGTCTTTAGTTACGATGGTATATGGTGGGGAGGATTTATATTGTAGGCAGGATCCTCCTCCTTCTGGCCCTGTGGCTATAGGGAGATTTGCAAAGTCCAGGAAATTTAAAATACATTTGCCTCTCAACAGGGACCCCTCCTTTGCAATCCAATATGTCTCCATTTCAGTGAGGCCACAGGCCTCTTTGTGAGAGAACAATGGATTCCTCAAGAAGTCTCCATGTGTTTGCATCAGGAATATTTTGGTAGATGTAGCGGTAAAACATGTGAATTCAGTCCAAATTTAAGAAGAAAAAAATAGTTTTACATTGATTGAAATTTCCAGTCCACAGGCTATTCTTCCTGGCTCCCCTGTTGCAGCTACAGTGCAGTATCTCACAACACAGAAAACATTCAGGGGTAGCTGTGTTGGCCATTTAGCAAATTCAAACAAAAATCCATCAGTGATACATTTATCGGCCAACCAAAATGCACAATATACTTTACATACACAATATACACAAAATACACAATATACAACAGGCACTGGAGATCAGCGCCTAAGTGGAGATGCTGATTTCAACAACAATGTTCATAAATACTATAGTGAAATCAAAATATTATTTCTAAAAAACTGATTGAAAATATGCAAATATTCACACTGCCCATTATTTGGAAATATTTCAGAGAAGTGAGAACAAACCACACTATTTATTCATCTGGTCTAGTATTGCTGACACAAGGAGCAGGCAGAAGATAGACTGGAATCTACTGTGAGATCTTTTACAGGTTTATAGCAGTTTCTGGCTCCCAACAGTTTATTTTTCTCTGTGTATGGGAGATAACTGTGGACTCCTTTATTTATTTATTTTATTTAGAGTATTTATACAACACTCTTCAGCTACAACAGCTATCAGAGCCACTTACAGATTTACCTTGTAAAATGTGGCTTTTCTTTTTCTTAGGCTACAGAAATAATTTGGTTTGACACCATTGAACCACTGAGCATTGAGCCATGGCAGTTAAAGTGGTGTCAAACCAGATTATTTCTGCAGTGCAGATGCACCCTTACATGAACAGGAAAAACTGGTGCAACAAATCAAGGTGATTAAAAATGTACCTAGTTATAGCATCTGTGAAAACTCGCATCTCTTTGTTATACATGTAAATAACAGACTAGAGAAAGATATAATTGGTTGATTGTAACAATATTTTATTTGAGGGGCTTTATATGATTGCTAAACCTGGAAAACCTCACTGTAACACTTGTCATTACTGCCATTGAATGTTATGTTTCTGTTGTATCATGCATATTATACATTTTTTTATTTCATTTGACCTGTACTGATTAAGGAGATTATTGCACTGCTAAAAAACCCAATTTACCTCTCCCAAGTTGAATTCTAATTCGGGATGCAGCTGGGTCCTGTCGCACATAATTCGCATTTAATTTCGCCAGCTGAATACATCACGGGTCCCAGGCGCACTCAGCAAGCTGCTGTTTAAAGTAAGGACTTTTCCGACTTTGAAAAGAGGTGACTGGGACCCAGGATGCAGCCGGGATGTACTTGGCCAGCGAAATTAAATGTGAATTACATGTGATAGGACCTGGCTGCATCCCAAATTAGAATTCAGCTCAGGAGAGGTAAACCGGGTTTTTTTAGCAGTGCAATAATCTCCTAAGTAAGGGCAGGTTTATACCAGCCAGAACACTCTGGGCTATTCCTGCAGAATTCTGGTCTCAAAGCTGAAATGAATTCCCTCCATTTCCTAGGCACTTCAGAGTGACGCCAAGCTGCTATCTACATATGTGTCTTGCTGAGGCGCTCAACCCTGCCACCACTGGCACAACTCACTCCCTCTGAATTAAAAAATGAGGCACCCAGCATCAATTACATGGCTGGGCACCTCATTGTGACTTCAGAGGGAACGGCTTGCATCAGTGGCAGCAGTTGGCATAGTGGGACAATGTAAACAGCCACCCAGCATTCCTCCAAAATGGTCTGGATTTTTCTGGAAGATCAAGAGAAAATTGTGAGTTTTGAAAAATCAGATTAAGGCAGGGATGGCCAGGATTCAGTTGTAGAATTGGCCTTCCCACACAAAGACAGTCTGCCTTCGAAATTGGACCTTTGGCCCTGCCTCATGTGGACAGGCAGCCGTAAGGGCAGGGGAAAACCAATGTCAATGCTCCGTGTAAACATGCCCTCAGCCTAAAAACCATTAAACAAAAACATATTTTAATAATTACAGAAATTATTTGCCATGGTTGCTGGCCTTGTAATGCCAATCATTTTTCTCTTTGGGGCTCTGCAGACGGTGCAAAGTGCCATCTGGGAGCCAGGGAAGGGGAGGAACAGCCGGACGCTGGACGCCCCACCCCTTGCTGAGGACGTCATCAGAGCGTGCACCATTGCACAGGGCAAGCGCTCTGATGACGTCCTCCCAGCGCAGCATTTTTACACGCTGCACTGGGAGAGGCGCAAAAGAGCTGCATGGCGGCTCTTTTAGCGCCCTTTCCGCAACTTGGGAAAAGAGCACTATTTTGGCGCTCCTTTCCTAGTCGCCAAAAAGGTGGATTGGGGCCGAGGCATGGGGCAGCCTTGGCCCCAATTCTCTGCTTCTCAGGGTGGCCCATGGCTGCCCGTCTGCATCCCCCCCCCAGCTTTAACCATAGTTTTGTGCAAAGAAATTGAAAGTAATTGCATGCATCTTGAGCTCTTCGGAGAAAATATGAGATATAGAATCATAGTTGGAAGAGACCACAAGGGCCATCCACTCCAACCCCTTGCCATGCAGGAAGAGACAATCAAAGCACTCCTGACAAATGGCCATCTAGCCTGTGTTTGAAATGTAATCTATAAATGTAATAAATATTCTTCTAGGTTATTAAGTTTGCTGTTGTTTTCCTACACACTTACAATTTACAAAAGTACCAAAATATATCTAGCCACCCAAAGACCAGAGCATAGGTAAAATACATTTTTGGAAGCAACTGTCAGGAAAATATGCTGTGTCTAAAAATCCACAGGCACATTTGACAGGTCAGGAGCTGCATGTCCAAGCCACAGCCGGCTACCCCTGCTGTTTGTGTATGTGCATGTGTCTTCAAGTCACCTATCAACTTATGGTGACCCAGAAATTTCACAGGGTTTTCATGGGCTAGAAATACTTGGAGGTAGTTTTGCCAGTTCCAGCCTCTGAAATATAGCCTACAGCACCTGGTATTTGTTGGCAGTCTCCCATCCAAGCATTAATCAGAGCTGATCCTCCATAGTTATACAGAAAGTTTTTCTCATGTTCAACTGTAGTTATCACTACTGATGTCAAAAACATAATGCTCTACCTAAATGCATGGCCTGTTTTGCTCTTCATTCATGCTGTATGGACTGCAGCAAAACTTATCTATAGTATTAATATAAATGGCTTTCTGATAACTTAAAGCAAGAAAGTAAGCCATATACAATGTTTTTTACATCCTTTTCAACCTAACAAATCTAACAGTACAGTTCAGTGCAAGTGTACGGAGAACAGAGAAGTAAGCTCCAATGTTTTCATTTGGGCTTATTCCCAAGTATATGTGCATAGGATTACAGCCTACACTTATTGGGACAGAATCAACATTGAACTTATTGAAACTAAAACATAAAGACTGATGGGATCTGAGATGGCAGGAACTGACAAAGAAATAGATTTTGGAGTCATGGATAGATTGATGAAAATGCCAAGCCAGGGCGCAGCGGCTATAAATGAGACAAATTCCACATTGAGCATAAATAGAAAAAGAAGCAAAAAATAAAACTGCCAATGTCATATTGCCCTTGCACAAATACATGGTACAACCACACTTGGAATATGGAGTACAGTTCTGGTCACTGCACCTGAAAAAGGATATTGCAGAGTTAGAAAAGGTGGAGAAAAGGTCAACCCAAATTATTATTATTATAAAGGGGCTGCAGCAATTCTCCTGTGAGACATTAGTCACAGTATCTAGGGCTGTTTAGATCAAAACAAGGGTATGTAAAGGGAGACATGAAAAAATTGTATGCATGGTGAGGAAAAAAATATCAAGAAACTCTAGCCCTGATATTAAAATCCATGGTCACCCACTGAAACTGAATGGTGGTCAAGTAAAAAGATTTTTTTTCCCATACAGCACAGTTAAACTGGGGGATTTGCTGCCATAAGGACTGGTGCTGGCTAACAACTTGGCCAGTGCGGCAAAGTGGTTTGAATGTTGAGCTACAACTCTGGAGACTACAGTTCGATTCCCAAGTCAGCCATGAAACCCACTGGATAATCTTGGGCAAGTCACACTCTCTCAACCTCAGGAGAAGGCAATGACAAACCTTCTCTGAACAAATCTGCCATGAAACCCCCATGATAGGTTCACCTTAGGTCCACCATAAGTTGGAAATGAGCTGAAGGCATACAAGAACAAAAACAACTTGGATAGATTTAAAAGGTGATTAATTCATTCATAACAAAAAACTCAGGCAGGATAAAGCTACTGAACAGCCACTAATTATGGCAGGTATATATTCCCTACAATCCTAGAAGCAATATGCCTCTGTCTACCAGGCATTGGGAAACAAATTGTGTGTTGTGTGCTGTTGAGCTCATGTCTTGCTTCTGGGCTTCCTTGGGCAACAGGCTGGACAATTTGGGACTAAAAGCAAGCAAAGCAGCTTCATTTATATACCGCTTCATATCACACTATGGGATGTCTAAGCGGTTTACAACTGTGAGCTGATTGCCCCCCAACAAGCTGGGTACTCATTTTAGCGACCTCGGAAGGATGCAGGCCTGAGTCGAGCCTCAGCCCTGGCTGGTATTGAACTCGCAACCTTGTGGTTTATGAGTGAGTGGCTGCAGTACAGGCATTTAACTATTGTCTGATCCAGCTGGGTTCATCCTATCATAGAGACCCCAAGGGCCATCCAGTCCAACCCTCTGCTGTGCAATAATATTCAATCAAAGCACGCCTGCCAGATGGCCATCCAGTCTTTGTTTAAAAACCTCCAAAGGAGACCCAAGTACACTCCAAGGCAGCATATTCCACTATTGAACAGTTCTTACTGTCAGGAAATTCTTCTCAATTAGGTGGAATCTCTTTTCCTGTAGCTTGAATTCATTGATCTGTGTCCTAGTCTCTAAAATGGCAGGAAACGAGCTTGCTTCATCCTCAGTATGACATCCATTCAAATATTTAAACAGGGCTATCATGTCATCCCTTAATCTTCTCTTTTCCAGGCTTCTTCTCTTCTTAACTTGCTTTTTGCTGTCAGGCTTATGAGTGCATCATTGCTGTTGTATGCCTTCGAGTCTTCCAACTTATGACTACCTTAAGGCTAACCTAGCATGGGGTTTTCTTGGCAAGTTTCTTCAGAGGAGGTTTGCCATTGCCATCCTCTGAGGCTGAGTGTGACTTGCCCTAGGTTACTCAGTGGGTTTACATGGCTGCGCCAGGATTTGATACCCTGGTCTAGAGTCCTAGAAGATTATCGCATTACATTATAAACCAGTTTACCTGAGCCGGCTTGAACTTAGAAGCAGGTGACAGCCTGATAGATTTGATGCATTTAGCCGCCAAAATCGCCGCCTGGGTGCAGCTTGGCTCCATCACTTCTCAGAAGGGCACTCCAGCAGCCATTTTTTCAAGCCAGAAAACTCCTGGCTTCGAAAAGAGGCATGAGGAGCGCCCTTCGGAGCAGCAATGGAGCTGGACTGCACCTGGGCAGCGATTTCAGCACCTGATACTATCAAGATACTGCCTGCTTCTAATTTTAAGCCAGTTCAGGTAATGTGATAGTCTCCCTTATCCAAAACTCAAACCACAACACCATGCTGGCTCTCCAAAAACATTAGCACACATTCAATTTACCAATATGAAAAAAGAGTTTTAATAAAACCAGAGGAAGTCCTGTTTGGCCTGCTGCCTTTCACTGAATCACACCATTGGCTCATCTAGAGCAGTATTGTCAATGCTGACTGGCAGACACAGCTCTCCAGGGTTTCAGGTAGGATTCTTTCCTAGCCCTGCTTGGAGATTCCTGGTCTCCCATCCAGATATAAACCAAACTTGATCCTACTTCCCTTTCAAAAGCAAACAGGTTCAGGTGTGTCTAGGGTGGTATGGTAGTGCAAGAACATGACACCACTTGAGTGTGAAACAGAGAACAAAGGAAGTAGATCTCATTTGGTCAGAGACAGGATTATTATTATTTTATTCAGGGCGGATCGCTTAGCCTTTGTTGTGTCCATGGATCCCATTTCAAATTCATTCCAACAGAAACGACAGAAATTAAGTAAACTCATTTTATAAGAAAGCTTGGACTGATGATAGTGTTTCATATGTTATCATTTCCTTGCCATAAAATGCTCTGAGGTTATGTAATGCTGTGTGTCTTCACATTACCTGTAGACTTATGGCGACCCCATGAATTCCATAGGGTTTTCTTAGGAAACAAATACTCAGAGGTGGTTTTGCAGGTTCCTTCTCCTGAAATATAGCCTTCAATGTATTAACAGTGGTTTTCATATTTAAAAGGTGCACTAAGGGCCTTTGCAGACTGCTAGAAATAGTGCAAATTGAGTCCACTTTAAGGGTTAGTGTTAGTGCTAGGGAATCATGGGAACTGTATTTTATTGTGGCACCAGAGCTCTCTGACAGAGAAGGCTCAATGTCTCAGGAAAAAACCAATTCCCATGATTTCCTAGCACTAACCCTAACCCTAAAAGTGCACTCAATTTGCACTATTTTAACTTTTAAAAAAGAGCTAAAATAGTTACAGCAATTTTAATGAGTCTCTTAAACTATTCCTTTCAACGACAACAACAGCAAAAGATATTAACAATTTATTGCTTGGAAACCAAAAGTTCTCATTCTTCACTAGAGGAATTTAAAGGGAAACTCCCAAGATGAAATGGCTTAATTGGAAGCACTGTAATAAAAGTTTGACTGTATTTGTTACAGATTGTCTTTTGTAACACAATGGGTGATTCTTTTTTTATCCATGTTAAAGTGACTATATTATCATTAATTGCTGTGCTGTGAATGTTAACTGTGCTTCATTTGCATTCATTTAAGCTTTCATCAATCTATCACAGCCTGCACCTTTTTTGCATTATTTGATGACCATTTAACCTGTGTAACTTCTCCTTTCCTCCATCTATACTTAGGAACCTGATTGTTGTTGTTATTGTTGTGTTGTGTGCCCTCAAGTCATTTCTGATCCTAAGGCAATTGATTCTAGATTACAAAGACGGCCTAATTAACCTGAAGACAGCAGATCTCTTTTGGGGATCAGCTCTGATTAGTACTTGGATCTACCAATGAATACCAAGTGCTGTAGGCTATATTTCAGAGGAAGAAATTGGCAAAAACTATCTTGGAGTGTTCCTTGCCTAAGAAAATCCTACGAAATTCATGGGGCCACAATGAAGTGACTTGAACAGTTTTCAATGAAGTAGCCCTGTTAGTCTCTTACAGCATAAAAAGTATAAAGGAAAAGGGAGGAAAAAAATGAGTGTGGTAGCACCCATAAGTCTAATTGGTTTTTATTTTAGTATGATATCTTGTGCATATAAACCCACTTTTTCAGGTGCACTACAGAGTGATATTAAAGTCCCATATAGCAAAAGGAATCTTCTCAGAGAGAATTTTCAATCCAAGGGAACTGACTTTTGGTAAGCAGATTTATTGTTTTCATAAATCAACACTGACTAAACACTAAAGATCTGAAAGACCTCACCCATCACCTCACCCAACACTTTAAAAATTTAGGGCAAACGACATGATTTGCATCTTCCAGCATCCTACTGCTTTCTATCCCACTTCCCCAATTGTATAAATATGCTTTATAGCCAAGGCCTTAATATTACTGTGTAGTCGTGCATCTGAGAAAGTGGGTTTATATCCACAAAAGCTCATGCAAAATAAAAACCAGTTCGTCTTAAAGGTTCTGCCGCATTCCTTATTTTTTTCTTCTTCTCCTCCCTTCCTTTTTTGACGCTAGTTAGTTACTGAACTCTGCGCTACAAGACATTTTGTAGTTTTTGTTTCAAACATAAACATACTTATTCAAAATCAGATGCCTCCAATTCTAAAGAAGTTTACTTCCTTGTATGCTCTTAGAGCAAGGATAGGAATCAGGGAGCCCTGAAGATGTCGGCCAGTATAGCCAATGGTGAGGAATGGTAGGAGACATCAAGAGAGGCATGTGGTTCCAGGGCATGCTATGTAGGACTGCAATTGAATGTAGCTGTTCCACTACTTAAAATACAATACTGCCACAGTATATAATATACCAAAATTATGCCACAATTCCAGGACTTGTATGACTATTAAATGTTTTGCACTTTTATAGATCAAGACTCTGTTGCTGTTATTGCATGCCTTCAAGTCATTTCCAACTTAAGGTAACCCTAAGGCTACCCTATCACAGGGTTTCCTTGGCAAGATTTGTTCAGAGGAAGTTTGCCATTGCCTTCCCCTGAGGCTGAGAGCATGTGACTTGCCCAAGGTCACCCAGTGGGTTTTATGACTGAGATGGGAACTGAACCCTGGTCTCCAGAGCCATAATCCAAGACTCAAACCACTATGCCAAGACTACTGGTATACATTTTGCAATTGTAGTTGCTACAAAGCCAACTATTCTATTGTTCTTTTCAGTGACTATGCTAAAGTATATTGTAGTTTATTGTGGCACTAGAGCTCTCTCACAGAAAAGGCTAAATGTCTCACAAAACTAAAATTTCCAGAATTTCCTAGCATTGAGCCAGGGCAGTTAAAGCTGCCTCAAACTGAATTATTTCTGCAGTGTGTTTTGGACCTTAGACTAATCTTCCTTGAAATCAAGGTAATAGCTTCAGTTTATGATACTGTATGTTAACTAAAGAGGGTATTCACTAGGAATGCTTCTTCATCTACACTGTGAGCAAGAAATGCAAAATTTTGACCTCCTCACAATGGACTGAAATAACAACCTCTCTTACTCCTGTTTTTTTAAAATTATTTTTTAGAAATTAAACAGTCAGATTTTCCCCAGTTCTGTCTGTAAGTCAGAAGATGACACCTTCAGAAAAATAAATTCAAGATTTGCCAAGAAAACTCCACGATAAGTCCACGGTCATATGATCAAATGTCACCACAAAGGAGGACAATGCACTGCAAAATGTAGGACATTGAAGAAATATGTAGGACATTACACAAGGAAAGCTAACAAACACTAATATATAGATTCACTTCATATGGTTTGTTGACAGCATATTTTTGTTGTTGTTAACCGCCCTTGAATTGATCTCGACCCATGGAGACCCTATGGATGAGACATCTCCAAGACCCTCTGTCCTCCACTGCTCTGCTTAAATCCTGTAACACCTTAATACCTGTGACTTCCTTAATAGAGTCCATCTATCTTGCATGTCGCCTTCCTCTCTTCCTACTTCACTCCACTTTTCCCAGCACTATTATCTTTTCCAATGACTTCTTCCTTCTCATGATGTGTCCCAAAGTACGACAGTCTCAGTTTGGTCACCTTGGCTTCCAGGGAGGTTTCTGGCTTGATAATAATAATAATAATAAATTTTTATTTATAGCCCGCCCCTCTGCGTGGCAATCGGGGCGGGTAACAACATTTAAAACAGACAAAGGGCCTTTGCAGACTGCTAGAAATAGTGCAAATTGAGTCCACTTTAAGGGTTAGGGTTAGGGAACCATGGGAACTGTATTTTATTGTGGCACCAGAGCTCTCTGAAGGCTCAATGTCTCAGGGGGGAAAAAACAATTCCCATGATTCCCTAGCACTAACCCTAACCCTTAAAGTGGACTCAATTTGCACTATTTCTGGCAGTCTGCAAAGGCCCAAAGTTAAAAACATTCCCTGGACCCACAGTCCAACCCTCCCATCCCCTTAAAACAGAATTAAACTAAGGAAGAGTTAAAATCAGCAGTACAACAAAATGATAAAACAATAAAACAGGAATCAGTGATATGAAACAAGATAAAAACTCATCTCCCAACAAACAGCTGTTATTCTGGGAAGGCCTGCCGGAAGAGATCCGTCTTTACTGCCTTTTTAAAAGCAACAAGAGTAGTAATGAGACGGATCTCGTCCGGCAGGCCATTCCAAAGTCTGGGAGCTCTAGGACCCACTTGTTTGTCCTTTTGGCTGTCCATGGGATCCTCAGCACTATTCTCCAGCACCACATTATCTCCAGCACCACATTATCCTTGGGCAGCGAGGAGAGACCCTTTAAAAAGGCTGCCTTTTCCACTTGGGGCAGCGAGGAGGGACCCTTTAAAAAGGCTGCCTTTTCCACCTGGGGCAGCGAGGAGAGACCCTTTAAAAAGGCTGCCTTTTCCACCTGGGGCAGCGAGGAGGGACCCTTTAAAAAGGCTGCCTTTTCCACCTGGGGCAGCGAGGAGAGACCCTTTAAAAAGGCTGCCTTTTCCACCTGGGGCAGCGAGGAGGGACCCTTCAAAAATTGCATTTAAATTGTATTTGCATTTTATATTGTATTTTGTATATTTTTAAAAATTGTTTTAATTTGCTTTGTTTGTTTTGTTTTTGAGGGGTGGGTATGGGTGGGGTTGGGAAGAAGGGATGGGCTCTGTATTGATGCTATTTGTTATTGTGATTGTTGTACGCCGCCCCGATTGCTTGGCAGAGGGGCGGGATATAAATAAAAACTATTATTATTATTATTATTATTATTATTAAATGAATTGATTTTCTTCCTATCATCTCTCTTAACTGTCCAGCTCTCCCATCTATACATGGTAATAGGGAATACAATGGCTTCTATGATTCTAACTTTTGTTCTGGGTTGTATATCTTTGCATTATAGAATCTTTTCTAGTTCTTTCATAGCCAGCCTCCCCATTCTTAATCTTTTTCTGATTTCCTGACTGCAGTTCCCATTTTTATCAATGTTTGATCCCAGGTATGGGGATTCTTTTACTATTTCTATTTCCTCATTGTCTAGTTTGAATGTGTGTAAGTTCTCTGTGGTCATTATTTGTTTTCTTTATGTTCAACAGTAAGCCTGCCTTTTTCTTCTTGCCATCAATTCAATTCATTTTATTACAGCCATTAGGCCAGTATAAAAACACATATATAAAAACACAATAAAACACAATACAATACAATAATACATCTAAATAACATATAGCTCCTTATTAAAACATGGTAACGGCCATAATACCAATAAAATAATAATTACCTAAATAAAATCATAAATTAAACTAGATTATAGCATTTAAAAAAAAAGTCCCTTATAACTATCCAATAAATTTAGCACTTAAACAAATTAAAAACGGATAAGTTGGTCTACGTTTAAGCATTTGTGATATCAATGCAACAGCTATATCTCATACATAATGCAATCAAGTTCTCTGTCACAATGGCAGGTTAACCTTTTCTTAATAGATTTGACTTATAATTCAGTATTTATACTACGGCTGTATAGCCTGCCTTTGCACTTTCTTCTTTGATCTTCCTTAGTAGGTGTTCCAGGTCTGTGAGGTTCTCTGCTATTATTATGGTGGTATCTGCATATCTCATATTGTTGATATTCCTTCCTCCTATTTTCACTCCTCCTTCTTCTGTGTCCAAGCCTGCTTCTCATATTATATGTTCTGCATACAAGTTGAACGGATGGGGGAAAGGATGCAGCCTTGTCTGACTCCCTTGCCAATTGGGAACCATTTACATTTACAGTATATTACAGTATATTACTTGTATGACTATTAAATGTTTTGCACTTTTATAGATCAAGACTCTGTTGTTGTTATTGCATATACTGTAGGTTATTATGTCCTCAGTTGTATTTTTCAGATGAACTTATCTTTGTTAAAATGCCTTGTTGGCTTGCAATATAGAAATCTGAGCAAGACAAATGAATAATATTGTACTTTACTAGCAACAAACCCTGGCCTGAATCTACATTCAGATTATTCCTTTTATTTGTCTGTTGTGCTGAAATTAAGGGAAACCCCTTTTAACATTTGCATTGTGTCCTCAAGCAGCCCATTGCCTAAGATGTGGTGTTAATCAATGGGCTTCTTAGTCATGCTCGAAATGGAGGACACTTTGGAATTCCTCCTGGACAGAAGGTTGAAATGTAGGACACATCCTGGAGGAGAGCCTCTGGTTACCCTAAATGTAGGGCATCCAGGGGAAATGTAGGACATTACTAAATAAAAGGTAAAAAAAATCATAGAAATGTAAATTCAAGCTTCTTGGTCATGCTCGAAATGGAGGACACTTTGGAATTCCTCCTGGACAGAAGGATGAAATGTAGGGCTTGTCCTGGAAAAGGAGGACGCCTGGTCACTCTGCATGACTCAGAAACCATTTGAAGTCACACAACACAACAACAACAACAACCAAGTCTTAGACTAGGAACTGTTATTAAAAAGAAACAAATCTACACTGTAACCATGAATGCAACAGAATAAAGGGAAGGAAAAATCAAAACTAAACAAAAATCAAGGGCAGATTCAGAGAAGAAAGGGAGGGAGAAGAATTTAAACTGGATCTCCTGTGGCCTTTATAGGGACAGAGTGTTTAAAATGGCACTTTCATGGGCTAATCTGATCCCCAGAGCAAGAAAGAGTATCTGTGTGTCACCGCCCAGCTATTGTTTGCTAATGGGTTTGTTAATGATAAGATAATGGTGGCTGTCTGCTCTCTTGACATTTCAGTTCAACTGACCCAATTGAGCTCTGCTCTGGTGCCACAACAAACTACAGTTCCCAGAATTCCATAGCATGGAGCCCTGGCAGTTAAAGCGGTGTCAGGCCGGACTATTACTGCCGTGCGGAGGGAGCCTTAAGCTACAATCCCACTCTGGGGTTTTCCCGCTCAAAAGGTTTTTACAGAAACGCACGCGGCCCCTTTAAGAGAGCGACAGTGACGTTCCCTCCGCAGAAGATACGAGTGCCGGAGACAGAGCGGTCAGCACCATAGAAACCAAAACACGCTCGGGCTAGCGCGTCGCCACCTCACACTCAGAGCGCCCTCTTATGACTCAACTTCCTTTTAGAAACCGTTCTATTTCCAGAGGGCCATTAATAAGCACAACACTCCAATTGAGACCGAAAAGAATCCCACACACGCGGCCAAATAGCACTCCGTGCCCTTACAAAAGATGGCGCAACTCCCCTCACTCCGGGCTCCATATTAGGGACCTCCACTCCACTATTCGATACCGTGGAACGGCCATGCCCTCACCAAAAATGGCCAAAACAGCGTCACACACTTACGCGCTGTCGTAGTGCCCATATCCAAGATGGCAGAATAGTTCCCAAACATCGCCCACCTCTCCAAAGCTGTTGAGGAGGAGGAGGGGGTGTTGTGCGTGTGTGCGTGAGGTGGAGCCGAGCCCAACCACACCACCAACCTAGTAAAAAAGGGGCGGGTCAGGGGCAGGCGTATGCATATGGATATGGATAAGCGCGCGCGCACGCGCCTATTGTGCGCGTGTGAGGTGGAGCCGAGCCTTACTCTTAACGAGGGAGGGGAGTAAAAAAAAAAAAGGGGGCGGGGCAATATATATGTATATGCATAAGCGCGCGCCTGCCTTCCAACGCCAACAGTCTGGCGCGCGGCCTAACGAAAGAGGGAGGAGTGAGAGCGCGCGTGCGCGTTGGAGAAACCGCCTCGCGCAGCCTTTGCGGGGCCGAAGCGAGGCCCTGAGTCGGAGACGGGGATTTCTCCTAAGGCTGAGGCTGAGGCGGCAACGGCAACACGAGCGTGATGGCGGCAGCGCTGAGGCGGGGACCCTCCGTCGTGTCTCCCCTTCCTGGCGCCGAGAGCCCGAGAGCCGCAACGGCCACCACGACCACGACGGCAGCGGCGCTAGCGGCGTTGACGGCGGCCCCTTGGCTCGGAGCGGCGCTGCGGCTCCTGGTCGCCCTGCTGCTCAACGCCGCCCGGGCCGAAAAAGAAGGTGAGGGAGGGAGAGAAAGAGGGCTCCTTTCCTTTTCTTTCTCCCAGCGGTTCTACTGTTTACCTCAGGCGGGCAACGAAGCCGCAACGTCGGGTCGCCATAACGACGCCCACCTCAGACTCACACACACTCAACACAACCTCTTTTGTGTGTTTGTGTTTGTGTGTGTCTTTCCCTCGACTCAGATTTCCCCTCGCCTCAGGTGTTTAAATGCCCGGCGTGCCTCGTGTTCTCCCCGCCTTCGGGATATCCATTAATATATCCAATATTTTGTTGTTGTTGTTGTTGTTGTGTGGCTTCAACTCGTTTCCGACTTATGGCGACCCTAACTCGACCTTATCAAGGGGTGGTTTTTTCTTCTTCTCCTCTTGGAGAGTTCACTGCCATCCTCTGAGGCTGAGAGAGTGTGACTTGCCCAAGGTGGGTTTTCGTAACCGAGCTGGGAATCGAATCCAGGATCTCCAGAGTCGTAATCCCAACACTCAAACCTTCAGTATCCATCAATACATATATTGTATGTATATGTATACATATATTCATTCTTTGCTGTTGTGTGCCTTCCAAGTTGTTCCAGACTTAAGGCGACCCTATCATGAGGTTTTCTTGGCAATATTTGTTCAGAGGGAGGTTTGCCATTGCCTTCCCCTGAGGCTGAGAGAGTTTGACTCTCCCAAGGTCCTCCAGTAGGTTTCCATGGCCAAGCAGGGAATCGAATCCAGGTCCAGTGCTCAACATCACTCCTCCAGAGATATATACAGCGTCAGTATTGCCCCCCGTAGAGTCCCTGAGCTTCTTTGCTTCACCGCCGTTGGTCTTAGCGTTGCTGTGTTGTTGTTGTGTGCCTTTCAAGTGCCTCCAGTAAACCTTAGTCAAGAAGGAGGTGTGTTGTGTGCCTTCAAGTCGTTTCTGAAATATGGCGACCCTATCATGGGGTTTTCTTGGCAAGATTTGGTCAAAGAGGGTTTGCCATTGCCTTCCCCTGAGGCTGAGAGAGTGTGACTGGGCCAAGGTCACCCAGTGGGTTTCATGGTCTCCAGAGTACTCAAAGACTCAAACCACTGCACCTGGGTGGTTCTCTTTACTGTTTTTATCACGCTTTTTCATCTCCTAAAGCCAACAATGGTGACGTTTCTGAGTTCCTGGGCCCCCCAAATTCCGAAATCCATAGATGCTCAAGCCCCATTAAATGCAGTAGCCTAGTGAAATGGTGGTCTCTTATATAAAAGGAAAGTCAAGGTTTGGGGTTGTTGATTTTTGGAATTTATATTATTATTTTTAACAAATATTTCCAAGCTGTGGATGGTTGAATCCATGGATAAAGAATCCTGGATATGGAGGGCCAACTGTCTTGATCCGCTTCTGTTTCCTCCCACCGAGCAGAGCATCTGAGACCTCATGCTTCCCATCCTCTCCTTTGTGGTCCCCTCCGGCATCTTGTCCTTTCTCTCCAGCTGTGAATGGGCTTCTCCACCCGGCCCACCTGCTCCTCTGGGCCACTTTGGTGACTATGGCTACCTTGGCTTGCTTGGCTTCTGCTCACCCCAAATGCACTTGATGATGAAGTGTAAAGTTGCCCTTGTTTACCCTCTTGCATGGAAACAAAACTCAAGCCCATTCTTAAATTCTCATCCACAGCCCAAATTGGACCTGGCTTGTTTGTTTAAAACCACTTCTCTGCAAGGCTTCTGGTGGATATGTGGAGCTCCAGTCCGATGGTCTTGTGCTCCATTGGTTTTTGTTGTTGTTGAAAACTATCTTTCAGAACCACAGTACAGTTTTAAAAATACAGGGAAGGGGGTCTGTGTCTGTATATTGGAGTGATGTGTCTGCGCTGTCATTGTTTTTCTGATGAAATTCCAAGAATTTTATGTATTGAGGAGATGCACGTATAAAATATAGTTTGTTGTTGTTATGTACTTTCAAGTGGCGACCCTAAGGCGACCCTTTCATGGGGTTTTCTTGGCAAGATTTGGGGCTGCCTTCCCCTAAGGCTGAGTGTGACTTGTCCAACATCGCCCAGTGGGTTTCCCAACTCAGGCAACCCTAAGGGGGTTTTCTTGGAAAGATTTGTCCAGAGAAGATATGCCATTGCCCACCCCTGAGTCTGAGAGACTGTGATTTGCCAAAGGTCAACCAGTGGGTTTCATGGCCAAGATGGGAATCGAACCCTGGTCTCCAGAGTTGTAGTCTCTCAAACCACTATGCCATGCTGGCTCATGTAAAATATAGTATTGTAAGTCTTAGTCAGATTGATATAAATTGGCATTCAATTTAGCTGCAGATGCAGCTCCAGGAGTAACAGAGGGACCAAGGCCTCCTTAACTTGAGGGGAGTACTTTCGGGAGTACTTTCTGAAGATTTATTGAGATATAAATATATATTTATATATATATATATACACATACATACACAAATATACATACACACTGTTTCAGGCACACGCACACACACACACGGCACCAGCATGGTGGTTTGAAAGTTGTGCTATGATTCTGGAGACTAGGGTTCAAATCCCCACTCAGCCATGGAAACCCACTGGCTTGGGCAAGTCATGCTCTCTCAGCCTCAGAGGTAGGTAAGGGCAAACCCCCTCTGAACAGATGTTGCCAAGAAAATCCACGTGAATGGTTCATTTTAAGGTAGCTGTGAGTCTGAAAACGCCACCCCACCACACACATGTTGCTCAACAGTTTTTATTACAACCAATGATATGTACTGCATTTGATGTAGCAGGACCAATATCCTAAAAGCTTAAGCCAAATAAAATGTGATAGACTTCAAGATGGTAACTCCTTGTTGCTTGTATTACTGATAGAGACTGATACAACTCCTCTCTGGAAATTCAGGTTTGTTTTTTTCAACTTTATCTTTTATTTAATTTCTATCATTTTATGTTTTATATCTGTTCAATTACAGTGCCCCCAAAGATGATTTATCAAAACGTGTTATGTAGTTCACATATTTCAAAAACTAGTGTGAGTACTGCTTTGAGGCTTCACATCTCCTCCTGAAGCAGTTTGAGGACAATATAAAACGTTTCAGTAGTGGTCTTCAGATGGCTGATGATTGGAGCACTGTGAAGGACAGCAGAGAAATGGCTTTGAGCCAGGAAATTAGCTGCTGAATCCAAAGGAAGCAGGTGATCTGGGAGAGGAACATACCTAATAAATTACTAGATATGAGCTGTCTTCCTTAAAAAGTATTTTTATTTAGCAATAATATCCCACTGTGTTTGATAGAAAATACATATTTTTAAATTTTCTCTATATACCGTAGTTTTGGTTTAACTTTGGCTTAATTTTACACAAAAACTTGGAACAAACTGAGTTAAAATCTGTTGTGTTGTTTCTTTTCTAGGCACATCTTTCATAGAGCCCAAATACATCTGCCATTATACGTTCACTAATTTGTGTTCTGAAATTTTGTGGGTAGGTTTTGCTACTATACAGTACACTGTTTAAAAATGTTCTTTCATGTGTAACCTAGAACTTGCAAGGTCAGCAGTTAGTCTTGCTGTGTCACTGATAGAATTTTCTGATTCATCTAGATAGCAGCTATTTCTTAGGGCTCCTGTTTAGACTTGTTTGATGCTTCAGTGTATCAAAATAGGGGGGGAAATTGTTCTGAAGATTTGTTGTGGTACTTGTTATTTTATGGTGACTGTAAAAGCCTATCCTTGTACTTTTGCAAATAGATTTGACTAACTGTGCTTTGTTTCTCGTTAACTGTCCTTGAGTTGACTGTGACTCAGTGTGACCCTGTGGATGAGGCACCTCCAAGTCCCCTTATCCTTTTCTGTTCTGCTTAAGTCTTGCAGATTCAGGCCTGTGACCGCCCTGATTCAATCTATCTGTCTAGCATGTGGCTTTCCTCTCTTTCTCCTGCCTTCTACCTTTCCTAGCATTATTGTCTGTTCTAATGATTCATGCCTTCTCATGATGTGTCCAAAGTACGACAGCCTCAATTTGATCATCTTGGCTTCCAGGGAGATTTCAGGCTTGATCTGTTCTAGGATCCATTTGCTTGTCTTTTTGGCTGTCCACAGTGTTCTCAGCACTCTTCTCCAGCACTGCATCCTGAATGAGTTGATTTTCTCTTTATCTATTTTTTTTACTATCCAGCTCTCACATTTGTACTCTATGATTCTATGATGTGGAATACAGTGGCTTGTACAATTCTGACTTGGTGCTCAGTTGCATGTCTTTATTGTTTAGGATCTTATCTAGTTCTTTCATTGCTACCCTTCCCATTCCTAGTCTTATTTCTTGACTGTGGTATCTGTTATGATCAATGTTTGATCCAAGGTATGGAAATCTTTAACTATTTTGATTCTCTCATTGTCTAGGTTGAATTTATGTAGATCTCTCATGGTCATTATTTTTGTTTTCTTAAAAAAGTAAAGGTAAAAGTTTCCTCTTGACATGAATGTCTAGTTGTAACTGACTGTAGTGGGCGGTGCGCACCTCCATTACTAAGCCAAGGAGCCAGTGTTGTCAAAACAGCTCTGTGATCCTGTGGCCAGCATGACTGCACAGAACACTGTTACCTTCCCACCAAAGTGGTACCTATTTATCTACTTGCATTTGCATGCTTTTGAACTGCTAGGTTGGCAGAAGCTGGGAATAGTGACAGGAGTTCACCCCATCACATGACACTTGGGTCTTGAATTGTCAACCCTCCGATTGTCAGAATTGGCATCTGAACCACAAAGCCTCCACATCCCTTACCTTGCCAATATTTGTTTTCTTACCTTGCCAATATCTCTGTCCTTTCAAGGCAAGCTACTCAACTCAGACACAGGTTGTGGACCCTCTGCATGCTTACAAACATATTTTCTTTGTATCCACTTCAGTTTTGACCCATTGTGTCACATTTTTTCCACAAGGATGTTGAACTTCCTGACTAAATTAACTGGCAGTCTTTTTTTCCTTTAAGAGTATGGGCGGTGCATCTACACCAGGGGTAGGCAACCTGAGGCCCGGGAGCCGGATGCAGCCCCCCAAGGCCTTTGGACTGCCCCCAGGCTGGTCCTGCCGCCGCCCCCCGCTGCCGCTGCCCACCATGATGATATTGATTATTGTTATTACTTGTTCTTGGGGTTTTCTTGGCAAAATCTCCACAGGGGGTTTTGCCATGGCTTTTCTGGGGCTGAGAGAGTGTGCATGCATGTTTTTTTTAAAAAAAATTTTTTTAAAAATATTTTTATTTATTTATGGTGTTTCGGCCCCCCAACTGTCTGAGGAACAGCAACCCGGCCCCCGGCTCAAAAAGGTTGCCTACCCCTGATCTACACTGTAGAAACAATGCAGGTTGACACTACTTTAAGTGCTGTAGTTCCATCCAATGGAATCCTGGGATTTGTAGTTTTACAGGGTATTTAGCCTCCTCTGCCAAAGAATGCTATAGAGTCAACAAAATTACAAATCCCAGGATTCCATTGGATGGAGCTACAGCTCTTAAAGTAGTGTCAAACTGCATTATTTCTACAGTGTAGATGTACCTACAGAAGGGATTAATTATGTTGCTGTGTTGTAATGATTAGATTCTTCTGTTAATTCTTGTGTATTTCCAGCTTAATTTCTTACTAGTAGGATGCTTGTTTTTCCTGTAAAACATCTAACTTGTTCTTGTGTTTGGCAACTTTATATTCTTCAGTGTAATACTTGAGTCACCCCTGCTGTTACTGGTGACTACCTGGAAGTTAGTTACCCTGGCATTTGGTTTTTCGATGTTGCTTCTATTATCAGATTTTAAGAAATTAGTAGAATTCCAGTTTCAGAAATTCTTTCTCAAAGACATCTTTTGGATGTATTTCTGTTTTTTTAATCATAGAGATCAGGGGTAGCAACCTTTCCCCTTTAAGGGCCAAGGGACTTCAGCTCCCAGAAACCTCAGCCATGTTGGCCAATAGCTCCTAGGATTCTGGGAGCTGAAGTCCCTCAGCCCTTAAAGGGGAAAGGTTGCATACCCCTGATATAGATGAACAGTCTAAAAGTTGTCTGCAGATCTGTTTATCTTTAGGGTTAGGGCAGGGGTAGGCAACCTTTCCCCTTTAAGGGCCGAGGGACTTCAGCTCCCAGAATCCCAGGAGCTATTGGCCAACATGGGACTATTGGCCAACATGGCTGAGGCTTCTGGGAGCTGAAGTCCCTCGGCCCTTAAAGGGGAAAGGTTGCCTATCCCTGGGTTAGGGTGATCATTGCATTCATTATGATCAGAAGAATGTTGCACCTAAATAAAGGTTTAGCTGTCTAGAACAGGAGTCTGCAACCTTTTTGGGGGTGGGGCCGGTTCCCCTGTCCCCTGATGCCCCCCGGGCCGCAGTGGCATGCACCAGGAGGGCTCCCTCAACTGCACTGGGCCTCAGAAAGGCCCAGTGTGGCCGCCGGGGTCCCCCAGGAGGGCCCGGCGCGGCCGTGGGGGTCCTCCAGGGCGCCATTTTGGATTCCAAAATGGCTCCCGGAGTTTCGCGTGACCTTTCCTGCGACAGGAAAGGCCCCCAAAATGGCGCCCCAGGAGCTGGTCCGAAGGCTTCCGCAGGCCGCACCCAGCCCGCGGGCC
Organism: Phrynosoma blainvillii; assembly: GCA_026167975.1. NCBI lineage: Eukaryota > Metazoa > Chordata > Lepidosauria > Squamata > Phrynosomatidae > Phrynosoma > Phrynosoma blainvillii. The sequence continues at coordinate 224,630,304 of JANUYF010000003.1, read as the reverse complement.
TTAGGTTGCTGACCCCTGGTCTAGAAGCTGCTGTTAACTGGACTTAGGGGGGTTGCAGACTGCCAGAAATAGTGCAAATTGAGTCCACTTTTAGGGTTAGGGTTAGGGAATCATGGGAAATGTATTTTATTGTGGCACCAGAGCTCTCTGACAGAGAAGGCTCAATGTCTCAAAAAAAAACCCAATTCCCATAATTCCCTAACACTAACACTAACCGTAAAAGTGGACTCACTTTGCACTACTGCTGGCAGTCTGCAACCCCCCTTAGTTGAAGAGTCTTCTGCTCAGTATAGTACAGCACTTTTCTGGTCCTATGTGAAAAGTACCTAAGTTTTCTACTATAGCAATATTTTTCAGCTTTTAGAATTTACCATGATAAGTCATGATTAAGAGCTTTACTTTCCAGTTTTAAACAATGTTTTTGGCCTTTGCATGTGTCATAAACACTTTGCAAGGGTCTTAGTGCTTTGAGATTGTCTGAGATCTGCAGACTATCTAATCAGATTTCCATATATGATCGCTAACTAAATTTTGATTTCATCACAAAGCTAAAGTCTTTGTTTTCTCAAATTGTCTCTCAAAATAGTAGAAGTTCTGAAACATTTGCTTAGGTATCACATGAATTTGTATTACTTTCACTTGCTTATTGTCAGTTGAAAAAAACACATTTTTTTTCCGTTTTGCAGTGTGTGAAAGTTATAGTTGTGGTTTTACCAGACAAGTGCATACAGATGTTCCATCTGTGTTCAGCCTTCTTAGCTAAACATTTTTTGCTGGCTATGCAGTGTAAACTGGTATGTGTGCTTCAGACTGGCAATTGGCCATTTGCCTAGTTGTCTTCATACAATAACATTTACCCTCAGGCAGCCAGCCAAGTGGCAAGTACAGAAACCTGTCTACCCCCTTCTTGCTGCCTCTTTACTCATAACACTCCCAGCAGCCACCAGAGTATTGCAACAGGTTACTCTGCCTGGATTTTCTCCCTTAGTAGGAAGAGAATAGAAGGAAAAAGTATACTTGCCATCCCATTGGTGTGGAGCAAAATACACTTTCTTACTATATTTCTTTTAGTCCAAATAGAGGTATAAAGAATGAATTTACCACAAATAGAATAAGGTGCAGAAGGTAAATTTCCAACTCAAGACATGTCTCCTGTTTAGTTGTTGTCTTATTCAGTCAACATTAAAAAGCGGCAGCAGCGCTTCTTCTGCAGCAGCGGCTACCCGACTGCAGACATGGCTGGCTCAGACCTCCATGCCTCGACTCTTACCCATTTCTAGGTTCTTCCTCGCAATCTTTCTCCATTCTTACATTTTTGAGAAATATTGAGGCATTTTGGACTCCGATGAGCCCCCTGCTTCCCCCCTAACTGAGGAAACTCCTTTTATCCTCCGGCATTCGCGCCTGTAGGATCTTGAGCTCATGGATGGTAATCACTTCTTTCCGATCTAGTCTTTAGGAGGATTCTTACGCCGCCATACCACCGGAAGTGAAAGACATTTTCTGAAGGAAAATTGGATTTACTCAGGAAAACAGCAGATTCACTTGCAACTTTCTCTTTCCCATCTTTTAGATTAAGAAGTAGAAAGGAAAAGCATCCCATAGCATATTAGCAAGACTGGACTATCTGAACATGTGTTATGTTTCCTGTACATTTTCTCAATGTGCATTTTGTGTCTTGAAAGATGTCTTGACAAAAGATCAGATTTCAAAGGAAATGCTGTTTACTGGGGTGTGTCCTAGATGCTGCTGTATCATAAAACAGTAACAGTAAGCCAGTATTTGAAATAAAATCCATAAACTTCCCTCTTTGCAGTGAAAGTTTACAGCCAACTTGTCATGCTGGCTGGGGAAGTCTAAGAGCTGTAGTCCAAAAGGTAACTTTTTCAACCTTTGCTCTAGAATAGGGTGTGGCCCTCCAGATGATGTTGAACTGCAGCTCCTATCAGTCCTGTCCAGCATACCCAATAGTGGGGAATGCATATAATGCCACCTCTCACTTTAGAGTAACTGCAGCTTCACTTTGAATGACTTTTATTTAGAACCATAGGGAAAGTACTTGATGCTGAGTTAGATGCATTGATCTATCTAACCCAATACAGGTATTGTCAGATCTCAGTGGCAATGGCTCTGAAGTCAGACAGTGTTCTTTTCTAGCCCAAACAGGAGATCTCCTGATTTTTCCATTCCCAGTACTAACCAGATCTGACAGTGGTGAGCTTCTGAAATGACATATCATGTATTTACAGCAATTATATTTACATCCTTTCAGTCTGGTAATGAGTTCCAGGTGTGATACATGACTCCTCTCCAGCGTCACAACAACCTTGTGAGGTGGCCAGGCTGAGAGAGGAGATGCCTCTAAGATCACCAGATGAGTTTCATGGCTCAGTGGGAACTAGAACCCAGATTTCTCCAAGTCCCAGTCTGTTATTCTAACCACTACATTGTACTGGATTGGGAACAGATGCTATGCAGGATCTAACTGCCTCAATAATGCTGCTAGAAGTTGTTTGTTTGATACTCTCATCACCCACCTGTGGTTGAGTATTGAATAGACTCAATCAAGGAAGCCATGGTCCTGAGTGCAAGACCTAAGCAGGGCTGAAGTCTCTCATTCATAGGGTCAATATAAGTCAAAGTTGTCTTAATAGCAATTAACCATTATGACTCAGATTTTTAAGGTACACTGCATAATCAAGTTTCCCATTACCTCCTGTCCTCCTCAGACCTTTGAAAAACCTTCTAAAATGGAGCATGGGTGATCTGTTGAGAAGAGAGCTGGATGGGCTGTTTCTTTTAACTGAGTGAACTTGCATAAGGATCACTTTGATTTCTGTATTGGCCATCAGGTGATGTCCATATGTACAGTCACTTCTTTTGTTGTTTGAAGAATGCGTGTTTATGATGAGCAAACTGATGCTTTGTCACTTTTCCACTTCATTTCTTGATCTTAGGCCAAATTTCCCTATACTCCTTGATTCTGCTGTTTCCTGTGTTTGCATTCTGGTCACCTGTGATTAACAAGAAATCCTGTTTCAGAAAAATATTAATAGTGGAGGGAGAGGTAAAGGAGAAATTCTGGGTTTTAAAAACATGTTAGCAGTAAGCTTGAAGACAAGTAGACAGAGACAAAGAATTAATTAATTCTGGTTAAAGAAAATTGTTTCCTTAAAAAAAAAAAAGAATTATAGAAGTTGACAGGTGCTAAGGGTTAACAAAAAAATCCAGGCTTAAATGTAAGTATTTTGGTTATTCTCACCCCCGCCGCCATAGTTTTAATACAATGCATTGTTGCCTACTTCAGGTTTTAGATATGATCCTACTTGTCTTGAGATACTAGTGAAGCATAGTAGTATTATTGGGTCGTCCTTGTTTGGACTTGCTTTGGAAAACCTTGGCCTGAGTCAGATGGGCCAAAAGAGTCATGCCGGGACTGCGCTGGTTCCGATTGCTCTGGGACGGCAGTGCCCACACAAGCCTGGTCCTGATGAGGGCTGCCACCACAGTCACCAGGAGTGACTTTTTGCTGCTGCTCCTTGTGCTGGCTTTTCTAGGTTGGAGTGCTCTCCATGTGGCTTCTGGCTGCTTTTGGTGCATGGTTCATATAAACGTCCTGCTCCCAAAGCAGCTGGAAGCCGCTCTTTCCTGCCTGTCTGTTTCGGGCCCTTATCACCCTGATGGAAAATGTAGTGTTTATTCTTTGAAAATCAGTATTACTACACCTTAAAGACAGTGCTGAATTTATTAACAGTAGCAACTAAATACTACAATCTTGCTATTAATCTGGAGGTCAACAAGAAAAAAAATCTGTCCTGGCCTATTCTTCAGAGAATTTGAGTACAGAATGAGCAGACTAAGGAAAGAAGGGGTTTACATCCACACAAAACAGCTTGTAATGTGGTGACTAGTCAGTGCCTACCAGTATGTGACATTTATTGTTATCTATCAGCTAGCTAGATGTGTGTGTGTATTGAATATATGGTTTCTGGGCTTGGATATGCATGAAGGTTGCAGGCATTGCATGCTGTCTAGATAGGTACTTCTGAAGCTATCTGATATGGTAGACCAGGGATCGGCAACCTACGGCCCGGGGGCCGGTTAAGGCCCCGGACTTACCGGCCCAGGCCGTAGGTTGCCGTGGCCGCCATTTTGGAAGTCAAAATGGCGGTTGCGATCTGGACTTCCAAAATGGCGGCCGCGCGCGCTATGTTGGTGGCCGCGTGGGGGGTCGCGTGCGGTGGAGGAGGGTGCGCATGCGCGCCGCCATTTCCCCCCCCCCCCTCGGCCCAGCCGAGACCTGGGCGACGGGAGACCGGCCCAGGTCTCAAAAAGGTTGCCTGTCCCTGTGGTAGACTCATAATTTGTACCCAATGTGTCAAGGGCCATTGCCATATGTGTGCCATAGAATTTCTGTATTCACATAGTTAACTAGAATCTTGCTGTGGACCAGAATCTTGTGTAATGGCATTGGTCTGCAGGCCACCATTTTGAGTAGCACTGGCATAGATAGACTGATACTGATCACCAGTAATTCAAACTGTTCATGAAGTCTTGGAAACCAACTTTACATTGTTCAGAAACAATTTCAATGGCAGTGTTGATGTTCAGAATTGCTAAAGTGCTGAGAAGCATCTGATTTAATTGTCCTGGTTTGTTTTCCCTGGCCTTATCCTGAAACAGGAGGGAGAGGGAGAAACAGAAAAGAAATGACAGCCCTGTTGTCCATGAGACAGTTCATAGCTAAAAAACAGACCATGGCTGAAATAAAATAATGCCTTAACATAACATGCAAATGCAGACAATATATAATTTAACTGATTAACATATCTGGTACTATAAAATATTACAATATGTTATATTATAAAATATAAATAGTAATTGTAAATTTATTGTGAACTGTCTTGGCTTTTTGACAATAAGTATAGTATAGAAATGTTAATAGTAAACTTTGTAAAGCTGAGTTGTTTCAAGAAAATCATACTTGAGATTAACAATCGATTGGGTTCAGGTTAAATGATAAATGACAGTTCTTCAGTCAAAAATGGATGTGAAAAGTTTACAGATTCGTTGTAGCTACACTAGAGGAGAAGAGAGTGGGATGTGCCCAAGCATGTAGCTTGCTGCTGCTCATTCTTATCAAAATAAAATATGGACATGGAGTCTCACATCCAAAATTCTTGGGACTAAGAGTGTTTTAGATTTTGGTATGCCTTATTTGGATATATATACATAATAAGATGTACAATAAAATATACAATGTAGGAGTCATGGTGGCACAGTGGTTAAATGCCTGTACAGCAGCCAGCTCGCACACCACAAGGTTGTGAACTCTATACCAGCCAGGAGCTCAGGGTCGACTCTGGCTTGCATTCTTCCGAGGTCACTAAAATGAATACCCAGCTTGTTGGTGGCGATTAGCTTACACATTATAAACCGCTTAAGTACACTGATAAGCAGTACAGAAATGTACATGCTATTGCTATAAGATGCCTTGGAGGTCAGACCCAAATCATATACACCTTATTCACATAACGTGAAGATCATTTTATATAATAGCTTTAATAACTTTATGCATGAAACACTGTACACTGAACCATCAGAAAGCAAAGGTGTCACTTTCTCACCCATAAAAAAAGTTTTGGCTTTTGGAGGATTTTGGAATTCTGGATAGGGAGATTCAACCTGTATAACATGTGAGTGCATCCACTTTGTGGTGTTTGCTGTGAATAAAGATGACTTTCTAGAAAAGTGGACTTGTTTCTCCAAAATTTTCTACTAACATCTATTAGCTGTGGGAATTAAAAATTACATCTGGGTTAAGAAGTCTTGTACAGATGCATATCAGATGCTAGGGAAAGCTGTTGCCATCAGGCTCTGATAGATAGTAGGCTTCCTGCTGGCATCCCAACCAGTGTCAAAAACTATAGGTTCTTCAGATTTTGGGTGTAATGAGCAGGATGGAAGCATCCCTCTAAATCAAGAATGGAAATCATTGGCCTTCTGCCTGTTGTTATCAATAGTCCTAGCCAGAATTGCTGGTAGTGGGGGATGCTCGGAATTGGAATCCAAGACCATCTGGAGATCTACAGGATTCTCCATCCCTGCTCTGTATGGACACTGTACATTGATTTGAATTGTGAGTTAATCTTTCTTATGCCAGAAATGGGTTGACTGTAGGATCAACTGATTGGTCCAAATCAGGAATTCTTGGAATTTCCAATATTGTTGCCCACTTATCAGCTACACATGGGTGCCATTTGGCAATACTGTATTTACAGTTGCGAGACCTTATGGCGTCAGTATAGGGACCATCTACTTCTTGGTGTTTCAGCCATTCCTGCTGTGCTAGAAGCACTCATTGTATCTTCAGAGAAACTGAAACCAGCACATCTAGTTTATAAATGTTGGTTGGAAAGTATTAAATTTAATATTCATGAAATCAGAACAGAATGTGGAAATCAATGGATGGAAAACTGCCCTTACCTCTTTACTTCTAAAACTGTTTGGTTCAGCAAAAATTGATATTTTGGCGATATTGGGACATCATTAAGTCTATTCAGAAAGAAATAGTCTACTTCAGCTAAATGTAACACTGATAATGCTGAATGTTTACTCCTTCTTGGCTTGATTGGATTTATTACAAGGTGTATGTTTTTGGAAAAGGATATTTGTGAACACACATGTTCTTAGTATCCCTGAGATGTGTTATTTAACTAATGATCAACGTGGTTGGATCCTTTGTTCTCTTATTGTTGCCAGAGGCTTGTACAGCAAGGCAGGAAAGATAAATATTCTCCATCCATTGTTCAGTGGTCAGAAGATCTCACTGCTTTAGTTATTCATGTGCATGTATTTTATAAATGCCAAGATTTTTTTTAAAAGGGCTTTGGAAAGATGGGCTGCATCTTCACTGCAGAAATAATGCAGTTTGACACAATTTTAACTGCCATGACTCAATGCTATGAAATTCAGGGATTTCTAATTTTGTGAGATATTTAACCGTCTCTGTCAGAGAGCTCTGATGCCACAACAAACTGCAAATCCCAGGATTCCATAGCATTGAGTCATGGCAGTTAAAGGGGTGTCAAACTGTATTAATTCTGCAGTGCAGATGCTGCCGTGGTCAGCCTACATTAAATGTATATGTCTAGCCTAAACTTGTATCCTATCTATTCCTCCTTTTTATATTTGTAATTGTATTTTTAAAAATTACATTAAAACAAATATTTAAAATGAATTTATTTGAATTAAGCTTTTGATTTGTGTTTTTTTCTTGTTTCACAGCTTTCATCCAGTCAGATAACTTAATAGAAGTTCTGCGTTTTGATGATGGAGGTTTATTACAGGTAAATATTTTCCATTAAATAGAACTTAGCATGTTTTATATTGCTTACATATTGGAGGTATATTTTTCATAGGGTTGTCATAAATTGACGCTGACTTGATAGCAAATAGCAACAGTAAAATTCTTTTAAGTGGCCTGCTTTTGGATTTCATGAAAAAGAAACTGAGTTGAAACCTCAGGTCAAACCTCTCTTATGCTTTCTGTCTGACTGCTTGCTGGTTGTCACTGTCCAGTTATTGTGCCAATGACTTTTTTTAGCATCTCAGTAAGTCTCCTCTTTGCATGCAAGTTAATCAAAAATAGCATGTTGAATGAACAGATGGGCTTTTAAACTGAATGAATTAGCTTAAATTGGAACAACGTATACTGTGATTTAAATCACCAAAAACAAAGACAGAGTTGAACCATTGGCTCAAAGTTTCATATCCTGATATTCATATTCCTGGACAGTTTTTTTTTAAAGAGTGTAAACATGTTGATTTGCAATGAAGTAGAGTATACATACAGGGTAGATGACAGTTTATTGCCTCGCATCTCTCAATTGTTTAACAATATACAAGTTTAGGTGTTTAGAGCAGGGACAGGAATTGTATGACTTTCCAGATTCTGTTGAACTGTACTTCCCAGAATTCCTCACCATGGGATGTGCTGGCTAGGGTTGTTGCCGGTTGCTGTTCAGCAACATCTGGAGGGCCACACAGATTTCCTGTTTACTTTCTCAATCCATTTCTTAAGATTCCCAGCCATTTCTCTCCACAGTTGCCAACACACAAGTGGATATGTGGATGCAGAGGGGTTTGTTAGGTGGTGGTGTGAAGGGAAGGAAGGAAAAATGGTTGTGGTCCATCTAACTTGTAATGTGATGTTTAGAAATGCTTCCTTGTTTTGAGATAAAATTATAACACTTTAATACCTTAATTTATTAATTTGTAACACTAAAAACCATGAATGTACTATTTTTGATATAAATTAGAGGCACAGAAGCAATTGCATGAGGGCACTATCTTGCCTCTTATTCTTCTCTATCCCCGTCGTCTCCCTTTCAACACATTGACATTAAAGAGCTCCTGGGTCCTTAGTACACAGAAAAAGGCATTTGGTTTGCATGATGCAGTTCTGTGCTAAATGTGAAATAGCTGGCACAGCAGGGCAGTGATAGGAATTAACTATTTAATTTCAGTTATGAATTAAATTGGAAAACTGCTAATAAAACCAGGCAGCTTAATTGTTGTTGTTTTTTTTAAAAAAAACTATAAGTCGATTTAAATTGGAATTTGGACATAGCTACTTATATAGAATTAAGGTATTATTTTTAATAATAAATGATTTATAGTGGTAAAAAGCCAGAAAGATTTACAATGACCAGTTACCCCAAACCTAGTTCCCTTGGATTACTGCAAAACTATTACAGTGTACCTGCTCCATTTGTGGGCTTGCCATCCGCAAATTTGACCTTTGTGGACAGCAAGCCCCAGCTCTTAAAATGGTGGTGCATCACGTGCTAGCGTGTGTGGGAGCACACACCCATTGGAAACAACAGGACTTGAGGTTCCATGTTTTTCGCTATCCGGGGTGGGTGGTTTCCAGAACAGATCCCCCATGGATAACAATGGCCTACTGTACTTGCTTTATATTAGTCCCTCAAGGTTGAAGAATTAAATGCAACAAACTTCCATACATATTACAAGCAGCTTTTCAGACATCTTGTTTGTCAGAATTGTTTGCCATGAAGTGCAGAATAACTACTGTTTGAGTGACATGAAGTTCCTTTTGGCATACGGCAATTAATCGTTCCAAGAAAACCCCATGATAGGGTCGCCGTAAATTGGAAACAACTTCAAGGCACACAACAACAAATAAGTACTATAGTTCTTTGAATCTTGCTATTTTCCATATTGGTATAAAATAGTGTATAATTCACACATAGGCACTATATTTGATACTTTGTTCCAAAGTAAGTTTCAGTGGTTTCAGTTCTTGGTACTGTTTATCTGAAGTGTTATGTCAGGGGTCCTCAAACTTTTTGAGTCGGGGGCCGGTTCGCCATCCCTCAGACCATTGGAGGGCCGGAGTTTTAAAAACAAACAAACAACCATGACCTTAAGCAAGTCACACCCTCTCAGCCTCAGAAGATAACCATGGCAACTCTCCTCTGAAGAAACTTGCCAAGAAAACCCCCATGATTGGGGTCGCCATAAGTTAGAAATGACTTGAAGGCACTAGATTACCCTAGGCAGGTCACACTCTCTCAGCCTCAGATGGTAATGGAAACCCTCCTCTGGAGAAACTTGCCAAGCAAACCCCCATGATAGGGTCAAAATAAGCCGGAAATGACTCCAAGGCACAGGATTACCCTGGTCAGGCCACACTCTCTCAGCCTCAGAGGAACTTTACTACAACAACAACAAATCATCATCATCAATAATTAATAATAATACTACCTTAAATCAAACAAACAAGCACAAGGCCACAGCAGTGTAGTGGTTTGAGTGTTGGGACAATGGGTTCCAATCCTGCCGAGTAACCTTAGGTGATTCACACTGTCTCAGCCTCAGAGAATGGCAATGGCAAACTCTCTGAAGAAATTTTGCCAAGAAAACCCCACCACCAGCACAACCACAACAGGAGCAGCAGCTTCAAAAACAACAACAAATTATCATCATCATCATCATCAATTAATTAATTAATTATAATACTACCTTAAATCAAACAAACAAGCTCAGGGCCACTGCAGTGTAGTGGTTTGAGTGTTGGGACAGTGGGTTCCAATCCTGCTGAGTAACCTTAGGTGAGTCACACTGTCTCAGCCTCAGAGAATGGCAATGGCAAACCCTCTCTGAAGAAATTTTGCCAAGAAAACCCCACCACCAGCACAACCACAACAGGAGCAGCAGCTTCAAGAACAACAAAAAATCATCATCATCATCCTCATCTCTCAGCCTCAGAGAATGGCAATGGCAAACCCCTTCTGAAGAAACTCGACAAGAAAACCCCAGGATAGGGTCGCCATAAGTTGGAAACGACTTGAAGCCACACAACAACAAGAGGCGAAGAAAGAGGGACAAAGGAGATCTTTTCTTCCCCACTTTTACCCAGAGTGACCAGATATGGAGGAGGAGGAGAGGAGGAAACTAGGGGAGACCCAGGGCTGGTGGGGAGCCCAGACTCCTAAACCCCTTCCTTCCTTCCTTAAGCCACAGAGAGCCCATCGCCCTGGAGCGGACTGGCAACACCCAGTATTTACCTCAGCCGCCTCTTCCCCCGGGCTGCAGTAAATCAAGGCCGAGGGAGCGAGCGGAGAAGGAGAACTACCAGCCTCCTCTGTTGTTAGAAGGGAGAGAAGGAGGCAGCCTCGCACATGGGCAGAAGGGAGTGTGTTCCAAAATGGTGGCTGGAGTCGCGCACGGGCGGAAGAAAGGCGGCGGCGGCGGCGGCGGAGGCGGCAGGAGGACTGGGCCCTGGGCCAGATAAAAGGCCTTGATGGGCCGGGGCCGGCCTGCGGGCCATAGTTTGAGGACCCCTGTGTTAGGTTCTTCAAGCAGTTTACTTTGCAGGTGTGCTGAATAGTCAACAATTACTGTATACGCTCTTGAAAACAATTTGAGAGGAAAATCCTATTGAAAAATTCATTAGGTTGTCATAAGTTGCCAGGTAACTTGAAGGCATGCGCACACATGCGCACAAACATACTGTGTAAAATATGTTGTATTATGTAATCTGTAAACTACTTTCCAGTCATTTTTCTGTCTTTGCGTTGACATGTATAATGCTGTAATTTAAAAGCAAGAAGAAGATATATATTTGTTTACGCTTATAGCTTGTTAATGTATTTGGAATGAGAACTTTTACTTTTACATATTATGTATCTTGAACTGGTTGCTGTGGGTAACTTTTCCTCAATTAACACTATCTCAGCTACTATTTCCTAAAACAATTTAAAGTAGGTTGTCAATAGTGTGTCAATGAAAGAAACTGAAATTAAGAAATAAAGGGAGAAGAAATGGTTTAGAATAGACTTGGAGAAAAGAAAAGTTCAGAAGATGACAAGGAACATTGCGGGAGGGAATGTGAACAGTTGAAGAACTACTGAAATGGTGAATCTCATATTGACTTGAATATTCCAGGACTAGGTGTAGTTTTAAAATTACAGCTGGAACCTACATATATATATATATATATATATACCCAAAAAGGAATCACATTTTGCTTACTGAGGTCCTTTCCCCGTAGGTGTGCATGGAATTGCAACCTTATTCTTTAAACCAAGAATGAGCAACCTTCCCCCCCCCCACCCCCAATGTTAATGTGTTCTAACTCTCCTCATTCCTGACCATTGGCCATGCTGGCTGTTGATGGCAGTACATGCAAAAAGGATCTAGGAGTCTCCGTGAACCACAGGCTGAACATGAATCAGCATGTGATGCGGCAGCTAAGAAAGCTACGGCAGTTTTAGGCTACATCAATAGGAGTATAATGTTTAGATCAAGGGAAGTAATTTGAGGTTTGTTGTTAACAGCCTTTGAGTTGATCCCAACTCATAGTGATCCTGTGGATGAGACATCTCCCAAGACTCCCTGTCTTCTACGGCTCTGCTTAGGTCCTGTAAAATCATGCCCGTGAGCTCCTTAATCTAGCATGTGGTCTTCCTTTCTTTCTACATCCCTCCACCTTTCCTAGCATTATTGTTTTTTTCCAATGAGTCATTCCTTCTCATGACATAACCAAAGTATGACAACCTAAATGTTATTGTTCCAGGGAGATTTCTGACTTGATCTGTTCTAGGACCCATTTGTTTGTCATTTTTGGCTGTCTTCAGCTCTTTTCTCCAGCACTACATTTCAAATGCTGCCCTCCCCATTTCCAGTCTTCTTCTGAACTTTTGACTGCAGTCCCCATTCTGATCAGTATTTGACCCAAGGTACCAGAACTCTTTTACTGTTTTGATTTCCTCATTGTCTACTTTGAATTTGTGTAGATCTTCTGTCATCATTATTTTTGTTCATTCCTTCCTCCTGACTTCATTCCTCCTACTACTTAGACACAGACAAAGACTCTGGCTATTCGCTCCTCCAACCGTCATTGCTTAGTCAAGCTGCTATTTTAAAGAATTGTATGTTTTACTTATTCGGTATCTTAATTCGGTATGAGTTTAATTTATTTTTAAGGGGTGGGAGGGTTAGGAAATGGATTGTTGGATCTTGTTTTAACTTGTTGAGATGTTTTTAACATGTTGTATGCTGCCCCAATTGCGCTGCAGAGGGGCGAGATAAAAATTAAAATGATGATGATGATCATGTCCAAGCCTGCTTTTCATATATTTTCTGCATACAAGTTAAACAGATAGGGTGAAGGGATGCAACCCTTTGCCAATTGGAAACCATTCTGTTTCCCCATATTCTGTTCTAATAGTAACCTCTTGTCCTAAGTACATCCATGAAAACAAAGGGTCAACTGTATTTCTTATCAGGACTATCACATATGGTGGTACTCTCATGTCTTTGAGTGTGCCCATAGCTTTTCATTATTATTATTATTATTATTATTATTATTATTATTATTATTATTATTTGTATCCTGCCCCTCTGAGGACAACCGGGGCGGGTAACAGTATAAAATACATAAAATTTCTATGATCTGTGTAGTTGAAGGTTTTGCTAGTTTATAAAACACATGCTGACCTTCTTTTGGAATTCTTTGATGCACTCCATTAGCCATGTGCTAATGTAGCAGTTTGATAGAATATCATCTGTTCTTGATGATACATTTTTCCCATGTTCTGTTATTGTACCTTTCACTTTGCTTTACAGAATTTGGGGTTCATCTTTGTTTAGTTCTTTAGTCCATGTATCTTTCATTTCCTCATCTCTTTTATGTAATGTCTGTATATTGCCTCCAACATATTTTTATTTCTTTCTGATCTTGAATTACATTCTTTTCATTATCATAGAGCATCTCAGACCTTGGTTTGAACTTCTCTTTTATTTCTCAGCTTTTGTGGAAAAGGTCTCTCATTCTTCCTTTGTTGTTGCCTTCCATTTCTCTGCATTGATCATTGTAGTAGTTGTCTTTATCTTTTTGCACTAGCCATTGTACAGTTGCATTCATGGTTTTGAACTTGTTTCTATCTCCCTTTTGTTTTGCTTCTTTTCTATATATTACTGCTTGAAGTGTTTTATCTGTCATCCATTGTTTCTTCTGCTCTCTCTCTTTTTTTTTTTTAACCACTGAAAGTATGTGCTTGCATTCTTCCTTTATTACGTCCCTGGCTTCTGACCATAGTTCTTCTGGCTCCTAATTGATTATACTTAATAGTACAAATCTCTTTCTAATATTGTCAGTAAATTCTGTTGGGATGTTGTTCATATCATATTTGGTATAATGACTCATTTTAGTTTCTTATTCAGCTTCACTCTTATTTTTGATATAAGTAGTTCATGGTCTGTGCCACAGTCAACACCTAGTCTAGTCTTGGCCACCACAATAGAACTTTTCCCTCTTTTGCTTCCTGTTGTATAATCTGTTTGGTTTTTTGTGTTGTCCATCTGCTCATGTCTGTGTGTACAGTTGCCCCTCCGTTTTCACGGACTTCAAGTCTGCATCTCTTGCTCGTTTACGGGGGTCAAATGGAGGGGGATAAAATGGGGTGGGTCCCGCAGGCACACACACCCCATTCAAGCCTATGGGGCTTGAATATTTGCAGTTTTCCGTTTTCACCGGGGGGGGGGTCCAGAATGGATCCCCCATGAAAACGGAGGGGCAACTGTGTAGTCTTCTCTTTGGTTGTATGAAAAAGGTGTTTTCAGTGAATAAGTTGTTGGTCTCACAAAGGGAAGTAATAGTACCATTCTGTGTGTAAGCGTCCAGTGTCCCCATTGGCGGCACTTGAAAGTGGCTGTGCTGCCATTAGGGTCAACAGGACTTCAGGTGAAGTCCTGTTGGTCCTAATGGTGGTGCGGCCAGGTGTATGCGCTGCCATGGGGACAGTGGGCGGCTCGCCATCCGCGAATGCTTAAATCGGCTGATTCTGAGGGCTCACTGTATTATGTCATCAGTCACATTAAAGAGCATTGACTATGAATGTCCAATCACTTCTAGCAGGAGCAAAATAGTTCTGGGATTATTTCTTAGATGGGAAATTATCCATGGCTGCATTCCATAATAGAAGAAGTGGAGGATATAAACAAAATAGCTATAGGTGAATGTTGGAGAAGGCTATTTGGCAATTGAAGGATGGGGAGACTGGAAGTTACAGTTTCCATCTACTGTTCACAGTTGTCACAAAAGGCATGTGCAATTTTAAGAAGAATAGCTTGAGTTAGAAATCTAGCACAAACTTACTTTGAAGTCTGCTTCTTGACTGATGTTGCTGTTGTTGTTAACTGCCCTCAAACTGGCCTTGGCTCACAGTGACCCTGTGGATGAGACATCTCCAAGACCCCTTGTTCTCTATTGCTCTGCTTAGATCCTGTAAATTCAGGCCTATGACCTCCCTGAGCCTTTGCAGACTGCCAGAAATAGTGCAAATTGAGTCCACTTTAAATTGAGGCACTGCCCTGGCTCAGTGCTAGGGAATCATGGGAATTGTATTTTTTTCTAAGACATTGAGCCTTCTCTGTCAGAGAGCTCTGGTGCCACAATAAATTACACTTCCCATAATTCCTTAGCACTGAGCCAGGGCAGTGCCTCAATTTAAAGTAGACTCAATTTGCACTATTTCTGGCAGTCTGCAAAGGCCCTGAGTCTATCCATCTAGCATGCAGTTTTCCTCTCTGCTGCCTTCTACCTTCTCCAGTCTTATTGTCTATTCTAGGGAGTCACATCTTCTCATGATGTGGCCAAAGTACGACAGCCTGTTTTGTCATCTTGGCATCCAGGGAGACTTCAGCCTGGATCTGTTCAAGGATCCATTTGTTTGCCTTTTTGACCATCCATGGTGTCCTCAGCAGTGTTCTCCAGCACCACATCTCAAATGAGTTTATTTTGTTTCTGTTGGCTTTCTTCACTGTCTAGCTCTCACATCCGCATATGGTGATAGGGAATACAGTGGCTTGGACAATTCTGACTTTGGTGCTCTGTTGTATATCTTTACACTTTAGGATCTTGTCTGGTTCTTTCATGGCTGTCCTTCCCATTCCTAGTCTTCTTATTTCTTAATCTTTGTTCTGATCAACATTTGATCCAGAGTGTGGAAACTCTTGAACTATTTCGATATCCTCATTACCTGTGTTGAATTTATGTACAAGAACATATGTTATTGGAATAAAATACATTTCATCTCCCTTTAACATTCTTGGTTAGCTTATACATCTTGTTTTAAAGAAGGTGCATTCTTTGTGCTTATGATCTGTTGTTGTTGTGTGCCTTCATGTTGTTTCCAATTTATGGCAAACCTAAGGCGACCCTATCGTGAGGTTTTCTTGGCAGGTTTCTTCAGAGGGGGTTTGATATTGCCATCCTCTGAGTCTGAGAGTGTGTGACTTGCCCAAGGTCACCCAGTGGGTTTACGTGGCCGAGCTGGGATTCAGTCCAAGCTCAAATCACTACACCCACCACCCACATCTCTATTATGATATTAGATCTCTTTACTATTGTTAAGAGATTAAGAATGCCCTGCAGGCTTACATGCTGTTCCTTATTCATGGATCCACAAGCAATCAGACACTCTGCTTTGTTTCTTCCATACCACTATAACATCTGTGCTTATAATAAAGGATAAGGAAGAATATGTAAGCCTGCAGGGCATTCTTAATCTCTTAACAGTAAAGAGAAAGGTAGAAATATCATTTGCAATTCTTGCATTTCCATTAATTGTTTCTCAAGTTGTGTCACAACAGTTCCTACACAGAGTTAGATACCTGTCTCTATGTGATTATTTTAATTAGTGTGAAATTTCTTCCAGCATCCATCAAGTCCAGCTCATATAGCCAGTGGTCAGAGAGGGGAGATGTTACAGTGCAAAATCTGGAGAACCAATACCTGGTTCTCCATTCCTGGGATGTTGCCACTAAACACATGGTGCATCTATTTCTGTTTTCCTCAAATGGCTTTCTTAGGAAAGAAAAAGTAAGAACCAGTAGAAAAGTATAAGAGAGCTGCAAGTGGAAGAAGAATTTGTTAGGACCTTCTGCAAAATTCCATGTGTGAGGAGATGCTGAAAAGTCTCATAAGACCCAAGAAGAGAATCACCTAGAGCCATTAAACCTACATGCTATTCCACATATTCATCCCAAAGTTCTACACACTTAGCACATTGTTTCTCAGGTCCCCCTCCCCCCCCAAAAAAAGACATTCTGATGTCTGGACACTGAAATACTGCTCTGCTGCTATCACTATCGAAAATGTTCTTGCCTCTTTTAATCGTCACAGCAAGTTAAAGTACAACTGAAGATAGTTATCAAAATACCTTCCTTAGCCCAAAAAATGACATGACCTTTTTTGCTGACCATTGAGTCTTGAATTTCTTTGGCTGTGGGGAACCCAATTGCTGCCATTGCAAGGACTGTTGTTTGTTCTCCAGATCACAGTGATTCAACCGTGTTTCATCAACAGTGACAAGTCACTCCAAAAATTATCACTTGATGCTCAAAATGCTGCAAAATCAACTTAGAGGCATCCACTCCATTTCTGATCAATATTCAAACATTTCAGTACCCGCTGACAGCTTCTGCATAGCCAACTGCTCATTAATTATAAATCCAACGTGTCCCCAGGATATCTCTAGTGTCAGCAGTTGTTTCAGCTGTGATTTACCAATCTGCCAAAATGGGGTCACAAACACACTCAACAATTTCAAGAGTTCACAGTGTTGAAGGCCTCCCAGACTTGCTGCATTTCTGTCTCAAAATCTCCAGGCTGAAAATTGGCACACTACTTTTTCACAGTTGACTATGACAGACATTTGTCACTCAGTATTTGCATGATACCCTCATGGATTTCCTCTGGACATTTCTTCTCCAGGAACAGGAACTTCATGACAGCCCAGAGTTCAACGCTTTAAAAATTCCACACTTTTTGTTGATAAGGTTCTGTCAATGAGCTGAACAAATTCAGAAATTAATCCTGCAAATTGGCAGTTTATAATGCAAAAGAACATTCTTTAAAGTTACAGTGACAAAATTACTGTAAATTTCCCCAAAATTACAGATTTTGGGAAATGAGTATCCTGTACTAAAAAAAAAAAAAGCTATAACAGTAGTGTCACACTGTATGTCTTTTCATGGGAAGTAAGGTGATCAGAATCTGAAAAGTTGTTATTTAGGCAAACTTTGAAACCTATTACTCCAGTACATAAACATTTCCCTTGCATTTTTGTTGGTTTCCAGAGCCATTCTGAGTTGTGGAGTCTCTTTGGAAAAGACTGTTTTTTAAGCTACCAAGTTTATTTTTATTTTGTGTTTGCATTATGTTTTAAAATGGCACAGAAAATGAACAAGTAGTCATTATCGATGGCACAACATCATTTGTTCTTGGCTTAGTTGTGTAATAATTCAGTTATGCTGATTATGTATTTTGGTTTGTCATTCTGTCTTGATTGATTTTGTTTTTAAAAGAGAATTAGCTATTTCATTGTCACATGTTTCTATCAGGCATAAAGTATGATAGAAGCACACATCAAGGATTAAATTTCCATGTTTATTTAAGTACAGTGGGCCCTTGGCATCCGCTGGGGTTTGGTTCCAAGACCCCCGTGGATAACAAAATCCATGCATGCTCAAGTCTCATTAAATACAATGGCACAGTAAAATGGTTTCCCTTATATAAAATGGCAAAGTCAGGGTTTGGTTTTTGGGAATGTATATATTTTAAAAATATTTTCAAACCGTGAATGCTTTAATTTGTGGATAAAAATTCTGTGGATATAGAGGACTGACTGTATCTGGTTTGTGATTGGTTTACTTTTAATGTTACATTCTGAAGCCAATGTAGAACTTAAATACATAAAGAGCATGCTTTGAATTTGTAACCTTGTAAAATTGTTTGACCAAAAATGATAGGTTTTTGAATACAGGGGTGGATGGGCTAATTATTAAGATTTGGGCTTGATACATGATTTTCATAGTTTGAATACCTGGATCACTTATCATGAAATCTTTAATGAAAATATATTTTGATACTGAAGTTTGCAGTTTTTTTCTTTTTAGACTGAGACAACTGTTGGCCTCAGTTCATATCAACAAAAAAGGTAAGATGTTTTCTCTGATATATTTCTTCCCTGTAATTCCAAGGAATGCTTACGTTTATTCTCCCAATGTTAAATGTTAGATAATCTATGCTATAATCCATAAAGCCACTGGTTCCTTTTTGCAAACAGGACATCTTGTGTTCTCATATATGTGTTTGATGTAGAGAAGGGCTCTGCTAACAAAAAAGAGAGAAGTGATTTTTGCCCAAAAAACCATTGATTTGTCCATGTCTTCTCAAGATTCCTAGAATTCAAAGATATAGCTGTGTTAGTCTGTAGAATCAGTATGTAGCGCGATCTTGTAGCAGCTTTGAGACTAACTGAAATAAAGAAGTTGGCAGCCTGAGCTTTTGTAGACTTCAATCTACTTCCTCAATGGAAGGAGAGATGTCAGCAAAAATACATAACTTTTTTGTTACTGCATTTGTTCTTCTTTTTGATCATGTCTCTTCTCCAGATAAAATTTCGTTCTTCGTTCTTATGCATGTGATAAACACATTAATTTTAGAAGGCAATATTTGTATTTCTTTAAAAGATTTATATAATTTCTTTTACATACAGCTGTCCAAGAAGGCTAACAATCATAAATCTGTTTGTAGTTCGTTATAATCTTGTCTGAAAAAGCCATTACAGCTCAGGTATTGGTGACATTTTTCTCATGAAATGATCATTGTACCTGTTGCTAGAGGTGGTCAAATCTAATATTTGTGACTTTTAACTAATATTTATAACTTTGAAGTATCATGATGGTTGCTGTCTCAAGTGATCCCATTGGCCCCTCAGATTTCTTTAAAGCAGAAGTATGGGTTCTGTGGCTTTCAGAAATTCTAGAAATAGGAAATCATTCAGAGACATAGCTGTGTTAATCTGGAATATCAGTAGGCAAATATCAGTAGTATCTTTGAGACTGAATGAAAGAAGTTGTAGGATAAGTTTTCCTAGACTTGATCGCTCCAAGCATCTGAGGAAGTAGACCTAGTCTACGAAAGCTTATATTACAACTTATTTTGCTCAGGTAGATGCTATAATATCCCTTTGCGCAGAGGAAATTATGGAAGTTTCAGTAGCAAAGGTTAAGGGAAATCAGACATTCTTAATGTTTAGGATTTATTTTAGAATTGTTTTGTCTGTAGAGTCTTCTATCAGGTATTGAAAAAGAGTTGTTGTATTAGTCCTCAATCTTGTGGTTTGGCTTGGGAGCTCAAAATGAGGAAATTTGGTGAATGAAATCCCCAGACATTAAGTGCGGTAGCAAACTGTTTTTTGTCTCTCACCTTCTATAGTACAGTACATTTTGTAGTTCTTTATTCCTGCTTGTATGCAGTAATATCAAGGTACTTGATGCTTGTTTCCTATGCACACTAAAGGCCCACAAATCTCTGACCTGGTTTACTAACCAAATTACATTTTTCTCTATAATTGACATGTTCCTTCTCAAAGTCCTGTGACATATGGAGAAAAGGTGTAGCAGGTAATCCCTGATATTTATCACAAAGACCCAACTGGAAGAGGCCGGGCAGGGGTTAATCTGTCCTGTTTTTATTCACTGAGGTTCTCTGCACAGCAAAGCCTTTTATGATTTGAACTAAGCTATCAGGGAGACTGCTTATTCTGATAAGATTGGCTAATTTAACCCTCTTTTGACATGCCATTGCCTTCTGACACACAGCTGGTGACGGCATACCATTTATGGAACTCACTGCCCCAAGATTTTAGATTAGTTCATTTTCTGGCAGCTAAAAAGCACAAAAACGTTTTCTCACACCCTCCAATATTAGTTTGATTCTGTTTCTATAAAAGATATGAGCTGTTGGATTATTCCCCCCTCTTTAGTTTGTTTATTCTCATTATCTTAAATGAAGGATATAAATGAATGTTATGTAAATTGACTGTGAAGAATCACTGGTGTAAGAACCGCATGTAAGGTAGTGTGAGTTCTGGGTTGTCAGTAGTCTTTTGTAAACACTTTAAAATGTGGTGACCTTAGGACAACTTTATCCAGTCCACCTGAACTGAGGTATAGTTCACAGTATCCATTCTCTCCCCACGATTCAAATTAGAATGCACCCTGTGGTCATCAGCATTGGTGTACAAGCAACAGCAGCCAGCTGTGATATTATAGTATTCTTGGAGAGAGACTGTTGATTGCTGCTTAGCAGATGCAATGTTGATGGCAAATTACTGCATAGAATTTACCTAGAAATGGAAGGAGAACACTGGAAAATAATACGGAATTTATGTAAGGTACTGCACTTAGGGCGGAAAAACGAAAAGCACAGATATACGATGGGGGACACCTGGCTAAATGAGACTACGTGTGAAAGGGATCTAGGAATCCAGGTGGACCACAAGTTGAACATGAGTCAACAGTGCTATGCAGCAGCTAAAAAGGCCAATGCAATTTTAGGTTGCATCAGTCGAAGTATAGTGTCTAGATCACGGGTAGGCAACCTTTCCCCTTTAAGGGCCGAGGGACTTCAGCTCCCAGAATGCCAGGAGCTATTGGCCAACATGGGACTATTGGCCAACATGGCTGAGGCTTCTGGGAGCTGAAGTCCCTCGGCCCTTAAAGGGGAAAGGTTGCCTACCCCTGGTCTAGATCAAGAGAAGTAATAGTGCCACTCTATTCTGCTTTGGTGAGGCCTCACCTGGAATACTGTGTCCAGTTCTGGGCACCACAATTCAAAAAGGATGTGGAGAAACTGGAGCGTGTCCAAAGGAGGGCAACTAAAATGGTGAAGGGTCTGGAAACCAAGCCCTATGAGGAACGACTTAGGGAGCTGGGGATGTTTAGCCTGGAGAAGAGAAGGTTTAGAGGTGATATGATAGCCGTGTTTAAATATTTGAAGGGATGTCACATTGAGGAGGGAACAAGCTTGTTTTCTGCTGCTCCAGAGACTAGGACCTGGAACAATGGATGCAAGCTCCAGGAAAAGAGATTCCCCCTCAACATTAGGAGGAACTTCCTGACAGTAAGGGCGGTTCGACAGTGGAAGACACTCCCTTGGAGAGTAGTGGAGTCTCCTTCCTTGGAAGTGTTTAAGCAGAGGCTGGATGGCCATCTGTCGGGGATGCTTTAATTGGGAGTTCCTGCATGGCAGGGGGTTGGACTGGATGGCCCTTGTGGTCTCTTCCAACTCTATGATTCTATGGTTGTAAATTTGCAAGGCTCAGCATGGTGTAGTAGTTCTGCATGCATAACTATGCAAATGCTGAGACATTTACTGCTCCCTCCCCCAGACCTGCCATAGAGCCACTTAAGCAGCCCCACTCCATGGCCATTCATGCTTGGAAGAGAGTCGGGAGGGGAGATCATAGAAGCATCTGGATATGTCCCCATATTTACATGGGAAGTGATTAGCCACTGTGCTTCATCACAGTCCTCTAGAAATCTTGATGGCTCATGTAATCATTTTGCATCTGGCTAGGAATACACTGCCAGATACTTCAGTAATCCTCTCCTCTCTTCCTGGCATAAATGACTGTGAATGGGGAGCCTCTGTGGTTCTCCTGGGCGGGGGAGCTTTGGTCAGTGCAGAATGAGGAAGGGAATAGCCAATCTCTACAGAGATGAAAAATGGACACGTGCACATGCAGAGTTAATTTATGCTTCTGTGAACAACTAACAGAATGCCAGCCCATGTCCTCCTTTCTTCATAATTGTAACCCATGGGTAAAGCCCTTAGTCATTCTTCTATGACCCTTGATATCTAATTAATACCAAAAATAGAGGTTGCCAGTAGGTAGCCACCAGGGGGCTCCCCAATGCAGGAAACCAGCCATACCATATTGGGATATCCAGATGGCTCAGCATGGGAGAGGCACCTAGCCAAGATCGCTTAAGATCAGAATATGCATAATCCCTTCATTAAGAGAGTGATGGTGGTGAGCTGGACTTGAAAATTGTTTGCATACATCAGAGAAAGGGAGTTTCCTTCCGGTAATAAAACTCTTTTTGTCTTGAGGATGTTCACATCAGTTGTCCAGATGTTCTTGCATATTTCACTTCATTCTTCTGTCCTGGGACAGTCAATGGGATCCTCCTGGGATGGGAGGATGTTCTCCGACCCCAGGAGGATGCAATTGAACCACCCAGGGAAAGGGGTCCTCTTTCCACCCCCTTTCCCTGGGTGGTTCAATGGGCTCCTCCTGGGGTCGGAGGACGTCCTCCCATCCCAGGAGGATCCCATTGAACCACCCAGGAAAAGGGGATGGAAAGAGGCCCTCTTTTCCTGGGTGGTTCAATTGCATCCTCCTGGGCTGGGAGGACGTCCTCCGACCCCAGGAGGAGCCCATTGAACCACCCAGGAAAAGGGGTGGAAAGAGGCCCCCGCATCCTGGGTGTTTATTGGGCTCCTCCTGGGGTCGGACGACATCCTCCCATCCCAGAAGGAGCCCATTGAACCACCCAGGGCGGGGGTGGAAAGAGACCCCCGTGTCCTGGGTGATTCAATGGGCTCCTCCTGGGGTCGGAGGACATCCTCCGATCCCAGGAGAAGCCCATTGAAGCACCGAGGACGCGGCTAAAGGGAGGCCTCCTTCCACCCGCGGAACGGATTAATTTCGTAAGTAGAGGTACCACTGTATTTGGTTAAGAATCTTTTTTTCCTAGATTTTCCTCCTTTAAAATTGGGTGCATCTCATATGCCGGAGCGTCTTATATGGTGAAAAATACAGTAGTTGATTAATGTGCTGTGTTACTTATTCATAAATTTTTCTAGTAATTTCATCCAACTTTCCAGATTGCCCAGCTACACTGAAGTAATATGCTTGGATGAATTACATGAATTTGTTCAGGTAGTTTACTCTTCTTCAGGGAAGGCCTTGTGGCTGAGAAGAAAAAAATACTAGAATTGTGGAGAAGAAGAACAGCTATTTTGAAGAATGAAGAAAATAAAGAAAAGGGGGTTCTAATTTGTTTGCTTGCCAGCCCCTCAGTCAGCCTGTCAGGATGCCCCACTGTTGGCCTCAGTTCATATGTATGGAAGAAAAGTGACTGGCTTGTTTCAGGGGTAGTGAGTGCATTGTGACCCTGTTTAGTTACTTCTCCTGTATTGATTATGTTCAGGACTGGTTTCTGTTGTATAGTGTAGTAGAATATACAATTATTATATACAGGCATAGCTCAGTTAATGAAGCCTCTGAGAACAAAACATCTTTTTACAGAGGCTTTTAGGCACATGTGGCTGCTGACCAAACAATATATTTCACTCTTTAGATTGCTTACAAAAAGGCTTACTGGAACTAAAACATATATTCTGATAGCATAAAGCAGTTAAACGCTGCCAGTGAAGAGATGAGAGAGACAGAAGGAGACAGGTATTGACTGCAGGAGTCTGAGTCCTTCAATAGAAACCTTGGAGAACAGTGTTCATTTAGATTGCTATGCTGGGATGCTATATGATAAAAGAAAAAAAGACAAGGCAGACATCCTTGCATTTTCGAAGAAGCCTTCAGGTATTCTCTAGAAGGTTCCAAATGTTTTGGTTTACGTACACAAGGCTTACCTGACATAGATGTTTTATTTCTAACTTGAGTATATTTAGTTTTGAATAAAAAAAAATCCTGGAAAGTTCAACTGTTCTTCGTTTGTTTGTTTGTTTGTTTGTTTGAAGTATAGGAACATATCCATCTTCTTTCTATGTTATTTCTACCTTTTAGCTTGTTTTCTGTTGGCAATGCCTGGGAACACATTTACTTCACTAACTGAGACATACTTGCAATATTTTCAGGACCTTTCAAAAAAGCCTTTTAGACTACAGTCGGGGGGGGGGGCTGTACAAAAAGAAAGTATCTGTAATCTTTCAGGGGCTGGGGAGGCTGAATGTAATAGAAGTTTAACTGAAGAAAACTGAAAAGGAATGTTGGTTATTGCAATCCATCAACTTCTTCAAGAAACCTGCCCAGATACAGACAGATATCTTCTTTTTCAACAAGTGCAAGCAATGGGATGTCATTCCTGGGGACCTATGTGTGAGGATCCCTTTGCAAAACTACGTATCATGTAAAGCTCATGGGTTCTTTCTACTCATGCTGACTGGTTCTGCAGTAGACAATATTCCCTTTCAGTTTTCTTCACTTAAACTCCTGCATTCCTGTCTGTCCCTGGCTTCTATTCCACCATAAGCATCTGAAGAATTAGTCTAAAGTCTATAAAAGCTAATGCTACAAACATCGTTTTTTTGTCAGTCTCAAAGGTGCTACAAACTCTCTCTCTATATACCGTATTTTCCGGCGTATAAGACGACCCGCGTATAAGACGACCCCCCCATTTTCCAGCCAAAATATAGAGTCTTAGCACCTCTATCCTCATTATCCTTATATCTGGCGTATAAGACGACCCCCCCACTTTAGCCACAGATTTTGCAGGTAAAAAAGTAGTCTTATATGCAGGAAAATAAGGTATATTAAATCGCCATGCGGTTCTTTGTAAATCCCACACCTAGGCCAACACTAATACTTCAGTCAATGAGATAATTAATAATAACAGAGAATTAAATAATTTCAGCCACTAATGTTTATGCTACTGAATTAATTTTCTAATTTCTAACAGTTAACATTATTAAATGAAACTTTAAACCCAGAGTTTCAAGCATAGGATGCAACAGTATATTTTTTAAAAAGTTAATATCTTTGTTATATTACAATGTGTTTTTATATACTGGCTTTTTTTTTACAACTACATTTCTTGGGATGTTACATAAAAGTTACAAAAAAAATAGGGAATGCTATGAACTAATGTATTTCAACATTTGACACTGACATACCAATAACTTAGTTGGTATGTACTTTTAGTTCCTTTCTTATTTTTAGAATGTCATATCTGAAGTTTTCAAGAAGGCATATGAACAAAAGTAAACCATTTAACATGGTGGTCACTGTGCATCAAATACTATTTTAAGAACTGCGAAACTCTTCTGTTACTTCTGCTAAATATTTTCTATCCCTATATGCAATAAAAGAGGAAGTACACTCATATACTGAATGTATGCAAATTGCTGTGGAGATAATTGACAGTTTGGAGTGTGTCATCTCATGGTTATTTGATATATTAAGATCCTATGATGACAAATACCAGGTGCTATAGGCTATATTTCAGAGGAAGGAACTGGGAAATTTAAAACAGTCTAACACTTTTTACATTTGCATGAAAAACGTATGTAAATTTACATGAAATCACTAGCATCTACAATCTCCTCATGAAACAAATATAACTACTGGCCTGTCTAGCTGAATCCTATTTCATAAATCATTTGTCAAGGAGGCAGATCCTGCTTCTTGATAGATGCTTGATGACTGGCATATACACCCTCTTGAGCTATTGGGATAACATAGACTTAAAGCAATCCTATCATAGATGCATGATATCCTTTCAAAGTGAGTTTAGAATAGCAGTCATATCTTTTGGCTATATGCTCTTGTTGCATCCTGTTGCACATGGTAGGGGTCATAGCACTGTGGTAGAACATGTTTTGCATGCAAAATATCTTGTTCTTATTGTATGCATTCAAATACTTTCTGAATTATAGTAATCCTAAGGCAACCCTGTCATGCTGTTTTCTTGGCAAGATTTGTTCAGAGGGAGTTTTCCTTTGCCTTCCTGTGAAGCTGAGAGAGTGTGATTTGCCCAAGGTCACCCAGTGGGCTTCCATGGCTGATCCAATGCTCAAATCATTGCACTGTGACAGCTCTTGTGCAAATACCTTACCACATATTAATACCTATCTGAAAGTGCTTAAATATCCATTGAAGGATGAAGGGAGATGCTGAGGGGAAAACATGAGGAATACAGTGGGTGCTGTTTTTTTGAGTGATTCTGTCATACTATGATAGTATTAAAATACTTTCTACAACATGGGCGATGGTGGTAGTTTGGTTTTCTTTGCAAAAAATTCAGTTTCCTAGATAAGATTAATGAGGATTTCTTTTGTGTGTGTTGTAAATAGTTACAATGCATGACTGATGTGCTTAAAGATTAAAGATTAAACAGACTTATAAGGCAAAATACATTTATTAATTACAGTTACAGAACAGTTCACATCTTTCATGGCTATTAAGAAAGGAGTAGACATATACTGTGAAACAAAGCATCTTAACACTAATTTCAGTTGCCACATACAGTTCCAATGAAGTCTTTATGGAGTTAACCATAGCAAACTAGCATTTGTACTGAGCACATATAATGACATGGGCATAACTGTGGAGAAAATAGTCATGCTTGGTTTTTTGTGATTTTTGGAGGGAGGTAATTTTGGGTTTCTGAAAACAGGAGCAGATTTATGTATCTCTGTATGTTAGAATGTATCTTGATAACTGCTGATTTGAGTTTCGGGAAGCTGAGTATACCTACACTGGAGGCAAGTGTAACTGGATCTCTTAAGCAGTTGAGCCTTGCTAATTTCTTCAACCATGTATACCTCTTAGCAGTTATTAAATCTTTGAAGTGATGTTCATGTTACACTGAGTAGTTTACAGTTCTATAAAAGTTTGCAGTGATGTCCTTGTGCTTGCCATGTTTGAGCTGCACAATTCAAGTAAGCTTGTTTACAAGTTTGTGTTTAACTTTTGTAACTAGATTAATAAAGGATATTGTAATTCATACATAAGTGCTTAGACTTGCTGATGTTTTTTAGACTGTGATCCTACATACTTACTTGGACATAAATTCTGTTGAATTCAGTATGGCGTCCTGAGCCATACATAAGATAGTGGTACCACTCTTCCAGTTTCTAAGCACTAACCTTGGTGCACATCCCTAAAGAAAGTACTGGATTCCCAAGTTCTGTGTGGCATGGTGACCTATAAAGACACCACAGTTGATGCTATCTAAATCTTCTGAGAGATCCAAGTGAATTGACAGAGCTGCATCCTCCTTATCCTTCCTAGTGCAATTTTCTGGTGTGGTAGGTTTTTGTTAGGGAAGTGGTGGCTTAGTGGTTAAGGCACCAGTTCTGATGATCATAAGATCAGAAGGCTGGCAGTTCAAGGCCCAAGTGCCACGTGACAGAGTTAGCTCCTGCCACTAGTCCCAGCTTCTGCCAACCTAGCAGTTTGAAAGCATGTAAAAATGCAAGTAAATAAATGGGGTACCACTTTGGTGAGAAGCTAACAGTGTTCCATGCAGTCATGTTGGCCACGTGACCACTGGAGTCATCTTTGGACAACGCTGGCTCTTCAGCTTAGTAATGGAGACAAGCATTGCCCCTATAGTTGGTTAGGACTAGACATGTCAAGGGGAACCTTTTAACTTTACCTTTAGATTTCTGTTGTTTCTATCTTTGCAAGTGTGGTGTGTTTCAACATTCAATCCAACATTTTTCATGTACACTTGTCCCTCCACATTTGCAGATTTGATTATTCGCAGATTTTGTTAATATATTCTCTCTAGGAATATCTAGGTCGGGTAGGCAGCCTTTCTGAGCCGGGGGCCGGGTTGCTGTCCCTCAGACAATTGGGGGGGCTGAAGCACCATAAATAAATAAATATTTTAATTTTTTTTATAGAAAATTAAAAAATATGCATGCACACTCTCAGCCCCAGAAAAGCCATGGCAAAACCATGGAGATTTTGCCAAGAAAACTCCAAGAACAAGTAATAACAACAATAATCAATATCATCATGGTGGGCAGCGGCGGCGGGGGGGGGGCAGCGGCAGGACCGGCCTGGGGCCGGTCCAAAGGCCTCGGGGGGACGCATCCGGGCCTTAGGTTGCCTACCCCTGATCTAGGTCCTCCAGCACAACTCTGTGGTCAGCTTTAACCAAAAGTCGCACTGAAGGGCCTAGAGATTCCTAGAGAGAACACTCCACTAGGCATTTGTTACTCTTCCAGCGCAATTCTATTGTTAGTGTCTGGCAGATGTTGATCACAGAGATGCACTGGAGAACCTAGAGATTCCTAGAGAGATCTTCTTTCAGATAAAAACATAGTGTTTTTCCTATTTGTGGTTTTTCCACATTCATGGGGGTCCTGTATCCCTAACCCTAGCAAATATGGAGGGATGAGTGTATTTAATCTTCCTAGAATATGTGCACTTCAGTTCTTGCATAATACTGTATGGTATTGAAGCAGTTCGTACACAGAAAAGCGTTGTTATCTGCCTATAATGCAAAAATGCTTGAAGGAATGCTAGCAGTTCTTTGAAGTTTATATTAAACTAGTGTATTCTGAAATTATTAGCTAATCACTGGCCATGTTCAGACACGTAAGATTTCCTGTGAATTAGCCTCTTGATCCTTTCTATGGCAGGAGTAGCAAAACAAGCCAGGGGTTGTGGTAATCATAGTTTACCCATTACATCTGAACCAGGAAACTCACTGTTAATAACTTCCATACAAGGCAAACTATGAAACCATGGTTTAATTTTAATCATCTGAACCTGTCCACTGATAGTTGGCTCCCTGACATATTCTGTACATCTAGTCTATTTCTACATGATTATCAGTAGAAGGAGAAAATACAATAAGAGAATGTTTGTTCTTACCAGAAATTATTTCTTGTGTGTAGTAGCAGAATTTTCTGTATTGATGAGAGGTTTTACAGAATTTTGAGCATACATCTGAGTGTAAATAATAAATAGTGTATCATCTTAACTTGTCATCTTCTCATTTTTCCAACAGTGTATCTATGTATCGAGGGAATTGCAGGCCTATTCGGTTTGAACCACCCATGCTGGATTTCCATGAACAGTAAGTTGGAAACAGTTTGACTAGCTTTCTGAATACAATGCCTCCAGCAATTAATGTTTGAATGAAAATCTTCTGTATTCCAAAGCAAATTTGATGATACCTTGATATTAGACAACCAGAAAAATAAAAATTTAATAAATACATCAAATGATAGGTGACCTGTTCTGTGTCCTTTGCTTTTGGCTAAGACAAAATGTAAGCAGTTGAATAGTTAGTTCATACCTGCAGAAAGTTGCACTTGATGTTTTCTGAAATGAAGGAAAAAGGAGTATGTGAGGGAGAAGGGAAAAGAGCTAAAACGAGAAGGAATGACATATACAGTGTTCATACTTCTTTTTGAGGAGTTGTTCTTTGGAACAGGATCATATTTGATCACCAAATATTGGACAACTAACAAATTCCATACTATGAATTATAGTTAAATAATTATTGATACCCAATATTTATATATAAACTTGATAGGTATACAGTTTGACAGGAGGGAATAATGAACATTGCTAAAACCTTTTTAGTGTTCTGGTATGTGATCATTTTATCACAACATATAATAAATATAGGATTCTGAAGTTATTGCGTACTTCAATGCAATCATACAGTAAAATTCATTTTGTTTGGTGTGGTTTCTTAGTAGACATATGTTATTGTAGATTAGCGATGGTACTTGTCAGCTCTGTATAAATTAAGAGTTCTAATTATAGAGGAAAATTTGAGTGTGTGCTGCATGAATACAGTCCACCCGCCCCCATATGCGGGCTTGAGCTCATGTGGACAGCAAGCCTGGGGGAGCTCCCCACCATTAAAATCTACAGGACTTGAGGTCCTGTAGTTTTTTCCATACACGGGGGCAGGTCTGGAATGGATCCCCCATGTATACAAAGGGCCCACTGTATTAGCATAGATGAACATATATCAAAATATGTATAAAAATATTTTTTAAAAAGGATTACATGATTTCTAATATTTCCAATATGTAACTAAATTTATATGTCTTATGTAACTGAAGATATGTTTGCCTATACTGAACACAAATAATAAATTCAGTGCATTTGATGCAAATATTAGAATCAAAGCTCCACTCTACCCAGGTACTTTTATTCTTCCCCATCCCTTCTGAGAGGACACTCCCCCCTCACAGTTGAAAATGAGAGACTCGCACAGGGATATGATCTTGCTTTAATAGAAGTTTATATTTATTTGTAGCCGTATAGAAATCTGTAAATAAAAGTGATTTCTGGTAGTATGCAATCAGTTCAGATGTATATGTTTTGCTATAGTTTATTGTTATCTAGTTCTGTATGCAAAACAAACCTTTTGTAAGGGGGGGGGGGGAGAAAAAATTCCTTTCTTTTCATGCATATACCAGATAAATATTTAACAGAACTTTTTTTGGCTGGCCATGGGTGAAATGTGGAAAGTGTAAAAAGAGTTTGAAGTCAGTGCTTACAGTAAACAGATTTAACATGTGTGTTTTTCTGGATCATTGATTTACAATGACAATTGACATTCCTGTTCCCTGAACAAAGAGCAAATTTAGTAGTTTTGGTTAGGAGTAGAGATCAGTTGTGGAGATCAGAATGTGTTATTTAACAAAATTAACAAATGCAGTGATTTTAAAACTAGTATCTCTAGACATGCCATCTCTAACCATTACTGTTTACATTATAATTTAGCACTTCTGTTTAGCCATCTTGCACCAACACATAAATGATAAACAACTGCAATTCAGTCAGCTTGTAATACCCTAGCCAACTTCAACAGCTAGTAATGCTCATAAATAGTCATCATGACTCCATAGTACTTATGTGTCATGAACTGTAGCCCTCCCACTTGCTCTTACCACTCTCAGTATATATCTACTAACTTCTCATCACTTTCAATACCTATCTACTATTTTCTGCATTAATTTGGCTATGGCATATATGTCCTTCTTTCCTGGGAGTGTGTGGTTTCCTAATGTTTTATGTTCCCCCTTCACAACTCTTCATCTACTAACAAGCTATGAGAATGGCAGGTAGGGCTATTTGCCCCTTTGGTTGAAAGGTTGTTACAGTAGAAGTGTGTGGTCAGCAGTGGGGCATTTACTAGGATCTTCAAAACATATCATCATCATCATCATCATCTTGTTGTTGTTGTTGTTGTAGTTGAAAATTAACAGGATACAAACACTAAAAAGCAATTAGACCATCATAGAATTTGAAACTAGTTAAAACAAATTAAAACAGCAGCAAATAAAGTCCAGCATATTAGACAAGGCCTGTTTCCCCTGAGAAAGCAATTGTCAAAGATCTGCTGGAATAAAGAATGTTTTTACCTGCTTGCATAAAGATAGTAAGAAGGGTGTCAGGTTAGCCTCTCTGTGAAGGGAATTATGGAGCCTGGGAGCAGCCACTGAGAAGGCCCTCTCCTGTTTTCTCACCAAATATACTTATGAGGGTGGTGGAATCAAGAGCAGGGCTTGCTCATAGGCTCTCAAAACACAGGCAGATTGTATGAGAGTGTCTATTGTTGTATGCCTTAAAGTTGTTCCTGACAAATGGAAATCCAAAGGCAAATCTATCATGGGGTTTTCTTGGCAAGATTTGTTCAGAGGGGGGTTTGCCTTTGCTTTGTTCTGAGGCCGAGAGAATGTGACTTGCCCAAGAACATCCAGTGGATTTCCATGACCATGTGAGGATTCAACTCCTCATCTCCAGAGTTGTAGTCCAATGCTCTAAACCACTACACTGTGCTGGCTCCCCCATGGGAGCAAACAGTCCTTCAGTAACCTGGACCTGAATCAAATAGGGCTTTATAGGCAATAGAGCACCTTGAATTCTGCACAGAAATGGATGGGTAACCAGTGGAGCTATTGCAAAAAGAGAGCTGAGTACTTACTGTAGCCTGTCCCAGGTATCAGTTTGGCTGAAGCTCTTTGAATCGGCTGAAGTTTCCAAACTTCAAAGGAAGCTCTTTGCATGTTAAAGTAATCCAGATGGGATATAACAGAGGCATGTGGCCAGATATGATGTTTTAACGTATTTGTGCAGCTGATGCACAAGCCTTAACTGTACAAATATGCTCTTGGCCATATCCAAGACCTGAGCTTCCAGGCTCAGAGTTAAACCCAGGAGTACACCCAAACTGCAGACCTGTACTTTCAGGAGAAGTGTAACCCCATCCAGCACAAACTGAATCCCTATTTCCTGATCTGTCTTGCAACTGACCAGGAACACCTATGTTTTGAATGGATTAAGTTTTCAGTTTGTTCACCCTCATCCAGTCCATTACTGATGGCAGGCACCGGAACAGCTTCCTTGGATTGAAGTGAAAAGGGGTAATAGTTCTGAGTGTCATCTGTGTACTGATGGTACTGGATCCCACTCCGGATGACCTCTTCCACTGGTTTCATTTACATGTTAAATAGCAGAGGGGGGCAGAAATAAGCCCTGAGGAACCCCATAGGCCAATGGTCAAGGGGTCAAACAGGAGTCCCCCGCACCATCTTCTGGATTCACCCCCTCCAGGAAGGAACAGAGCCACTGTAAAACAGTGCCTCCCAGTGCCATCCCGGCAACACAGCCTAGAAGGATACCATGGTCGATGGTATCACAAAAGCTACTGAGAGGTCCAGCAAAAACAAAAGAAACACACTTCCCTTGCCCAGTTCCTAGAATAGATTATCCACCAAGGTGATGAAAAGCCATCTGTTCCATAACTAGGCTTGAAACCAGATTAAAATGGATGTAGAGAATCTGTTTCATCCAGAAACTTCTGGAGCAGGGAGGCTACCACATGCTGTAGTGCAGGAGTGGGTGACTGTGGAAGGCTTGGGGGCCATATTAGGAGTTCTTGGAAGGCTCCACCTACTCCCACAATCAATCAATCAATCAATCAATCAAATACCAAACAGCTGTTTTGTCCTCAAATGTGTCTAGTGGGTATGGGGGCATTTTCACTATGTTTTGGGTTTCAAAAAATTCTCCCCTGAGCCTAATTGGCCCAGGGGACCCACAGATATCTCTACATGCATAAGAAAAATCTTGTGCAAAAAGCGTTTTTGATCTCATGTGGGTCCAGGAGGCTTCCAGACATGGTGGGAATGCCCTTCACACCTCCTAGAGTGCATTTGGGGGATTCTGGAACAATAACAACAAATCTTCTTTGAAAAAATGCAACAAAAATATTTTTGGCCAATGGGGGGGAGCCCTAGAGGCCACAATAACACCCCTAGGGGGCCGCACTTGGTCCACACCTGCTCTAGTATTTTGCTGTCACTTCCCCATTGCAGACTGATTGACATTTATCCAATTTGTGCAGTCGAGAGAGAGTTTTTTTCAGTAATGGCTTTATAACTGCTTCCTTTAGACATGGCCTGTTTTAGCAAATTCCTTTGTTCACTCAGCCAGTCCCCTTCTGATTTTTAAAAATAATTCAGGAAGAGCAAGGATCTAATACAAGTTGTGGGCCTCATCTTCTTAGTTCTAGGCTTTTAAATCCTGAAGTAAAGAATCATGAGACCAGCAGCAACAAAGCTGAAATGAGGCTCTTAGCCACAATGCTGCATTTCCCCAGAGTGGAAAATGCAGCAGTGATACAGAGCCTCATGTACTCTCAGTCTCTTCTGTAGTTATTTCCCAAAATGAGTGCATTGGGGAGCCGTAACCCGTTCCATTGATCAGATGTTGGTTAAAAGGCAGGGTATAAAAGATTCTATGTACTGTATAAGATTATTTGCAGTCTGTAACCAAAAGATAAACATTAACATACAGTTGCAAACACCAACCTAAAAATAGTCCTTTCTGGTTATTTTTATCTAAGTAGCTAGATATTTATTCTTGGATAATGTGACATGCAATGTTTATTTGTCATGAAGTAACAATACAGACAATGGGGGTTTTTCAAAGAGGCTGAATATACCAGGAAAAAAATGCCCTTAAGATCTTGATGTAGTGAATTGTCCTCCCTGCAACCATAAAACTATTTAAAAAGTGCCAGAATACAGCTGATGAAATATTTCTAATTGCCTTTTCTGTTCTTTTTGCACAGGCCAGTTGGGATGCCAAAAATGGAAAAGGTTTACTTGCATAATCCCAGTTCAGAAGAAACTATTATACTAATATCAATATCTGCCACAACTTCCCATTTTCATGCATCTTTTTTTCAAAACAGGGTAAGTCAGCTCTACTTTTTCATGTTCCTTTGCAAACTTGTTTCGACCGAGCACTACAGATGCCCTTATATATTCAGTAACTACTCACCAAACTATAATATTTCCATGACTAAAAATAGCTTGTCTTTCAATGCAAGCTTAATATGATAATGCTAAATAAACTCTGTATGGAAGAAGTGTATGAGAAGTTAATAGCAAGGAGGTTTCTATAGGAGATACTTCACTACCATCTCACTAGAAGTGGTCCCTTTAGAGATTAATAATTTGTAACTGCAGTAGCCTGTGGAAAAGTTGCCTTCCTAATGGGTCTAAGACCATGGTGCTTTGAGTGCTTGGGATGGAAAATATGCAGTCAAAAAGTTTTGTTGCTTTCCACTGTTAGCTTGCAGGACTACCTAAAGTCCAGCTTGAAGTAGTAGAATATCCTCTGATTCTATAACATTCCAAAGTATTCATTGTTAGTTGAAACAACTTAAGTGTAATATTCATGCAATAATATGAAAATTTGTTTAAATGTCATGAAAGGATTACTGTGGCATGATTGAGAAATTCTACCAAACTAGAATTAAGAAGGCATGGCTAGGGTTTTATATAGTATCTTAAGGTTACATACAATGATTTGTGACTGATTGACATTTTAAAAAAAAGGGAAACGGTTGGGAAATTATCAGTGACATTGTGATTCTGTGAATCTGGCACAAGATTCTGAAGTGAGAAACCATAATTTCAACCATTATTCCACTTCCAAAAGCTGCTCAGCCATCAGTGCAGGAATGAATTTAGGGATTAATGAAACTTGAGTGGAGGCAAGCTGTATACTGTGGATGGGCAATTTCAAGAAATAAGAGGATGTATCCATCCTCCCAAGTCCTTGGAGGGCCAAAGCTATTCTAATTTACATGAACGGTTGAAGTACTGAAAATGGAACCAGATCCCACAGTCTTGCTTTTCCCATATATATTTCAGTATTTGGAAGGAGCTTCTAAATACATATTTAAGCCCTTGACCATGGGAAAAAAAATTTGGCCCATCCAGTCATCCCTGATTTTGGGGAGTGGGACCTCCATGTGACTAAAACAGGTGGGGAGGAGTAGTTGGTCTTGTTTTTCAGGTGGTGCCATTGGCTATGTTAGGCCAAAATATTCTGTGGGGTATGTCTGGAAGCCACACTTTACCAACCTCTGCTGTAAATCATAATTGCTAATATAAACATGTTTGGGCATAGTTGTGGAGTTAAGTCTGTTTCTCTTACACTTCCTCTTTCTCCATTGTCTGTGAAACATAAAACCCATTCATGGTAATAATGTGAATGTGTGTATCTTCTAATATTCATGTGAGGATCAGGGCTGTAGGGGTTAGCTCCATTCCCCAACTTAAGTTCTTAAGAACACTAGTAGAGATTCCCAGTGACATTGGACTGTATATGTGACAGTTACTTATGTGAAAACTCTCTTCAAACATTTAATGAATGTGTTAATTTTGGCACTATAATGTTATGATCCCACCCCATCCAAACATATATTTATCACCCAATATGTCATCTGAAAAGAGCTCTATTGATCCTCAGGAACACATCTTTGTTCTTTAATTCCAGTTTTCTTATGAGCTTAAAGCCTGTTCTTGCAGTTAAAGTGACCAATCTTTAATTGCTTCTTAATCTTGCCTCAGTTTTTATTTTTATTAAAATTCTGTCCATGATAGAGCTACCCTGTTAGCAATACCTGTCATATATATCCATTAAGTATCAGCAACATTGATTTACATATGTGGTAGTCAACATATAGTATAGAAAACAGAGTATAGAAAATAGATAGTTACAGCCCATAAATTGTTTCTAATCAAGAAAATCCAGCAGAAAAACCCATAACATGAGAGCAAAATAGTGCATGTTACCAGGGCAAATAAAAATTCATGAAGTATTGTACAAGCTTTAGTGTTCATGAGGGATTTTTGTTCAGCATCCAGCCTTCTAAAGAAGAGTGACTGTGTGTGTGTGGTTATTTCCTTTATGGAATATACACTGGAATTCACAATTGGAAAATTCTCCCCAGTTATTTCAAACCTTGATAGCACTTGATAGCAAACCTTGATAGCATTTTTAGAGCTCCTAAAATAACTAATATTCAGTATCATTTCTGCAGGTATTTTATGTATAACTTTTAAAAAATACTTCTGCATGAAAGATATGCAAATGACTACAAATAAGGATGCATCTTACGATGTGCTTACCAAAGCAAATAGCTACAAAGCATATTTTAATTTGCAGTTTATCTCTGCACAGCTACATGGCTTAAGACTGGTTTTAAATTAATGCTGAGACCTTGTTTTTTTCTTTTTTGGTCTTGTTCTTAGAAGTATGTTTTAATTAGTAAATTTGTGTGTATTCTTCATTGCCACTTGAAAGAAAGTTGGTAACATTAGACTGCTCTCTTGATCCTAGTGGTAGAAGTATCTGACCATATATCTTCTCTGAAGCAATTGGCAAATTTAATGAAGTCTCTTACTATGAGAATTTTCTACTGTGGTTTGGAACTGGAAATATTACTAATAAAAAAATGCTGTTTCTGCTACAGCAGATGGGAAAGCATGTTGTTAACTTCAGCCCAAACTGTTTTACTGTCTTACATTCTGATTAGATAATCAACTGCTCTACTACATTCCTGATTCCTTGGCAAAAGTAAATTGGGTAAACCTCTGAAGGTACAGTATCTGCAGAGTTCAAACTTTGCATGGATACATGAAACTGTGGATAGTAGTGAATCCCAGGCCAGGAAAGACAGTGAGGGAGAGAGGCAGCACTACCACCTGGATCCTGCCTGCCTGCCTTTCCTCCCTCCGGATAGGGCTTGGCAAGCTCCCTGTGCACACCTATCCATCCTTGCTGGTCACAGGATAAGGAAGATGAGGTGCTGGCCCCCCTTCCCGCCCCACCCCCACCCCACTTTGCACAGCATCCATCTGGTCAGCAGTATCTGCCTCAGCCAAACCCAGCTTCCCACTGCCTCTGATTTGTGCTTCTCAGCCGATGAAGAAGATAGACACTCCTTCCTCTGTTGAGAGATATGTGGCAGTCCTGGCTGTGTGAAGCCGTGTTCCTCTTTTACTGTGGATGCTGTGCAAAGTGAGGAGTGATGCACTCACTCATGTGAGAACAGAAGGAAGGCCATTAGGCGGCTCAGTCACTGCTCCCGAGGTGACTGGAGGCTCATTCCGACTTACATTTACCCTAGTTTACGATTCGCTTTCATTCCAGGTTGGTGAATCGATTCCAGTCCATGCATTGTTCCCACTATGGAAGCGGGTCTTTTCTTTATTCATTTCTTTTTGGGCATGATTGCTGTTCCCACTAGTTTGTGCCCCTTCAAAATGCCTGCCAGTCATCTACACATCATTGGTGATGCAACCAGCAACACATTTAAGAAAACATAGGAGGCAGTCATGGGTGCCATGGCCAGAATCCATTCCTCCCTAGTATCCCATCCCTCGCTAGTTTTTGTGGAAATCCACCATTCCCCCTCCTCTCTTTTCCCAGGATCCATCCTTCATTCCAACCTTCTGTCCATTCTGAGCTTGACTAGGAAGCAGTTCAACTCCCCATGTCCTCCAAGTCCTCTGGGATGTCAGAGCCATGGGTGTCATATGGAGGACTTTCCCCTGGGATGCCTCCGACATGGGTTTCATATGGAGGATTCTCCCCTAGCTGTGGTGCTGCCCTCCCAGCCTTGCAGGACTTGGAGTACATGGGGAGTTGAAGTGGTGCCCTCCCAGCCTTACAGACCTAGAAGACATGCTTCCTAGACAAGTTCAGAATGGAGGGCATTTTGGAATTCCTTCTGGACAGAAGGTTGGAATGTAGGATGGGTTCTGGGAAAGGGGAGGGGGGGAAATGGTGGATTTCACCCAAAACTGGTGAGGAATGTGCCAACCCTCTGCCACAGTAATCCCTCCCCTTCAGTTTGATGCGATTCAGGTTATTCCTTCCCACTTGCTGAACATGCTTGCTAATTGCTCCTTTTCAAAAGAACCACCAAAAAACTAGGGTCATGAAAAAGCGGTTCTTTTGCATTTACCTAGCTTGATCACGATTGAAACCGAGTGCAGTCAGTTTGGAAACGGTTTCAAGTGGGAACGACAGACATATAACCCGATCAGCAATTTGTTTTAAATCATAGTGGGAACGAGGCCTAGATGAAAAGGGAGCAGAAGCTGGCCAGCCCTCCCTCCCGATGGAGTTGGGCAAGCTCCATGCACGCCCCTCCATCCTGACCAGTAGCAGAACAAAGATGATGGGGGGATGCTCCCTTGCTGCTGCCGCCCCCTGATTTGCACAGCAGCCTCAGCCACCCCTGGCTTGCTGCTACCTCCTTCATGGGGGTGAAGGGCACTGCATAAAGCCATGCACTTGATGACAGGTGCTGCCATTTTGTCTGCAAGAACAAAAACAAGACTGGCCAACCGGGTATGGCCAAAGCAGCTGATGCTAGCCAGCTGGATGCTGTGCAGCACAGGGACAGTGGTGATGGTGAGGGTGCAGCACTCCTCTTCCTCATAAGTGGGTAAGTGAAGCCACAGGTACTGGTCCTGCAGATATGGTACTCATACTGTACATATTTTATTTTGGAGGATGTATTTAGGAGACTGTTTCACTTACTAGATTCCATACAGCAGTTGTATAAGGGCAGTAGACACAAGTGAGACAGTCAGCTGGCAGTGCTTAAACCATTGTTCAGAAAGTTTATGTGAACTCAGAACTTCCTCAGTCTTACCTATGAAAATACTTTTTGACTAGGATTGTTGCTAGTCAGGGATGTTCCTTACATGTAAACTATGTAAACATGTAAAAAACAACAACAACAACAAAACCCAGGGTCTCCTCAGTATTCCACCCAGTTCAGTCTTAGTGGAACTCTCTGCAAGTGGCATACAACTGCTGAGTATTGCTGCAAACTACTCATACTGGTTCGCATCATTACCTAGATCTGGGATGAATGATTGCATCAAGGGTGGGATGCAAGTTTTGATACATTTTCAGCTGAAATAGTGATCTGGAAGTGACTGGAATTCTACTACTGGTTTGCATTTCCTGATTTTTTCAACCAGTTGGGGACTTTGTGGTATAAAAAGGGAAAACTGCTGCAGTTCAGAGCCCTTTTGGGTGTTTGTTCATCTGATTATTTTTTCAATGGTGTGGGGTTCCTAAGGCTTTCTGGGAACACATGAAAAGACTTGAGGACACATGTAGCTCATAGGCTGTAGCTTTTCCAGCTTTGATCTTGATGCTTCTGCTCAGATCAGGTATGTAGGAGGAGAAGGATCCCCTGAATGGTAGAGATGGCTCAGATGGTAGTAATGACTAAGGGCCTTTACAGACTGCCAGAAATAATGCAGCTTGAGACCACCTTAACTGCCTTGGCTCAGTGCTAGGGAATCATGGGAACTGTAGTTTATTGTGGCACCAGAGCTCCTTGACAGAGAAGGCTCAATGTCTCAGAAAAAGCTATAATTCCCATGATTCCCTAGCATTGGGCCAGGGCAGTTAAAGTGGTCTCCAGCTGCATTATTTCTGGCAGTCTGTAAAGGCCCTAAATCACTTTTGATAAACGGCTTATCCTACTAAGACAGAACAGTGTGTCTTCCCCAGTTATGACAATTAAACTGTAGTTAAAAAAGCCAGAATTATGGCATCCACACTGAATTCAACTATTAACTAACATGTAAATGTATGAGAATGACTTGAACTAATACCCAGACTGCATCTAAGCTACCCGTTTTGCTTTCCCAACTTCCACTGTACTTGTATGACAGAACAGTTAGGATTTCTAGTACACATTATGAAAGTAATAATCTGTGCAGAAGCTTGTGCTTGAATTATGTCATTTACAGAGGTCTAAGTATTGGAGGCATTTCTATTGCGCCTCTTTCCTCTCTAAATCTCAGACCTCAGATTTTCACCTGGACAGTCTGCTTGATGGAGCATAGTAGCCAAGACAGGAAACATATAAAAACAGAGGGAGAACCTTCCCCCCCCCCCCCCATGTAAAAGGATATTCAGCGGAATATGATCAGTGTAGGCATTGGGGCCCATCTGGTTCAGGAAGCACACACAGGAAAAAGCTATATGAAACAAGAATGTGAGATACAGATGGGTGTTGCAAAAGTAAATGCTTGGATAAATTCATGGAGAATGGGGCCATCAATTGCTACTGATCAGCATGCCTGTGTGTCACCTCCAGTATTGGAAGCACTATGGCTCTGTGTATGAGTCGAATGGGAGTACAAAATAGAGGGTGCAGTTTCACTCATTTGATGCTTTCGGGTTTCCCATGGACATCAGCTGGTTGGCTACTGTGTGAACAGAACATTGGGCTAGATAGGCCTTTGGTCTGAACCAATATGATGATTCTGATTTTCTTAAGATACTTCAGTTTTCAGAGCTGTGGATAAGGCTGCTGCCCTAAGAAAAGAAGGTGCTCAACCTTTTATGCTTCATGGATAGAACCACACTCCCCAAATTTCCAGGAACTAAAGCATGACTTAAATTGAGCTTTGATCAAAGGAATCTTGATATAGTTATGTACCCACAGACAGTGAACCAAACTTTTATTATGGTTTCAGTCTAAACTAGCATCCTATGCATATTGAGGTAAGTGTAGCTGAAGAATGTTTTGAATCTCATAGGGTTAGATGATTTGGCTTGGTCCCAGCAGCTGATGAAAGGCCCTTCCTCCATTCCAACTGCCAGTGCTGTGGCCTCTGAGGGAGAGAAAAGTAGACAAACACAGCTCTATCATTTACTTCAGGGGTAGGCAGCCTTTCCCCTTTAAGGGCCGAGGGACTTCAGCTTCCAGAAGCCTCAGCCATGTTGGCCAATAGTCCCATGTTGGCCAATAGCTCCTGGGATTCTGGGAGCTGAAGTCCCTCGGCCCTTAAAGGGGAAAGGTTGCCTACCCCGATCTACTTGGTGTCAGTGGCTGGTGAGAAGTCCTCTATTACAGCTTCCACTGCTGTGACCGCTGAAGGAAAGAAGAGTATGCAGTAACTGCTGAACTTAATTTCTGTCATCCCTGCCATTCTGTTTTCCTTGTATGTCCTGTCTTATATAGATTAAAAATTTTAAATAAATAAATAAATGACTACCTTCAAAGAATGTCTGTTTTAGGAAACATTTGTTTTTCTTCTGAGAGGGGTCATATTCAGGGCAGTTAATACTTGTGGGTGTTAAGACCTTATGATTTATAGTTTGGTGACGTACTTAAAATTCTCTCCTATAGGGTTCTCTTGTTGTAGTTCAGGATAGTATAGTAGGAGCTCTGTTGCATCTCACCAAACTATAGACCCCATGATTCCATTGGATGAAGCCAAGTCTATTCAAAAGCCAAGCAATGTGCTTATAAAACTACACAACAAGCAGTTCTGTGATGTTTCATGTTTAGTAAATATTTTTTTAAATGACTTCATTTTGTATTCTAAAATGATTTTCAACTATGTCCTAACCAAATAAAAAAGCAGTAGAAATAACTTCTACTTTGAAGATACAGAGTGAATGGCAGGTCATGGTAATGGCGTAATTCAGTTTTAATACTAGTTGTGTTGGTACTTTTGTTTAGGTTCCCTAAGGAAGGTCTTGAAGAACTATTCAGAAAACTCTGTCACGTAATGACTATGGTAGGGCTTGTTACAGCAGAACTCAAAGGGCATTTTTCACACATCAAGCATCCTTTGAATGCCAGGCTGTATTCTTGAAATGCTTATACTACTTAGATTAATAACATGTCTTGGTGTGTATGATGTTTATTTTTCAGAAAATCCTCCCAGGAGGGAATACATCATTTGATGTAGTTTTTCTTGCAAGAATGGTTGGAAATGTAGAAAACACTTTATTTATTAACACATCTAATC
Organism: Phrynosoma blainvillii; assembly: GCA_026167975.1. Classification (NCBI taxonomy): domain Eukaryota; kingdom Metazoa; phylum Chordata; class Lepidosauria; order Squamata; family Phrynosomatidae; genus Phrynosoma; species Phrynosoma blainvillii. Next base: position 224,588,039 of record JANUYF010000003.1, on the reverse strand, counting down.
ATGGAGTATTTACTTATCAGGTAAGAGGAAACTTCATTTTAGTAATGCACTAAGCAGTAATCTGAAAATTGTGTGAATAGGTCATAGTTTAGCACAGGTCACTAAAGGCAAGTAGGCATCCCTTAACTTTTGTTTGGGTTAGGGGCATAGGATCCCCATAAAGGTGAAAAAATGTGAATATTTTAAGTCCCCCCTCCAAAAAAAGCATGCATGCTGCTTCTGCCCACTACTCACTTGCCTGCTCCCTCCCTGTCAACTTACATCTTGCTACCTGGCTCACGTAGGGCCAAAATAGACTGGCAGAGGGGTAGCTTTAAGCTGCCCCTTCCAAAGGCAGATTGGGGGCTTGGCAACCATACGCCACAGCCCCCAGTCCACCTTGAAGCCACCCAAAAAAGGAGTGGCAAATAGATGCTCCTTTCTCGGGTGGCAAAAAGCCAGCTTTTCCTCCTGCATCACAGCTGGAAGCTGGCTTCATGACATTCTGGCAGCGTGCAGCATGTAAACACTGTGCCGCCGGAGCATCATGAAGCCACCCCTGTGTAAATGGCCGGGCATCTTCCAGGCGGCTTGGGAGTGTGCAGCGTGTAAATGCCACGCTACCAAGCTGCCCGGAGGGAGGTGCAAAGGGGTGATCTCACCCCTTAATTTGCCTCACTCAGCCCACACAGGAATTGAGATGGAGAGGAGGAGGATGAAGAAAAGGACAATGACACTGCAGGGAATTTTTGTAACAATGTCGTCATCCTAGTAGGTGGAGGAGAGACTTGGAGACCTGTGGCAGATGCGATGTAAACATGTGAATAATCAAATTGGCCTAAGTAAAATGCACAAAAGTTGAGGGCCAACTGTATTTAAACTGAAATTAACAGTATGGGAGAGATTCTGTCCAGTAATCCTGCTCTCGAATATGTTTATAGAATTTGATATAAAATATAACACAGACTGAACGATGGATATATTGTGCGTTTGAGAGTGCCAAAACATATTTCAATATTCTGTATGTCATCAGTTTTTATAGGAGCATATTAAAACTTCCATCTTGTAAATTAATCAAGTACAACAATAAATCATTCTCACTATTAAAATGCACCTGTAACCTATGTTTGATTTAAGAGAGAGAATAAGCATGATTGAAGGAGATTGATCATACAGTGGCAATTAATAAATTATGTTTAAACATTTCACAGTATTAAAAATACACAGGAAAAAGGGTCGTTTATGAAGAAGCTGTGACAGGATCAAGATTATCAGAGGGTTTTGTTTTTTTTAATGTATGTCAAATACTGACACAAAAAACTTAATGCAATGCTGTTATTTAGTAATGCCGATGTGCACATGCCTAATCATGGTAGTTCAATAATGGTAGTACCCTAAATAACGGGGAATTAAGGAATTGAAAAATGTCAACATTTTCAGTGTCTTCTCTCTTATGAAAGAGTTTTAAATTTAAATGCAGGACAATTGTATTTTAAGATAACCTTGTTTTGTAGAGTCATTTTGTATGAATGATGACAGGTAGAAAATTACATATTTCATTGTAATAGCTAATTTAAACATTGCCTAATGCATTCATGCATACCTTACAAAAATAAACATGCCAGGAGAGAAGAATCTCATTTCTGTCAAAAACTACTGTATATACTCATGTATAAGTCTAGAAATGTAGGTTAAAAATTGATTCAACTTGTCCATGGGTCAATATAAGTACTGTACTTTAAATCTCTCTCTCTCTCTCTCTCTCTCTCTCTCTCTCTCTCTCTCTCTCTCTCACACACACACACACACACACACACATATTATATATATTTTATATATCTCCCTTGGTGAAAGCCAAGCACTGACACTCCCCTCCCCATCCATCCAGCCTTTAGTATGAGCACAAATAGTTATGCCAGCTGAAATTTTGTAAGTTCCTTGGCATTGTTTTCCTTTGCTTTGTTCTTTACATCCTTCAAGGGCCTCTAAGTTTTGTCCTTGACTTATCCACTGGTTATATCAAAATCCATAATTTTGGCCCCAAAGCTTGCACTCGACTTACACATGAGGTCGACTTATAGTCGAGTGTATACAGTTTTTGAGCTTTAAAGATAGAAAGCAGAAAATAAGTGCGTACATCATGTTACTGAAAAGTTTCTTTCTTTTTTCTTAAATAGGTGTTTGGTGTAGGAGTACCAAATCCCTACAGGTTACGTCCTTTTATAGGGGCAAAAGTTCCTGTAAATAGTAGTTTTTCTCCTATAATAAATATACACAACCCCCATAGTGAGCCTTTGCAGGTAAGTAAAAGCAAACTAAAATTTATAATTGTTTGTTAAAGTAATCATTAAATATCTTAAAATGTTCATGTTCAATGAACTATAATTCATTGCATATGAGGTGTAACTTTTAAAGTTTGCAGACTTAAACATGTTGTTAATGGGTTGTTGTTTTTTGGAGCTAATACAGTTTACAAATTGCATATTCTTGCAGGTAAGAGAGCTTAATGGATTTGTGTTTTTTGAAAAAAAACAGTAGAAGTTGTGAATTGTATGAAGAGTTTTGTCTCCTAAAGTTTGGAAGATTGCTAAACTGATATATGTTACTATAAATCTGGATGGTAGATATTTTTTAGTATTTAGGCACAGAGAAAGTACTGGTACTGAGATTTCAAAAAACCCTTGGCCTTAGTAATGACTTCACACTTCAAAAGCAAGGTATTCTTTTAGCGATCTTTTAGGGCTTCTACAGTTGTCCCTCCCCATTCACGGACTTCGAGTCCGCAGTCTCACTCTTGGCAGGAAGAGACAAATGCCTGTGTTTAAAGTGGCCGTGCGTGTGCACCATGGGCCCTCACACCATTAGTTTCAGTGGGGCTCCAGTATTAGCGAGCTGCCATTTTCATGGGGGTGGGTGGGTCCGGAACAGATCCTTAGTGAATTGGGAGGGGCAACTGTATGTGCTTTGCCATGGTTTGTCATGAAGAATGATTCCTCTGTAAGCCCATAACTGCTTCATCGTGTCAGGTTTCAACTTGGGTTCTACCATTGTCAATTATTAAATTTTAATTTTATTTTTTGCCATTTTACAGGTGGTAGAAATGTATTCAAGTGGAGGAGATCTTCACCTAGAACTTCCCACTGGCCAACAAGGGGGTACAAGAAAATTATGGGTAAGTAATATAAATATTAGCCTTGTCATGCCGAGTTGTTAATTGTTGCAAAAATCATCCTGCAGCATCTTTAAAGACTAATGCATTTATTGTGGTATCAGTTTTTATGGATCTGAGCATCACCAGACACATTGTTATTTCAACAGCTCATGATACACAACTACATGCACATGAATGTGCATGCGCACACATGCACATACATTTTTTGCTCTCTGGGAATGTATATTTAGTGAATAATTTATATCAAACTACCGTGGACATTCTATATAAATTAGGGAGAGGCAAAGTACAGCCTTGGGCCACATGTGTCTTGCCAGGGCAGTTTCTGTGGCTCCAACCCCATCTGATTTTCTTGCCCTAACCGTTTTCTGGCAAATTAGGAGCTTTGCCTCTCCTAGAAGATACTTGCTGTAGTAGGTCATTCCTTAATAAGTTCTGGATTTGAAGTTTAACATCAATAATACCCATTTTAAAAAGTCAAAAGTAGACCTCTGCCCACTTCTAGGTTTTTCTTTTTCTTTTGAGGGGTACTTTTGGCAGTCCCAGGACAAAAAAACTGGGACTGAAAAGTTGTTCACCTCTAATATGAATACTGGCACAATCCTTCATTTTGTGTGGTAAAATGCTACAAGTATTAATGGTTATTTTCCAAGATGTTTATTTTTTCAATATTGTACTCAAGTTTAAATTCCCTTGTGACATTACAAGGTGATGTATCTGTATGCTTTCTAATTGTTTTACATTAGCCTCCCTCCCCTCAAAAAAATCAGTTAACTTCCCTGCAACAAAGCAGAGCAATTGCATGATTGCATTTGGCTGAGGACAGAGTAGAATCTCTCCTGCTAATTGCTTTTGCTAAAAGGTACTCTAAGTTGAAGCACAAAGTGTCTCTATTGCATGACTTCTAGGGCTTATGTTGTTTGTGGCATTTCATATTATCCTTATCAAAATGACTGGCATCTCTAGAGTAGAAATGGTCCATAAATTCTAATTCTAAACTCTTCGTATTTTTTAAACTGGTTGAGAAACTTGCACACACTTGAGTATTTAGCTTGTTCATTTCCTAAAAATGCCATAATTATTCAGCGTCTTCCAACTGTGTTGTGATCCTTTAACTATATTGTCTTTCTAATTATGTTCAATTGCCTTATTTTAACAGGAAATTCCCCCCTATGAAACTAAGGGAGTTATGAGAGCCAGTTTTTCTTCAAGGGAAGCAGATAATTACACAGCCTTCATTCGAATAAAAACAAATGCCTCAGATAGCACAGAGTTCATTATTCTTCCAGTAGAGGTTGAAGTCACAACAGGTTCGTGAAGATATGTTAATCTGTGCCATGTATTTCTCTGCTGCACTAGGGAAGATGACTTACTATATGTTGTCCTTTCTTAAAGCCCCAGGAATTTATTCTTCAACAGAAATGCTGGATTTTGGTACATTACGAACACAAGGTAAACCCTGTATTTGAATATTCTTTAACATCACATTGAGTAGATACCTCACTTATACAGTGAATAAATGATAGCTTAGCATGCACCTGTTTGGGAGTGATTTCAGTGAAAGAAGTAGAACATGGCACGCATCCCCACAGTACTCATGCACAGACTGACATCAGTGAGAAAGCTTTTTTATTCTAAAGCTCAATGTGCACACATAGAAGGCAGAGCAGAACACCAATATTTCCCTGGTGTGTTTGGTGAAAATAGTCCATGAGTAACATTTAGCTGTGAAGAGCCATACAAATTATGTTGAAGAAAGAAAATAGCATGTGGCATTAAAGAAGAGATGGAATGCGAACTGTTTTCATTTTTTTCATCTATTCCTAAATTTACTTATACTTAATGCTTATATACAATGGCTGTACCAATGGGGACTTAAAATTGGATTCAGGTAAAATTCTTCTGAATCACTGAAGAGAAGGGACTTTTCAGAAAGTGGGGCTCCAATGTATCCAGTCATCATTAGTGATCACACTGCAGACAGCAGAAGTTTTCTTCAAAACTGCTTCCATTCTGTAATGTGGACAATTAAGTACATTGTTTGGATATTTGTAATAAAAAATCTTGTGCTGAAATGTTACTTAAAAGAGTTCAGTTTTATGCCTTAGCGCCTTTTTTCTTGGGTTTCAACAGATCTGCCCAAAATTTTGAATCTGCATTTGTTAAATTCAGGAACAAAGGATGTGCCAATAACAGTAAGTATTGTTTATTTAATTTTCTATTCTTATTATATTTTTTTAATGCACCTAAAATAACATGAGTGCATTAAGTATCAAAACCTGAGTTTTGTTCACTTCTGCCAATCCACCACTCTGACCAACCCTCAGCTTTGTAACTCATGTTTGTACTCTTCAGATATACTCAGCCAGTGTCATTATACTAAAGGAGTGGGAAAATGTGGCTTTTCATATGTTGTTGGATTGAAGCTCTTATCAGCTCCATCCACTACAACCAATTGTGATGGATAATGGGAGTTCCAGTCTAACAATATATAGAAAGACACTGTAATGGCTGTTTCTAACCCTTGGTCTCCTGTCACTCACCTTTCCCCCTTTCCCCTCAAGACCCTTCCCTGGATCAGGTACTTGGGCCTTAAAGGTGATCTATGGACCAGTGGCTGTGTTGACCATGACCAGACTGTATCAAAACTTAACAGGAGTAGACAGACCCAGTTGTAAAAAAAGAATAAACAAGTAGAAGTTTATTAATACACAACTAGATCATACATCAACTCTTGAAGTGTTTTATCATTCACAGTTCCTCAAAGACCTGTCCAATTCTTTCCCCAGCTGACTGTCCTAATTCTATTATGGTTTTCCCTATCTACCTTCTGTCAGAAACAAGCCTCAGTTTTGTATCCTGTCTCCCTTGCAGCCTCCCTTCACAGCATTCCCTGAGTTGTGATTGGTTGACTTCAACCAGGCTTGCCTAGCTTCTCTTCACAGACACACTTTCCACATCCCTGATTTACAACACCCATTTACCCATAATGAATACTTCAAGCATCCATTATAAGCTACTTAAATGATGGCTACTATAGTGTTGCATTAAAATAAGTAATAATCAGGAGGTGCTTGAATTTTCCCAATCTTGTACTGAATTTTGGAGAAAGCTGCAAGGTTAGGAAGAAGATCCACATTCACAGGAGGAACAGGGCCTTCTTGACTAAATTTTGGAAGTTCTCTGGAACATTCACCCCAGATTTGTGCATCACTGCTAATAATAGAATACGAGGGAATATTGTAAAGTTTTAATTATCACCTTTAAAAAAAATTGACAGAAAGTTGTTTTGATTTGTAGTTGTTAACTTATCTCTACGTAGTCACCATCCAGATTTACACATTTTCCCAAGCATTTCTTGACCCTTCGAATACCGTTATTGTAGAAGTCTGCAGATTGTGCCTTAAACCACTCTTCCACTTCATGAATGACATCATCTGTGTTGTCAAATCAGCGACCCTGCAATGGATTTTACATTTTGGGGAAAAGAAAAAATCACTTAGTGATGATGACACTGACAAAATTGACAATATATCATAATAACTTCTGGGTGATAATTATTACTTTACAATACCCCCTTGTACTTCTCCATCTTACACTTTAGTTACTTCTGGCACAACTTGTAACAAAAATAAAGGACACAATGAGCTGATTTTCTCAACATCATGCACTTAGGGACCAATGATGACACAGGCAAAATTTCATCAGTATGCCATAATAACCTCCAGATGATAATTATTACTTTACAATATCCCCTCGTAATACTTCTGGTGGAAAGAGTTCCTGTTGTAATCTATCCCTGAATGTAGATGGATCTAGATGATTACTGCAAACCTTTGGACTTTCTGTTTTACATACTTGGCACTCCTATTGGAATTCTAATTAATATATTGGAGGGTCTAGGTCAGGGGTAGGCAACCTTTTTGAGCCGGGGACCGGGTTGCTGTCCCTCAGACAATTGGGGGGGCGAAGCACCAAAAATAAATAAATAAATGATAAAAATAAAATTAAAATTAAAATTAAAAAAATTAAAAAATATGCATGCACACTCTCTCAACCCCAGAAAAGCCATGGCAAAACCCCTGTGGAGATTTTGCCAAGAAAACCACAAGAACAAGTAATAACAACAATAATCAATCTCATCAGGGCGGACGGCGGGAGGCACCGCGGGGGCGGGGGAAGGACCAGCCTGGGGCCGGTCCAAAGGCCTCGGGGGGCCACATCCAGCCCCCGGGCCTTAGGTTGCCTAACCCTGTTCTAGGTGTCCTCTTCTGCTGAATATAGCCCATTGAGTTCCTTGGCTTTATTGTTTGATGAGAGTCCTGGAGCAGTTGAGAGATGGCAGTTTGAGTGGCTGTGTCCAGGGAGAGGTTTAATATTTCTGTTCAAGAGAGATAGATCCTAACCACTTTAAAGAAACTGAGACTCTTCCAAAGAGGCCAACTCCACCCATTCCACTAGAGATTATGCAAGTCAATGATTGATTGCAAAGACTCCCTTTTCAGCCAGTGTGCTTGAGAGAAAGCAGTTGATGTGAATGTTACCCCAAATTTGCAGGATTCTTAATCTAGTGATCTTTGTATAGTCCAGTAAAATCTCATATGCTTACTGTCTTGTGTAATGTGGAAAGCAAGCACAATTCTATACTTGTCTCTGCTGTATTTCTGAAATGCATCTTTTAATCTCTTGAATCTTAGCTTTGTTTTGTCTCTTCTTTCACAGAGCAGGTAATGGTGATCACTGAGTATCTATGATATTATAGCTGGTCTTGGTTTACATAGAATTATTTCCCTCTCTAACTTTGCTAGTGGAGTCAGGAATCATACAGCCCTTTGATCTGGGCTCAAACTCAGGCACAGAAAATCTAGTATATCACTAGTTTTGTTTTTGTAATCCCCAATGATAAATTTGCTTTCTTATAAAACGCACAATATATAGCATACATTCTCACAAAATCTATCAAGAATCATTAACTTACATGTGTTCTGTCTCTAGAGGTAGTTGCAGGCTTAGACTCATAAACTCAGTCTGGCCTGTTCCCTATTCTTTGGATTATTATAATGTACTAAAAAAAGTATATTTCCCACTTTGAACTGTTAGGCTCTGGCAGAAAGATTGCTTGTATTAAGTGAAGAAGAACTGGAATCGCTCATGTTGTTCAGCACTGCAGCACAAAACAATTTGAAGATTCTGGTTGAAGACTTCTCTTTCTTTTGACAAGAGTTATATATGGGTTAAACTACTTAGCAGATGCAGCAATGTACTCAGTAGTATATGAAAACCTCATTTTCTGATATTTCCCCCCATTCTTGTTGAAAGAATATTGGATACATATGTATGATCTTATGCTGCAGTGTCCTGGTGTTTTAATGCTCAGATTTTTGCTACCATCTTTTGTAAAGTAGTCTTAGGAAATATCTGTGAACATCAAGCATTTCTGGAAGACTAAAACATTTTCTTCAGTTTTCTTTGTAAACAAAGAGCTCTGGTGGAAGAGAATAGAGTTCTTCTCCAGAGGAAGAGTTCTGTTCCAACACAGTTTAGAAACAAGGAAGAAACTGGTTTCAGACTTCATGCTAATGTCATGAGAAAGGCCAAGACTATATTTAGCAGAAATCTAATCTAGATATTTGTAGAACTAAATTCCTTCAGGACTCAACTAATAGTATTGTTGCCAATTACTATATTAATAAAAACGTATGTTTAATAATCTTTAATATTGAAGCCTGTGGAACTATGGACAACTTTAAAAGAAAATGACGGTTTATAATATTAAAGAGCCATAAAGCTTTTATAGCTTTTCTGTTTGTGTGCCAGAAGACCTTAAAGATTTTCTTTACATTTCATTGTGAGCATCCCTTAATAATAATGTGCATTGTACTGTATCATCACAGTTATGCTTTCATTATAGGAAAACAATCTAAAATTCTTTGAGCTGACCTCTTTTCAGACAAGTCTTCCTGCGTGGAGGCTGGTCCCTTGAGATTTTGGAAGAAAGTTGATGGTTCCAAATGGGTCTGTTCCACCAACTGTGTATATTCCATTTGTAGACAGGACCCCATTGGAATTTTTGGCACCAAGAATTTCTGTTGTTAAGTAATAGTGTGAATGGACAATTAATAAATCTGGTATTGCAATAGCAGAACTTCTGAAACTTTATTTACTTCCCTTCTTCAGCCCTGTATGCCTTTACATTGTGCGAGAAAGGGAAAAGTTTCTTCCTTTTCACATTTACCATACCATGCATAATTTTTTTACACTTATAACATGTCTCCATAATTATCTCCTGAGCATGCCTTTTTTAATAAGCTAAACACCTGGAAAGTGAAACAGTGGTGGTGGTTGTTACAGCAGTGCTGTGAATTCTGTGGCTCTCCAGCTATTGCTAAATTACAACTCCCATCATCCCTCACATTTGCCATGCTTACTGGAGCTAGAAATAGGAGTACATAATCTGAAGGGCCACAGATTCCGTAACCCTGAGTTACAATAAACTTTTGACAGGTTTTCTGCTTATTATTTTAAAGAAATTGTAAATTGTAATTGTCTGTAGGTTGGTTTGTTATCAGTAGATATTGGCTAAGTAATGCTTTGTTTTACAGAGCGTTAGACCCACACCACAAAATGAAGCTATCACAGTACATTTTAAGCCAATTACGTTGCGAGCTTCTGAAAGTAAATATACCAAAGTAGCAAGCATTAGTTTTGATGGTAAGTACTGGTGTTGTTTAACCCTTTGTTGATGATGGAATTTAATATGTTTTGACAACTATATTGTTCTTCCCATTTAGTAGTTGAAATGTTTTCCATGTGGCTGGCTGAATAAATTTATTGCCAATAATAGCACGTTTGGAGTCTGTACTTACCTTTTGAAAGTAGTTACTGCTTAGACTAGCTTAAAGAACAAGGCAAATTTTTACTCTACTTTTGTAAAGCAAAGATTCCATTGTCTTTTTGGTTCACTGAATTTTTTGAAGCTAGTCTAAAGCTAGTTCAGTCTTGCCATTCACTGCCCATGTGTAGAGAATGTATCAGGGTGACATTGAAAGTCCAGCCTTCTTTTTTGGGTTAAAACAGCATACAGAGATGTTTCTGTAAGCCATTTAAACTCAGCAGGTAGCTAGTAAACAGCATTATGCAGCTTTATTACAACACATTTAATATCTCAAAGTAGAGCATAATAGTTCTTGGTCAACCAAAGCTATAACACTGATACTAGATAGAATTTGTCATGTCTCTATGTGCATATAATAACAGTGTTTTGTTTTGATCCATATATATATTTATAGCATCAAAAGCAAAACGGCCTCCACAGTTTTCAGGAAAAATAATTGTGAAAGCAAAAGAGAAGAGCTATTCAAAACTTGAAATTCCGTATCAAGCAGAAGTATTAGATGGGTAAGATTGTGTTGGAATGTAATAAAAAGAATCTGTTTTACATTTATGAATGTGCACATAATTTTTTAGACATACAGCTTGAATATCTTATCCAGAATTCCAAAATCCAAAATACTGAAAAAATCCAAAACTTTTTGAGCTGTTTACTTGCAGTAGCTCAAGTGGTTAAGATGCTGACTCTGTTGATTGCAAGATCGACAGGTTGGCAGTTCAAGGCCCAGGTGTTGCATGATGGGGTGAGCTCCTGTCATTAGTCCCAGCTTCTAGCAACCTAGCAGTTCGAAATCATGCAAATGCAAGTAGATAAATAGGTACCAGTTCGATGGGAAGGTAAACAGCTTTCTGTGTAATCATGCTGGCCACATGATCACAGAGTAGTCTCTGACAACACTGGCTCTTCGGCTTAGTAACAGAGATGAGCACTGCCCCCTATGGTCAGACACGACTTGACAACCTTGTCAATGGGGAATACCTTTACCTTTTTTAGTTGTACTGTATTTGCAAAGCTAGAGAGAGATGCAAAATGGCAGGAGGCATGGACTTGGATTCCCACCATTTTACAGATGCTCAATCTCTCTCCGGGCTCATTATATCTAATTATGTATACGCAGATACAAGTATTCCAAAATCTACCCTCCACCCCAATATAGAACACTTTTGGTCCCAAGCATTTCCTATAACGATGCTCAACCTGTATTACTAGCTGTTTGCACAGCAGCAAGCAGAAATGATTCCAAACAAGTCCTCTCTGTCACAGGAATGTCTTGTTTAATGTATGGATGTTGGATGACAGCTACACAGGACATTTTTGTTTTTCCTCCTGGACATAGGCACAGGGTCAAAAGCTGGCCTTCATAGCACAACCTTTTGGTTCAAACAGGGCTGCGGTAGGGTAGGTGCACATGACCAAGGTAGCACAGGGTATATGTTCATATACTCTAGTTCTGTCATGTGTATAGTACTGGTTATAATAATTGTTTGTTGAGTAACAAGTTTGGTTTTAGAATGATTTACCGTTGAACAGAGCAAATGTTGATTTTCTAAAAGGCATTTAAGAAACATTTATCTGTTCATTGTCCATTCACACTTTAAAGCATTGCAGGAAATAGTTATTAATTTGAATGAATTCCATTTCTGGTTTTGACAGAATATGATAGTGGAATAGAAGGAGAGGTTTTAATGCTGTTGTGTAAATTTAGACTCGGTGACAACTGGTGACGACTCAGGAATACGATTGTGGCACTTTACTTTAGGCATACAGTGGTGATTGTAAAGTAAGATAAATAGTACAGAAAAATAATTTAATTGCAATAGATTGCCCAACCACTTCTGTTATTACTGTGTATTGTGAACTGTTCTTACCACTTAAGATTGTAGCAATCTCTTCCTTGATTTTCTTATTTTGATACAGATACTTAGGATTTGATCATACAGCCACATTATTTCATATCAGTGACAGTCCAGAAGACTCTGTGGAAAGACTAATCTATTTAACAAACACATTCAATTTTGCGGTCTTCATTCATGATATAATACTACCAGACGAAATCAGAACAATATTTAAAGTAAGACCACTTATTTTACATCACAGTCTTTCATTACTATAAAAGGTTACAGAAATTGTACTCCTTGTTAATTTGAGTCTTATTTCTTGAATAGATCCAGAACTTCAGCAAACCAGTCTTAATTCCACCAAATGAATCCAGATACATTTTCACACTTTATTTTGTGGCTTCCCTCTCATATCTGCACATTGATAACAATATTTTACTCATTACCAATGCTTCTAAATTTCATCTACCTGTGAGAGCATACACAGGATTTTTAGATGTAAGTATCTTGCATTTTAGAAAAATATTTCCAATTTTTAAAGATAAAACATGCTTCATGGCATTTCTTTGTGTCCCTGTATAATAAATGTTCATCAAGAAGTTTAATTTAGATTCAGAACTGTTCAGAGGTTATTTGTTTGTTCATGAAACCAACCCAGAATTTACCTGAACCAAAATCAAGTGCAATAACTGATAACTGGTTTACTCAATAATCGGAAATTTAAGACCAAAGGATTCTTTTGAGGAGGTGAGAGGTCATTGCTCTTGCAACTTTAGCATATATATAAGTCTATCTCATGTATAAGTTGAGGGCAGGTTTTGGGGTCACAATTATGGATCTTGATATGACTCGTAGACACATTGAGGGTAAAACCTAGGGGCATGTAACAAAGGATGTAAAGCAAAGGAAAATGATGCCAGAGACGTTACAAAATTTCAGCAGGCATAACAGTTTGTATAGGCTGGATGGATGAGAAAGTAGAGGGACGTCAATACTTCCAGGACAGATTATGCTCTTGCCTTTCACGAGGGAACAGTTTATTTATAAAAGTACATATTTACATTGATGCTTGGATAAGTCGATTTCAGGATTTTTGGGTCAATGTTTTGACTAAAATTTCTAGACTTCCAAATTATTGAAATAACTCATTAGTAGTTCATAACTCATAGTAGTTAAAAAAAAAAGTAGTTCATATAAATCACACTCTCTCAGCCTCAGAGGATGGCAATGGCAAACGTGCCAAGAAAACCCTGTGACAGGGTCACCTTAGGGTTGCTATAAGTTAGAGACAACTTGGAGGCACATATACAAGAATTCTGAGAGGGAAGATTCAGCTGATATATGGCACTTGTGAGGAAAATACTCAGATACTTAAACATAATAGAATACATGTAAAGGAAGAAAAACAAATATGAGGTAGATTGGTTGTGTATATTAATACCAATTTTACCTGCAGAACTGAAATAAAGGGTGCCTTGTTAGATTAGATAAGGGATAGGGACAGAACACTTGGGTCATATATACCCCAGTTTTGCAGACTGTGGATTCCCCACTCTTATTTTTTTTACAAAACTAAAACCAGGAGAACTTCATTCCAAGAAACACAATTTTCCTAGAAAATAAGACATACAGTCAGTGAGATAGTGGCAGATTTCACTGAAATGCAGCCCCCAGTGTGTTCCACAGGATCAAGCATGATACTGTGACCACAGGATGTTGCCCACTCTCGTTCTAGAAGATCAGAATAAAGGGCAGGTTTAGACATGTTAGAACCAGTAATAGTGCTTATAAAAACAAATATCAAAGATACTCTCTTCTAAATACAATTAATGCTCTTCTCTTTTCCCAGTATTTTGTACTGCCTCCAAAACTTGATGAACAGATAATAGATTTTGGAATACTGAGTGCAACGGAAACTAGTAACATTTTGTTGGCAATCTTTAATAGCAATCCAATTCAGGTAAGTGAAAGACATTAATTTTTCATTTTTTCTTAAGTAATAAAAATTTTATTGCTAAAACTATCCCTTCCTTTTCAAGCTGGTTATTAAAAGCTGGCATGTGATAGGTGATGGCTTGACCACAGAACTCCTAGCTGCTGGAAAAGGCAACAGAACTGCAATAATAGCAAGTCTTCCAGACTTGGAAAAAGCCGGTGCATTGGATCAGACTTCAGTAAGTAATCCATTTACAGTTGTATTTAGCATAGAGGCAAGAGATGAAAATTTGGTTTCTAATGTTTAAAAAAAATCCAGATATAGACACACATCTTAATTTCTATAATGTAGGAATCAATTGTAGCTTGTCTTGGTTTTCCCATCTGCATAAGCTGATTAACAAAAGTCTATCTGTAAGATATTAACTGATGAAAATCAAATTTGGGGAACTATATATGTTGTTGTAATTTTATATGTTTGTTAGATGGTGGGGAGAATGTGATATTAAAGCAGATAAAGGAAATATGTATTTTGTGTTACAGGTAACATTAATGCCTGGTTCTTACATTGTATTCAGAGTAAAGTTACTACCAAAAGAACTTGAAGGGATTCATGATGGAGCCATACAAATCACAACAGATTATGAGGTACTTCTAAATTATATTGGTCCTGAATGTGATATGTGGCAATAAAAACTAAATAAATTAAAGCAAACAGCTGACTTTTAGTTTTTACAGCAAATACTATCTTAATTTGGTTTTGCACTCTCTCTACACCAGGGGTAGGCAACCTTTCCCCTTTAAGGGCCAAGGGACTTCAGCTCCCAGAATCCCAGGAGCTATTGGCCAACATGGGACTATTGGCCAACATGGCTGAGGCTTCTGGGAGCTGAAGTCCCTCGGCCCTTAAAGGGGAAAGGTTGCCTACCCCTGCTCTACACTATAGTTACATATCAGCTAACAAAGCTCCTGACAAAGAAGCTATTTTTTAACAGAGTTTTTTATGCTTGCTCAACCTCCCCCTTTCCTACATGTCTTCTCTCTAGCTGGAAGTGTTTTGTTTTTGTTTTTTGAAGCTTCATCGTTGGGAAGATGGTGAAGGAGGGCTCCAGAAACACAGACCTTTGATGCCAAGTTGTAGCAGTGGGTCTACAGCAGGGGTAGGCAACCTTTTCCCTTTAAGGGCCGAAGGACTTCAGCTCCCAGAAGCCTCAGGCATGTTGCCCAATAGTCCCATGTTGGCCAATAGCTCCTGGGATTCTGGGAGCTGAAGTCCCTCGGCCCTTAAAGGGGAAAGGTTGCCTACCCCTGGTCTACAGTAAATAGTGCAATAAAAGTTGAGCTGGGAAAGAGTGACATTCTACTGTAACCAGTCCCACTACAGCTCTGTGTCTCTGCCTGCAGCAGGCAAGTTAAACAGCAGCTGTCTCTAGAATTCCGTATTGAAAATGTATGAACAGCAAAACAGAGAGAAAAGGAGAGAGCAGAAAAGCCTGTCTCACCTGCTATCCCCAGCATTTCTAAAAAGCATATAAGTTTGGCCACCAAAAGGGAAATCATAAGGAAAGTGAAGGCTGGTGAAAGAAAGAAGCAATCCCTGGATTCATTTTGGGGGAAACGTTCAAATGGGTCCCTGGAAGGTTCAGCATGTTTTGTTTACTCATGCAAATATTATCCAGTTTGATTGTTTCATTTCTCATGTGCATATTGTTACTTTTGAATAGAATGTTTGCTAAAACAGTTTTAACTACTTTCTGGGGAGTGGCAGGATAGGAACCTGTCTCTTTTCTTTCTGTTCTTTCTGCTTTTGGTACCAGATTTTCTGTTAAGGAAATAATGCTCAGGGATAACTCTACTTAACTGTGGTATACCTGTACTTCTACATTTAGAGTCTTCTAAAAGGCTATATTTCAGAGGAAGGAACTATCAAAACCACCTCTGAGTATTCCTTGCGTAAGTAAACTCTGTGAAATTCAAGGGATCGCTATAAGTCAACAGGCAGCTTGAGAATTTCTCTGTCTCTGTAGGAAGTTTTGGGATGCAGCGACTCAGGTGGTTAAGATACTGACTCTGTTGATTGTAAGGGTTGGCAGTTCGAGGCCCAGGTGCTGCGTGATGGGGTGAGCTCCTGTCACTAGTCCCAGCTTCTGCCAACCAAGCAGTTCGAAAGCATGCAAATGCAAGTAGATAAATACCACTTCGGTGGGAAGGTAAACAGTGTTCTGTGCAATCATGCTGGCCCCATGATCACAGAGTAGTCTCTGACAACACTGGCTCTTCAACTTAGTAACGGAGATGAGCACCACCCCCTATGGTCAGACACGATTTGACAATCTTGTCAACGGGGAATACCTTTACCTTTATAGGAATTTTTAAGATTGAAACTCTTTCTACTGATTTTATTTTGTCTCTCAATTGTACTTGCTTTCTGAGAACTAAGTGATGTTGTCCTGGTATTTCCTGTACTTTATCCTACATAAACGAATACCAAACTTTTTTAAGGATAACACAAGATTTATATGACCCAAATTAAGAAGAAGATTAATAAGAAGAATGCATAAGCACAAATGCAGTTAGGTGTTTTGGATGTACATCTGATTATAGAAAGCAAGCATCTTATTTCTTCAAGAGTATTCCTTTGTTACAGTGATTTTATTTCTGATAGTCAATCTATGCAGATATATAATCTGAGGAGTTATATTTTATGACAGTCAGGGATGTTTGTATAAATGCAGTGCCATCTCCACAGCCTACAGCTTCTGTGCTGATTTTATAAACATGTATTTTTGCAAAAAGCTAAAAATGTTTGAAGAACTGAGGTAAAGGTATTCCCCATTGACAAGGTTGTCAAGTCATGTCCCACCATAGGGAGCGGTGCTCATTTCTGTTACTAAGCTGAAGAGCCAGCGTTGTCAGAGACTACTCTGTGATCATGTGGCCAGCATGACTGCACAGAACACTGTCTACCTTACTGAGAAGTGGTACCTATTTATTTACTTACATGTGCATGCTTTTGAACTGCTAGGTTGGTAGAAGCTGGGACTAGTGACAGGAGCTCACCCCATCATGCAGCACCTGGGCCTCGAACAAAAAGCTAAAAATATTTGAAGAACTGAGCTAGAACCAAAAACTGGTAAAACAAGCAAGACTTTTTGATTGTATTTCAGCTGTTTCTTCTCCCCTTTTCTACAGATCTTAACAATTCCTGTAAGAGCTGTAATTGCTGTAGGCTCCTTGACTTGCTCCCCAAAACACATTCTTCTTCCACCCTCCTTTCCAGTAAGTTTATTTGTTAAAGCATAACTGACAGATTTTTTGTTTGTTTGTTTAGGGAGAAAAACAAATGTCATCAGAAAATGGTTCACTCATGCTATTGGAAGTAATAGTCCTCAATTCAGCATCCCCTCAGCATAGCTTAGATATCTGCATCTGAATCTTACTGCTCTGACCTTTATGCCCCCCTCCCACTCACTTTAAAGCCCCAATGTTGCCTCATACAGGCACTCTATTTTTCAAGGTGAGCAGGCAGGATTGGAGGAGTTCTGTCTATCCCCTTCCCTTCAATAGCCAGACACACAGTGATAAGATCAGCTCTGATATCCCCAGGTTGGTGAATCGATTCCAGTCGATGTGTCATTCCCACTATGGAAGCGGTCTTTTCTTCATTCACTTCTTTTTTGACACGATTGTCGTTCTCACTAGTTTGTGCCACTTCAAAATGCCTGTCAATCATCTGTACCTCATCAGTGATGCAACTGGCAACACATTCAAGAAAACATGAGAGGGAGTCATGGATGCCATGGCCACAATCGCATCCCTTACTAGTTTTGGGGGAAATCTGCCATGTCTCCCCTCTCCTTTCTCAGGACCCATCCTACATTCCAACCTTGTGTCTAAGAGGAATTCCAAAATGCCCTCCATTCTGAGCTTGACTAGGAAGCATGTCCTCCAAATCCTGCAAAGCTGGGAGGACACCAGTTCAACTCCCTATGTCCTCCCAGGTCCCCTGTGATGCATGCAGCCATGGGTGTCATGTGGAAGATTATCCCCTGGGTGAGGTGCTGCCCTCCCAGCCTTGCAGGACTTGAAGGACATAGAGAGTTGAGGTGGTGCCTTCCCAGCCGTGCAGGACTTGGAGGACATGAGTTGAAGTGGTGATCTCCCAGCCTTGCAGGACTTGGAGGACATGCTTCCTAGTCAAGCTCAGAATGGAAGGCATTTTGGAATTCCTCCTGGACAGAAGGTTGGAATGTAGGATGGGTCCTGGGAAAGGGGAGGGGAAAAATGGCAAATTTCCCCCAAAACTGCCAACCCTCTGCTACAGTAATCCCTCCCCTCCAATGTGATGTGATTCAGATCCATCATTCCAACTTGCTGAACACGCTTGCTAATCGCTTCTTTTCAAAAGAACTGCCAAAAAACTAGTGTCAAGAAAGAGCAGTTCTTTTGCATTTGCTTCACTTCACTGAGAATGAACCTGAGTGCAATCAGTTCGGAACCGGTTTCAAGTGGGAATGACAGACACATAACCTGAGCAGCAGTTCATTTTAAATCATAGAGGGAACGAGGCCTCTGTTTTTCACAGAGCCTGAGTTGCTCCCTGCATTTTCTCATTGTACCTTATTTACAGAGCACTTGAGTTGGTCCTGTGTGCTAAGAGCTCACAAGTATTAACTTCCATCGGTTCAGATGTCTGATTTCTGAAGAATGATGCTCTAACATTAGACATGATGTTTTTCCCCTTCTCTAGGAAGTTGGCTCTATGTTGCACTGGGCCTTTACAGACTGCCATAAATAATGCAGATTGAGGCCACTTTAACTGTCCTGGCTCAGTGCTAAGGAATCATGGGAACTTAGTTTATTGTGGCACCAGAGCTCCCTGACAGAGAAGGCTCAATGTCCCAGAAAAAAATACATTTCCCATGATTCCCTAGCACTGAGCCAGTACAGTTAAATTGGTCTCAAGCTGGACTATTTCTGGCAGTCTGTAAAGGTCCACTGTCATTCTTATGGTTTCTGGTATATTTTGTTCATAATAAGTGGTTTACCTGTATGACATCTGTTTCTGATACTATTATTTGGTCTATTTATTGCTATAAATTGTACTAATACATTGAGTAGTTCTTGAAGTGTTAATCCTTTTCTTTAGGATAGCTGCTTTAGTAAAATGTTAGAGAAAAGTAAATGCTCAATGTCTTCAAAGTCTTCTGAGAGAAATACGTTTTGCAATAATTTAAACCTTTCAAAGTTATTAGAAGCATTAGAATATCTATTTTTAACCAATTTCAGTTTAATTTAGTTGGAAAATTACAGAAGATAATTGCAAAGCATACTTCTGCATTTGTTCTTTTAGCATAGGGTGTGCAACTGCACAAGGTCCAGAAGCCATACACACCAATCCCTGGACCTTGGAAGGTGACATCTTCTGATGAACCCCTTTGTTGTTGTTAATTGCTGTCAAGTTGACTTTGACTTTAGTCAACCCTATGAATGAGAGATCTCCAAGTCACCAAGTCGTCTCCAAGTCATCAACCACCCTGCTCAGTTCTTGTAGACTCAGTCTGTGGCTTCTTTGATGGCAGCTGCATCTACAATACAGAATCAATGCAGTTTGACACCACTTTAATTGTCATGGCTCAATACTATAGAATTCTCGGATTTGTAGTTTTAGCATTCTCTGTCAAGAGCTCTGGTGCCACAACAAACTACAAATCCCAGGATTCCATAGGATGGAGCCATGATAATTAGGGGTGATATTCCTTTTCTTTACGATAGTTATTTTAGGTAAGAGACCTTTCTGCCCATTTGTATTATTAGTATTTCACTAAAGCAGAACATTGACAGGTTGACATTGGAGCATTTGAATAACAATTTCTTTTCTTATCCTACACATAATCTGTAATGGAAAGGTCCAGATGAAAATGTTAAAGGAAAATACTTTTGTGTAGATTAATTCTAAACCTCTAAAAACTAAAGGCAATTCTACTTTACCTGGTTTGCTAGAACTTTGCAACCATGAGTGCATAGATATGCAGAGGGGGAAAAACCAGTAATTCTTTATTTATTTATTTATTATTATTTTTAGGGCAAGACAGTCCATCAGAGTTTAAGTATTATGAGCTCTTTCTCACAGAAAGTAAAAATACAGCAGATCCGCTCACTTTCAGAAGATGTTCGGTTTTATTACAAGAGATTGCGAAGTAATAAGGAAGATTTGGAGCCAGGAAAAAAATCAAAGGTTTGAGCAATGTGTCTTTTACCCAACATGGGTAAAGCAATCTTTCTGTATCCTATTGTGGTCAACAAAAAGGAATAACTGCTCCAGCTCCAGAACCAGTATCACTGAGGGCCCCTTGTGGGGAATCTCTGGTGATTCAAGGGAACTGGGGTCCTTCAGCTCCATGGCTGCCTCCAGCACATTCCCAAAATGTTCCATTTCCAGGCAGATACCTTGTGGTACATATATGCCTGTAAAGCAGTGATTCCTAAAATGGGCAATATGTCCCCCAGAGGGCAGTGGAAAGATCCAGGGGGTTGGTGAGGGAAAAGGAAGTGACAGGATAGCCTTCAGTCAGAGTACTGGTGCACAAGAAAGACAATGGAACTAGCAGCTTTTAGGACCATGGTAGGGATGAGGGTTATATGAAACTTCAGGCCTTGCTGATCATTTAGTGTGGTGGTGTCTTCTACTCTTTGCCTGCCCACATGAAATCACTCCCTTAGCTGTATCTTTCACTGGTGGCGGAAGTAGTGGTTGGTAAGCTTTGTGAGCTTTGCCACGACTTGGCTGGCATGTTAGAGCTACTCTGCTGCTCCTGTCTTCTCTCATGGGACAGGTTGAGAGAAGAGGTAACAGAAGAAGCAATGTTTGTGTGTATGTGTGTGTGAGAGGGAACACTTGAAGCTGTGTGTCAAAGACTTCACCTCTGGTGAAGGAGAGGGAGGAGTTTCTGGGGTTGATTCTTGGAATGAATCCTTTGCCTTGGAGCATCTCCTGTAGTTAAAATTTCTCCCTTTCCCCTTCTGTGCCAGTCTCCAGTCCAAGTCATGTGGCATCTGTAAACCCTCAGCAGGTGCACCAACCGTAGCCCTCTCCGCCCCAACAAGGAAGGATTGAGAATACTTCCTTGCCAGGGAGAAACTTTTCCCTTTGCACCTGGTTGCCTTGGGAGCAACAACCAAGCGGCAAACAAGAAACTTCTTGCATACACTGGCCTTTGCTGGAGGGGTGGCTTGGCTGAGAGGCTTCTCGGTTGCTGCTCCCAGGGTGGCCAGGTGTAAAGCGACAAGGATTGGTTGTTTTGAATTTGCAGTAGAGCAGTAGATTCAAAATCAAGAATTATGCTTGGGGGACACTAGGGTCATTTCTCAAGATGAAAGGAAGTGGTAGCTGGGAAAAGTTTGAGCTTCACTGCTGTAGAGTTTTGTGCATACCAGAATGGAAATGGGACCACAGTGTTGTACGGGCTGTCTTCCCATTGGACCCCTCCCCCTTTGCTAACAGAGCACAGTTAAAACCCTCAACCAGCCTTTGTCCAATTACGCCAAAGTCTACTTTTAAGCATGAAAATTTCTAACAGTCCTGTAGTTCCTGAGAAGTCTGCTTTATCAAGATGTTTCCGTCTTGCTGTTCATATTTTTCAGATAGCAAATGTTTATTTTGACCCTGGTTTACAGTGTGGAAATCACTGTTATGTAGGATTGCCTTTTCTGAGTAAATGTAAGTAATTTAATTTCTGTTGTCAATTTTTAATATTTTTAACATTCAGTCTAAATATTTAAGACATTTGAATGAAACTGCGATTGTTTCTTTCTAGCTGAATCAAAATTACAGCACAGTATATCTATGCAAGAAGATGTGTGGGATTCTGACTGGGATTTGCATGATAATTTGTTCAAAGAATGGATTGGAATACGAGATCATTCGGGGAGTCAGTGAGTTTATTTTCAAATCTAATAGCTTTCTAGTTGCTTACTGATCAGATGCTAGTTTCAACAATAAATGTCTTTTGTCAATATCCAAAGACACACATGTTAAACTGAAAAATAAATGTTGTAGCACCTTTGAGACGAACTGAATATTTGTCAGTTTGTCAAGAACGAACATAGAGGTTTCTAACCATAACAAAAGATGGAATTCAGAAGTTTCCACCTATAGCTAATAAATATATCAGGCAATTTTAAAATACAACAAAAATGCAGAAGAAATTACCTTAGTTTGTTCCAGGGATGGGAACCTCTAACTGTCAAATATTATTACACTTCAGCTTCAATCAGCCACAGCCAGTTTAGCCAGTGGTTAGGAATAGTGAGAGTTGTAGTCCAGTAGCATCTGGAGATCCACTGGTTCCTTGCTTTAGTTTATGCATTCATAAGTGTTTCTCTTGGGTATATCCCTTTTAAAAATTATTAAGACGATAACCAAAGGGATGTGTATTTGTTTAATAACTGACGTTAGAATTTTGAAGTATCTCTTGTGATTTAATAAATAGCTGAATTATGGCACTGAACTCACAGAGATTTATTAAGGATCTGATCTCTTTAGTTCCATAATGTTAGAACAACTTCTGTATTAAAGTAATAACTTCTATATTTCCATCTTATGGGGACTGTAAACAGTAATTTACCATCTTGTATACCGTGACTACAGGATTCCTTCATAGCATGATCCAACTAAGCTACAGTTCTCAGCATTTCTTAATACTTTGTTATTTCCAGATGCCACTCAGTTTTCATAGATGTCACTGATGTCAAGTGTATCTTCTAGATTTTTTAAAAGCATATGTTTATGATGTAGAATTTTTAAATTGACCAGCTATAGTCCTTCATGCATACAAATTTCATGAAATTGTTGCTTTTTTTGTTTAAATTCTAACACTGTGCCATTATAATGGTTAATTCTATTTGTTCTCTAGATTAAGTGCTGTACTTGAAGTAGACACAGATCTTCAGAAGGCTGTGACATCCAAAATCACAGCGGAGCTGTCTTGGCCTTCTTTATTATGCTCAACACGGCATTTGGATTTCTCACTTACCAACACAAACAGTTCATCTGTGAGTCCTGAAATTGTTAATGCAGTACTAATAAAACAAAACTTAATATTAAATATGATTTTGTTGTTTTTATTTTGGGACAATAAATATGAACCCAAATTTATACCATTAGGAAGAAGACGTTCTTCTAGAAAATCCAGCAGATGTTCCTGTTTTTCTTCAGTTTCTTCCCATAGCACTGTATTCCAATCCATCAGGCTTCATAGATAAGTTAATAGATCGGTAAGTAATTGATTATAATCAGTAAGTAATAGGTGATGATATACATAGATAAGTAATAGATGATATTTGGTAAATAATTGATTAAAAGGTAAGCAGAAGGCTGGGAGAATGGTTTGTCACATGCATTCCACTTTTGTTCCTCAAACAGAGCCCTGTGTACAGTAGGCCCTCAGTATCTGCAGGGGATCCATTTCGGATCCTCCTGCAAATACCAGAATCCACAGATGCTCAAGTCCCATTGTCCTCAATGGTGGCACTGTCACCATTGGGGAGAATGGGACTTTGCCCCACCTCCCCCCAAAGCCTGCCTTGCCGCAGCAGGTGGCTGCCTCCCTTCCTCTTCCTCTGGCTCTTCCTCCCTCCTCCTCCTCCTCCCCCTGCCACTTCCTCCCCCTGCCACTTCCTCTTCCTCCTCTGCCTCCTCCACATAGGCTTGCTGTCCACGGATGCTGAAATCCGTGGATGGCAGCTCTGTGGATACGGAAGGTAGACTGTATATTGCTTCTTTGTAATAGAACCAAAAATAAATTTCCTTTGTTCTCATCATGCATTTTGTCTCAGGTTCAGTTATTTCAATTTCAACTGTTATAATATATAATGTTATACTTAGTATAACATGATAGGTGTTTTGTATGAAAATAGTGCTTTTCAGAAGCAGAACCAATTCTGTCATGCAACTTCAACCAAACATTAATTATTAATGCAGCTTGTTCTTCATATGTATTTATAATCATTCAAACATGCAAAATCATAAACACCTCCTAATTCTGTGTTTCTGTTTTAGATTTAATCTGAGTAAACCAGAAAACTTTAATTTAAAGACATTAGAATTTCAAGTCTCTAGGAACTGTGTAAGTAATTTTGTTTTGTTTTGTTTTGTTTTGTTTTTCTTCAGACTGATTTTCATCAACGTTCATTCTATCCATTTCAAATATTGGAGCTATTATAGTGTAATTGTTATATAAAAAAACAAACACATGAGTTGTGAGCTTAGATTCACTAGTTCACATCCTATCTCCCTGTGAAACTCTCCAGACATCCTGAGACAAATAACTATCTCAGTCACCACTCCCCCAATAAAACAGAGAGAAGATTGACTCATCTTAGATCTATCATATGAATAATTGAAAGTATCCATATTAAGTGTTTCTACCTATCTTTATGTGAACAAGGTTTATGCTCAGGTGGTGTCTTCCACATGTATGGTTCAGTTCAATAAGTAAATTTCCTTAAGCACAAAGCAGATTTGCTCTTGCATCCAAATCTGCATTTATTGGCTAGTTCCAGACATGAGGGTACTTGCAGAGCATATTTTCTAAGGCTGTAAACAGCTGTGTGGAGAGGAGGGGTCACTAACCCAGCTTTCAAACTTTGAATTAAACACATTTAATGGGGAAAAGAACCCTCCGTTTATTAAATGGGATTTAAAAAAAAATAGTATCTTTAAAATTACAGGTATTAAAAATCTACAATAAAATGCAAGCAATCATAAAGGAGTGAGAATATACTAAGACAGGGGTAGGCAACCTTTCCCCTTTAAGGACCGAGGGACTTAGCTCCCAGAATCCCAGGAGCTATTGGCCAACATGGGACTATTGGGCAACATGGCTGAGGCTTCTGGGAGCTGAAGTCCCTCGGCCCTTAAAGGGGAAAGGTTGCCTACCCCTGTACTAAGGACTCCCCCCCCCCCCCGCGCCTTTCTCTGTCTCTCCACCTCTTCTCTTCACGTTACAACTTGTACATTAAAAAGGATAATCATGTTAACAAAGCCCTCCATTAATTATTGTGAGTTTATGGAGGGTAATAAGTATCGTTATTTCAATATAAAAAAATAAAATAAAAGGTTGCCATATTTCAAAAAACAATATGTGAGTCTGATTGCTTCTTGCTGCCTTAACTTGGGCTTTTAACTTTGTCCATAAGAGCAGTCTTCCATAAACTGGCAAGCCAGTCTGGTAAAGTAAACGTCTTGGATTCCTTCCAGTTTCTAGCAATAGCCATCATGACTGCCAGACAAAGGAGTCAATTAGATCCTTATGAAAAGATGTTCCCTTAAGAAAGATATGTAAGAGACACTTAATTGGATTTAGAATGAATTTTTGACTTGTGATAGAAGAAATGTATTCAAAAACTATACTGTAAACAAAAGACTTCTAGCTTCCACATATCAAAATATGATCCTGGTTATTTTTGTCTACAACATTTTGAGTTCAGATTCCTATAATAGCAGATTAATCTGAGAAAGATAAAATACTGTCTATGATGAAATGGGAAGTATTGATCCAACCTTGTGATTTGTCTGTACTCTTCAAACCATGGTCAATAATACCTGTTTAAGGAAGCAGAACAGAGTGTAGTTTGCCAGTATGTTTGAGCCAAGAAATTATGGTTTGTACTAAAAAAGAAATATTTAATTAAACTGGAGCTAGCACAGAGAAGAAAGGTTCCTTAGATGTGCAGTACCAAAACATGGTTTAATTACAATTGTCCCTCCCTATTTGTGGGGGTTCCATTCTGGACCGCCCCCACAAATCAGAAAAACCTCAAATATTCAAAGCCCATTGCTTAAAATGGCACGTGCATCATTTTGTCCCTCCCTGCTTGCCTTCTGTGAACAGGGAGGGATGAGTGTTTCTGTTCAAACCATAGTGTTTCTAAATCTACATCTAAGTTTGTAGCTCTTTGGGGAAAATGTCCAGGAGCCCTGGTGATGCAATAATTAAATGCCTGTACTGCAGCCACTCACTCATAAACCACAAGGTTGCGAGTTCAGTACTAGCCAGGGCTCAGGCTTGACTGAAGCCTGCATCCTTCCGAGGTCGCTAAAATGAGTACCCAGCTGTTGGGGGGCAATGAGCTTACAGTTGTAAACCGCTTAGACACTGCATAGCATGGTATGAAGCGGTATATAAATGAAGCTGCTTTCTTGAGTTGAAGTACCTTGACAAAATACACTCGTCCCTCCACATTTGCAGCTTTGACTTTTGTGGATTTGATTATTCATGGATTTTATTTATATATTATCTCTAGGAATATCTAGGCACAACTGTGTGGTCAACTTTAACCAAAATTTGCACTAAATGACGTAGAGATTCTAAGAGAGAACAATCCACTAGGCATTTATAGCTCCTCCAGTGCAATTCTGTGATCAATGTCTGCCAGATGTTGACCACAGAGTTGCACTGGAGGACCTAGAGATTCCTAGAGAGGTGTTCTCTCAGGTAAGAACATAGTGTTTCTGTTTGTGGTTTTTCCAGATTCATGGGGTTCCTTTGCCCCTAACCCCAGCAAATTTGGAGGGAGAAGTATACTATGCAGATGATGTTAGGCAGGGATGGGACAGTTGCAGTCCTCTACATATTGCTGAATTCCAAATGTCATCATCCCTAACTGTTGGCTATGCTGGCTGGCATGGATAGGAATTGGGGTCCAAACACAACTTGAGAGCCACAGATGGCCTTTCCCTATACTAAGTTTTTGCTTATTGAGTAAACATGCAGCATTTTATAGTGTTTCAGTGTAGATACAGGTTTATATGATCTTCCTAACTTTGAAATTTGATTTGTTTCCTTCATTCAAGGGCCAGGTATTGCAGAGTTCTACAGGATTTACCGAGGGACTGTCTCGGCAGTTAGTTTTAAATGTAATTTTAAAACCCGGAGAGAGAAAATCTGTCAAAGTAAGATTTACGCCAGTTCATAATAAAACAGTATCATCACTAATAATGATCAGGTACAGTATGTCTCTGAACTAAGTAAATGGAAATATCTGAATATAGAACTACATTTGTCTAGAAGTATTGATTCATAGCTTCTAGGATAAAGTGTAATAGTTTTGTGGTTATATCTGAAGTTGTGCAAGTACTGAGTTATGCATAAATATATGTATATGTTGATGTACATGCATAGTTATGGAGTGACTAATTGTTTGGACTGGCAAAGACACACATTACTGGCAAAGACACATATTAACTAGACACATCGCTACATTCATTTGTTTGACCATGATCATGAATGATTTTTTCAGACTGTTGTGATTAGATATATTGCAATATGATGAATATTTCACGCACATGTGGAAATATCAGATCATATAATTTGTTCTTAGTATACTTTTACCTGGGTCAGATGTCTACAATGCTCTGAGATGCTTTATATGGGTTATGATATGGTAATAAGAATGATCCACACAGCCATCTGTCACTTTATTAACCAGGCTCCAAGCTGGCTTACAAAGTATTGAGTATTACAAATGAAAGTACATATGATTAAAAATGTACAAAAATTGTTATTCAGACCGTATTAAACCAGCAGCAAAATTAAAACTGTTTGAAACAATAATTTAAAAACTGAGAAAGAAATCTGTATCGCACATTCAAAAGCCCTTGAAAAATAATCAAATTCCAGTATACTGCTGAAATAAAAAGATCCTCATCTGTCCCTTCAACAATAGCAAAAAAGTAGCCATCCTAGCCTCCCTAGCAAAGGAGTTCCAGAGTAGAGCAAGGTGTCTTCCATCATCATCATCATCATCATCATCATCATCATCATCATCAAAATTATTTCTATTCTTCCTTTTCCCAATGGGAATCAAAGCAGATTACAACAGGTATATAGAACATACAGATTAAAATTATCATCAAATGTACTTCTACAGGTGGTCCAACTGAGATAAGTGATCTGAAGATCTTTAAAGCTTGTGCAGTCTCATGTGGAAAAATATGGTTCTTCAATAAGGTGGACTCAACCTGTGTAGGGCTTTATAGGTCATTAAGCATCACGTTGTGTAGTGCTCAGAAACAGACTGGAATCCTGTGGAACTGTTCTAATAAGGGAGCTCTCTGCTTCCTGTACCGAGCCCAAATTAATAGCCTGGCTGTAACTTTTTAGATGAGATTTCCTGGCTAAATCAGATGTCCTTAGGGACAGGTACAAGAAGGTAAAACAATATTTCAGCAGTATTGAGCATAAAGTCCAGATAGCTATTTTAGGAGTTTGTGATGCAAAACCTAAATGCTCTAGAGCAGGGGTCGGCAACCTACGGCCCGCGGGCTGGGTATGGCCAAGGAGGCCCGGCGCGGCCGAGGGAAGCCTCCTGGGGGCCCCCTTCATCGTGCACACGCGATGCGGGGGGGGGGGGGTAGCCGGCATTTTGTTTTTCAAAATGGCGTTGTGTGCGGGGGGGGCGAGCGCGCACGTGATGCGGGGGGGGGGGGTAGCCGGCATTTTGTTTTTCAAAATGGCGTTGTGTGCGGGGGGGGCGAGCGCGCACGCGCTGGCCCCCAGCACCATTCCCCCCCCCGGCCCGTTGGCAAAAAAAGTTGCCGATCCCTGCTCTATTGAGCATAAAGTCCAGATAGCTATTTTAGGAGTTTGTGATGCAAAACCTACATGTTCTAGAGCAGGGGCCGGCAACCTACGGCCCACGGGCTGGGTGTGGCCAAGGGAAACCTCCTGAAGGGCCCCCGCGGTGGCACTGGGCCTCTTGGAGGCCCGGTGCAGCCGAGGGAGCCCTCCCGGTGGGCCCCCGTCGTCGTGCGCGCGCAACGCGGGGGGGCAGCCGCCATTTTGTTTTTCAGAATGGCGTCATGCGCGGAGGGGCAAGCGCGCATGCACTGGCCCCCAGCACCATCCCCCCCCCCCCCCGCCCGTTGGCAAAAAAGTTGCCGATCCCTGCTCTAGAGGCACCAGAACATGTCTGATTTTGAAAGCTAAGCAGGTTCAGCTCTGGTTAGTACTTGATATTGGAGATTGCAAACAAAATCAGGTGCTGTAGGCTGTATTGTAGAGGAGGGAACTGGCAAAACTATTTTTGAGTGTTCCTTGCCTAACAAAACCCTGTAAAATTCATTTGGTCTCCATAAATTGACAGGTAACTTGAAGGCACATATACGGTAAGCCTTTGGTATCCACTGGGGTTTGATTCCAAGATCTCCCATGGTTACCAAAATCAATGGATGCTCAAGTCCCATTAATTCCATTAATTACAATAGTGAAGTAAAATGGTGTTCCTCATATAAAATAGCAAAGTCAGAGTTTACTTTTTGAAATTTATATATTTTTTAATATTTTCAAACTCTGGATGGTTGATTCTGTGGATAAAGAATCTATGGATACAGAAAGCTGACTGTATACATAGCTAAAGACTTGTGGTGGTCAGTGAGAGTTCCGGCAGCTTTTTTCAAGTATAGATTCCAATGTATTATCACAAACTGTTGTGAGACTGAGAAGTTTCCATCAGTTAACTCATCCTATCACTAGCGTTCAGGAAATTGAGCAAAATCTTTCATATTACTATTGATTTTAGTCTTAATTTACATTGTTAATTCCTTTTACCTGTTAATGACCTAAGAAAATTGACTATGACTTTTATCCAGTACAACATAACATGTGATGAGGAATTTAAGATCAAGTAAAAATACATAGTTGGAAACTGTGGTATGTTTAGTGGATTCATAATTATTCCTTTGTCTATAGAAATAATTTGACTGTAATAGAAGCTGTAGTGGTTAAAGGACAAGGAACAACTGAGAGCATGAGAATCGCAGGCAAACCACCTGGGCCAGGAAGTTCTTTACGTTTTAAAATCACTGAAGCATTACTAAAAGACTGTACTGAAAGTGAGTATTCTGTGGTGACACATTCACTGGACAGACTTCAGAGTGATATGTCTGAAAAAGACTAGACAATCTCTCATTTCATTTTTGAAAAGTAAAAATGGAAAAAGAGGAGAAACATAATGGCTTTATAAAAACCAAATCAATTATATGCTAAAACTACTGTTTGTTACAGTAATTACTACATTTTGTTCATTGGTTCTTAACTGCTTTGTTCCCTTTTCTTCAGAAACTAAATTAAAGGAGCCAAATTTTACACTGAAAAGAACATTCAAAGTGGAGAATACAGGACAGCTTCAAGTTAATATAAAATCCTTGGAAATAAGTGGATATTTATGTGAAGGATATGGATTTAAAGTAGTTAACTGTCAAGAATTTGCACTAAGCGCCAATGCCTCTAAAGACATTGTCATATTGTAAGTTTATTCTAAATATTACCACTATTTTCAGCTTGTGGGAAAAGTTGCTGGCTGAAATTGCTGTCGTCTGTAGTGCTCGGTATAACAATTACTAGAAAATACTCTTTGCATCTTTTTCTCCTATATAAGAAAAATTACTTTTCTTCTAGTGTTGATAAAATAATGTGAGCTGCAGTAATGTGTCTAACCCAGTGAGGAGTGCCAACAACAAACTCCAGAAACTCATGTCCTTGTCCTCCCTTTCTCCGCTGTCTGTGGGCACCATGACCAGCTCATTCATTTACCATTTTATTTACTCTTTCTGATTCCATTCTAAATAATCGTAATATGTGTAGTACCCATTTTGCAGTATTGGAAGTGCATTTATCTCACGTATATTCAGGATGTTTCAGCTTATTGTCAACATATAATTGGTAACATTAATTGTTATGTATGTCATTGATTTGGAGCAGGGGTAGGCAGCTCCCAGAAGCCTCAGCCATGTTGGCCAATAGTCCCATGTTGGCCAATAGCTCCTGGGATGCTGGGAGCTGAAGTCCCTCGGCCCTTAAAGGGAACAGGTTGCCTATGGGAATGGTATAATCATGATAAAATGTAACATAACATGATAAAGTAATGTAATTGTTCTTTACTTTTTAACAGGTTTACACCAGATTTCACAACTTCCAGAGTCATTCGTGAATTGAAGCTAACCACAGCAGGAGGCTCTGAATTTATATTCATATTAAATGCATCTCTTCCTTATCATATGTTAGCTACTTGTGCAGAGGCCCTGCCCAGGCCCAGCTGGGAGTTGGCACTCTATGTAGTAGTCTCAGGAATAATGAGGTACTAGGCATTATTTTAGTGTCTTCTTTATAATACATGATACACTGTTTCCAAGCCAATAAATGTCAAGACAATGTGCCATTATAATCTGTTTCTCTTAAACATAAATAAGAAATCTGAAGCAAATAGTAGGTGTTGGCTACACTTGCTGTAGTGCTAATAACTATGTTATGCACTTAGAAGCTTTTTAAAAAAGATTTTCTACTCCAACATTAAAAAAAAAGCATTGTATCTAATCTAGTACTAATCTGGAAATGTATAATGTGTTTTGCTTAATTAGTCCTAGATTTGTTGGTATCCCATTACTGCACTTCTCAATGTAGCCCAGAAAAACAGAACAAAGGAACAGAAATAAAAGAAATGTTTTGTCCCATATTGCAAAACAATCTCTAGATTCTGGTAACTGAAGAATGCAAAAGCCTCACAGACATGGGAATCTGTATATAGTCCAGTATATGTACCATAAGTACTAGTGCTAAATCCTGTTGGGATTTTTTATGTAAAGAATGGTAGCATATATTAGCAGATTTTAGAAACTGAGCAAGCAACTGCTATACTCTTTTAAAAGCTTCTTTCAAATGATTTAGGCAGCAGTTGGAACAAGGTTATGGAAAATTGTTTCTTCTTACATATTCCATATCAGAGAAAGCTAACTGGGAAACTCCTATAAGAAACAGATTCTAAATTCAGGCACTGTTTGTTAAGTGATATACTTTCTCTAGTTGGAGTTCCCTCTTAGGAATTCAGCTTCATGGGCAAGTTGCCATTACTCTAGGCTCAGTGACTCACAAGTAGCATTTCTTCTACTGTTTACTGTTTTGAGAACCACTGTCTGAGATGATTTTTATGAGTTTTAATTATATATCCTGTAATATGCACAAATATTACACAAGTGTGTAGAGGCTACTGAAACTTTGCTTTTCTCTCTGCCGGCATGGTTTTGATTTGTAGAGGTGACAGTCTAGTGTTGTTACTCTTGGTTTCTCAAAAAGTGATGGCCTTATATCTCCAGTTTTTTAATTCTAAAATGATAAACGTACTGATGCTTGTCTTTTTCAGCTTGCTCTTCCTTTTAGTAATTGGAACAGCTTATTTAGAAGCGCAAGGAATTTGGGAGCCATTCAGAAGACGCCTGTCCTTTGAGGCATCCAATCCACCATTTGATATGGGAAGAACCTTTGATCTCAGGAGAATAGTTGGAATTTCATCTGATGGAAAGTAAGCCTTTACTTATTAATTGGATGCTTTAAAATTTTTACAATACCTTTATGAAGGAGGCTGCTAGGACAGTGGATGCAAAAATGTCTAGGGAATTCAAAATGACTGGTTCTGATTTCAGGCTACATAGTACTTGGAACAATTAATGATTCCTCATTTCAAATCCAGAACATCAACTGCATCCAGGGTTTGTTTGTGTTTTTTACATAAAAAACTCCTCTATCTGGGATATAAGTTATATTAGATAAACACAGTAGGTCTGTTTTTATTGTAATTTTTTGTATTTGGGACCAGATAGTATGGGAAATAAATATGGATAATGCTAACAGATGGTACGTATGTATGCATGTAAATTTCAAATTCTACCTGCAGAAATCACAGTTTGTGCATAGTCATGTCATCCATCGTCATAATTCATATAACTGCTGTTCCTAAGATTTATTTAGTTATTGGATTTATATTTTGCCTTTCTCCCAAAATGGGATTCAAGGCAGAAAACCAAACTTTGAATAATTGTATGATTTTGTGGAATGTACTGCCAAACACTACCAAAATTGAAGGAATGAGGTACCAGTTAAAATACATACATAGGGAAAGAGTAAAAAGAGAGAGAATTTCTTTGAAAGAAGCAGGACTAGTAAGTGTACATGGATGGAATCTGTGTAAATTATTATTTATTGTCTTTTAAAATTGGATGGAAATAAGCTTTCCTGGCCTGGTCTCTGTAGTAATTACCTGTTATTCTGTGTCAAGGCCTGATACATTTTCCTTTACAATTAATACCTTGTCTGTTAAGGTGTTTAGGATAAAATAAGCATTATACCTGCTCCTTAACAGTCTACAGAAACTGTAATGTATTAAATCGGCCTTAGTCTATTACCTACAAACATTAACAATTACTAATTTGCTAAATAGGTTTGTAACAATGTAGCAGCAGTTTTGACTTGACAGCTTTAAAGACCTTTACTCTGCTTCCAGCTTGAATGCACTTGGATCAGATTCTAACCACAGCTCCTCCAGAGGAATCTATGGACCAGGAAGCTCCTCAACACGATCCAGTGCAGGACATCATAAGCAATGCATCTCAACAGTAAACCTGCACAGCAATAGAAATTCGGTTGAAATTGAGAATGTGAAGTTTAAAAACAGTTCAAATGTTTCTAGCAGAACTTCCATGCAGACAGGTTCTGCACAGTCAGCAAACAGAGCAACTTCCCTTTTCCAGGACTCCAATGCTGCAACTCAGAATCATACAGCAGGTAGAAAATCCAGGGGTACAAAGCAAAATCTACAGTCAAACCAGCACCATGCTCCAGTTTTACTGGAGCAGCACTTATCACAGCCACCAGTAGTGCCTCAGCTACAAGAACAGATGCAAGATTCCCTACCACAGTCACAGCATCCAACACATTCAGAATGTGCCGGGAACACAAGGCACAGCTCAGAGGACTCTGATTTTGCTACTTTGATAGAAACCATGGATAAAGACTCTGATCACCCTGAATCCCCTTCTCCAGATGTGTTTGTAGAGCACCCCCCATCTCCAGTAGCAAAAAGCAAAGGTAATAAATTTTTCTTTCACCTGATTAACTGATCCTAAAAAGTAAGGTAAGTCTGTATGTAACGGATGACAGAGGATAACCATTTATTTAGGAATTTTCTTACGTTGTAGTTCCTAAGTAAGAAAATTCGTAAGTAAAAGGT
This sequence comes from Phrynosoma blainvillii, assembly GCA_026167975.1. Taxonomy (NCBI): domain Eukaryota; kingdom Metazoa; phylum Chordata; class Lepidosauria; order Squamata; family Phrynosomatidae; genus Phrynosoma; species Phrynosoma blainvillii. The sequence goes on along the minus strand of JANUYF010000003.1, from coordinate 224,554,162 downwards.
TATCCTCCACCACCCATTTTCTCTTTTATGAATAGAACCAGCAGCAGATTATATTTGAGCCTGAGCAGCTGCTGTCATGGAAGACCCCCAGAATCTCCATAATACCCTTACAGCACAGATTACTAGATGTGAGTAGTATTAAGGGACAATCATGGGTAGTAGATGACATGGGTACTTGGCACAAAAAGTAGCACAGCTCTAACTACCTTACAATCCTTAAGCCTGCCATTGTGGGGAAAAATGCTGACCACTTATAGTTGATGGGCAGAAACACAGGATATGGAAAGAAGTCAGCTGTAGACTTTTAATATTCCTTTTATGTTAACAAGTGTTATAAACATGTGATTTAAATGATTACATGCATTATCCTGGAATTCAGAACAAAGTAATTTAAAGTGCACATTTTTATAATACCTCTCTTACTTTTCCATGTGTGCATAATTATCTCAGTTGTAAATATGTGCTTAAGTCTTAAATGAAAACTAAGTTCATATTTTTTTTTTAATTTTACATTTGCAAATTATTTCATTTTTAGGTATTAATTATTGAAAACATTTTGTATTCTCCAAGACAGTTCAAAGTTGCATCCCTGATCCTTTTGGGCAGGGGTAGGCAACCTTTTTGAGCCGGGGGCCGGGTTGCTGTCCCTCAGACAATTGGGGGGCCGAAGCACCATAAATAAATAAATAAATAAATAAAAATTTAAAAATATGCATGCACACTCCCTCAGCCCCAGAAAAGCCATGGCAAAACCCCTGTGGAGATTTTGCCAAGAAAAACCCAAGAACAAGTAATAACAACAATAATCAATATCATAATGGCGGGCGGCAGCGGCAGCAGGACCGGCCTTGGGCCCCCGGGCCTTAGGTTGCTTACCCCTGCTTTAGGGAATGCATCCCAAACAGGCTAGGTTTGTATTGTTGGATGGAAGGTCCTACTAGCTAAGAACACTTCTTACTCATCTAGAACAAGCTTCACTTTGTTAACTCTCATTCAAACCTGCCATTCAGTAAGATTAATTGAAGTCCCACGTCCATGGAGTGAGATGGAGGGGGACATAAGGAGTGTTGAATGTAATCAGCATACCCAAATATGTGAAATATTAATAATTGTGTGTGTTGTATGCCTTCTAGTCATTTCTGACTTATGGTGACTCTAAGGTGAAGCTATCCTGGAGTTTTCCTGGCATGTTTCTTCAGAGGTGATTTGCCATTGCCATCCTCTGAAGCTTGAGAAAGTGTGACTTGCTCAAAGTCCCCCAGTGGGTTTTCATAGCTGAACTGGGATTTGAACCCCGTCTCCAATACTGAAACCACTACTTAAAATTGTTTACATTATTAAAATATGTATACCCTTCTCTATATTGAAAGAACTCCAGGGGGTGGGGATGGGTACAATAAAATCAATTTAAACCATTCAAAATGTGAAATGTTGTGTGCCATCAAGTCATTACCGACTTACGGCAACCCTAAGGTGATCGTATCATGGGGTTTGTTTGTTTTTTGGCGAAATTCGTTCAGAGGAGTTTTTGTCTTTGCCTTGCTTTGAGACTGTGAGAGTGTGACTTGCCCAAAGTCTCACAGTCGTTTTCCACAGCTGAGCAGGGTTTCAAGCTCTGATCTCCAGAATCATAGTCCAGCACTCACACACTAAACCATGCTGGTTCTGTGAAATAGTAAAACATCCTTTACAGTCTGAAAACATATTACAGTATAAAGTATAAACCAGTGGTTCTGATTTTTGTGACAGGCAGTTATTTTTTCCCAGTATGCCAAGGACCAGCACCATATTTGCACCCATTGGCTACAACTGCATTTTTTCTTCCTTTCCTGTAAATTCATGAGGGACTGGCAACTGACTCAGGGACAGCCATCACAGGGACCACAGCTTTGAATAGCACTCATATGGTACTGTAAACAAGTTAAAACCGTGTACAAATAGATAAAATCATTGAAAAACTCCAATTTTTTAAAATAAAAAGCCATGTTTTAACTTGGCACAAGAAAGAAACAACGTTTGCACAAATCTTGCCTCTAAGGGAAGGGCATTCCACACCTTTTGTGGCACAATAGAGAGGGCCTCGTCTTACATAGTGTAGTGTCCCTATTGGTAGAACCCAAAGGATGATCCCTTCATCAGACGCAAGATGTTGGGCTGGCTATATAGCGAGATGCAGTTCTTCAAGTATTAAGATCCAAAACTGTCTAGGGCTCAAATGTTATTGCCAACACTTTGAATTTTGACTGGAAGAATATTGTCACCAGTGAAATTCCTTTAAGATTGGTGTTTTATCTCTGATGTTCTGGTCAGCTGTCTTGGTGTTGCATATTACATTGGCTATAACTTCTAAGTTGTCTTCAAGGGAAGTCCCATATAGAGAAAGTGCAGTAATCTAATTGGAACATTACTATCCATGAACTGCTGTGTCTTAGTTATCTCTATCCAGGAAAAGTCATAGCTTACAGTTGAAAGTGGACCCAGGTGATTTGTTAGCCATAGAATCCAGCTGGGCCACCAGCAAACAGAGATGGATTTATGAGTACTCCCAATCTACACACCCACTTCCTCAAAGAAGTAGAATTCCATCTATACCAGATTTATTATCCAGTTCCAGGCATGAGAATCCTCAAGCCACAGAACCTCCATTTTATTAGAATTCAGATTAAGTATATTGTCCTTAACCAGCCCATTATATTGTCTAGGCACTGCTCCAGCCCCTTCACAGCCCTAGCCAACTCAGTAAGGAGAAGCAGACCATCACTGTAATGTTTACACTACCTGTAGCTATTCTAGGAGCTGCACATTATGAAGAAAGCTGTATGAGAAAAATTTAGTATCATCTTATCAGAACTTGGCTTTTTGTGATCTGAATCATGCGTATCTAAGTGCCTGGAATCAAATATCAGCTGGGATTATGGTTGTGTACCTCAGTTTCAATTACACAACTATCTGCATAAAACCATGTTCCTGGACGGTGCAGAGGAACAATCCTTGCAGAGTGGATTATCCTTGGTGTTGCGGGTGTTGCCTCTTTGCACTTACATACTGTTGTTGTGTTTAGGGGTAGATAGATCTTTCAAGAAAGTACTTTGAGTGGTTTTGTGTCATTGTTTATATACATCATTGACTCCTATGGATGGTTCTGTTAATAACTTACTAATAGTGTTATACATAGTTAATATGAAGAAGTAAATGTTTGGAAAAATCAAACCATGAAGAAGTATTCAGTCTTTAAAAGGGTTACCTCACCTGACTTGTTACAAGACTAATACCAGCATGTTAGAGAATATGGAAGACAATTTTCATTCATTTTTTAATACATGTTTAAAATAAAAGAAAGAACGTATATATTCTAAAGCACAAATTGTGCCCTGTCATCCTTTGACCATTGACTATATTGTTTAGAGCTGAGAGGATTTGGAGTCCCAACATCTGGAAAACTACTTGTTTCCAGTCCTTCTACTGTTGCTTTTTTTTTGGGGGGGGGGGTATTTCCTAGGAATTAGCAGTTACAGGCTGTGCATTTGTTGAAAAGCTCTTAGTTGTTTGTCAACATAGTGTAACTAGAAAACTTGGGAAAGTTGGATATCGACCAGTGGACATTGTCTGTAAAACAAAAATGTGTATGAAATCCTTTAGACTTTAGATTTGATAACACAGCCATGAGAATACTATGAGTGATGAAAGTGGCACTAAAACAAACTGCATCTTGTTTAAAGAGGTGTAGCTGATCTGAGATACAATACATCAGACATTTTATTGTGTTCATTTCATTGAAATGTACTAGCACAAGTTTTAGTGTAGAAGATTATTTTCCAAGCATATTTGGTCTGAGGAAAATCACAGTGATGAAAGACTGCTACTTGCTAAAGCTAACACAAATTGAAGCTGTTGTTAAATAGAGGCTGCCTTTATTACCTCAGGGAAAGGAAAACCATTTCAGCGGAAAGCCAAACCTCAGAAGAAGAGGGAAGAAAAAGAGCGAAGAGGAAAGGGAAAGCAACAAGAGGATGAACTAAAGGATTCTCTAGCAGATGATGATAGTTCTTCAACTACTACAGAAACTTCCAACCCAGACACAGAAACACTTCTGAAAGAGGTACAGAATTGCTAAAGGGAAATGGACAGAAGGAAGAAGGCAGGATTTTGCCCATCTGGTATCTCCATTAGATCCTGGAAACAGCTGCCAACATTGCTAACATTTTTGTATAGTGTTCGAATGCTGTATCTGTTATTCAGTAATTAGCCACCTTTCATAGCGGGCTAAATTAAATAAATAATATTCGTTGGGTGTTTTTGTTTTTTTACATCATTGTTTTAAGAAAAGGCTGTGCATTCACATCATGATATCTCTTGCTGCAAATGTATAGCAGAGCCAGAGAATTATGTCTACCTAATACCTCCATACCTGGCATTTGCCATAACATTTAGTAAAATATTTAGGTGCAATCTTTTTGGGCTCACAAATTGTCCCCATCTTGAAACGGTCATTTAAAAGTCAGTGACAAAAACAATTTAAAATTCAAATAGCAGTAGCAGGAAACCCATTGCACCAGAATGTCAAAATACATTAAACACAACGTATATTACTAGAGAGTAAATCAACATAGAAGCCAGGTACACACCTTCAGGCAGGGAATTCCAGTAATTGGGATGGGAAAGTCATATCTCACATTCTCTGGATGGCATAGATAAGCAATCCACAAAGTTGGGTAAAAGAAATTTCATTTCTTTATTTATTTTATACCTTTCTCCTAGACTAGAACTCAAGGTTCCCTATAGTACATACAGCTACAACTCAAAGCATAATGATTTATAATATTGAAATCATGTAAAAGTTACCCATACCTGCTGATGAATATTAAAGTCATATTTGCCATAGAGGTGGGCACGGGGGATAAGGAGGAGGTTTGTTTGTATTGCCAATTGTTAACAATGTTTCTCTTTTTTTAAAAAAAATAAAACTTACTATAGAGGTGTGTCTATTTACAGTGGACTATTGCCATCCATGGGGTTTTGGTTCCAGGGATCCTGTGGATAGGGAAAAGCATGGTCAATCACACCCCATATTATTCATTGGGCAGCAACGTGCGCAAATCCACATCAGCACATATGTGTGCACATGCCACATTGAAAAAGGGGTGTGGCAAACGGTGGGCACTCGAGCCCATGGATCATTAACCTGCTGTTGTGGTGGGCCCACTATAGCTAACTTTTTTTGTTTTGTTGGGTTCTTGCAGGAGACAGAAAAGCAAAAGGGAAAACAATCAATACCAGAAAAACAGGATAACGAAATACATGTAAAGCAGAAAAGCAAAAAACTACCAGTACTCAGGAAAGAAATCCCAACAGATGTGAAATCTAGGTAAGTATAGAACAGTGGTAGAACCATCCAAACTACATTGCTTTCCTAACTAGATTCTGAAATGAAGTGCCCTGCCATTAATCCTAAGTGCCATTTTTCTCAGAGAATTGTGCTACAGCAGTTATTTCTTAATAATAATAATAATAATAATAATAATAATAATAATAATTTATACCCCATCCCTCTGCAAAGCAGTCGGGGCAGCTTACAACATTAAAATCCATACAGATAAAATACAATGCAATATAAACACAGCCAAAGTCCCAAACCCGCCCCCCCCTAAAAAGTTATTAAACAAATATTACATTAAAACATATTTAACATAAAATTCATCAGGGCAAAATAATAATAACAGACTTTTTGCCTTGTATTCCATCCCAGGAGGGAAGTGGGATATAAATCCCAATAAATAAATAAAACTTTATTGGGATTTTGAGAAGGGACACAGTAAAAATGATAGCTAATACAAATTGGGAGAAGGAAAATTTGTAATTATGGAGAATTTTACCCAGCTTCCTTTCGTAGGTAGCATAGTAGATAAATATATTCAAGGAGGTTGCTCACCATTTGATCTGATGTTTAATAAAAGTAAAAGAAATCAGATCAGAGAAAGCTATTTATTTACCATGCATTTTATGTATGCAATTTATCTTTTAATAGTCGAACTAAGAAGGCTAACTCTGTATCTTCTGCATGCATTACTTTTGTTTTAGCTCCTTTGAGATGTCGTGTCCTTCATCACTGGAAATTAAGCAACATAAAAGTTTTTCTTCGAAGCTGTCTTCCCAACATACATTCACAAATGGATTCAAACCAAGAAACCCCCAGAATAAAGGTATGTTTTCTAGATCTGATAATGACTGCTAAGCATCTCTGAAACTTTATTTTTCATAGCTTTTTCTCATTAGTCATAATTCTAAAGCTGACAAGCTCCAGTCTCACTAACTGAAAGCTGAACTTTCATCCTTCTCTTTGTCCTGATAGGTTTAAACACAAAACTTATGGACAACAGACCACCATCATTAGCAAAGTTTTTTTCCAGTAGCTGTGGTCAGGAATTAGGCAATACCAGCAGCTCAGAAGGAGAAAAAGACTCACCACCACCAGAGTGGGACTCGGTGCCAATTCACAAAGCAGGCAGCTGTAAGTACTTTAATATTTGTTGTAGGTAATGAATAAAAATCCAGATTCTGTGGCCAAAAAAAAAAGTTTTTTGTGCCCAATTTTTGCTGCTCAACTGCAGAACAGCACAGGATTGTTTCAGGGCTTCCTGACATAAGAGTTGTTTGACAGTGGAGCACACTGCCTCAGAGTATAATAGTCTTTGGAGATTTTTAAAAAGAGGATGGATGACCATCTTTTGGGTGTGCTTTGGTGTCTTCCAGTTCTTTGGTTCTATGGTTTCTAGGATTCCTAGCACAAAGGCACAACTAAGGGTTTGACTGGATGTTTTATTTCTTCCTCCAACTCTCATAAACTCTCCTTTGGGAGCTGCTCATGAGAAAGTCTTAGTTCATGCATCCACATTTCCTTCTTGAGGATGGGAAGAGAGGAGTGGCCAGTCTCAAAAGGTCTATGGCTTCGTATTCATGGGATCTTTAGTTATCCTAACATGAAATTTTAACTCCAAACCCATTTCTATTCTCTCCTTAACCAATCTCATTAGACAGGAAGGAAAGTAATATCTGGTAAAAAAATTCTAAAGACTACTGTAGCTCAACGATAGAGATGCTACTAAACTGAGTAGGTTAAAAGGACTTAATACAGGAAGCAGAACTTCATGTGGGACCTTTTCTTGGTGGAGAGGCCACAAACATCGTTAGCAAGATAATCTAAGCTGCCTAAAAGCAGCCCCTTCTCCAAAGCAAACAAACCTTCAGTGGTCTCACAAAGGCTGGGTGTATGAGATTAAGATTAGTTTTGAAAATTAGACATGCAAGAGCTGTACACCTTCATCTAGCTTGCCTTGTATAGGCTGTCCCTTTAGATCAGGAGTGGACATTTTGTGTCCTTTAGAGCCACCAGAGGTCAGATACTTTTTTTAGCCTCAGAATGTCCCTAGGTCCCCTGTAGGGGGATGAAGAACATTTTCACCATGTTCCCCTCCTCGAGCCATTTTAGGTCCTGGAAGGGTGTTTTTTGAAAATCTAAATTACTTATAGTCACTTCCTGTTTTGAAAAAAAGGCCTCTTCTGGGTCTGGGATGGTCCGGGAAGACTTAAAACATGGCAAAAAGGCCCACACAGCCCATAAGGACATTTGGGGGCAAAAATGGTTCTTTTGTGGTAGAAGTGGGATGTATGTCCCCTTCAATGTCTCTAGAGGGGGTACTGTATCCCATAGTCTCCCACAGTTGCTCATCCCTGCTTTGGTTGGTGCACATTGTACAGCTAAGTAGCCACTGAGCTGGAGCTTGTACTTACAACATTTATTGGAAGTCATTTTTACTTTCAAAAAAGGCCCTTCCTAGACCTAAAATAGCTCAGGGGCAGGGAAACATGGTGAAAATGTTTTCCATTCCCCTACAGGGCACCTAGGGACATTCTGAGGCCAAAACAATTCTGGGTTTCACCTGTGGGAGGTTTAATTGATAACAGTATAAACCTTTCCTTCATAAATTAATCTGATAAATACCCCATTATGATTTCCAGCTACTGACAACCTTTATAAGTTGTCTCTGCAAACCATCAATGCAGATGCTTTTCTGAAACAACGACAGACCTCACCACCTCCTGCCTCTCCATCTCCGCCCCCTACATCATTGACCTTTGTGCCACGAAGTACTTACAGCAGTATTGTGAACAACTGCAAGTAAGTTCATATAGTTAATGTATAACCAAGCTAAATGTGTGGAGACATGGTAATTATAAAATATCATTTCAACAGGCTGTTACAGTTTCAGTTTCAGCTTTAAAAGAACCATATGCCACCTCAAACAAGACTTTGCATTCTGTTTAGTAAGTTGCAGAGAGGGCTTTGGGTACTGTAGAGGGTGGAGGAAATGTACCCAAAAAAGAACATACATAAAGGAAAGAAACACATGCATTTGCCCCTAACAAAATGTCAGCCAAAGTCTGAGCCCCAAGCACAAGGTAGACTTTTCTGTAGAATTTCTGTATAGATTTGGGATGAAACCACATGTCTGATGATCAGGTGAGATTCCTAAATATGCTGACAGAAGTGAAGAACAATTAAAGGTAGGCATTACAGATAAACAGGGTGGATTAGGATGTGAGAGGAGTAGTCTAGAACAGGGGTAGGCAACCTTTCCCCTTTAAGGGCCGAGGGACTTCAGCTCCCAGAAGCCTCAGCCATGTTGGACAATAGTCCCATGTTGGACAATAACTCCTGGGATTCTGGGAGCTGAAGTCCCTCGGCCCTTAAAGGGGAAAGGTTGCCTACCCCTGGTCTAGAATATTTACCAACTATATTGGCAGTCTTCCCTCCTTAAGTTTCGGGTAGTGCAGAAGTCAACTGCCAGAATTATAACTGATAACTAAAATGATTGTCGGTTCAATTCTGAATCCCAATTCAGCATTCTTCTGACTAACTAGAAGACAATTTTGAATGTCCTGCCTAGGGTGGTGCCCCAACTTTCAAATGCCCTTCTCAAAGAGCATGAGTGACACTGATCTTATAGTTATTTTGATCTCAGGTTAAATCATAATTATTTGTCCAATCAACAAATGCCAGGTGCAGTAGTCTACATTTCAAAGGATGGAACAGGAAAAAAATACCTCTGGGTATTCCTTGCCTAAGAAAATACTTTAGAGCCACCCTCTAAATCTTGTTACATTAAAATTCATGGGCTGCCCATAAGTTGACAGGCAACTTGAAGGCACACACACACCTTGTTTAACTCTTCCTCATGTTTTGTTCATTTGTTATGAGAATTCCTGTTCTATTGTTTTGTTATTTGGTGTGAATATTGTTGCCCATGACCATTGTACACTGTCAGGAAACTGAATGGATGAAGAGTAGTCTCGAACTATTTTAAGTCAGTTATTTAAAGTAAGATTTAGTTCTGTTTGAGAGGGCGATCATGAATAAACTTTCTCCTGTTTTCTCAAGAGAAGCCACTCTTGTTCAGTATACATTCTAAAGCTGATACTAGTGAATCAAAATCATGGATGTTTTCACATTCAAAAGAATATAAAGAAAAAGAAGCTCATACACTTCCTAATGCAGTGTCTCAGTTATCCTTCTGACCATACCTCAGTACTAGTTTTACCTTAAAAGTGGCCTGGGAAAATGAGATAAAGAGAGATGTCTAGGTACTAATCTTCCTTTGACAAAAGAAGATAGTCCTTTGCAAGATAGTCCAAGGATTGGATCACTTCCTTGAAGTGTCCAAATATCAGTGTGTAAGTTATGGTGATATATTCCAATATAGTTGAGCTCTGAATGATCATCACCTCTTTCTTTGACATTTATAGTGAACCAAAAAGTAAATTACTGAGTGGTGCCAAACATAAGATGGCAAAGGCAGCTTCTCTCCCTGGCAGGAATGGAAATCCTACTTTTGCCGCTGTAGCTGCTGGTTATGACAAGAGCCCAGGTAACATACAGATCTGGAAAAGTTCTTAATATGTAATCGCAGTGCTGGCTTTTGCTGATTTAAACCTCTTGTTGCAGGTGGTAGCGGCCTAGTAAAGCCTTCTCCAGTTAAAACCGAGGTTTCTGGCTGCACAAATGTGTCAAACACATCTGTTGACAGTGATGGCTCTGACAGGTATCTTGAATCATCCTTTCTAAAACAAAAGGCCAAGTATTTAAGGGTATGAGAATAGCAAATTTCCCTCCTGCACCTGATTAGAAGACTGTGCCTGCCTATAAAGTCCTATTTGTTATACATTTTGCAGATCTTCATTTTAATAATTAACAACAACTTTAAATCCACAAATTAATGTTACCTTTATTGGCCAATCAAAAGTACAAAATACATGTTGCAAGCTATCGAAGCTCCACCTTGTTTAAAGTCTCTAAATTCAGGGACAAGCTACTTAGGATTATATTGCTTGTTTGTATTTAGAACAACAGAATAAAAGTATTGTTTTCCCCTTACATAGCACACTGGAAAATGGGATTCATAGATACATTTCTCAGTTCTGCAGGCAAGAGGAAAATGTCTTAACAAATTAGAGACAATTTTTGAATCTGGTCACAGTTCCATTGGTGCATATCCATAAATGATAGATGCAAGGGTCCACCTGTATTACTACATGCAAAACTGACAGTGTGTTAGGATTATTATTTGCAGTACTGAATAATTATGGCCCATACACTATTTGGTTGTGTTTGGGTGTTTTTCACTTTCCTAATGAAATTATCTTCTTTCTTGCTATCCTTAGTTCTGGTTTGTGGAGTCCTATAAGCAATCCTAGCAGCCCAGACTTCACACCTATCAACTCATTTTCAGCATTTGGAAACTCTTTTAATCTAACTGGAGGTGAGTGATGTGTTGTATAGTATATTACAGCTTGGAGGCAAATGTGTAGGATGGGTGTGTTGGTTTAGTAGGTTGAAAAATAGAAAGTTACATAACCCAGTGGACTCTTATCCAGCTGAGACAAAGAGATAAACCAGTTGGGGAGGATAACAAAGGATGCATGCACACTCTCTTTTAGGAACCAACTACTTCTGTTTGACAGGCAGGAGGTTTCATTTCAAGAGCCATGAACCTATGTAATACTTGAGGAAATTGACAGCATTATCTGTGTACTGAATATGCTGTATTTGGCTATATTATGAAATTGATACAAGCCTTTTTCTCCATGGGTAAATAGACCTTTCCCTCTTGATTAGAAACTGACAAAAGAGCTTAGATGTCTAGGGAGGAAGCTGCCAAATCTGTCAGGCTTTCTGCCCAGAAGCAATATGACACATTTTCCTGCCATGTTATGGCAGAAATGATTTAGAACTAGCTAGAACTTTGTGCCAGAGATTGCAGTAACATCCATTTTAATAACATAAAGCTTGCCTTTCAGAATCTTTCCTGGTATAAAATGACAAATATAAATGTAAAGCAGTTGTTCCTAGACATTGCCTCCAGTCAAGGCCTACTCATTTTGGTTGGCATGGTAGCCAAGCCATTGTTCCTAGTGGCCAGATGCTTGCTGTCTTGATCATATCTACTTGGAAATAATGTCTGGGAGTAAGGACTGTTGGAACTAATTTTTCTGACAACATCTATAAGTTGAAATTGTTGCTCCCTGACATCATGCTGTACCTGTTTTTCAGGGTAGCAGCCTTTTGCTTTCCTTCCCTATTGCCAGGTTTGCATTTGGAAGTAGGCAGGGTCACTGCAATCATACTAGGGACTCGAGGGCCTTAAAATGTAATAAAACATTGCAGATACTCCTGTCCCCTCTTTTGAACTCTAGAGATATTCACCCGAATTCTAGCCTTTCTAGGTCTGAGAGAAGTAGCCAAGATTTATTTGTGCCGCGAGGAGCAGAAGCACACTTTGGTACTCAACCACCATCTACCTCCCACCTTTCCACTCGCATCTTAAGGAAGAGGCAAAGTTTTGTTTGAAGAACAGTGATACTTTCACTGTGTGAATTAGCTCCTGCTTTCTCTCCAGCTTAGACATAGAGAGGTGAGCAAGGCTATTGCCAGCTTTGAGCATTGGAACCTCCAAAGCTCAAAGCGCGAAGGATGTTTTTTATTCCTTCTTTCCAGTTCCAGACAGGAGACAGGGGCATGTCTGTGCTCATCACAGTGCATCTCTCAGCATGAAAAAGAGGACAAGTAAAGTTGTCACTGTCTGCCTTTAACAATCCTAAAATTAGAGGAATGAGACTAGCAGGAACACACTAAGTGGAAACAGTTTGTCTTCTGAAAAAAATTCAGCAAACCCTTCTAGCTGAGATGACTAGTTCTCATGTCTAAAAAAAGAGATCTGATCACAGTTCTGTATAAGTTCAGTGTCAGCTTCAACTATTACATTTTAAGAGTTTAAAATCTTCTATGTATTTTTTTTTTTTTTACATAGAACAGGTGCAGGACAAAAACACATCTGGGCATTTTCTTACAGCAGCTAATATTTTAAAACATTAAAAGCTTTTAGATCAAGGAATTGTTCAGATGTAAATGTTTAAAGCAAAATATAAAAAGGCTGACTTCACAAGTGATCCAGTAGTTGCCAATCCTTCACAGAAAGGTCATAGTACAAATTGGATGATTACACTGGGAAGCTCTGTACTGCTCCTTCCAGCTTAGCTGTAGTAAAGGTGCTGCCATCTATTCTCAAGTGCTAACCAGTGTCTTTGGAACTCATCTTAAACTATGTTTGACTAATACCCAGTTAAATCTGTTTTATATATGATTTTTTCAGTCTTCCTTTGCATATGTCAGTGTAAAGTTGTTAATTTAATCTACTTAAAATCATGATACAGTTTGAGTGTCCCTTATCTGGAATTCTGAAATACTCCAAAATCCAAAAATCATCCACATGAGTGACTGAGATATTAACACCTTTGCTTTCTGATAATTCATTGTACACAATCTTTGTTTCATCACAACATTATTAAAATGTTGTGTATAAAATTACCTTCAGGTATATGTATAAGGTATATATGAAACATAAATGAATTTCATGCTTAGACTTGGGTCCCATCCCATCTTGAGTCCAAGATATCTCATTATGTACATGCAAATATTCCAAAATCCAAATAAATAAATAATAATCTGAAATCCAAAATGTATTTGGTTCCAAGCATCTCGAATAAGGAATACTCACCCTGTATTGTTTATAAACCTATAAAGACAGAATGTAATATGGATGTGTTTTTATCCTTCCTTCACCCACTTAGAAGTTTTCAGTAAACTTGGACTGTCGTCATCTGCATATGGTCAGGATGCTCAGCAAAACTGGAGTGAGTTTACTAGTGTTCCTTCATCCATCTGGGACTCTTCAGCTACAGATCTTATGCCCCCCTGGCCCACAAGTTCAGGATCCCCAACTCATACAACTCCAGTAAGTATATGTTTCCTTTATTTCATATTAAAGTTACTAGCTGCTTCTAAACATTGTTCTAGTTCAAAGATGGACATGCACTGAAGATTGGATTTTTGGCACTTCCCAGCTCTTAGTGAGGTGCACCAATGGGAGTGGGCACCAGCAACCTGAAGTAATATTTCCAGCTACCAGAACTGATTGCCAGTCACTCCTTGACATCACCTTTTTGCTGGAGTGGGGACAGCATTTACAGCCAGGAATGGAGGCCTGTGAGCCATACGTGTGACCCCTGAACACCAATTTGGCAGCCCCCAAATCCCATTGTCACACTCCCATAGCCACCACCAACTCATTTTTGCCATGATTTTGCAAAAGATCTTCCCAGACCCCTCTCAACAACTGAAAGCACACATTAACAACTTTTCCTCATCCCCAGAACTGTCCCATAATGCCTTTGTCAGTCAAAGGGGTGTGTTTGGATGCTGGTAAGAGTGAAGTTGTAAAGGGAGAAATTGGCCCCCAACCCCTGCACAGTTGTATATCCCTGCCCTAGAGTCTGTTTTGTATGGAAGAAGTGTTGTTTTGTTTTGTTTTTAATTCAGAGTGAGCACAGCAAAGGCTGCCCAAAATTACATCAAAGGCTGTATGAGTCCCATGGCCCTCATAATTCTTTCCCTTGTATCTGAAGATTAGCAAGCATGTTATGGTCACATGAGATCTTCAGAAGTGAAGATCTTGTTACATTAAAAGGTCCCTATATAGCACTGTGTTTCAAAGTGTGGGTTGATAACTTAAAAGTTCTTAATAAACATAAAGGTATGTGTCTTGCTCACTTCACAATTCTAGGAAGTGGAGCTGATCATTCTGTTTTTAAGGTCCAAATGGACCCTAACTCCCCAATTAAGTCTTTTCAGTAAAGATAATGATATATTCATAAAAATATTTTTAAAATAAAGAGAATGGTATAAAATCAAATTTTAAAGTGATAATTTTTCTTTCTTTGTAGAAAAATGTAATGATAAAATATGAATAAAGTATACAGCTTTTAGTATATGAAAGCTTAAATGAAATGCAGGGTGTTTCATAGCAAAAATAGACAGGTCACAGGAAAGAGGCAAGAAAAACCTAAAGAGCTATATGTTTGCTAACCTTTGTAAAATAATGCAGTGGAAGGTGTGTGTGAGGTTTTTTCTTTTTTTTTTTTATGTTTTTTGATGTTTTTTTGTTTGGAGGAAGAGACAGGACAAATAAATTCACTGGCCCCCTCTTTGGCTCTCTGGGCCCCAGACCCATGTCCATGTGACAACTGTGGCTTACAGGTCCTTTCCTGAACTGTTCCCTCACTTAGAATTAAGGGATATATTTGTGCTTACCCATGATTTAGTAACATTGAGGATTCACAACTGCAATGCATTATACGTAAGGCTACCTTTGAATACCTGGAAACATCCCCTCACCCTAGGCCACTTTCACTTTACAGGCCCAGGCCACTTGCTTTGTTGCCATCAGCTTTGGCAAGTGAACAAAGATGCTGGGTAGTAATGGCCATATGGGCACCAAGAAAGGCATTTGAAAACTCTCAGTCATTGGAGGATTCATTTAGGAGTAAGTGGTGATTCAAATACTCTGTGATCACAAGTCTTGTTTAAAAGATCAGAACCACAAAGAAACAGGGAAACTTTGAAGCTCTTCAGATATTAGAGTAATGTACTTATTGCAGCTAGTCCAACCCAGCATAGCTATCTTATTCTGAATCAGTTGAAGCTTCCAAAGTATTCAAAGGTAGCCTTATGTATAATGCATTGCACTTGTGAACCCCGAATGTTACAAAATCATGGGTAATCATAACCATATCCCTTAATTCTAAGTGAGGGAACAGTTCGGGAAAGGTCCTGTAAGTCACAGTTGTCACTTGGTGATGAAGTAAAATCCAGGAGCACCCCAAGCTATAACTCTGACCTTGAAGGGAAGTACTTAACATTTGGAAGGACCAGATTCTTTTGTGTTGTGCAGAACTGAGGGTAGCTGCTGCTGCTGCTGCTTATTATTATTAGTAGTAGTAGTAGTAGTATGGCAATTTCTAACCTACTGAGTTGTCTAACATAGCTTGCACTTCAGCAGGGAATCACAATAAAAGAATAAGTCCTATACCATAATTTCATATTAATCATTTAATGTACTTAATGGTACTTTTAGCTGAAAGCTGATGAAGCCTTTCTTTCCTTGTGTGTTACAATTTCTGTTTTTCTTTTTGTTTTGGATAATGCAGTCTATCCTTGGCAACCCAAGCAGCCTGTGGTCTACTACCACCACTCCATTCAGCAGTTCCATTTGGTCAAGTAATTTGAACAGCACCCTTCCTTTCAACACTCCTGCTAACACGTTGCCAGGAATTGACCTTGGAAATGAAAGTGCACCTCCACCACCTGCTGCCACCCCAGCAGTTAGCAGTCCTGAAGAGCTGGGACAAGCCTATAATCCGTGGTTAATTTGGAGCCCTGCAATTGGGAGAAGAAGCTCAGATCCTTGGCCTAATGTGCATTACCCACCTGAAAATTGAAATTAAGCAAAACAAAATGACAGTTGTTCAGATCTGATCATGGTAAATTCTGTAACATATCTGGAACATAATTTGCAAGCTGTTTGCTGCCATCCTTCCCCTTGCTCCTTTCCCTACAACACCATTAAAATCTAGTCATATATTCATCCCTTGCTCCTATTAAAGTCTTGCAGATATGGTAGTATGAAATTGCTGATCATCTTGGAAAAGGTTTGGATTGTTAATCAATGGCCAAAGCCTTGCTGTTTTAACATCTGTCCTTACCTGGTAACTTCCAAAAAGCAGTGGTCTTTAGCTACCGTGCTTGATTTTTAATTCCACCCCCCAGTATTATGCTCTGAACCATAATTTTAAAGAGCACTTTGTGCAAAAAATGCAGAGTATTTTTTGAAAAATAAGGCTGTCTTTGTTAAAGACTCAACGAATGTAAAAACCTTAGGAGCAAAAATTGCTGAATATAAGAGCATTCTGTTCAAACTATACATTTTATGTGCTGTTTGTAAATTTGTAAACCTGAATGCATTTTTAAGTTGAACTGAAATGTGCATAGCCAATTCCTTGTGCTTTTCTTACGAATACAACTTTGAGTTGTACTTGAAAATAAACAATGCTTTTTTCATTCCTGTGTTACTCCTTCCTGTGACTTTATAAGTCAAAAGTCAAATATTTGACAGCCTTTCTACCAGAGTTCATATAAGTGCCAATTGACATGGCAGTGGCAATTATTGGGCCAACATTTTACCAGACCACAGAGGTCCTTGTTCATGGAAAAGCTGCCTATCCCAGGCACAATTGCCAAATAAGCAGTTGGACTATAGTGAACTTCAGTCCTTCTGAAAGTCAGCTGCACAGGAAAACATTGTATAAAAATAGCCATGCCATGTAAACGTCTCTTAAATGGCAGCTACAGTGAATTTGCTTGCAGTAGACGGAATAACAGCTGCTACAAGCATGTCTGTTTTGCTGCTGAGTCACTAAAGAGAAGCTGCAGGCCTGTCCTCTCTCATACATCCTCCACACAATAAAATCCTTTGACTCTTTGCTGTGATACATTCTGCATAGGGTAGTGGTTACTTGGAGTAGGAGAATATTTGGATACAATATCATAACTAGGAAATACAGTTAGTGATATACTCAAAGATGAATGAATAGTTGATTGAAGTGAAGAAAAGAGGATTGGTTGTCTTTAGTAGAAACTTTTGTAGTGGCAGTATCTGGGTGATTCTTAGGACTGGTTTCAGTACATATTCACCTAGTAAATTTTCACTAGTCACCTACCTTAACTTGAAGTATGTTTTTAAATTAAGTGTTAATAAGACGAAGAAGGGAGGCATTGTTATTACAAATAAATATTGCGAATTTGTCCGGATGGCACTCTAGTAACAGAAATTGAATTTAATGAAGTATGAAACGATGCATTCGAGTCCTGATATCACTCTAGGCCACCATAAAGTGTTACTTGACTGCCTCATCATTGTGTGGAGGTTACCATGCACTTTTAAACAGCAGTGGGGTACAAACCGCCAGGTTCTGCTAAGCTGCTAAGGCTTCCCTTATGGCCCAGTCGGCAAACTGCAGAACTGTTATGTGAAGACCAGCTTAAGTTCAGAGAGGTGTCGCATCAGAAGGTGGGCCACTGTATGGCAAATTGGCCACAGTAAGTAGAACGCAATGATCTGCATTGGTGGAAGGACTACCCATACCAATGACATATGGGAGCTTCTAGGATGTAATTATTGATAAGAATTTAATATCTAATTATTTGGAATGGTGCTCAGGATCAATCCACACACATTTTGTGTTGTCCTTGGACAGCCCAGAAATAGTTGCATAATTTTTGCAGTCTTCTCGTTGACTCTCCATCCCCCTCGAGCAGTTTTTGTATCTCCTGCCTTCATCTGGAACCGAGCTAAAACGTCCAGTCTGAATCCAGTCTCCAGTTCAATGAGAACGGAATGCAGAAATGGAACCTTGCCATTTCGGACAGCCACATCAAGTGGAACTGGGTGCATGGAGGACCACTCTGAGGAAACATGCAGTTGCTCTCACATGACTTTTCAGAAGCACCCCAAAGTGCTGTAGGGTCATAAATATTCTGTACCTCTTTCCCTGGGTTCACAGAGCAGCTGGGATGCTTCATTCTCTCGGCCATCGATAGTCTGCAGGGATGCACCTGGGAAAGTGTCTACTCTTGCGCCTTGCCCAGTGGGAGAGTCTGTTCCTTCTCTGGGTGCATAAGGAAAGCTGGAATGTGCCCATAAATACCCCAACAGCTAACCAATGGCCAAAGGAACAGACCTGTTTTTTTAAAGGCCTTCCGTGTATATGGAATTCCAGAAGCAAAAAAGCTCCTGGGTTCCTGTCCTTACAGAGCATACAGATGGAAACACTGCTTTTGACTTGCAGTTAGGTAGAGTATTACAATATTCTACATCCTTTCCCACTGTTAGTTATAATTACTGTTGCAATAAAGGAATTGGCAATAAAGGGAAATCACAGAATTTTCTCTAGCAAAGACTTGTCAGACACTCTAGAGGCCAAAGGAAGCTAAATCAACTGATTCTTTTCTGTTTTAAGGAGATTACCGCACTATACTTTTATAGTGCTGCTATTCCACTGCTCTGGCTGCCTCCTGTTGCGTTCTGGGAATTGTAGTTCAGTGAGGTGCCTAAGAGCTCTCTGGCTAAAATTTTTTATTCCTTTCCCTAAACTGCAAATTCCAGAATGCAACAGATAACGTGATTTTTAACGTGATTTAAATTGATTGCATTTCACCCAAAGTGGGAACTGTTACATTTCACTTCTTGTACGTGTGTGCACTTAATATAGCTCATACATACTTAACAATTAATTATTTGTAAACTGTTTAGTAGCATGATTGTCTAATAAACCAGCACCGATGAGTTTATGTTCATTTTGATCTCAAGTAGATATACAATGTACAGCTGGCAGTGCAATTAATCTTAGAGGAAAGTACAGCCAGTGTACATTCCTCTGATGTGACTTCAGTCACAAACAGGCAATATGACAGCCTCCAGAAACTCCACAGTAATTTTAGCAAGCTGGCAAAACCTCTGGTAAAGGAGAAATAGTCTTGTGTTTTTACCATCTTTTTAAAATTGATATAGACCTACCTGAGTGCAGAAATAAGATGCAGCAGTATACACAGACACAGCCAGGATCAAAGCATTTACAGAAAGGGAAGGAGGGAGAGATAAAAGGATTATCACATTTGCAAGACTAGCCAAGGGCATAAGAAAGATGCCAAGACAAACAGCAGACACTCTTAGGAAGACAAATGGCATCCAAAGCAGTATTACACATAAAATAGAGACGTGGAATGTGAGAAGCATGAGCCAAGGGAAGCTGGACATAGTAAAAATGGAAATGGAATGCATGAACATGGCAATACTGGTGGTGCGTAGTAAAAATGGACAGGAATGGACCAGACAACCACACAGTGTTCTACTCAGAGAATGAAAAGACAAGAAGAAACGGGTAGCTTTCATACTAAGAAAAGATGTGGCAAAAGCAGTCAGCAGATACAATGCAAAATCAGACCGAATCATTTCAGTAAAGCTCCATGGTAAACCTATGAATATCACCATTGCTTTATTGCTTGTAGTGTTTTTTCTGTCATCCATGGTTTTTTCTCTTTCATTTTGTTTATTGAAAGTGTCTGTCTGTATTCTTCTTTTATTATGTCTCTGGCTTCAGACCATAGTTCCTCTGGTTCATGGTCTATTATGCTTAGTAGTGCGAATCTGCTTCTTATGTTGTCAGTAAATTTGACACCACATTTTAACTGTCATGACTCTATCCTACAGAATCCTGGGATATGCAGTTTGTTGAGACACCAGAGCTCTCTTACAGACCAGGTCGAATGCCTCAGCAAACTAAAAATCCCAGGATCCTGTAGAAGTCATGGCGGTTAAAGTGGTGACAAGCTGGTTTAATTCCGCAGTGTGGCTACACCCTCAGTGTGTTAAGATGGATTTAACTCATGCTTGGAGTAGATCCACTGAGATCATTGAGACGTATTATAAATAACTAAAGTGTGACTAAGCCTGGATCAAACTCACTATTGCCAAATCAATGCATTTTCAGAAGAGAGCCGAAATTGGCCAGCTGTTCTTGGTTGTGACTCGATATAGAAGCTCTTTGGGAAGAAGTCTGCCGCTGTGGCCCACAGAGCATAAGACCACATTAGGTAAACTTGCCATGAACAAGAATAGAAATCAGTGGAGAAAGCAAAGCCTGTAACAACAGACCAAACACCTGGCATGTTCTTTTCTTTCCATGACAAAGGACTAGTCTTATATTTTCATGTGTAAAACTGTAGGTCAATATCACCACCTTGTGGCTAAAAGGCAATTTTGTAGTATGAGTTTTTGTTGTGTGCCTTCATGTCATATAGTGACCGTATCACTGGGTTTTCTTGGCAAGATCGGTTCAGCGGAGGTTTGCCGTTGCCTTCTCCTGAGGCTGAGAGTGTGTAACTTGGCCAAGGTCACCTAGTAGGTTTCATGGCTGAGCGGGGAATCGAACCCTGGTCTCCAGAGTCATAGTCCAACACTCAACACACTAGACTATGCTGGCTCTAGTATTCTGCTTTTCTCTCTCTCTTTCACACACACACACACACATTTTTAGAAGGACAGTATCATGTTTGTAACCAGCTTCTTTGAACTCATAGCCCTTCAACTTATTTGTCTGAGTGTAGCCGTGTAATCCATGCTTGTGGAAATCTAAAGTTCATTTTAAAATTACTGGAGATAATTCCTTTAATTCAGGGACAGGCAGAATACAGCTTCTGACAATCCCACACTAGAAGAAATTTGGGTGTACAAATGGCAAATTTAAATGCTATTTCTCCCCACCCTCTTGTTTTAGTCCTTAAATAATGTTTGGGAAGTTGGCGGGAAGGGAGGAATGGACGCCGGTCTTAATAAGAGACTACTGGAAATGAGGAAAGTAAGAAAGAGATCATATTTCTGCAGGGACAATTGTGATATTTCTGCATTTCTGGCAGGTCTTTAAAAAAGAAATGGGGATACTTCTTTATTGTTTTGCTTGCCATGCAGGCACAACAAAATAGAAGGAATGTCCTGCCTTTCTAATATCAAAAATTTTTGATTGCTGAATGTCATAGAGAAAAGCTTAGTGAGCAGGAGACATACACCTAAAAAGGATCAAACTACAATTTTGTAGAAGTAAATTGCTTTTCAAAATGTCAGTGTATACACACACCATTAGTAAAACCAGTTTTTCCTTTACAAGTCTCTTGGCTTTGGATGCAATTTCAATTTGTGAGAAAAGATACAAGATTTCAGTCTTTCAAAATGAGATTTAAGTATGTGTTAAATTCGTTTCAGTTTTCGATCATTGCACCCTCTTACATTTATCCCATTGAAGTCAATGGAATTAAGAATACAAAATCTGGTCTGGACCTTAGCTAGTATTTTACTCTATTGTAAAATAGCATTATCTAATATTAGTTAACTGCTCAGTCATACGGTTGGTCCTCCATATCCATGGATTCCTTATGTAGTGGTTTGAGCATTGGACTTGAATCATTGCTTGCCCATGGAAACCCACTGGGTGAACTTGGACATGTCATGCTCTCTCAGCCTCACAGCAAGGCAAAAGCAAACCTTCTGAACAAATCTTGCCGAGAAAAGCATGTGACAGGGTCACCTTAGGGTGCAACAATTCTCTAGTGTGCTAGAACAGGATCAGAAATCTTGCCAGTGTGCTTGTAGTACAAAACACTAAAAACAGTGAAATTCAAGTAAGCATTTCTAGGATAAGTGTGCATATATTTAGTCAGCTTTCCAGTAATAATCCAAAATTGGCTCAGAATGTGAGTGCTCTATTCCTAAACTGTTCCCAGAATGCCCATACAGTATTTGTTCTAAATCTCCCTTTCTTTTTCTTCTTCTGCCTCCTCAAAGCTGTATCCCTACCCGTCTCAAACTTTACCTCCAGACTTCTTTCTACAGCCTCCGCTCTTCCTCCAATTAATTTTCTTTTTTAAAAATAATAATATTTATTTCACATTTCATTAATTGGAATAAAACATACATAATATCTATCTTCCCATCGAAACATATAACAACCTAAACCACAACTGAACAAAATAATAACATAACAACAACAAATAACAACATAACTGTCAACATTAATATATAGACAACAAAGAATAACCTCCCTCCCATACACATTCTTTCATGCTTCTTTACTTACTTTACATACTTCTTTCCTGAAGTTGGTTAGCTAGTTTTCTCTCACTCTTCCCACTCCCATTTTTGTCCTTTCTGTTTCAATCCTGGAACCATGCTTTCTTAGCTTATTAATATTCCGTGTAGTAATACGCCTTATTTCTTAATCATAATTACACAACTAGTATTCCTTCTCTGTTTTCCTTTTCCTGTTACCTGTTTCTTTTTGTCTTTTCTGTTTGATGTCATCCTTTCCAAATATCCTTCCAAATTTCTCCATTCTCTATCTCTTGTCTTTTCCTATCTTTCAACAAACTAGTACGTTTGTCCATATCCATCATCCCAATTAATTTTACTATCCATTCTTCTTTCATTGGTATCTTTTGTTTCTTCCAATATCTAGCATATGTTATTCTCGCAGCTGTAATCGTATACAAAACCAATTTTTTATTCTCTCGTCCTGTATCCTCATCATTAACTATATTGAACAATACATTTTCATCTTTCATTTCTTCTTTCTCCTGCACAAGAATCTCTCTTTCTGCATCCTTTTACTTCTTTGCATCCATCTGTCATCGGATGCGCCTCCTGAGCTAACCCTGATCCCAATCCTGTCATTCAAATAATAGAAGAGAACATAGCAGGTTGTAATACTTTGGCAAGTGGGTTATTCTGTTTCTCTTTCTTTTATCGCTTCTCTTTCCTCTTGTTTTTCCCCATTATAAAATCCTACCTACATGTATGCCATTTAACAAATTATAACAGGACACAATTGAGAGATCCCTGCTCAAAGGGAATTACAATCTAGCAAATGACATAAGGGAAATAGACATGATGGCTATGTTGGTTACACGAATGTTGGTCACATGTATGAGCTTGCCTTACAACTGGGACTAATTCATTGTGCTACATTCTTAATAAAAATAGTGGAGTTTGAAGAGGGATTTTGAGTAAGAAATGTTGCACAACGAGCGGGGTAGCGAACTTCTCTAATAGTGCAAAGTGAGATGATGGAATGGCAGATGTATTTTGTCTGAATCTAGAATTTTATATACTCTTGCAAGTAGCCATACCTCTTAAGAAAGAGAACAATGCTATTGGGGAGCCATTGGTTAAGTCAACACAAAGTTTCTCTTTATATATCTGGAGCAGGGGTAGGCAACCTTTCCTCTTTAAGGGCCAAGGGACTTCAGCTCCCAGAATCCCAGGAGCTATTGGCCAACATGGCTGAGGCTTCTGGGAGCTGAAGTCCCTCGGCCCTTAAAGGGGAAAGGTTGCCTACTCCTGATTTGGAGGAGAACCAAAAAAGATACCTTCAGCTTCCTATTGCTCTTGGGACTTTGCACAAGTACTTTCCATATTGGTCTGCTGTAACAGGAGGTTCCCAGGATTGGTTCTCGCAACAAGGATTCATATTGTTACCACAAGGTCTAGCCCTTTGCACCCCTGCTCTGTGTCAATATCAGGCATGTAGCCGAAAGAAAGGGCACCCCCAATGCAGGAAACTAGCCTTGCGATATAAAGACATCCATGACCATATTATGGTCATGATCTTGGAGGCTCAGCATGGGAGAAGTTCAAAAGCACGTAGCCATAATTCCTTCACTGGTAGGAGTGATGGTGGATGATAGATCTTGTGCTTATGAATGAACAGAAACCCAGGTACATTTCTTTCTGGGGGAGAAGCTCCATTGTCCAGAAACATTTGCACTGATTGTCTGGCCATTTACAAATTCTCTTCTCATTCTTCTCCCCTGGAAATTTAATTTTAATCTCAAAATCTGGTCTGGGATACATTTTGCCCTATAAATATGCCTGCCAAGGCACCTCCAATTCGGTCTCGAGATTCAGAGAGACACTCTGTCAAAATCTTGCTTGACTCCTCAGCATTGCTGGCAGCTGCTGAGCCACCTTCATCTCACAGAATCCCCAATTGGTGTCTCCGCTTCTGGAACCAGC
Organism: Phrynosoma blainvillii; assembly: GCA_026167975.1. Taxonomy (NCBI): domain Eukaryota; kingdom Metazoa; phylum Chordata; class Lepidosauria; order Squamata; family Phrynosomatidae; genus Phrynosoma; species Phrynosoma blainvillii. The sequence goes on along the minus strand of JANUYF010000003.1, from coordinate 224,530,094 downwards.
AGTATCACCGCCTGCAATCCCCCAAGTTTTGCTCTGCTACCACCTTTTATATAATTAGTTCTTGAATGTGTGTGTGTGAGCATACTTTTGCATGAATGGTGATCTCCTGTTGTCTATGAATAAAACTACATTTGGACCTTGCATTCTGGAGTTTTGTTTCTCAGAACTGGTATACACAGGCTTGATCCCTGCTTTAGTTGCCCAAGCCCTCTCAACAGCTTTCATTGGGCTAATAAAATTCTCCTATTAAGCATTGATTGCAGATACTCTTTTGGGACCCTGGCATTTTGGATAACAATATCTACAATAAATACCATGATAGCCCCATCATCTTTTTTTCCTCTAACATTCAGCCCATTCCACAAAAGCTAGCTTATTACGATGCACAAGTTCAATCTGGAGAAAGTTCAACGTGCCCAAAAAATCTAGTAAACTTTCTGTATGGATTTTGCATATTTAAAAATAATATTTTATTAAATATTTCTAAATGTTAACATGCAGAGGGAATAATTCAACATTTGCTAAAATATGATTATGTGACTTTTGGCTGCAGATATGCTTTATTTGGCCAATACTTAATAAAATAATTACAGTTGTAGAAAAATATATTACAACATTACCTTCCTTCTGTTACAGTGATAAGCTCCATCGCATTTGGCATGAAATATCCATGAAAGTTTTGGAAATTATTGGCAAATTCAAATTTGTATAACTTAAATTAGCTGTGATTATTTTGTTTCACATATAAAATCAGTTTGTGGTAATTAATTGGTACCATGTTTTCCTGCCCAGGAGCTAACTGAAATATTGGTTCTAATGGAAATTTTAGTTCACTACAGGGAAAAAAAAGTCTGCTTACTTTTCTCTGGACCATGCTCAATTGATGCATATTAGAGCTCAATATTCCTTAAGTGCTCCATCAGAATTTCCCTAATACCTACTCTATATAGGTAAATTAACATTGATAGCTAAGTAATTATTTGTCTATTAGATAATATGTGATTTCATTCATTCTGTGAATTAACCCATCAAGATGCTTTATCACATAAAAAAGATTCACTCTCCATGGTTTAAGTTCAGCCTACATCTTTCACAGATGCATACTAACAGACTTTAAATAAGAGAGGACTAATGCTAACTGAATTGTAGCTGGGGCAATCTTTACCAGGTTAACACTGTTTCCCTTGTGTGGGATGCTGCTTTAGCTTTTGCAATACAAACCTCTGCTTGCATAGCAGTAGCTAAGTATCAGTCAGCCCATCTCAGTAGATGTATAGATAGGAAAGGCTCTTCACTTAAGTGTCCCATTTTTATTTTAAAGCAGCCATCAAAAGTGTCTCCAACTTCATTAGATCACATTTTCTCATTAGAAGAACTTTGTTTTCCTTTTTCAGTTTGTCACTCCAGTCCACTACCATCATTCCTCTGGTTAGTGAGCCACTGAGCTCAACAGTTACACCAACTGAGGTGACTTCTGTGACAAAGTTCTCATCAATGGCAGCAGCCACAGCATAAGAATCACATGTAACAAAGCTTGATTCATGGTCACACTTCGCAATAGAATGAGCATATATTTTCTTCATAAACTTGGCTTTCTCAGTATTCTGATTAATCCATTCATGGTAGAACTCCTGAAAAGTAAAGAATAATTTTCCCATTGAAAAATAAAGAATCTGAACTCAAGAAAATGTAGGTAGACTTTGGATAGATATAAATGAGTTTAGCTCAAGTAGCATTGCTGTTGGAGTCAGTAACATTTCACAGAAGCAACATTCCTGTGTATAGGAAATAATGCTCCTCTTAATAATATCATGAGGATGTCAGATTTCTTTATGTAGAATGAATGACACAACACAGTTAAAGAAAACGTGAATCATCAATTCAAATGGCACAATCCAGTCAAAGAACATGAATAAAATGTCAATCCCCCCCCCCCCCCCCGCAACATTTGCAAAGTAAGAACTTAATTGCAGCATTTTAATGATGTGATCAGGACTCTTAAAGAAATACTAGCACCTTTTTACTGTGTTTTCATGTAGAGGGGCTGTTATCCAATATTATAAATAAGTGGGTATAGATCCAATGGGGATTAAATATTAAAACAGTTGAGACCTACAAGAACAAATTCCAATATCTCAGAGGAAAGGGTGTTAATTCGTTTTAATGTAAGCGATTTTTATATATTTTCGGCTTTATGTTGTTTAACAGAACCGTCTTTCTATGTCAAGGCAGACAAAGTTTTTACTAATTTTTTTATCAGTGTTCTTTCCTGAGTCATATAAATAAATAAATATGTTTCAGGGAAATTTTAGACATGCCAGTGAGGTTGCACATTTAGGCTGAATCTGCACTGCAGAAATAATGCAGTCAAACACCGTCTTAACTGGCATACATACAAATATTTTTGAAGGAAATGTCAGAGATCATTAAAGAACCATGGAAGGGTAACTGGGTGACAATTTGAAAGCCTAGATTATGAAATTCCAATTATAGCTGTTATGATGTATTAATTAATGTGAAATTTTGGTTAGAAGACCCAAGTTCAAATCTCCAGTCAGCTATAAAACTCACTGATTGACATGTGGCCAGTTATTCCCCTTCAGGCCAGCCAGCCTCAAAGGGTTCTTGTGAAGATAAGATGGGAAAGGGAAGAACTATGTGTGCTGCCCTGAGCTCTTTGTGTTGTAAACAGACACAAACATACAAGAGTTGTCTTCATTTTGAACATGCTAAGGACAGCAAAAGAAAAAAGAACAGCTCTCGCCTGTAATTCTACTGAGACTTAACTCCCAGATGAGTGGTTATAAAATAGTAAACTTAAATCTCTTACCCAGGACAATGGATAGGAACATATGAACTCCCATGATGCAATATAAACTGGGCAGGTATACTCATTTAAAACAATGTAAGCAGCTTCTGGATCAGATGCAAAATTGAATTCTCCACAGATTGTAGTATTTCCTCTGGCTAACAGATACAAAAAAAAAAGTCATGTTTTTAATTTCTAAGGTCTGCTTCAGAGATATCATTTGCATAAATATAGAACATCATACCCATTTTAAAAACAAAATTGTTAGTGTATATGTATATATTTGCATGGATATAGGTCACTTCGGAGGCCACTTTGAGGGTCAAAAGGTGAGATACAGTGGGTTCTTCTTAGTATCCACTGGGGATTGGTTCCAGGACCCATCCTGGATATCAAAGCCTGTGGCTGCCCATAATATATAATGGTGTAGTGAAATGGTGTCTCTTATATAAAATGATAAAATTTATATTTTTGCTTTTTGAAATTTATATCTTTTGTAATATTTGTAATATTTTCAAGCCGTGGATTATTAAATCTGTGAATAAAAAAATCCATGGATATGGAGGGCAGATTGTACAAAATAATTTTTCTCACCCCTCCATCCTTCTTTCTCTTTGGAATCTCACAGGCCATTTCAACTTACTAGCATGTAAATTGTACTATTACGTATTTTACTATGCCCATGAACATGGACTTTTAATCTTACATTTATGTATGGAGTAAAATGTCAGCTCCACTATTTCAAGACCATATAGGTCACAATCTAAATAAAGCATGTGTAAGTAACAACACTGTTTGTATATTTGCATATTGTATCATTGTGTATAGCTGGAGAGTCCTTTGAATCTTTCATCCTACAAAAGCTTCCACTCTCAAATAAGCAATCCATATTTAAAATGGCTTGCCATTTCAGAAATAAGACCTTCTAATGAGCATTCTTCAAAGGAAATGCCAGCTGTGCATTTATATGACTTTCCTTAAAAGGTTTCTTCTGATCACTTACATTCAATATTTCCTCCCATGATGAACACATTTTTAAGTTTCTTAGGAAGGGATGGGTCCATTTTCACTGCCAGTGCTAAATTTGTTAAGGGGCCAGTAGCAACTAGAGAAACCTGTAAGAGAAGCATAATAATTTTCTACAGTAACTTATTCTGAATTGTTGTTCATTATGAGCCCCATCCTGAAGTTAAATTGATATCATTTTTTAGGCAAAGGAGAAAGTCTAGTCCATTTTCTTTTCGTACATTGGAAACTGTACGATAATACAGGATTGCTTATCCTAATTATGATAATCTGTTTGTCTTTCTAGGGTTACTGTCTTAGAGCTAGATTGTATTTGTAGTCAGCTGAACCATCCCCAGGGAGTGGTCAGAGCAACATTATTTTCCTAGGTCCTCAATGCTTCACATTCCCACCAATTTGATTTAAAATAATTATTTGATTGTAATTGCATTGTACAAATAGCTACCACATAAATTTATTTCCCTTTTTGCATTACTAGAGCAACCTTTTAAACACTGCTTGAACTGGACATGAAATTCAGTTTGGTGTTAGAAACTTGACTAAAAGTTGTAGATAACAAGGTGCTTCTGAAATATATATATCCTCAGTATATAATGGGATGGACATTGGAAGTAAGTTATCTGAGCCTTTAGGATAGTAAAGAGGCTTTTACTTCAGTAGCAGGACAAGTCCCAACAATCTGTAACTCAACAAAGAGAGGACTTCCGTGGCTTTTCCTACTTTTGAATATACATTCTATCAGCAGCAGCTTTATCCAGACATGTACTAGGTCTGTGTATGATAATTTTACACGTAAGCACATACTGACGTTTTATTTAATAATGTGAGCAAGTTAAGCATCAGTATGTGTATGATAACTCCATATCTCTTTTCCTTTTCCTTTACCTTTCTATGTTCCTTTTCTTTGTTGCATGTTTTCTTTGTTGTTTTAAGAAAAAGTTGAAAATCAATAAATATGTGTCACAATCCTAGATCAGCTACTTACCAGTAGTTAAGAAGACACAACTAAGTACTGACTCCTGGCCTACCCCCTCCCATTCCTCCTGAAGAGCCAGCCATCAAATTGGGTAAAGGAGGTCCATTCAGCTGGTGATGACGGGGCAACGAGGATGATGTTTCCAGTTCCCTCCTGCCAGCAAGTGAGGCTGCAGTGGTGTCACTAGGAATGGTGTCACCCAGTGCAGTAATTAATGGTGTCACCCAGTTACCACATTGGGTGACACAAATCCTAGTGACACCAGTGCTCCATGGAATGTCCTGGAATGGGGTGTGGATGGGGAGGAAGGTCCCACCCCATGGAACATCTTGCCACTGTTGTTTCCCCCCAGCCAAGATAGCAAAGATGAAGGGATCACAGCAAAAGGCTTCACCCCAATCCTCATCACCCCCAAAGAGGAATGGCATGCCAAGATCCCCCTTTCTTTCTGGGGGAAGGGCCTTGCCAAGCCTCACTGCTGCCTGTTGTTACCCCCTCTGATAGTGTCATTTGTTGTGGTCTGCATCCCATGCACCCCCTAGTGAAGCCACTGCGAGGGTGCAACAAAGCAGCTTCATTTATATACTGCTTCATATCGCGCTATGGGATGTCTAAGCGGTTTACAACTGTGAGCTGATTGTCCCCCAACAAGCTGGGTACTCATTTTTGCGACCTCAGAAGGATGCAGGCCTGAGTCGAGCCTCAGCCCTGGCTGGTATTGAACTCGCAACCTTGTGGTTTATGAGTGAGTGGCTGCAGTACCGGCATTTAACCACTGCGCCACCAGGGCTGTTTCCTCCAAGGAATTGCTTCTCTGCTTCTGATGGTCAAAGTGCACTCACTGGCAGGAATGGGATGGAAATATCATCCTCCTTGTACTCCTCTCATCACCAGCTGATCCTTTGTCCAATCATGTGGCTGGCTCTTAAGGTGGAATGGAGGCTGCTAGTTATTAAACTGAAGATTACAAATCTGTAACTGCAATACCGAATAGTAGCCATTATTAATAAAGGACATAACTCAAGTTGGTTTCATGCTTACAAGGAGCTCAGGAAAGTGTGCACACTCACATGCATCTGGATTTGTGGCTAGTAAAATTCAGTAAGGAGCAGCTGAAGAGGATCATCACATCATCAAAAGAAGGGGGGATATTAACTTATCATAATATTTGCCTACTATAAATTAAGGGCCAGCCTGTCCAATCCCCTGTCATGCAGGAACTCACAGTCAAAGCACCCCTTACAGATAGCCATCCGGCCTCTGTTTAAAAACCTCCAAAGAAGGTGTCATCTCACCTGACCTGGTCGTTCATTGGCTATTCTTAGCATTGCAAGCACAGCATGTTCTTTCTGCAGAAGGTCTAAACCTGGAGCTTGGAGATCTGGAACATCGCCCAAACCATCTTTACCATAATAGAATTCATCCAGCAGAGGCCCGCCAAGTATTGGAGCAGAGGCACCAGAATAAACTGGAATCTATGCAAGATATTATACCAATGCAATATGTTTTAATATCAACTTGATATTAACTATATAGTTAACATTAACTATATAGTTAACATTGTAACTATATAGTTATAGTTACAATGTTAAGTAGTTATATTTCTGCAACATTTTTTTTACAATTTTCAAAGTCAAATCAATTGAGTTTAACAAAACAGGGTGAGTTAGCTACATCTCATTTATATACATATTTTGAATCTTTTAATTTGACCCAAATGGTGCATTTTCTAAGAAGAGAGCACCCCTATGTGGGTAGATATGGAAATGAACCTATGGAAGTAGGCTGGCCATTTATGACCATTTATAAAATTAACAACAACAAAAAAATTAAAAATAGAAAATCCTTTTTTAAATGGATACGACTTAAATAGGGAATAAACTGGTATATATATTAGCAGCTTCACCATCTCTAAAATCACCATCTATTTGTTTATTTATTTATTATCCCACTTTCCTCCTAAACAGGATCAAAGGTGGCAAACAAAAGATGCTTAAAAGCAGTACAATGTTAAGATACAATTAAAACAGGGGCCGGCAACTTTTTTTGCCAGGGGGCCGGGGGGGGGATGGCGGCGGTGGCAGGACCGGCCATGGGCTGGTCCCAAAGCCTCCGCAGGCCGCACCCGGCCCACGGGCCGTAGGTTGCCGACCCCTGGTATAGAGGATAGAGTAGGGCAGCTGAAACAATGGAGGGCTAAAGAAATTTTTAGAGTTAAACAACTTTTATATAAAGGTAAGCTGATAACGAAAGAACAGCTCAAACTAAAAATATATGAACTTGTAAGACATTACAACCAACCAGCTACTAATAGAGCAAATACTAGAGTTAGTGAAAGGGTTAGCTAAAATACACAGAAATCTGAGAGCTCTTACAAAATATGAAATAGTCTGTGTTGCAAAGGAACACATTACTAAGGGCTTAGTGACAGAGCTTTATTGCTCATTAATTGAATAGCATGCAAATAGAATAGCATGCAAATCTAATATCAAAAAAAGTTATAGAGCTAGAGTAGGCTAAATGTATTCTTTAGTTCTGTCAAACTTAGTGTTTGAAAATATAAGGGAATCCACATTGAAAATTATATATAGATGCCATTACACCCCAACAAGAATAAGTACAATTTATTGTAATGTGGCACCATTCTGTTGGAGGGGCTGTAAATGAAGGTACTGTATGTCATATGTGGGTTTCATGTAAAAAAAGTCAAGTAGTTTCAGATGGATATGCTAAATTCCATTATGCTTAATGACAGGACAGAAAGTTATTTTTTGTTTGTTTGTTTGAAAAACTATTATTATTTTCAATCTTCCCAAAGGATAATGAACATAAAATGAAGAGCTTATAAATATGATGTTGATAGCAGTGAGACAAGAAATTGCAAATTGTCGGAAAACTGCAAAAGATTTAAGTGCTAGTACATGGTTAAATTGAGTTTGGCACATCACCTTAATTAAAAAGTATTTTTAGTTAAGCTTATAAATATCTTCATTTTATGTTCATTATGTTCATTCTTTTGGAAGATTGAAACTAATAATAGTTTTTCATAAACAGCTTTTCTTCAATAAGAGAAAATAGGAGGGATGATAAATTTTCAACAACATGGTATTCATGAATTCACCATGCAAATTAAACATAAAAATAATAGGACCATCAAGTCAAGTCTCTCATCTTTGGTAAGATATTTTGAAATTATATAGTTGTAATGAGAACAAATTCTATAAAAGAAATATGATTTGGAAAAGTAGAGCATTGATAACTGAATTGTATTTCAGATATAGACTTTTTGTTGTTGTGTGTCTTCAAGTCGTTTCTGACTTATGGAGACCCCAAGGCAACCCTATCATGGGGTTTTCTTGGCAAGTTTCTTTAGAGGGGTTTTTTCATTGCCATCCTCTGAGGCTGAGAGTATAGAGAAATAATTACACAACGTTTTGTTTTGTTGTGCTTTTCGTTTGCTTTTATTTGTATGTTATTATCTTTGTCATTTAGTTTAATTGAAAATGTGATGTTGTTTATTGTTTGTTGGATAAGTGTAAAATAATTAAAAAAAATAAAAACATGTGAAAAGGCTTTTGAGACAGCTTCTCAGCCACTAAATTTGTGGTAGTTGAATTTAAGTCAACTGGTGACTAGCCAAACCTTCATCCAATAGTGCAGGCGTCACTTGACAAAATTTGTGTTTTTATAGCATATTGACTCATAAATTCACATGGCAGACTGAGAATCTAGATCATGAGTTGGTGTTAAACTGATTGGAAGATCAGTTTTACCTGAATTTGACGCCAATGTCTGTAAGATAGGAAGGGAGAAGGAATAGAGAAGAAAAGATTTGACAGGCCCAGTCAATGGATTCTTGTAGAATAATTTACCAATCAGTGACATGGAGTCACTGTGGGAACTTTTGCTCCAGATAAATAATGGGGTAGGCAACCTTTCTCCTTTAAGGGCCGAGGAACTTCAGCTCCCAGAATCCCAGGAGCTATTGGCCTACATGGGACTATTAGCCAACATGGCTGAGGCTTCTGGGAGCTGAAGTCCCTCTGCCCTTAAAGGGGAAAGGTTGCCTACCCCTGGATTAATGGATTAGTCTCTGATCTGAGTGGATTGTTAGGCAGCTTCAGTTTCAGTTTTGCCTTGATTACTATGAATTATTCCACTTTAGTTCCACAGTGTTAGGAAGGACAGAAGAAAAATTGGCTTTATTTTATGGATTTCAGTAGTGCATACATAATAGTTGCCTAGAGAAGCAACTCTGTTTTATTTGGTTTGGGGATCTTCAAATGGCCAGAGAATGAGCAAACTGTACTGGAACTCATTGTTCCATGAGAGCCTAGATTCCTTTGCTTGCTATATGGACAGAACAGCTGCAGCCAAGAAAACTCTGGAAGTAAATGTATGTCTGTGTATGCAGGATCGTTGTTTCTCTTTGTGTTCATATTGAGTAAGAATAGAAAAGCAAGGGAGCATCTGTACTGCAGAAATAATTCACTTTGACACAACTTTAATTATCATGGCTCTATCCTATCAAATCCTGCTATTTCTAGTTTGCTGTGGCACCAGAACTCTCTAGCAGAGGTTAAATATCACACAAAGCTACAAATACCAGAATTCCATAGCACTGAGCCATTGAAGTCAAAGTGGTGTCAAACTGCATTAATTTTGCAGTGCAAATGCAGCCCAAGATAGCTAGGAGATCAGGTGTCAAGCTTTGCAGGAGACTTTTGTGTTGTGTTTGTAATGGTCAAGAGTGATGGTGGGCTGAGGAGGCTTGGTAAGAATTCTCACAAAAAATAAATATTTGTTGATTTAGTCTAGTGGTCCCCAGACTACTGTCCCCTTTCCTCTTGGGCAATGAACCTAGCCCCCTCCCCCCATGGCTATTTCTCCATACCAGGTCTACTGTTTGTGCAGCAGCCAGCAGTGGCTTCTACCTCAGTCACCTAGCTCCTCACTGTCTCTTACTCCATTACCTCTCATGTGAGAATAGAGCAGCAGCAGTGGCCCAGGCCTGCTCCTCCCTCTGCTTTGCCCTGGCCTTACAGCAAAAGGAATCCTGGCTGGCTGACTGGCTGGCTGCTAGATCACTGTCCCCAGAATAACTGAGTGCAAATGAAGCAGGAACTGAGCAGCCAGTCAAGCAGCAACTGGGAGGCATCTAGCCCATGCGGGCAAGAGGCTTCTCTGTTGCTGCTTGACTGGTTGCTGCTTTTGCACTTGGTCACCTAGGGAGCAGCACCCAAGCAATTGGCTGAGCAGCAACCAAGAAGCCTCTTGCCCATGCTGGCCTTGTGACAAAGGCTGGTGCAGTCAAGAGGCTTCTCAGTCACTGCTTGACTGGCTGCTCAGTTGCTGCTCTGTGACTGGGTACAAAGTGAGAAGCTTCTCCCCAGCAAGGAAGATCTCTCAGTCCTTCTTTGCTGGGGTGAAGAGGAGAACAGCCAGCTTCCCACTTTTCTCCCCAATGAAGAAGGACTCTCAATTTGAGACAGGCCGAGAGATGGAAGACTCTTTGAAAGAATCGACCTCAGATACTCTTCCATATTCTTTGTTTCTTCTCCTACCTCTTTTCTTGGCCTGTATAAAGAAAGAAAGCAGGAACAGCAGCGCAGCTCCAACCTGCCAGTCAAGTCCCGGCAAAGCTCATAAATCTTAAGCAGGGTCCAAAATGTGAAAGCTCCTTTTAGCCGCTCGTTCTCTCCCAGCACCATGCGCTCTAACTCTTCATCCCCGCCATAATCCTAAAGGCTGCTGGCTCCTCTGGTGTTTCTTATGCACCAATACTTTGACTGAAGCCCTACCACCACTCTCTCTTCTCTCACCAACGCCCTGCTGACCCTTTTCCATTCACCGCCCCCCTGGATCTTTCCACTGCCCCGGGGGAGTGTACTGCCCACTTTGGGAATCACTGGTCTAGTCACATCCAGGAAGCCGTTTGTGGGTAAAATAGCCATGTAGATGACCATTCACAGAAGATAGTTATTTGTACCTACTTGTTTGGAGGTCACTGGTATGACCACAGTGACATTGTGTGTAAAATGGACATTACATGCAAACGAAAAGAAGAAGCAGGCCCGAGCTCCATCATACCTAGGCCCAGAAGTAGATGAAAAGCCCTCCTTCCACCCTAATTGCCACTCCTGGCCTCCACGAAAGAGAAGAACTGGCAGTATCTGCTGGACCTAATTCCCTACCCCACTGCTGTCCCCCTTTCCTTATATGTGTTACAAGTACCGGACGTCTTCCATTTTTTATATAAAATGTGGTAAATGCTGCCCTTCCATGACCCTAAATGTAGCCTATATACACCCACCATAAGCCTCAGAGCAAGAGACCATGTAAGCAGTTTGGGAGTCGCGATTAAAAGGGAGATTTTCATGCATATCTCAGGAAGGCTAGACAATTAATCACAGGATGTTTGGCACCCAAGATGGAGAAGTGACCATTTACAACCCCAATTATCACTTTGGAGACTTCCATCCTAAGTGATTACCCCATGCTGATTTGGATCCCTTGATGTAGGACACCTGGTCTTTGCCCCAGGCTAGTTTTACCTTATAAAAGTTCCCAAATTTCCTTTGTTCCCCGGGCTAGTTTGGATTTTAGGTTGACTCCACCTCACTCTGAATTCCGCTAGTTCCGACCTGCGGCTGCCACACTCTGAGTGTCCCGGGGCGGCCAAATCCCACATCCCCACTATCGGACTGCATCCTCAAGGAGCGATCACATCAATGGTAATTATCACCATTAGTGAAGCCTCTTCTTAATCTATTCCAACACTCACCTCTTTATTTCATAGCCTGTGTGTGGGTGCATGTATGTGTGCATTTGGTGTGTGTATTCCCCTTAATAAAGTACAATTGATTAAAGAATTCTGCATCTGCAATCCTTTATCCCAACACCTCTGTAAACGTTAGGAAGTATCCCGGGGCTGCTTGTAACTCAGCCCATTTATTGAACTAATTTATTGAACTAATTAATATCCCCCTCAGACCCTTAGTTACATATGTGTGTTTTATATAGATTGGAAATCTAAGGGCAGGGAACAGTCAAATTAACAATTTATAACCCACTCTGCAAGCCTTTGTGGTTGAAGAAAGTGGTATAAATATCCTAAATAAATAAATATGTGGAAGATCAAGATGCCAATTTTTCACTGTATGAGCCACATATTCTAATAGCATGTAAAACATGTTTGAAATATTATTCAGTAGAAGAAGCTTACCTTAAGCTTATTACAAACATGTAACACACGGAGTACGTTTCTTGATGTATTTTCCAACAGACTGTTTCCATAACAGCAAGTAATCCCTAGGACTTCAACACTTGGAGATGCTAGAGCTATCATTATAGCTGCGGCATCATCAACACCACAGTCAACATCAAGCAGCAGAAGTTTCTTCATTTCAGAAATTCCTATGAGAGAGTAATGATTTAACAAGACAATCTTTATCAGATGAAGTTACAAGTGTATAGAGGAGTGGTGAAATTCATGGGATTATTATAAACCAACGGGTAACTTGAAGGCACACACATACACACATATGCATTTATATATGTGCATATATATATATATATATGTATGAATGTATGTGCATACACATACACACACACACACAAGCTAAGAGACTTTGTCCATTCACCACCATGAAGGCTGACTCCTACTTAGTAAAATTGTTTGTAAGAAGGTATGAACAAGATTGCATACAAAGTTGCAGTTCTTTCAGGCATACAGTACTTATAAAAGCTGCACAACTAGAATAAAATTAGCTTTTAATCTGCATTAGAAATTCAGCAATTTTGGCTATGCGTCAGAACTATATCATGTTTTGAAATGAAGTGGTATGTCATCAAATACAAAAAATAATACCAGAATTAGTGATGTTGTTGTAATTCCTGCCATTGTATTGCTAGTATGCTGTGAATTGCCTTGGTCACGTTTATTTAGAAAACAAAAACATGTATTAAAGGACTCTAGCTTGCTGTTTTAATGACTGTAACTGTATCATTTGAATGTCTGTTTGCCATGTAGCTATTATATAGTACCTTTAGCTACAATACATTATTTATAGTCTGCTACTTTCACACTCTCCCCCTGGAACTCAGGGCTATTTAAAAAGTAGCAAATCTGAGATGCTAGAAAACGGACATGATCTCCTTTTTGTTGTATTCTTAATTTTGTTGTTCCCGACATCTTGTGATATTAGATGCTATGTACATATAGAACTTGATCTATTAGGAGCGATTGATTGAGAATAAAATGGTGATGCATTAAATGTATTGTCGTTACTTGTTCAATGTATGTATGTGTGGGTGTATGTTGTATGTTAGAGTATGTATATGCTGATCTGTTGCAACTATATGTTTTATGTAGTTTTATAATTGTCTAATAACAATATAGTAAAAAAAAGAAAAGAACTTGACCTATTAGGGAGAAAGGTAGCTGTCCCCAATGACAGAATTGGGTATCATGAAAAGACAGCAAATTTTTGTTTCTTGTTATTGGATTTTTACTCAGAAGTGAAAGAATTTGAGACATTCTGCCTTAGGTGGCAAAATATAACTCATCTCACGTAAGTTATTATTCACCTTGACTTGTGGAAAGGGGCACCATTTGCTGTTCTTCCTCAGGCTCCAAAATGTCTTGGGACAGCTCTGCTTCCTTTTGTATTTTGTGCATATTGGCTGACCCCATAAAGGTATCAGTTTTGTGGACGTTGGATGTTTTTATTTTGCAACACGGCTACCTCTGGATATATTTTATAACGTTATGACATACAATGTTACACATTGTGTAATTTATATATCATGTGGCATTGTTTGTGTTGTAATATATTATATATTATATATTTTTATTAGAATGTTCTGACATTACAATTATATTACAAAAACGTTAATAATGATGTAACAGTAATATAATTTTAATTTATGACAGCCAACTGTTTTCCCAAACAACTTGGTTCGTACTCGCAGCATTAAAAGTTTGTATTTTTAATTCTACTTCACAAAAGAGTCCTGTTTTCTGTGGTGCTCGTGAGAGGTTAAACTTAAACTTGGGACAACATGCAATGTATGTTTAAGAACACAATTCAGAAACTTTACTCTTTGGGACAACAACTCCCAGAATCCACAGCACCCACGCTAGCTGGGTGTATTCTGGAAGCTGAAGTCTCCAAAATGTAGCGCTGTGGGAGAATAAAGCCTTTGCCCAAAGCTTCTCCTCCACACACACACAGGGAGCGGTCAAGTGAGCCTTCCAGAGCGCATGCGCCACAAACGCCGCGAGAGGGCGCGAGACATATACCCGCCTTCGTTCGAACCCTCGCGCGCACAGGGGAGGGAGCAACGGCAGCCTCCGCTTCACACAAACGAACCGCAGCCCTCTTCCCGCAAGCCCCGCCCCGCTTCCTACCTGCGCTGGCCCGAGGCTCTGCTCCCTCTCAACCGTTGGGTAAAGGGCGCCTGCTCCCCGCTCGTGCAGGCAAGGGGACCAATCAGGAGCCGCTGTTCATTGCTAAGCTTTCCCTCCCATTTGTAAAGCCACCACCGTAATTTTGCGAATAGCCGCGACCCAGAAAGGGAGCAGTGCAGCTGTTGCTGGGAGACAATCGTAGTTTGATTGCAGGAACACCTGTTGGGGGAGGAACCAACGGCAAGGCTTTAACTGCCAGGGCTCCATGCTGTGGAACTGTGGGAATTGTAGTTTGTTGTGGCACCAGAGCTGGCTCTCTGACAGAGAAGGCTAAATGTCTCACAAAACTACCAATTCCCAGAATTCCATAGCCTTCAGCCATGGCAGTTAAAGCAGTGTCGACCTGCATTAATTCTGCAGTGCACATCCAGCCCAAGGCAACTAACTGTCTAATTTAAAATTCAAAATGGCAATAGCTGCAAGAAATCCTTCCTCACTTCCAGTGGGAAGAAGTTAAAAATAGTAAAAGTTGCATCTGTTGCCTTCCTGCTATACAAAAATACTCTAAATAAAAATAAAGGCACAGTTTCTTTAAACTGATAGGAAGACCTTTCAAACTACACATTTAATGCTATGATCCCACAGCAGCCTGTGGAATCCTGGGATATGCAGTCCAGCATTGGATATTTTGAATTCTCAGCCAGAGAGCTATAGTGCTTTGCCAAACTACAAATCCCAGGATTCCACAGGACGGAGCCAAGACAAGTGAAATAATAACCTTATAACTGTGTAGCATGAAAGGATCCTTGCTTGGAGAGCGTATCCCCTTCTGTCCATGGTGGTACTCCGACTAGCTTTTGATAATTTATTCCATTATCAATGGTTGCATTCTTTATTTCTATTTTTGATAATTTACTCAATTATCAATAGTGGGGAAAGTGGTCCTACAGATATTCTTGGGCTGCGGTGCCCATTGGCCTTAGTCAATGATAAGGAATTGCAGAAGTTGCAGTTAATATTGAGGGAGAGGTGGCTTCCCCAAATATTTGTTTGAGCATTCCCCTTAGAAAACTATTTTTGTTTTAGAAAAGCCCATATCCAGTTCTTCAGGAAAACAGGTTGGAATGCAGCTAATTTCCCACTCCCGCTGCTTCTGATTTTCTACACTTAGGAGGATATATGGTGTTTTTTCATTCATAGGGCCGCCATGAGTCGAGGCCGATGTGACAGCAAACAACAACAACTGTACCTATAGAAAGCCCTTGATTTCCCACTTCCACACCCTTATCAGGAAGAATCCCAATTTTTGTCTTTTACTGGAAAATGCAACCTCTGCGCAGCTTTTGGGATGGATTTGTGTAGAACATTTTGGAGAGAGGGATCCATGTTATGTATACTAATGGCAAATAATATGTATATTACACATATACATGTATATTAATAAGGTATAATATTCTAGTGGCAAATAATATACTAATGGTAAAACTGGATCACGAGCTATTTTGCCACATGTATGCTGGACATGATATCCCCCCATGGCCACTCTCATTCACTGTGCAGCTCCCCTGGTTGCATTCCCTATCTGTTGTTTCATAAAATGAGAGAACATCCAGAGACAAAAGACAGATATGGAGAACTATGAAGCCCTTGCTTGGTCCTCCAAATGTTTTGGACATTGATTCCCAGTAACTATGAGGCCCTTGGTCCTCCAAATATTTTGGAGACTCCCAGGAACCACATAGTCACAAAGCAAGGTAGTGTGGGAAGTCTTGTCCAAACTGGAAATCCAGAGATTCCTGTTACTGTTTTTATTTTTGATTTTGATATTTTGGATTTTATTCTTGCATGTTGTTCTGGTCCCGTCCGTCCCCCTCCCAAAAAAAAAATGTTCAGTGTACAAGCTTTTAAAAAGTGTCAGTCATATCCCTCTGTGCTTATATATCATGATGCAGCTGATAGGATCTCTGCTAAAGCTACTTAAATCCTACATTGCTCAATTTGCACATGTAATCTAAACTAAGTCTGTAGTATGATAGTGGTTAGAGATACTTTCCAGACTGAGCGTGCAGCAAAAATGATACTTAGTTTATTAATTACTTTCTACCTCCTATTACAGCTTTTTAGTTAAGGAGATCATTGTGTATTAGCAGGGTCCTGACAAATAGTAGAGGTTCAATAGTGGGGTGTTTGTTTTTTTTCCAGTTTAAAAAAATTATGGGAACTGATGAAGCCCAGAAACGATTTCTCAGGTTACACAGGTTTTGGGGAGAGCCCTCCTTACCTTGTGGAGATGGCTCCATTGCTTGGAGGTTTGAATTTTGTTTTATTTTTAATGCTAAATGCAATTATAGTTCCATGACCCACCAAAGAAGATAGCTGCTTCTAGTCATAATTTTGAAAAGTAACAATTTACTTTCTTCGTTCTTGAAAAATAACTGAAATATGAATCTTTTCTCTTAAAAAATGCTATATGCTAGTGGCCTAGCAGGATAACACTGCATAAGATAGAACCTGAACATTGTGATGTCCTACTCTACCATTTAATCGGGCCACAGCCGTGTAACTAGAAAATCAGTTGGAAAGTTAAAGTTATAATGTAGTTATATCTTCATTGAAAAATGATTTAGAAGTAAGTAGTTGTTTGTAACTAATTTCTGCAAAGTGCAGCCTTATTTGCTGTTACTAAATGGCTAGTTGGAGGCAAAATATGGCTATAACTGGGCAGGGGAGTCAGGGTATAAGGTTTGTGTGTTTTGTTAAGGATTCCTATGCTGCTCCCCATTACCTTTCTGCTCTGTGAAATAGAGAAATAACAGCTAACGACCTCCCTATTTGCTACTGCTTTCTATTTGGGCTGACTTCTCTTCTTCCCATTTCAGAGGCTTTCAGAATAAACTTTCCTGAAGGAAGATCTGCAGGAACAATCTGCACTGGTTCTGTGTGCAAGTCTAATTCCTCCCCTCTTCTTCCCCCCTCAAGACTTACCTACTGCAGCAAGAATGACAAGACCCTGATTCCAACAAGGTCTCCAATGGCTGAAGCTCCTCTTCGTAAACCGAACAGATAATATTTCCAGGAAAGTCAGGGCACTGCTTTTTTTTTGGATAGCCCACCCTGGCTTCTTTTTAAACTGTGATTCCATCTCCGTACTAGCTGGACATTACAAAATTCTTACATTAAGAATTGGTGCCTGATCTTGCATGTTTCTCTGCTCCCCACTTACCTTAGTTTATTTTAGTGGGCTGTTTAAGCCAAAAGGTAGGGGATCTCATGTATTGTATTAATCTGTAAATCATTCTGAGAGTTTTTCCAGCCAGAGCACGACAAAAGGCTTTACATAACTGGTCAAGCAAGCACTGCTTAGAACTTATTTTTTACACAACCTACAGTTTCTTATAGATATGTCCACCCCCTCCACTGAATTTACATTTGTGTCCTTACCTGATCTGGTTTGAATTTTTCTATCTGGTGCTTGCTGCTTTCTAGTGGAACTTGACCCTGACTATATTTTATAATCACATGTCAGTTAATATTTACCCTTACAGCACAACCTGTATGAAGCAAAAGACTTGAGACTGGTTCTCCTAACTTTTCTTTCACTTAAATTTTGTCAATTCATCACACTCTAAATCAATGGAGGGGAAAAGGATTTCAGACAGTAGACAAGCATTCAGATGTTCATACTCTCATCCTGGGTAAAACCACTTCCTTGTTCTTCACTCATACTTTATGCCTGACTAATTCCACTGTTTTTACTACCCATTCATTTGTAAACATCTTTGAAAATCATATTCTTTCTTCCCTGTGCATTAAATTTTGTCATCTATACAACATATTGTAGTTTATCTTGAAAGGACAAACATATGCATTCAACTTCCTTAGAAATAGTGTAGACAGGTGTACTCCAATAAGATTTTGAAAGGCCATACTTTGCCCATTCTTGGTCTATATACTAGCTGTGGACAACATTTATCAGATCTATGCTTTCACTACTACTTATGTATAGATTATACTGTGCTCTGCTTTACTACCCCTGAACTGCTCCCATCCTTTTTGATGCAATCCTGTCTGTGACCCATCACTCTTTAAACTTCTTCATTTCTGTGATTCATTATTTCTGCAATTCTTCTACTTTCAGCAAAAGTCAAAAGTCTTTTGCTCCCTCCCTTGTTGCCTATCCTTTGTACTTGGTGGCCTCTTAGGAATACCTGTGTAGAGGTGTAAAATTTCCAGATATTTTGAAGCCATGAAGGAAAGCCAGTGTTTCCCAAAATTTTCTAGAAAAACAGGCAGTATTGGTACGCTCTAGAGTGGTATCCCTTGTCCTTTTTGGTATATAAAATGCATTATGTACAAGTTAGTTTGCAATAAAAATTATCATGTGTGATATACTGAAAATACAGTTGATTCAGAAAATAATAAATTGGATTTGTAGAGTCCTGAACTATATAAGAAACACCTTGGAACCAGTTTATGAGCAGCTGGGGAGGGGAGCTACTAAAAAACAGAAGAAACCATCAAATTTATTGAAACAAAGAAAATTATTTTTTGTCTTCTAGTCCTCCATTGTTCCAAGAAGAAATAGAGCACTTATTCTCATAAAAAGAACTGAGAAAAGGAAACAACACCAGGAATTCAAATTATATAATTTATATAGTTGTATGTAAAAGTCTACTTACTACATAGTTTTTAGAAATCATAGAGTGGGAAGAGACACCAAGGGCCATCAAGTCCAACCCCTGACATGTAGGAATACATAAAGCACCCCCAACAGATGACTATCCAACCTCTGCTTAAAAACTCCAAAGGAGACTCCTCCATTCTTCAAGGAAGCATGTTCTGCTGTCAAATAGCTCTTACCATCAGGAAGTTCTTCCTCATGTTGAGTTGGAATTTCTTTTCCCTAGTTTGAATCCATTGCTCCATGTCCTAGTCTCTGAAGCAGCAACAAACAAGCTTGCTCTGTTTCCAATATGACATCCCTTCAAATATTTAAACTTGGCTATCATGTCACCTCTTACCTTCTCTTACCCAGGCCAAATGTACCCAGCTCTCTCAGCTGTTTCTCACAGAGCATTATTTCCAGACTGTTTACCGTTTTGGACACCCACCTCTGGACATGTTCCAGTTTGTCAATATACTTCTTTAATAGTGCTGCACAGAACTGAATACAGTATTGAAGATGAGGTTTGACCAAAGCAAAATAGAGTTGTACTATTACTTTCCTTGATCTAAACACTATACTCCTGTTGATGCAACCAAGAATCACATTGGCTTTCTTGGCTGCTGAATCACACTGTTGACTCATGTTCAGTTTGTGGTCTACTAAGATTCCTAGATCTCTTTCACATGTACCTTTGTTAAGCTGTGTGCCACCCATCATGTATCTGTGCATTTCTTTTTCTACTTCTTGTCCATATCCTTTTAAAGCCAGTTGTTATCTCCACTATTCTTCTTTCCCGTCCTGCTCCATGCTCTTCTACTGGGAGGAGAGACAAAATGACAGCCTCTGCATCAAGGTCCTTCAGCTTCCTACTCAGAGCTTTGTAATCATTTGTGATAACCTAAAGCAAAGGTCCCCACACTTTTTGATCTGGGGGCCGGCAAGTGCACTATTCCGGGCGCCATTTTGGAATACAGAATGGTGCCTGGCGTCGCGCACGCATGCGCACTACTCCGGCACCGTTTTGTCTTCCAAAATGGCGCCTGGAGTCATGCGCATGAGCCTGGCGTTGCGCGCACATGCGCACTACTCTAGGTGCCATTTTGGAAGACAAAATGACACCAGAGTAGTGCGCATGCACGGGTGATGCCGGGCGCCTTTTGTCTTCCAAAATGGCGCCTGGAGTCGGGCGCATGTGCGCGCAACGCTGGGCACATGCGCACGACTCTAGACGCCATTTTGGAAGACAAAATCGTGTCCAGCAGCGTGCACGGGTGGCGACAGCAGGACCGGCCATGGGCCAGTAAGAACGCCTCGACGGGCCAGATCCGGCCCGCGGGCCATAGTTTGGGGACCCCTGTCCTAAAGGCTATGCCTTGCAGTGTCGTTTGTTTCCACATGGACCAAAATATTGGGTAATGGTTACTGGGCTTGATGAGTTTTGTCAGACTCTGTTACATCATGGATTTTTGATCCAGGGAGACCGGACATCTCTCAAGACATCCTGTCAGGTCTGCAAACCAATACTTCTGTTTCTCTCAGCAGGAAGTCCCCACATGTCCCCCAAGGATTGGCAGGGACTATTCCATGTGCTGGAACTTTCAAGTCACCTGCGTGTTCTCTGAGGATTGACACTGTTGCTCTTGTTCATGTTCCTCATCATCGTCAATAAGGGAGAGTGCTTCAAAACGATTCTGTAGCTAGAAACTCACAGAACGATCCCTGGTCCTTTTACTTCTGTGTGTCACATTCCTCCAATGTCTACCTCCTGTGTTTGGGAACTGACCTCCTCCTCAGAGACATCCCCTGTCTGTTCCTCATCCAGGGTAGTCTGCTCCATTTTGTCCAAGAAAACCAAATGCTGCCTAATATGCTGCAGAGTGAATAAACTCACGTCACATTACTGGACCTTCTCTTCCAACAGGGCAACCAACTTGCACTTGCTGCAGGTGTAAGTTGCACATCCTCTGGCAAGAAAACAAACCTACCACAAACCTCCCCATCCATATTCAGTAATCTTAGGTAGGCTTTGGGCTTCCCCTTCAAAACTCCCCTGCTAAACACCCACATGAAACACCTGTCAGCCTTTCCCGTTTGCCAAGCTCCAGGGACATAATGTGCAGGAAATAAATATATGAACACCTTATCTTGGGTATTGTATTCATCATTTTAAAATAAGATATGCCATAATCCATTTTTAAAAAATTATCCTGGAAAAAAAAAGGCGGCCGGGGGGGGGGGAACTAAGGAAAAAAATCTGATTTTTTTTTGAGGGGGGTTCACATCTCTAGACTGTTATTGCTATCTGTGTTCCTTAGCTCCTCAAAGCCTACCCTTTCCCTGAAATACAGGGAAATACAAAGCAATTACATGTTCTTTTTGTTGGTTACTTCCATTTCTCTTCTACTTCTCCAGGATTGAATCTTAGATTGTAAGCACCTAAAGAGAGTAATTTGTCACCTCCAGCTGTAAAACATCGTGCAAGGTAATAGCACTAGACAAACAAATAATTAAGCACAGGATCAAAGTTTGGGCATGTCCAGCTGGATTTTAGACTTCACTCACTTCACTTGGAACATCAGACCCTCATGCTGCAGGACAAAATGCTGATCTAAGTCCCTTCACTTTCAAATGTAGCTTGCAAACTGGCATAGGGTAGGCAAGGAAAGGACTGCTCTTTAGAAAGAAACAGAGCATCTCCTTCCAAATCAGTTGAGTAATTCAATGGATTTTAAACCTTGATATATTTTTTTTTAAAATTCAGAGTTTGTAAGAGTTACTTTTTAGATGCCAACTTCTAAAATTGCCCAGCCAGTTATTCTAGGAATTATAGCAGGGGTACGCAACCTTTCTCCTTTAAGGGCCGAGGGACTGCAGCTCCCAGGAGCTATTAGCCAACATGGGACTATTGGCCAACATGGCTGAGGCTTCTGGGAGCTGAAGTCCCTTGGCCCTTAAAGGGGAAAGGTTGCCTACCCCTGAATTATACCTTCCAAATGTACCATTTCTATAGCTCTGCATATGTCTTTCTAATATCTAAAAGAGAAAATTAGGCCAAAAAATAGATTTCATTTCCGCCTCCTGGTCTTATTGTGCATTAGTTTTAAGATGTATAGTCTTGTTTGGAATGTATTCATTATACTTTTATTGGAAGCCACCTAGACGATTTATTACCAGACATCACATAAATATTGAATTTTTTAAAAAAATTAAATTCATTGTGAAAAGAATCTGACTCACTCTGATAGAAAATAAAATAAGAAATTACTGTTTTCTTGGTCATTTATGAGGGCATAATCGGACCACATTTACTATTAAAAATAAAAATATTTTATAAATATTTTTAAAGAAGAAAAGCAATCTCTGGAGTTAAACCCCAGGAAATATAAGCAAATGTACAAAGTTCTTGAAAATAAAAAGTATGTTGCAGAATTTAAAAAGATAGTCATCTTAGCATTCTTGTCAGTTCTTTATTTTTTTTCTCCCTAAAATCTAGCACATTTACAGCATATATGGACAGATGAATTAAGACTATATAAAACAGAAACCATATTTTTATGGTATATTAATACTGCCCCAAACAAATAAATAATAAAATTTCAATGCACAAAGCTTGGCAAATACAACAGTGTTGGAACAAAACAGTGCTCTATTTTACAATAGCTCTACATACGTACATAAAACCCCAAGGCAACTGTGCTGTGGGTGCTTTCACAGAACATAACACAGAACATACTTGGCAGCAGTTTCTTTCGTACCCTTTTATGGGTTTCATTTTTTAAAATGTGCTCAAAAAGAACATTTGCTTGAACTCTTTTATCACAATCTGTAAGGATGCCTTCTACAAAGAAAAAAGGAAAGGAAAGGGGGGAAAAGGAATGACAAGAAAGAACATTTTAAAAAATGTACTCGGGTGAAATCTTCCATATGAATTTATGGTTTCCCAGTTTTGATCAGGTTCTGTTCAGTCTATTCTTCATGAAAATCTATCTATGTGCTGCTCAAAAAAGATGGGAGAGCAAAACTTATAAATGAAGAATCTGAATTATTCAGAGAAGTACTATAATGCTCAATGTGCATCTATGTTAGCAAAGCTCTCACTGGAGGGAATGCAACTTTATAAAAACAGTATTTTTTCATTAGTGTAATTCAATTAGGACTATACAGGACTGACTCGTGGTAATTCAGAAATGGTAGAACAAAGAAAGAGCCTAAAAATGTATTTATTAAATACACTTGCGTCTCACCTTTCCTAGCTCAAACCAATATATATGGGTTTTCTCCTCCCCATTTTATTCTCACAAAAACCTTGTGAGGAAAGTCAGCTTGAGAGAGAATGGATGGTCTCTCACAGGGTCACCCAATGGGTTTCTTAGTCGTCTAGCAGAGACAGGAATTTGGAAGACCAAGGGTGCATCTACACTGTAGAAATAAAGCAGTTTGACACCACGTTAATTGCCATGGCTCCATCCTAGAGAATCCTTGGATTTGTCGTTTGGTGAGGTACCAGCACACTTTGGCAGCAAAAGGCTAAAGACTTTGCGAAATAGCAAATCCTAGGATTCCATAGGATGGGCCTACAGCACTTAAAGTGGTGTCAAACTGCATTATTTCTACAGTTGTCAATACACCCTCAGTCCAACACTCTAACCACTACACCACACTGGGCCAATCTGGCCTAAGGCTCTCCAGCGGATTTAGCAGTGTTGATTTAGTCTTAATCCAAGCTCTTGTTTATTTGAAGATCATATGGCTTTCTAGTTCATGAGGGCTTCATATGCACTTCAGTGGAAAGCACAACTCTCCACTTACTTCCCTTCATGTACAGCAATTCCCTTTTTCATGAAGAGAATAGGAAAACAACTGTAGGGGTCAGACACACACACCCCATCTGCAATAGTTGTTATGTTGGCAGCAGTCTGTAAATTCATTACTAAACACATACTGCTAGCAAAACATTTTAAGATTAGAACATTTAAATCAGGGGCATGCCCTACCTAGCCCATGGGTCCCAAGCATGCCTGTCCCATTTTATGGCCTATGAAGTTTCCCACTCATCCCCATGCTCCCCTTCTCTAAAAGGAGAAATATGTTTCTGGATGTATACTCCAAGCAATTGCAACTCCCCTTCAAAAAGGTGTTGGACCACGACTCTGGAGATCAGGCTTTGATTCTCTGTTCGGCCATGAAACCCACTGGGTCACCTTGGGCAAATCACACTCTCTCAGCCTCAGGGGAAGGCAATGACAAACCTCCTCTGAACAAATCTTGCCAAGAAAACCCCATGATAGCTTTGCCTTAGGATTGCCATAAGTCAAAAGCTACTTGTATTGAAGGCACACAATACAGACATCGGACCCCGACAC
Organism: Phrynosoma blainvillii; assembly: GCA_026167975.1. NCBI lineage: Eukaryota > Metazoa > Chordata > Lepidosauria > Squamata > Phrynosomatidae > Phrynosoma > Phrynosoma blainvillii. Next base: position 224,505,842 of record JANUYF010000003.1, on the reverse strand, counting down.
CTCTTGTTTTAATGAAAAATAAGGACTTCTGTCTTTAAACCAGAATTTCCTTTCCCAGCTTTTGAGAGGAAAAGGGGTACAACCTGCAGTGAATTCTGTGGATGGAAAATTGGCCCGCAGACCTCCTGATGTTGGTTGTCTCTGATTTAAAGGAATGTAATCTTTTCTCCTAATTCAATCACCTTTTCCTCTGAAACGTCATTTAAAAAGCTGAAGCTTAATAAGTAAAGTGTTTACATACAGTAAATATATACTATATATTAAGATGGTGAACAGAATATAAATAATTAGTAGTTTAAGTTTAGCATTGATCAAAAGGTTCCCTGCCTGCTGTATCAGGAGTCTTCCCAATAGTACAACCGTAATGTTCACAAAGTTTTACCAATAGGTACAGAGTTCTGAAGTTAAACATGTTTCATGGCTCATAACTCTGAAAGGGCAAAACAAGGTTGAAACAGTAATTTTAAAAAACACAATTCAGCAAAGTAATGATTAGCACATGGAACAGCACAGTTAAGCCATTAAACTCCTAAAAGCTAATGGTAAAACATATGTCTGTGGACCTAGAATAAACACTGAAAATCACAGGAAATCAAATAGCATATATAGGTAACAGGGAGAAGTAAAATACACTTAGAAAATGTCACATGTATACCAGGTGCTTAGTTTTCTGAGAATAACTAAACCACATTTCCCATTTGCATTAGAAGGCTGGTGATACTCAAGACCTGTAAGTAAATCCAGCTTTCAGTGGTATTTAAAACTAAAGAAAACTGTGAGTCAGATCACAGCTTTCAAATACAGGTGAAAATCTTTGACTATCATAATCTTGACTGAAATGATTTGACAGATTAAGTAACCAATGCTCAATTTATAATTTGGATTATACAGTATATGTTTACTGAGAGTGTTTTTTTAAAGTCAAGAAACCAGTGTACCAATCTTATGTAAGCATTCATGAATTTCTGGTGATACAGTCTTAAAATGGGTATTTCATGTCATTCTCTTTAAAGCGTGAGTTGGCTGTATGGTGGCTTTTCACCATTTTTAGGATCAAAATACATATTGCTATTATTCATCAAATTTTTAAAAGGAAAATTGTTTCTTCCTAAATGCCACTATCAGAAGCTGGCAGAGTTAAATATTATGGGGTACAAAGAAAGAAACACAGAGAAAAAGGATCCCTCCCCCTCCACAGCAAATAAAATAAAAAATATCATCAGGTTAATCTGAAATTCAAAGTACTTAGCAATAGATATTGATTTAGTAAAATTTAATAAAGAGTTATGGCAAACTCTTGGATGTTTCTAAAACAATGTTCTGAAAGTACGGGTCTTTTATACGTTGTCCTTTTTTGGAAGTAGAAATGAACAGGAAAGTAAGAAACAATGGATTTCAGTGGGCTAAAGACACAAAATTTTGTATAGGAGCAGGCTGTCCATTTGGCAAACATCTTAGGTACTTAGGACAAAGGCTTGCATGCATGGAATAGCTGTCTTGTGCAAGCTAGCTTGCATAAGTTCTTGCTATACATGAAGAAGAGAGGATCCAAAGATCTACTTGCATTGAATGTTGGCTTTCACTGAATGTTACTGTACAGAAAGAGAAACAAACTGACACGGATTGGAAACATATGATGATGTAGATATGCAAGTGATTTAACCTATGCAATCCTCGTTGGTGCTTCAAAGTACAGATGATAATGCATTTTTTTGCCTATCTGGTCTGTAACACAGGTGAGAATGCAGACCTAAAGTGATGACTAGATTTTCATACATTACTAGTCATATGTATTTTGACATGTGTATCTAATTTGCTTGGGCTTTACAAGTATTGCATCTTTGCGACAGACACACAAAGGTACTGAAACATAAAAGTATCAGGGGTCCAATTCAGAATAAAAAAAGAACTGGGCTTTGTGTCATTTCCTGGCCTTGTACATCACAAATCCTGTATACAATAGTGTTACAATTAAATAAAACATGCTAAGCTCCTAGATTTATATTCATTGTGCTACCCTCTCTTAAAAACTGAACATTACCTCTTTTCATATAACAATTCCTCTTGAGCTGCCTTATGCCAAATTTATTTACTATTTACAACTCTGAGGTTTTAAAAAGTATTATGAAAGTCTCAATCTCAAATCAATTCAGTATAAAAAAAATGAGTGAAGCAGCTGCCTAAATATCACTACTTAAATCCTCAACAGTCCAAGAATTTTCCTTCTTATTTAGGCATATAGGTAAGAAATCAGTTGTATAGTATACTTAGGCATCTTACATACACTGATGGCTAGTTACATGAGCAATCATCACATTATTTTCATGTTACAGATTTGTTTTTCCTATGGAATTCAATTTAATAAAATTACATGCTCAGTATTTATTACCTAGCGAAACATACCAAAATGATTTCTGACATTTTTGTCAAAGTCCATATACTAAAGTTGAGTGTTTCCACAAGTTTCAACAGAACAGCTAATTACAAGACACAGTAATCTTATGATTCAACTTTTCCATAAGTTCCTTCAGGAGGCCTGTAATACTTGGGGAAAGCCTTCAGCTGCAGGGAATTAAATGCATACTTGCGACATCCAACATTCTTCATTGTATTTTCTCTTCGACAACCCTCACTGAGGAGAAAGACAAGCACAAAAAAAAAAATGACAGCGGTAAAAACGAAACAAAAACAAAAAAAGCCCAAATATTTAAACTGTAATGAAATGAGCCAGTTATTCTCTCAATGACTGCCTGAGCAATCCACATTCATTGCAAATATTAAAAGTTGTGGATCACTCAACAATGACGCGCATGAAATAGAGATATGCTATGCCTAGTTGCCAGTTCCGAAAAGAGTGTATCTAGTTGCAATGGATGTTTATCTTTGCAGTATTCTCAAATATTTCATGGCGCAATATGGCATTTTATTGCACACAAACACTCATCAATAATGAAAGAAAATGCTATTTTCCTAACTAAATGTTTTTAAACAACATTTATTCTCTCCACAACAGGCTTGCTTTACTGAAGGTTAGAAGAAAAAATAGATAACCTGTCCTGCATAAATAGCATGTTTGAAGAAAATCAGCTAGTACTAACACAATCACATTCCCTGAAACGTGTACACTATTTGGTTGCCGGGGGGGGGGGGGGGGCACACTTTATTCACATCCAGCCATCAACCAAATGCGATAAAGTTTTAAACATTTAGGTATGCAAACTTTCCTCTTATTTATCTATTACACATATAATGCTGCTAAGCTTCTAACCTAGGATATCAAGAGCCTCTTTCCTACTCTTCTCCAGGGCAAATACTCACTCCCTTCACTTCCAGGTTTTAACTACGGTTTATTGTTAGTATGTACCAATGTTAACTGTGACTAGCCAGGTTCCTTATTAACCAAGGACTATAAGCCACCTTTAAATCCTATCTATTATAGGAATCTGGATTAACCTTGTTATACAGACACAATGCTTAATGCAGAAGGGAGGCAAAGAGAAAGGAAAGGGAAATTTCACGGAGTAGGAGCCTTCTCCCTTAACCACAGGTTCGAGAATGACAGTGTAATAGCTTGTGAATAGAGGAGAAGGAAGAGGACATTTTGGGGAGAGATGTCCCATCCAGTACAGTCTACAAGACACCCCAGCAATGCTACAATAGTGGCTATCTTTAACATTTAAAGCCTGGGTTCTAGAATCATAGAATCATAGAGTTGGAAGAGACCACAAGGACCCACAAGGGCCATTCTGAACCCTATTGCACTTATACACCATAATCCTGAATTCCACTGGAAAGGCCACTAAATTTTGTAACAGACAGTGCTTAAAAATGGCTGTACAAGAAAGCACATCATTTCAATACACATAAATTTACTTAGACCATCAAAATATATTTTCATTTTCTTTCTTTGGCTCCTTTGAACACAGAAGAAAACAAAAGAAAATGAAGGTGGTTTCACGCCAGAGCAGAAGCATGAGACAAACATATGACGAAGATATAATTCATTCATATTTTAACAACTAAGGACAGCAACATTTAACATGCTGTTTGTCAAACTGTAGCAGCGTTGTTTCCAAGGTGCACTGGGGTTTGATTTATAATAATTTATTCCATGAGCAGCATAAGGCAAGATCCAGATACATGAGCTCTTAAATGTTGATTTTATAAAGCAGATGATTATGTCTCTCATACTTGAAATCAATAGGATTTATGTTCCCTTTGCCTTTTGAGTATTTATACTCTCATAGAACTGGACCTAACTGGCATTCTATAATACACATTTTTATATAGTTTAATTTTATAGATGATTTTATTTTATTAAGTTATTTTATTGTCTTTCCTCCAAAACATTATACTTCCACTTTGAAGTATTGTACCTTCATGGTACAATTTATAGCACTGAAAGTTGTGTGTTTATTTTCAGATTTAGTGCATTCAGTTTACTTTATATATACATATATACGATGAGTACTGAAAATTATTTGAGGCAATACTAATTTTTTCTGGACTTGATGTACACACAAAACTGAGTATTTATTATCACTTGGTACTGCGTCCAAAGAAGTGGGTTTATAGCCACAGAAGCCCATGCGAAAATAAAAACTAGTCTTAAAGGTACTGCCCCATTTCATTTTCTTTTTTCCCTCTCCCCCTTCCCTTCCTTTTGACACTACAAGAGACTAACATGGCTACTTTGAAAACTACCACAAAGCACTGCATATGTAGAGCACTTGCCACTGGGCTAAATCAAGGCTGGAATCAAGTGGCTCTCCAGATGTTGATAGTCCACAATTTCTAGCATCTCTAGCTAGCATCACTAAAGATATGAAATCCGAATAGCTGCAGTTTAAAAACATCTGTAGAGCCACATGATTTCCATCCTGAGCAAATGCTGATTAAGGCCATTAAATCAGACCCACTGAAATTGGTGGGACTTTACCAGGTTTCTTTAGTTAGGACTAACACTGGGTTTAGCCCAGAACCTCCAACACTGCAAAAGAAAAGGACAGATTTGCCAAGACTTGCAAACAAATCTAAAAAAAATAAACTAGTCCACAGTGGTAACTAGTGACCCAGTGTCAGTGGGACACTGCATGCACTCTGGATTTTAATCTAAATGGCAAAGGAGCTTTCCAAGGTACTGAACCTATTGGGTTCATCACATTGGATAGCTCTTTTAAAGGATTATGGATCCACTGACATTAGAGTTACCTGCTGCTAACACTCATGTCTCCATTAATAATTTTGGAAACATTAAGTTGCCTTGCCTGGTTGTTAGAAGATTTTTTACTTGGTGCAATTGGCTACTTGCAAGCCTAGTATTACTTCCTCATATGAACACAGTTATTTTGCAAAATATATGGGATCCAGGGCCCTGCATTTTACTTCTTCTTGTTTGATAGGCAAGTCTCAATGCATGCAGTTGAAATTTCCAATGTATGATTGGATGAAGTGTTGCTGATGCAAGACACCTTGAGTCTTATTTAGAAAATGATATCTAATAAATTGAAATACAATTGACCCTGTGGATCTGTGGGCTTTGAATCTGCAAATTTGATCATTTGCAGATTGTCATGCCCCATATTATTAAATGGTGACGTGAACACAGACATGTTGTTTACCTTGCCACCATTTAATAATACGGTGCACAATTATTTACATTTTTTTCGCATCTGCGGGGGTCCTGGAACTGAACCCCTGCAGATCCAAAGGCCAAGTATAATCTTAATCATAATAGCAGCAGATGGCATTCAATATGGCTATATTTGAGGGGAGAAATCTTGCATTATATTATAGTAACTTTTTCACAGAATCTATTGTTAACATTAAGTAATGTTATCATTACAATCCTTAAGTCTTGTGGTTCCTGCCCTGCAAAGGTAGATCGCACACTATTCTGGTAACATCTGCAAGAATGTCTCATGGGGCAGGCAACTTCCCACACCAGTATCTTTGCCATCCAGGGCAGAAATGATGCTGGCATGATAATTAAATCTTTGCTTGCTACAAATAATGCTGGACCAGACCAAACTCTGGTAACATATATATCACTCCATAAACAGCAGCAGTCAAAAATGCATCCTTCTCTTATGTCAACAGTTAAAATTAATGTGATCCAATACATTACATAAGTGGGATATAGCAGAACCGAACATGACATTTGCAAATTTCCACCAAGATTTGTTACTATTTTTAAATGCCAAATTATGTTCACTAAATACAGCTACAAAGTCATAAAAGCTGTTTGAATGCTGATATGTGCATATTTGAGGAAAGAATTTTAGCAATATAGAAAGTAAGTGATAATTCTCTGCTGCCCATTGAAATTTTAGTATAATTTTTCTGGGTACACTCTCTTGTGTATATAGACATCTATCAAATATTTTAAGATTTAAAGTTTAACACTGAGCTGAAAGAATCAGTGCATCTTTTTATGGCAATATTTAATGTTAGTATTAACATCTGGTGTTATCACATATACTATAAAATATTTTTTCAAAGAAGATGTAAATGAAATTACAGATGATTAGTAAGCTATGCTTTTTACATACTTTCCCTTTTTTGATATAATAAAAAGTAGGCATATAAATATACTGAAAGTATATTGCATGCAGTATACTGCTATCCGTGTTAATTATTTTTAAAATTGGTATAACATGTTGCAATGGATCTAATTATGAGAAAGGAATATATATGTGGTTCTAAGCACTAATAATAATTTAGATTTTATGCTTGAAAATCAAAGTAGAAAGGTGTATGAGTATATTTGTTTAGTTAACTATGATATAAACCCCACCTTTTTTGTTCTTGTATCACATTAATATGAAAGGCAAGACTGACACACTTTTAAGAATATACAAAAAAGATACAAATTCTTTTTTAGACAGAGTTCCTTTCTCTGGAATACATGAGACATGTGAAATAAAACTGTATGTAATTATAGAGAGAGAGAAAGAGAGAGAGGACTTGGATGCCTGAAAAATATTTGGTAAGAGAAATTAAACTTCAGGTCGGCTAAAGTACCGAGGTAACAGGCCGCTGTCAGACTATGTTACAAGCACTGAAAGTGTAACAACAATTAAAGCGTTCCATACAATCCCTTTTCATAAAATAATTTGATGTGTATTTACAAGTTTAGTACAATAGAAACACAAAAATTGTAAGGCATAATAATAATAATTCTTGGCAGACAATGCTATGAGACATTCCTTTTGATAAATAGGTACCAGGTGGCAATAAATAATTCTGGCACTTCATTGGATTTTTGCTTTATTTGCTTTTTAAAACTCATCTTCACTTGCAACGTAATCTGGCCACCAAGTAAGCAATGCTCAGAAACAGCCACACAATCAGTAAATTGGGGCTTAGAGCTAGTAAAGGAATAGAGTAGAGAAGACTGGGATCTAGCCTGAAATCCCGGATGGGCACCAGGCCACACAAGTTCTTCTGGGTGACTACCTCCCGTGTTCCAATACTGTGAAAAGGAAGAAGTTTGGGGAGAAAGGAAAATAAGAGAAAGAAACACAGACATGCAGTGGGTGTACCAAAAGAGGAGGAAAACAACAAATCCAGGTGGCAAAATAAAACAAAGCCAAACCAAGAAGAGGAAAAGAAAAAATTGGAAGAAGCCATAACAGAAAGGAGAATACGATGAGTAAAAGAATAGGGAGGTGTGCCAAGTTTTAAAAAGAATAGTAATCATAATCATAATCATAATAAAAGGCACATTTATAGAATAAAGGAGAGAGAAAGAGAATAAAAAGAGAAAATAAGAAAGAATACTGTAGTCTACTGAAAATAAATACATGTAGATTGAACAAAAATGGTTTTCCATGTTCATTTTCTCATTTGGCAAAGCAATGTTCCATGCTGCTCTGCCATGCTTCCACATGCTGCAAAGAAATGGAGCTCTGAAAAGCAAAACTGAACATGAATAACCATTGCAGCATTTGACCCTTTCAAGAATTCTTCAATGCAAGGTGTAATGAATTAACTGAATGACCTAGCTATTAAATGCCTAATAACCTTTTTAAAATACATAGCCCAAAAGTGGGTTAGTTATAAAAAATTTTTTTTCCAAATACATTTTTTAAAAACTCATAATGAACAAGGTAATTTCTCCTCTTACCCAGCCAACAATCCCATCCATTAAGAATGAATGGTCAGTTTAAAGGGTTTTAAAAATAAATTAGTATTATTACACTTAAGTCCCTCCCTGATCCTGCCTAAATGAATCAGACCTTTTCCCAGTCCCATTTTCAATTTTCAAGATCCCAAAGGAATTTTAACAGTTTGAAGTGAGAAAGAAAGGATCACCAGAGCAGTCTTTGTTGTTGTTTTTATCTGCCCTCAAGTTGTCCTCAACTCATGGTGACCCTGTGGATGAGACATCTCCAATCCTTAGCAGCTCTGCTCAATTCCTGCAGACTCAGACCTGTGGCCTCCTTTATTGAATCTAACAATCTGGCATGTGGTCTACCTCTCCTTCTGCTGCCTTCTACCTTTCCTAGCATCATTGTATTTTCTATTGATTCATGCCTTCTCATGAAATGGACAACAATATCCAGTCATCTTGGTTTCCAAGAAGAGTTCGGCCATGATCTGTTCTAGAATCCGTTTGTTTTTCTTCTTGGCTGTCCATGGTGCCCTCAGCACTCTTTTCCAACACCTCATCTCGAATGAGTTGATTTTCTTTCTATCATCTTTCTTCACTGTCCAGCAATCACATCCATAGATGGTGATGGGGAATAGAATGGCTTGAACAATCCTCACTTTAGTGTTCAGAATTAGATCTTTACACTTTTGAATCTTGTCTTGGCTACTTTTCCCAATCCTACTCTTCTTCTAATTCTAAAGAGCAGCCTTACAGCTTGATTATTTTTATAAACAAAATCAACTCCAGAATTTAGGAAAGAAAAGAGCACTGGATCAAGGTCTTTGTATAGAAATGGACATCCATCAGAGATCTTCCCTCTCTGTCACCATTCCTACCCTAGGCACCTAAGATCTCTTAATCCTCTCTGTTTAGTATTTTCAGGGGATGCAAGGCTTGGCTATGATGAGGAGTTTTGACAGCCCATTTCATGTGCCTAGAGGTGTCTAAAGGTAGATCCACAATTTTGTTAACAATGGCCCAGAACAGACCAGTCAAAAGAAGCAGTTTCCGGCTGCTTCAAGGACATGGTGTTTAGACGACGCACACTTCCAAAGCTGCTCCGATGCCATGTTCTGATCCTTTGGACTGGAGCAAAAAGGAGCCAGGATAATCCAGCACCTGGAGGCACAGGTTGAGGCCAGTGGTAGTGGCCCACTTTCAGAGTGGGCCACTTGGTCACCATGGTCATGGCCCGCTTGCATCCAGAGTGGCCTCGAGCCACTCCTTCTCACCCGTCTGTTCCAGGCCATAGTTAAAACTTGCAAGGCAGTGCCAAAACACAGGATTTATTTTGAATCGACTTTGTGACACTGACATAAAAACAATAAAAGTCCCTAACACTTTAGTGCTCATCACCATCACGCCTATGGTGTTTTATTCTAGCCCAAAGCAAAATGACAAGCTACTTCTCTTCCAGACTGGAATTAGGCTAAAAATACTAGATGAAGGTCTGAAACACACTGCAGAAATGATCCAGTTTGAGAGTGCTTTAACTGACCAGGCTCAGTGCTAGGGAATCCTAGGAATTGTAGTTTATTGAGGCACCAGAGCACTCTGACAGAGAAGGCTAAATGTCTCACAATAGTTCCCAGAATTCCCTAGCACTGAGACAGGGCAGTCTCAAACTAGATTATTTCTGCAGCATGTTTTGGATCAAATTCAACTAGATTTTAACACTGTGATTAACATTTGATTAGACTGTATTCACTTTCATAATTGCGGCAATTATTACCAGATGAAATATTTAAATGAATGCCTATTCGTTTGATCAGGATTTTTTAAAATGTCTTTCACATTTAGATGTAAGATGTTCTTAAACAGGCAGCTGGTTTAATACTACATCAGCTGCATTTTTCGGGTGATTCTACTTTACAGAATGCTGTTTCAGATAGAAGAACCTATGGAATATTCAAAAGCTTGCAGCATTTGTGGAAATAAAAAGGTTAGATAGACCATTGAAGATTTAGAAAGGGTCAAATAGCAAAAAACATACAGAAAGGATAAGAGAATTGAACATTTTTGTGAATTTGAAGAGAAGACATACAGTACAGTACATTCAGCAAGAGTGAATGTTGAAAACAGGACTCCACAGTAGTGTTAAACTACACCAATAAAGGTTAAAACTAAGTTTCTTATCCTTTCTTTTTCAGTATGTAAAATAAGAGCTTTTCAGAAGTGCTTGAAACAATGTATTGAAAAACACTAAATAGATTTTGTATTTCTTTTTAAAAAGCATTAAATTTTGCAATCATGTCTGCTGCTTCAGAAAGCAGCTTTAACAGATATGAGAACACTGACAGGTCATGATGGATTTTGATTGCTCTATCATGAAACATTCATAATGGCAATTTGCTGAAGGAGCAAACTGTATTGCTTGAGGAGGAAGCATAGCAAACCAATGCAACCTGCAGATGTGTATCCTTCAGACAGCAAATAATTATGCAGATCACATCTAAGGACAATGAGAAAATGGCAAGCAAGGCAATGTCACAGTTAAAGCTTTCAAACTGGTTGAGCAGCAAAACTGCATACTCTTTGATTTTTTTTCTTTCTGCCACAGTCACTAATCCATGTAAGAGTTGAAAACTAAACAAAATATTTTCTTCTCTAGAAGAGCTTTTTTAAAAAACACAGTTTTATTACACAAAAATGATACTACATATAAAAAAATTAAGTCAGGCAGCTATAGTCCATGTGGTTATTCTTCCCTGATAGTTATATCTGTTATATAACTATCCCCATCAAAGATGGAGAGAACCATCCATCTGCAGTTTACATGGCTCCAAGATTGGAAATGTGGCCATTGAGCAGATCCATCCTTACCTCCTCATGCATTCCAGGGCTTGTGTGAAGACTTGTGGAGCCATTCCATGTTCATGCTGCAATATTAGACACTGCTCCAGAGTCACTGACATAGCAGTCCTGTCCTTGGCACTTTTACAGCTTGTAAACCGGACCCCATTTAGTCTGCGGCAAATCTAGAAGACAGTACAAGTAATGAGTTCCATTTTAATGCAAGGCAATGGTAGCTGGTGGCTTCCCTGCCAGTGAAGTGGGGAATCTGCTCTGGATTTAAGCCTGAACTATAAAAGAGCTAACCAAAGTGTTGAACCCTATCTCCAAAATAGGCTCTTCACCTTTGGGGCCTTTAACATCTGGATTAAAATCTGGAACTGATTTGCCATGCTAATGGCTATGGAAGCCATCACTGATATAAGGGAAGGGACTAAATACAGCAGCTCCAGAAGAATTAAGAGAATGACTCTACAAACAATAGAGATGAGATGGCAGTGGAGTTATAATCAGCCTTGAATTAATTTACATGTGAAATGAGTTCAGAAGGAAAATACCTTATTTTGGACATATTCCAGTCAGGTTTTCCCAAGAAAGAAAAAAGAAAGAAAAAAGAAAGAAAGAAAGAAAGAAAGAAAGAAAGAAAGAAAGAAAGAAAGCAGCAAAAGAAGAATCAAGTGGCATTTATTAGGATCTCCAAGCTACCCATGAACTTCCAGGAATGATAGCTCACAACTACTCAGTTCTCTGGGGGTGTTTCTCTGCTCTTAAACTCCACTCTTACTGCATATTGCTAAAAGAGTACACAGCAGGACTTTGTCCTGACAACAGCTATGGCTATGTACACTTCAAGAAGGAAAGAAATAGCAAGGTTGGTTCTTCTCAAGAGCTAACAAGGCTACAAACTCTCCCATCCCCCAAGTAAGCAATTCCTTCTTGTCCTGCAACTTTCTTGGAAACCAGTTCCTCCTTTTCAGGTCTCCCTCCATAGTCAAGGCCAAGAACTAGTCAAAAGAGGCAAAACAGATTATCTTGGCATTGTTGATTTCTCTAATGGAGGAAATTAGCACTATGCCATGACAGTCCAGTTTTAGCATTCTTCTCTATTTTTTTCTCCAAGCATTTAAAAGACTGACCATAAAGAAAGCACAGTTGCAGCTTCCACAGCACGAATGTGTATCCCTGACCTAGGAAATGCAGCACAGAACTATGGCAGCAGAAGTGTAGGCAAGTTCAATTTTCTGATTTGTTGCTTGCTCACATTAGTTACTTTTCACAAGAGACATATTTTGGCAATGTGAATAACTGCACAGCTGACATACATCCATCAAAATGGTGTTCAAACGAGCTAGTGATCATAAATACCTCAGCAGCTTGCCAAAGAATATCAACATTTTTATTTTTCCTTGCATGTACATTCTGTCCAAGGAATCGCAAAAGTTCAGGGAGGCACGTTTGACTACGGGATCGAGGTAGACCTAAGGAAGCAAGAATGAGCAACAGCACTGTGTCTGAGAAACACAACATTCCAGGTTTAGAAACATCAGCCTTTCCATGTATTTTTTACTGGTAGTTTACATTTCTTTGCATAATTATATTACCCATCCATCCAAGTCCCCCCACTGCCACCAAATTTGAAAGTGTGATTGCATCTTATCAGTTACTGTTGTACAAGCAATCCCTATGAGATAATTTAAGCTAGACAGAAAGAAGATAGAAAAACAGCAAAATGTTTTACACATTAATCAGAAGACTGACTGCTAAACTAGTTTCACTATGCTTCCATTTTTCTGGTTTGTTTTCGCCAGACTTTTTTAATGGCCTCCTACAAACCACATTTTCTTCTTGTGAATTTTATACCCTGCTATTTCTAGTTCATAAATAAGATTTGAAATTGTTTTCTAATAAACAAACTAGTTTTGTTAGAATCAGCCAAAGACTGTCTAAGCAGATTTCATTTTAACTTCCTCATGAGCTACTTCTAATCTTTCTCTCAAAAATTGGTGGAAATTGAGGGAGGAATACGGCAATTTTTGCTGATTTCCCCATCCTCTATAGCACTCAACACTACCCATTATGCTGTAAGAGGGTTGAGGGAGCATATTATTAGGAAGAATAAATGGAAATCATCTTCTCTTTGTTCTACCATTGGAGGATCAAATGGCTTCTTCAGATGGATTGAGTTCTTCCACTTATGGATGACAAAATCTTTGTCCAAGACAAGGATTAGTCCTTACTACTATCACCAGATTTGGAAGTACTAAAAAATATTAAAGATGTAGGACATCCCTATCTATTGCCGTTCTCCAAGAGGATATCTTTAGGGGGGGGAATGTAGTTACATAAAGATGACCATTTTGAATTTGGTATTACAAATCTTCATTCAGTGGCAAAGATCCTGTATAATTTTCACCAGAATTACTTTTAGAAAAATTTGCTCTTTTCTGTCAAATGCCTTTTCAGTGTCTAAAAAGGCAATAAATAAATAAATAAAAAATGGATGTTTGCTGTTATTTGATTCCTGCATCAGTCAAATTATATGTTTTTGTTGGGAAGTCTGACTATGAGAACAAAGTGAGGGCATGGGTAAACTATACTACATATTCCCCATACCAATGATTTCCTCATCTCCCCTGCAATCCACCAATTCAGCCAGGAGAAAAATGTTTTGGAGGACAGGCTGTACTGTATACACTCATGTGTAAGTCTAGAAATTTTAGTCAAAACATTGACCCCCCCCCAAAAAACCTGGTCTTCCGCAGCCCGATGGTGGTGGTGGGAAATGGCACCACACGTGCGCGCATGAGCAGCACACCAAAATTACTGCGCATGCGTGCACACTCACTCGCGCATGCACAGTACTTCCGGAGTACTGCGCATGCACGAGCGTGTCACGGCTGCCATTTTGGAAAACAAAATGGTGGCCGCGGCGCGTGCGCCGGCAGCGGAAGCCAGCCCCAGTCCCTGGGCCATAGGTTGCCAACCCCTGCTTTAGTGTGAGCACAAACACTTATGCCTGCTGGAATTTTGTAAGTTGTTTGGCATCGTTTTCCTTTGCTTCATCCTTTACATCCTGTGTTACCTTCTCCTAGGTTTTACCCTCGACTTATCCATGGGTCATATCAAAATCCATAATTTTTGCCCCCCAACCTCCCCTGGACTTATACATGAGGTTGACTTATAGTCGAGTATATGTAGTAAGCAGCTGTGGCGGTGGACTGGTTTTCCCCTTAAAATTAGACTCTGACTACAATCTCACCATTTTATCCTTGACTTGCAGCAGACTTGAGTTAACCCATGCCCCATATTGAGTTAACTTCAATATGCTGTCAGTTCTTTATCTAAACCAAAGCATTATCCCATCCCCTTTCTGATATTTATTAACATACACTGAAGTCTTGTCTACAACATATTGTGTGTGGCCACACAGACATGTTTAAAATTAGCAAGTTAAGTTATAACTCTTCTATGCACATCACATGGATGGTTTTTTTTATTTCACTAGCTACTGCTGAACATACTTCCTGAAATCAGAAGAAAATCTCAGAGCACTTGGATGGAACCTTTCACCATTAGAACAAAGTCACTGTATAAACAGAAGCTATTATTCAGTTTCAGTTTTGGATATGAATATTTGACACTTACAGTCTTCAGGTAAAACTTCTTTGAACTGCTCAAAGTAAGAATTCAGCCGTACTAAGCTTTCCATGTTAATCATTTCTTGTAATGAGGTGTCTCCAAATCTTTAAAAAACAAAAAGGATATGTTAAGAAAGGAGTATATCACTGCAAAGTTCTAACACAGTCCAAATAGAGAAAGCTAGGAGAGCACCTTCAAGCCCCATGTTTAATTTCATGCTGCAAAATCTGATAAGATTGCAGTATTCTCCTTAAGCATTTAGACTGGACAGGAAACATAATGACTTCTATTGCTGTTTTAAATGTTTGCTTTTATTTTGAGATTGTATTCTGTGATTATTTAGACTGGATTGGATCCAGGCTTGGTGATGCTTACAGCAAACCCACAGAAATGAATGGAATTTTAGTCATGACTAATTTGTTCTACAGATTTCAAAGGATCCTTCTAAGCAGGACTAAGACTGGGCCCA
Source organism: Phrynosoma blainvillii (assembly GCA_026167975.1). NCBI lineage: Eukaryota > Metazoa > Chordata > Lepidosauria > Squamata > Phrynosomatidae > Phrynosoma > Phrynosoma blainvillii. The sequence goes on along the minus strand of JANUYF010000003.1, from coordinate 224,490,786 downwards.
GCCTACTATATTTTATGTTTTGCATAAGGCACTTCATGTTGGCCTTGTCTTTAAATGTGGCTTAAAATACTTAAATATAAATATAATAAGAACAGTTGAAATGTTTGTTCACATCTATGAAGGTTGACAGATTCTCAACAATGAGGCATATAAAGACTTTTTATATGGCACCCTGCAGGCCATGAGAACAAGACCAGATGTACTGTATGGGCATAATGCATGCCCCTGTTTGAGGTTGGTCAAATCACTTTGAAAATGGCACATGATGATTAATTTTAGCAATATAATCCATGAATATATTGATGTAACTGCAGTCCCAAAGATAGTAATTGACTTTGTATACTACATAACAGCTGTAGTAGGGCTATGAAAAATAAAAACATAAGCAATTGAAATAATACAAGCTTATACACTCAGCTCTCAGTATCAACGGATTTGCATCCATAGATTCCACCATCCATGGCTTCAAAATATTCCAAAGCAACAACAAAACATCCCAAAAGCAAGCCTTGAATTTGTTGTTGTTATTATAAAAGACATGCCATTGTATATAATGGGACTTGAGCATTCACAAACTTTGGTATCCATGAGTGTTCCTGGAACCAAATCCCAGTGGATACCAAGGGCATACTTATATAGTCAATCTTTCAAACAGAAACTTGGCATCACCCAATCAGTTCCTGAGCCATCATTTTTATAACTAGAAGCAGTCAACTTGATTTTACGTGTCAATTAATATATTCCTAGGAGGAAGATAAAACAATTTATCTAACTTCAGTTAAGTTAAACATCAGGAAAAAATTAGAATAACATATATATGTACTTCTCTGCTAAGGTTTGTTGTTCATTGATTCCCACATTAAAGAGAACAGGCTGAACTCGCAGTAACATGCCACTCTGAATCTCACGAGGCAGTGCATCAAACAGGGTGCTTGGTAATGGAATTCGCACATTAAATCCATCACTGATTTAAAGCAGAAAAAGGGAAGATTGAACAAGGAATACAGATCAGAAAGACTTTTTTTTCAAACTAGGGAACATTCTTTAAAGGTATGATGCTAAAAATACAAGAATAGCAAACTTTATAACTAACAATTTGCTGTCCTTTCATGATACTGCACAACCATTGCTTGAGGAAGCTGCTTCATTCTGCCTAATGGTATGCAGGGGTTTAGGGACATTGCCACCATGACCTTATTGTCACTCAAGTTCCACAATCCCTTTCCCCATGTTTATATTCTGCTTGAATTGGTTATTCCAAAGGCCTAATATTTTCCACATTCAGGGAATGAAGAGACAGGAAATGTTCCATTATTACAGTATTCTGAGTGAACAGAAGCGACTACTGACAAAGGCAACATTTCCTCTCCATTTGCAAATATAAAATAAAATTGTATTCTAGTGGATGACATTGCCACCTTATTTTCTAATGGCTGGCCTAGAAGGCAATGTATTAAGCTTCTGTGTGCAAAATGTTTCTCTTCATAATCATTCTGAAGAAGGCCAATTTGTTTTCCACATTGTATATATTATTTTGTATATAAAAGCAAAAATATCTAAGTACTATTCTTAAAAAATCACTTTTGGGCTGGTAATACCTATATAATATCTAAAGTTTCAGATGCAGAATCTAATATTATAAGAAATAAAGGAACTTGAATTTTGGGCCATTTTCCTATCCTTTTCTTCCTAGTTAAAATGATCAAGTTAATGGTTTAGTGTCAATTAAAACCAGCTTCAGAAATGTTTCTGTATAGTACAGGACCATGTTTGCCCAAGCTCCTGCTTTGCATGTGTCCTTCAAATCCCATCTTTCTCAAGTTTTGCTTTCAAACTTCTCTTTCCCCGTTCCTCTCTTCTGTTCTTTTTACCGGTTTCCTGTGATGACTGGGAGCATGTCAGCAGATGCATTCGACATGGCCTGAGTCACTTTAAACGTTACATTCCTCAAGTCCATTATCCCCAAACTCATATCCTCTAGCATTGCCAGCTCTTCACCTAAAGGAAGCAAATGTAAATAGGATTATAAAAAGCATTTCTCTCTCTCTCTCTCTCTCTCTCTCTCAAAACCTAGTGTCAAAGAACAATAGCCATACTGTAGGGGTAGGGTGCTGCTGCCACCTGGCAGCATCTTCCGGGTCTGATGGGGATGCTGGCCGAACAGGAAAGGGAGGCAACTCTCTTTCCCCCCTGGCCAGCCCCGCCAGAGCTGGAAGGCAGCCCCTTCCCATTAGCGGCCACAGATGATGGATGGCAGAAGCACCCTGACCTGCAGAGAGGGGTGGCTGGGGCAGTCCTGGGACAGATGGGAGTGACCACCCCACCAGGGTGCTTCAGAATAGGACACATACTTCTTTCCCCTTTTCTTATTACATTTCTAAAGTCAATGCTGGGTTTTACTATAACTGTGTTTTGCTATTAAATTGTTATTTAATAGTATAACTGATTAGTTTTGGCTATGTTTTGTTTTAACTTATCTTGTAAGCTACCTTGGGTCCCACATCAGAAGAAAGGCAAGATAATGAATGAATAAATAAATAAATAAACAAAGATGGTGTAAGTATGTAGCCATGAGATCAAACTCTTTAACAATGTCTTATGGGAGATCAGATGATTTTGTTAGAGGGATTTCTCCCCTTGGACAGCTAGTAAATCCTCCTCTTTTCACCTGCTATTTCAGAGGTGGCAATCATGAAGCCCTCTATATGTTGTTGGATTGCAGTTCCCCAAATCCTCACAACTGGTTACGCTGACTAAGTCTGCTGGGACTTGCAGTTCACCCCACCCCCCACTGTTTCTTTAAACTGAGTCAGTGAATTTCACCAATTGGATTGCTGGTAGAATTAAGCAAAAGTAATGTCCCCAAATAAGTTGTTCTTATCATATCGGATAGGTGCTCTGTGCCTGCCATCCTGACTCGAAGCATGAGAAGCACCCAAATATTGATGACCTGACTATTTGTCTTTCTGCCCACCTCTGCCAAATGCTGCTTCTTATATGCTTAGTGTCTCACTGTCTTCGCTCTTCTTTGGTGCAGTTCAACACCAAACAGTCAATAGCTTTTAAGGACCCCCCCCTTTTTTTTTTTCTTTTTTTTTTTTTTTTTGAAAAACAGAAAAAAATCCAGGTTCTTAGCACAAAAAATCTTGAAGTCATCTGTCTGAAAATTTGGCTGGATTAATGCTCTCTTTAGGGTCTACCATATATCCAAATCTTATGTCATTGTGTAAAAAACCAAGAAAATTATAAACATTTTGGGTTCCCTATGCAAGTGAATGGGGGAGTATGGGCAACCTGGATTTCCAAATTTTTATCAGAAATCAGTCACCAGATGTCCTCCTCAGATCATCCAACTATTTAACATAAATTGAGACGTGGGGAGTTGAGTGTATGTTTTTCAATATGGTAGCTAGAAGACCCCTTTTTCCTGGGACAACTGTTGAAGATGAATTGTACTTGATTTTCAGACTTCTGTGAACATCATCACAAGAAACATGGCCAAACATTACTTCCAATGATGAGTTTTGGAAATACAACTTTCCAAACTATAGGCCACAGGTATTAACCAACCATGACCCAGAGCTTGACTCAGAAGACAGTAAAATTACTCAGGCAGTAAAATGTCTTGATGGATCAAAGAAGAGAATTTAAGCAGAAGACAATATGAAGCATGCATACTTTAGAAGTCTTGGAATGAAGACACACAATCTACCATGAAGTGTGTCAATATTCACTTTCAAAGAGGTTCCAGATTGGGTTGGGTCTTGATTGATCTGGAGCAATTGATCAGGCCCAGGTCTGACTTCCAAATAGGGATCCAAACTGAATTAGATCTCCCATGCATAATGTATAGCTGGACTCCCAAAATCTATACATTTAATATTTAGTCCATATGGATATTTAGTCCATTTCAAAGGGCAGAAAATGTGGACATAATTAATGCAGATGTAGCTAATATATATCACATTCTTATTCTAAGCCTTAAGGTCCACAAAGGCTATTTTTAACAATAGCTTTCACAGGCCTTAGAGACTAGCATAAGAATGTAACACAAACTTAACAAATATTTCCATATTTCTCACTAAATATATACTTTTGCTAAAACAGAGTTTCTTCATAGTAAAATAGAATTTTGGCACCAATGTAAAAGAAAGGGGAGATATTCAGAATTTAAAATGTTATAATTGTTTCCAAGTTACATCTGGCATTTGAAATTTAGTGTTGAGAAATACTTTTAACAAAATAAATCATGTCATTATCCTCCTGGCTATTGTTACTTAGCTATAACATTAATTTATTTCAAATGAATTTGCTTCCACATCAGGCTATCATGTTATCGGGCACTTAACAAATAGATTTAAAGGCAATCATGTAAAACAGTAAGTTTTTTAACACCCCCATCCCCCTTTTATATTCCTAGATGTGTTTCTAATGCAACAGGCAGAATTCACTCAAGAGTTTTCCCTGTAATTTGTTTCAAAATTTCCAGAGTTGCTGTGATCTTGAAAGACCCTCCAATCTTATCTTTTTCTAAAGGCACATGAGGGAAGTCAAGTTACTGTTTGAAAGAATAACACATTTCCTAAATTACCTTCATTACATGCAAAGGTTTCCGAGTGTGCCCAAATGCTTTTTTTTTTTTTTTACTTTTTCAAAAATAAAATAAAAATAAAAGCGGAGCACTAGGAAGCCATTTAAAAAAGTTCCCAACTTTCAGAATTGGCTTGTTATGGGGCAAATGCTGTTTTACTGATGTTTCAGAAACACATGATATGCATAGTGCTAACTGCAGATTTTTTTGCAATTTGAATGAAGTACACCAACATAAAAACATATCCTTCGGCTTTGAGTTACACTAGGACTGCATCCACACTGCAGAAATAATCCAGTTTGACACCACTAACTGCCATATCTCAATGCTATGGAATTCTGGGAACTGTAGCTTATTGTGGCACCAAAGTTCTCTGATGCAGAAGGCTAAATGTCTCACACAACTACAACTCCCAGAATTCCATACTATTGAGCAATGGTAGTTACATGGCATCAAACTGGATTATTTCTGCAGTGTGGAGAGCTCCCATATCATATACTGTTGCATATATAAAATATAACTTTATTTCATGGTTCTGTTTTAAACTACTTTGTGTTATTGAATAGCAAGGCATGTATCCTACCACTGCATTATACAGGATTCAGTAAGTCATAAATGATACTGCAATGCTTGCTCCATTCAGTGGTTTTTTTTACCGTAAGTGCTCAAAAGGCTTTCAAACTGTGCCAGCAGGCCAATGGTGTAAAGCTGCCTCAGGAATCCATTATCACGCAGGCAGTTCCTCAGCTTGATAATAAATCCACAGATAAGGGCTGTAAGCTGCACAAAAGAATACAGAAATGATGTAATTGAAAACGTTTTCCTAGGGCTTCCAAAATCTTTATGCCAATACACCAGCCAGCTTCAAGAAGGGCAGTTCTTGGCTCTACTAATCATTGCTGTTTTGTTGTAAGCTACATGCAGAATACTATGGGCGATATCACATTTTTTTCTGTGTATTTACATTGCTGTGTTCCCTTCTTACCAGTAGATGTGTTGTAAATGCAGAAGCATAAGGCCCAATACAACTTTACAGTTGCCATTTCGCTTTTAGGAGCTATTGTAGATGCAGAAGTGGAAGGCCCAATACAACTTTACAATTGCCATTTTACTTTTAGGAGACCAATATTTTATTTATTTCCTGAATTTATATTCCATTCTTTAACCCTAACAGGTTCCCACAGTGATTCCTCCCATTGCCTCCAAATAAAAAACAAAACAAAACACCGACATCAAAGACAACAAATAATTAAAAACAAAGCAGAAGTAAAAAATAAATACCAACATCAACTTAAACTTTTGACAAGCAAGAAAAATCCTGCAGTAAAATTATATTTTAAAAGACATTCAGGGTCAGGTGAGCTGTCCAGAGCAGCCAACTTTTATTTAAATTAAAGGCTGCTACAGATTGAAGATACCATGCCTTTTGGTTACAGTTAAGTGAATGGCTGTGAAACAATGGCTCCTACATTCCTTTCTCATTTCTTGCCAGTGTTCATCACTCAAAATACTGTATGTTGGAGTGTCATCACTCAAAAGACCCTATATCAAGTCAATATCTACCTGAGCCCCAAATCTTTGAGGTCTCTGAGGGTTTGAGCAGAACTGTGTCCATGCAGCAACAGGTGGAGGTTTACACACCTGCTGCCACTGCGCACCCCATATCTGCACCACTGTTACGCACATCCCAAAGACCCCCACTGCAATCCATAAGGATGGAAACGGGGAGCCTGGCTACACCCATGTGGCCATGCACCCCCTTCTGAAGTCAGAAGCTGCAATGGGGACCTTTGGGACAGATGCAACAGTGGCGGCAGGTAAGGGGTGTATGGGGCTCTCCAGTCTACCAGCTGTTGCAGCGGAGTTTCCTGGAAACTCCATGGCAAATTGCCAGTCTTTTTTGACTGGATCAAGGCCCCGTTGGGCCAGGATTAGGATGGGACTACCAGATCAGCATCCAGACTAGTCAGTCCCAGCCCAGAGCTATCAGCCTGTGTCATCCAGCTAGGCCAGGGGAGAACACAGGCTCCTTGGCCCACGAATACAGGCCGTGAGACAGATATCAGGAGCAAGTGGTTCTTGAGGCATGCTGGTCCCAAGTCATAAAATTTTCAAAAGTTTGCACTAGCATTTTTATATTATGCTTGGAAGTGGACCGAACACAGTGGTGAGATGTGTTTTGTACATCCAATGCCAGTCATGAAGTTAGTTCAAGCATATTGCATGACACAGACGTTGTCAAAGGCAGCTCCCCACATGCATTATCATTATAGCCAGGGACCGGCAACCTTTTTGAGACCTGGGCCGGTCTCCACTAGCCCAGGTCTCGGCTGGGCCAAGGGGGGGGGGGATGGCGGCGCGCGCACCCCCTCCGTTAACGCACGTGCGCGCCCCCACGAGTCCCCTTACCTTACCGAGCCAGGCGGACCCCTGCCGCCGCCGCCGCCGCCTCTGGCTCCTCCTCCGCCGCCACCTCTGGCTCCTCTGCCGCCTCCGCCGCCTCCTCCTCTGCCGCCGCCGCCGCTGGCTCCTCCTCCTCCTCCGCCGCCGCCGCCTCTGCCTCCTCCTCCTCCTCCGCAACCGCTGCTTCCGCTACTGCCGCTGAGCCCGCTTTTGGCAGAGCGGGACGCGCCTGGCATTTTGGTATCTAAAATGCCGGTCGCGTTGCGTTTGCGCATGCGCAGGATTTGCGCGTGCGCAAACGCGACGCGCCCGGCATTTTGGATACCAAAATGCCGGGCGCGTCCCGCTCTGCCAAAAGCGGGCTCAGTGGCAGTAGCGGAAGCAGCGGTTGCGGAGGAGGAGGAGGAGGACGAGGAGGCAGAGGCGGCGGCGGCGGAGGAGAAGGAGGAGAAGGAGGAGGCGGAGGTGGCGGTGGCGGAGGAGGAGGAGCCAGCGGCGGCGGAGCCGCTGCCTCCACCAATGGCTGGTCTTGGTCGGCGCGCGACTGCGCGCGCTGTGACCGGCATTTTTTTCTCCAAAATGATGGCCGTGACGTGTTTGCACATGCGCAAATCCTGCGCATGTGCAAACGTGTCGCGGCCGCCATTTTGGAGAAAAAAATGCCGGCCACGGCGCGCACAGTCGCGCGCCAACCAAAACAGGTGGCGGCGGTGGTGGCGGCAGGGGTCCGCCTGGGCGTGCAACCGGCCCGGGGGCCGTAGGTTGCCAACCCCTGATTATAGCTGTAATAGGTTCCATGTATCATTGGCAGTGAATCCATTCTGGGTTATAGTCTGAACTTAAAAGGAGTTCTCCAGGACTCTCAACCTAGAGCCTTTACAGACTACCAGAAATAGTGCAAATTGAGGCCACTTTAACTGCCCTGGCTCAGTGCTAGGGAATCATGGGAACTGTAGTTTATTGTGGCACCAAAGCTCTCTGACAGAGAAGGCTCAATGTCTCAGAAAAAAACTACAATTCCCATGATTCCCTAGCACCGAGCCAGGACAGTTAAAGTGGCCTCAGTTTGCACTATTTCTGGCAGTCTGTAAAGGCCCTTATTCGGGCAACGTGGTTCAGCACCTTGGATAGTTCCTTTAAAGATCAGGCTGAAAACCAGGAGATTCACCACCTCATTGATATGGACATCAGCTTCTGCTGCATTACAGTAATCCATGAATAAATGTGAAAATGCTCTCTACGTCCAAGAGAGTCTGCAGCTGTCAAAGCAACCAAAGCTGGTGGAATGTATTTTACATTGGGCAGTCAGCAATGTGTAAACATTCTCACTGTTTTCAAAGTTAATATTTCACAGCAACACCCATATCCAAAGTTTAACAAATAAATGCTACATTCTTGCTTACAGTTTGGCAAAAGACAACATCCCTCCGGTATTGAAGGCTCAAGCAAAGAGCTATTGTAGGGGCGCTATCCTGCATCAAGAGAAAGACCATGGCTTTCTTTGCTTTGTCACTCATCATGGCCACACAGTCTGTGAGTGTTGTCAGCAGAGGGTAAAGTGCTTCACTCCATTCACCTATGATTTCGAAAAGGAAAGAGATGGCAATGACTATTAGGCTTGTCCTTTGTTAACCAGTCAGCTTGTAATTTAAATTAAATGCTGCTACATTTAAGGTGGGAGCCAGTGTGGCATGGTGGTTTCAGCGCTGGACTATCACTCTGGAGACCAGGGTTTGAATCCTGGCTTGGCCATAGAAACTCACTAGGTGACTATGGGCAAGTCACACTCTCTCAGCCAAAAAAGAAGAAGAAGAAGAAGAAGAAGAAGAAGAAGAAGAAGAAGAATTTATTGTGTTACAAGCAAACAACCAGTTTATACAGATGTAATAACAGCTGAGAACAAATCTCAGCCTCAGAGGATGGCAATGGAAAAATCCCTCTAAAGAAACTTGCCAAGAAAACCCCATGGTAGGTTAGCCTTAGGGTCGCCATAAGTCAGAAACAACTTGGAGACACACAACAACAGCAAACAGATGGAAAATAGCATGCCTCTTAGTTACAGTTAAGTGACTGGCTGTGAATCAATGGCTAATATATGCCTTTCCCTTCTCTTGTCAGTGCAGCATTACGGTTATATGGATGATAAGCATGGCTAATATTAACATAAGTTAATTTTAAAAGGCAGTTTGAAACAATGATTTCAAGATTTGCAAACTCTGCTTAAAGCTAACCTAAGTTAATATTAGCCAAGGCTAGCATTGGTGGAGATGTAATGCTACATCACTGTTAATACTTTGCATGGATTTGCACAGAAGAGGGAGAAAGGAGTTGCAGCCTGTTCCTGATCTCTTCCCAATAGGCAAGACTGTTACATCTGCACTGGGTAGAAGGCTAGTAATACTGTCAAGATGTACCTTTTTATGTGAAATGTTTATTTCTTCTGGACGGCCTCTTTCTATCTCTATAATGAGACACTGACTTTCTCTTAGAAACTAATATAGCACAAGCACCAAAGAAACACATTCTGAAGTACCGGTACATACAAGAATCCAGAATGCTAATCTAGAAAAAGTCATGTTAATTTTCAAAGAAAAACAAATCATAACATTTCATTTGTGAGAAGGAGACACACACAATGGGCAAAAAGGACTGTGGCCATGCCAGTCAGCAAATTTTGGAACTGTAGTCCAAAAACAATAACTTTTCCAAACTCTGGTTCTGTCCTTTACCATTCCTAATCTACTGATTTTTATTTTGTTTTGTTTGTTTCAATATTTCCATTCTGTTCCAGTCATGTTAACTGGAGTGGTCGCAAGCGTACACTTTACCTTTAGGAGTATCAAATCCAGGGTGTGTCTAGAGAACAGAGTTGGAAAAGACTATTGATTGAAAAGATCACCAGATCCTGGGGACTACACTTTAACCCTTCAGCTAACTAGAAATTGTGCCCAGTGACATATATTCTCTATCTGCAATGTAGAATGTGCGATTTGCTTTATAAGCTGTACAAAGTCAACTTTCTGAGTGCATCCACACTGCACAATTATAGGACTTTGATACCACTTTAACTACCATGTCTCTATCCTATGGAATCATGAGTTTTGGTGAGATTTGGTGAGCTCTGTTGCACTACTCTGGCATATAGCAGAGAATTCTAAATGTCACACCAAACTACAAATCCCAAAATTCCACAGGATGGGGCCGTGGAAGCTAAAATGGTATCAAAGTCCTATAACTCTGTACTGTGGATAACACCCTTAAAAAGGAGGAACTTCCCAAGTGGGATACACTGCAACGTTTCTTCCTGGAAATCAAACCATTAAGTACCATTAAGCAGGACATCTCTAATTACTCATGGGAGAAAAGGTCATATCAGGTTTGCCTGGAACTACAATGATTTTGATTTTTTAAAAATGCAAAGGAAATTGTATTCTCAGCTCCTTGAGACTTAGATCCAGACTTAGAGTAATTATGAAAAGTTTATTTTCATACATAAAGGTCAAGATTAGCAATTGCTATCTGTGTCTCATTTTGTAGATAATGAAAATTAAATTAAATTAAATTAATGGGAGTCATTTGATTATGTTCTTCTGTACACAGATTCCTCTTACAAGAGGAAGGTTGTTCTTTGTGATTCATTTTTCCAAAACAAATAAGTACTCTAAACAAGATGTCTATCTGTACAATTAAAAATAAAGATTGTTCTTTGGTTAAGTTTGTCCCAAAGACCTTTTCATAAGCAAAACCATTTGAAAAATGCCAGAGCCTAGATAAGTTGACAGCAATCCAAATAATTATAATAAGTATCCATGTTGCTAAAACAAATGGAAACTTAAAAGAAACATAATACACACAATTACAAATCAACATGGTTTTGCTTTTCAAAAATGACCAAGAAAAAATATGTTTTCCCATTTCCAAAGAAATTTATAGAATGACTTATACTTCAGCTGGGACAAAGATTGAATTTCTTCTAAGAAATGGTACAAGCATGTGTGAATGAGGACACAAGTGCATGTCACTTCTGAATTACAAAGCTTGGAAGGGACAAGCCTTGCCTACTTTTTCATGATTGTTGTAAAAAGGAGGGAACTCAAAGCAATCATTCCCAAGCACTTTATACACAGAAAAGTATTACAGAAATAGTAATAGCGATAAATAAATCCAACAATAATCATATTTAGGCAGAGGTGTCTGCTGGCTGAGATGATGACTCTGCTCCAGGTTTTAATACAAACTAGACTCAGCAACTTGTCAAGCTTTTACAGATCAAACTTAAAAACTGGAGTTGATTCACCACCTTGCCGACAGGGAACCCATCCGCTGCCACTGAATTACGGTAAACCTACTGAAAAGAATGGGACTTGTTAGTCATAAAAACTTAAGTCCAACCAATTTAAATGGGTGTACTTTAAGTACAACTCACATTGGATTTCCCAATAAAAATACTATCAGCACAGCAAGTAGTTTTTAGCTCTCGATCTCCAGACTGCAAATTAAATCAGGTCAAGTTCAGATGGATGGTTGGCATTGGCCTCACAAAAGCTTCTTGGATAGCCTCTGCCACCAAATGGAGACGCATTTATTTATAGCCCATGACCATAAGGCCTAATTCAGTGCTAGCCAGCACCATGTAACCATCCAGGGAGACGCAGCCCTAGTCATAACCATACAGAAGTGATTATGGATGACTGCTTCCTCATCCAGAACATTAATAAATGTTCAATCACATCATTATTATGTGTCAAAACTAACTGGCTAGGAATTCGGATTCCATCAGTATGTCCTTTCTTTTTCCTGCCATCAGGTTTCCCATCTACTAACCTAATGATATACTTTTGCCAATGACGTGATATACATCTCAGCATCAGCAAAAGTCCTCTGTGTTAAATGCAAAGAAACCCTTTTTCATTGTCTGTTTTTTCCCCTCCCAGAACCAAAAGCCATGAAGCAAAGAAACCCATACAGACATACCTGGGCTGGATTCTTCAGGAGTAGGACTGCAATCTGCACAAAAATGGAGGCATTAACATGCATGATTAAGGGGAAGCAACACATGTTAAACATAAGCAACAGAAATGCTTAGCGCAAAGGCATTCTCAAACAATATTTTGGCAATGTGGCCCAGCATTGACAGAATGTCCCATGGACCATCTCTCCTCCCAGTTAGGCCAGTATAAAATACTCTGCATGCACTTATTTGAAACAATAAGTGGGACAAGAACAGCCCCCCATGGTCCAGTAGCAATAGGTGTCTATATGCCACAGAGTTTGAGAACCATCAGCTGAAGGGTTTGCAGTAAAAGCAGCTAAAGAAAAAAGCAAAACACCAACAATTCCAGAGTGCTTGAAGCACACATGAGACATTTTTAAAGTGTACACCTAATGTACTTTACATGTACCACTTGAAAATGTAAAGTGCGGATACCACATATTTGCAAACACATATTTTCAGGAAGGTTTGTCAGGGAGCACGCAGTGAGTGCAACACATTCATCCAGTGATAAGTTCACAAAAGAAAGGAGAGTATCCTGGAATGATCAACCATGAACGAAAGGTATCAAATGCCAAATATCAAACACAGGAAGATGTATTAGACCCAAAGATTAACAACTAAAGGATTAAATGCACATAGTTACATACAGTAGACAACTGTTCTAAGCAAATAATGTAAACAATCCAAGAAGCAAATATATAAGCAGATCAAATATACAATGGTGGGTATAAATGCCATGTGATATATAAAATCCAATTATCCCTAAGCCAATAAACCCAACAAGATGTACTAAACTGCATACCTCTAAGATATGCTAAACTGCATTCAAATATTGAGGTAAATGATGTACACGCATTCCCCCCACCACTTATTTGACAAGCTAGGGACCAGAGCACTGTCAAAAACAAGAAATCATTAAAATGAGGAACTCAGGGCAGCAGTGAGAGTGCTATGAGTGCAAGAAACTGGCACACATTGTTAGAATACTTGGGTGGGAGAAGAAGAGGAGCGAGGGACAGATGGGGGGGGGGGTGTGGGATAAGGAAGAAAAGTCTCTGAATGAATACGCCTGCATGAAGCTCACAACCATCCAACCCCTTTTCCATTAAGACATTTCTGACTAGGTGAGGTTTTGAGAGGAGATGCATCAAATGGTGCACCAAAGTCGTTCTGATGACTGTCGAAAGAGCCGATCATTGAAAGGGCGGGATTGTTTAATATATTTTAAGGAGTGGGTGGGTTTATGGGTTTTATATTGTATTTCTATTGTATTTTTTTAAATTGTTGTAAGCCACTCCAGTTGCATTTGCAGAGGGGTGGGATAGAAATTATTATTATTATTATTGTTGTTGTTGTTATGCCTGTAAACAGTTGAAATCCAAACAATAATAACCCTAGGTTTTGATATCATTTCGAGGTTCCTTCAGAGAGCATGTAAAATTACACTAATGATGGGTGAAGGAGGTTCAGTTAGTGCCACAGAAGGCAGTTGAAGAAGATTTCCATGAACTGGTAACATTATCAGAAGAAATACTCAAAGATGGACAAGGTCCATGGTGTTTCACTATACTATGGACGTTGACCCTCTTTGAGTATTTATTCTGATAATGTTATTAGTTTATGGAAACATTCTTTAAGAACATTCTGTGACACTAACTAAATTTTCCACTGTGAAATAATATAGTGAATACCATGGACCTTGGCTATTTCTCAATATTTCTCCTGGATAGCAGCTACTGGATAAAATTGCTACATTAATAGCAGCTACCTTGTTTGGGTATATTGATTTGTGGATAATTACGGTAGACTGTTTCTGTCCTGTTATCTTTGACCTTCCTTTGGGTTCATCTACTACAGGGATGGGGAAAAGTGTTGCCCGTGGACCACATGCAACTCCCGGGCTCCATTTTATTGTCCACCCAAATCCACCACCAGTCCAAAAAGCCCCAGGAACCCCCAACACACACAAACCTCTCTCCAACCACAACCATTCAGAACCCTGCACTCTCCAAAATTTTCTTTTCCTTCTGTTTCTCCTTCAAATTGGTGGCAGAAAGTGACACAATGTCACATCTTGTCACTATTTTGGAGGCGAAACACCAAGGGAAAAAGAGGAGATTTTGGCATGCTTGGGAGAACGGGTATGACCAGCAGGGAAGTTGGGAAAGGTGGAAAATTGTCCCCTGAGCAGTTGTCCACCCCAATATACTCCTTCACAAATACTGTCATATATTTGTCCTACTTATATATTCAGCACTTGAACATTGCCTCTTAACTTAGAAAACTTTGCTTATAACAGTAAGTTACTGTGCATCCATCCTTTGTTCAAATACATTTTCATATGTTATTTAATGTTATTATTTGTTCATATATTTTGACCCTTTGTTCTTCATTCCATGTCCTTTCCTGTCTTTTTTATTTACTTTAAAGGACCTTTCTACTGGTTTGGCTAGGTGCAGATTTGTGCTGTACAATGTAGGAAAAGCCTTCAGAATACCTATAACACATTGTAAATATTCAGCTCATGGGTGTTTTTTTTTTTTTTTAAATAAGCTACCAAATCTTAAAGTGGACCCTACTTTTCCTTAAATGAATGAATAAATGCTACTAACTACAGCTAGGAAATCATGTCCCATGGATTATAATACTGGGCTGACAGGGACAGCCCTTCTATTTGGCAGAATGAGGCAAGCATCAGCTCAGGCATTAGATGTTTGGGAAATTGCCACAAGGCACTAAGTGAAAAAGCTCTGGGTGACAATGTGAAGTCGTAGGCTTTCATGGCTGGCATCCATAGTTTTTTGTGGGTTTTTCGGGCTGTGTGGCCATGTTCTCTGGGTGACACTTGGCTTGCCCTGTGCCCACTAGGCTACTGCCTTCAACTGTAGTCAAGGACTGTCCTGGGGCCCTTTCACATTACACAATTACAATCGGTCCTCCATATCCATATTCTTTATCCATGAAATCAAGCATTCACAGCTTGCAAATATTTTTAAAATACATAAATTCCAAAAGAAAACCTTGATTTTGTTATTTTATATAAGGGACACCATTTTACTATGCCCTTGTATTAAATGGGACATGAACATCCACAAATTTTGTTATCCATGGGGGGTCCTGGAACCAAACTTGGGTAGATACCAAAGGCCCACTGTATAGCAGTATGATTACACTTTAACTGTTGTGGCTCTGTCCTGTGGAATTATGGGATTTGCAATTTATGGGAGAGCATTTAGGATTCTCAGCCAGAGAGCTCCAATACCTCATCAAATTCCAAACCTGGAATCATAGTGCTATAATTGTATACAGTCGCCCCTCCATTTTTGAGGGGATCCATTCCAGACCACCACCCCACAAAAACAAAAAATCGCCAATATTCAAGCCCCATTTTGTCCCCCTCCGTTTGCCACCGGTGAACAGGCAAGGGATGCGGACTCCAAGTCCACGAAACGGAGAAGTGACTGTAGTGTGAAAGGTCACCTATTGTCAATGTTGAAATGAGATTCATTTGACATTACAGTCATTTTTTATTCATGAAATAGGAGAGAGGCACTATCTTCTTCTTTTCCTAAGTCTGGCCCTGCAAGCTTACAACAGAGCTTAGGAACACATGCTAACATCTTTCTCCCATTTCAGCATTTCTTTCCATAGGCTACAAGGAAAAAGCTGTGAATCTGTGGAAACAAAAGAGAAAGGGATGAAAAGGGAAATCTGCCTCTTGGCCACTTTCATTTTCATATAAAACTAAACAAAAGTTTAAGGGATTGGTGAGGAATCTGAGGAAAGGGAAATGCTATATTCAGATGTGAATATTTGCTCTCTTCTAATGAAGGGATACTATGGAAATGAACAGTTAAGTACTAAGTATCTATTCCTCATAAAAACTAAAAAGCAGCTTTAAGGGACTGGTGGGGAAGCTGAAGAAAGGGAACTACATGTACTGATCATAGAATCATAGAGTTGGAAGAGACCTCAAGGGCTATCAAGTTCAATCCCCTGACAGTTGCTTCTGGATGCTGCTGAGACTTTGGGAAATATGTGTTTGTTTGTTTGTTTGTTTGTTTGTTTGTTTGTTTAATAAAACAGACTCCCTTAGCCAGGATGACCACTAATCCTGATGTCTTGGGAAGTCAGGGAATTGGTTGTCCAAAACAGTAACTCTTCCAATATCTAACAGTAGCCTATATTATCCCTGCCAAATTGGGACCCTTAAACTCACCCATCCCGTTTTCTTTCACTGACTCCTTACATTCCTCCAATTCTATTTAAAACAGAAGCATTAACATGTTTTGTCTTAGTGTAAAACCATATTCAAAACACATTCAGGACAGCTGGTGATCAGAAGGGCCTTAATCCAACAAAATTTACATGTGCATGGTACACTTATTATTTTTCTTATAATTACAACCATGCCAGAATCCTGTTGGTGCATTAAGCTAGTTTAACCACACTAGTGTAGATGGTAGCAACAGAACAAAAAAAGCAACAGGTGCAAAGGCTGTGAAGAAGGAAAGACATTGGAGAAATAGGCTATTTGGAGTTGGCAGATTTGTCTGCTTTTCCTCGCCACTGCTGTGCCACCACTTCAACAGCTGGTGAAGGGCATCAACAGGTTTCCAAAACATGATTCCATGTGAAGGCATGAAAAACTGGACTGAAACTAATGTTCCACTGATGGCAAGAACATGAAAGCCATTTAAAGCAAAAACTTAACAAATAGATTGAACGAGTATGTGGCTATTTGTTTTATGTAATATATTTTAAATTTTGGACATTCTAGGCATTAGGTGACATATTTCTAGGGAAAGGGGTGCTATGCCTACAGCACAGGAATGAATGTCATTCAGGCTAAAACTATGTATCATGGCAGATAAGGGACAGCCATTTTAATGCAAAAATTTGCTGTTTTTTTTAGTATAAACTGAAGGATTATAATAGAAGTAGAAACATCAATACAAAAATCTTCAGACAGAAATGTAAAGAAATGTTTTTGTCACTCTAATTATGAGATTATGCTTCTGCTGCCCTGTTTCATTTGACAAATTCATGTTATGGTAGTTTTTCTTCTTTCTACTGCTCTTAGCACTGGAAGAAACATAAACTGCTTCACCTCACTTTAAACTCATTTTAAATTCTTCCCATTTCTTCTCCAATCTCTCATTCCCCTGCAGATCTCTGCTCTCCTAATTTTGTTTCACTTTCTAAGCCAGAAATGTCTACTTCACCTGCTCAGCTGAACTCAGTTCTCTCTTGCCTCTCTTTACAGTTCGAATCCTTCACACATCGTAGTTACTCTGTTCCCTTGCAAGAAATGTGTTAACATGCACCAACTCTTCTTGGCTTTGCACCTCCTGACAGCAGTCTTAACTTTGATCAGTTAATAGAAGAACATGAAAAGCTGCCCCCCTTCCTCCATTCCATTTTCCTCTTTCCACTTACACGAGCCTTTATTTTGTTGGATATGTAACATACTTTTACTGCCTATAGGTTAAAAGGCATCATAATCTGTACTTTAAGATTAAATAATAGTGGCAGGGGATTGTTTTGTCTTTAATTTATACAGCACTCAGTATAACTTCTGGAAAGTTAAGAACAGCCTGTTTTCAGCAAACTTTCACATGATGATGTTGTAGCACTTTCATGTATTTTAAAAGGCCAATTGAAGAATTTGATTTATTTCACTCTGTACATGCTAACATCAAAGTGACTGGACACATCTTCAACTGAACACAACAGTAGGCATTGAAATATGTTGATTTGTAACTTCAATGGTTTTCAGCCAATAAGTAGCAGGAAGCATCTGATGAATTTACAGGGAATGTTTGCCACATTAAAAACAACACTACTTTGTTTTTGTAAGCAGCACAGGGCTATATATTAGATGCTCAGCAGCTTGGTTAAATCCATTTCTTAATCACCCATTTGATGTGAGAGATTGTAGCACTCCTTAGCAACCACTTTTATTCATTTGATTTAGTCAACCAGTTTTTACACACATTCTCCCACACTTCCCTCATGAAAGATCATTTTTAAAAGTGTGTTTTGCATCTGCAAACAGTAAACACACCATTAGTTTTCAAATTAGGTAAACCATTTCATAATGATAAATACACTAAATTAATTTCATTCTTATATCTGATGCTTGACAATAAATAACTCAAGCAATAAAAGCTAAAACCATTTACACACACCCAATTCTTGAGCTCACAAATTAAAAGACATATTACAGTTAATTAATGGAATGTGATAACACTTTACTTTTTCTAAATTATACTATAAAATATTTACTATGAAATGTCAGTGAATCACAAACATACATGATTATAAGGAAGTGCAATGAAGAAACAGTATGAGAAAGGATGTTTCTGTCAACTTCTGATTAATTTTCTTTTAAAGTATCTTTTGAAATATGATATAAGTACATAGAATGCATTGATTCTGCACTTTGTGGAAGAACTATTATTTTTTAAGATATCCTTCTATGGAACACATAATTTGTTAGAGTCTAACCATTAGACTTGTTCTGATGTTATGCCTGTGGTTTTGTAACAAACATGTAACATGTGGATGTGACACACAAATGAGCATGTATCTTTAAGAATCAGTTTACATGGGTGTAGGGAACAGTGACTTTTCCAGGCACATGTTGGAAAGATGTCAATATATACATGTAACATCTACAGCCAGCATAATGTGTGAATATACCCTCTATCTCAGCTTCTCAAACTGTTCTCCCCTTTCTCAAAAACACTTGAATGAAGACTGCATGTCCATTCTCCTTCTAACAAGGATTCTGCTAAATAAACATGTCGATCATACCCATGTTTACTTGAATGTATGAGCCTGATCATGGCTCATTTTCAGCCTAGTTATTTTCTCATTTAACTGATCATTCTAGAGGTAGGGATTAAGGAATTTGACATATTGCCTTCTGTGAGTACAGCTATAATCTTTCAAATCCACACCTCCTCACAGAGTAGGCTTACAAATTTCCTCTTCTAATGTGAGTGGGTAAACAGCAACTTGTTGCCCTCCAGATGGTGTTGGACTCTAACTCCCATCAGCTCCTAGCAACCAGAGCCAGTGATGAACAACATGATGAGCTGCATTCCAAAAACATCTGTAGGGACTCACCCCTGAGGCAAACCATTCCTGCCAATGCACAAGCAGATGGACAAAAACATCTGAACTGGTTTTCAGGCCTCAGGGGATTACTCCTAAAATTTGGCTGGCATCTTACTTCAAACCTACTTTGCAGCTTTGAGGAAACATGTCCCTTGCAAATGTACTTGTATGTGTTCTGCTGTGGCCTTTATCAGACTACTGTCTCCAGTTGTTTGTTAGCTGATCTCTTTCTAGCTACAGGGTGTGTGGGTAAGAAAGAGACCCAGAGAAATAAAGAGACTGAGTGACAACCTTTGTGTAGCTGATGAACAATGTTATGCTCTTAATGGGGATTTCTGTTCTGATAAATCTTCTACTGAATTCACTGAATAGATTTCAGCTTTTATCACTAATTCTGGAGACAAAACCAGAGGCCAATCTAGAATCTCCAGGTGACTGCAATGGCCATCATCTATTACTGCTTAAGCTGGCTATGGAATATATAGGACAGGAAAAAAAATCTGGAGGATCACAGTAGCCCTTTCCTGGCTCAAGAGTTCAACAAGATCAACTAAATATATGCTAAGATGGCAGCTACTCACATACAAATGCAGGTATATGGCCCGCAGAGAATGCTGTACTCTCAACAGAATCAGAAGCAGACCTCATCAACTATAGGACTACAAGTGCAGAAATAGCATTTTGATCCCCTGAATTATAATGCTGTACAGTGGCAAAGATTAGGAGATCTTGGATACAGATCTCACTTTAGCCATGTAGTTCCTGCATAGCTTGACGCAAGCCAAACACAGCCTCAACTTTGTTACCTAAACATCAGAAGGATAATATACGACCACTTCTTTTCAAGTTTGTTTTAAAGATGGTAAAGCAAAGTAGTTTGAGTCCTTTGGGAAAGTATTATATGAAATTTAGGAATGGGCCCAAAAATATTTGTATCCAGTTCTGATGTGTTTTTAGAAATAGGCTAGGTAACACAATTCTGCAAGGGGAAGGGGAAGCCAATTTCCAGAATCTTCTAAGCTGACTTCAAGAGAGGCTGATACACCTTTAAACTGTATGTTCCCGCATGCCTCAAAAAAGTATTTAAAGTAAAATAAAGTCAATTTGAACTGACTCCATCTGCCTGGTAATTCAGCCTAGAGCTCTAAGATACATGGCGGGATTTGTGCAATGAGTCCTACAACTACATGGTGTGAAGCCTTTAAACATCACAGCAGTAGTTTAGGATGAACTGAGGAAAAATAGTTCCCACTGTTCAGCTCTAACATGGGGAAAGCCCTTGTCTTACTGATTAAGAAAATTCACACAGAGCATGATGGACAAAAGGCTAAGAAATATGTCAAAGCGGAGCAAAGCAGCAACAGGAAGAAGCCATGGCTGTCATCATACGCACTTGTGATTCTGGGACAATGGCATGCAGAGGATGACATGGATGGAGATGATGAGGGTGATGATGATTGGGGTGATGAAGATGCTGTGGTTGTATTTAAGGCGTTTGGCTTTATCCAGTATGCACGGGTATCCAGTTTACCTTTCTTGCTAGAACAGCTGATGTCACATTGGAAAACATCTTCACAGCTATCACTTTGCAATCGCTCTTTCTGAAGAAGTTTGTCCACCCTCTGGATAATGCATTCAAGACTTTTGTCAACATTGATCCAGACTTTTTCCTGGAAACAAAACCCAAACAAACATATGACGTTGTGCTCTTATGGCTTAATAAATAAATAGGGTATAGGACAAGCTATTTTTTAAAATTTCATTAAAGGGAGAGTCAAAACAGCAGATGGAAAGCTCAAGAATTTGCATGAGCCAAAAGATCACTGTAGTGGGCTCAATCAAAGCCACACCCATTCTATCTTTTAAAATATTCTTTCCCATCATTATCAGTGTTTTTGTATGGCGACACATTTTATAGGCACAAACTGAAAAACAATTATGATATGCTTTTCTCTATATTTTATTGGAAAAGCTCCACCTCAAAAAATTGTTCTAGCCATTTCAATTAACTTAACAACATGCAATAGTCTTCACAAGGCTATTTTTTATTGCACATGAAAGAATAATCAGTTAAAATTATCAAGCTGACTTGATCAACAATTGTACTACCACCCAGATTTTGTTTTCCTTAGAAAATGCTTATGGAGAATGAAGAGAGAAGGAGTACCACATCACTGTTCCTCAGTGACCTCTTTGAACAGACTGCCTCAAAACATCTAGAGACTGTTACCTGGTGGTCTGTACCTTCATTTAATGGAAGCTTTCTTTCAGTGTTAGAGTTGCTTCATGCAAGAACTGACCATGAAGTTAAAAAACCTACCCATTCTTCTTCATGCCAGTCCACCTGCAAAGAAGATCGGCTATTTCTTCCTGTCCATCTGGCCACAAGAGTGTCTTGGTCATTCCTGAGCACCACTTGTTCTTCCTCTGTAGAGGTCGGAGAGGCCTTTGAGGCTATATAATCTGGCCTTGCTGCATTCAGTGCATGGATGGAATTTGCCAACAGCTTACAGTCACAGACAGTGACAAGCTGCCTTGTCTAGAAAAGATCAAAAATGACATACAGTGTTTATAAAAAGTATTATCTATTTTTAAATAATATTTCTAAATTTGTTATTTTATCTAGCTTCCCATGCATTTTATCTCAAGACAACATGAAGCCATACTGCCTTACAATGAAGGCTGGTGGTTCCCATGCCAGCAGAGCAGTGAGTCCATTCCATGAATAGCTTGAAAGGAGCTCTTTAAGGTGCTGAACCTTTTTAGGAATAAAGTTCAGCACTTTGGATAGTTCCTTTAAGCTATGAATTAAAACTTGGAGTGGATTCACTGCTCTACTAACATGGACGCAACCAGCTGCCACTATTGCCTAGCTGGGTGATAGACAGGCAACACTAATACAGAAATCATATAATGGTGGAGAAGTGTCTTTCATTCACCATTGTGCCCACATTATACTCATAAAGTGCATGGCTGTTATGAAATCTCAGACCTTCATACTGAAGGTTTTAATTGACATAATTTAACTAGAATAACCCCTTATGACCATTCCAACTATCACGAAAAAAAGCAGCTGGTTTCCCATATAGGCTGCTAAAACCAAATTTTGGTGGAAAGGGAAGAGATGCAGAATCTCAATGAAATTGCAGATATTTCCACAATCGTTTCTTGGTATGCTCTGGGGTTTGGTTCCAGGACCCTCTGTGGATACCAAAATCCACGGATGCTCAAGTCTCATTAAATGTAATGGTGTAGTAAAATTATGTCCCTATATAAAATAGCAAAATCAAGGCTTGCTTTTTAGAATTTATGTATATATTTGAAGATTTTCAAGCCATGGATGCTTGAATCCATGGATAAAGTATCTATGGATACAGAGGGCAGACTGCATTTCTCATTATGTCTAGTCCATGTCATCCATATGGTTTAGGTTCAATTACAATGTACAATAAAACATTTTAATAAAAATCAGATAAACATATAAAGTGAAAATGTAAATATATATAAAAACATTAAAGCCTAAGTGAAAAAAATATTTTCCAGAAAATGGGCTTTGGCAAATATCCAGGAAAGAGAAATTCAAGAAATGCAGGACAACTGCTAACAATGCCTTGTTATGTTTCCTTACAGTCTAACTCTACTGTTCAAAATGGATACATAAGGGGAGTTCTCAGTGAATGTGAGAGGGATCACAAAAGGACACAGAAAAATAGCTTCCCATACCTTGTCGGCCAAAATGGCAAGCGTTCGTTCAAGTCCATTGGCTGATCTGTCTTTGGCAGCTCTGGAGAGTCTTTCTGCATAGTAACTCACTTGAGTTTTCAGGGTATTGATTTGTGCAATAATCTCCTTTGCACGAATAATGTCCTGCGGTATATATATTATTGACTGGGATGTGGTTGCAGTGCTGAGGGCAGCAAAAAAGAATCAGTTTTAAACAATATCTGGGCACTGCAATTGCTTCTTTTTTCATGCTAAAAATATAGCAGTACTAGTAGAAGAAGAAAATACAGGCAACATTTTCTTCAAATTAATGATCAAATTTGAAAAGACTCACAGTACACAACAAGGTCTAATATGCAAACTACCATCACGGTGAATGAATAAAAGCATTTGGAATAAAAGCATTTGGAAGTGCAGTGAATAAAAGCATTTGGAAGCAGACAGACAAATTGCACATGCCAAGTGATTGTTCAGAAGTCACACACAAGAGATAGAGAAATGCCCAAGAAGAGAGGGTAGCAATCATGGAATGACAGGAAAATGGTAAGGAAGAGTCCTCTAAAGTCCCTTAGCTTAGTCCCTTCCCTTGTACATTCTTTATTGATTCTAATTAACATTCCATCATTTGGCCAAAAAGCCTCTGGGACATTGTGGACAACCTGTTGCTCTAAGGCAGTGTTTCTCCATTATTTTCTGTCACGCCCCCCCTAGGAAAGAAGAAAACATTTCGCGCCCCCCCGCGTGATCACATGGGCGGGTTTGGCCAATCAGGATAGAGCTACTGGGGCTGTGCTGGGACAATCTCCCTCTCTCCAGCCGTAACGGGCCCCCCTTTATGGAGCCTCGTGCCCCCCCTGGGGGGCCCGCCCCACTATTTGAGAACCGCTGCTCTAAGGACACAGGAGGCCCTTGGTCTACTGGTCCCTACTGGTTTTAGTCCCACCCACTACTTACATGCAGCTCCTGACAGATTACCCTAAAGAAGGTGATCCTCAGTAGAAAAATGGCAGCTTAGCCTTGATCTAGCCAGCTGCATTATCACCACCATGTAATTCACAACTAACTAAATCAGGGGTAGGCAACCTTTCCCCTTTAAGGGCCGAGGGACTTCAGCTCCCAGAAGCCTCAGCCATGTTGGCCAATAGTCCCATGTTGGCCAATAGCTCCTGGGATTCTGGGAGCTGAAGTCCCTCGGCCCTTAAAGGAGAAAGGTTGCCGACCCCTGAACTAAATAATGTTCACACATGCCTTTGTCCCAGAAAACTAAAGTTTATTTAGCTGCATTTTTAATATTTCTTGCCAGTTTGAAGACTCTGGTTTAGTCAAAGCCAGGCTTGAGGAACTGTTGATCAGCCAAGGCAAACACACCACCAGCCATGTTCTGCATGGCCTACCACTGCTTGATATTCACTAGATCTTCAAAATATTTTAATGGCTGACCTATGTCATCAAATTGTTCTTCTGTGCAACTGGAAGTATTGTCAAGAGGATATCTCTATTATCAGAATGTTAGAAAGTAGACTTTAGTGACACACAACATCCTGTTGAATGAAGTGCCATGTGGGTGTATCAGCCTGGATGTATGTAATGTTCTTTTTAAATCAAGAAACCTTCTATACTCAGTATCGAAGGGGGTTTGCAGACTGCCAGAAATAGTGCAAATTGAATCCACTTTTAGGGTTAGGGTTAGTGCAAGGGAATCATGGGAACTGTATTTTTTTCTGAGACATTGAGCCTTCTCTGTCAGAGAACTCTGGTGTCACAATAAACCCATGATTCCCTAGCTCTGAGTCAGGGCAGTTAAAGTGGACTCAATTTGCACTATTTCTGGCAGTCTGCAACCCCCCTAAGTCTGATTGTGGACCATGTTAGATTATAAGGAACAGCTTCCAGTCCAGAATGGGATATGTCATGTTCAGGAACACCACTCTGGGGATATTCGGCTCTTGTGGCACATATCCTCTGCTAACAGCAAAAGGCTTTAAAAGGCTAACATTGGAGCATCTAAGTTCTAAACTTTGAAAGTTGTTTCGAAAACAACTGTTTGGAGGGAAATTGACTAGAACTCAAGGAAGTCCAAGTATAATAAATCTAAGTAGAAAACAACTTGGCAGTTTCAAGACTATACTAAAGTCCCTCAGCAGAGATGTTCCCATGCTGTTCCTCACACAGTAGAAGAAAAGAAACTAAGGGAAAGGTAGTTAATGGTGTCACTGGGCAGAGGAATCCTAACCAAAGTCTCCTCAGTTCTAAAATGCTTTGAATGTGGCTCAGCACAGGTTAGTTTTGGAGATAATGAAGAAATACGTTTATTAAGATTCAGGAAACTGGTGCATAATGGATATGTGTTGTTAAGTATCCAGGAGGTAACTTGACACTGATAAAAGGAATTTGAAGAGGTTACTTTTGGGCTTTCTTTTAAGAATACAATAGCAAGACAACTGTCAAAATATGTGGGTCATTTGCATTCTACACATCATGTTTTCAGAACACGAACTGTTGATTTTTAAAAGGACCAGGCACATAACAAAACTATTTGTTAAGATCAATTTTTCTTACACTACAGGGGTGATACCATGCAGAACTATAATATAATTAGCAGCAAAGTGCATGCAGTACATATTCTGGTGAGGCTCATATTGAAAAGCAAGGAAGCAAATCTAGTCTCAGAATGAGAGGAAATAAATCACTTGAAGGCATGAGGTTCACACATTCTGCTTCTGCAATCATTCTCCCAAATGAACAGCTATCATCCTTCACTGACAACATGAACTATAAAAATAATGTTTAAAAAAACTCTCAAATAATCTGAAAGATTTATATACATGTATGTATTCACAGAAAGCTTAATACAATAGTGCTTTCAGGAAAAAATATCAACTTGTTTGAGGAACTAAATTTGCGAGACAATGTTTTAATGTAGACACTGATTAACTGGAATATAATAACTGTGATTAATTTGAATCTGTATGCTTTGCAATCCCCAGAAAGGCAAACACAAGTAACACTGTTTCATCATGTATCCAGAATGCAAAACAAGCCTTCAGATTTTCATGCTGGAGATCTCAGAAAACAATCCTACACATTCAATTGTTTAGTCCCCTAGAATCCAAGAGAATTCAATCTAATTCTTAAATGAGCAGAGGCAAATTCATGCATTGAGACTGAAGCCTAGTACTAGATCTCATCAAGGTCTAAACACAACTCTTGCACAAGGACTGTCCCATTCCTTTGAATGGTGGAAACAGATCTCCCCACACCTTCCTTTCTAAAAATGGGTCCAGTTTTTCCACTGAAATTAATGGTAGCCCCTGTGAGCATGGACCTATATGTATGTATTCAAACAGCTATGACTAGGCTCCACAGGAAAAATAGGAGAGGCATCAAACTACTAGGGTCTAATACAAAATATGGCTTACTGAGCCTGAACCTATTTTACAAGCAGGCTATAGTTTTGTAAGACATGCAGTATTTTTTTTTTTGGAGGGGGGGGCTGGTACTGAATATGTCCTCTCATATCACTGATGCACCAGTCACTGGAAGATAAGAATAAAGGTTCCCAGACTAGAAAGTATGACCTACTGGCATTTTAAGACCCAAGTAGCCCATATTTTACAAATTTAAGCCACAATGCATCCTATCTCCCTCCTACCACAATCCAATGTGCCATCTTATAATTGAGATGTTTATTATAACTATGGAAAAATAATGTTAAGCTATAGCAAAAGAAGGAAAGTCCTACTAGTAACCTGAATCTTTTTTGAGTTGTTAAAAGGCAGCATGGTGTAGTGGTTTGAGTGTTGGACTTTGATCCTGGAGAATAGGGTTTGAATTCCCACTAGCCATAGAAACGCATTGGGTCATAGTCACTCAGCCTCAGAGGAAAGCAAAGGCAAACCCCTTCTGAACAGAACTTGCCAGGAAAACCCCATGATAGGTTTGCCTTAGGGTCACGATAAGTCAGGAATGACTTGAAGGCACACAGCAACAGCAACTAGCAAGCAGTTACCTAAAGCTATTTGAAGAATTCCAGTTAAATTGTCTCCTAATATTCTAAAACTCAAATTTTAGTCATCAGTGTTAGCTGTTCATTGGTAAAACAAACAATCCAGGTGGAAAGGACAATTTCATCATACAGTATAGTTCAATAAACAGCCATGTTAATTTAATGACACAAAATCAAAACAAGCCAAGATGCACAGCATTTAAAAAGGAAACAAAATCAAACATTGTCTACACAGTAATACATCAACTTTTCTTTAAAAAGACTAGAGCTCTGTGCTCAAACTCAGAAACATAAAACTCACCAACATTCCTCATAACTGCTAAAAAAAAAAAGAAACCAAAGGAAAATTAGCCATTATTTGTTAGCAAATACCAAAAACAGAAAACAAAGCAAAGCAATATTAGATAAATATGTTAATTGTTTTAATAGTTTCCACTAAGGCTTGGTTCATGTTGTTAAATTTGTAAGCAAAACAAAATTACAGCTAATGCAAAATGGTAGATGACATGCAGTCCATAGATTTTTGGCTGTATCATCACAAGGGGTAAATTACACACTACACAGGGCACTGTGACTGCAAAATGTATGAAGAGCTCATCAATCTGGAAGCACAACTTCAGCACCCAAAAATCTATGGCTGGGATCCATGGAACTACATAGTTCATTTGTATGGACCAGCAGGGGTAGGATGCTTTGTGATACCTTTCCTAAGCCTCCCATACTGCATAGCTAGCTGTTTTTGAAATGGAAGGAACTCTCAAAAGCAGATTCTGATATCTAGGATCAAATTATGAGATGTTGAAGCCCTAAACTCTCTCAGGTTTAAGAGTATCACTTTGTCAGAGTCCCAGGTTTATTGTTTTATTTATTCTATTTCTTTTATATAGTACCTTTCTCCTGGATTGGGACCCAAAGCAGCTCACAAAAAGGTCTGCTTAAAAAAAGGACAGGTTACTCCTTATACCTTATCCTGGAGCCTCTGACCTACGTTAATCCTTCCTGAGAGCCCACTATCAGCTACAGATATAGTATAGTAGCATGTGCATGCCATTGTCTACAAAGCCAGGACTACCAAGTCCCCATGTCCCCTGACAGAACAGACTTGAACAGTGGGTTCAATGTTAAAAAAGAAAACCTTTTTATTTTAATGCTTCTCTAAACCTAGAATGTTGTCTTTCCCAGTTCATTTAGTTATATTCCTATCCTTTCATAATCTTTCCTTGAATGCACATGGCACTTTCTCTTTTCACCTGGCTAGAACTTTGCCTAACTAATTCAATATTTTTCTCAATTGTCCAAATCCCTATTTGGCTCTAACAATGAAAACAAGGCTTTTTCTGTTCCTCTCTTCTCCTTCCAGACCCCCTTTCAACGTTCCTTTTAATTGTACTGGCTGAACCCAGGAGGGAGGCAGAATTGTCCACCATAATTCATATATATATATATATATATATATATATATAACACATGTGTAAAATTTGGAATTTAGATTATGTATTTATTTGTGGCTTTTAAAGAGGCCCCACATAATCTGAGGCCCCAAACTGTAACTCACATAGTTTAAGCATAAATCTAGCACTGCTGATACAGTGTGCTGTCCAAACTAATGATGGAGATTTTTAAAAAAAAAAATAGGTGGACGTGCTCAAGCCCTTGAATACACTTAAATTATTCTTTGAATTCTGACCTATATATGGGTTGCATAACAACATCTATCCAGATAATCTTTGCTATGAGCAAGCAAGAGGGAAGGGTTGCATATGGGACACGGGAGATGAAACTGAGTGAAGAAGCAAATGCAGTGAGTTACCTCACTTCCCTTCCCATTCTCTGTCATGTAACACTGGTCCAAGTATATTAAAACATCCAACATTTTTACAGATGTGTACATGGCATTATAAACAATAAATTATTATGATATGAATTACAAAAGATGGGGGTCAAGGGCTTCAATCCAATTGCTAGTACCAATTACAGAAGACCTGAATCAACTGCTGAATTGTAAGTCACCACTTATGTAAATCCAACTGATACAGTGGGTTTATTCTAAAGACCGGCATTTAAGTCATGAAATATTATAGTGATTCTTACTAGCAGAACGGTTTGTACAGAAAGAATTCCTTAATAAGAAAATCAGTATTCCTTTTTTGAAAGGGAAACTAAAATTTATTCTAAATTTGATTATATTTTTATCTCAGCTATTAGTGATCTGATGTGAAGTCGTAGGCTTTCATGGCCGGCATCCATAGTTTTTTGTGGGTTTTTCGGGCTGTGTGGCCATGTTCTAGAAGAGTTTCTTTCTGACGTTTCGCCAGCATCTGTGGCTAGCATCATCAGATAAATTATTAGTGATCTACTAGTGAAACTATTAGTGATCTTTTAACAGGACAAATGTACATTATGTCAGAATATGCAGAATGTGTAGCTCAGTTCTAATCACATGCAGTTAATGCAAAGCATGAATATGTGTTTTGGCAATGCATGGATGATTTCACAGAACCGGGAAGAGTCTGAGAAACTATCCTTGCATTGCTAAATCACAGATGCTTTATAGTGCATAGTGAAAATTAAAACAAAAAGGAATTGTGAATGCACAGGATGCACATTGTTGCATAGAAAATGTAACAGACCTAATTTCAATTTCTCATCCCCCACTAGAGTGTACTCCCCCAACCGTGCAGCAAACAACACTGCAGGGAAGGGGTGGTTTGATGGTCTCCATGAAGAGATGCTGGAATCATGCGCTTGGCATTTGGCACCAAGTGTTGGTCATGTGGAAGGAGTGGAGGCACTGGAAATTTAATAACCTGCCCCCCTTTGCATGTCCTCTTTGCTCTTCTCGCTGTGATCTACCCGCCAATCCACCCTCAGTGTAATGTGAGTTAAGCTGGTTGCTTCAGGGCTGGGTAGGAATTTTCCCCTCTTTACCTGGGATTTTTTGCCTACCCCACACTGTATCTGATGGGACCTGAAGAACTGGTTATGAGTGATGTCTACATAGATTCCCACTTGACAAGTTATGGGGAGGGGGAATTTATTAGATCGGTATAAACCTTGGCACCCTTTTGGTGAAAGACCAGGCTCTTGGCAGAATGGAGAAGGAATCTGCCCTTGGGGCTGACCTGGGGGTTTATTCTCTCTTATAAATCTTGTGACTTGCAGGGAGAACCCCCTGGGTTTCCCTTCCAGTAAAGAACTGTCCAAGCAGCAACCAATAGTTTTGGAGGGCTCCCAGGGTCAGGTGTTTTGCCCAATGGAAGGCTAGGGAACCTGGTCACAGATTGATGCCTGGGCCTGAGGTGGACCTGAATCAGGTTGTTCCCCCACACACACTTTGCTTATCCCCAGATCCAAATTCAATTAAATAGGGTATTGGTCAATAAAGTGGCCCTTATTCAACCCATTTACTTGTGTCTGGTCTCTTCATTTCATGGTTAGTCATCAAGAGCCCACTGAATCAATGGGGTTTACCTAAGTGTTAAGAGAAATGTAGGGTATGTACCCTTACATACCTAAATAGAAAAATGCCTAAAACTGTATTATTGGAGCAAACACATGCAATTTATGATTTAAAGAGGTTTTTGTAGTATTGTTAAATAAGTATTCTCAGGTACCTGACTTTCCTGGTTAGTCTTTTTTTATTTATCTAAGAATTAACATACCATTCAGCACTTGGTTCCTCTAGTCTAGTTAGGGTAAGCAATCAGATTATGGCCAGAACATCACAGTATTATGTTTCATTACAATTTAGATATCTTTTCCCCTCCAAAGAAAATAATAGTTCAAAGTATCTTCCAAATATAAATGCAAATAGACAACAATCATAAAGATACATTCACAAGCTAAAAGCATCAAGGAAAAAAAGAAAATAAATAAAAATGAATGGTGAAATAAAATAATGAGGTTACTGTCATTGCCACTTCTTTCAAATATTCAAGTATCTGAAAGAGTCAGGACAGCGAACACATGAGCTCAAATCCTACTTCAGTTATGGTGGCCCTGGGCAGATCGCACACTCAAGTCTCAGTGTTTACATGCATACCTCACAAAGGCAAACTATACAGTCTACATGTGACATCAACTAAATAATAATAGCTGCAGAAATGGATTATACTAGATGATCTATGTTCCTCCCAGCCCCTGGGGGGGGGGGGGAACAGAACTTAATTAGCAGATGGACAGTGATCTTTTTGAAACAAACTCTTTCAAATTTGAATTTAAATTCGGCTGGAAAAATCTAGATTTTACTAGTTATTCTTAAAATCTGGATCTCAATGTCAGTAGCTTTTTATCTTGCAAATAGGATTTAAAGTTTGTTTCCTGGACTGAATCTCCCAGCACGCACATGGCCAGAAGGCTGATGGGCCTACCTGCATAAATACACTTCCATGTCATCTGAACTAAGGACTACAACTCCAAATTTTGACCAAATGCAGAGCTATGACTAACATCGTCAATCCCCCCCCCAATATCATTTTTAACACATTTCCCTGATGAAACAGCCAGCAGAGCTTTGAAAGTTTGCATCAAGTATTATGTGCATTTTGGTTGTCCCAATAAAGGTATCACTGTCTTGTGGATTTTGGATGATACTGTATCTTAAAACCTACATATTTCATATTTACAGCTATATGCTAAGTTGCAAAAAAAGTGTTTAGCATATGAAGCGAAAATATATTAGCGATGGGAGGCTCCAATCTAAGTCTATTTGATAGATTTATTAACAGAGATAGCAGAAACCACTGTTTTTACAAAGCCGCTTTCTGCTGGTACAAGACTAAGTATATTTGATGTTGCTATGGGAGCAAAACAACAGGGAGCACATGGAAAGAAGATCAGTCTACTCTGTACCTATCCCCCAGAAATATTTTCCTATGTAAATAGCTGTTCTGATGGATAAGGAGCACTGATAATACAGATAGTTTCCTGAACTGTGAAACAAAACAAAACAAAACAAAACAAAACAAAATGATGTATCCATGAAACTATTGTTATATTATGGCTACCTTGGGGCTGTCTTCCTTTGAAGATGTTTAGCGATCTGACAAAGATACCAGGTATCTTGGACATAATCTATACTCTACAAGCAAGCTGTGCTGCTACTACTTGTACATGTTTACTTTTTCTTAAGAGCTCTGCTGCACAAAAAGACCTAAAGCCCAACCTAGTGAACAGTAATAACAACAACAATCTAATGAATAAAACATGCAGTGGTGGAAGCAATTTTTCTAATATGCTTATCATATTCCTAATATACCACCAAAGGTCTGCAAAGGCAGGCAGACCTATCCCAGGAGATTCTAGTCTTTATCAAGTCACAGTTCTATCCACAGGCTGAAGATGTACTTCTGAACTACAGACTACAGAATCCGCCCCCCCCCCATCCCAACTGGCACAGGATTCTGAGAGTTGTAGTCCAAAAAGCAAGATTTTGAAGCTCTATCACAGGCATTCCACAGGTGTGGAAAAATGTATGCACAGGATGAGAACAGAGGAACGTTTAAAATTAAGTTTCTTCCACAGTGATTTCAAGCAAGACAGGTCTCAAAAAAAGAAAGAAAAGAAACAGCTATATGAATGCTCTCCACACTCATGTGACATCTTTCTGGACACTTATTTTGTAATCTGTTGAAACAAAAAAAATATAGAAATTGCACAGGAAGAGTCTTTCAAAGTTTTTTAAAAATTAGTAGAGAGATATGAGCGCCTCACACAGTTTGTAGCTATCCAGCTTACCTCCCTCATTCCACCCAATGTGATTTTGACAGTCAAGAACACAAGAAAACTAGTGTGGTATTGTATGAAAAGCACTATTGAATGCTTTTTAAAAAACCTCTGTGTAGGTATGTCCTATCCCTTCCCCAGTACTTTCTGTTTAGGTATATAAGACATAACGTTTGCATTACATATTATGGGAGGGTCAACATACAGGGTCAGTAATGTGTTAATCAGTAATGTGACAATTCCAATTATTTCAATTTGCACATGATTCCACTGGAGAATCATGCATCTTACTAGAGATTTATACTCTTAAGTACCATGTTTTCAATGTTATAGTGGAAACAATCAAAGAAGAAATATAAATATTAGACTGGAAACAAAGAAAGAAGAACTCTAAATTACACTTGTTTCAAATATGGTGCTACAGAACACCCTGAAAATGTATTTCCTTAAATTAAGGCTTCTGCACAGTTTTGTGGAGGAGAAAAATCTCTAATTTTCTGCCATTATAATGTGTAGATAAAGTAGGGATACCAGGAAAGGTCAACTGGCATTTATCATCAGCAACTACTTCTTGATCTGAGAAAAGCACTGATTGATTTTTCTATGGAACCCTACAATCAAAGTTAAAAGGCCAAGAATACAAGTTCTCACGATGGCAATAGTATTCTCAGCAGTGGTTATTGCCAGATTTACCAGAAAGATACACCAGAAAACCAACAAAAAACAGTTCAGCTATGTTTCCTTCTGTGTTCAGTTGGGAAAAAAATGCATTACATTATTTATGTGTGTCTGTATTCAAATTATTAAAAATTAGGAGAAATTTTTACAGACAAATTTCCTAGAAAACTTTCAAATGTGTTCCTTAAATTCGCTGGGGAGGAGAATGCAAAAAGAAAGGAAATATATCAAATGTAGTGAGTATATTAAATCAGATGACCAAACATGCCTGTTGTCACTAGAAGTGAAAGTCATCGTTATCTGAAGCTTGATACAATGGGTTTTTTAAAATTTAGGGAATAAAACAAGGGAATTTAGGGAATAATGCAAATCAATTAAGAGAGATTCTCCAAGTGTTCCTCTTCTCTCCCCATCACCAGCACTTTCTTGCTAGGGGCTGGCAATACTGGCAACAGAGCAGGTGGGTACCCAGGGAAGCTGCTGACTCCATTAAGATTCAGCACCTCAAATCAGAACCCCAGTACCAGCTTGGGTACTGTAAAAATAAACTTTCATGTAGTATCTTAACCTTCTGCAAAGAAACGCATCATATTCATAGACTGGGGAAGTTAATTTTTGGATTATAAAGTTATAATTTGGCTGGGGAAATTCTGGAAGTGGTAGTTCCAAAACATAACTTTTCAATGCACAGCTAATATTTAAGCTTTCATTAAATCAAGCATGTACGGATTATGTGTCATGCATTCATTAAATGGGAAAATCTGCTAAATGCTGATTAATGTAACTATTAAAAACCACCACCCACCACCACAAGAAAGCAGGTTTTCTGTCCCATTCTTTGCATAAAACACAAGCTTCGTGGTTTTAGGATGATGCTTGCTATGAATACAAGCAACAACAAAAGAAGTGGCATGCTTTTTACAAAACTTATGGTTGGAAGAAAAAGCATATAATAACCATTCTAACTTACTGTTTCTTTGCATCTTCAAATTTATGCAGCTTCTTCCGCAGACCTCCAGATTTAAAGCCTTGACAATGAGCTGCTGGTGCTCCTATCGTTACAATATCATAATTTTGATCTAAATGGGCAAAGATGAAAAGGAAAGGAGTTCAAGAAAGTGTCTCATAATCTTGATTTAGAATGCAAGTGTTTGAACACTCAAGCTATAAAAATATACTTTCTTAAATGTCTTACTAATTTTATAAAGGATCTATAACACTTCTGCTGTAGTAATAAATGACACTGTGTATGTCAAACCTTATTTGACCTAGGTTTTCTTAACCATTTTTTCAAGAAATTGGACAACAGAGCTAGGCCTCAAGTGGGGTGGAATTTATGATGATTTAAACCCAGTTGAAAGCTGCAGTCAAGACCTACAGAAAATGTTATTCAAGGAAATGAAAGACCAATTGCTATTGTTCATTGTCAAAAGCAACTATTAAAATTAGCAGCAGACATTAAAACAGCTGCTGAGACACAATGGTACACTATTTTTACAGGATACTCTCATAGTGTGACAGGCTTTTCAAATATAATTACTCACCCTACTGTTGTAGTCTTAATTCTCACTGCCATTGTGTTTATTTTCTGAAT